>OX352302.1:30754473-33154473 GCA_947086415.1 Pammene aurita | reverse complement strand
TTCTCCAACAAAAAAAAAATTTCAAATCGGTCCAGCCGTATTCGAATAATTGGTGAACATCATTGGCCTGTAACGTCTATGGCAGACGATTAGACGCAATGTCCAAAATTAACTTAGACACTTCCTTTGGTGGCTGTACAAACCAATACGGGACTGGCAAGCGCGCCCACATTTTGCACAGCTATATGTTGCAACTGATGTGCTGGTGTTACAACCCTGCCGTCTCACACTCTTATCGGCTAGTTTGTCGAACCAGATCCCATCATGCAGTTGCTGGCCTTCCTTGAGGATATTACGCCACTGGTCCCTGTCATCAGCAAGCTTCTCCCAAACGCCATGCCCGATGTTAAATGAGAACAGGTCACGCTTCACGCAATCTTTAAAGCGAAGCAGTGGTCGGCCAATACTCCTCTTCGCACCCGCCACTGCGCCAAGCATGACCTGCCTCGGAAGTCGTTTAGAGTCCATGCGATGCACATGCCCCAGCCACCGCAGACGACCCTGTTTTAGCAGGGCGGTGAAACTGGGAAGCTTAGCTCTAGCAAGAACTGCCTCATTCGTGACTCTATCCCTCCATGTGAGGCCCAGTAAGCTGCGCACGCAGCGCATATGGAAGGAGTTAAGTCGACTTTCCTGTTTTGCATACGAAGTCCAGGTCTCGGCTCCGTACAAGAGTATACTGAGTATGCATGATTGGTACACCAATACTTTGGTCCTCACAGTAAGATGATTATTGTTCCATACTCTTGTACGAAGCTTCCCGAACATGGTCGCCGCTTTGCCGATGCGAATGTCGATCTCCGCGTTTAGCGAGAGATTGCTCGTCACGGTCGACCCCAGGTAGCAAAATTTATCGACTACTTCCAATGGAGAGCCATACAGCAGGACAACTGGTGTTACTGAACACCCTTGGGCAAGTAACACGGTTTTTTTGCCGTTTATCGACATGGAGAAAAGGTCACATGCATGGGAAAATCTATCCATCATGGTCTGAAGCTCGCATGGAGACGTTGCGATGAAAGCCGCATCATCGGCAAACAGGAGGCTGTCCGCATGGAAATCTTCGCGATATCGCTTAGATTTCAACAGGGAGATATTAAATAGCTTCCCATCAGCTCTCGTGTGAAGGTGGATACCCTGTTGGTCATTGCCAAAAGCAGTTTTTAACAGCAATGAGAAAAATATCCCGAACAGGGTAGGCGCCAAGACACAGCCCTGTCGCACGCCTCTGCGCATGTCAAATGGATCAGATGTGTTGCCATCAAACACCACTGAACCCTTCATTCCCTAGTGAAAGGATTTTATGAGACTAAGGAGTTTCGCAGGGCATCCTATCCTATCAAGCGCTACGTACAGACCCTGCCTACTTACTGTATCAAAGGCTTTATTAAGGTCCACAAACGCCACATAGACAGGGGTCTGCTGCTCTCTACACTTCTCCTGCAACTGACGAAGTGTGAAAATCATGTCTATTGTTGAACGTCCAGCTCGGAATCCGCATTGCGCCTCAGGATAGATGCGATCGGCAAGTCGCTGAAGTCTGCAGAGAACCACTCGACCTATGAGCTTGCCAACGATGCTTAGGAGGGATATGCCTCGATACGAGTTGCAATCGCCACGATCTCCTTTACCCTTATATAAGGTGATAATGTTCGCATCACGCATATCCTGAGGCACTGTGCCCTCAAGCCAGCATTTCACCAGGAGATTATGCAAAAGAGGTTCAATGAAATTAAATTTTAGTAGCTCTGGATAGATACAGTCGGCACCCGGACTTTTGCCGCACTTCAGATGCTTTATGGCCCGATGGAGCTCCTCTACTCTGGGTACTTCATCTAACTCCAACCATGTTGCCAGTTTAGGAACTGAATCCACTGCTTCTGGCTGTATGTTGACTGGCTGCGAGTAGAGACCAGTGTAGTGTTCAACCCATCTTTGTAATTGACGTTTACAGTCAGTGATGACCGTACCGTCGACTTCTTTCAGTAGAGCAGTTTTCCTGGGTACAGGACCTAATGCTCGATTAATGCCCGAATACACACCGCTGAAGTTACCCGAATCCGCACACCACTGGATGTTCCGACACAGATCCAGCCAGTATTCGTTAGCAAAGAACCGCGTGCTACGTTGCAGCGCAGACTTGGCCTTTGCAAGCTCCACATGGGTTTTAGGATTCGGGTTCAAGCGGTGATTTAAAGCAGCAAGTCTTTTTGAATTTAGCAAAGGCTGCAGATGCTCAAGGTTGTGCGCAAACCAGTCCTCAGTTTTAGCCTTCCGGTAGCCGAAAGCTTCGCCAGCAGTGTCTGACAGGATCCTCTTCACACGATTCCACTCCTCGTGCAGCGGCACATTGTGGCCCCAGGCTAACGTCTCGGAACGGACTAATTCCTGAAAAGATTCAACCTTTGCGTGGATTTTGATCTGACCGAGATCGATTTTCTTCCTACCAAGCGGCCTCGAAGTGTGAATCTTCTTGCGAGCTATAGCCAAATGTGCCGCAACAAGAGAGTGATCAGTGTCACAATCAGCGCTATGAAAGGAACGCGTGGAATAAACATAGCGGAAGTCTTTTTTTCGGGCTAGGATTAGATCCAACTGGTGCCAGTGACCAGAACGTGGGTGCATCCAAGACACTTTTTGCATAGGTCTACCCTTGAAGTACGTGTTTGTAACACACAGTCTGTGGGTAGAACAAAACTCAAGTAAACGTTGTCCGTTTTCGTTCACCCTGCCAACACCGTAGTTACCTATGCAGTCTGGCCATGCGGTGTTATCTTGGCCGACCCTAGCATTAAAATCACCCAATATGTAAAGGTGATCTCCAGGAGGCACCTCGCCCATGGTTTCTGTAAGCTGATCGTAAAAACAATCTTTGGCTTCGGGAGTGGAGCCTAATGTTGGAGCGTACGCGGAAATCAGCGAGACAAAGCCGCAGCTACTAGATAACCGCAGTACCATAATGCGCTCTGACACTCCTCTCGGTGGTTCGATCGAGGAAAGCAGATCGTTGCGGACCGCGAATCCTACACCATGCTCGCGACTGGCACTCTGATCCTTACCTACCCAAAAGAAGGTATAATTAGCCTCTCTGAGAGAGCCCGTGTCCGGAAGCCTTGTCTCCTGGAGAGCGGACACAGCGATGTTAAGCCTCGTCAATTCAGTGTCTATAACAGAAGTCTTGCGTAGTTCTTGTGTGCAACCAGAACCTCCAAAGGTCTCCGGGAGGCCTGTCCTCATCGTACGGACATTCTATGTCGCTAGGCGCATGGATAAGCGGGGATAACTATTATTTATTCTCTTCTGTTTGACCGCAGGTGTGAATAATTACAGCACTAACCATCTAGATTTCAACTAGTGTCTCCTACACCCTAAAGAAACACGTTAATGCTGAGGCGGACCAGTACCTTATTGGCCGGGGGCTGCCCAGCTGAAGCGGGCGGTAACTGGTCAGTGGATCTACAAAGGACCCTCCCACTGTCAGGAATGACCCCTGGCGCCCGCGCTTACGCCTATACGCGCAGGCTTATAACCGGTGACTGCCATTCCCCGTGTTGGTTTTTACACAGCCTTGCTGCGTAAGCGAAGTGTCCTCTCCGCGGACACTGCGTCGCCTGGGACACAATTTAGGAGGTGCAGGGTTGCCCACCTGCCTACACCTCCCTCTCGACCTCGCCGGCTGAATCCACAGGAGCGACAAGTCACTACGTGTGGAGCCGGTCTGGTTGCAGGACCTGGCTTGCGCCTAACGGAGATACCATTCCGGGTTTATTCCAAGTTTTCCGTCTCTGATCGTGATGGTTATGTATATTTAGATCCACTAAAATTCGAACCATCTAGTACCTTAGTCGCCTCCTACGACACCTGGTACGAAGGGAGGTACTATTCTACTCCGCCGGTACCCCACGGCAACATAGGTACATTGGTGAACATAGGTACATAATAATAAAAAAAACAAAAAAAAAAACAAAGATCCCGATGAATTGATATGATAACCTCCTCCTTCGAAAATTTGAAGTCGGTTGAAAAATGCCTGCCGTGAATTTATGTGTAATATATAATTATGCTAACGCTAGCAACATGCTGAGAATAGTCCATTTCGTGACATTTGTCTTACTCTATAATTATCTGTAATTTATTTGTTATTTCTGTAATGTCACGAATTAAGATATTTCTATTTCTAAAACGTCCTTGATATTTATTCACTCTTATAATTTACTTAAGCATGGAGTTCTGTTATACTTTTAACCTTTTAACCGCCGTTCGTCAAAAATTTTACGATCAATTTTGAACTCTGTCATAATTTACGAAAGTGTCATATACGTGTCATTTTGTCTCATTAATATGAGACTATGGCGGTTAAAGGGGTACCTACTTGTTTAAAAGCTTTTAGTGTAACGGCCAGAGTGGACGCTCGAGTTGGGCGTGCAGCGGGGCGGTGTGTTCGGCGTCCATGTTAGACAAATGAAACTCATACTGGTGTCCTGAGTCTGAGGGTCTCCCCAAATCTATCGACGCGGATTCGGCAAAATCCGGTGGAAAAAAGCTTTATGACCACGCAATAAGAGCTAACAATGCACGGTTCGGCTCGGCTCGGCTCGGCCGACGCCTGCCGACGCGTCGACGTCTTTTTCGCTCTTATTGCGTAGACATAAAGCTTTTTTCCACCGGATTTTGCCGAATCCGCGTCGATAGATTTGGGGAGACCCTTAGTCGACACTGCACAAAGCGAATGCACGCTCGCCCCCCACACTGCAAGCCCCGCCGAACGGTCCGCTTCGAGCGTCCACTCAGGCGTTACACTTAAGATACCTATTTGTCTTGAATAACTAGTCTTGATTGCGTGTACGAGTACTACGAGTATGTTTATTTTAACTTTAATTGTTCTTTGAATTTCATGTTGGACATTTCATAGAGTTCATCAAGTTCAGACATTCCAAAGAAAATTGCTTGAACCATAAATGGGTCAAAAATTAAAGACGGTCACTTTACTTGCCTCTGGAGCCGGCGCGTTTATCGGCGGATGAGTGTACTTCTCTTGTGCTCTGAAGAAAACTTTTGCCGTAGCTTGGGGTATCGGGTACTTCGCTGAGGGCTGGCTGAATATGACCTATAAATAAAATAGAAAATGACTAAATTAATACTCTTTATGACTATAGGTCAGTCACAAAAAGAAATACAAAGACAAACAACGCACTGTAAACCAAAAAAATATAAAAGAATATTCCCGTACCGGGAATCGAACCCGAGCCTCCTGGGTGAAAGCCAGGTATCCTAGCCACTAGACCATACGGGAGATGAGAGACATGTCGAATTTGGGCATTATAAGCTACACGTAATAATACAATGTTGTTATCGCGACACGGTCGATAATGACATCAATGATAGTTTTATTTTTATCTTTGAATAAGTTTATCTTTGTCTTTTTATTTAAATTACCTGAAAAAATATTGAATGTGTGTACGTCTTCAAGGACAAAGAGACGAATAACATTTTTTTTATACCATAGCGAAAGTTTTTTTTATTCACTAAAATTAGAGGGCCACGCGAAAATTCCGACTTTGTTTTATTATTTACTAGCTGTGCCCGCGGCTCCGCCCGCGTGGAATTCGGTCTGTGTCAGTAAGCGGCTAATTCACCCCTTATTTCTCTCCCGCTACCCTGGAGGCGGAACTTGAAGTGAAGTTGACAGATGGATTTATCCTATTAATTTTTATTGACATGATTTAAACGACATAGAATAGTAGGTGTATATCGGACGATCAGGACCACTTTTGTATTTATACGTCCATGTCCACGGCAAATATCATCCAAATCGATCCTCCCGTCACATCAGTCTAAGCATGAAAGGTAAGAACAGGCGCGGTTGAAATGGGGCGGGGGGGGGGGGGTGTCACAAATGCAGAAATGATTGTTTTTCTATTTGAGGAATTAGTAATCCTTAAGGGGTGATTTCCGGGATAACAATGCAAAAAAAACCGGCCAGAGCATGACGGGCGATGCTCAGTGTAGTTTCGTAAATGCTGCCCTGTTACGAAACATCCGTTCAAACGGTCGTTTATTAAGGGATATTTAGCGGCGCTTACGTCAGTCTACTATCCGGCACATCCTTTCACTATGCGATTTTGACTGATAATTACGGGGATTTTGATTACGTTACCGTAGGTAATGAATTTTCATACGTTTTTACCACACTGTCACAGATAATACACTGATGTTACGTTACTGGTTGCAATAATTATGGTAATTACATACTTCAAGGTAAGCACATTACAATGCACTAATGAACGTCAGAGAAAAATAAAATACACAAAATGTCGTGGAACACTCTGTTGGAACGAAGTTATGTTATTTAATTTTATTTCATTTTTGACTTTTTCGTAAATTTTGTAGTTTTAATTTTTTTTGTATTTTTATGAAATTTTTGAAATTCTTGAAATTTTTGAAATTTTTGATATTTTTGAAATTTTTGAAATTTTTGAAATTTTTGAAACTTATGAAATTTTTGAAATTTAGAAATTTTGCCATTTTTGACTTTTAGGTTCTCGACTTTTTCACTTTTATCACTTTGTCACTTCTCACTTTCACTACAATTCACTTCACTTCACTTTATTCTATTTTATATATTTTTTATTTCATTCCATTTTACATGTTTCTCAATCGTATGGGTGTCGCGTTTTCGTGACGTGACGCTTTTTCGTGACGGTCACGTGACTTTTTTTCACCTAGCCCCCCATCCGCGAACCGTCCAATAAGGAACTTCGTTCCAAAACTACCACCGGTTCAAACCCTACACCTCTGGCCCAAGAAGTATTATGACCGAAAAGATACTCGACGGGACTTATTTTTTTCAAAACAGTAATACATTATTAGATCTTAAAGATACAAAATAATGCGTAGTTCTTCAAGAAGACATCAAAACAGCTTGAGAGACAGATAATGTACCTATTGTTTAATTATAAAGAAAAATAAATCCTAATCTGACTGCTTCACAAAACGTTTGATATGTTTTACTACCTAAACGGTGTCCTATAAATGTTTGGTTTGGGCCATGCATCTTTGTCCGTCATATATAATACTCGAACCTGCAATAACCCTTCACATTCATGACATTTTCAAATATTTCTTAAGAGGGGGTAAAGGTAAATTTAAAGCATCGACGGGTAACATGTTATAAATATGAACACCTTGACCAAAAAATTACAAATTATTTAAATACCAAATTTCATCTAAATACAGACAGCGGTTATTGGTTGTTTCTTCCCCATGTAAACTTTCACCCCTTTTGTATCCGTTTAAAGGATAATTTCCGAGATAAAACTATTTTATTTCCTTTTTTAATTAATTATCTCCATACCAAATTTTATCTAAATCGATTCTGCGGTTAATAATTCCCTATACAAATTTCCAACTCTCTTTTCACCCCTTTAGCGTTGATTTTCGGAGTGAAAACTATCATTTTGTCCTTTCTTGAGACCCATACTATACCAAATTTCATCTTTATCAGTTCAGCGGTAAAAAAATCGTCATACCAACTTTCAACCCCCTTTTCGGCGTGAAAGGGTTTATTTTCGGGATGAAAACTATTCTGTCGTTTCTCGGGACTCAAATTATCTCCATACTCATTTCTATCTAAATCGTTTCAGCGGTTAAAAATTCTCCATACAAACTTTCAACCCCATTTTCACCCCCACCAGGGTTGATTTTCGGGATTAAAACTATATATTATCCTTTCCCGGGACTCAAACTATCTCTATACAAAATTTCATCGAAATCCGTTCAGCCGTTTTCACGTGATGCGCGGTCAAATAAACAGACAAACAGACAAACAGATAAACAGACAAAAATTCTAAAAATTGTTGGAACGTGTTCTGTTATCGATTCTAAGTATCGCCAGCCAACTTTTTTTCGATTATCTTCCATGTACAGACTTTCGACCCTCTTCAGCTTTATTATATGTATAGAAGATAGATGGGATCATAAAGTTTTAACTATTATGACAAATGGAGGCAAATAATGCTTGGGCTGGTGTGACTATTTTAATGTAGTGATTGTCTGTGACTATTATCTATAATTTTGAAGGGTTAGTATCATATGGTCAAAAACGCAGGTCGTCTACGGCGTGAACTCACCTAAAAATCATTTGGGCAAATTTGCAGATAGTCTAAAACGTAAGCGGTCCATGAAGCAACTCGTCACAAAATGTTTTTATTCTTACAGACCTTTTTTGCGACATTTTTTTTTATACATGCGTAATTTAATTTTCAAAACTAAATTTTCAAAATTATCGATACAACTATCTTAAATCGGTATAGTGGGGGACGGTCTTGAGCGCAAAATGTCTTCAGCATTTTCGTCGGTTATCTTTACGTTAGCGATGTCGACGGAGCCCGGCTATCGCGGGGCTCCTATTTCTGTGCGGTTTGGCCTTCGGCCATTAGAAGATAACTAACGAACCTAACCTACCTATGACTGGTCATTTTGCGTTCTAACCCGTTCGCGATGTAGACTAAAAGCGATATAGAGTTCTAGACCGTCCGCGAGTATACCGATTTAAGATAGTTGTTTCGATAATTTTAAAAATGTAGTTTCGAAAATTAAATTAGGCATGTATAAAAAAAAATGTCGCAAAAAAGGTCTGTAAGAAAAAAAAACATTTTGTGACGAGTTGCTTCATGGACCGCTTACGTTTTAGACTATCTGCAAATTTGCCCAAATGATTTTTAGGTGAGTTGACGCCGTAATAGACGACCTGCGCTTTTGACCATATGATACTAACCCATTTTGAATTTGATTTGATTTAAAGTAGCAATGTACCTAATCTGAATTTTTTATGTATTTCTGTAATTTTAATGTAACATTATATTTTATTTGTTTATTCGGAGTGATTGAATTTTGTTGTGAAAATAATCTATTATTGCCATTACATTTGTATGTTAACGTAGACACTAAGACATGTAACTAACAATTCTTATGGGCTCCCGGACCTGAAATAAAGGTAGGTATATTTAATTTAATTACATACGTTTGTGCAATCGCTTGCAATGTGAATAATGATGCGCTCAAATATATCTGTTTTTTGTAGAGTTTATTTATTTATCTATTTTATTTGGGGCAGCAACAGCAATACAACAAATAATACAAAAGTTAAATAACAGAGAAACAGCCAATAATAGATGACCACAAAAATATAACTAACATGCAATAACAAGTGGAAATAATAAGTGGATACCATGAGCAAGGGAAAGATTGAACTTTTTAAACAAAATATAAAACTAGGTTATCTGTACGGGATCACCAGCATTTTTTTACAACTGGTATAGTTGAGCTATTCTGCTGTGGGTACAGTCGCCTTAGTTCACATTCAGCTTAAGCTCATATTAATAATGGTGAGAAATCTCAGTATAGTATGCGTACCTACTTGTATATGTACCTATAGGTACCAAACTTCAATATAAATGGCAAATAATGTAACCCCAATGTCACATTCATTTTGCCGACCATTTACACTCTTTTTTAGGGTTCCGTAGTCAACTAGGAACCCTTATAGTTTCGCCATGTCTGCCCGTCCGTCCGTCCGTCCGTCCGTCCGCGGATAATCTCAGTGACCATTAGCACTAGAAAGCTGAAATTTGGTACTAATATGTATATCAATCACGCCGACAAAGTGGTAAAATAAAAAGTGGAAAAAAATGTTTTATTAGGGTACCTCCCCTATACGTAAAGTGGGGAGTGATTTTTTTTTTCATTTCAACCCTAACGTGTGATATATTGTTCGATAGGTATTTAGAAATGAATAGGGGTTTACTAAAATCATTTTTTGATAATGTAAATATTTTCGGAAATAATCGCTCCAGAAGTAAAAAAGAATGTGTCCCCCCCCCCTCTAACTTTTGAACCATAAGTTTTAAAAATATGAAAAAAATCTGAAAAGTAAACCTTTATAAAAACTTTCTAGGAAAATTATTTTGAACTTGATAGGTTGAATAGTTTTTGAAAAAAAAATACAAAATTATTTCTGAACTAAGTTTGTAATTTAACCGTATAAGCAGGTGTGTATTGTACCTGTAATTTCTACAAAATTACAATGAAAAGACTTGCTTTCAAAAAAGTAAAAACGGTGAAAATCGATTCACGCAATAAAGAATTATCCCATAAAAATCATCTTCCATACATCGCGCGCAATAGTTTACTTAATTTGCCGATAGATGTCGCTGTACGTAGAACGCTCATATCATATCCTACATGGCGGTGTTATTTTAACTCTTAAGTGGGGACACTTACTGTGACGGACGAAAAACTACGGAACCCTACACTGAGCGTGGCCCGACACGCTCTTGGCCGGTTTTTTTACACTCTTTTTGACCCTTCACACTGTACACTCTTTTTTTCAAGAACCCTATACAAGGTGTTCCATTTAAGGGTGTATTTGATATCGTATTCTAATTATAAAAAACAAAATAAAATGGTTTTTTGGAGGACTGGCCGGCTGGGACGACGTGCCCCATACAAAAAAAAAATTTTCGCGTCCAAAAACATTTTCTCCTAATTTTTTTTGTCGTAATACGATACCGATTATGCCCTAGTTATGATTCACCAGTATTTCTGTTACATCCTGTATTATAGTCCCTTGGGAAAACCTCGACAGGGTGTTCATTCCACGGCCGAATTGTTCGCCTCATACATTTAGCTTACCTCATAGTAGAAGTAATGTGAAGTTTCATCATCAGAGGTGTTCTTGTAGTTGATGCAGTACATGAACAGGTCGGTAAGTTTCCATTCATAGATGATGGTGTCTTCAATCAGCTCTTCCGCTGTGATGGCGAGAGGAGGTCTGAGACTAGTAACCTGAAGCTTCGTTTTACCGGCGAAGAGTTCACGGCATCCTAGGGATTTTAATTAGATTTATCAACACAGATGTTCCTTCATTGCTGATTTTTTGGGTACGATTTTACTGGTCTGCACGAAGTTGATGTTTTGGTCAGGAGAAAGATTAGTTGGGCAGTACCTAAAAGTCTAACCTAACTTAACCCATTACTATCTGATCTCGTGGTTTACATGGGAACTTATACACGGTGCCCGTGAGCATTGCGAGAGACTTTAACAGTGTATTCATTATCATATTTAGAGAACAAAATGTCCTTTAAACTTTTTCGAAATTCGCCATAGTTTCAGAGTAAATACTACTTACAAAAAATTGCATTTTGAATTGTTTCTCAGTGTAAAATGATTTTTTGATGGCGATCTCACCGGTATGGGGCATAGTCTAGACATCTCTTATTGACTGATATCAAAGACCTAAGAAACACTTTGCATGGACTAGTTTTTAAGAGAAAAAATGTAGCAATTTACTTTTTCCGTTACTTTTTTCTAATGACATTTACTTTTTATGTAGAACAGCATTCAAAAAAAGTGAAAAAAAAGTAAAAAAAAAATTTTTTTTTGGCGTTTTACAACAAAAGTCATATAATGTTTTTTCATTCTTTTGACCTCAGAAATGCGTGGTTAAAATCTCTCGCAATGCTCACGGGCACCGTGTATATTCTGCGAAGATTTCGTTTTCCACTCAGACTCGTATCTATAATGATCTGTAATTTATTTGTTCTCTCTCTCATGTCACGAAAAGCATACCATCCAGTTTTTACACCGGAAGTGGTACTTTTTGGTGCTTTCGGCTTATTCTACTATTTCTTTTTTTTACAATTTTTTCGAAACTCAGCATCACTTTTATGAACATGTGCTATGGAGCTTATCTTTGTATCACGTAACGGTAGCAGATTATGCGGTCCCCGCCCGTACTATAGGGTTTACAAATGGTCATTTTACAGTGTTGGCGATGGTATACTTCAGTTTTATTATCTCATGCACTGAATGTGATTAGTTTATATAAGTACTACGAAACAGGTGAGAACGGGTGGGTTTCCAAGGCCACTTTCCTCTTTGAAGGGTCAGATGGCAGTTGCTTTCGAGAAAACAAGCGCCTAGGCCAAACGCCAATTCATAGAATTAGCCGAGCGGACCCCAGGTTCACTGAAGCCGTGACAAAAGGCTAGGACAAATGCTAGGAGATGGAAAGTAGAGTTAAGCCTTTGCTTTAAGCTGCGATTGATGATATTGAGATGAGCGAGGATGAGTTGCGAGGTTACGCTCCATTCGAGGGTTAGAATATCTCATCGGTCTTGCCTTTCTTGCCTTCTGTGTCCAGGTTAACAGTCTACAGTCATCATTTGGACTAGCTGAGGATTACCACAGAACTAGAATGATGTGGGTGTTACGTACGTGCAAGATCCTTCAGAGTCTGTCGTTCTCCCAACTGTTCTTTAGCCCTATTCACCACCGACACCACAGTGTCCAGGGCCACCTCCTCTATGGGCTGCAGCTCTCGTATTGAGTGCGGCTTTAAAGCCATCGTTGATTTAAACAATACAAATAAACCACATAAATATCACATAAACATTATATAACGTCACTGTCTAAATGACAGCTTTATCTTTTTTTGTAGATAGTGGTTGCGACTCGTTGTTACATAGTCTTTGAAGTAAGGTTTAAATATCACCATGAGTCTTGTTTTTAGTTGGTTTTGTCTTTAGTGCATTCAACCCGGAGTAGCCATGTCTATCATTTTCTATACAAAAAAAGTCTGCCGATTTTTGCGGGAGAGGGGACGTCAAATGTATGGCTATTCGTACGTAACGTACAAATGTACAAGCATTGCAAGCAGTTTATTTAAACGTCAGTCCATCCATAGTCCATACATGTGTATGACCGCCGGTCATATGTTTTCAGCAGAGAGGAACGCCTGTCAATGGCGACACCGGTTGAATTCTGTATGGATTGTAATGAGTTCGACATACACATACTATTATTATTATGTCTTGTATAACATTCATAAGCGCATGAGAGCCTTGGAAGAATAATGAGAGCACTGCCCCCGCCAAGTCGAGCTAAACAATCAACAAAGGCATGTTCGTGTTCATACCTCCTTTTTCCAAAACCATTTAGGAAACATACGTATACGTACAGGCCATTTCAACAGAGTAATAAAATGTAAGCGGTACACTTTAGTCACAGGGCGCACAAGTCATACTACAAAACTCGTTTGAGCGCCTTTGTGTGCACGCGCGGCGCATCAGTACACGCTTCAATGTGTGCGTGCGTCTTAGGGCGCTGTTTCCGGTGTCGTAAATGACGTTTGACAATACACCGACATTTTGATTTTTATCGATGTGCTGCCAACCTGACGGATTAGCTTACTAGTTCCCTATCGGCCGCCGCGGGGTGAGGTAATTCTGTTCGGGGCGGGGCGTAGCGTGGCCATTCTGTATGAAATACTATTTTTTTATTCTGTGCATTAGTGAAAAGCAAAGCCGATGCTTGATCTGCCCGTCTTGAACCGCATGTAGTGACAGCAGCGGCCATAGTTTGAGCACTATAGGGAGTTTATGGAAAAAAACGTTGGTGGCCTGGCGTAAGACGTAAGACTTTCAATCCGAAGGTCGCGGGTTCAAACCCCGGCTTGTACATACCACTGAGTTTTTCGGAGCTTATGTATGAAATATCATTTGATATTTACCAGTCGCTTTTCAGTGAAGACATCATCGTGAGGAAACCGGATCTAATCCCAACAAGGCCTAGGTTTCCCTCTGGGTTGAAAGGTCAGATATGTCAGTCGCTTCGTAAAAACTAGTGCCTATGCCAATTCCTGGGATTAGGTTAACGCGCGGACCCCAGGCTCAATAGAGCAAAAAAGCTGGGACAAACGCGAAGAGGAAGAAGGAGAGTTTATGGGATTTAACATAATGCTGCTAGACTATGAGATGAAAAGGATGATGACTGGACTATTGAATAATTTAGATATCTGCTTAAACTTAATTAACTTAATTAACTTGCTTAACTTAATTTTAAACAAAAAAGAACCGACTTCACTTAGCCTCCACCTTTCCAAAGCAAACGCTCGAGCTGCTGTAAAAAATACTCAAATCACTATAGGTGTGCCTATAATAGTTAAACAGTTCCCTCGATTTCTCCAGGATCCCATCATAAGATCCAGACCTGGTTACAATGGGACCAACTGTGATGTATACTCTTTCAAACAAAAACCGGCCAAGAGCGTGTCGGGCCACGCTCAGTGTAGGGTTCCGTAGTTTTCCGTCCGTCACAGTAAGTGTCCCCACTTAAGAGTTAATAACACCGCCATGTAGGATATGATATGAGAGTTCCACGTACAGCGACATCTATCGGCAAATTAAGTAAACTATTGCGCGCGAGCTTAAAGTATGGAAGATGATTTTTATGGAATAATTCTTTATTGCGTGAACCGATTTTCACCGTTTTTACTTTATTTGAAAGCACGTCATTTCATTGTAATTTTGTAGAAATTACAGGTACAATAAACACCTGCTTATACGGTTAAATTACAAACTTAGTTCAGAAATTATTTTGTAATTTTTTTTTCAAAAACTATTCATCCTATCAAGTTCAAAATAATTTTCCTAGAAAGTTTTTATAAAGTTCTACTTTTGAGATTTTTTTCATATTTTTAAAACTTATGGTTCAAAAGTTAGAGGGGTGGGGGGACGCATATGTTTTTACTTCTGGAGCGATTATTTCCGAAAATATTTACATTATCGAAAAATGATTTTAGTAAACCCCTATTCATTTTTAAATACCTATCCAACAATATATCACACGTTAGGGTTGAAATGACAAAAAAAATCACTCCCCACTTTACGTATAGGGGAGGTACCCTAATTAAAATAAAAAATCCACTTTTTATTTTACCACTTTGTCGGCGTGATTGATATACATATTAGTACCAAATTTCAGCTTTCTAGTGCTAACGGTCACTGAGATTATCCGCGGACGGACGGACGGACGGACGGGCAGACATGGCGAAACTATAAGGGTTCCTAGTTGACTACGGAACCCTAAAAATGAACTTTCCAAATCGGTCCAGCCGTCTTCGAATAATCGGGGAACATACATAAAAAAATATAGCAAAAACAAAGATCCCGACGAATTGATAACCTCCTCCTTCGGAATCTTGAAGTCGGTTGAAAACGATATTCATTCTATAATTAAGAATGTCAAGGTTTGCCTGGTAGAAGTCCACTTAGCACATGGAACAAATTTCAAGACAATATTTGCAGTGTGCCTACCGTTAAACCTCCTTTCCAACGCGCATGCGTCACCAGCGAAAGTAAATAGCAGCTGTCTGACTTTAGTAGGTATACATTAATAAAGGGTCATTTGTGTGGAAATGTCTATATGAAACGACCCGTTTAAATTGATATTGAGTATAGTTAGAACGATTCCTATTGTATTAGTGTTGGTTATCTGATTAAACGTTTACCTACTTACTTATATATAGGTTTGCCGTATGGCATACACTTGGCCTACATGGCATACACGCATTTATTTAGAATACATAATATATGAAGTCATACAGATAAAGATATTATTAGATATTATACTGTTAAGAATTTTGTTCATAGTTATAGTCATTTATTTATAATAATTATAATATTTAAAATATTACATGTCAAATTACATTACATTACATAGTGCATATGAAAATTGTCTTTGGGCTCCCTCTTGGGGCTAAGCATCCTATGGGTTTTGATTCCTCTGTGACTGAACTTTTAGAAATAAAGGCTGAAATAGCCGTATCTTTGGATTGCCTTGACCTAGAAGCTTGATTTATTTACAAGCTTCAAGGGACCGCAAAGATGTGTAGAATTGTAAATATTTGATGTTCATTTCAACTTGATACCTCCACGCGTTCCTTACAAAAAGGTTACTTTCTGACAGACAGGC
The DNA here is from genome assembly GCA_947086415.1 of Pammene aurita. Classification (NCBI taxonomy): domain Eukaryota; kingdom Metazoa; phylum Arthropoda; class Insecta; order Lepidoptera; family Tortricidae; genus Pammene; species Pammene aurita. The sequence continues at coordinate 33,138,660 of OX352302.1, read as the reverse complement.
AGTTAGGTAGACTAGACAGACAGACGGACAGACAGACGGACAACGAAGTTATCCTATAAGGGTTACGTTTTAACCCTAAAGGCGTATTTTAAAATTTGGCGCCCTGGGCCATAAAGGCCTTTTTATGGGTCGGTACTTGGCCGCGATTCGAAAAATAAACACACACACTGGACAGACACAGCTCCAACCCAACTCAACTCAACGCTATAACGACATTGACATTTGCTATTCGAACAGATCTTCATTCAACATTGGTCACACATTGGTCTCACATTGGTACAACATTGGTATAATGAGTGACCAATGTGAGACCAAGTCCAGTGTGTGTGTCTGTCCAGTGTGTGTGTTTATTTTTCGAATCGCGGCCCTTGATTGACCGGCGCCCTGAACCCAGCGCGTAGGGCGACAGACGCCGCCCCTGGCGTCCTGCCACCCAGGGCCATGGCCCTCTTGGCCCTAGGGTAAATACGCCCCTGCTTGAGACTTATGTTTGCTTTTTGAAATGCCCTAAAAGCTAGTATTTGTAGCATTAAATATATCTCCTCTATGAAACAACGCAGTAACAGTACGTAATAGGCAAGATGCAATATTTTATGTATGCTTTCATTTGAAAGAATTGCACGTAGAATAGACCACGAGTGTATAAAAAAATTAAAATACTATAATTTATAGTCAAAAATTGCTGTTACGAACTGACAATTTAAATTTTCGCGCCTAAACGGATCTACAGTTCCTGTGACGTCACACATGTGTGTCACTCGCATACTTGTTCGTCCACAGTGTCAAATTGTTGTGTTGTGCTAGCCCTTTAAGCCAAATCCTATAGACAGTTGCCAACCCCATTAGTTGTCATAACAGGAGTGACGTCACCAGACGCTGATTGGTGGATTAAAACACGTTCCGTTTCTGCGACATTTTGTTCACAAAATAATGGTAAATATTATAGTTGCATCTTCCCTATTGTATCATAACGACATTTATTTTGAGATCTAATTCATTCAAATGACCGAAAATGAGCGTTGTCCTCATTTGTTATTAGTCCAGTTAATTCCGAATTATTTCTGTGTCCAGCAGAGCGCGCTGCCTGACGATGTTTTTTGCTGTGACATGACGTGACTAATAATTTACATCTTTACTTAGAAACCAAACCGGACTTAATAAAAGGTAACACAAATACTTAATAATATCGTATTCTAATTATAAAAACCTGAGAACAAACATTTTTCGAGCGAAAAATTTTTTTTTTAAGTATGGAGGAACTGGAGGAACTTTTTTTGTAAGTATGGAGGGTTGGCCGGCTGGGAGCCTGGGACATGACCTATAGAAAAAAAAATTTCGCGGCGAAAAATTTTTTTTCCTACTTTTCCTTAATCGCAGTACGATACTAATTTAACTGTCGTTTTCATAATCTAGTATTATCCGCCCAAAAACAAGGCATGTGTATAGATTTATTGTGTTGTTACACTTGTTACTGACCAAACTAGGTACAAGTTGGGTATCGATGACCAATATTTATTAAATTATGGTCTTTATTCGCTTATTAATTAATTAGTGAGTAATATAGTAGTTAGTAATAACAAATAAGTATATATATGTAAATGAGTAAATAATTTATTATTATTTCGATAAATTTTTTTTATAAGTAATTATAGAACAAGGAAAACGGTAGAGTTATGTGATTGCACCATTGTAATTATTTCAAATACGTATAAATACAGTAATTATTGTGTTTAATGAGGGTCTCTGCGGTCGAGTTGTTCACTAGATGGCAGCACCGTGGCGAGAGGTCTAGCTGTCATAATCCACCAATCATGTTTAATATTTTTTTGATTGGTGGATTTTGACAGCAGCTGTCAAAAAGATCTCTCGCCACAGTGCTACCATCTAGTGAAAAACTCGATCACGGAAACCTTCATAATGACCAGACGCGGGTTCACAATTTATTAAGAGGCCTTATTCCCATGAACGTTCTTCAATTTCACGAAATCTTACTCGACAAATGGCGGTAGCGCTCAGTACGCGACCGCTGGCAATGATCGACGATCGAATGATCATGATCGTTTTCAACTTCAATTACAAGAAAAAATATTTTTACGCATAAGTTACACACAGGCTATTTATTTTCTTTTATATGGAAGATACTACTAATTAAAGTATGTTTTAAGGAAATATACGCATCTAACACCAAAGACGGGTAATCACTTAATCAGCAGGGAGTGTTGGAGATACTTTTCGAATTAAAAGTATAATAAATTTCGAATTTCGAAAATTAGATTTGTTTAAGTATTGTAAAGACTGTTTTTTACACTTATGTTTCATTTTTTACCCTCCTTCAATATGCCTGTATTCGGTAGGAAATAATCTATTACTTATACATACATAGGTAGTATTTCTTTAATTTTTTTTAAATTCCAATATGGCTGAAATATTTTTTTTTGTAAACATGGTCATGGTAGCCAATTTCGACTACTTCGGGTGTGTAGATTACGAAAATGATGTCTGTTAAATCGAAGATGGCGGTTATATACTTTATTCAGAAAAATCGTCATGGTAGTCCTTTTCGGCTACTTAGAGGGTGTAGATGTCGAAAATTATGTCTGTTTTAAAATCCAAGATGGCGGAAATATACTTTTTTGTTAAATCGTCATGGTAGTCATTTTCGGCTAATTAGGGGATGTAGATTTCGAAAATTATATCTGTTTAAAAATCCAAGATGGAAATTATATTTTTTTTTTGAAAAATTGTCATAATTCCAATATGGCTGAAATATTTTTTTTTTGTAAAAATGGTCATGGTAGCCAATTTCGACTACTTCGGGTGTGTAGATAACGAAAATGATGTCTGTTAAATCGAAGATGGCGGTTATATACTTTATTCAGAAAAATGGTCATGGTAGTCCTTTTCGGCTAATTAAGGGATGTGGATTTCGAAAATTATGTCCGTTTTAAAATCCAAAATGGCGGTTATACACTTTATTCTGAAAAATCGTCATGGTAGTCATTTTTGGCTACTTAGAGGGTTTAGATGTCGAAAATTATGTCTGTTTTAAAATCCAAGATGGCGGAAATATGTTTTTTTGTTAAATCGTCATGATAGTCATTTTCGGCTAATTAGGGGAAGTCGATTTTGAAAATTATGTCTGTTTTAAAATCCAAGATCAATCCCAAATCTATGGACATTGTCGTTGGTCTCATACTTTGTAATTTTTTGTATTGTTACTATTAGCCATAATCTCGTGTGTTACTGTTTTTTGTCCCAAATAAATTGATAAAAAAAAGATACACTTTATTCTGAAAAATCGGCACGGTAGTCATTTTCTGCTAATTAGTGGGTGTAAATTTCGAAAATTATGTCTGTTTTAAAATCCAAGATGGCGGATATACTCTTTTTTCTGAGAAATCGTCATGGTAGTCGTTTTCGATTAATTCAGGGGTGTATATTTCGAAAATAATATCCGTTTTAAAATTAAAGATGACGGAAACGGAAAATGTTGTCAAAATCGTCATGGTAGTCATTTCCGACTAATTCGGGTGTGCAGATTTCAAAATGATGTCTATTTTGAAATCCAAGACCGCGGTCATACACATTTTTGGTAAAAATCGTCATGTTAGTCGTTTTCGATTAATTCAGGGGTGTAGATTTCGAAAATAAGGACCGTTTTAAAATCAAAGATGGCGGAAACGGAAAATTCTGTCAAAATCGTCATGGTAGTCGTTTTCGACTAATTCGGGTGTGCAGATTTCGAAAATAATGTCTAGTTTTAAATCCAAGATAGCTGTCGCACACTTATTTGGTTAAGATCGAATGAGTGTCGTTTTAGATTAATTTGGGGATTTAAATTTCGAAAATAGACACCGTTTTAAACTTCAAGATGGCTGAAATGGACAATTTTATTAAAATCGTCATGATAGTCTTTTTTGTCTCATTTGGGTGTGTACTGTGTAGATTTCGAAAATAATGTATATTTTAAAATCCAAGATGGCGGCCATACACTTTTTCTAAAACAATTTTATGTTAGTCGCTTGTGATTAATTGAGGGGTGTAGATTTCGATATAAGGACCGATTTGAGATCCAAGATGGGTGTTAAAGGATAATTATTGTAAAAATCGTCATGGTAGTCATTTTTATTAATTCACGTGTGTAGATTTAGAAAATAATGTCTGTTTTAAAATCCAAGATGGCAGTCATACAATTTTAGTAAAAATCGTTATAGTAGTCGCCTTTGATTAATTCGGCAATGTAAATTCCGATAATAAACACTGTTTAATATAAGATAGCAGTGATGACCTTTTTGTGAAAATCTTCACGGTAATCTTGTTCAACTGATTCAGGTGTTTAGATTTCGAGAAAACGGTCTGTTTTAAATTCCAAGATGGTGGCCATACACTTTTTACTAGATAGACGTTATGGTAGTCATTTTCGATTCAATCGGGGATACAAAAAAGTATATGGCTGCCGTCTTGAATTTTAAAACAGAATTTGTTTTTGAAATCGACATACCTGGATAACGACGATTTTTATTAATGAATAACCATTTCTGCCATCTTGGATTTTGAAACGGACTTTATTTTTGAAATCTACACGCCTGAATTAATCGAAAATGGCTAAAATAACAAGTAAAGTGTGTGATAGCCATTTTGGATTTCAAAATAGACATTATTTTCGAAATCTACAGTTACCGAAATAGTCGAAAACGACTCCCATGACGAATTTGACAATTATTTTCATTTCCGCCATCTTTGATTTTAAAAAGCTCCTTATTTTCGAAATCTACACCCCTGAATTAATCGGAAATGACTACCATATGGATTTTAACCAAAAAGTGTTTGATCGCCATCTTGGATTTTAAAACAGACATTATTTTCAAAATCTGGACACCCGATTTAGTCGAAGACGACAACCATGACGATTTTGACCAAATATACAGTTTCCCCCATCTTTGATTTTAAAACGGTCCTTATTTTCGAATTATTCATCCCAGAATTAATCAGAAATGACGTCCATCACGATTTTTAAGTAAAAAGTGTATGGCCGCCATCTTGGATTTTGAAATACACATTATTTTCGAAATCTACACCCCTGAATTAATCGAAAATGACTACCATGACAAATTTAACGATTTTTACAAAAAAAGCGTATGAGCGCCATCTTGGATTTCAAAATAGACATTATTTTCGAAATCTGCACGTCCAAATCAGTCGAAAATGACTACCATGACAAATTTAACGATTTTTACCAAAAAAGTGTATGACCGCCATCTTGGATTTCAAATTAGACATTATTTTCGATATCCGCTTACCCGAATTAGTCGGAAATGACTACCATGACGATTTTGACAGAATTTTCCGTTTCCGCCATCTTTGATTTTAAAACCGTCCTTATTTCCGAAATCTACACCCCCGAATTAGTCGAAGACGACTACCATGACGATTTTGACAAAATTTTCCATTTCCGCCATCTTGTATTTTAAAACGGTCGTTGTTTTCGATTTAACGATTTTTACTAAAAAAGTGTATGACCGCCATCTTGGATTTCAAAATAGACATTATTTTCGAAATCTGCACACCCAAATTAGTCGAAAATGACTACCATGACAAATTTAACGATTTTTACAAAAAAAGTGTATGACCGCCATCTTGGATTTCAAAATAGACATTATTTTCGATATCTGCGTACCCGAATTAGTCGGAAATGACTACCGTGACAAATTTAACGATTTTTACAAAAAAAGTGTGTGAGCGCCGTCTTGGATTTCAAAATAGACATTATTTTCGATATCTGCTTACCCGAATTAGTCAGAAATGACTACCATGAAGATTTTGACAGAATTTTCCGTTTCCGCCATCTTTGATTTTAAAACGGTCCTTATTTTCGAAATCTACACCCCTGAATTAATTGAAAATGACTACCAGAACGATTTTTACAAAAAAAGTGTATGACCGCCATCTTGGATTTCAAAATAGACATTATTTTCGATATCTGCTTACCCGAATTAGTCGGAAATGACTACCATGATGATTTTGACAGAATTTTCCGTTTCCGCCATCTTTGATTTTAAAACGGTCCTTATTTTCGAAATCTACACCCCTGAATTAATCGAAAATGACTACCATGACGATTTTTACCAAAAAAGTGTTTGAGCGCCATCTTGGATTTATAAATAGACATTATTTTCGAAATCTGCACACCCGAATTAGTCGGATATGACTACCATGACGATTTTGACAAAATTGTCTAGTTTTCAAATAAAAAATCATTTTACGTCACACCTGGCCATAATGTGAGTTTTACCGCACGCTACGCTAATTGTTGTACTCACCACGTGCAGTAAAAAAGAAAGCCCTCTGTCGCATATTTACAACCCTCGCCTGCGGCTGGGGTTACAAATACCTGCGATTTCAGGCTTTCTTTCTTTTACAGTCCTTGGTAAGTAATGTACGATAATAATATAAAGTAAATATTTCAATCTTTTATTTCAAGGATCTTTATAATTCAATCGCACTTCTCGCCACTATAGGGCAATGGAAACAGGTCACTACACTAGGTGTTGGGGATTTCATACAAGGTTACCCGTTTTAGTGGCCTCTTAGTGTATCTAGCCGGCAAACTTACGTAATGCGCGTCCCAACCACAGATTAATAACTAGTTACTTCGTAAGTCCCAACTAGCAAAACCATGGTCGAGTACACGTTTCTGCCGCGACTTTTAAGTGATAGTGTATGGTCGAATAAGAGTCGAATACACGTTTATACGACGGCGTTTGGGCACAGTTATATTGCAATTAAGTGGAGTAGGTGACAAATGAAAACACCGCTATAGATCAGGAATACTGATAGAAGTTCTATGTCGCGCAATTACTAATTGCGTGTAGTAGTGGCTTCTATCGCAATATTTATTCGGCTTTTATGTCAAGTTGCAGCAGCGAGAACTCCACTATGCAATTATTTGATTCAATAGCGAGGTTTGCAGCAGCGGTTACTCGACTTTTTTTATCAACACGCGCAAGTTCGTCACAATTGTCACAAAGCATAAACTGAAAGAGAAAAAATAATTTCGAGGTAAGTAAAGTGCATTTTGATTTTGTTATATGTTAAGGATAGTGACTTGAGGTTTATCGATTGTGGCAGTGAAGTTTACCTGCAAACTTATTTTTGTGACAAAACATATTATACTTTATTTATTAAATTTTAATGCCCCTTCATGGTTTTTAGGGTTCCGTACCTCGAAAGGAAAAAACGGAACCCTTATAGGATCACTTTGTTGTCCGTCTGTCTGTCTGTCTGTCTGTCTGTCTGTCTGTCTGTCTGTCTGTCTGTCTGTCAAGACCATTTTTCTCAGGAACGCGTGGAGGTATCAAGCTGAAATTTATATCAAATACTCAAGTCTATTGTCCCTTGGAGCTGTGAAAAAATCAAACTTAAAAACCAACGCAATCAAAAGATACAGTCGTTTATGCTGCAAATTTTAGAGTTTTTCGGCACTCGCAAAACCTACGGGGTACTTCCCGTGAACTCAGAAACTTGAAATTTGGCACGAAGCAACGTCATAGAGCATAGACAATGGAAAAATTACAAAAAGCAGACATTTTTAGTAAAATCATACAAAAAAATATTTTCTTAAATTTTAAACTTACTACCTTTTTCCTCGTAAACGCGTAAAGGTATTAAATTGAAATTCATGTCAAATACTCAGAGTAATAGGACCTTTCAGATGTAGCAAAATCAAACTTTTATGTCAACGCAATCAAAAGAAATAGCAATTTAAGTCGCATATTTTGAAACTGAGTACTCGCAAGAAACTCAAAACCTAAAGGGTACTTTCCGTAAACTCAGAAACTTGAAACTTGGCACGAAGAAACTTCATATAGCACAGACAAAGGAAAAATTACCAAAAGTAGACATTTTGAGTAAAGTCATACAAAAAATTTTTTTTTAAATATTATACTTACTACCTTTTTCCTCGTAAACGCGTGGAGGTATTAAATTGAAATTCATGTCAAATACTCAGGGCTATAGGACCTTTCAGATGTAGCAAAACCAAACTTTTATGTCAACGCAATCAAAAGAAATAGCAATTTAAGTCGCATATTTTGAAACTGAGTACTCGCAAGAAACTCAAAACCTAAAGGGTACTTTCCGTAAACTCAGAAACTTGAAACTTGGCACGAAGAAACTTCATATAGCACAGACAAAGGAAAAATTACCAAAAGTAGACATGTTTAGTAAAATCATACAAAAAATATTTTTTTAAAATTTTAACTTACTACCTTTTTCCTCGTAAACGCGTAGAGGTTTTTGCTTGTTATAGGTGTTTACGGAACCCTCGGTGCGCGAGTTGGACTCGCACTTGGCCGGTTTTTTTAGTTTTAAGTGATTTATTGTTTAATTTATTATTTAATTATCTAAACAAATGTATCAGTAAGCGACATTAAGCATCTTCGTAACACCTACGCGACTAGTATGTGATATACAGCCGAATACGAGTCCCTCGTTACTACATTATTCGACTATGGTTTCCGCCATAATGCCAACTTTAAGGTTCTTTGTGAAGAATATAAAAACCCTGGATTCGCAAGAATATCAAAGAAATCCTGTGGTAATAGTTATTGTGTTGAGATATCGGTACTAGTATATAAATAAATACTTTGATATAATGTTATACTTACAGATAATAAGTATTTGTGTGATTTTAAGTACTTTTAGCTACTTGTGCTAAGATTTGTAAAGTTTTTTGTGTATCATATTATCGATATTATATTTTTGACAAAACTATGTATACACGTCATTTTTTTTTATTTTTTTTTTTTAATTATCATTGTTTTGTTTGTGGTACTTTTTCCGACTTGTCGTAATTTAAGAATTTATGGAGTAAATCCAGTTGTTGTAATATATGTACTAGAAAGTTAACTGTTCCAAATGGTAAAAACTGGATTAATTGCTAAGCAACTAATTTAAAAAAACCACAAGTTTTTTTAGTTTAACTGTTATAAAAATAAAAAAAGTCTGAAAAATTTGCATGCAAAATACAGTTTTACAGTCTTTTAAGGGACCCTAATAACATATAAAAAAATGCAGTTTTACATCGTTCTTTGCGTGATAAATTGACAATTTGACTGCTGTATTGGCTATGCTTTTCTGTATAAATAAAATAAAAAATCTGTACGGAACCAGTACTCGCATTGAAATATTCTGGTTGACAAGTTTGATGATGAAACGACGGCGGTCGTGCAACGGTTATACGAGTTGTGGGTCAGTAAACGTTATATCTTGGCATCTATAACACAAACTGTGAAATAAATGTGCTAAACAACTACACTAACACAGCATAAACAATAATTAGTCAGATAATTATGTCCAAAGCAACACTTATATCATTATGGACTCTATAGAAATCAGTATGAAATCTATTACTCGATTGTGTAGTAATCGTATTTATCTACACTCATATTGTAAGTTCTCTAAAACGTGTTCGAAAACGGTAGGCAATGGCTAGCATTACCACGACCGATTTTACTATGATAAGCTTTTTATCCGTAGCAGTAACGTAATTTTAACTTTTCATGCTCAATTATTGATGTGCTATGAGTTTTGATAACATAATGTACACCTGCACCCTCCCGGGGATCCGCCGACAGCCCGACACGCGCCCGCGCGACCGCCGGCACAATCGAGTTGGCCATGGTTGCGGTGCAATGGCGGCCATTCTATGGTTTCCAAATAAGGCATTTAGAATAAATAATATGAGTGTAGATAAAGCAGTGTATGCAACTGTACGTAATTAGGCCTTAAAACACTCGTGTGATCTTATTATGAAATTCGCCTGCGGCTCATTTCATAAAACCACACTCATGTTTTAAGGACCCTTATTACGTAACAGTTACATAAACTACTATTATTTACTAAATTTACATTGCTACATGTGGAATAAAAACGACTTTAAACTCTTTTATACAACAGTTTTCTGAATAAAAGTTGCAACTTACCATGGCAATATAGTCATATTGCCATGGTAAGTTGCAACTTTTATTAGGACTAGTCAGTCCTATAATGGCAATATTAGAAACGTATAAACGGCTGTTTGTAACATAGCTGCAGTGTAATATGCTGTAACGCGATCAATGAGCTGTATAGAAGTAATATTCATGATGGCTATAAAACTGTAGTAAAAAAATCGCATAACAAGGTCATATAAACGTTTATTCCACTGTACTATTTGACTGAATTGTTGTATAAGCTAATTTGTAATATAATCAGCTACTATACGACATATTATTGCAGCGACTACTGTTACACTACCTTTATCTGACTAAATAGCTCTATAATACCAAGCTTATTCGGCATTTTTGCTGGTTGGGGTAGGACGATTTAGCACAGGTCCATCGTCTGTGAGCTCTCGTTCCATACTGAGCCAGAGGCGACGGCGCGATGTGTTTTGTCAAGTTTTTAACCGATTTAGAGTCATCTTCAAAAAATTACACTTAATTTAAATTTTGCGTTTCAGTAATGATTTTTTTTTCGTGGTAGATCTATAGCTGAACTTTAATATATTTATATTTTTAGGGCAGAATATTTATAGGACTTCCGTGAAAAAAATTAAATGTAAACCTGTTTTCATCAAAAAAATTGCAATATTCAGAAGGTATTTTGTCTATTATCCAAGATGAATCTTAAATTTTTCTTACCATGGCCGTCTTGAACATGATATACTGAATTGAATTGTATTCAAATTTTATAAGAAAGGTTCCCTTTATTTGAGTAATCTGAAAAAAAAACCAGACGTCTAACTGCAAACCCTGAAGAGGCCTGCCAAGAGAAGCCATGTTTTTCAGGTGTTTTTCTCAAAAATGTAATTTTTTTCCCATGGCCGTCTAGATAAAGGAACGGACTATATTATATGCATTAAAAGTTAATTTAAACACACAAAGCATTTTCGCTATAACCTCCGAAGAAAATGATGCATTTCGCAAAATACGTGCATTTTGGGAATAAGGCCTCTAACCCCGCGGGGGCAGCTTGTGGCGAGCTGACGGTGAGTGGCGACACCGCGGACCCCTATTCCAGAGGGCTTTTTCCATCTGGCCCTCGCCTCTGTGCTTGCCTTAACTGGCCGGTCAGAGTGGAGTCGCAAGAGCGGAACCTATGCTCCAGGTTGGAAGTGTAAAATGTCATAACGCCGGCGGCCTGCTGAACGGATTACCGGGATCTGGCTACCGCAGACTCACCTCTCGACAACCTCACAGCCACTCTCAAGTGTTGCTCTGTTGTCGCACTGTGCGTGCGGCCATTGCGGGGCCCATTCTATGAGTTGGAGAGTCACCACCTGTCTCTTACAATTTTTGAGACTGATTGTCATATATGGCAGGTGTCCGCTAGTCTCCTCCCATAGCCCGATATCCAGTCCATCCAACATTCAAATCAATAGCCTTATGACCTTAGTTCCCATCGCAGCACAAAAGTGCTGCACTCCAATAGTCTTTGCATCTGGCGGGGACCATCTCCGGATGTATCATGTTGTGCGTTTGGAGATGGTATCTGCCATGTGTATCCATCACTCTTGTATAATATCGTTTAAAAAGGCCTATGCGCTGTTGGCTTCGGCTCCACGCATGCCTTCCAAAGGTCCGGGACCCCATGGTCCCGAGATATGGAAAGAACGAATAATAATAATATATATTCTTTATTGTGCACCATAAAGTAGAAATAAACAAACAGAAAATCAAAATTAAAACTAGGTAACAACAGGCGGTCTTATCGCTTAAAAGCGATCTCTTCCAGACAACCTTTGGGTATTAAATAGGTTGATAAATGTTATTTGTTTTTAACATAATGGATAACAAGAAAAAAAAACAACGGTGAATTCAAATGAATTATGTGGATTTGCATTTGGACATAAAAACTTTAAACCTAGGTATCTGATTACTCCAATACTCCTTATCCTTAGGTATTTATGAACAAAATAAAGCTAAATAAAACCACGCTAACTATAATTTTAAGGTGGCTAATACTTAATTTAGAGACCTCGAAAAATAGGTTACCAAAATCGTTGTAGTTCCTAAATAGTCGCCACGAAAGACTTAAATAATCAACCTTATTGCACCGGCATAAGGTATATAAAAATAAAATGCTCTCATGTGTTCGTGTAAGTTTAGTGAGTCACCATATAAGTACAAGTATTACGGAACCTACCGTGCCGCGTAGTCACCGCTACTATAACGTTGCAAATACTTGGCGAGTTGATCACTCACTAGGGCCAAAGAGAAAGAGAATGTACAGGGTGTACCAAAAATTCTGGTGATCCGTTATTATTATTATTATTATGGTGATTAATTCTGGTGATCCGTTATTAAACCACAGCCAAATAGCACTAGACCCTACTCATAGTGTTGTGTTCCTGCTGGTGAGTAAGGTTGCCAAAGAGCTCAAAGAGGACCCAGTGTGTTAACGATGAGGGACCTTCTTGTTCCTTTAGTCGTCAACACAGTGAATCCTCCTTTTTGTAAAGGGTCGGCAACGCGCATGTGACTCCTTTGGAGTAGCAGGCGTCCATAGGTTACGGTAGCTGCTTACCATCAGGCGGGCCGTATGCTTGTTTGCCACCGTCGTGGTATAAAAAAAAAAAAATAATAATTGGTATCGTATTCTAATTACAAAAAAAAATTCCAATTAAAAACTAAGAAAAAAATAAAATATTCGCCCGAAAAATAACCACGGGCTGGGATGGGACGTCTCCTATACAAAATTTTTTTCATGTCCAAATTTTATTTCTTTAACTTTTTATTATTTGCAAATCTTGGAACACAATGCAACTATCAGCTGGCTACTGGTACGACCGTGCATTTCGTTAGCTTTTTAATTTCGAATAATTAAATTGTTACGCGATGCCGATAACTTTAGTAACGTTTTTCTGATATTTATGATGACATTTGTTGGGTATGTTGCATGAATCAATATCGTTTGGGAGTTCTTATATGAGCAGGATTGATCAAGGGGTTTTGGAGGTAGACGGCGCAAAAGCGATCTTCATACAGGTCTTGTTATATTGGTAAACTCGTTTGCAAGTAAATAGCGAGTTCTCAGTTTAGTGGAATGTGTACGCAAAAAAAACCGCAAATCGATGTAGGTACAGTTTAGCTGTTTGGCACACACATAGTAGAGGTCAAAACAAATTATTTGATCCGCATTCTTAAATAAAATTCCCATAGCCCGTCCTAAGATACAACACGCGATAGGTTTCTGAAAAAAAAAATCCCATAAAAAAAAATTACTTTGTACTCCCCTGCTAAAGGGATTTTTTTTAAGAACTGTGGTTTAAAAAAAAAAAATGTTACCTCTGGTATACAAATGTGCCTAACGGCTAAACTGTACATCGAATTGCGGTTTTTCTTTAAAATTGGGCTCGTACACCGCTCACTAGTTCGAGGCGAACTAACTAGTATCCAGGCGCCACCAGTCGTCATTACGGGCCAGACTTGCGCTGGTATAGTCTAAACAATTTGAACTGAGCTCATCCACTTAGTGTCTTATCTTTTGTGTGTAAACCGCAGGCGCGCGTGCCACTATGGAAAAAATGGTTTGGCCACATGTTAGCGTTTACTGAATTTCTACTATATGGACCACGCAATAAGATTCAATATGAACTAATACGAAAAAAGCTCTATGTTCTATACGGTTGCATCCAGTACAAGCGATTCAAATGCTCTAGAACCAGCGTAATTCGACACCGAGATCCGAAACAAATGTGCATAATTGGAGATCGCGCTTGCACTGGTATTCCGAGCGCACGGCTAGTTAGCGATTAGGAGGCAATTGTAATTTTCGCGAAAGGGCAGGTAAAACAGGGTTGGATTCTGATTAAAACATTTGGGTGGATGTACGATTTACAAATATTTAATATATGAAATACATATATAATAGATTTTAATAAATATTGGGTATGTTAAAATTATAATCAGGCATATAAATACTTAACTATTTTAAAATTGCTTTCTTAATTTTACAGCTTAGACTTACTTTTACCTATAGCAAATTATGTACTGAGAATAACTCAATTCAAATATAAATAATATGAATTTCTAAAGCCTATTATAGTATAGAAGACGATTATTTTACTATAGTATAGTATAGAAGATTTATTAAAAAATAATGATTTAAATTTTCCTTCTGACATTTGCATTTTATTCTAGAAACATTCTAAACTAGTATTTTATTATACATTTTTTATCTTTTAAGTTTTGTCGATTTTATTGTGAAATTATTATGATACATTTTGACCCGTATTTTTTTTTGTATAATTGCATCAATATATTTCTATTAATTATATAATAGCTTAAGATAATAATCGTTACTGACGATTCGAAAGTGCTTGTTGCTATGCCTACTTGAATAAATACATTTTTGACTTTGACTTTGAGTATTTAAAGGACTGATTATAATTGTAACATACTCAGCCTATATTTATTAAAATCTGTTATTTATTTATTTTCTTTTAAAACGTTTGTAAATCTGATAAGAAATGTAATAAACATGACAAACCCTCATTCGAGGAATAGTTGTAGGCACGTTAATTAATCTAGAAAAAAAAATGAAATTAATATGATGAAAAGATTAATATGATTATTTTTGTTGACTAATATGTACTGTAAATATATATATTTTTATATTTTTCTACAACACATTCGAGTTATGATAACAAGCAGAACTATAATGTAGATTCATATTATTTATATTTGAATTGAGTTATTCTCAGTACATAATTTGCTATAGGTAAAAGTAAGTCTAAGCTGTAAAATTAAGAAAGCAATTTTAAAATAGTTGATTATTTACATGTCTGATAATAATTTTAACATACCCAATATTTATTAAAATCTATTATATATGTATATATATTTCATATATTAGATATTTGTAAATCGTACATCCACCTAAATGATTTAATCAGAATCCAACCCTGTTTTACCTGCCCGTTCGGGAAAATTACAATTGCTTCCTAATCGCTAACTAGCCGTGCGCTCGGAATACCAGTGCAAGCGCGATCTCCAATTACGCACTTTTGTTTCGGATCTCGGTGTCGAGTTACGCTGGTTCTAGAGCATTTGAATCGCTTGTACTGGGTGCAACCGTATAGAACTTAGAGGTTTTTTCGTATTAGTTGATATTGAATCTTATTCCGTGGTCCATATAGCAGATATTCAATAAACGCTAACAGGTAGCCAAACCCTTTTTTTCATAGTGGCACGTGCGCCTGCAGTTTACACACAAAAGATAAGACACTAAGTGGATGAGCTCAGTTCAAATTGTTTAGACTATATGCGCAGGCGCACGGGGTACACCTCATTCGAGCGGTGGTAATAGAGCTGAGTACAGTGTTCACGTGGTGAATCATTAAAGGTACCTTACGAGTCCAAAGATGTAGAGTTACTGGATGGACTTGTCAAATGGTTAGTGCCCTACGCCTTCAAGTAAGAGACTGTATGTATTATCGGGTTCATAATTGCATACCTAATTTATGAATGAATTCATTGATAAATTGGGTATGCAATTATGAACTCGATGGTACTTTAAAATCTACTACACTCGAATGTGCAGGAGCAATTAAAGACGCAGATATTTGAATTTTGATGTTCTCTGTAGTAGTTGCGTTTGCACACGACATGAGGTCAAATATGCTTTTCGTGAACCGAAGATATCCTATGGCATGATTATTTCTTAGAAGAGGAACCACCCTGATTTTTGTTGTACATTTTTAGGGGGGTAGGAGGCTCTCAACTTTATCTTGATATCTTCATCAGTTAAGCTAGTTTGGTATTTATTTCTAATTGGTTTTACAACTGTTATACGTGGAGGGGCAGAGGCGGGACTTGTTCGCAAAGGTTACATGGTGAAAGATGTCAAACGAAGTATTAAAAAAAAAATACAATTTCCGGTTATTTGGAAGTCGGAGACCTACCAAATAACAGGAAAGATCATCAAAATCATGAAGTTCATTGAAGCGTTCTGATATTTACCCGTTTACTACCTCTAGATGGTGTTGTCTAGAATACTACTTAGACTAACCCTAAAACCACGGCACTTTTAGCATCTGATATTAACCCAAACAGCTTAACTGATACGAGACCAAAACCCTAACATCTAAGCTGAACACAACCGACCTTATCATAGCTAGTAACAACTCAAACCAACTAAAATCTGAAATCTTATCTTTATCTCACTGTTAATACCACATCCAGCACTCTAAACTGGCTATTCAAACAGCGTACGCGCACCGCAACTAGTTAGTCTCTTGACCGAGCTCACACACGCTCGTGTGTTGACATAACACGCGCGATCTTCTACTGTTTTTCTCAAACAGCTGTTTTGACTTGCGCGTTCGTCAATTGAGCGATCATATTTTGATTTTTCGTATTCTTAGTTTGAAATTCACCCGCGATTTGTGATTGTCTTTTGTTTCAAGTGTGAAAATTATGCACGTTCTTTGGTGATAGTCTTTTATTTTGCGAGTGTTGTGTGAATTTTCGTTTTGAAAGTGTGTCTTTGGTTGTCAAAATGATGCGCTCTTTGAATTGTGTGTCTCCTGATAGTTTTAAGATAACGCCAACGGAGAGTACGGAGGTGTTTGCTATTGAAACTTCCATGGCCGGATCGGTGAGTTTTTTTATCTTATTTTACTTATACACTACCTATCCTAAGATCCGGTTGGGAGTACAACGATTACGAAAATATGAGGTATAAAATATATAGTATGATATACATGTTCTATGGCTTTCTATTTTTCATATGGATCAGGATGTGACTCAGTCGTTCAGCCAATTAGTGACATACAATATTCCACATTTAAATATGTTCTAGTAACCTTAAAGACCAAATGACCGTATTACGGGTTTTTTGTACTTCCTTTTCTTGTAGACACTTTTCTCTTTTTTGTAGATATCCTCCGCTCTTGTTGTAAACTGTGATATGGAAATATTCATTAACAAATTTGTTCAAATTTGTGATATGAAATCCAACCAGCAGGAGTGATACTGTTTTGTCAATATTATGTGTTCCGTGACAACTATACCAAGGGCTTAACGAAACGCCTTTTTGGTGTACGGCAAATATTCATGTTTGAAGACTGCAGTGTTTGCAGTGGGTATAGGCAGCGGTAAGTACCCCTATTGATATGCCTTACGGGAATATAGTTCAGAGTTGGATACCGTTACCAACTTTTAGTATGTTGTTCAGCATGACACTGGGACCCCACTGGGACCTGGGAGAATCGGGGAAGTAGGTGAATGTCTCCCGCGTAATGACGTCATAAAAATAGCTGCCGCTTAGTTGCGAAAAGTACAGTACAGCTCATTCATAAATAGTGAAAAGTCCATAGCCTATGGTCGATTTATGAATGAAACCATAGAGTTTTACCGTGCCGTGGCATGTCACGATAAAGTATAAAAGCGACCAATGTCCCAATCTGCATCACATGTTCTTATGAAAACGCTTAATGTTCCCAATTAGGACTTTGACTTCATTAACTTCTCTTATATAGTTTTCTGTGTCTTTGTTGCTAGATTCTGGCTACGATATGCTTGCCCTGAGATTTGTTTAAAACTTTTTAAATGGCAACTATTTTTTTTTTATGTAAAAGTCAGTCAAGTATATCAATGGTTTATTATTTGAGGCGACGTTTAGAAAAAATATTACGATTTTTTCATTGTTTTCATATAAATCCTTGAGAAAACTATCAAAAGAAATCGTGGCAGTTACTTATTATTATGGTTTAAAAGTAAATTTAGAAAAATAAGACGAGCAGAAAGTGATTTTGACGATAAACGAACGATCGGTGATAAACGAACTTAAAAAGGCATCAGATATTGTACATAAGTACGCTGTGATAATTCTGATATTTGATATGCAACATAAAGTAACAATTCCAGAATGTACTTTTTGGACTGATTATGATTTTCTAAAGCAACTAATACGGAGCTTGTAGTACAGAATATATAATTACACGCCTCAAGCATACGATTATTGTAGGAATCATAAAAATGTCTATAAAACACACACCCACCCACCCACCCACACACACACACACACACACACACACACACACACACACACACACACACACACACACACACACACACACACACACACACACACACACATTTTCATCCAATGTTATTAAATTTCACTAAAAAAAGATTTTGGACATTTAAGGGGATGAAAAGGGGTTGAAAGGTTTTTAAAGACTTACACGCGGACGAAGTCACGGGCGGAGGTTCATGAATAATAAAACCATTTACAGTGGTATTATGATTAAATATAAGATTAACTACGTTATTGTCCAGTAGTCTTATTTACACACAGAAATAAAATAGATTTACTATACTCCAACTAGAAGTAGAGAGGAGAGTCAAAATTACATGGCATAAGTACTGGAGTTTTGAGGAAGTGTTTAAAAGTAAAATGCCAATAAAGCTGAAAAGGAAAGTTATGAACACATGCATAATTCCATGTCTAATATATGCAAGTCAAACCTGGAAATTCACCAAAAAAAAACAGAATTTAATAATTACATGCCAAAGAGGTATGGAACGCAGCATGTTAAACTTGAAAAAAATACAAAAGATACGACACACAACGATAAGCAGCGATCAAAACTAGAGATGCTCTCAATCAAGCTCAAAAGTTGAAATGGCATTGGGCCGGACATGTGGCACGACTTAAGGACCGCAGATGGACGAAAATCGTCACACTATGGAAAGGCCCCCATGGCAAACGACGCAAGGGAAGACCACACTCACGCTGGGACGAGGACATTATAAAAATAGCTGGACCAAACTGGCATCAAACTGCACTAGACCGATCAAAATGGCAATCTTTGGAAGAGGCCTTCACCTGAGAGGGGTTCCTACTACAATAAAAATTATATAATAAATATTGTAAGCAACTAACAATTCAAAAACTAGTATTAAGCAAAATAAAAAAATACTTTACTAACCATTAGAAAGTAAGAAATCATGTGTAATAATTTAGCGGGAAATAAAAGGCTTTTTATTTTTATTTTATTTATTATTATACTCCAATATTTCCTGATGCTGAAGTTGGGGCCAGACGGCAGATAGCCGCAGATTCTGCCACGTGACCTTGATTGGAGCGAGTTGTTGAAGCGAGCGGCTACATGGCTGACAACCAACCAACCGCTTCTGCCAATGGTTGGCAGAGCACACCTAGCCACCAAGGGCATTTAAAGGTCATGTAGAATTTGGCACCAACCACTGGCTACATGTTTTAAAATCTCTGTTTTCTGCCAAGGTCTCGTGGCAGAGGACTGTGGTTGTATGCCGTCTGGCCCCAACCTTATGTTGTTTTAATGATAACTAAAATAATAGTGTAATAAAAGCTTAACTAAAGACAATTAAGCTAAAACAAATCATCATTCGCTTGCCCTTGTTCCATTTGGGGTCGGCGCAGCATTATCTTTCTTTCACACATCTTTATCGCCCATCATCTTATCCGTCATATTTCATATCCCTTATTTTCATATCAACTCTCACACAATCCATTCACCTTTTAATAGGTTTGCCTCTTCTCCTACTTCCTTCTGGAGGGATCCCCACATTCATTCTTAATACCTTTCTCGTAACATGACTCTCATCCCTCCGCATAAAATGCCTGTACCACGCTAGACGATTTAATCTCAATTTGTCGGTTATAGGTGCAACTTTCAGGTTTTTCTCTTATACATGATAACCAAAAAATAACTATGTTCCCGTTGGCTGTAAGGTTTTGTGACCCAACAAATCCTCCCTAGATGGATTTGGAACCTCTAATTATATTTTGGATTTTTGGAAGGGGCCATTACCCACCGCCGCTCAATGGCCTTACAAAAATCAAAAAATCAAATCAATCTGAGAGGTTCCAAATCCATCTAGGGAGGGTTGTTTGGGTCCCAAAACCTTACAGCCAACGGGAATATAGTTATTTTTTGATTTATTATTACATGTTTTTAAATTCCACTCATAGAATAGTATGTTATTAAATCAATCAAGGATGCGAGGTTCAAGTCCTGCTGGGTTGATTATTTTTTCAATGTTTTCAATGTTTGCATTTGATTTAATAACATACTAGTTATTTTTTGGTTAACCTGAATATTCATTCCTTATCCGATCCATTCTCGTCACTCCACATATCCATCTTAACATTCCCATCTCCGTTATATGTTGGTTACATGCAATCTCTTTTCCGTAAACTTTAGGACCCAACACTCGGATCCATACAAGACTACCTACAGGTCTTATAATGGATTTATAGATATTCCCCTTCAGTCGAAGGGCCATTCGGGCGACGAAAATGGTTCCCGTGACCTGTCTCCATTTTATCCATCCTTCGTTAATCCGGTTAGGTTAAGCTAAATAATTGTATTATTTCAGTGAATTTCCATTTAAGTATAATATTATGCATTTACGTATTAGATTAGAATTAATTATAAGTTAAGTATAGTTAATATTGTCTTCGGTATAGTTAATTGCTCATTACAGTCATTATCACATGCACTAATAGACATAATTAATGATCATTCCAAAACAACATGACAGTAAATATATGTTGGTTATATGATTAGAATTAGTGCCATTTAAATTTACAGGTTCATATTTATGATTATGATATTTATCTCAGTACTTTCAGTGTGACGAATATTTTATTCTTCAGTTACGGATGTTTTTTTATATACGTATTTAAGTTTTTTATCTAACCTAAATTCCACTGATGAACACCTGCCAAACTCCCCGATATAATAAGGAGAGTATAGTTCTGCAAGGTTTCTTGGCTCTCAAATATGCTAGCTCTTAGTATATTTTAATATACTTTCAGCCGAATTAAGTATACTTATATGGCTCTTTACATTTTTTTGAATTCGGCTTTAAAAGATATTTATAGCATAATCGCATAATTGTATAAGATATTCTCAACACTTACCACTCTTGGCCGAATATTATAATTGTATTGTGAAAACCTCTTTTACATAATCGGTTAAGTTAAGCCAGCATACATTTTCTGATTCCATGATTTTATGACTTAACTTGCCATGTCACGCTTCTTGGTTATTTCACCATATTCATACGTTTAGAAACTTTACATAACGCACATCTTCAAAATTGGTCTAAAGTTGCATAAAACGTAAATATTCTGTGTAACTTTGATGACTCAATCTTTTACTTCTGGTCAGTACTTACACCAATATTTTAAACAAAAAAAAAACCGACTTCACTTTAGCCTCTGCCTTTCCAAAAGAATATGCTCAAGCTGCTGTAAAAAATACTCAAATCACTATAGGTGTGCAATAATAAAATTGTAGCACGTGTTGGATGAGATTATAACGTATTCATAATAATTAATAATGTATTTATAATGTATGCATGTAAATATGATGTATTATTTCTGTTGTATTTTTCTTTGTTGTACAATAAGGTTTAATAAAGTATTATACCACTACTACTACAAATACATACTGGGTTAACCGAAGATATGGTATTTTCAACCGACTTCAAGATTTCGAAGGAGGAGGTTATCAATTCGTCGGGATCTTTGTTTTTTTATGTATGTTCACCGATTATTCGAAGACGGCTGGACCGATTTGGAAAAATATTTTTTTGTTTTAAAGAGTATAGTACTTCACAGTTGGTCCCATTGTAACCAGGTTCCTGGAGAAATCGAGGGAACTCTTCAACTATTATAGGCACACGTATAGTGATTTGAGTATTTTTTACAGCAGCTCGAGCATTTGCTTTTGGAAATGTGGAGGCTAAGTGAAGTCGGTTCTTTTTTGTTTAAAATTATTAGATATTTTTATTCATGTAGTTATCAAGCTCACGTGTGGTACTTCAGATGCAGCATCCAACGTGCATGTTACTGTTATATTCACTGTTTATGTTCATGCCTCGCCGCGCGCGGTTTAGTAACCTTGGTATAACATAATCGGTGTACGTAACTCATTGATCAGTTTGATCATCCGATCATTACAACAAGTACTTTTAGCGGTGTTTGTTAAGATACTTTAGATATGTATGAAATATTTAAACCACGAGTAATACAGGGTGTAAGAAAAATTCTGGTAATCCGTTTAGGGGCATAATAATATTGTACAAAAATAATTAGTGTACGATACCACCTATCGGGGCGTCCATTAATCGCGTCATACGTTTTTGGCTTGTTTTAGACCCCCCCCCTCCCCCATGGTGATCTTTGGTGATATTTTCAGGACCCCTCCCCCCGCTGTCCAATATGACGTGTAATTTTTTGCTAACTAAAGTAAGTACAGTTTTCCAACACGTGAACCTACTTACGTAACGTACGTTACGTACACGTAAAGGGTAAAAAAATGAAACTACATGTATACATATAAAATAAAATAATCTTTAATAGAAAAAACCGGCCAAGTGCGTGTCGGACCACGCGGTTTCGTACCTACTATCGAAAAAGTAATATCAAAAGGTTGTATCTGCGTATAAAATGAGTTTTTAGGAGATAACTCAATAATTCCTAAACCGATAATCTCAATTTTTTTCATATTTTTTTGGATCTCCGGTTCAAAAGTGACAGGGAGACACAAGTTTTTTAGACTTGCGGGGTGATTTTTTCTTAAAATAAAAAAAAAATTCAAACTGACCTTAATGTTATTTTGAAAGACCTATCGAGACATGAAGACATTTCATAAAAAAAAAAATTTTGACAAATAATTACATGTATGGACTAGTGCCCCTCCTTAAAATATCTTTTTCAGCAATTTGACTACAAAACTAAGTAGCGGCATACAAAAACACACCTTATATTTAAATATTTATTAAGATACGTTTTATAGTTTCCGAGTAAAATGGCTGTGACATACGGACGGACGGACGGACAGACGGACATAACGAAACTATAAGGGTTACGTTTTTGCCACTTTGGCTACGGAACCCTAAAAACCTACTTCGCAAAATAATATGTCAAATGACATTAAACAATATTTACAATCATAGTGCTAGACTGTTAGTGCAATTTTACCCTGCTTTTGACAGATAGATTCATTTAAAAGTTGATAACTTTTATTTTATTGACCATAATACAGTATAGCACAAGGAACAAAAAAATTACACGTGATATATGTCCAGACCCCCCTCCCCCTGTGGTGATCATTGGTGATTTTTTCTGACCCCCTCCCCCCCCTAGACAATATGACGCGATTAATGGACGCCCCCTATCGTACACTAATTATTTTTGTGTAATATTATTTTTTGCAATATTATTTTTGTTGGAATGAATATACATACATTAAAAAAAAACTGATATCCACAGCTATAAGTGCTATCATCTATAGACAAATCAACCGAAACACAGAAAAAGCCAACTTCCGACTGTTGTTTTTAATACAACAGTGGTGGCAAACAAGCATACGCGTGATAGTAATGTGGACCCAGGTAGCATTTATACGTCATTATGTCGTCCGTTTACGGTACTGCTCGACGTAAGAGACGTCATTTCTCGACGTCGGGGGGTCCCAGCAGATGACGTCAATTTGTCACAGCCTCAAGACGTCTGTTTACAGACGTTACAGAGACGTCATATACTGAATGCATAGGGACGTTACTGGGCCGTACATATTAGGGCAGCCACTGACGTTAGAGAGACGTCATATACTGAATTCATAGGGACGTGACTGGGCCGTACATATTAGGGCAGCCACTGACGTTGGAGTGACGTCATATACTGAATCCATAGGGACGTTACTGGGCCGTACATATTAGGGCAGCCACTGACGTTGGAGAGACGTCATATGCTGAATTCATACGGACGTTTCTGGGCCGTACATATTAGGGCAGCCAGTATGTACGAATAACGTCACACACAGGATTGATTGTGGCGTTACTAGGACATAGTAACACCACAATCACTCCTGCATAGGCACAGGTCAGGACCTACGAGGGCTGCATTATGCTGCCGTGTTCACGATATCAGCAGTAGAAGTTAGCGATTTTTAATTTGATTAAGGCGGGTATTATATAAATTTAAATAACATCTCTCAAAACACACTGCTGATATCGTAAGCACGGCAATATGCTCCTCGTAGCTAGGGTGGGTGGGTAGTCTGTTCAAAAATAGAACCGACCTGGCTGTTGAGTGAACTAACAACGTGCTAGATTTAAGTTCTAAGACGGTTCTAACTTATTGGCCAGGCGCCCTAGACAAGACGCCTACGCTATAATGCGTTCTAATCTATACCTGTTCCCTGTTCCCTCTCCCCGCGCAAATTCTTACGCGTAAGAGTAGAAAAGAGTTTAGCGCTTAGCATACTCGTAGCAGGCATCTTGTCTACGTACCCTGAACAAACTCTAGGACTTATGGATGAAACTAAAAAACGCTATGTAAGTAGTATAATCTATATTTAAACAGGCATTAAAGGACAGTGGGAACCAATAGCCCCATAACAATAATCCCATCAAAAACATAAATGTGAAATGAGAGCAAAGTTCAATATACATATTATATACTAGCTGTGCCCGCGGCTCCGCCCGCGTGGAATTCGGTCTGTGTCAGTAAGCGGCTAATTCACCCCTAATTCCTCTCCCGCTACCCTGGAGGCGGAACTTGAAGTAAAGTTGACAGATGACGCTAGAGGACAGTAGTCCTAATAAAATATTTTACAATTACCACTTAATGAAACTAACTACACTCAAAAATGAATACCTTTTTTTAGGCA
Source organism: Pammene aurita (assembly GCA_947086415.1). Lineage (NCBI taxonomy): Eukaryota > Metazoa > Arthropoda > Insecta > Lepidoptera > Tortricidae > Pammene > Pammene aurita. The sequence goes on along the minus strand of OX352302.1, from coordinate 33,113,942 downwards.
TGATTTAAACGACATAGAGTAGTAGGTGTATGTCGGACGATACAGGACCACTTTTGTATTTATACGTTCATGTCCACGGCAAATATCATCCAAATCGTGTTTTTTTTAGTTTAGTAGTAAGCTTGTCAATTTTAAGTAGATAGATTAAAACTTCGAAGAAGTAGGTAAAAGTGGTGGTAACACTTCCTTAATGAAGGCGGCTGACCGCGTGTTCGCTCGCTCACATTGGTCCTACTCCTCTCTATCTTAATAGCATTAGTAAGAGAGAAGGGGACCAAACTGAGCAAGAGAGCATGCGGTCAGCCGTATTCATGTAGGTCAAAGCCACGGACAGGCTAGGGGGCATACCAAAAAATGTAATCCATAAACCAATTTTGAATGACTTATAAAAATCTGTAGTATTTCCTGAGCCAAATCTATACCAACTGAAATCTATAGGGAGCCGTAAAAGTGGTAACTTTCCAACATGATAGTCTTCATCAAGCTGCGAACGAAATGATTCATTGGTCCTTGTGGGCGCTGACGCATTTTAATAGATCACGCGGCCGCGATATTCATTCACCTGCCTCTATGCACTTGTCACAAGCTGAATACCTACGATACACTCTCGCAGGCGCAGTTGGCAAAAAGGTTTTTTGTTGGATCTCTTTCCATAGAAGTTGTACTGTTCAGCTAGCTGGTCAGTAAAACAAAATTTCATCAACCGAGACACTTTGCTGGAAATATCCCTGCCTCCAAGTTTTCACGTATGAAACCTGTAACAAACAAGAGAATGTATAATTGTAAAATAGCAAATTATTTGTTGATCAGACCAAATGTAAAAAAAGTGAAGATTTGAAATAACTTTCTTCATACAATGTTTTAAGTGTGTAGATATCGTTATTTTATGTATTTTTATTACTACTAAACAACTATAACTTGCACCACCTCCTTCAAGCTGTTTCTTCCTTCTTTCTTATGTAAGTTGCCTGGAACCACAAAAGGAAAAAAAATCCATCTGTCCCTCCATACAATCCATACCCAAACAGGGTTCTATGAAAAAGATAAGTTTGGCTACAACACAAACTTGGTTTACTTCATAACAGCTGTTGACTATAAAACTCACCTCTATAATCTCCTAAGCCTACACTGCCAGCGGCTTGAAATTTTTGTATTTTCTCAAAGGTCTTTTTTTCAATGGTGGTGGGATTGTCATTATCTTCGTCGCTGCTAGAAACATATCTTTTGGCCCTTTTCCGTTTAAGACCTTTGTTCTGGTTCTGATGTATCCTCATCAACCAGTTTCAGTTTTTTTTTGCTTTCTCTATGCCATCTTTAGGTACATGCAAATGAAATAAAAAAATACACACAACATGCAAACATAATAAATGAACACAGCATAATGCATCCCTCACTCAATTAAAACAAGGTTATTACGTTATTAGTAAAAATATAGGATGGAGTTTCATTAGTTGGAACAACCTGAAGTTGTACAGTCAACCACTTTGATTAGTAGGCCACTTTGAGCCTTTCACCATGAGTTTAATGTTATGTGATGACTTGCCACATAAGTAATTAATTAATTTAGTTATTGTGAAAATGGTTCAAAATTTTCTGCTGCTGCACCAAATCATCAGTCATAACAAAGTCTGTGTCTTTATGTACATATGTATTATGATGTAATTTTTGCTTTCCCGCAGTAAGTCTAGATCTCAAGTTCAAGGCCCGCCATAGACAGATCGCTTGAAGCAGTCCGACTGCTACAAGCGGTCCATGTATGACGAGTCTACAAACACTTAGGCCCACCAATGGACCGCTTGAAGCAGTTGGATACCACTCTGACTGCTTTAAGCTGTCTCTCTACGGCAGGCCTAATATTTGCATGCAAATACAAAACTTGCCCCAGGGCAGCAATCACATTTGTCCAAGCAGTTTTAAAAATTACCCATATTAGGTAGTAGTCACACAGTAACAGAAAACTTTCACCAACATCAGTAAGCTCTCGGTAAATCAGGAAATCAAACTGGAGACGTGTATGCCCAACAGTGTGCGCATACTTACTCGCTGAAGAAGAAGAATAAATCAGGAAATATTGCATCCAGAAACCAGGAAACGAAACTGTTTCGTTAGTTTTCATAGCCAAAGTGGTTTGTAAAAAAACGATTAAAATATACGTACCAGTATCACAAAAAACTCTTTGAACACTGTATAATTTCCATTTTTCATCCGGTGTCTTGACATCAGCCAAAACCTTTTCAAACGCTTTAGTTCCCTTAACGGGTGGCCAAAAGACTTCACAACACTTTCGCGTAAACCACTGATTGTTTACGCCGTCTTCTACACTAAACTGTGTCACTGAGTACATTTTTGTTCTTGTTGAAAGTTTTTGAAACGCACATTGGCAGTAGTACAATCAGAATCACGGACGCAAGCCGGACACGGGCAGCAAGGCAAAGGAAAAAGGAGGGAAAACAACGTCACTCAAACAAAGCGTCACTTCAATCAAAATGACAGAATTTCGTTCCGTTCCAATTTCTTATGTTTTTAAAAATCACATTGCTCAGTTTGTTTTGATGTTTAATAACATTAAAAAATCTGTAATAAATGACTTTATACAAGTATTAACTTTGAGGTTAACTAAAAAGACGTAAATGTTTTTTTTACTTCATGAATGTTTTACATTACAAGATTGACAAACTTTATTGATATCAAGAAACGAAACGCGTTATATATTTTTAAGCTTTATTTTTAAGTCGGTAGTAGGTCGGATACTTATAGAGTTTGTCCGGAAATAGATGTATCGTGGTTTATATGGGAGCTCATACATTCTATGACACTTCTCTTTCCGGACAGACTCTAACGACTAATATGAAACTGTTCAAATTTCAAATTCCTATGCATAAGTACTGGCTTACTGGCTACATAAAGTCTTGTTATAATGTATTAATTAGTATTTTCTCTTAGCATTCGCTATGATAATGGACAGATTTACGAAGAAAGAAGATTTACAAAGCCTGAGTAAAGTATAGGATAACTTACTAGCATATAAATTAACTGCCACATAAAACTTCCTGTTGAAATAGTTTACGTGTCACAAACATCTAACCGTTATTAGTGATCCCAAAAATTGACATTAGCAAAACTTCTAGTTGCCGACGGATACTGTACGTCTTACTGTACATCGTACATAGTACAGGTGATGACCTTAAACTGACGTTATTGAGACGTCCATTTTGCGGTAAATATGGTACGTCCCGATGCTGACCTTCAATTGACGTTATTAAGACGCCCACGTTGCGACGAACACGGTACGTCCAGGTGATGACCTAAACTTGACGTTATTAAGACGTCCACTTTGCGATGAATAAGGCACGTCCAGATGCTGACCTAAAATGGACGTTATTAAGACGTCCACATTGCGACGAATACGGTACGTCCAGATGCTGACCCAAAATTGACGTTATTAAGACGTCAACTTTGCGACGAATACGGTACGTCCAGATGCTGACCTAAAATTGACGTTATTAAGACGTCCACTTTGCGACGAATACGGTACGTCCAGATGCTGACCCAAAATTGACGTTATTAAGACGTCAACTTTGCGACGAATACGGTACGTCCAGATGCTGACCTAAAATTGACGTTATTAAGACGTCCACTTTGCGGTGAATATGGTACGTCCAGATGATGACCCTTAATTGACGTTAGTACGACGTCCACTTTTTAACCTGACCTTAAATTGACGTCACTATAACGTACGTTTTCAGCGAATAAATGACAGACCTTAATCTATACATATAATAAAGCTGAAGAGGGTCGAAAGTCTGTACATGGAAGATAATCGAAAAAAAGTTGGCTGGCGATACTTAGAATCGATAACAGAACACGTTCCAACAATTTTTAGAATTTTTGTCTGTTTATCTGTTTGTCTGTTTGTCTGTTTATTTGACCGCGCATCACGTGAAAACGGCTGAACGGATTTCGATGAAATTTTGTATAGAGATAGTTTGAGTCCCGGGAAAGGATAATATATAGTTTTAATCCCGAAAATCAACCCTGGTGGGGGTGAAAATGGGGTTGAAAGTTTGTATGGAGAATTTTTAACCGCTGAAACGATTTAGATAGAAATGAGTATGGAGATAATTTGAGTCCCGAGAAACGACAGAATAGTTTTCATCCCGAAAATAAACCCTTTCACGCCGAAAAGGGGGTTGAAAGTTGGTATGACGATTTTTTTACCGCTGAACTGATAAAGATGAAATTTGGTATAGTATGGGTCTCAAGAAAGGACAAAATGATAGTTTTCACTCCGAAAATCAACGCTAAAGGGGTGAAAAGAGAGTTGGAAATTTGTATAGGGAATTATTAACCGCAGAATCGATTTAGATAAAATTTGGTATGGAGATAATTAATTAAAAAAGGAAATAAAATAGTTTTATCTCGGAAATTATCCTTTAAACGGATACAAAAGGGGTGAAAGTTTACATGGGGAAGAAACAACCAATAACCGCTGTCTGTATTTAGATGAAATTTGGTATTTAAATAATTTGTAATTTTTTGGTCAAGGTGTTCATATTTATAACATGTTACCCGTCGATGCTTTAAATTTACCTTTACCCCCTCTTAAGAAATATTTGAAAATGTCATGAATGTGAAGGGTTATTGCAGGTTCGAGTATTATATATGACGGACAAAGATGCATGGCCCAAACCAAACATTTATAGGACACCGTTTAGGTAGTAAAACATATCAAACGTTTTGTGAAGCAGTCAGATTAGGATTTATTTTTCTTTATAATTAAACAATAGGTACATTATCTGTCTCTCAAGCTGTTTTGATGTCTTCTTGAAGAACTACGCATTATTTTGTATCTTTAAGATCTAATAATGTATTACTGTTTTGAAAAAAATAAGTCCCGTCGAGTATCTTTTCGGTCATAATACTTCTTGGGCCAGAGGTGTAGGGTTTGAACCGGTGGTAGTTTTGGAACGAAGTTCCTTATTGGACGGTTCGCGGATGGGGGGCTAGGTGAAAAAAAGTCACGTGACCGTCACGAAAAAGCGTCACGTCACGAAAACGCGACACCCATACGATTGAGAAACATGTAAAATGGAATGAAATAAAAAATATATAAAATAGAATAAAGTGAAGTGAAGTGAATTGTAGTGAAAGTGAGAAGTGACAAAGTGATAAAAGTGAAAAAGTCGAGAACCTAAAAGTCAAAAATGGCAAAATTTCTAAATTTCAAAAATTTCATAAGTTTCAAAAATTTCAAAAATTTCAAAAATTTCAAAAATATCAAAAATTTCAAAAATTTCAAGAATTTCAAAAATTTCATAAAAATACAAAAAAAATTAAAACTACAAAATTTACGAAAAAGTCAAAAATGAAATAAAATTAAATAACATAACTTCGTTCCAACAGAGTGTTCCACGACATTTTGTGTATTTTATTTTTCTCTGACGTTCATTAGTGCATTGTAATGTGCTTACCTTGAAGTATGTAATTACCATAATTATTGCAACCAGTAACGTAACATCAGTGTATTATCTGTGACAGTGTGGTAAAAACGTATGAAAATTCATTACCTACGGTAACGTAATCAAAATCCCCGTAATTATCAGTCAAAATCGCATAGTGAAAGGATGTGCCGGATAGTAGACTGACGTAAGCGCCGCTAAATATCCCTTAATAAACGACCGTTTGAACGGATGTTTCGTAACAGGGCAGCATTTACGAAACTACACTGAGCATCGCCCGTCATGCTCTGGCCGGTTTTTTTTGCATTGTTATCCCGGAAATCACCCCTTAAGGATTACTAATTCCTCAAATAGAAAAACAATCATTTCTGCATTTGTGACACCCCCCCCCCCCCGCCCCATTTCAACCGCGCCTGTTCTTACCTTTCATGCTTAGACTGATGTGACGGGAGGATCGATTTGGATGATATTTGCCGTGGACATGGACGTATAAATACAAAAGTGGTCCTGATCGTCCGATATACACCTACTATTCTATGTCGTTTAAATCATGTCAATAAAAATTAATAGGATAAATCCATCTGTCAACTTCACTTCAAGTTCCGCCTCCAGGGTAGCGGGAGAGAAATAAGGGGTGAATTAGCCGCTTACTGACACAGACCGAATTCCACGCGGGCGGAGCCGCGGGCACAGCTAGTATGACATAAAAATGACGTCGCTTGTGCGTCGCTGACGTCAGTTTGCTACCTGGGGAGTGGTGATAGTAGTGTGGAGTGCGCGCATGTGGAGTTGCAGGCGTCTACAGCCTACGGTGGCAGTAGGCTGTAGACGCCTGCAACTCCACATGCGCGTTGCCGACCCGTTAATACATAGGGAACTCACTGTGTTAACAAGTTAAAGGAACAAGAGGGTCCCCCGTCGTCAACACACTGCATCTTCTGCAAATCGTGGCGAGAGTTATATAGCGCAGCGAAAGATAATTCTCTAAACATCGTAACTTCAATGTCTATACATAGATAAGATACCTGGCTATAATAGTAAGAGAGCCCATGACACTGAACCTAGTTCGATAAGTCTCCTAGATGAGATATATATAATTAGAGGCGTCTTTAACGGGGGAACACGAAATGCTGATGCTGCAATGCAAAAAAAGTGGTGGCGAATTTTATTTTATTTTTTTAAATAATTAAAAAATCCGGTCTCTAGTACGGTAAGTCTCCTAGATTTCCTTTGTTCCTCGAACCAGGGGAGGGGTAGGGCTATACAATAATGCGGTGCAGCAAGCCCCCGTGCGTGGCCTTGTGCCCTTGGGCCCCGTGGTTGGATCAGGCGCTTTGTTTTTTCATACATCTACAATCTTTTGATGCTGCTGCCAATGACAAGGCCACGCACGGGGGCTTGCAGCACCGCATTATCGTGTAGCCCTACCCCTCCCCTGCTTCGAGGAACAAAGGAAATCCAGGAGGCTTATCGTACTAGAAACCGGTTTTTTATTTTTTTCTAAAAAAAAAAAAAGATACGCCACCACTTTTTTTGCATTGCAGCATCAGCATTTCGTGTTCCCCCATTAAAGACGCGTCTAATTATATACAGTGTGTTTTTTTTAAGTGGGACAGTATGGGGAAATCCTAAAGTATAAGAGATACAGGGAAACTGTCTTAGGAAACATTAAGTACTTTTTTGTGAAAAAAAAATTGGTATAGTCAAAGTTTTGGTCAAGTGTGAGTTGTCCCTAAAAATGATTAATTTTGATGAAATTATTTTTTGACGCACATCTACTCAGTTTCATGAGGGGATAATTTTATTGTATGGGAAGAAAAAAATCGGGACAGCAGAAGTTAGTCAAATTTAAGAAAATCTTTTTCATTATTACAACCCGTGTAAATTGCCTACCACTGCCCACTGCAAGGTTTTTATTAAAAAAAATATTGCCTATTCCAGTTTTACATTTGAATTTGGAACACTTTATTTGGTTTAAAAAGGATTAAAATACTTTAAGGTATTTTTACGCGAGCACCTTACCTTACAAATCTAATTTAAAAAAAAAACAAATTTTAAATTTGGAACTTCTTGAAACAAACAGTATTTTACTTGATATTTCATTGTTTAAAGTTTACATTATGTTAAGTTTTCGTCATGGAATTACCAAACTCGCATAAAGTAGATTTAATTGAAGCGTATTTTGTAAATTATCGTAGCTCTGTGAATGCGTTACAGTGGTATCGGGAACGTTATCCGGACCGCGATCAACCGGACCGCAAAATTTTTGACAAACTGGTGAAAAATTTAAGAAAGGAAGGCTGTTTTACACCAAAACGGAAGAGACGAGCCACAGTAATAAATGAATTTACAACTATCGCAATCTTAGGATATTTTGAAGCCTACCCAAAAGCCTCATTGAGGGAAGCTGCTAACAATATCGGTGTGCATAAATCTACAGTACGAAAGGTATTGAAGGCTTACAAGTACAAGTGTTACATAGAAGGTCATCTTGTACAAGCATTGCTTCCAGGAGACACTGACCGGAGATTAGCATTTTGCCAGTGGTTTGTAGCATGCTCGATTAGAAACCCGTCTTTTCCAAGCCGGATTATTTGGACAGATGAATGCAATTTTTCAAACAATGGCATGTACAATAGAAAAAATAATCATTTTTGGGCACGTACAAACCCCTTCCGAACTACGGCAACCCATAACCAGGTCCGCTTTTCCTTTAATTGTTGGTGTGCAATATTAGATAATAAAATCTTTGCCATTAAAATTTACCATGGAACATTGAATAGTCAAAAATATCAGGAAATATTAAACATGGCTGTGGATTTAGTAGATATGGCAATTCCATTAAATAATTTGAATAATATCATCTACCAACAAGACGGCGCCCCTGCCCACAATAGTATCGATACTAAACAGTTTTTAAATGAACATTTTCTTGATCGCTGGATGGGCACAAATGGCTCTATTAAATGGCCACCACGTTCACCAGATTTAACACCGTTGGATTTTTTCATTTGGGGGTACCTTAAAGGTCGAATTTATGCAGATACTTACAACTCGGTACAAGAGTTAAAAGACGCAGTGCATTATCATTTGAACAACATACATCACAACGCCTTGTCTTAAGCAACCAGAGGTGTTCTGAAACGCGCTCGTGCCTGCATTCGACAAGAGGGAGGCCACTTTGAACATTTACTTTAATGTAAAATTATTTTATTAAATTTACCTAACTTCTGCTGTCCCGATTTTTTTCTTCCCATACAATAAAATGATCCCCTCATGAAACTGAGTAGATGTGCATCAAAAAAAAATTTCATCAAAATTAATCATTTTTAGGGACAACTCACACTTGACCAAAATTTTGACTATACCAATTTTTTTTTCACAAAAAAGTACTTAATGTTTCCTAAGACAGTTTCCCTGTATCTCTTATACTTTAGGATTTCCCCATACTGTCCCACTTAAAAAAAACACACTGTATATCTCATCTAGGAGACTTATCGAACTAGGTTCAGTGTCATGGGCTCACTTACTATTATAGCAAGGTATCTTATCTATGTATAGACATTGAAGTTACGATGTTTAGAGAGTTATCTTTCGCTGCGCTATATAACTCTCGCCACGATTTCATGAATTACTGGGATAATGACAGGTGAAGACCTGTCCGACAGCATGGTGTCTATCTTTTTCTTACTTTCACGTTAGTGAGAATAGATCGAAAATATAGAAAACGTTCAACTTAGTAGAGCTGATCAGCTTTTCACTGATACCTGTGGATATATAATATTGCTCATATTGCCCCCACCTAATACTTCTCACCCAGCGAATGTAAACAATAATGGTTAATTGCAATTGTATAGAAATATAATTGTGTGAAGAATAATGCATGCGATAAACTTCAGCTGTGTGGAATTAATATTCTGTAGAATCGCTACTAGGTAGAGTCAAGATTGTGTAGAAATAATGACTGTGAATAATAACGCATGTGATAAATTTTAGCTGTGTGGAATTAATATTGTGTAGAATCGCTACTAGGTAGAGTCAAGATTGTTTAGAAATAATGACTGTGAAGAATAACGCATGTGATAAACTTCAGCTGTGTGGAATTAATATTGTGTAGAATCGCTACTAGGTAGAGTCAAGTTTGTGTAGAAATAATGACTGTGAATAATAACGCATGTGATAAATTTTAGCTGTGTGGAATTAATATTGTATAGAATCGCTACTAGGTAGAGTCAAGATTGTTTAGAAATAATGACTGTGAAGAATAACGCATGTGATAAACTTCAGCTGTGTGGAATTCGTATCGTGTAGAATCGCTACTAGGTAGAAACAATAATGGCATAAACATCGCATAATCCCTTAGAGCTCACTGGCAACCTTACTCACCGGCAGGAACACAACACGATGAGTAGTATAGTGCTATTTGGCTGTGGCTTTCTGTAAGCTGAATGTACTTCCCCATAGTGGGCGGTGTACGAGCTCTTTCATATGATATCAGACGCAATAGGTTCCTAAAAAAATTTTTTTTCCCATACAGAAAAAAATATGATTCAGTACTCCCCTCCTAAGAGTCAAACAATTTCTTTTGACGTCTAGTATACGTGTGCCAAAAGGCTATAACTGTACATCGATTTGCGGTTTTTTTGCGTTGACCTTCCGCTACCAGTCGGCACTTGCAGCTAGGGATTGCGGTACCGGTGCCTTTTTCAGAAATGGTACTGAGATTTCCGGTACTGGCTCGGAACCGGGAATTCCCGGTTCTTCGGTACTTTTTCGGTACTGAGTTTTTTTTTTCGAGATATTGCTAATTTTCGCCATAATTAATGAATACTGTCGTCATTCGTCGCGTATGTTTTTTTCTTTATGAGTTGCTATTAAAGCAGCTCTTTTACAGATAGCTATTTTCTTTTAGGCACCTTTTAAATGGTTTAAGAATAAAATACTATACTTTAAATAAGTATTATAGGATAATCCTACACAAATCGACCTAGGCCCACAGTAAGCTCAATAAGGCTTGTGTTATGGGTACTAGACGACGAAATATATAATAGATAAATATGGATAAATACTTAAATACATAGAAAACATCCATAACTCAGGAACAAATATCTGTGATCAACACACAAATAAATGCCTTGACCAGGATTTGAACCTGGGACCTCCTGACTTATAACCTGTTACATTCGTAAGTAAGTAAAAATAGAAAAGTACATAACAACTAAAACAGAAAGTTTAAAGGAAGAGGAGAGAGAGAAGACCCCTTGTCGCACATCCGCATTAACTAGAAGGATATTCTACAAGGGATATGCGACAAGGGGTCTTCTCTCTCTCTCTCTCTCTTCCCTCTTTCTTTAAACTTTTTGTATTATGTGTTATATTCTTGTAGAGTGAGAGTGACGCATAATTACCTTGTTTCGGTCATCCGAAACAAGGCAATTGTGCGTCACGGCTAATAACCTACTTTTGAACGCCAAGAAAACGAAGTGCATCAAATTTACACTTCCCAACGTCAAGCAGATTAACAGCAGCAAGATTATAATAAATGATGAAATAATGGAATTCGAAAATCAAACTGTTTTCTTAGGAGTCACTTTAGACTCGAAATTACAATGGCATCCACATATAGCTACCCTAGCTGGGAAACTTAGCTCTGCAGCCTATGCCGTGAGGCGAATCAGCCATCTAACAAACAGTGAAACTGCCAGGCTGGTATACTTCAGTTACTTTCACAGTGTTATGTCGTATGGAATTCTGTTGTGGGGTAAAGCAGCTGATATTGGGACCATATTTGTGCTACAAAAACGAGCTGTACGTGGCATTTATAAAATGCGCGGTCGAGCATCCGTAAGAGGAAAATTTGAAGAGGCAAATATTCTTACCGTAGCATCTCAATACGTACTTGAAAACATTATTTATGTGCGGAAAAACATCCATAAATTCAAGCTCAACAGTGATATCCATAACTATAACACTAGAAATAAAGATAAGATTGCTGAGCCTGGCCACCGCCTCGGTAAGGTTCGTACGTCTTTTGCTGGGAACTGTACACGTTTTTATAACAAAGTCCCCGCTGATGTAGTGAATTTGCCACTAAATAAATTCAAGTCTTATGTTAAGCGCTATTTGTTGAGGAGAGAGTACTATACTTTAAAGGAATTCATTGAGGATAACGATGCCTTTAAGCCTGTAGCTTGATATAGTTAGTACAATACAAATTGAGAAATTATTAGGTACATTACTCTATGAAGCAGCTTTACTAGTGTCCAGTATTACCTGTTTTTCATTTTTATTTTATTTTGTTTTTATTTAGTATTTGGACACTTAGAGACGTTATACATCTCTAAGTCTTGCATTCGCAAATATTTATATGTATAGATATATATTTAATGATCCTGACGCTTAGAGACATGTACATCTCTATGTCACTTTTATATTGTAATTTAGTTCACGCATGTAAAATACGAGCACAGAATATTGTTTCTCACCAGACTAAACATGGCTAGTTTTTATTAATTAATAAAGCCCGCCAGCTTGAACATGTCATGCTCGCTTAAAAGGCTCTGCTTATGGTGGCGTCGTTGATCGGGTCGCCACTTTCCCGAAGAAAGGTTGAGGGAGGCGATGGCTGAGATATGCGTCATACTCGTGAACGGGTGCTGTTTGTGGAGACCGGTCTGTTTAGGCTAACTGGGGCAACACATTTACGTAACTTTTTATTAATCATATTTAATTTTAGTTTAATTGGCTTTAGACACAACATTCGGTGCTTGATTATCCATATTTTTTTATTATATAGAATATATAGATCAAGACACTTGGAGACCTTATACATCTCTAAGTATAATTTAGAAATAGTATGTTTATTGTATACTAGAATCACTTAAGTACTTTTTTTTATATTATTTAAATTCAAAGTTTGTTTCTAACTGTTGATGATGGATTATTATAATTTGGAAATTTATGTAGAAGACACAGTTCAGGTAAGAAAGTATATCAAACTTGTATGTAATTTATTTTCAATAGTCAGATTTGGACTCATCTTTTTTCTTTGGTATTTTTCTTAAACTATAACCTATTGTTGGTTAATCTAACCTTGGTTTGATATGTTTTCTTATAGAACAACGCACTTATATGTATTGTTTAGTTTTGATGTACTGTTGTTTTGAAAAAATAAGTCCCGCCGAGTTTCTTGCCGGACATAATTCTTCTCGGGTCAGAGGTGTAGGGTTAGAACCGGTGTAGTTTGATTTTTTTTCTCTCTCTTTTACTTTGACGTGTAAAAGTGCCCTTGTGGCCTACTTACTGAATAAATGTTTGAGTTTGAGTTTGAGTATTTCTTGTAGATTGCGTTTATGAGGTCGATAATTATTCCGGAAACACTAATTTCATGCAAACGGCCCCAGATACAAGCCTACCTTAGCATATGAAAGCCTTTTCGAAATCTATAAATGTTACGTAGAGGGACATGCTTCTGCCATTTAGTAGCATGTTCTAGTAACTATGCCTTAGATCCAAAATGATTTTGCAGAGCATTTTAGATGTCATAAAAAGCAAGGTAAAGTTGCTTCTCTCCAGTCTCTTGTTCCACTTTTCTGGTGACTCTTCAGCAAGCCAAATGCTATTAAGTGGTGTCAGAACGTTCACAGCAGTCGGCATGTCTGATTATATCATCTCAGCTTTGATGAGGTCGACTTATGGGGCTTTTCCGTTACTAAGCAGTAGTTGGAGAATGTTAATATCTAGTCTCCACAGGGGCAAGCTGTATGCGGGTTAGCTGTTCGTGCCAGGTTATCAGGGACGTGGAAGATATTATCCCCATAATGCTCTCGCCAGCATCGTAGCTGTCCCTCTGATGTCACAATAGGATGGCCTTCTATGTCTTTCCAGGGTTCTTCTTGCATTTCTGGTTTCTGGCCAGGGCCCTTGTCGCCCTGTATTTCTCCATGTGATTACTGACAGCAGCGGTCGGCAACGTGTTGAGTGATATTGGCATACTGAATCTACTTACTTCTTATTTAAAAAATCCTGCATATCGGTAATTGTTGAAATGTTTAACAGTCTTCCGTCGAGCACATGTTCAAGCTCAATGTGTTTGCCTGATATCAGTATTTCTCAGTTGTTCCATCAAATAAGCAACCGAAAAGAGTGTGATGAGATAAAAATTGAAGAAAAGGTGTGAAAAATGATAGTTTTTTAGTTAGTCAATCGTATTAATGTATCACAAAAAAAAAAAAAACAAACAATGATCCATACTATACACAGTTTAAAAGGTAAGTCCCCAGTACCGAAAAGAACCGAGAACCGGGATTTTCATTTGTCGGTACTGGTTCTGACTGAGCTGTTAATTCCCGGGATTTCCCGGTACTTTCGGTACCGGGAATTCCCGGGAGCAATCCCTACTTGCAGCAGAACAGAACGACGAATACGTAGTGAGCCGTCCATGTCCTAGGTCAATATTCGCTCCCTACCTGATGATTGTAATCTATCCATGCTCAATGTTAGACTCGTGCGCGGTTAGCGTCATTGATATTCTATCATTGATTGAGTGAAATTACCGCTGAAAGGGGTTTATGTGAGAACTAGCGACCCGACGCGGCTTCGCACGGGATAAAAAATGGTTATTGTGGGTTATTCCTAGGAAATAGACATATACCATTGCGGACGTTTTTGTAGACCTTTTTAAGGTGTACAATACTGTCGTACATTATTTTGATCTATCTCGTAGGGTTCAGCCAGAGTTTGCAATGTAAGCGCAAAAAATGTGTTTATTTACGACATACATTAGAAGCCTCTCAAATTATCAGTGTTTTTCTACTGTGGTATGCATATATTATACACATAAACCTTTCTATTGAATCACTCTATCTATTTAAAAAACCCGCATCAAAATCCGTTGCGTAGTTTTAAAGATCTAAGCATACATACGGACAGACAGCGGAAAGCGACTTTTTTTATACTACTATGTAGTGATTGATGGTGATTACAAATAGATTTGTAGTATGGGATAGCGCATTGTTGTCGGTGAACTTTCAATAAACTTGGGACTCCAATGGCCGGATGAGAAATGTAAGACTTCTTCGGCAGATGTCGCTAGGCGTCTCCCTAAGACGCATACAGGATATAGTGGAGAAATTCGCAGCCATCACGGGGCCGATTTTCGAAGATCGAGCGCTCGAATTCAAACACAAAAGTTTGTCGCCAGTATTTACGCATAAAATTAATAGTATAAATAATCATGATTTTAAATTACTATCGGTGTTATTTTTCAAACATCATTTCTTCGTTTTATTCAGAGTTTTAAATGTTATTTTCGAGCGCCCGAATCTCAAAAATCGCCTTCCAGATAAATCTCAGTAGCTCAGTTGGTCAGAGCGATGGGCATGTATCCCAGAGTCGCGAGTTCGAGTCTCGTCGGAGGCAGTGGATTTTTCTACTTTTCCTTTATTTCTTAACATAATAGACAAGGCATTGAAATATGTTTAAAAATATAGATGTCATTGTCAGATTAAATTCAATATGCTAAGATTGATTTAAGTGAAATGTGACACGCAAATTTTGTTTTAAGGGCATACCCGTGTCCGAGTGTGTTTGTTGTCTGATATTCTAAAATAAGCATCAATTGATTAATTTAATTGATTACTTTATGACTTGACCTTCTTTAATAGCACTTGACTGGTATCTTTGAGTGCTAAATGATATGATAATATGATATTGACATATTATATCGATTAAAAACAGATAAATATATCAAAGATTAACGATTAAGGGACTGACAACAGCTAAATTCCCTCCCTATCTTTTTCAGCGCGAGTGAAAGAGAAACACGATTGGTATGGGAGCTCATTGCAAATGTTGCAAAATGATACATTAAAAAAAAACTACGCATTCATTGAGAAATATAAAACAACGAGTTTTTAGTATTAGTGTGTTGGAATTTTGTCCTTAGTTACGTTACAGCCGTATAAGCCAAGAAACTAAAGACTTACAACTGTTTAAAGCTAATTTTAAGATGTAACTTTGGAATCATTTTCTCGAGCCGATTTTGTCCAATCGTGTATCGGAATTAACGAGAAGTTCTTCTAAATATAACGAATATTAACATATACATATTTTTACTTTCTCAAAAGAAGTAGTTAATATATACGCAATAAATACGGAGTTTGCAACAGCTGGTACTAAGTGCGGCGCGCCCGCTCCGGACACCGACTGCTCGATGTCCGCAATAGTGAACAATCTCGCCGAATGTGATCGCTCCTTGCGGATTAAACCTTTCACGCCTACCGAAGTGGAGTCCATACTTCGCACACACATCGCTACCAAAAACAGTACTGATATATATGACTTATCAGCAAATATCCTTAGGTTCGTAGGCCCAGCGTTTTCCTATATTCTTACTGAGTTATATAACGCCTGCATACGCGAAGCCAAAATTCCAGCTAATTTAAAAAAAGTTAAGGTTACCCCGCTGTATAAAGGGAAAGGTTCCAAAGCAGCTCGTACCGCCCCATATCTCTGGTACCCGCCCTAAGTAAAATATTAGAAGTCGGCCTTAACAACAGACTGTTATCGTTCTGGATCCCACAATCAACCCTGTCAGACAAGCAGTTCGCATACCGGCATGGGCGTTCAACAACCGATTTAGTGCGTGAAGTTGTGTGGGACGTGCTCAGGGCGCGAGAGACCGATCTGCAGGTGGCCGTGGTGTGCTGCGACCTCTCGCGCGCGTTCGATACTGCTAACCACCGCCTTATCGCGCGCAAACTAGAACACTAAGTATGGAGTTCGTGGGCCGGCACTTTCATTGCTGATGTCTTTTATGTTAGACAGATGCCAAGTAGTGGTAGGTGACAGTGGTCGTGTTAGGTCCGAGGAGATGAAGTGCCTACTTGGTGTACCGCAAGGTTCATGCCTATCTAATACACTATTTAGTGTTCTTCTCAACGACTTCCCTCAAGTCATAAAAGGTTGCAGTATATATATGTATGCTGACGACGTAACGGCTGTCGTCACCGGAACATCGCATCAGCAATTGGAAACGAACATCAATAGTACTATTTACCAACTGAGCCAGTGGTTTAATGCTAACGGTTTATCCCTAAACAAAAGTAAAACTTGCTGGATGAATTTCAAGCTCAATGGCCACGCGTCCCAGTCGCTGACAGTGTGCGCCGGTGACGACGTAGTTCAGCAGGTGACGGAAACAAAACTTTTGGGTTTCACTATAGATAGCGGGCTGCGGTTAGACGTGCACATTGACCAGCTCTGCGCGAGACTGGGCAGCGCGTGCTATGCGTTGAAGCGCCTCGCCAGCACTGCAACCACAGATGTCGTCAGGACCTGCTACTTCGCCACTGTGCAAGCGCCTATCTCATACGGCACCGAGATCTGGGGCAGAGCCGCGGAATGGCATCGCGTGTTCGCGTTACAAAGACGGGCCGTCCGCGCAATAGCGTGCGTTCCTGATGACGTCGACGCTCGCCAGTACTTCCACCAATATGACATTTTAACCCTGCCGTGTATAGGTATATTCATCCAACAAGTAGCGCTCTTTACCCACACTAACCTCAATAGATTTACAGTGAAACAGGCAAACCCAAATCACCACTTGCGTAGTAATAAGAATGCAGGCTCTCTTGCATCTGTGTTCCATAGTTTAGCAAAAGGCAAACGATCAGTTCATGTACTCGGCCCGAGCATATATAACCACCTACCAAAGATTATCAAGGATGCACCTTCCGTCCATAACTTTAAAATAAAATTAAAAAAATGGTTATTAAAATCACAATTTTATGACTTAGACGAATATTTTACCAAAAATGTTACAAATAATAATAATAATTAATAGGTAAAAAACTGTTTGAGTAAAGTCAATTTGAAGGTCATCGGGTGTTGTCAGCCTCTTTAAGATAGACAGTTTATCTATGTGTTAAATACGTGGGATCTTTGACATTTATGAACGATATCCACGTGTTGGAAACTTTACTCCCTTACTCAGTTAGCAAGTGATAACGAGGTGGAAAAATGTTATCTTTTGCTTGACTATGATATATCATAACTAAAGTTAAGGCCCATTTACACATTGATTAGTGTTAAGTGCGAGTTCATACATTTGTTACTAAACACAAGTAGTATATTTATGGACTCGCACTTAACCACTTATACCACTAATCAATGTGTAAATGGGCCTTATGGGCCAATGGGTTATGCACGCTCTGCATAATGAAGCATTTCAAACTAGTCACATGAGTCGTTCGAAATAGAAGTTTTCGATACAAGTGCGAGAAGTATGTCATTTTGCACGAGTACCGAGGTTACTTGAGCAAGTCAAGACTCATTTCTTTAAAATTCTGATCTGCAAATCGTGCGTAAAATCAAACTTTACGCACGATTTGCAGTTCAGATTACTTTTTAGCACTAATGCATAAAATCAAACTTTACGCACGATTTGCAGCTATATAAACTAAACTTTTTGAGCAATTATATTAAAAAGTGTATTTATTTAAACCGAAAGTCGAAATTTCGTTATCGCGAGCGAAAGAGATGCAAATAACGAAATTTCGTTTTTTGTATCGCAGTAGGCCCTTAAATCGCTTCGATAGGTCAGTAACACCGTAGAACCGTATACGGTGACTTTCACACTGCTGCGGTTCCCGCATGCGGCGCCGGTACGCGAGCGAGATAGCGCTCTGCATGTGTATAGCGCTGTCACGCTTGCACACCGTCGCGGCCGCCGGTTACGGCGCCAGTGTGATAATCGCTTTAGTGTTATATTTTAGACTAAGCTAATACATTGATACCAAAAATATAACAATACAAATAAACATAACAATAAATGTGAACCTAGAGACAAGTGGCCGTTCACGAAAAGTGGCCGATGGGTGAGGTGGCCGATCACGGGAAGTGGCCGCTCAAAAAATGTGGCCATAGGTGACCGGATCCATATTGATGTGTGATAATGATAAGTTTATCTATTTATACATCCGTTCCTTATCAAATGAACTGATAATTTATTGAAAGCAAGAATATCATATTGATTAATAAATGTGAATCATCTTCCTATTTTGCAAATTATAAATGTTAAAAACTATATATTTGCATGTCATTTATAATTAATGTGCAGTGCCGAAACGTCCATAGGACTTGATTCCCATTAGTTTTCCTAATTTTCATCTCTTTTGTGGAGAAAAGAAAAGCTAAATGAGCTCCGGCTTCGCTAAGAATATTTTTAACGTACTGCAGATGTATTTTTTCAATTTGATAAAAAAAAATAACTGACTCTATATGTACCTAACAGCAATAATAAATACAGTGAAAAATTTAATTTGAATATGTAGTTATTACAATACGATTGCAAGCCAGTGAAGTGAGGTTTATTGAAGTTGCGAGTGTTTAACATTTTTTACACTTATTTGTGTTGTTTATGTAAAAATGGAAAGCGGAAACACAGCGGTCTTCGTTCTGTGCACTCCTTCAGAAATAGAATCGGTAAGGTTAATATATTATAATAGTACTTTATGTAACTGTTACGTAATTAGGCCTAATTACGTACAGCTGCATACACTGCTTTATCTACACACATATTATAAATCCTAAATGACGAGTTCGGAAACCATAGAATGACCGCCATTGCACCGCCATGACCAACTCGATTGTGCCGGCGGTCGGGCGGGCGCGTGCCGGCGGTCGGAGAGGAGGGCAGATTTTCATTACGTTACCGTAGGTAATGAATTTTTCATACGTTTTTACCACACTGTCATAGATAATACACTGATGTTACGTTACTGGTTGCAATAATGGTGGTAATTACATAATGTTTCCAAACGCGGAATAATTTATGATATTGGTGTAGATAAAGTCTCATAAACAATTATACAGGTTGTATACATGTGCAACTGAGCAATAAAAAAAATGTATATACATATATTATACAAGGTGTAACAAACATGCTGGTGATACTTTAAAGTATCGTATTTTACTTTTTTTTTCGTATGGCTTGTTGTGACTTGCAGTTTTACAGTTGTTAAGTATATACTGTACCGCTTCTTCAGTTAAGATGGTAAAATCCTCCACTTGCCCATGGTATTTAGTTAGAGGACTATCCAATACCGTGTGGTGTACGGTCTGCTCGGGTGCTCCATATCGACATACTGGTGATTCGCACCAGTTCCATTTGTGCCATAAATAAGCACAGTTCCCAACTCCCGTCCTTATCCGATTCAGCATGCACCAGACGCGTCGGGGCTCCTCAAAGCCATCAGGTCGTGTCTTGGTATTAGGCTTGATTGGCTTGAAGACATCGCCAGGGAGAAATCTTGATTCCCATTCAGATTCCCAAGAGTCCCGAAGGTTACACATTGGTGCTGAAAAAAATAATCGTATTTTACTCAGGAAAAAGTAACAGAAAAAAAAATTACCAACGAAAAAAAATTGCTTTTGTTCGGAGGGTTGGCCGACTGGGGCGAAGTGTCCTATACAAAAAATAGATATTTGTGCAACAAGAGAGCAAAGTTAGTTTTTGCTTCGAGTGTTAATTTTGAGTCCCGAGCAAGCGAAAGATTCTAGGTTAGAATCTTGAGCGTAGTGAGTGACTCAAAGGCACGAGGTGCAAATAACTTTGGTCTCATGTTGCTCATACAACTTTTCGCCTCAGCAGTGAGAACATAGCAGAAAATTTAAATAATTTTTCACTTCCATTGACTTCCACGCCATCCCGATCAATCCCACTTCACTTCACTTCCAATCACTGCCGCTCCAATTCCTCCAGTTCAGCTCCACCTCCACCTAGTACCGCTTTACTTCCAATGACTTCCACTCAATTCCCGCCACTTTAAATGAGTTCCGCTCAAGTTCCGCTTCAATTCCGCCAAGTTACGTTCCACTTTCACCCGGCTCCGCTCCCCTTCCACTGACTTCCACACAATCCCCGCCACTTTGAATGAGTTCCGCTTAAGTTCCGCTCGAGTTCCGCCGGTTCCGCTCCACCTCCACCCAGCTCCGCTTCACTTCCACTAACTTCCACACAATCCCCGCCACTTTTAATGAGTTACGCTCAAGTTCCGCCAGTTCCGCTTTACCTCCATCTAGTTCACCGCTTTACTTCCAATGACTTTCACTCAATTCCCGCCACTTTTAATGAGTTCCGCTTAATTTCCGCTCGAGTTCCGCAGTTCCGCTCCACCTCCACCCAGCTCCGCTCCACTTCCACTAACTTCCACGCAATCCCCGCCACTTTTAATAAGTTCCGCTCAAGTTCCGCTTCAGTTCCGCCAGTTCCGCTTCACCTCCACCCAGCTCCGCTCCACTTCCACTAACTTCCACACAATCCCCGCCACTTTTAATGAGTTCCGCTCAAGTTCCGCTAAAGTTCCGCCAGTTCCGCTTCACCTCCACCTAGTTCACCGCTTTACTTCCAATGACTTCCACTCAATTCCCGCCACTTTTAATGAGTTCCGCTTAAGTTCCGCTTCAATTCCGCCAGTTCCGTTCCACTTTCACCCAGCTCCGCTCCCCTTCCACTGAATTCCACACAATCCCGCCACTTTGAATGAGTTCCACCAGTTCCGCTCCACCTCCACCTAGTACCGCTATACTTCCAATAACTTCCACTCAATTCCCGCAACTTTTAATGAATTCCGCTAAAGTTCCGCTTCTATTCCGCCATTCCGCTCAACTTCCACCCAGTTCCGCTACACTTCCACTGACTTCCAGTCTATTTCCGCCACTAACTTCCACACAATCCCCGCCACTTTAAATGAGTTCCGCTCAAGTTCCGCTTCAGTTCCGCCAGTTCCGCTTCACCTCCACCTAGTTCACCACTTTACTTCCAATGACTTCCACTCAATTCCCGCCACTTTTAACGAGTTCCGCTTAAGTTCCGCTTCAATTCCGCCAGTTCCGTTCCACTTTCACCCAGCTCCGCTCCCCTTCCACTGAGTTCCACACAATCCCGCCACTTTGAATGAGTTCCACCAGTTCCGCTCCACCTCCACCTAGTTTAGGAAGTTATTGGAAGTATAGCGGTCTATACTTCCAATAACTTCCACTTAATTCCCGCAACTTTTAATGAGTTCCGCTAAAGTTCCGCTTCTATTCCGCCATTCCGCTCAACTGTCACCCAGTTCTGCTACACTTCCACTGACTTCCAGTCTATTTCCGCCACTTTTAGTGACTTCCACTCCAATTCCGCCAATTCCGCTCTAAATCCGCCAGTTCCGCTCCATTTCCGCCAGTTTTCCTCCACTTCCGACACGTTCCGCTTCACTTCTACTCTACTTCCACTTACTTCCATTCAATTCCCGCAACTTTTACTGAATCCCGCTCCAGTTCCACTCCAATTCCGCCAGTTCCACTCCACTTCCACCCAGTTCCGCTTGTCTTCCGCTCTACTTTCACTGACGCCCACTCAATTCTCGCCTCTTTTACTCTTACGATCCAATTTCGCCACTTATTACAAATAGCACATTTACTAAAAACTAGTGCCTGCGCCAAATCTTGTGATTAAGTTTCCAAGCTATTTTGGTGTGCATCGGGGGTCTGATATTCAAATAAAAAAGAAAAGCGAGAATATGAAGTTTGAAAATATTACTTTCTCTGTCTTTTTACTGAGGACATCTCAAGGT
The DNA here is from genome assembly GCA_947086415.1 of Pammene aurita. NCBI lineage: Eukaryota > Metazoa > Arthropoda > Insecta > Lepidoptera > Tortricidae > Pammene > Pammene aurita. The sequence goes on along the minus strand of OX352302.1, from coordinate 33,091,864 downwards.
CATTTTGTCTCACACTCGCAGCAAAATTGAATTTTGCTCACTGTTATTGAGCACCAAAGAACCCTTGTTCGAGCTGCTGAGGTGAAAAATATATTTTTCGTGTCAAATATTTTATTATTGTAAACAAAAAAGAGCTATGCTCAACACTTCTGGCCAATGCTGTATGTATTTTATGTATTTATTTGTATAATCTATACCCCATATATATAAGTGTTATAACCCCCTACCAGAAAACAGTCGGCGTCAAAAACCTGTCGCCCCTGTATCTAACTGTAAATCCTTGTTTGCTAAAAGACAGTACAAAGGACAATCGGCATATATTTACAATAACGTACACCATAAAGTTAATATTCATCAACTGTTGCGAAATAAGTGTAAGATAGAACTAACTAATTGGCTCAAACATCTAAACTACGACGACACGGAGTTACTACTGTACCATGGTAAATATAATACCTAAAAGTACATACACACACTCACACACACACTCACACACACATACACACACACACACACACATGTATTAGGATAGTGCTTAGTCTTAAATTGTAGTACCTAAATAGTCTAAAACCTAAGCTAAACACTTTGTTAAGTGTCAATAGTGTACTGGGCTAGGATCTAATAAGTAATCTAAGTGATTGCTTATTTGATCTTAAACCTAGTTAAAATAATAATTATAATTATTTTCTATCGACTTACCAGTTATGGAAGAGCGGGGCATCCTAACACAGGTTTACTTACCTAAATGGAAGCCCCAATCACTGCAGGCATTGTGACTGTGTATTACGAAAATAAACAATTTTGATTTTGATTTTGATTTTTGATTTGATACCAATAGTATCTAGGTTTAGTAACTTCTCCGCAGTTTTGCCGTCATATACAGTCGAGTTCATAAATATATGAGCAAATCCAAGGCTTCAAAAATAAATGAGCATAGAAAGCTACATATGCATCTGTTAAAATATAAGCCCCTCCATAAATAAGACAACTTCGATAGTTTTTACCTATTAAGTTATTACTTTTTTCCAACTGAAAATTTTTGCTAGTTTGTCACTGTGACCTCCACCCATTAAAAGCTACCAGATGCCCGGATCTAGCAATAAGGACATTATTGCAATCTCTCTAGACGGGTTTCGTTACTCTCATTATTGTGTCATATCTGACGTGGCCATCTCTTAGTCCATTAGGTAGGCTCTCCACCGTCGTGTAAGTAAAGAGTAAGTATGTCATAATTACACAATATTAAAAGTAATTAAAAACATGTCAACAGGCTCACGGGTACTTAATTGTCATAAATTAAGAGTAATTAATAATTTTGTCGGTGGCTTAGGGTCTCCCCAAACCTATCGACGCGGATTCGGCAAAATTCGGTGGAAAAAAGCTTTATGTCTACGCAATAAGAGCGAAAAAGACGTCGACGCGTCGGCAGGCGTCGGCCGAGCCGAGCCGAGTCGAACCGTGCATTGTTAGCTCTTATTGCGTGGTCATAAAGCTTTTTTCCACCGGATTTTGCCGAATCCGCGTCGATAGGTTTGGGGAGACCCTTAATTTTTAGGGTTCCGAAAGAAAAAAACGGAACCCTTATAGGATCACTTTGTTGTCCGTCCGTCCGTCCGTCCGTCTGTCAAGACCCTTTTTCTCAGGAACGCGTGGAGGTATCAAGCTGAAATTTATAACAAATACTCAGGTCTACTTTTCCTTGGAGCTGTGAAAAAATCAAACTTCTAAGCCAACGCAATCAAAAGATACAGCCCTTTATGCCGCAAATTTTCGAAACTCTCAAGGGAATATAAACCTACAGGGTACTTCCCGTGAACTTAGAATCTTGAAATTTGGTACGAAGCAACGTCTTATAGCACAGATAAAGGAAAAATTGCGAAAACCGTAAATATTTTGTTACATCATATAAAAAAATATATTTTTAAAGTTACTACCCCTATACAGGGTGGAAAGATAAGTCGGGCCCTGGAGGGAAACTACCTTAAAATCTTGAGATAGCTCAATTCGCTCAAAGGAAACATTCTTTTATTTTTCCTAAAAACTAAAACTGCATTCACAGTTTTTTTTTCTTAATTTTCACTTTATTCCATACTAGCTGCGCCCGCGGCTCCGCCCGCGTGGAATTCGGTCTGTGTCAGTAAGCGGCTAATTCACCCCTAATTTCTCTCCCGCTACCCTGAAGTAAAGTTGACAGATGGATACGCTAGAGGACAGGAGTCCTAATAAAATATTTTACAATTACCACTAAATGAAACTACACTCATAAATGTATACTTTTTTTTTATTATATTTGTTTTTGGCATGATTTAAACGACATAGTAGTAGGTGTATATCGGACGATACAGGACCACTTTTGTATTTATACGTTCATGTCCACGGCAAATATCATCCAAATCGATCCTCCCGTCAAATCAGTTGGGGAGGGGGGGGTCACAAATGCAGAAATGATTTGTTTCTATTTTAGGTGCACTTGGAGGCGGGGGGGGGGGTCCATGACCCATGCAAATTTCACTCAATCGAGTGAAGTGGCTACCCCCCCCTTTTAGACGTTGAATTTTTATAGGCTACGTATAACCTGGCTGGGGATTTTCTAGAATTGGAATTAGTAATCCTTAATTGGGTGATTTCCGGGATAACAATGAAAAAAAAACCGGCCAAGAGCATGTCGGGCGATGCTCAGTGTAGAGTTTCGTAGATGCTGCCCTGTTACAAAACATCCGTTCTAAAGGTCGTTTATTTGGCGGCGCTTACGTCAGTTTACTATTCGGCACTTCCTTTCACTATGAGTTTTTGACTAATAATTCAAAAACGGCTGAACCGATTTTATTCAATATAGTTTTTATTGAAAGTTCTTATCAGGCCTCACCAAATTTCAGCTTTCTAGTGCGAACGGTAACTGAGCTAGACCGCGGACAGACGGACGGACATGGCGATGTAACTGTTACGTAATAAGGCCTAATTATGTACAGAAGCATACACTGCTTTACCTACACACATATTAAAAATCCATTGAAACCATTACAATGACCACCATTACACCGCCATGACCAATATTATTGCGCCGGCGGTCGGGGGGGTATGCCGGCTGTCGGGGGGGCGGATTTTCATTACGTTACCGTAGGTAATGAATTTTCATACGTTTTTACCACACTGTCACAGATAATACACTGATGTTACGTTATTGGTTGCAATAATGTTGGTAATTAATGACATACGGTTCCGAACGCGGAATAGAGGATTTATGATATTGGTGTAGATCAAGATATTTATTCGTCAATGTAAGCACATTACAATGCACTAATGAACGTCAGAGAAAAATAAAATACGTGAGTGTCGTGGAAAGTGTGTGAATCAAGTGCGATTGGAACGAAAGTTATGTTATTTAATTTGATTTCATTTTTTACTTTTTCGTAAATTTTGTGGTTTAAATTTTTTTTGCATTTTTAAAAAATTTTGGAAATTTTGGTAATTGTGGAAATAGTGGAAATTTTGGAAATAGTGGAAAATTTGGAAATTTTGAAAGTTTTGGAAATTTTGTGAAATTTTGAAAATTTTGGAAATTTTGGAAATTTTGAAAATTTTGGAAATTTTGGAAATTTTGGAAATTTTGGAAATTTTGGAAATTTTGGAAATTTAGAAATTTTAAATTTTAGAAATTTTCGAAATTTTTGACATTTTCGACTTTTGAGGTTCTCGACTTTTTTCACTTTTATCACTTTGCCACTTCTCAGTTTCACTACACTTCACTTCACTTTCTTCTATTTTATATATTTTTTATTTCATTCCATTTTACATGTTTCTCAATCGTATGGGTGTCGCGTTTTCGTGACGTATTGGGACCCGGGGTATGTCCTTAAACTACGTCCGGACCTGGGTATGTCCTTAAACTACGCCAAAAAGAGAGGTATGGGCACTGCGAATGGCATCTCGCTAAGTGTGGTAGGGCACGTTCAGCGAATGTCATCGCTCAAATCTGGAGCAGAGCCCGACTGGGGAAGTACCTCCACCTTACAGAAAACCACAGCCAAATAGCACTAGACCCTACTCATAGTGTTGTGTTCCTGCTGGTGAGTAAGGTTGCCAAAGAGCTCAAAGAGGACCCAGTGTGTTGACGATGAGGGACATTCTTGTTCCTTTAGTCGTCAACACAGTGAATCCTCCTTTTTGTAAAGGGTCGGCAACGCGCATGTGACTCCTTTGGAGTTGCAGGCGTCCATAGGTTACGGTAGCTGCTTACCATCAGGCGGGCCGTATGCTTGTTTGCCACCGTCGTGGTATAAAAAAAAAAAAAAAAAAAAAAACGTGACGCTTTTTCGTAACGGTCACGTGACTTTTTTTCGCCTAGGCCCCCATCCGCGAACCGTCCGATGAGGAACTTCGTTCCAAAACTCCACCGGTTCTAACCCTGTAGGTGTGTACCTCTGGCCCAAGAAGTATTATGACCGAAAAGAAATTCGACGGGACTTACTTTTTTCAAAACAGTAATACATTATTAGATCTTAAAGATACAAAATAATGCGTAGTTCTTCAAGAAGACATATCAAAACTGCTTGAGAGACAGATAATGTACCTATTGTTTAATTATAAAGAAAAATAAATCCTAATCTGACTGCTTCACAAAACGTTTGATATGTTTTCCTACCTAAACGGTGTCCTATAAATGTTAGATGATTTTGTAGTAGTTTTTTGGTTTGCTGCAATAACCCTTTTACATTCATGACATTTTCAAATATTTCTAAGAGCGGGTAAAGGTAAATTTAAAGCATCGACGGGTAACATGTTATAAATATGAACGCCTTGACCAAAAAATTACAAATTATTTCAATACCAACTTTCAACATACAAACTTTCAACCCCCTTTTCACCCCTTCCAGGGTTGATTTTTGGGAGGAAAACTGTTCATTGTCCTTTCCCGGGACTCAAACTATCTCTACACAAAATTTCATCATCATTATCCGTTCAGCCGTTAACTAATTAAAAATACTTGGAACGTGTTCTGTTATCGATTCTAAGTATCTCCAGCCAACTTTCTTTCGAATATATTCCATGAACAGACTTTCGACCCTCTTCAGCTTTATTATATGTATAGATAGTTTTTATTGAAAGTACCTTTCAGGCGTCACTGCCATTATTTTTTTCTATTTTTTTAGACCTACGGTTCTAAAGAAAAATTACAAAATAAATACTTTTTTTGAAAACTGTACTCTTTTCCAAATAATTGTAAATGCAGTTATTTTTAGAAATTATAGAATGTTTCCTTTCAGTGAATTGAGCTATCTCAACGTTTTAAGGTAGTTTCCCTCCAGGGCCCGATTTATCTTTCCAGCCTGTATACCTACAGGTTCGTACGGAACCCTCGGTGCGCGAGTCAGACTCGCACTTGGCCGGTTTTTTTTTTTAATTTAGGTGTAGTGTTGTGAGAACTTTTCTTTGGAGTTTAGACTAACAAGCTTGCTAGGCTGAAAATGATGTCACCTCTGTTGTTGTATGATATACATGAAGATTAAATAAGATTTTTATCATATCTCTCTAACATTGATCGAAGCATCATTGCCGCATACATTTGACATCGCCGAGTAGATATGATAATATATGTAGAATAAAATAGCTGGATAAAAGAGCTGGCACCTGGCACCTTCCTCGCTCAACGCCTTAGTATTGCGGTTCAGCGAGGAAAATAAATGCTGCCAGCGTCCTCGGCACGATGCCACATGGGCCCATTTTAGATATAGATTTATAGTTTTTAGTATTTTTAAGTAAGTTAATTTTAGTTTATTTAAGTTTTGTCCTATACCTATTTTGTACCTTAAATAATAAACAATTTTACCGTAATGTGAGCAACAATGTAAAGGAAGTACATATTCGAACAAAATTTATTTAAAGTACTAGCTGTGCCCGCGGCTCCGCCCGCGTGGAATTCGGTCTGTGTCAGTAAGCGGCTAATTAACCCCTAATTTCTCTCCCGCTACCCTGGAGACGGAACTTGAAATAAAGTTGACAGATGGATACGCTAGAGGACAGTAGTCCTGGTAAAATATTTTACAATTACCATTAAATGAAACTACACACAAAAATGAATACTTTTATTTATCCTATTAATTTTTATTGGCATGATTTAAACGACATAGAGTAGTAGGTGTATATCGAACGATACAGGACATCTTTTGTATTTATACGTTCATGTCCACGGCAAATATCATCCAAATCGATCCTCCCGTCAAATCAGTCTAAGCATGAAAGGTAAGAACAGGCGCGGTTGAAATGTGGGGGGCGGGAGGGGGGGGGGCTGATCACAAATGCAGAAATGTTTTTGACATTAGAAATGTCTTTTCGTTCGTTCCAGTATAGGCCCCGATTTCACGAAAAAGTGCGATAATGTGCTTATAACTCGAAAAGTTGTAAAGACATGATATTCAAAAATGACTCAAAAGACTCATATTTACGAGAGCTGTAAGATGCAAAAATATTTTTTCGAGAAAATCAAAAAAGACAAAAGTTATGGCCGGAATAGTGAAAAAAAAATATTTTTTTTCCAAATTTTTGATTTTGGCGTTCGATATTTTGGAAACGGAGAATGATATCAAAAATTTGAGAAGAACTCCTCTGGACAATTTAGTCAGCTACAATTTAAGCCTAAAAAAAGACGATCGGGTTAAGGGTCTGCCCTGTAGCCTAACCTTTTTGATAAAAGTCAGAACGACAATTTTCACATAAATTTTTTTTTAACTGACTTCAAGATTTCAAAAGAGGAGGTTTTCAATTTTTTTTTATGTTTGTTACTCCATAACTCCGTCATGGGGAATCGAGGCAAGTAGTGATTTTTATCAACAAATCAATCATTTTCATTCAAAACAGTGACATTTGATTAAGCGGAACTGCTGATGATGATCAGAAGGGAACTTTTCAACGACGCATAGTTCATGTTTGGCGATTCCTCCTCTTATCGAACACACGTCGGTGTTTGTTAAGCAAGTAAGATTGTCAGGACAAATTTTTGTCAAGCTCAAGTTCTGATGATGGGATCCATGAGGAATCGAGGGAACTCCTCAAATATTAAAGGCAAACACATAGTGATTTTTGTATTTTTATCAACAAATCAAGCATTTTCATTCAAAAGAGTGACATTTGATGAAGTGGAACTGCTGATGATGATCAGAGCGGAACTCTTCAATGACGCATAGTTCACGTTTGGCGATTTGTCCTCTTCGCTATGTTTGTTAAGCAAGTTAGATTCTCAGGACAAATTTTCGTCAAGCTAAGTTCTGATGATGGGATCCAGGAGGAATCGAGGAAACTTCTCAAATCTTAACCCTCTGTATCATACTGTTGCCTACGGGCAACATACTCTTGACACCTTTCTCAATTTTAAAGGAAATTTTTAAACGCTAGTTTATGCACAGTACCTTGTAGTCTACACACCGATGCATGGACTAGACGCTTCCTCAATTTTCAACTAGATGGCGTTACTCGGTCAAACACAACAATGTTTAGTGTTTCGGAGAAATTTGAAAAACATGTGTGTGTAAATCTTTTAAAAATAGTAGTTGGTGATTTTTGTGCCTGTTATCGTGAAAAAAGTTGAGGTAAGTGTATAAATCATAACATATATCGTTATCTTCAAGTAATTCCTTGTTTTTATGAAAGTAGTAGGTACTTAGTGTTTGTAGCCCATAAGCTACATTATCGTAAAAGGGTCAAAGTTTAGTACGGTAGGTATATGTTTTTAACGTAATTAATATCTTGTCCTAGGATGTCTCGTGAACGTCGTTTGCAAGATACCGACATTGCTGCGGCACTCTGTGATGATGATGCGAGTGAAGATGGGTTAGAATTTGATGACGATAGTATTGCCGACCCTGATTTTGATCCTGAGATGGAGGGGTTGACTGAGGAGATGGTTGAGGAGTTGATTGATCAGTTTGGCGATGCTTCTTGTGACGGGGAGTTTGATAATCATGTGGACACATTGATTAGAACCTTAAAAAATGACGAAATTACCACTTAGACTCAGGTAGAACCAATACAATCGACTTCAAGCGATTGTAATCTTCCAGCTTCAAGGTCTCAAGGAAAGAAACCAAAAAAGCTGAACTTACGGTGGAAAAAGAAGAACCTGGAGTTAAACGCACTTCAGCTAGCATTCAAAGGTAATGAGACACTTAGTCCTGATACTTTAGAACTCGATACACCCGTGCAGTTCTTTCTGAACTGGTTCCCACCAGAGTTAATTCAAGCGATTGTTGAACAGACCAACCTCTATGTGGTACAGAAGGATCCAAGTAATACCTTTCGTGTAACTGACCTAGATATACGACAGTTCATCGGCATAGTATTCCTGATGTCCCTGATTAAACTACCCAGGGTTACCAGTCACTGGGCACCTATACTCGGTACAGAATTAATTTAACGTACAATGGCCTTGAACAAGTTCGAAAAAATAAGACTTGCTGCATTTCAATGACAATAGCAAAGCAGTTCCCAGAAGCAATCCAAATCACGATAGAATCTTTAAATTTCGTCCGGTTGTTGATACCTTGAATACTTGGATTTGTCAATGGCAAATGCATGGCTGCTGTACAAAAGAGTGTGCAATCCCAAAAAATCCATCAAAGGTTCGGCAGATTTTCGTCTGGATGTCGCCGCTAGTCTATGCCAAATGGGGACTAAATCATCTACAACAACTCGACGATCTTTAGAAACTGAAATCGTGGCTAAAAAACGTAAAGGACCTGCTCAGCACGCACCCCCACAAGCAGTTCGACAGGACCAGATTGGGCACTGGCCTTAATGGTCTGACAAGAAAATCCGCTGTAAGTTTCCGTCTTGCATCGGATTCACCCACACTGTATGTGAGAAGTGCGGCGTAGCTTTATGCTACACAAAAAATAAAAATTGTTTTAGAAACTATCATCTGTCATAGGCACTAGTAAAAGATGAAAACGACAGGATTTTGAATATTTTTGATATGGTTGTTACTCAATGTTGCCTACGAGCAACGCTCCCTTTTTTTGATTTTTGTCGTGAAATAAAAAATAAAAAACTAAAAAGAGAAATTAAGTTTTTTATTTCAATTAGTTCTATCCAAATTTGCTTGAAATATTAAAATTGATGTTCTTGAGTGACAGAGGGTTAAAGGCATACATAAAGTGATTTTTATTTAAATCAATAAATCAAGCATATTTTTTTTTTTTTTTTTTTTTAATACTACGACGGTGGCAAACAAGCATACGGCCTGCCTGATGGTAAGCAGCTACCGTAACCTATGGACGCCTGTAACTCCACAGGAGTCACATGCGCGTTGCCGACCCTTTACAAAAAGGAGGATTCACTGTGTTGACGGCTAAAGGAACAATAGGGTCCCTCATCGTCAACACACTGGGTCCTCTTTGAGCTCTTTGGCAACCTTACTCACCAGCAGGAACACAACACTATGAGTAGGGTCTAGTGCTATTTGGCTGTGGTTTTCTGTAAGGTGGAGGTACTTCCCCAGTCGGGCTCTGCTCCAGATTTGAGCGAGATGACATTCACTGAACGTGCCCTACCACACTAAGCGAGATGCCATTCGCAGTGCCCATACCTCTCTTTTTGGCATAGTTTAAGGACATACCCAAGTCCGGACGTAGTTTAAGGACATACCCCGGGTCCGCATATTCATTGAAAACAGTGACATATTGATGAAGTGGGACTGCGGCTGATGCCATAAACATGTGAAATGTAAAATGAGAAAGGAATTCTTCAACGACGCATAGTTCACGTTTGACGATTTGTCCTCTTCGCTATGTTTGTTAAGCAAGTTATTTCATTGTATAGAGTGCACCATCGACAATAATCCTTCACCGGCTTCCCCCATTGAAGAATTCGGTTTTTTTTTGCTTAAAAAATATTTAGCTATGTGGCTACCATTTCTCGAGTTGACTACGGATTTGTAATGTAATAATTTTCTTGTACTTTGAACATTATTATATCCTGCTTATTAATCTAAAAATGAAATATGTATACTTAGGCGCCACGGCGACAATTATTTAAACTTCGATATGCGAGTGGAAATTTTTCAATTTGTTTGTTCATAGCAGAGTTGGGCACACTTGATTAAAATCGGTGATCGATTACTTATCATCGCTGATTAAATCATAACACAAAACAATCAAGTAATTTCGCCATGAGTAAATCATTAACGACGGGCGCTGATTGAAACTAAATTAACGCTAATCAACTAACTTGTTCAATGTGATTGACGAATGTATGATTAGAGTGTTCTTAAGCTGGTTTATATTATTACTTGAATAAGGCGTTTGTTTTGAATTTCACATATTGAACCATATACATATGTAGATATTTTCATTATCCTAAATGAAAATGAGAATGAGAATGAGAAAGTGAATGAGAATGAGAATGAAAATGAAAAGCGCACGTGAAAACCGCAGCTGTGTGATAGCTGCCTTAACTGTAGCCGAAGATCGCAATAAAACCGAACAGGCTGTTTCAAAGTTAAATGGGAGCATTCATTTGTACACTCATACCAAAAACTAACGAAAAATTGACGATATTTTGGTAAAGGTAACATTTGCCACTGGCATTTACGCTTTTATTGCTCAATATGGAATCTGCACTATGCAACTTAAGACGTAAGCGCCAACCGCCAAATTATACCTTTAGAAATATTGTCACAAATAGCCATTTATCCTAAATGTATATTATACTCACATAGGTACCGCCTCTGTTTTGTCAGGGAAAAAAGTGAAGGAGCTAGTAGCTACGCAAAATCTAATCAAAATCTAATCAACTAAATCGTTAGTTTAACTAAGCATACCGTCTTACTAATGTAATCACTTCAGCTAATCATGAGTGAAACTAAAAATCGACATGATTTACTCATGTCGGTGGTCAATCAGATTAGAAAGCTCATGATTGAATTCGTAATCATGTTCATATGATTATGAGTAACGTTCTCATTTTTAACTTAAGTTTCATCACGTTAATTTTTGCCCAACTCTGGTTCACTGGCGTTATGTCGAGGATACTTATGTTAATCTAAGATTAAAATAATTATCATTCAACGTCGTAGTTTTAATATTGTCTTCGGTTGCCGCGATAGTTATTCATGAAATAAAACAATTAAAAACGGATTTTATCGCGTGTATTGAGTTTAAATTACATCCCGACGTTTCAAACACTTTACAGCGTTCGTGGTCAACGGGTCGACTGAGGAAAAATGTACAATTACCTCCGTTCAAAAACTATCTCAATATGCAAACCTACCCACATATTAAATATTAAACAAATTTAGTGTTTGCACATGCCGGAGGGGCCTTTATAAAAACAAATTATTTTTTATTACAAAACAAATTATTAAACAAATTATTTTATTATTATTAATTATTATTTTCATTTTAATTTTTAATTTTTTAAATTAGTATTAAATTATTATTAGTGTCCACACTGTCCACCATTATGGTCTCACAGTCCTATGTCTAGCTTGCTCCTTAACCAAATGAATAACTGGATCCCAAGCTGGTGGTACCGAAAAACCATCCTCTCTGTTGAAATTTGGATATTTTTTAATCTCGATTGCCTCTCGCAACATCCGGGGAATGTATCTTCTCTCCTTGACGAGGACTTGCGGTTTGTCAAATTTAACTGAGTGGTTGGGTCTATCCATGACATGCTCACAGACTGCTGACCTTGGTCGACGGTGCTTTACATCGGCTATATGTTCCTTTACCCGAGTAGAGATGTATGTAGGCCAGACTAAGCGGAGCATCTCTACTCGGGTAAAGGAACATATAGCCGATGTAAAGCACCGTCGACCAAGGTCAGCAGTCTGTGAGCATGTCATGGATAGACCCAACCACTCAGTTAAATTTGACAAACCGCAAGTCCTCGTCAAGGAGAGAAGATACATTCCCCGGATGTTGCGAGAGGCAATCGAGATTAAAAAATATCCAAATTTCAACAGAGAGGATGGTTTTTCGGTACCACCAGCTTGGGATCCAGTTATTCATTTGGTTAAGGAGCAAGCTAGACATAGGACTGTGAGACCATAATGGTGGACAGTGTGGACACTAATAATAATTTAATACTAATTTAAAAAATTAAAAATAAAAATGAAAATAATAATTAATAATAATAAAATAATTTGTTTAATAATTTGTTTTGTAATAAAAAATAATTTGTTTTTATAAAGGCCCCTCCGGCATGTGCAAACACTAAATTTGTTTAATATTTAATATGTGGGTAGGTTTGCATATTGAGATAGTTTTTGAACGGAGGTAATTGTACATTTTTCCTCAGTCGACCCGTTGACCACGAACGCTGTAAAGTGTTTGAAACGTCGGGATGTAATTTAAACTCAATACACGCGATAAAATCCGTTTTTAATTGTTTTATTGTCGTAGTTTTATTTTATAACATTTTCCTTATCCCGACTTTCTCGTCGCTCAGCGACAATATTTTTTCGAATTCCGTAGATTCATTTCCAATGTGCTCGATAGTCGCGTGAGGCACGAAATCTGTGAATTATTTTCTATTTGAGGAATTAGTAATCCATAAGGGGTGATTTCCGGGATTATAATGCAAAAAAAAACGGGCAAGAGCATGTCGGGCGATGCTCAGTGTAGAGTTTCGTAGATGCCGCCCTGTTACGAAAAAAGGTCGTTTATTAAGGGATATTTGGCGGCGCTTACGTCAGTTTACTATCCGGCACATTTTCATTACGTTACCGTAGGTAATGAATTTTCATACGTTTTTACCGCACTGTCACGGATAATACACTGATGTTACGTTACTGGTTGCAATAATTGTGGTAATTACATACTTCAAGGTAAGCACATTACATTGCACTAATGAACGTCAGAGAAAAATAATAATAAATATTATTTTTTTATTATTAGTTATTTCATATTATTTCATTTTCGACTTTTTCGTAAATTTTGTGGTTTTAATTTTTTTTGTATTTTTTTGAAATTTTAGAAATTTTAGAAATTTTAGAAATTTTAAAAATTTTAGAAATTTTAGAAAGTATAGAAATTTTAGAAATTTCAAAGCTTTTGAAGTTTTTGTAATTTTTGAAATTATTGAACTTTTTGAGTTTTGAAATTTTTGAAACATAAAATTTTTGAAATTTTGAAATTTTTTGAAATTTTTGAAATTTTTGAAATTTTCGAAATTTTAAAAATTTTAGAAATTTTAAAGCTTTTGAAATTTTCGAAATTTTTGAAATTATTGAACTTTTTGAGTTTTGAAATTTTTGAAACTTGAATTTTTTGAAATTTTGAAATTTTTTGAAATTTTTGAAATTTTTGAAATTTTTGAAATTTTTGAAATTTTTGAAATTTTTGAAACTTTTGAAGGTTTTGAAATTTTTGAAATTTCTGTAGTTTTTGAAGTTTTTTAATATTTGAAATTTTTGAAAGTTTTGAAATTTTTGAAATTTTTGAAATACTTGAAATTTCACTTTTACGTTCTCGACTTTTTTCACTTTTATCACTTTGTCACTTCTCACTTTCACTACACTTCACTTCACTTCACTTTATTCTATTTTATATATTTTTTATTTCATTTCATTTTACATGTTTCTCAATCGTATGGGTGTCGCGTTTTCGTGACGTGAAGCTTTTTCGTGACTGTCACGTGACTTTTTTTCGCCTAGCCCCCCATCCGCGAACCGTCCGATAAGGAACTTCGTTCCAAAACTACCACCGGTTCTAACCCTACACCTCTGGCCCAAGAAGTATTATGACCGAAAAGAAACTCGACGAGACTTATTTTTATCAAAACAGTAATACATTATTAGATCTTAAAGATACAAAATAATGCGTAGTTCTTCAAGAAGACATATCAAAACAGCTTGAGAGACAGATAATCCTCTAACCTCCAATCCTCTAATCCTAAAACCTGTTCGCGTGGCGATGGATGGATGTGTATAATGAGTGTTTAAGATTCTGCGAGTTGAGGGATGATAGGCCGTCAAGTGTGCCGCTAGTTTAATTTAATATAATATTAATATTATATAGTGTTAAGTTTCACAGTGTATTAGTTTAAGACTGTAATGCTGTGTTAACAATCAATCAATAAACAATAAACAATAAACAATAATGTACCGATTGTTTAATTATAAAGAAAAATAAATCCTAATCTGACTGCTTCACAAAACGTTTGATATGTTTTCCTACCTAAACGGTGTCCTATAAATGTTAGATGATTTTGTAGTAGTTTTTTGGTTTGGGCCATGCATCTTTGTCCGTCATATATAATACTCGAACCTGCAATAACCCTTTGACATTCATGATATTTTCAAATATTTCTTAAGAGCGGGTAAAGGTAAATTTAAAGCATCGACGGGTAACATGTTATAAATATGAACACCTTGACCAAAAAATTACAAATTATTTAAATACCAAATTTCATCTAAATACGTACAGCGGTTATTGGTTGTTTCTTCCCCATGTAAACTTTCACCCCTTTTGTATCCGCTTAAAGGATAATTTCTGAGATAAAACATATATTTATATATTTTATTATTTAAATGTATACAATTTTCATATAAAAAAGGGGGGGGGAGATAAACAAGAAATTTAGTCGAAAAGCCCACCCCGAGTCATTCCTGGTCCAAAGGTGCCCATCACACTGGCTGCGTTGCCGCGTTGGACCGCGATAGACAGCCTTTGCAACAAGAAGGACCCGGAGCGGGGGTCGAGACCTCTCTCCTGTAGCCGGCGCCCCACTTCCCTTAAAAATATTAGGGCCTCCTTGCACCAGCATCCCGAAGTTTCCACCGCAAGCGGTGCAAATAAATAGTTTGATAAAGCTAAATATTTGTCCCGCTTGCGGAGTGCCGCTAACTCAGCAGCTGCACCTCCAGACCTGACGGTTCGACCAAGGTGAGTGGCGGCGAAAGTGCTGACGCAGGTTGCGTCCCATACCAGGCATTTTCCGTACTTCCACGGCACCAAGGTCAGGCCGTCGGGTCTTTTGCCATCTGAGCGGCTCAGGCCTGCCGGTTCAAGGATGCAGGGGACATTTGCGGAGACGAGTGCCCTCCTAACGATTTCATTGAGGGCGTGGTGGCGTGGGAACCTTCCTGCACAACGTTGACAGCTCAACGCGTGATGACCGTTGCTCTCCACACGTGAGCCGCAGATGCATATGTGAGGTTCGCAAACATCGCAGCCCAGGCGGAGAGCAACTGCCACACGAATTGAATCGTTGTCCAGGAATGTTCCCAGGTGGGGTGAGGGCAGTGCGTGCAGCCAAGCTCCTGACTCCGGCCTTGACACTGCTTTAAGTCTGGCCTTGTCCACGCCCTCAGCGTTCTCTAAAAGTCCGTCGAAGATACGCTTGACCCCTACGTCATCCCATAGCCGTTGGCATTCCGGTTTTTTCAAATCTCCATACAAACTTTCAACCCCCTTTTCACCCCCTCCAGGGTTGATTTTCGGGATGAAAACTATTCTTTGTCCTTTCCCGGGACTCAAACTATCTCTACACAAAATTTCATCAAAATCCGTTCCGCCGTTTTCACGTGATAGATGTATATATAAATAGTTTTTATTGAAAGTAACTTTCAGGCTTCACTTCCATTATTTTTTGAACCTACGGTTCTAAAGTAAGATGGGGGGGGGCTTTTTTCAAGATGAAACTATCCTTTGTCCTTTCTCGAGACTCATACGATCTCTATACCAATTTTCATCTAAATCAGTTCAGCGGTAAAAAAATTCTCATACCAACTTCCAACCCCCTTTTCACCTCCAGAAGGGTTTGAAAACTATCCTATGACGTTTCTCGAGACTCAAATTATCTCCATACTCATTTCTATCTAAATCGTTTCAGCGGTTAAAAATTCTCCAAACAAACTTTCAACCCCATTTTCACCCCCACCAGGGTTGATTTTCGGGATTAAAACTATATATTATCCTCTCTCGGGACTCAAGCTATTTCTATACAAAATTTCATCGAAATCTGTTCAGCCGTTTTCACGTGATGCGCGGTCAAATAAACAGACAAACAGATAAACAGACAAACAGATAAACAGACAAAAATTCTAAAAATTGTTGGAACGTGTTCTGTTATCGATTCTAAGTATCCCCAGCCAACTTTTTTTCGATTATCTTCCATGTACAGACTTTCGACCCTCTTCAGCTTTATTATATGTATAGATAGCTCGTGAAAATTTGTAATCAGCGAGTCTTATACCGTAATGAGACTGTCAGAGAAGGTACCGCACGCACGAGTCATTCTTGCGGCACTATTGTGGGGCCATTTTTGGGCTGATTGGCTACTTTCCTAAAAAAAATTATTAGTCAGTCAGTTAGATTATCAAAAAATATTGGACACTTATTTTTTATTTTGTCAATCAAACAAAAATTGGTGAAGATATAGCCCGTTAAAGATCCGCGTGACGTCACATTACAGTACAATTTTTAGTATAATGTGACGTCACGCGGAACTTTAACGGGCTATATCTTCACCAATTTTTGTTTGATTGACAAAATAAAAAATACGTGTCCAATATTTTTTTGTAATCTAACTGACTGACTAAATATAATTATATTTTTTTTTACCCAGGAAAGTATCCAATTGTGTATCCTTAGTATTATTTGAACGAATTGAACGGTAAGGATAATATTTTGATAATGACTAAGAAAGTGTGAGTAACATTCAAGTGTTTTGTTATGATTCGTGAAATTTGACGTTTTTATTGTAAAAGTAGTTCCTCTTTTATAAACGTTACAATCGAAGTTGATAAACAGTCTGACTATAGGATCTAATAATATTAATAACACTTATAATATCTGAGTTGTGGTGTACGCGAGTCATATTACCAAAAACATCGTAACGTGCCAGTCCTGTTAACTTGCTGCAAATTCATGACTTAAGTTCGTAAAGAAAATTAAGACAAGATAATAATTTAACCCTTTAACGGGCAAGACGGGCCGTATGCTTGTTTGCCACCGTCGTGGTATAAAAAAAAAGATGGATGGACTTTACCCGGAGAGTCTTTTGCGTTTATGTACTTCAGTAATTGTAGTATCCATGCCAAAGTAACAGTATCCGTAAGAAGAATTGACTTCGAAGTAAGTGCCAAGTTTTGTAAGGAAATGTTTATCGGGTTAAAGTACTTAAAGTACGAGGTCAGAAGTACGCACTTTACGATGCGTACCTATACCCAAATGCTAAAAGTCTCTAATTGGAGTCTCTCTAGGGAAGAATGTATTAAGTACTTACCTAATATAGATACCTAATTAATTGCTTATAAAGCCTAGCGGGAGTTAGGTATCAATAATATTGTGATGGGAATTATGTTTGATGTTTGATGATGATGATGTTTATTCTATATAAAAATGTATTCACATCAGCATCACATATGTATACATACATAGTGTAGCAAACGTAGTTTCACGTACAATAAAGTTGATGGCACAATTACAACAATATTTTAAGAAACGTAAAATTTATACTGACGTCTTATATTCATTTAGACTAGAACCACAGACCTAAAATGGCGCTTATGCTAAAGATAAATGAAGTGAGGTATGGGCACTGCGAATGGCATCTCGCTAAGTGTGGTAGGGCACGTTCAGCGAATGTCATCGCTCAAATCTGGAGCAGAGCCCGACTGGGGAAGTACCTCCACCTTACAGAAAACCACAGCCAAATAGCACTAGACCCTACTCATAGTGTTGTGTTCCTGCTGGTGAGTAAGGTTGCCAAAGAGCTCAAAGAGGACCCAGTGTGTTGACGATGAGGGACATTCTTGTTCCTTTAGTCGTCAACACAGTGAATCCTCCTTTTTGTAAAGGGTCGGCAACGCGTATGTGACTCCTTTGGAGTTGCAGGCGTCCATAGGTTACGGTAGCTGCTTACCATCAGGCGGGCCGTATGCTTGTTTGCCACCGTCGTGGTATAAAAAAAAAAAAAAAAAAAAGTGCGCAAAAGAGAAACCAACACGTATATGAACATTCCGCGAGTGCGAACGAGATACACGATCATTCTCCAAGTACGACAACTTTTGACGTCCCTGTTTACACTTAAACACCCGCGTCGTGAGAGCTAATATTTAATCGTGAAAAATAGAATATAATCCGGTGTTAAATCACTTAAAATGAAAAAATGATAAGAATGGTGTCGTGTTGCGTCCTGGATTGCACAACTATTCAAAGGAAAAACCTAGGTAATCACTCGTTTCACAGGTAACAGGTACCTAGGATTCAGAACTATTATGGCGACGGAACTTTAAAAAAACCGGCCAAGAGCGTGTCGGGGCACGCTCAGTGTAGGGTTCCGTAGTTTCCGTCCGTCACAGTATGTGTCCCCACTTAAGAGTTAAAATAACACCGCCATGTAGGATATGATATGAGCGTTCCACGTACAGCGATATCTATCGGCAAATTAAGTAAACTATTGCGCGCGAGGTTAAAGTATGGAAGATGATTTTTATGGGATAATTATTTATTGCGTGAACCGATTTTCACCGTTTTTACTTTATTTGAAAGCACGTCATTTCATTGTGATTTTGTAGAAATTACAGGTACAATAAATATATATACGGTTAAATTACAAACTTAGTTCAGAAACTATTTTGTAATTTAAGTTCAAAATAATTTTCCTAGAAATTTTTTATAAAGTTCTATTTTTGAGATTTTTTTCATATTTTTAAAACTTATGGTTCAAAAGTTAGAGGGGGGGACACATTTTTTTTAACTTCTGGAGCGATTATTTCCGAAAATATTTACATTATCAAAAAATTATTGTAGTAAACCCCTATTCATTTTTAAATACCTATCCAACAATATATCACACGTCAGGGTTGAAACGAAAAAAAAAGTCACTCACTTTTTATTTTACCACTTTGTCGGCGTGATTGATATACATATTAGTACCTTCAGCTTTCTACTGCTAACGGTCACTGAGATTATCCGCGGACGGACGGACGGACGGGCAGACATGGCGAAACTATAAGGGTTCCTAGTTGACTACGGAACCCTAAAAACAAGTACCATACAGACTGAATAGTTTGCCTGAAGACATCCGACTAGAACATAATAAACTTATATTTAAGAGAAAATTAAAGAAATATTTGTTAGATTCACTGCCATAACTAGAATAAGCTTTTAATTTTAAAGTATTAATTGTAATATGTAAAAGTTTTTTTAGAAATTATGCATTTAATTTTTCCTGCAGACAAACTGTCAAGTAGTTTTGCGGGGCTTCTGTTTAAATGTAACCTTTGTCTTTTGATTAATAATAATAAATAAATAATAATAATAATATAGGTACCTAGGTACAAATCGTAGACGAGCGGCGATTCGTTTGATTCAAACCTCACAAGTGAGTGGCTTATCATAAAATCACGGTTTTATCTTAGCGATATTACGTCCTTATATTTTCTAGGTCCATGAATAGATCTGTATTTGAATAACAACCGGACAGATACACAATGTACAATAGGAGGAAAATAACCGATGGCGATTCATTCACAATGGATGTCGAGCACTGAAGTGACACAGGTACCTATAACATTTTATTCAATTCCCATTTATTGGTTTAGGTATACAACGTGTTACTTGAGCCACTAAAAACCCTAGACACCCTAAATGATTTTTATTACTGCTAAATAACCTCGAGTATTTATTTTTCAATCAGTTACTTATTTCGAAAGATATTCGTATGTTTAGTTTTCTCGCAATTCTATTCAATTGTTAACTGTACATTTGTTGCGTTGTTGTCACATCTCTACATGTGTCATGTCATGTCAACCTATCAACCTACTTTGTCAATTTCAAAGCTGCCAGCCTTTATTAAATATTCAACCTCCATCTTCTAACCACTCGATAGAATGGTAAACTGTAGTATTAGAAACTTTTAGACTCGACACGTAAAAAATTAGAAAATTAAAGAAAAAGTATACCCTTGTTAAGATATACTGCAATCGATTCCACTCTCGATTCTGAACAAACCGTTTTCAGGTTTTTAGTCTTGGGTGTAACACGTTGTATATAGAGAGGTATTTGTTTATTAGTTGCAATGGAATAAAATAAAGTAGAGTCATTCGGGGTAACAGCACGCGATGGGTAAAAGTCCGCAGTGCCTATTTCTCCAATACTGATGGAAATTCTGAGTTGCGTGTTTGCATAATTTAGAGGTGTTAGGGTCCTTGTTTCGGGGCAACGTGCAGCGCAGAGCCCAAGTGAGTGCAGGTCGAAGTAGGTCGCCGAATAAGTAAACAGATTGCCATTTTTTCATTATACGCCAAAGGGAAAAGAGTGTGCGAAGTAGATGAAAGGGTAAGGAGGGAAGAAGGGGGTAGGGGAAGGGTGTGGGAGTGTGTGTGTGTTGACGATGAGGGACCTTCTTGTTCCTTTAGCCATCACTACATGTGACTCCTTTGGAGTTGCAGGCGTCCATAGGTTACGGTAGCTGCTTACCATCAGACGGGCCGTATGCTTGTTTGCCACCGTCGTGGTATAAAAAAAAATATGGATGGACTTTACCCGGAGAGTCTTTTGCGTTTATGTACTTCAGTAATTGTAGTATCCATGCCAAAGTAACAGTATCCGTAAGAAGAATTGACTTCGAAGTAAGTGCCAAGTTTTGTAAGAAAATGTTTATCGGGTTAAAGTACGAGGTCAGAAGTACGCGCTTTACGATGCGTACCTATACCCAAATGCTAAAAGTCTCTAATTGGAGCACAATGGTGATGTAAAAGTTAAATAAAAGCTAAATTATACAAATTACCGTGATATTACTAAATATACCCATTACCATATTTATGAAAATGTTCGCGTACTTTTACCCAACTACGTACGTAATTTTACCCATATGGGGTAAGAGTACGTTTTCGGACCATTCGGCTTCTATCGCATATATAGGACAAAATTTGATTATTATTCGAGGTAAATCTATCTAGATTTGAAATTTAATAGATGCATGATATATTAGTATCAAAAAGATGTGCATGCTTTTGACCCGAATGACTCTACAATTAAAACGAAAACGTTATTACTAGTAGTTGTGTGAAATTTAGAGTTTGTCTAATTATAAAAAAATCGACTTTCCTTGTTTAGTTTTATATTTATGTTTAATTAACACAGCGAACTCACAATAGTCTTAAGCGCTTTAGTCTCTGGCGATTAGGTCATTCGCTGATTCCGCAATTGAGAAAAGTTTTCAGAAACAGAATTGACAAATAAATTGTTTATAATTATCGAACATTGGCAATGACGTCATAACATATTTTATAATAATTAAGGGGCCAGGTCATATTAAGGGTTAGGTAGGTATGCGATAAACTCCGGAAGTGATCTGTTGTGGTCTAAATTGTTTAAATTTCAACGGAATGGATCCTCCAGGGAATCATTAAATAAAGAATTTAACCTCCGAATCTGAACATTAATTATACAGGATGGAAAGATAAGTCGGGCCCTGGAGGAAAACTACCTTAAAACGTTGAGATAGCTCAATTCACTGAAAGGAAACATTCTTTAATTTCTTTAAAGGGACATAACTGCATTTACAATTTTTTGGAAAAGAGTACAGTTTACAAAAAAAGTATTTATTTTGTAATTTTTGCCATAAATAATTTTAATGACAATTGATGCCAATCGATCCTGTTTCCAACGAGGATAAAAACTTCTAAATACCAACCAAGTTTAGGGCACAAGAGAACCCATAAATAATAATAATAATATTTTTCATACAATTAGTATGGAAAAAAGTGAAAATTAAGAAAAAAACTGTGAATGCAGTTTTAGTTTTCAGGAAAAATAAAATAATGTTTCCTTTGAGCGAATTGAGCTATCTCAAGGTTTTAAGGTAGTTTCCCTCCAGGGCCCGACTTATTTTTCCACCCTGTATAGTATAGATGAGACGACACACAAACAATAAAAAATAACAAAACAAAAAAGTGTGTTGAAGGTATAAAACGTGCGTTACTGAATAACTATAATCATAATAGTAAAAAGAACAGTATAAATATTTTATAGTCGAGTGCGATTTTTGAATCTCACCAAGTGACTAATTCTCACCGATGTGAGTGATTTCCGAAAGTTCGTATTTTTTAAACTCATCGGTGACTTATATTTGTCATACTTACCTATGATATAGATTTACGAGTGCCCCTACCCACTCGTAATTGAAATCACCATGCGATTGTTTTTGACAGTTGACGTATGTGACATCTGCCAAAAACGCCAAAGTATGTATTTCGGAAGAATTAGCAGCGGGGCTCGATTGTGACATTTGTGATTGCGACGATTTATTGAAAATATAAAAAAAAGGCCAAGTGCGTGTCGGACCACGCATAATGGAGGGTTCCGTAGCTTCAATGGAATAAGAACCAAACTAATGCCAAAAGGTCGTATCTGATGCCTATTGAAGAAGTTTTTTTGGAAATAACTCAAAAATGGCTTAATCGATATTGTTCAAAACAATTTTCGTAGAAAGTTTGTGATAATGCGCATCTTCTCAATTTTTTTCATATTTTTTGGACGTACAGGTTAAAAGTTACAGGGGGGGGGGGGGGGGGGCGGGACGCTATTTTTTTGACTTTCGAAGCGATTATTTCTGAAAATATTCACTTAATCACAAATTGTTCAAAGAACCTCAATGTTAAGTTTTATACCTATCGATTGATGTGCAACATGTTGATATTCGGTAAAAAAAAATTTTGAAATTTAGTTACATGCATAGAGCGCCCCCCCCCTAAAAATATTTTTTTCAGCAATAACTAAATAGCGGCATACAAAATACACATTACGTCTAAATTTTATTAAGATACGTCTTATAGTTTCCGAGTAAAATGGCTGTGACATACGGACGGACGGACGGACGGACAGACGGACATGACGAAACTATAAGGATTCCGTTATTGCTATTCTGGCTACGGAACCCTAAAAATGGCTAGCCTGGAGGAGTACATTATGATGACGATGACGGACACGGACAGCGACGAAGACGACGACGTTCCTCACCGTCAACATAATCCGATAGGCGTCGCAGAAAGCATTCATCACATCACGAGCAAGCATTTGCGATGTCTAATGCGAAATTTAAAAAATATTATCGGCTTACGAAACCATTGGTAAAATATGTAAAATTGTAAATTTGACATTGTAAAATTTCTGCATGTTGGTAAACAGCGTGTGACTTTAAAAATACGGCTTTTGGAAAATGGTGACATAAAAGTCATCGGTGATAATTTTAGTCACCGGTGACTTTGATATTACCAGTGAGATTCAAAAATCGCACTCCTGGTACGTAAGGTTACTTTAAACGCCATTTCATTTTATCCACACCTTTTTTAGAAATCCTCTTTTACTTCAACTTTGTGGGAATATTAATTACAAATAACAAAGTTATTCATCTTCAAGAATTTATCTTAAATGACTATTATTTACTCATTATAATTACTTACAAATAACATAATTATTTACACACATATGAACACTTCGACAGTTATCTATGAGTGTCGACATTAGATGCCTTACTAACAACATCTATATTTTTTTAACGGAATTAATTTGTGTAGTTTTACTACTCGACGCTAGATGGCGCTAACGGGTACCAGAATAACTGCATAGCGTAATGCAAGGACTTCGCTTAATAATATAATAAAGCAAATCTATATCGTATAAAATAATATGTAAAAAAATTAATATGTAATTACGAATTGATTAATTGATTATATGACGATAAGGACGTCGAATTTAAGGATAGTATGTAAATATTTTTTTATTTTCTTTATTAGCCTGGTTAAAGTGTCCCAACTGCTGGGCAAAGCGCCTTCCCTTTTTCCCGCCATTTGGCCATGTCTACTGCACACTCCCGCCAGTCTTCTAAATATGTGTCCAGGAGTGCGATTTTTGAATCTCACCAAGTGACTAATTCTCACCGATGTGAGTGATTTCCGATAGTAAATCACTCACATCGGTGAGATTTAGTCACTTGGTGAGATTCAAAAATCGCACTCCAGGTCGTGCCGCCATCTCCGTCCAAATTTTGGCCAACGATCCGGATGCATTCGGTAAAAGTGCCCTGCCCAGTCCAATTTCATCAAATGACAATTTTTCAAATATAAATTGTAAAGTCGGAAAAGAGTAAAATCATTTACCGATAAAATACAATAATTTATTAACAGAGCTCTGTGTAGACTAGAGTGTATTGTCTACTATTCAGTGATAGTGAAATTTACCTTAAAGATGTGTGTAATAACTTTTGCTTATCGTATGCTCACACGATTAAGGCAATGAATATTTTCATTGTGAGTTTGTATCCATTGCTAATCTTGAATTACATCCTGCACACTTGACCCCGCTTTATGCAAAAGTGAGTCAAGATAACTCAACATATTATAAAGCTAAAGTCTAGCTCTGCTATATTTTTATAGCTTAATATATTTTTCTTGAATTTTAACTTTCGTGAGATATTATTTGTAATTTAATAATTAAGTACCAATAAATAATGTATTAATAAATAAGTACTAATGTAATAATATTGTAATTTGACATGTAATATTTTAAATACCATACATTTTGATTTAGAAATATAGCGCGAATAAATTTTGTTTAAAATTAAGGAATCTACCTATTGATTTAAGCTCGTCAGACATAATGTCATTTGGCCTATAACCGCGAAGCACTTCGTTCGATATTTCGTCTATATTTGCATCACTCGAATATGCAAGAGCGATAGAGCGAGGGAGATGACGAAATTTCAATTTTCGACGTTCGCGGTAGACCCGCTGGTTAATACAGATTTGTGTTGTTATTTGAAATGTGCAATTTTGAAATTTGAATAAATAAATGAATAATTCCTAATCATTTCAATATCGCTGGTTCCATTCGCACAATGCCATCCTTAACCTAAGGATAACCCGTAGCGCCTTTGACCGCTAACGACGGTTAAAATATGAGTTTATTTGTAACGAACCATAGTTTTCCCATTCGGTACTGCCTGTTTATGTTTAAAATTAAAAAAATAAAAGTAAATAAAATGAAATCTATTTTCTTTATTTATTCAATTAAACATTAAATCTAGTCATTATATATTTAAAAATAAAAATGGAAACTTAAAACTAACTTATAATTTAAGAATTTAAGAATCACAAATTAAGTTCAAATTTACGAAAAAAAATAATTCTATAAGTACCTACATTTTTTTTCTTTAACTTTCAACTAATCTGAGAGAAACTGGACGATAACATCATTAAATGAAGGCAGATAGGCACAGTTAGTATATATTTTTTATGTTACGCTGTTAATATATTATGAAAAAATTGCTACTTTATTGACAAGGCAAAAATAACTAGGTTCGAGTAGACTTGTAGCGGTTTAAAAATAATATTATAAAATTAGAAGTTCAGGCTAGAATACAAAAAAACTTATTTAAAGTATCCTTTTAACCTAGTTTGTTACCTAATAACGCGTTTTGATATTTTATATCATCCACTTTGGTCTTATCTTCTGTCAATATGTTAAATGTTATTAGTAAATACATAAATAAAATCCTTGCAATAAACAGACATCTCTGCGAATATCATTATAATATTTTGAAACGACATACACAAAACCAGTAACTTAAAGGTAAAATACGACTATAATTTGTCACAGAAGGAGTGAATAATGTTTTAATACCGAACTAAAAAGTAATAAATATTCAGCAAATGTACGGTTCGTACAACATTTCGTTTCTGAGAGTTGCAATGATATTGAAAGTTATGATCTTAGATTTATGTTGTGCTATTTATAAAAGGCAATCTAAAGTCAATAAGCTAAGGGGTAAATGCAATTAATTGTATACTTCCGTATTTCTATTTTGCAAATACTAGTATGCGCCTACGTTCAATCCTTTTACATCCTCTTTGAGGTTAATTCGTCATATATTCATATTAATTTGACGTTTTTGATAATGATAAGTACGCATGGTTAGTACTTAGTATAATCATTTGGAAAATAGGTATGTTCCAAATTAAAATGTTCTACATTGAAAATCATTAGTATTGTACATCTTAATACTAATGAGCTTGCATTAAAGCAATAACTTAATTTGTTCGCGTTTAAACCGTTAATGATTTAAATGCATTCATTTTTTTATTAATTTAAATAAGTAGGTAAATACCCCCACAAAAATCCAAGCAAATTGGTATGTAACATTTAACATTATTTTATCTAATTGTCGTATTGCCTTACTTAAAAAAATCGTCTCATTAAAATAAATTATCGTGAGTTTTTTAAATTTGAAAGTACTGCTTCGAAACTACCAGTACTTCTACATCATTGTAATTGTAACCTTAAAATATGTATGTTGACATTATACAGTATGAAATATTAATCTCCGTTCATATTTAGCGGGGTATTTTAGTATGGGACCAACTCCAAAATGGCGAAAAAAATTTTGGGTTCCCCATAGAAAACGACAACATGTGATCGGTCGAAATGTATGCCTACCTAATCACTTGGCTCAATATGAACGGTGATTAAATATTTCCCCTGTATGTTAAAAATATGTTTTCAAAAATCACCGAATACCTAATTTACATTTAATATTTAAATTCAAAAAATAATTACTCTGTGTTAATAAACAGTTAACTGAATATTTATTCCACATCGATTTGTAGCTTCAAATCCTGCATCTGGTTTCCATTTGCAGTTATATCAAAGATACACGCGGTATGATACTGAGCATGAACTTGCATTTTTTCTAACGACTCCGCATTACTCATTGGCGCCATCTATTAACGAGAAACTGATAGTTCAGGCTGAGTAATTAACTGACGCGTAGTCACAATGTACCTGGTTGACGTTTAAACGGGTTTTCCTTAAAATTACTCATAAGTACTTAAAGTAAAAAGCATTAGAATAATTATATTAGCTTCAGTTTAAATCAGACCATTGCCTGTAGTTGTAGCTTATATTAAATTTGTTTTGATATTTGTTAAGGTGTAGGTAATTCGTTTATCCGAAAAAGTGAATTTCAAAATGGTGCTTGAGTCACCCCTTCGAACTAGTATAGGGGAAATCAAAAGGATTTCTTCAACAATAATAAAGAGGCAGAGTCAGGTATGCATTTAATTTATTGAGTTATACGTAAGTTATGTTCTTATGTAATTACAGTAGGAATACTATAATTTTATTTAATTACTAGCTGTGCCCGCGGCTCCGCCCGCGTGGAATTCGGTCTGTGTCAGTAAGCGGCTAATTCACCCCTAATTTCTCTCCCGCTACCCTGGAGGCGGAACTTGAAGTAAAGTTGACAGATGGATACGCTAGAGGACAGTAGTCCTAATAAAATATTTTACAATTACCACTAAATGCAACTACACTCATAAATGTATTTTTTTTTTTGGAAATATTGGAAATTTTGGAAATTTAGAAATTTTAAATTTTTGACATTTTCGAAATTTTTGACATTTTCGACATTTTTAAAATTCTCGACTTTTGAGGTTCTCGACTTTTTTAACTTTTATCACTTTGCCATTTCTCAGTTTCACTACACTTCACTTCACTTTATTCTATTTTATATATTTTTTATTTCATTCCATTTTACATGTTTCTCAATCGTATGGGTGTCGCGTTTTCGTGACGTGACGCTTTTTCGTAACGGTCACGTGACTTTTTTTCGCCTAGGCCCCCATCCGCGAACCGTCCGATAAGGAACTTCGTTCCAAAACTCCACCGGTTCTAACCCTGTAGGTGTACCTCTGGCCCAAGAAGTATTATGACCGAAAAGAAATTCGACGGGACTTATTTTTTTCAAAACAGTAATACATTATTAGATCTTAAAGATACAAAATAATGCGTAGTTCTTCAAGAAGACATATCAAAACTGCTTGAGAGACAGATAATGTACCTATTGTTTAATTATAAAGAAAAATAAATCCTAATCTGGCTGCTTCACAAAACGTTTGATATGTTTTCCTACCTAAACGGTGTCCTATAAATGTTAGATGATTTTGTAGTAGTTTTTTGGTTTGCTGCAATAATCCTTTGACATTCATGACATTTTCAAATATTTCTTAAGAGCGGGTAAAGGTAAATTTAAAGCATCGACGGGTAACATGTTATAAATATGAACACCTTGACCAAAAAATTACAAATTATTTCAATACCAACTTTCAACATACAAACTTTCAACCCCCTTTTCACCCCTTCCAGGGTTGATTTTCGGGATGAAAACTGGTCATTGTCCTTTCCCGGGACTCAAACTATCTCTACACAAAATTTCATCATTATCCGTTCAGCCGTTAACTAATTAAAAATACTTGGAACGTGTTCTGTTATCGATTCTAAGTATCTCCAGCCAACTTTTTTTCGAATATATTCCATGAACAGACTTTCGACTCTCTTCAGCTTTATTATATGTATAGATAGTTTTTATTGAAAGTACCTTTCAGGCGTCACTTCCATTATTTTTTTCAAATTTTTTGGACCGACGGTTCTAAAGTAAGATGGGGTTTGAAGAAGAAACTATCCTTTGTCATTTCTCGAGACCCATACTATCTCTATACCAATTTTCATCTAAATCAGTTCAGCGGTAAAAAAATCCTCATACCACCTTCCAACCCCCTTTTCACCCCCACAAGGGTTTGAAAACTATCCTATGATGTTTCTCGAGACTCAAATTATCTCCATACTCATTTCTATCTAAATCGTTTCAGCGGTTAAAAATTCTCCATATAAACTTTCAACCCCATTTTCACCCCCACCAGGGTTGATTTTCGGGATTAAAACTATATATTATCCTTTCCCAGGACTCAAACTATATCTGTCCAAAATTTCATCAAAATCCGTTCAGCCGTTTTCACGTGATGCGCGGTCAAATAAACAGACAAACAGATAAACAGATAAACAGATAAACAGACAAACAGATAAACAGACAAAAATTCTAAAAATTGTTGGAACGTGTTCTGTTATCGATTCTAAGTATCCCCAGACAACTTTTTTTCGATTATCTTCCATGTACAGACTTTCGACCCTCTTCAGCTTTATTATATGTATAGATTGAACTTCCTATGGGCAGTATTATGGGAAGGGGGGGAATTTTTTACAACGCACATTTTACAAACTAGGCGAGTGAAGTGTTATTTTCCATGTACCTATTTTTGGCGGTAAATCGAATGAGATTATGCCCATAATGATAGGATCAATATTTTGCGATATGAAGGGTTGTCAAAAATATCAACACGTGGCACATAAATCGATAGGTTTTTAAAATAACATTGAGGTTTCTTTAAACATTTTTTGATAAAGTGAATATTTTCGGAAATAATCGCTTCAAACGACTAAAAAATTATGTCCTCCCCCTCTAACTATTGAACCATAAGTCAAAAAACGTTGACGTAAATAATATCGGTTCAGCCATTTTTGAGTTTTTGAGCCATCTCCAAAAAACTTCTTCCATATGCAGATACGACCTTTTGGTATTTTTTTATTAATAATACAGAGGCATTTATTCATAAAAAAAAACTTAAATAACATAATGATGATTAAGTACTATATCAAACTAAAACTACTATTAAAATAAACTAACTAATACTAAAAAAAAAACCTAACTTAAAAATAAAACACTAAAAACTTGAACCGGGACCCTTTCGTTCCAAGTCGTACTGGGCGCCGAGACAACTATACTTAGTGACCTTGAGGCGCTCCCGGGCGTCCGCCGCCGCTCCCGCTCGCTTACTGGTTGCTGGGAGGTAGGACGCCGCCAGCGTATCAGTGCAAGTGGCGTCCCACACCAGCGCGCGGCCCATCTTCCACGGAATCAATGACATCCCGTCAGGGCGCTTGCCATCGCCCCGCACAATCTGGGGCTCCAGAGCAGCGGGGACGTTGGCACTGACGAGCGCCCTTCGAAGGATGTCGTTAAGAGCGGCGTGGCGGGATAGACGGCCGGCGCCCGAGGAGCATGAGAGGCGGTGGTGGCCAAGTCGGTCCACAGGGGCTCCACAAGAGGCGCAACTGTGGCCTGTGCAAATCCCAGCTCCAAGCCGGAGACCGACAGCTATCCGGAGGGTTTCGGGGTCTATAAACGTACCTATATGGGGCGAGGGGTAGGCAAGTAGCCAGTGGCCTGACTCTGGCTTAGACGCTGCTAGTAACCTAGCCAGATCCCTGCCTGACGATGTGTCCGTGAGTGATTTAAGTATGGCGACGGAGGTTAAAGTATCCCAGGCCCTTTGTCTTTTTGGTCTGCTTGGAAAATTTGGGCTCGGTCCAGCTAGCCAGGCATTCGTGGCCTCATCTAAACACGCGATCTGGCAGTTTATGCCCGTAGGGACTTTTAGTATTTTACCTGCCAGATCTGACGTGCTGTGGATGGAGGACAGGAATGCCGGCAAAGCGATACTTGAAATTTTGCGGGTTCCCAAACCGCCGTGCCTTATTTATTGGTAAAGCGGCTTGGGTCCATGCCTGCTTCCTTAGTTGTAAGTTCAAAATAGATTCAATTTGGCATTTCATAAGGTTATCAATAGGGTATCCACCCTATTGATAACCAAATGGGGGAATTTCCAGATTGGACAGCAGCGGAGCAGGTAAGTAAATTTAGCAACAAATAAACAAAATTTTAAAATAAATAAAGCAGAGTGACTACTAATTTTGACAAGGCGGTCCGAATAGTTGCTAAATTTTGTGGACGATTTATTTAGAAGAAGGGGGATTGCCTCGTCGAAGATGGGAGAGCCGAGAAGGTGTAGACTATCTTTAGGGACTATTTTTATATTTAGGGCAACGTTATTGAAACTTTTGATAATTTGAGATGCAGTGTCCGTGCTTACTTGTTCAGATATATATAATTCGCACTTGTCAGAATTTAATTCCAAACCAATATTGGTGAATTTTTGTTTAATCTGAATTAAATCTGCTAGGACCGTCTGCGCGTCTCCGCCTAAAGTCCCATCGTCGAGATACCACACATTTGATTTAGAATTTAGATTGTGGATTATCGGATTAATAGCCAAACTAAATATAGCTGGACCGAGAGGATCACCCTGCTGACAACCTACGGCTGAAAGGATTTCATTAGTTTTGTGTACTAGTTTTGAGGGACAATGGTAACACTGGAGAAGAAAGTTATAAATTTCCGGAACATGTATTTTTATTTCGTTTAGCAGGGTGTCCCTATTGACCGAATTAAATGCGTTCTTTACGTCTAATTTTAGGAGAACTTCACAGGAGTTACCTTGTGCGAAGGTGCGTACGGCATGTACCGTCGCCTCGCAGCCTCCACGGGTACCAAACCCGACTTGTGCGGGTTCAAAAAGGGTCTGTAATTTTTTTCTAGTGAGCCGGACGCAGATCTTAGCTGCTAAACGTCGGAATGTCGAGCCTACAGCGATAGGGCGCACACCGCCATCTTTCTTTGTCAAGGCAATAAGATTAGCCCCGTAGATTATCGGCGTCACGTCCGGACAAACATCCCCCAGCAGCATGAGGTTGACCAGTTTTGTAAGGCTGGTGGTCAGCTGTTCACCAGCCACTCCTGTTCCGTAACAGGTGAGATCAATCAGATGTTACCGACGCCGACCCCTTAGGGAAAGAGGCCAGAGCTGTTAGTATCTCTGTTTCGGTGGCATGTAGGCAGGCTAGGGGGTCAGACGGAGGGTCAACAAAAATGGGGGTGGAAGGGCCTGGGGAGTGCTTAGACTGTAATGTGGCTGCGGTCTCCGGTGTGTCGGGTGCTAACGTGTCATTAGAAAATAAAAGACGCGTTGCACCTTTGAGGTCTCCATCGTGAATTTTTTCCTCGACCTTCCCAAACAGATCGTACTTCTTTCTGGGCGTTTTAGAAATATGGGTAGATATATTTGGTAAGGTCGGATGTGAAACGTTATTTTTGACCTTTTGTGTCAGGGATATATTGCTATGTGTTTCGTCTGAGACATGGAGAATTTTGAATGAAAATGTTAGAAGTTCCTGCCAAGAGTTACTATTATTATTTTTGACACAATTATTGATTAAGTTTGCTAGTTCTTCAGATACAGCGGAACGGGCGCTCCGTGGTATGCGTTTTATGATTGAGGTAGAATGTTTGAGTTGGCCGAGGAGAGTATGTAGTGGAGTGATAGGTGTTGAAGATGGGAGGGGAGGAGAGGAGCTGGGATTTGGGACATTTGGTAAAACAGGAGGAAGAGGAGAAATACGATCCTGGTGGATACGTGCCTGGTGGATGTGCAGACCTTTCGGTGTTGGAAAAGTCCTTTGGCACACACAACATTCCATTTAGAGGCAACAGGCATTAAAAATACTAATTTTATATACTCGTACACACGCCGTATAAAAACTACTAAAAACCACTTGGAATTAGAAAAAACAGTTAAATATAGGATATCTAAATCTAAACCTAAACATAAAATAGAAAAGTGCTTGTGACAGTTCAACTTCAGTTCGACGGTAAAAACGGTAGAAACTCAATGCGCATGTGAAGATTGTGAAGTTTGTCACCGTGACAATATCAGGCCTAGCTCAACCAATACGAAGTAAGTGCGGGACGTCTCACGCCGGCGCTTTGCACATAGAGATGCTTATTGCTTGTGGCAATCGGTATCCGTGTGATGGCGATTTGTCAGTCTTGTCAATCGGCGGTGTCAATAAAAATTTTCGCACAATGCAAAGGGGATTCAGCTCCCTGCACGCTGCCCACATTCACAGGGCCTCACAGTGGCATATAATCTCACTTAGGCTACTTAAAATGGTTGAGAAATCCATATTTCCATTTTTATTTATTTTGAAAACAACAACGCTTGTGTTGTGGTTACTAGGCGACGTGTTTTTTTATTAATTTTGGGATTAGTTTGTTCTTATTATCCGACATTATTGTCCTTCGATCCTTAATGTCCGACATGCACTTGGCCGGTTATTAACATTTTCCCCTACCATACCCCGCCGATAGGACTCAGCAGATCCTCATCCCTAGTGTCCATTTTGCCGCCAAAATGGCATATGTATGTATTCCTTTACCTGTATTATGTAGGTGAATTATTTGATTATTGAATTGTTATACAGATAATGTATTGATTTTGCTAATAGACCAGCTAAATGATACTCAAGAAAGTAGTATACGCAAATATTGTAGGAAACTAGCGACGTGAACACGGCAATGATTATAGACGAACTTTCGCAGAAAGACCGATTTTATATTTATTATATTACATCACGCGGATACGAAAGATATCAGTAATCTACAATATACGAAACATTATCATGATGTGTTTCATGTTGAAAATCATTATGATGTGTGTGCCGATCCTCTGTGAGTCATATCGTAAAATATTGTATTTATTTTTGTTTATTATCTAATCACTGAAAAACACCGGAACGACTGATTCTGAAATATCTATGACACATGTTACATTGTAATTCTTACAAGGGGCAAGCAGGGATTATATTTTATAGGATTTTGATGATTGTACATAATAAAACGGGGACGGGGATTAATTAAAATGAGAATGAGAGGTATTTTTCGTTTTTTTTTATATCAGAAATTAAATATATTAAAAAATCTTTTAGAAGAAAATGTGGATGTTCCTCATGTGGTAATCGCATATCTTCTTCTTCTTTCTCGTTCCCTCACTGCTGAGGATCGCGACCACATGTAGCTCGTTTCCATAAGGTGCGGTCATAGGCCATGTGGACTGCACGGTTCAGGTTGCCGCCAGCCGACCTTTTTGCGGCGTTCGACCATCTCATCCGTGCCCCACCGTGAGCACGTTTGCCATTCATACAGCCCAGAACGATGTGTTTCTCACCTCATGTGTACTAGACCGCATAATATGGCCGAAGAACCTAAGGCATATTTTGGAAAGTCGTGTGGGAATATTGAGCTCTCTTAAGATGGAGATGTTAGTTCTTCTAGCTGTCCAGGGTATACGCAGTGCAGTCTTCGCCAACACCACATCTCAAAAGCGTCAATTTTAGCCTTCTCGCAGCTTTTCAGACTCCACCGCATATATTTTTATGCAAAATATTCCATGATGTAAGGGGCCGTATTCTAACTTTATAACACGTATAAACACGATCCAACTTCAATACAACTCCAATGCATTAACAACGCAATACAGCTACGGCATAAACATCTGAATCAGAAATATCAGAATTTGCTTGAGAAATATTCCAACGCAACTCCAATACAACTTCAATATTGGTTGATTGTTGTTTGTTGGAGTTATGTTTGAGATAGATTGTGTTGTTATTGTATTGTTAATGTATTTTAAAATTAGAATCCGGCACCAGGACACGTGAATAACTTATTAATAATAAGTACTCGTCGCCGAATGACATTTTCTACTGTTGCGACATAAAGTAGGGTAGTAAGCTGCTGTATTGATCATGATATAGATAAGGTGATTACAACTACTTACCTCTTAGACAGGTACTTCACAGACAAGGTCTGAGACAAGTGTGTATAAGTACAGACTACTACCCACAAGAACATATTCAAAGCGATTAATTACAATAAAAATTAATTTATATTTTTATAGTTGTTGTATTTAGTTTTAATTTAGTTTATTTTAATATTTACTTAGTTTTTAAGTATGTTTTATTCGTATTTAATAAAGCACTTTAAACACAATTAATCGACCGTAGTATCAATGAAGGCAAAGGACAAGGAAATTCTTGTCCTTTACCCTAATCGAATTAAAGCTACGGTCACCGCAATAATTTTGTTTATTAATTTAAAAAAAAACAGGCAACACAAGTTAATCATTACCATTTTATTGAAGCATAGACATTAATAAAGATCATCTATATACTATAAGTACAGTCTGTAGAACATCTGAATTTTTAAACATAACATTTAACCATATTCCTTTCTTAGTAAAAACGTATAAATTACTAGTAAGTGAAAAATACCTAAAACGTTATAACAGGCGTGCGTACAATATTTGAATTATCTGATCCTGACCTGATATAAACTGGGACCAACTTTGAATCGAACCCTATCGAGCAAATAAATAATTGTATTAAATATAATAAAAACAAAAATCGAGGATCACACACAAAAATATATATCGATGATTTGAGAACCTAGAATTTTTTAAGTCGATAAAAAACTGAAATTATTTCGTCAAAACAAAACACAAGTTCTCTGAAACGAATATTAAAGCAGCGCGTCACTTTTGTCGCTTAGACAGCACATATTTGTCTTATCAATCTTTATCAATAAGCGAATTAGCAATAGATAATGAACAAAAGCGAATCAGTTTGTGAAAGTGCTAGTTGACATTTTAACGCGAAGTGCGTTTGTGTGTTTTATTGTATTTATGTGTATTATGTTTAAGCTTTTGTGAAATAGATCTGAATATGGAATTTAGGACATATGAAATCGTCCCGGTAATTATTTATTATTATTTTAATTCACTGTGTAGTGTCAATTTACGCATTTATACAGGAATGTCTATTGTGAGATGTTAAAAGCTATAAACATATTTGGACATTTATGACTCAAATATTTATATAAAACATTGTTTATTTGCAAATATCAACAGGTTGTACCTATAAAAATCGATAGGTTTCATATATAACTTTGAGGTTGTCCATAAAAAAAAATCATTAAGTAAATATATTGAGAAATAATCACCCTCAAAATCTGAAAAAAATGTGTCCTCTAACTTTTAAAGCCGAGGCGGAGTAACCAGAATTATGAAAAAAAAGAAGACGTCTTAATACTACATTCTAAGTAAACAATTTTAAACACTTTCCGTTCCAAAGTGACGTAAGTGTCCGCCTCTAGCTCAGCATGTACACCTTTTTGCCATTATTTATTGAATTCACGGCACGGATCTTTTATTATGCGTGGCTCGACACGCACTTGGCCAGTTTTTTATATTATACATTTATGATGACTCTCCACACTTTTTCACTTGCAAAGTCGATGTAGAGTTAGAGTTGTCTGACTACGAGTATAACCACATATTCTCAAGTAATATAGGTAGATACCGTCTTGTAAATATATATTTGTATGAAACACCGTTAATACCCTTTAAGTCCCTACTTACACTATGACGAGACATTTTTAACCTTATTGTAATAAAAGTAACGTCTATTATTGATCACTAAAATTATCGCTTTGTTGTTACAATATACATACCTATACTGAACTATTTTCGTTCAAATAGTTACTTAGGTATGTACCTACTTAGTTTGCGGTAACCATACGTAATGCATAGGTTTTGTGTGATTAAAAATACCCTGACCTTAATACAGTAAATAGGTATTTATTTAAGATACGTTTGAATAGTTTTAAAAGTAAAGCTATTTTGTTTGAATAGTTTCAATTACATAAAATAGCTTTATTATAAGTACAAATCAAATACTTTTAAATATAAATAACCTTAAAAAACCCAAACACTATATTATATATTTAGGTGCCGCAGATGGACGGTAATTAATTGATACACATCACTTCACTGACAAACACTTGTTTATATTTTATTTTATTTATAATTATTACTACATGCTTCAATGTAAACTAAATTACGTTCACATAACTAGCAGTAAGTTTGGCATTGCGATGAAGTGTGTAATAAATTTTAGTGACTTCAATCATTTACCTAAGTGTGTACCTAAACGATTTGTCGTATTATACTCGTACACTATAGTGCTTCATAAAAAATGAATAAATGAAAAGAAATGGAAATGTTTTTGTGACTCAGGTTTAGCATACAATTTCTTTTTCTTTGTAAACGCAGTGCGTAGTATTCAAAAGAAATTACTACGTTTACAATTACGGTGCACTTTGAAATAAGGTCATGAGGTGGCTTTGACATTATTATTATTCATTTAAAAATTGAAGGTTTGTAATGTACTACATCTCTTACCTACAATTGTATATGACGGGAAAATATTTAATAAATGAAAATATAACCTACGTACTAAATGCCAGGTGTTTTCTGTAACATGAACAAAAAATTAAAACTAAATTAGATTCTACTCCTCAAACAATAAAACTTTTCAATAAAACTGTTCAAAAACTTTTAAAGAATATATAGCCTGTTCTCTGAAGATTATCTCTTTTTCATACAAACTAAATAGTATTTTCAATCTTCTTTCTCCTAGCGTTTTGTCCCATCTTTTTTGCTCTATTGAGCTTGGGGTCCGCTCGGCAAGCTAATCCCAGGAATTGGCGTAGGCACTAATTTTTACGAAAGCGACTGCCCTCTGACCTTCTTACCTAGAGGGGAAGCTAGGCCTTGTTGGGATTCGATCCGGTTTCCTCACGATGTTTTCCTTCGTTGAAAAGCGACTGGTAAATCTCAAATGATATTTCGTACATAAGTTCCGAAAAACTCAGTGGTACGAGCCGAGGTTTGAACCTGAGACCTTCGGATTAAAAGTCTGACGTCTTACCGCCAGGCCACTTGGGCTTCAAAAGTAGTATTTTCAATGTACCTACGATAAAATCCGTCTTATTGACATTATATTACTTGTCAGTCTTGTTAGGGTAACATACATAATCAGTTTCGCGATAATCGCGATATATTGCGTGCTCGAATACTTAAACTTTAATGTGTAATAAAAATCAAATCACAAGCTATTTTACAAAGTCGCTGAACAAACATTGTCTAATTTGAGGAGTAGAATCTACGTTTTAATTTATTGCTCGTATTACAGGAAACACCCGGTATATACTGCGTAAGTAAGGACATACGTACCAATGTATGGTTAACGGTTTTCTACGTACACAATGGCGTTTCAGTTGCTTTCAGTATATTATATTACCTTATGTGACGCACATTACCAATTCCTTCTCAACTAGGTACGTTTAGTAATATACAACTACAACAGAAGTTGTAAACGTTAATATTTACATAGTTAAACTAAAATAGACCACCAACCTGTATTTACGATTTAATATCTTTCAAATAAAGTTCAACCTTGTAATTACGAATATTAGTTATTTCCAAAACCCTAAACATAGGTGCATGAAAACTTAATTACCTACAAAGAAACAAAACACGATATAGAATAATTTATAAACTCAGACCAAGGCTTATTCCAATCGCTCACTATGCGCAAGAGTTGACCGCTCAAAACGGTCAAAACCATTATGTAATGCACTCCGATTACACTAAATTATTACGAAGCTCCGAGTCACCATTCACCGGTTACGTGTAAACTTTACTTAAGGGGCTGACAGCAGCCAAATTCGTTTTTTTAGCTTTTATACGGGAGTCACTTTGTAACGATTAGTAGGCGACAAAAAATATGGTTAGTTAACAACTGAATAATACTTGTGTATTGTTCAATTATGGCTTTAGTTTAAGTTAAAATAATTATATATAAAAAAATATAAAGACATTCAACGGTTTTATTTTAAGGCAAGAAGAAGGAGAAGCAGTTTTCATCTATGTTGAGTACCTATAGGCTCAACAATGATCTGAAATACATTACAAATATTAACATACTTTCTTCCTAATTCCGCAAAGTAAATCTTTTGTTAAAAAACAGCTACCGTCAATTTGAAGGTCGTTAAATGTTGATATCACCTTAATAAATATGTGTAGGGTTTCCATTATGTTTTACATAATAAATAAGCACTCAGGGCTGGCGGAACTTGGGATTTAGGAACTCATTAGGCAGGAGTCTGAGGTCAACATTTCAACGTAGTATTTAAATTACTTAGTAGTACTTTACCTCTGTTACTCGATTTTCTCTAGACAAATTGTGACGTTTTTAAGTCAAAGGTACATCATTGTTGGTTGTCAATAAGGCGATACTGCCATAAAATATTATTTAGAAATAAAGTCTAGAAACAACCGACAATGGTGTCAAGGAGTCACGACAAATCTTCATCACCCAGCTTTAGTTAAAGCAATAGGAGCTTGATTGCTAGCATTTTTGTATTTTTCTTATGTAAACTTCGTTTTGATAAATTTAAAAACCGGCCAAGAGCGTGTCGGGCCACGCTCAGTGTAGGGTTCCGTAGTTTTCCGTCCGTCACAGTAAGTGTCCCCACTTAAGAGTTAAAATAACACCGCCATGTAGGATATGAGCGTTCCGCGTACAGCGACATCTATCGGCAAAGTAAACTATTGCGCGCGAGCTTAAAGTATGGAAGATGATTTTTATGGAATAATTCTTTATTGCGTGAACCGATTTTCACCGTTTTTACTTTATTTGAAAGTACGTCGTTTCATTGTGATTTTGTAGAAATTACAGGTACAATAAACACCTGCTTATATGGTTAAATTACAAACTTAGTTCAGAAATTATTTTGTAATTTTTTTTCAAAAACTATTCAACCAATCAAATTCAAAATAATTTTCCTAGAATTTTTTTATAAAGTTCGACCTTCCAGATTTTTTTCATATTTTTAAAACTTATGGTTCAAAAGTTAGAGGGGGGGGGACAACTTTTTTTTTTACTTCTGGAGCGATTATTTCCGAATATATTTACATTATCAAAAATGATTTTAGTGAACCCCTATTCATTTTTCAATACCTATCCAACAATATATCACACGTTAGGGTTGAAATGAAAAAAAAAAACACTCCGCACTTTACGTATAGGGGAGGTACCCTAATAAAACATTTTTTTCCACTTTGTCGGCGTGATTGATATACATATTAGTACCAAATTTCAGCTTTCTAGTGCTAACGGTCACTGAGATTATCCGCGGACGGACGGACGGACAGGCAGACATGGCGAAACTATAAGGGTTCCTAGTTGACTACGGAACCCTAAAAGTACCCTTGACTTAAAACTTTGACGTCACAATCACAATGGTTTCCGCGTCCGAGTTGTTCACAAGATGGCAGCACCGTGGCGAGAGGTCTAGCTGTCATAATCCACCAATCATGATTAATCATACTTTTTTTGATTTGTGGATTGTGACGGTGCTGCCATCTAGTTAAAAACTCGAGCACTGAAACCCTCATCGACGATTTAAAAAGTGATTAACATTTTACTTAAATAGTTATTTATGTTACTTTTAAAACTTAGGTAATTTTAAGTACCATAACGGTCCCTTAGGTATGCTGCATCAATTTTAATAGTAAATCGTTTAGTATAACACCTTGGTTGGTGCTGAATCAACTCAAAACATAATAAATCCACTGCCATTGCAGTCTTTAGTCATCGGCGCATGGCATGATTTTAGTAAATAAACATTGCAGGAAAATTGTGTAAAGTTTTCCTGCACTGGCAATGTAAAATATGCAACTAATGACATTTTCCATTGGTTGGTTTAAAGTAAAATGATTTATTGATGATGATGAATGTGTTTTGAAAATAAATATTTGACGGTCGGTCGTAATGGTATAAAATGTATTTAGACATAGACAAAGACATATAATTTTTTTATTTAACATCACATGGAATTACAATTTTACAGATAATGCTACAAAACTAAAAAGACCTTAAAACTTCATTCTTCAATTTCAATGATGATTGCTTAAATTCCCCGATTTTGACAATGGGGCTTTATACTCATCAATTATTTTAACTATAGCAGTATTTTCCAGTTATGACTCTTAATTACATAAGTACATTACGAGTATATATTATTTATGTTGACAATGCTCCAGTGCAAATTATAAAACAAAGTCGCTTTCCGTTGTTTGTTTATGTATGCTTAGATCTTTAAAACTACGCAACGGATTTTGATGCGGTTTTTTTAATAGCTGGAGTGATTCAAGAGGAAGATTTATATGTATAATACATGCATAATATAGTAGAAAAACACTGATAATTTCTAATGTGATGTCGTAAATAAACACATTTTTTGCGCTTACATTCCAAACGCATGCTGAACCCTACGAGATAAATCAAAATAATGTACTACTGTATTGTACACCTTAAAAAGGTCTACAAAAAAGTCCGCGATGGTATATGTCCATCTCTTAGCATTTATAACCAACAATAACCATTTTTTTTATCCCGTGCGAAGCCGGGGCGGGTCGTGTTACAATAAACTAAATTAAAAGAAGCGTACCCTATGATTTAAGTTACATAAAAGTTGTTTACAAAACTATTTATGTATACAGAAATTCACGTTCCATCAGTAAGGGCCAGTAATCCTTCAGAATTTTCGGCTTCGTGCCTAAAGGTCACCGGCGGCGAAGGTCAAATGTAAATTCTAAGGTCAGACTGACCTTGGATCGATCGGGGAAAGCTTCAGCTGAGCTTTAAGGAAATTAGTCTGAAGGTTAAGGTTCGTGATTTATCAGAGTTCGGAACGAGTTTTCGTTGCTTTTCCTGGTTAAT
The DNA here is from genome assembly GCA_947086415.1 of Pammene aurita. Classification (NCBI taxonomy): domain Eukaryota; kingdom Metazoa; phylum Arthropoda; class Insecta; order Lepidoptera; family Tortricidae; genus Pammene; species Pammene aurita. The sequence continues at coordinate 33,050,666 of OX352302.1, read as the reverse complement.
TTTATCACGAGATAGATTGGATAGGATGTTGTTTAATAACACTCATAAACAAACGAAATACTGTGCTGTTTGTTATTTAAGGAACAAAAAGAATGCTTCCCTTCAGCAAGTATAAATATTTCAACGTTTAACGGTAGCTGTAAAGGCAGGGTTCGAAGTTATCCAGATTATTATCGTTTTCGAAAGTTATCGCAATATTTACAAGAATTATCCCAGGTAGGGGGACTTTATTTTTTTAGTTCAACTATTTAACAATCAAAATATACTCGAGATTTATTATTAGTGCATTCCTCTTTTATAACTTTTAGAATATTATCAAATAGATAATTATCGCAATATAGAAAACACAATAATTATCATAATAACTATCATTGATAAGTACCCTTTCGAACCCTGCTTCCAAGGCCCAAAAATATCTTATTAATGTGGTTGTTTTCTTTAATTGCAGAGACGTGATTTGGAGTCTCAATCCACCTCGAATTCTACAGGAAAAACACACAGCATATGGTGGAATGTATTCATCGATATACCCATACTCTTAGCAGGTTAGTATCCATTTTTATACCACGACGGTGGCAAACAAGCATAAAGCCCGCCTGGTAGTAACCAGCTACCGTAGCCTAGCGCCTATAATTTCAGAGGTATCAAATGCGCGTTGCCGACCCTTTAGAATCCTGTACACTCCTTTTATTTATATTTTAATACCGTGTCCGATTGTAATATTAGTAACAATAAATGCAGGTAAGAATCTTTGATAGTAGGAAACAAAATTATCCTTGATTTAGCTAAAAATGGAACAATACAAAATAATATTATTTACGTCACACCTGGCCATAATGTGAGTTTTACCGCTCGCTACGCTTACGGTAAAACTCGCATTATGGCCAGGTGGGGACGTAAAATTGTGTACTCACCACGGGCAGTAAAAAAGAAAGCCCTCTATCGCATATTTACAACCCTCGCCTGCGGCTCGGGTCCCAAATACCTGCGATTTCGGACTTTCTTTTTTTTACAGCCCTAGGTAAGTAATGTACTATTGTTATTCACCAAACAAACAAAAAAAGAATACATAAAAAAACTAAAGAACGGCATACAACTTAGGGTGCCTACTACCTAATTGGCGAACTACCACGAACGTCTCAATACATCAATATTTAAATAAACATTAATGATGGCGTAATTGCTACAAAATGGATTTTTTTACTGAAACAGATATCATTAATATTATCAATTTAAAATTAATATCTTCCCGAAATGGTGCCGATTCATCAAACCAGACTTAATTCCTTCCCAGTACCGTAATATATGAGTTGAAAGATTTTAACGGTGCGTGGCATGTTATTGGAATTTAAAACTTACAAACTTTCAAACTTACGTTTAAAACGACAAGGGAGGTGCTAATTATGTGTTGATTTTGTAATAAAAAGCTACGGTGAGCTTATGTCTGGAATGCTATGAATCAATTTTGCATTGCGATGATATTTATGTTTGGGAAGTGTATTATTTAGATTAAATCAGTCTTGAAAAATATTCGTGACTTTAAATAAGTTACAATAAGAATATAGCTAGTTTTACATTACTTTGGGTAAATATGTTTTATTTTTACGTGTTACGGTGGTGTTACGTGACGAAACTTAACAACTGAAATCAAAAAAAAAATAAGTTTTATCATATGTGCATCCTTATAAGGTGCCGCTGTAGTCATACAGTCAATTTAAAAAACATAAAGACAACTAAGAAAAATAAAATAATAAAAAATGTTTATGGCACACGTGGGGGCGCCGCATGTGGCAGAATGCACGCAATCGCAGTCTCGCTTTAAAAAAAGTGAAATGAGTCGATGAACTTTCCACGCTTACTGGTTATATTACTTATCTTTTTTTTAAACGGTTCTGATATTATTTTCATTGACTACTATTATTTTTTAGGCTTACTTGAGAAAATAATTCTCAGTGTCTCTATATAAGAAAGTAAAGTATAAATAATTTACCGTTAGGTGGGCCATTTTATTTAAAGTTGTACATTCCACTTTTTTTTTAATTTGGAAAATTTTTGGTGATTTCGACTCAGAATCACGAGCTCTTTCTCGTATTCATACAAATAAATATTTCTATTCTATTATATTCTAAATGAAATGGCCCAGTAAATATATAAAAGAAGAAACTGACTGACTGACTGACTGACTGACATATCAACGCACAGCCCAAACCGCTGGTTCTAGAGATTCAAAATTTGGCACGTAGGTTCCTTTTAGGGTCTAGGGGTGCACTAAGAAAGGATTTTTCAAAATTCACCCCCTAAGGGGGTAAAATGGAGGTCCAAAGTTTGTATGGCGAATCAAGATTTGTTAGATTATTTTATTCGAAACTTCACAGGAGTATTCCTAACGATAAATGAGTAAACACGTGTTTCAGGTTTTTTGAAAATTCAACCCCTAAAAGGGGCAAATGTGGTCACAAAGTCTGATAATCAACATGGGTATCGAATCCTTTTTGAGTACTTATAGTACGCGGGCGAAGCCGCGGGAAAAGGCTAGTTATATATATATATATTACGTGTGTAAAATATTAAGAATACTTAACATTAATTAGTTGTGCTGGTTTAATCTCTCACGATTATTTAAATAAAAACGGAACTTAATTGCGTTCGCGTACACTCTCGGTATCTGCCTATGATCCCAACTGTTACGGCAGCCTCGAAACGTCAGAAAAATAATAAACTTAAGTGTACGGGATTAAGTAAGTACGTTTTCATGAAATAAATAAATGTATTGTGCTATTATGACTTTTTTAATAAAAATGTAACGCCTTTTGTAGTACCAAATATGGAAAGTGTTGATAATTTGTGTTATTCTATCGAAATGAATCCAAAAGTAAAAGTCGCTTACGTCACATAGCATCGTATCAGCATATGCTGCTACTATCAGCATCGTATATAACGGCGTAACCGCCAATCTTCCAAGGGTCCCTTTTTATATGACACGCCACATTAGTACTTTAAAAGTGTTGTTTTGTCCTGTTAAATAATCTCTACCATCTGGCCAAAGTATGCTTTCTTCACGGTTTTTTACAATGTCCAAGTATTTTATTCGCAGATATCTCGTTTGCTTGGTTTTTCAAACAATGCTTCGAATTCCGAGGCACAAAGGAATGGCAAGGAGGTTATATTTTAGTTTCATTTCAGACATTCTGATGCCAACTCGCTGCAAAACAATCCTTCCCTGGCATTCTTAACCTGTTTGCATTCTTTAGGTACCGAGTAAAATACCTAAGATATTTCATATTCTTGAAAGAATACCGACTTGCGAAATAGATTGTTCGTAAGCGAATGACTTGTTTATAGATTATTTATCTTGAAATGTTTAAACAACAGTCTACAACAATTATTCTGAACCTATGTAAGACGATATGAGCATGTATTACGTTTAACTCCTAAATTGTCATTAGGTATTTATTATAGCCCTTAAGGTCTTAGTACAGTGAATTAAATTATACCTATGTACATATGATGAGTCGGAAACGCGTACACCATACACCTGTCATAACATCTTGAATAATAAGTGCAAAAATAAGTATGTGCCTCGCTCTTATGGCTGTATTAACTAAGGCTTGTAATTATCTGGATATTATCCGGATGATACGGATATTTCGAATAATTTCCATAAATACAAAAATAGATACAAATACCCAAACATACAAAAATAGAAGGAGAAAATGACATTGCAGTGCAGTGCCATCTCGTAACGAAAATTCTTAGACTGAGCTCTATTAAATTATATACTCTCTGTTTTAGAGTACAACGTATAAAATAAAATATAAAAAGATATCAGAAACGACATTTACAGAATTGAAAAAAAAGAAAACAAAAAAAAATTGCGTAGTCTCTTAGTGAGACCGCTGGTTTATCCGCCATTGGCATCGTAAAGGTTAACCTGTACCTATGGGATGAACGTCAGAGGCTTGTTTGAAGCCATCTTTTACTAAAAAAACATTCAAAAGGGTATCTTACTACGTTAGTCATGCTTTAACGAAATTATCTATGGTACGAATACTGCAAATGCATTAAATTACCCTGCAAATTGATAATTACAGTACTATAAATCAGCGTGTGCACGTGACTAAAGGACGTTAATTACATGCATAAATAGTTTAATCGATTAAAACGGGTAAATTCTTTAACTACTAACGCCAACGCCATCTAGTGGTGAGTAGTAGAATCTTAGTAGATTGATGTATTGTTTGTTAGTGTGATATTTTAAAAGGCTCTTGTTTTTCGCTTGTCTTAATATTGACAGAAAAGATAAAATGCGTAATAAGTGAAATTACAGTATTTATTTACAGTTTAATAAACGATTAGTTTTTATTTGTTTGTTGTACTAGCGTAACGGAAAAAAGGTCAAACATCGTTTTGCATTTTCAATTTTTTTTAATCGACTAAAACTAATATAAAAGTGATGCATTTATCAAAATACATCATGTCGTAATAATTCCATGTACTTAAACTATTTTTAATTTGTACCTATCTATGGCAAAATTGCTCATCATAATATGGCATAGATTGCACAATATAAAAAAAGTCTTTTTAGGGTTCCGTAGTCAACTAGGAACCCTTATAGTTTCGCCATGTCTGCCCGTCCGTCCGTCCGTCCGTCCGTCCGCGGATAATCTCAGTGACCGTTAGCACTAGAAAGCTGAAATTTGGTACTAATATGTATATCAATCACGCCGACAAAGTGGTAAAATAAAAAGTGGAAAAAAATGTTTTATTAGGGTACCTCCCCTATACGTAAAGTGGGGAGTGTTTTTTTTTTGCATTTCAACCCTAACGTGTGATATATTGTTGGATAGGTATTTGAAAATGAATAGGGGTTTACTCAAATCATTTTTTGATAATGTAAATATTTTCGGAAATAATCGCTCCAGAAGTTAAAAAAAATGTGTCTCCCCCTCTAACTTTTGAACCATAAGTTTTAAAAATATGAAAAAAATCTCAGAATAGAACTTTATAAAAACTTTCTAGGAAAATTATTTTGAACTTAATAGTTTGAATAGTTTTTGAAAAAAAATTACAAAATAATTTCTGAAATAAGTTTGTAATTTAACCGTATAAGCAGGTGTTTATTGTACCTGTAATTTCTACAAAATTACAATGAAGTGACGTGCTTTCAAATAAAGTAAAAACGGTGAAAATCGGTTCACGCAATAAAGAATTATCCCATAAAAATCATCTTCCATACTTTAAGCTCGCGCGCAATAGTTTACTTAATTTGCCGATAGATGTCGCTGTACGTGGAACGCTCATATCATATCCTACATGGCGGTGTTATTTTAACTCTTAAGTGGGGACACTTACTGTGACGGATGGAAAACTACGGAACCCTACACTGAGCGTGGCCCGAGACGCTCTTGGTCGGTTTTTTTATAACTATTTCTATACTTTGACGAAAAATATTTGATTGAAAATCTTTTCAACATTTCACAAAGAGTGCCTAAATAATTAGATTTGACTCGTTTGGAAATGGAGATGTGTGACAGAAGCCAAAACGCAGGACCCCAATACAATAAACAATAAAATGACAATTATGTTTAAATTATAATGCCTTATGTAACATTGAATTACTTATAAGCTTTAGCTTAAGTTCCATATTGGCACTGCCTTAGGTTAGATTAGTTAGCAGTTAATAAGTAAAAATTTCATGCTTATCGAACGATAGGAGCGTAAGCGAAGCGAGTTCTTACAAACAACTTTTGCTACTGGGACGTCTCGGCATTTCGATGGCTTTTTGATTTTGGGGGTTTGTTCCGCGATAACTTTAGTAACGTTTTTCTGATCTTTATGAACTTTTGCGGTTGTTGCAGAGATACATATAATTTGAGAGTTCGTATATGAGCAGCATCGATAAAGGGGTTGTGGCGCTAAAAGGTGAAAAAAAATCTTCGGAAGGGTCTTCTTATTATATCGGTATCTCGTTTGCAAGTAAATCGCTAGTTATGTTCTTTGAGGCGAACTACTAGTTTAAGTAAAATGTAAAGAAAGAAAGAAAGAAAAACATTTATTTCAGAAACCATCCACATACAGCACCACATAAGTTACAAAAAGTAGAAAATAAAAATCTTATTCACTATACACTTAAAACTAAGTACCTATTACTTAAAGTAACGTATATTAATGACATTATTGAATATATTGATGCTGTACGTAATAGAGGCTACAATAGGTCACCACTCAGCATATGCTCTCACAGCGCTGGTTTTCCGTGGAGCCCAGGGCCAGAAGATAGCTCAGAACAGTAAAGGCAGTGAGAGTGTCATTCAGCAAGTAATATTTATTGAATCGAGGATTCAGCAAGTAATATTTATTGTACGCACTTAACCTGTACCTTCCAATTGTATTTATCACTACATTTGCAGCAGGACGTCGCGCACATCTTCCGGGACTGTCCACTCCTTAAATACGACGGCGATCCAGCAGACTTGTTTACCCTCGACAACGATGTATTCCAATGGATGCAGAATTTAAACATTACACTCTAAACGACTGACAAAATGCCATACGATTAAATAAACTACACTTGCAAATAAATATTTGATTGATAGATTGAATAATCTGACTCCTATGTACACACTCGCATAGGCACGTGCATTTGCTGAATGCAACGTGTGATGATGGATGCTGGCAATTATGATCGTTAATCAAAAAGGTCGTATGTCAATAGGTAACATACAGATGTACGGCTGTTTTGATTTTGATTTGCAAATGTGTTAACGGGAGACGATTGCATAAAGCACATACTAGGTTTGATCGGTTCGAGAACTTAATACCAGTTATGTAACTTGTTTATGAATCGAGTTCTGACGATATACGGCACAGCATAGAATAATTATATAATAATAAAGAAGATAACCTTTTACCTATTATTAAAATGGCCAGAAAATAGGCTTTCACAGAATTCGGTCGTTTTTATACTTTATCGTAAGCCGTGCCTCGGCACGGTAAAACTATGGTTTCATTCTTTGAAATCATCCTGTGAGGGGGAGAAATCGGGGGTGGAAGTATGTATGCAGATGAAGTCACTGAATTTTGACGTTTATGGTGCGCTTGTAAAGTTGGTGCGAAGTTAGTGTGATCTGGCTCTAGTTACCTACAATATATTTATTAACAGATATATAAATACCAAAATAAAGGATAAGGATAAACTATTATAAAATATAATAGAGTAGAATTTAGTTTATTCGTAGACACACACACATACATAATACATAGGGAAAGAAGTAGAAAAAAAGAGAAAGTGCCACGAAATGGCCTCATCTCAGCGTGGTGCTAGCAATTGCTAGCGCTGATATTCCGATGAGACCATCAGGTGAGAAAATCACGACAGGTAACACAAAGAAAGACTAATACGATACAATAAAACAAGGAATTTATACTAGCGCTTCGCCCGCGTACTATAAGTACTCAAAAAGGATACGATACCCATGTTGATTTTCAGACTTTGTGACGACATTTGCACCTTTTAGGGCTTGAATTTTCAAAACACCTGAAACACATGTTTACTCATTTATTATTAGGAATACCCCTGTGAAGTTTCGAATAAAATAGTCTAACAAATCTTGATCCACCATACAAATTTTAGACCCCCATTTTACCCCCTTAGGGGGTGAATTTTTAAAAATCCTTTCTTAGTGCATCCCTAGACCTCATAAGGCACCTACGTGCCAAATTTGGAATCTCTAGAACCAGCGGTTTGGGCTGTGCGTTGATATGTCAGTCAGTCAGTCAGTTTCTTCTTTTATATATTTAGATAGTGAACAGCTTATCAAAACAAAATACAACGTGAAAATTTAGAAGTCACGCAGCAATAATGCATCCGTCCGTACCATCAACTACGTTTTCGGTTTTCAAAGCTTGAATAGCATACTTATGATTCCATGTCTCTACCTACCTTTTATAAAATGTACGAGGTTGGTGGAAAATCTTCTTAGAAAGGCGCTTGCAATGAGAGTTCAATTTACGACATCCAGTGGAAGTATTTGGTCTAAATTTATGACGTAGCTCATACCATAATTCAATCACAAAAGACCATCAAGGTTTTTCCTCCCCGAAATGAATTTAGCCTTTCTTAAAGAACCAAGAACGGCTAGATTGACCAATTGACTCGCCATTTCGCCAAACGATACCACGCGTCCGTTACGAGTTCAAAGTCAATGCCAAATACCGTGAGGGTGAATCGGTGTATTGCGAAGTAAGATAATAAGTATAATAACACTATTATACTGTTACCTACGTACTCTCTAGTCTTCTAGGTAGGCGTTCAAAACGATTTTGGCACAAATTTATTGTAAACAGAACAAGAGAGTATGAAGGTCATCAACCGACTTCAAGATTTCGAAGCAGGAGGTTCTCAGTTCGTCGGGGTCTTTGTTTTTGCTATTTTTGTTATGTTCACCGATTATTCCAAGACGGCTGGACCGATTTGGAATATTCGTTTTTCGTCGTAGGATCTGATGATGGGATCCTGAAGAAATCGAGGGAACTCTTCAACTATTATAGGCACACCTGTAGTGATTTGAGTATTTTTTTACAGCAGGTCGAGCATTTGCTTTTAAGGTACTTCTGCTGCTGACGGTATAGCGTTGTGTTCCTGGTGACGAGGAAAGCTCTAGGGTTAATATTGTCTCGACCTTAGTAAATATAATATTCTGGCAATGTGCGGATTCGCTGACGCCGTGAAAAACAAATTAAGGTATTTCTTACAAAAGTTCCGAAAAATATTACCGTTTTAAGCCTGCTATCAGGTAGTTCGGAGTTAATGACGGTGCTGCCCTTCCACACACCGATTACAAATCTTTCCTTGACATGTAATAAATATATGATTTTACGTTTCAGATGAATATAATATTCCCATTCAAAACAAAGAAAAGTCCAATGACACTAAGATCGACAACAAGTCCGACCTCAAGCCGGCCGTAAGGCGGTTCAACGACTGAAAATTGTAAAATGACAAGTGATTTATCTATAAAAATGATTGCGCTGATTTAACGTGAATAAATCTGACTTGAGGCTGATGAAGTTGTTTTGGACACTTAGCCAATCTGAAATAAGCGGATTAAATGTGTAAAACGTCACGCAGATGCAAAAGTGTGAGAATGCAAGCGACTGCAGTTCTAATCTTCCATACCTCCGCAATTTCACATTTTTATCTTAATCGATTTGTCTGATATTATTTCACATATAAAAATAGTAGTTTATGTAACTGTTACGTAATAAGGCCTAATTACGTACAATTGCATACACTGCTTTATCTACACTCATATTATTTATCCTAAATGCCGTATTCGGAAACCATAGAATGGCCGCCATTGCACCGCCATGGCCAACTCGATTGTGCCGTCGGTCGCGCGGGCGCGTGTCGGCGGCCGCGCGGGCGCGTGCAGGTGTACATTATGTTATCAAAACTCATAACACATCAATATTTGAGCATGTAAAGTTAAAATTACGTTACTGCCACAGATAAAAAGCTTATCATAGTAAAATCGGTTGTGGTAATGCTAGCCATTGCCTACCGTTTTCGAACACGTTTTAGAGAACTTACAATGTAAGTGTAGATAAAAAAAATTGAACTAAAAATTAATCCAAATCAAACAACCGAGTCACACAGTATTCTCGAGCTTGTTTAAAAAAATACTGCGACTGTGTCAATCAAGCCTTAAGCTACATGATGGAAGTTTGTCACATAAACAAAAAAAAAACTAAGTCAAAAATTCTGCAGTAAGTAGGTACATCGATAATTCAACAGTTTGTGAAACAACCAACATTATTTTCTTAACCTAATGGTGCTGCTACACTGATATTATATAACGTTATAAAACAAGTATAACAAGATTTCCGTTATTATGACATTATTGCGGCATCCTCGTTACACTGGGCTAAATGGCATTTTATAATACCAGTGACGACACCATAACCTAACATTTTCTCCTCCACGGCACAGGGCGGTCATACTACAAAACTCGTTTGAGCGCCTTTGTGTGCACGGCACATCTGTACACGCTTCAATGTGTGCGTGCGTCTTAGGGCACTGTTTCCGTTGTCGTAAATGACGTTTGACAATACACCGACATTTTGATTTTTATCGATGCACTGCCAACCTGACGGATTAGCCTACTAGTTTCCTACCAATCTGCCGCCGCGGGGTGAGGTAATTCTGTTCGGGGCGGGGCGTAGCGTAGCCATTCTGTATGAAATACTATTATTTATTTTGTTTCCACGGAACTAGCAACTCTTAGTGTAGGGCAGTAAAGATCCTTTGTTTCCTCACCTGATGGTAAAAGATGATGAGGTCTAAGACAAAGCATTGTTTCTATTCATTCTTTATCAAAGTTAAAAAAAATTGTTTTGTGATTATTTGAATTGAAAATGTATTTTTCTTTATTTCCAGTGTTTGCCTTCGTTGGCCTGTACGAGTATGGTATAATCCCCTCCTACAAGAGCGGTTTCTTTTGCGGCAACCCGAATTTGAGCTATCAGTACACAGGAGACACTGTTAAAGATGCGGTGCTAGTGTCGACTATTCTACTGATGCCTTTAGTAGCTGTAAGTATTACTAATTCAGAAAATTATCAGTTAAAGTACAAATATCGGTCATTCGAGCAGTCTCCATGAGGGTGAGAGGCACTAGAAGGCGCATCAAGGTCTTCGAATGCAAAGACGGCGCCGGAATTCTATACTAAGCAAGATTTTACACCCAACCCCCTCCCCTCCCGCCCTTTCCCCGTTAATACCATCATCGTCCATTTTTGTATATATTTTTTGTCTTGTATATGTATTTTATTCTATCTAATAAGGATTATTACCACTAGGACCAAAAAAATAAAAACCACTAGGTGGTCTATCTATCTATATTTATGGTACTTACATCTATAGACCTCGCGAGTCTGTCTTAGCACATATTTTTTGAAAGTTAATTACGCAATATCAAAAAAAAAGTCTACAAAAATTAAAACTGCTTACAAAAATTCGCGAGAACCTGTTGAGAAATGTGACCTGTAGAACACACGAAAGGATTTTGGCCCAAGCTGTGCCCAAGCTATTTAAAATGGTGCCTTGCACTTCCCGCTCGTTTAATCAAAATAAATACGAGTATTCAGGGTATTCCTGAGTCTGCAACGCAAATATGGCTTTTCTGATGTATGTTGATAGGTGACAATGAGAAATACAAATATAAATACAAATGCTTTTATTTCATTACTGTTTACAGTACACAGTAGAAGCTCCCATCAGGCGGCTAGGCAGCCCGTTGATCAACTATTTAAAAAATGTAGTATCTCTTATTTTTATTGTATACCTATACTCTCGCATTTATCTTATTTACCTCCTTAACATCGCAGCGCAAAATGCCCTATTTGCAACGCTATTTTTACACAGTTTTATAAAGTTTGATATTTGATGACAATGCTATATACTGGAAATAGTCAGTAATAATTTTTTGTATCAAAAACAATGTTTGGGAGTTACTTGTTTTCGATGATTTATTTACTACTTAATTAATCAACGGCCTCCTAGCCTACTAGGTAGTGACCCTGCCTACGAAGCAGGAGGTCCCGGGTTCGAATCCTGGTCAGGGCATTTATTTGTGTGTTTATCAAAGATATTTCCTGAGTTATGGATGTTTTGTATGTATTTAAGTATTTATCCATATTTATCTATTATATATGGGCACAAATGGTCCTATTAAATGGCCACCACGTTCACCCGATTTAACGCCGATGGATTTTTTCATTTGGGGTTACCTTAAAGGTCTAATTTTATGAAGATACTTACAACACGGTACAAGAGCTAAAAGACGCAGTTCATTATCATTTGAACAACATTCATCATAACACCTTGTCTAAAGCTACAGAAGCTACTAGAGGTATTCTGAAACGCGCCCGTACCTGCATTCGGCAAGAGGGAAGCCATATTGAACATTTAATTTAATGTGAAATTATTTTAGTAAATTTACCTAACTTCTGCTTTTTCGATTTTTTTCTTCCGAAACAATAAAATGATCCTCTCATGAAACTGAGTAGATCCGCGTCAAAAAAAATATTCATCAATATTATTAATTTTTAGTGACAACTCACACTTGACCAAAATTTTGACTATACCAAATTTTTTTTCCCATAAAATACCTAAGGCAGTTTCCCTGTATCCATACTAATATTATAAATGTGAAAGTGTGTGTGTTTGTCCGTCTTTCACGGCAAAACGGGGCGACGAATTGACGTGATTTTTTTAAGTGGAGATAGTTGATGGGATGGAGAGTGACATAGGCTACCTTTTGTCTCTTTCTAACCCCCCACTTCCCTAAAATGGCGGGTGTAAGTTTGTATGGAGCATTACGGGGGGCAAAGGGGAACCGTGTTAACCCGAATTTAACGCGAGCGAAGCCGCGGGCAAAAGCTAGTATCTTATACTTTAGGATTTCCCCATACTGTCCCACTTAAAAAAAACAGACAGAGGGTACTAGACGACGATATACAGTGTATATCGTCGTCTAGTACCCATAACAAAAGCCTTATTGAGCTTACCGTGGGCCTAGGTCGATTTGTGTAAAATTGTCCTATAATATTTATTTATTATTAATTATTTATTTCCAGGTCCTCATCACAGAACTCCTCCTCCTCGACTCCGACTATCTCCGCTCCAAGCCTCTTGAGGCTCTGCGGAGAACTGGTCTGCTGTACCGGAACTACGCCTACGGCTTCACCTTCAACCTCCTGGTTGTGGAGGTGCTGAAGGGCATCACTGGGATGCCTAGGCCAGTGTTCTTTGATCTCTGCAAGCCAGATTCTGCGGAAAATTGTACAGTGTAAGTTATTAAAGTAATAAAACTACAACGATGAGAAATTCAGAGTAGTTTTGAGAAAAACTTTAAGTTCAGAGCCTAATACGTGGTTATCTTGTACAGGTAATAACCATTCCAACGTATTTTTAACTACATATATCAAACGGGTGGGCATTTATATTACTTATATTCTTAAGTGTTTGGGACTAAAAAGAATAAGAATTTAAATGTAGTACATTATATAATTTAACCAAAGCGTTTCTACGCAGTGCTAAGCTATACGAGGTTAAATATAAGATTTATACTTATAAACCTGAACAGACGTGCCTTTTTTAATGGAGGTCGTCCCCCATTTCGACTTTATGAAGTTTTGATCATTCCAATCGGTGTTATGAATTACTCATTCTGCCTTACTTGTTAAACGTATATATTTCTAGTAATTCATAAGACCGATTGGCATGATCAAAACTTCATAAAGTCGAAATGGGGGACGACCTCCATTAAAAAAGGCACGTCTGCTCGGGCCTCGATTCGAAAAAAAAACACACACACTGGACAGACACAGCTCCAACCCAACTCAACTCAACGCTATAACGACACTGACATTTGCTTATTCGAACAGATTTTTATTCAACATTGGTCTCACATTAGTCTCACATTGGTCTCATATTGGTGCAATGTTTGACCAATGTGTGACCAATGTGAGACCAATGTTGAATGAAAATCTGTTCGAATAGCAAATGTCAATGTCATTATAGCGTTGAGTTGAGTTGAGTTGGAGCTGTGTCTGTCCAGTGTGTGTGTTTATTTTTCGAATCGCGGCCCAGGTCTATAACTATAAATCTTATATTTAAACTCGTATAATATAAAAAGAGAAGGTAAGTACTTGACAGATTCTGACTATGGAAATTTCAAATGTCGTCAGGTTTTGTCGTAATAAGCGCTGGTGGCCTGGTGGTAAGACGTCAGATTTTCAATCGGAAGGAATAATATATTGATATTATTGTTTGATTATTTACAGAGGCGAGTACATACCTACCTTCGAGTGCACATCGTCATACTCCTGGTGGAAGCAGTACGACTCCTACCACAGCTTCCCGTCAGGTCACACCTCTTTATCAGTCTACTGTGGACTCTTTGTTGCGGTACGTAATGTTCTGTGGTTACTGTAAGTAGTGTAAGTGCTGACTGTATAAGTTAATACTGTTTAAGTTTAGAAATAAAGGAAAAGTAGAACAATCCACTGCCTCAGGCGAGACTCGAACTCGCTACTCAGGGATACATGCCCATCGCTCTGATCAACTGAGCTACTGAGCTGCGAGCTTACCTGATGGCTGCGAATTTCTCCACTATATCCTTTATGCGTCTTAGAATGATGTATGATGCCGGTTGAGAAGAGTAAGACTTCTTCGGCAAATGTCGCTAGGCGTCCCCCTAAGACGCATAAAGGAGGAGGTGGAGAGATTAAGTCGCGATTTCGAGCCTCGTCGCCTGAGGCAGTGAATTTTCCTACTTTTCCTTTATTTCTAAACATTGTGGTATCGTTAGCAGACGTTCTGCTTAATATAAAATTAACTGTTTAAGTTATTGTTGTTAGCAAATTGACGCGGTTTGGAAGAATGCAAATAATGCAATGTCAATTCGTAACTCTGGATCGAGCTTAGCGCTCGCCGGTAACAAACGATACAACAGAGAAAATCAGCCGATAGAATTATCATGTAACGGACTCACCTGATGCAGAAAATGGCGGATCTTCATCCAGAAGTGACTGATGGTTCTCTCGCTCCTTCACACAAGCCGGCCGGCTAGATAACGTTACACAAAGTCCTGGATAGTGTCCCACTCGCGAATATGACGCGGAAAGCTTACAGTTACAGCTTTATAACACACAAAACCAAATTAATCGATGCGATCGAAGCGCATGGCGGCTGAATCTTCGTGGTTCTCTCTAGCGCCGACAGAGGCGCTGCCTGGTAAGGCTTCGGTCCGGTCCGCGCATGCGCGCCGAATATTTTCGGGCGATCCTATTGGCTAAAATTATTCTAGTTACACCGTTTGAAGAAACGTTTTGACATTGCATCAATCGGATATGAATTTTAATTCTTTTATAAGAACTAAACGTTAAGAACGGAACAATTGTAAAAGTGAGAAAATAAATTTGCCTACCTGAGATCTTGCACTCTTGATGTTTATTCGAAAAATATGATATGTTGTTAGTTCGATTTTAATTTAATATTGAACAGGGCTGGATAAGTCAATAGTGAAAGTTGGTTTATTCGCCTCTGTTATTTTTCTTGTTATGAATCGGTTATCATGTTATCAAAAAGAGATTGATTTCAAAGAGAGAGACGCCAGGTCTTTTTCTGACAGAAAATCCTAACATAGATGATTTACTGTTGAAGATGCAGATGACTCTCTAAAACTGATTTTTACTTTAACAGTGGTACCTCCAACGGCGCGCGTTCTCCTGGTCCTCCCGATCGGTGTTCCTCGTCCCACTGGTGCAGGTCTGCTGCATCACGTACGCAGCCCTATGCTCGTTGTCCAGGATCAACGACCATAGACACCACTGGTGGGACGTGGCTGTCGGGATGGTTGTTGGCGTGCTTGTGCTACTGTTCGCGGTAAGTCCGTCTAAGATCTTTTAGAGTCTTGGCCATCTTCCCTTCAATGAGATATTGACACTCTGAAAGCTTTTCTAGAAAATACCCGCCCTTGTACTTCAGTCGGTATTATCACATGCGATATTTAGGCATCTTCTTCTTTTCATATGTGGTGGAGAACTTTGATTTTGGTAAGTATCTTTTCTTCGTTAAACATTATGCCCAGTGCACTTTTCCTAATCGCCCCCCATTGCGTTCCTTCCCTGATCTGCTTTTATATAAGGTCTTTCCTAGTAAATAGCATCCCTTATCCAGCAGTCGGTGAAAACCACACTTCGCGGTAAGTGTTTTCCCTCTTCATAAGCTATGATGTTCTGTGCTATTTTCCTGGTCCTCCCAATCGGTGTTCCTCGTCCCACTGGTGCAGGTCTGCTGCATCACGTACGCAGCCTTATGCTCGTTGTCCAGGATCAACGACCATAGACACCACTGGTGGGACGTGGCGTCCGGGATGGTTGTTGGCGTACTTGTGCTACTGTTCGCGGTAAGTCTGTCTAAGATCTTTTAGAGTCTTGGCCATGAGATATTGACACTCTGAAAGCTTTTCTAGAAAATACCCGCCCTTATAGTTTAGTCGGTATTATCACACGCGATATTTAGGCGTCTTCTTCTTTTCATATGTTGTGGAGAACTTTGGTTTTGGTAAGTATCTTTTCTTCGTTAAATATTATGCCCAGTGCATTTTTTCAATCGTCCCCAACTGCGTTCCTTCCCTGATCTGCTTTTATATAAGGTCTTTCCTAGTAAATAACATCCCTTATCCAGCAGTCGGTGAAAACCACACTTCGCGGTAAGTGTTTTCCCTCTTCATAAGCTATGATGTTCTGTGCTATTCTCCTGGTCCTCCCGATCGGTGTTCCTCGTCCCACTGGTGCTGGTGGGACGTGGCTGCTGGGATGGTTGTTGGCGTGCTTGTGCTACTGTTCGCGGTAAGTCCGTCTAAGATCTTTTAGAGTCTTGGCCATCTTCCCTTCAATGAGATATTGACACTCTGAAAGCTTTTCTAGAAAATACCCGCCCTTGTAGTTTAGTCGGTATTATCACATGAGATATTTAGGCGTCTTCTTCTTTAGTCATATGTTGTGGAGAACTTTGATTTTGGTAAGTATCTTTTCTTCGTTAAATATTATGCCCAGTGCACTTTTCCTAATCGCCCCCCACTGCGTTCCTTCCCTGATCTGCTTTTATATAAGGTCTTTCCTAGTAAATAGCATCCCTTATCCAGCAGTCGGTGAAAACCACACTTCGCGGTAAGTGTTTTCCCTCTTCATAAGCTATGATATTCTGTGCTATTCTCCTGGTCCTCCCGATCGGTGTTCCTCGTCCCACTGGTGCAGGTCTGCTGCATCACGTACGCAGCCTTATGCTCGTTGTCCAGGATCAACGACCATAGACACCACTGGTGGGACGTGGCTGCCGGGATGGTTGTTGGCGTACTTGTGCTACTGTTCGCGGTAAGTCTGTCTAAGATCTTTTAGAGTCTTGGCCATGAGATATTGACACTCTGAAAGCTTTTCTAGAAAATACCCGCCCTTATAGTTTAGTCGGTATTATCACACGCGATATTTAGGCGTCTTCTTCTTTTCATATGTTGTGGAGAACTTTGGTTTTGGTAAGTATCTTTTCTTCGTTAAATATTATGCCCAGTGCATTTTTTCAATCGTCCCCAACTGCGTTCCTTCCCTGATCTGCTTTTATATAAGGTCTTTCCTAGTAAATAACATCCCTTATCCAGCAGTCGGTGAAAACCACACTTCGCGGTAAGTGTTTTCCCTCGTCTTTTCTCGTCTCGTCAAAATTCTTGACACTCGTCGATGGTGGCAAACAAGCATACGCTCCGCCTAGTGGTAGCCAGCCACGGCTGCAACTCAAGAGGTATCACATGCGCGTTGCCGACCCTTCAATATAAAGGAGGATTCACTGTGGTGACGGCTAAAGCTAACCTTATCTAATCTGACATAAAGTAACTATACCTGTCACCTGCCCTATGTCTCGTGTGGCTCGGTTACATTACGCAAGCCTGCGGTTAGGGCCCTATAGGGTCGTGACACCCTTGACCCTTTAACCCGTATATCCCTCCTAGACCAATTTAATAATAAATCTCTGTGAGAGGTATTTCCTCAGTGTTCGAATCCTTGGCTAATGTAGGTAAGATGATTACTTTAATATTTAAGAAAGTTTACCTACTTACTTTACTAAAGGATTTTAATACGATCTCACTTCACGTATTCACAAATATTTATTTACTTTCACTACAAAAATCGTAACCTGAGATTTTAATACAGGAATTTCTATATTTACGCATACTAAAAGTGAGAAGACTTCATCCTAGCATTTGTCCCGAATTGGGGTCTGCTTGACAACCTAATTCCATGAATTGGCGTAGGCACTAGATATTACGAAAGCGAGTGCCATCTGACCTTCCAACTCAGAGGGGAAACTAGGCCTTATCGAGACTAGGTCCGGTTTCCTTAAGATGTTTTCCTTCACCGAAAAGCGACTGATAAATATCAAATGATATTCCGTACATAAGTTCCGAAAAACTCAGTGGTATGGGTATGAGCCGGGGTTTGAATCAGCGACCTTCGGATTGAATGTGTGATGTCTTACCGCCAGGACACCAGCGCTTATTACGACAAAACCTGACGACATTTGAAATTTCTATTGTCAAATCTGTCAAGTACTTACCTACTCTTTTTAGGGTTCCGTACCTCGAAAGGAAAAAACGGAACCCTTATAGGATCACTTTGTTGTCCGTCTGTCTGTCAAGACCATTTTTCTCAGGAACTCGTAGAGGTAACAAGCTGAAATTTATGTCGAATACTCAAGTCTATTGTCTCTTGGAGCTGTGAAAAAATCAAACTTAAAAGCCAACGCAATCAAAAGATACAGTCGTTTATGCTGCAAATTTTAGAGTTTTTCGGCACTCGAAAAACCTACGGGGTACTTCCCGTGAACTCAGAAACTCGAAATTTGGCACGAAGCAACGTCATATAGCATAGACAATGGAAAAATTACAAAAAGTAGAAAGTTTTAGTAACATCATACAAAAAATATTTTTTTAAATTTAAAACCTACTACCTTTTTCCTCGTAAACGCGTGGAGGTATTAAATTGAAATTCATATCAAATACTCAGGTCTATGTTTGTACGGAACCCTCGGTGCGCGAGTCCAACTCGCACTTGGCCGGTTTTTTTTTCTGTAGTGAAATGTGTCTGTTTGTTCCCAGGTGTTTCCCATCAGCGATAACTTCTCACTCGTCAGAACACCGACCGTTTCCAGAACCCAGCAGCAATCCAGCACAGACCTGCTCTACGACACTTCGAGAAGACGACCTGTGTCTTAATATGATGCAAAAGTATAGTCTAAAATTTAGACTAAATATGATTTAATTTAGACTAAATTAAATCGAGAATCATATTTTCGGTACAAAAGTAAAAAAAAAAATTAGGTCATTATTTTCTAGACTCGACTTCCATGCATGGTTAAATCGACATCATTAAACACAGAAAAAAGGTTCTAATTTTTCAATCAGATATATCGGAGCGGCCAAGGTAGTCACAAATATCTGAACACCACCTCTATTGTCAAGGCGATAAGGCGCAAGTTCAAATATTTTTGAGTACCTTGACAGTTCCGCTCCGATATATTTGATATACCTATGTATCTGACAGTTAATGTAAGCTCCTCTTATCTTTTATTACGTGAAAGAAGAGAATGGAGCTAACATTAATCGTCAGGTTGATGGTAAAATATGTGATAAAGTAATTGTAATTTTCGTAATTCTTAGTTAGCAAACATACATGGGTGATTAAAATGAGATTATGGTAGTAGAGTTATATATATGAAAGGTATGAAACCCCAGTGATTGAAAAGTAAAAAAATAATTGGTGCCGTCAAGTGCTACAACTTTGCCTACGATGCTCAACTTTGCCTGGCTTGAAAAACAGTAATTAATTCAGGGATCGGAAACTCGGGAGCTATTATACCTACAACTAGCAAAATTCCGGAAAAAGCTAAGCAAGTATGGAGTCGGCTTCTTAAAAATAATATTTTTTATTATTTAAATCCCGGCATCCCGGGATTGTATGCTACATCAGAAAATGGTTAATACGTATCAATTGTCGTTGGGTTATGCCTTTCTTAGCGAATTTCGTCAACATACAAGCCGTTTTAACGACATACAGAATGTATCAAAAAGACACGTGTTAGTCCGTTTAAGGGCTTAATTAATTATAGGTATTTTGATCATAGGAACAACTAAAATAGTCTATTTAAACACTTTAATACATTTGTATGGCTGTTATTCTAATTTTCGGTATTTTGGGAAATCCCGCGAAATTTATTAGTAAAATTAAATTGAGTCCGCCTCCAAACTAGTCAACATCGACGCGGCGTAGGTACTGAGCCCGAAGTTTAGGGTTTATAGCTCCCGAGTTTCCGATCCCTGGTGATTATTCATATTCATTTATTCCTTGTTTTGTGTGTACAATAGGTCTTATGAATTACATGTCTCAACACAACTCTGTGAGGGCACTGCAAAAGGTCCTAAACTATAGTTAGTTTAGGACCTTTTCTACTTAAACTAAATTATGCATGCATCACTATATTAAATTGACCAGCAATAACTAAAAATAATTATAAGTACAGTTTACATTCAACTAGTAATTTAAATTGATAGATTTTTAAAACAATATTGTTATGTCATTTTTAGGGTTCCGTAGTCAACTAGGAACCCTTATAGTTTCGCCATGTCTGTCCGTACGTCCGTCCGTCCGCGGATAATCTCAGTGACCGTTAGCACTAGAAAGCTGAAATTTGGTACTAATATGTATATCAATCACGTTGACAAAGTGGTAAAATAAAAAATGGAAAAAAATGTTTTATTAGGGTACCTCCCCTATACGTAAAGCGACGAGTGATTTTTTTTTTCATTTTAACCCTAATGTGTGATATATTGTTGGATAGGTATTTAAAAATTAATATGGGTTTAGTAAAATCATGTTTTGATAATGAAAATATTTTCGGAAATAATTGCTCCAGAAGTAAAAAAAAATGTGTACTAACTTTAGAACCATAAGTTTTAAAAATATGAAAAAAATCTCAAAAGTAGAACTTTATAAAAACTTTCTAGGAAAATTATTTTGAACTTGATAGGTTGCATAGTTTAAAAAAAGAAATTACAAAATAATTTCTGAACTAAGTTTGTAATTTAACCGTATAAGCAGGTGTTTATTGTACCTGTAATTTCTACAAAATCACAATGAAATGACGTGCTTTCAAATAAAGTTTTGAAAAAAAAATACAAAACTACGGAACCCTACACTGAGCGTGGCCCGACACGGTTTTTTAGATTTTAAATTTTATTTATCCATCTATCTATGAATGTATATTTAATTCCTCATAATATGTTTATTTATCGTATGGCTAATGAATACACAGTGTTGTAAGTTTTTTCATGCAATTATCACAGTTTAAATGGCCGCCTTTCTCCCATCTCAGGAATAATATATAAATAGCTGTTTGGTGAAGAAAACCATGTTTATCAAGCCAAGCAAAGTTGGGCACCATAGGCAAAGTTGTAGCAGTTGACTGTACCTAATATGAAATCTTAATTCATAAATACTGACACACAATCCACATTAACCGTTGAGGTTTTAACTTTGACATTCGGAACATATGTGACAGTCGACAAGAAAAGGTACCACGAGGCGGAAGGCGCTTACGTCGCAAGTTGTACAGATTTAATATTGTATTCGAGCAATAGGACCGTAAGCGCCGGTCGCCAAATGGTCCCTTTTGGTGTAAACTGTCACATATATTCTTCAAATGACTTGAAGCTCCACTAAAAATGGATTTTTGGAAATTCGAGGGAGGACCTTTTTTCTACGTGTACGAAATTGCGGGTGAATTATTATATTAGTATGTATAATATTAGCTGCGACTCTTGTACATATATTTTGTACAGTAATATTAATTATAGAGTTAATGAGACACTTATGATTAAAAGTGCATTAAACATATCATTAGTTTAGTGTCATGGAGTATTTATTGATGAAAATAATAGTAGATTGTTAACCAAGGGTTGAAAGTGACCCATTCCACCTGAGATATTTCTGGCGCTCGAACGAAGTGAGAGCACCAATAGTTCGAGGGTGAAATGGGTAATTTCACCCGAGTTAAACACTCTGCTTTTCATTTCGACTGTGAGGAAAGTACAATACCACACGCACATTTTATAAAACTGGTATATAAAGAATAATCTATAAAAATGTTAAGTAAAATTTGAACAATTTGAAAAAGACAAATTCAATGTTTTGCCGGTGGTCGGGGAGCAGGGCATCCGGGTGGGCACCGGCTCAATCCACAATTCACACAGCTAATTACTTTCCACCCTAGGGATGGAAAATAAATTTTCCACCCGACTATCTACCCAGGAAAATAAAACTTTCCGAACAGGAGAGATGAAAAGATTATTTTATATTACTTAGGGGAAAAAATGGACTATTTATTCTTTTTTATAAAAAAATTTTTGGATTGTATACTTTTTTAGAAAGTTGCAGTTATGTATAAAAAATGCAATATATTTTAGAACAAAATCTATGTGTTTTTTATTGATTTCAGTTTATTGTAGGTACCGAAACTGCTTGTTAGATGCAGTCATTAAGCATAAGCTTTGTTAACACTTCATGGCATAATATGTATCTACATAACATAACATAAGTATGACTTGTGTACCTCAAGCCAAGGACAATCCTATTTGCTCAAGCTAATTCTCCGCTTATTTCATGTCAATTGTCAGACCCTATCATAGGGCAGTGGCATTACAAACACTTGACTCACAAAGGCGAGTCGAACACTCAGGGAAAATAGGTGTAGGAAGGACCTGTGGATCAAATGTAATTTATAAAAAATAATAGCTGGGGATCAATGTTACTCTGCGTCCGTAGGAAACACCTTAGACAACCCTACACGTGATCCCTGGCTGGTGCTAAAAGAGTAACAAACTTGGCAGCTGCACTGTCCGATATGGACCTCACAGCACTCACTGGATTTTCATTATCATCTGCTTTCCCACTACTACTACCCCAGGGAAGAAATGCCTATCTATATCCAGTGACATGTAGCCATACGATAAATAAATAAATAAATGGCTGTGATTTATTAGCGCCGTCATTATAACGATTGAAGCACCTAAGCATTGTTTTTCACTTTTACCCTCATTTGAATGAGTTTCGAACGAACTCTTGCATATTCGAAAGAGAGTGATAAATAGACGATTCGTATAGCCATTCAGCGTGGCAATGCAGCTGGTGTATTAGTTTTTATGTGTTAGGTTAGACTAGGTCGTTTTTGACGAGGCTTGTTGTGGATTTTGTTTTTGTATTTTTTGACGAAGCATTTTGTGGATACTAATTTTGACTGTAGAAACTATGACGAAACCTGCGCTGTGGATATGATATGAGGTGTATTATAATTTTTACTGTGTTTTAATAAAGGACGTATTCGTCGAAGTGGTTCGCGGTTATAGGCCGTTCGTCTAAAGTTCGACTCGCTCGCATTTGGAATATAAGCCAGGATGTAATAATGGAGATTACATTGCCCAACTCCTATTACGACATTAGGTATATTACGGGTTCGATTCCCGTGTGAAGCCCTATAGTTAGTGACGTTTAAGGCAATTTGAAACAATTATGGATTTGTTATGGATTATTCAAAGTTTATTGTAACTTGGATGGTTTGATGAAGTAAATACAAGATGTAACAAAAAATCTGGTGATCATTTTCAGGGCATAATTGATATCGTAATATTATTTTGAAAAAGAGAAAAAAACATTTTTCGCGCGATGAAATAAATTGGTATTGTTTTGTATGGAGAGTTGGCCGGCTGGCACCACATGACCCATACAAAAAAAAATCATTCCAAAAAAAAATTCTCCTACTTTTTCTCAGCCGCATTACGATACCGATTATGCCCTTAAACGCCTCACCTGTATTTTTATTACACCCTGTATAAGGTATGGAGGTTTGTAAACTACATGTCTGATATGGAAACAACACAAGAGGTTATTATTTTTTTACCGACCGAGTAGAGGTTTTTTTTATAACACGACGGTGGCAAACAAGCATACGGCCCGCCTGGGCACAGGGCGTACACGTCATACTACAAGACATTTTGCTTTTTATCGATGCGCTGCCAACCTGACGGATTAGCCTACTAGTTCCCTACCAATCGGCCGCCGCGGGGTGAGGTAATTCTGTTCGGGGCGAGGCGTAGCGTGGCCATTCTGTATGAAATACTTTTATTTATTCTGTGCTGATGGTAAGCAGCTACCGCAGCCCACGGACGCTTGCAACTTCAGAGGTGTAGGTGAGAGGTAAGCGCGTTGCCGACCCATTAGAATCCTGTGCTTATTCTAAAAAGTCTTTCTCTAAATTAGCAAATACAATTTAACTAATTGTTATCGTGTAAACAGTTAGTAATAAACAATTACTGTCCAGTACACATAAATCATTTAATTTCAACATTATCGCGCAAGCGCCCCGCGGATACATCAAACGATAATTGACATGATTCCGTTTAATATTAGACGGAGAGCCAGCCACGTCAGATATGACACAATAATAAGAGCGACGAAACCTCTAAGCTATACTATGCTTATTTCTAAATCCGGACGTCTGTAGCTGTAAAGTGGTGAAGGTCAAAGAATACAAAAGACTTCAAGAATACAAATCCTAGGGTCTGGTTATGATGCAGTATTATGAGAAATTATATAAATAATTAGATTATATCATTGCCAAAACTTTCTGAGGGGGGAAGTAGTCCACAACGATAAATAATGTTATTCACAGTATGTCGCCTACTGTTTCTGTTTCCGAAATAATACAACTTCGGCAGTTTTTACCTATTTTGGTATTACTTTTTTCCAACTGAAAAATTTTGCTAGTCTGTCACTCTGACCTCCACCCATTAAAAGCTGCTAGACGCCCGGATCTAGCAATTAGGATAGTATTGCAATCTTACTAGACGGGTTTCGTTGCTCTCATAACTCTCATTATTGTGTCATATATATCTGACGTGGCGAGCTCTTAGTCCATATAGATTTAATTATATTAGTTTTCATTGTTCTCGATTTCATGAGAATTTACGTCAAGACCGAATAAACTTTGGCCAAATATTAATGTAAACATAGGTACTTATTACATATTACTCGTATATGCTCGTACCTACTTACGTCATTATTATAATAATTTATATTAAATAGAAGGCCTATGGTCCAGCGGTTTTGAGCGTGAAGAACTAACAGACAGGCAGATAGATGGACATACATCTTTTGCATTTATAATATTAAGAGACCCAGCCCTCCTAGCCCAGTCGTTAGTGAACCTGCCTACGAAGCAGGAGGTCCCGGGTTCGAATCCTGGTCAGGGCATTAATTTATGTGTTTATCACAGATACATAGGCTGCTATTTATATATCCGGAAACCGGGATTACAATCTTCTTAAATAGCATATTTGACCTCCATGGTAAAATTTGAACTTTTTAAGTACTGGCCGGTATATTTTTTCTTTCTTATTAACGCTCGTGTTTTGTTTTTGACGGGTTTTAAATGTCATCTCGCAGCAAGAATGGAACTCACTCGTGAAAATATTCGTGCTATGATTTATTATGATTTTCGGCGTGGTTTAACGCAACAACAGTGCATAGATCAACTAACTTCAACTTTTGGTGATGAAGCCCCATCTAAAACTACTGTGTATCACTGGTTTAGTGAGTTCAATCGTGGACGTAGTATGCTTACGGACGAAGTTAAGGCAGGTCGCCCGAAATCGGTCGTTGTACAACAAAATATCGAGGCTGTGCGAAAACTTATAATGGACGACCGACATGTTACGTACCGCGAGATAGAGGCGACTCTGGGTATTTCTATGACCAGCATTAATAGCATATTACATAATTAT
The DNA here is from genome assembly GCA_947086415.1 of Pammene aurita. Classification (NCBI taxonomy): domain Eukaryota; kingdom Metazoa; phylum Arthropoda; class Insecta; order Lepidoptera; family Tortricidae; genus Pammene; species Pammene aurita. The sequence goes on along the minus strand of OX352302.1, from coordinate 33,025,213 downwards.
TTGGCTGTAAAAAAAATTTGTTCGCGTTGGATACCCCACAACTTAACAAAAGAGCAAAAAGATGCTCGCGTCGAATGGTGCAATAAAATGTTAAAAAAATATAACCGTGGTGACTCAAAAGCCGTTTATAACATCTATACAGGTGACGAATCCTGGATCTATGCATACGATCCCGAAACGAAGCAACAATCAACGGTATGGGTGTTTCAAAATGAGCCGAACCCTACGAAAGTTACTCGTGCAAAAAGTACATTGAAACAAATGGTGGCCTGCTTCTTCGGTATTAATGGCCATGTAGCTACAGTGCCACTAGAAAACCGTAGAACGGTTAATTCAGAGTGGTACACGACCATTTGCTTACCGGAAGTATTTGAACAAATTCGTAAAACTAACCAGCGACGAAGAACATTCTTCATCATGACAATGCCAGCTGTCATACGTCACGCGAAACAACTCTATTTTTGGAGGGTCAAAATGTGGAATTAACGGGTCATCCGCCGTACAGCCCTGACTTGGCACCCAACGATTTTTATTTATTTCCAAATATAAAGAATAAATTACGCGGTCAACGATTTTCGACCGCTGAAGATGCTGTCGACGCATTCAAACAACACGTTATGGAGGTACCTCAGGCGGAGTGGCAGAAGTGCTTTAAAAATTGGTTCACGCGAATGCAAAAGTGCATAGATCATCAAGGGGAATACTTTGAAAAACAATAAAACCATTTTCAGCCGTGTACGTTTGTTTGTTTTTTTATTTCCGGATATATAAGTAGCAAATTTGTTACTTGGCTTGGTTGATGACATGCGATAAATAATATTTAAACCAGGGGGGTGATTTCTCTCGAATCTGACGTTTAAAACTCTCTAAAACTAACGGCCTTCTAGCCTAGTCGGTAGTGACTCTGCCTACGAAGCAGGAGGTCCCGGGTTCGAATCCTGGTCAGGGCATTTATTTATGTGTTTATCACAGATATTTGTTCCTGAGTTATGGATGTTCTCTATGTATTTAAGTATTTATCCATATTTATCTATTAGTTATCGTCGTCTAGACCCATAAAACAAGCCTTATTGAGCTTACTATGAGCCTAGGTCGATTCGTGTAAGATTGTCATATACTATTTATTTATTTTATTTAAGAGAGAAAGAAAGAGAATACATTTATTTTAACGCCACTAAGTGAAAAGCAGAGACTATACATATATAGACCGCCACAGTTTAATAACTTTTTGAGGCTCCAAGTCTGAATCGCCATCTGAACGTGAGCAACCCAAAGTTACCGTAGTAACGCTATCAAATAGAAATCATAAATAGAAATCATTCGTAGTTACGAGATGGCGCTGAGGGGCAGAGAATACTCTGCCCTACATTATACGGTAGCTTTGATTTCGTTCAGATCGCACTTCAGACTTGGGTCCTCAAAAAGTTCTTAGACTTTTGTGCTCTATATCTGTATACTCTCTGTGAAAAGTAAGTATAAGTAGGGATAGGGATGTAAATTGATTAACCCCCGAAGCAAAAAGAGGGGTGTTAAAAGTTTGACCGCTATGTGTGTCCGTCTGTGGTACCGTAGTGCTTAAATTGTTGAACCGATTTAATGCGTTTTTTTACTTCAAAGCCGATTTTCTAAAGATCATTTTTCGACATGTTTAACCAAAATCGGATCGGTTCTGTCCGTAATGTGTTATGTCGGGGGTTTTCCTACATTCTTAATTTATGACAATTATGACAGTTAGGTATTAAGTTAAGTTAAATAGTGCATCCGACGGAAGAGGATGGGATAACAGACATCGCAATGATACCTAGGACACACCCAAGCAATCAAGCTTCGTAAAAAAACAATATCCACACCTGTCCTGCGAGGTCCTCTCAGAGGGCTTGGTGTTTTATTATTATTTATAGTGCAACAAGAGCTAGAGCTAAAATAGTAGTTTACGTCACACCTGGCCATAATGTGAGTTTTACCGCTCGCTACGCTTACGGTAAAACTCGCATTATGGCCAGGTGGGGACGTAAAATTGTGTACTCACCACGGGCAGTAAAAAAGAAAGCCCTCTATCGCATATTTACAACCCTCGCCTGCGGCTCGGGTCTCAAATACCTGCGATTTCGGGCTTTCTTTTTTTTACAGCCCTAGGTAAGTAATGTACTATTATGTAATAATGTAACTGTTACGTAATAAGCCCTTATTACGTACAGATGCATATACTGCTTTATCTACACGCATTAAATCCTAAATGACGTGTTCGGAAACCATTCAAATGACCGCCATTGCACCGCCTTGGCCAACTGGATTGTGCCTGCGGTCGGGGAGGAGGGCAACCGCGGTCGGGGAGGAGGGATGCGTTTTCATTACTTTACCAAAATCGATGTTCCAAATTTGAAACTCATAACTCTCATAAGTTAACAATATTTGAGCATGTAATGTTAAAATTACGTTACTGCTACAGATAAAAAACTTATAATAACAAAATCGGTTGTCGTAATGCTGTCCATTGCCTACCATTTTTGAATACATTTTAGAGAACTTATAATGTGCGTGTAGATAAATTCTCTTTTATTTACATTAACACCCTACTAGTGTTGTGTTTCTGCTGGTAAGTAAAATTGCCAGAGAGCTCGAAGAGTATGCAGTGTGTTGTCAACGGAGGAGCCTCTTGACACTCTTGACTTTAGGTATCTATCACAATGAAAACAACCACAGATCTTAAATGGCGTTTACTGGCGCTCCCCTAAAAATGTAGTCGCGCCCCCCACTTTGAAAACCCCTTATTTAGACTGTATGGCTTTGACATACCTACCTGTACAAACGTAGAGAGGAGATCAAGATAAACTTGGAACAAGTTCTCTAGCTACAAAGAAATATTAAAGAGCAATATGCCAATAGAGTTAAAAAGAAAAATCATGGACTCATGCATACCTACTCCCGTGCCTGAGCTATGCCTGCCAGACCTGGAAATTTACCCAAAAAGTAAACATTTAAATTACTACATATGTATGGAAGGTTTCGTCACGTTATATTATTTTTTTGGCTTTTTGAAACCAAGAGTAGATAGTAAATATATAATATTATTTAAGTTTATCCAAATCATAGTAGGTATTCTAACAGTCCATAGTCATTGAGCTAAATTATTCTGGATAGACGAGCAGACATACCGATTTAAAAAACAAAGAGATATTTATTCTTCAATTTAGGCACATTACGATGCACTTATGAACGTCATAGAAAAAAAACTACCACCGGTTCTAACCCTACACCTCTGACCCGAGAAGTATTATGACCGGCGACTTATTATTGCGGAACAGTAATACTATTCCTTCATTCGCAGACATATTCCTTGCGAATAAAGACCTTAGTCACATTAAATTCATGTTTCACCTTTTGGAAGCCCAGTTTATACCTGAGTCCGTCCAAATAAAAGTGCACTTAGCTGGTTTGAGACTAGATCGATATAAAACGAGGGGACGACGGGTACCTGGGGGAACCCTATGACTAACAGGCAAGGAAGCTAGCGTGACTCATGTTTAAAGGAATTTTGATAGTTATTATTAAAAGCATATTACCTATTAGATTTGTCACACAACCACTGTAAACTGTGGAACTATTTATTTACGAATTACGAAGGAATTAATGTAGTTACAATACTTACATTACTTGCATTGGTAGGTTTTTTTGTAAATAGAGCTGTTTTAAAATGATATGTAAAGCCTGACCAGAAATATATGATCATTGTCAAGAGGGCACTATTATTCCCATTTATATGGCAAAAAGAACATTATTCTCTATGGTAAGTAGGGTGATTGCGCTAGTTTTCGTCCACTCTTTTCAGTTTTCCGTCCATACTTATTTATATGTTTATCTTCAAGTTTTTCCCTAACTAAAAGCTAAAAAATCTACTAAAGAATAAACTATAAGTAAATATAAACTATGTGACCTTAAAAAAAATCCCATTTATTTGCAGCAGTTTAATCAAGTGGACGGTAAACTGGACCTGGACGGGAAACTAGCACAATTACCCTATAATGTCATCATCATTTGTGTAACTGTCAGCTCTGATGTTAATTTGTAAAATTTTCGTAGCGAAATAGTTTCATTTACCGAGCGTTTTACGTCCAGCAGTTTATTACAAACATTATTAGGTTGTCTGGAAGAGATGGCTCTTTAGCGATAAGACCGCCAATTGTTTTGCCTCTGCTTTTTTGTTTGTGACTTGTGTATACTTTGTGTCTATTATTTGAGGTGTGCAATAAAGAGTATTTATGTTATGTTATTATTTACAATGTTTTCTCTTGACTATGAATAGTTTTGGGCATTTCCTGACATTTATTATTTAATATTCAACACTTTACTATTATTCAAGTAAACTGCCACAATGACACTGAAAATAGTGACAACCCATCATTAAAATGATTGCCAGTGTAAGAAATTAGTTCCAATGAAATTCCGCAACATGGCGCATTTATTTCTGGTCAGGTGGTATACTCGTATTAGGTATTTGTTTAGTTTTCTAATGTCATTCAATTTGCACAAAACATTGACAGACAGTTTTTGATATCTAATCTCCATCGCCATACAATGCGGCAACGCCGCAAGCGTGATAAGAAGTTTTTGACTGGGCATGGTACGGAACGGGTATTAGGTCAGTTTAACAAATTTTTAACGTTTAATTAAATACAAAGCATTGAAATTTGCAACCTACTTGTGTAATCATAATCATGGAACTGCGCTTTGTATGTTGATTAATTAGTTTAGTTAATTATTAAAACAGGCAAAGTTGAGATCACGGGTGAATGAACCTGAACCGTGACATCACTGTTATTAAATATTTGTTTGTAAATATTGAGGGGTATTTAAGTTTTAAAATATGATCTCATATTATAATTTAAATTATATATTTAGTCATATTAATTATTGAAGATTTAAAACGAGCGTCAATTTAATATTTAATAGATATAATGGTTTAACGGCCTCCTAGCCTAGTTGGTAACCCTGCCTACGAAGCAGGAGGTCCCGGGATCGAATCCTGGTCAGGGCATTTATTTGTATGTTTATCACGAATATTTGTTCCTTTAGTTATGGATGTTTTCTATGCATTTAAGTATTTATGTATATCTATCTATTATATACATTGACGTCTAGTACCCACAACACAAGCCTTATTGAGCTTACTGTGGGACTATAGGTTGATTTGTGTAAGATTATCCCATTAATATTTATTTATTTAATGGTCTATGCCAAAACAACGATTTTCTTGCAGTAAAACGGCCACAGAGCTAAGCCGCAAACGGGTAAACAAACATACAGACAGACATGGCGGAACTAGGTCATACAATTTTTCTTGTATGTTAATTGCCTAATAATAAATAAGCAAAATTAAGAGAATTAAAAGCTATTTTGTTCGCTGCAGCCTTATTGGCGAGTTACATTTTGTTAGCACTTGATGAGACTAAAATAAGTCAAACTTCATAAATTAATTATGTACTTTACTCGGGACTTTATTTTTTTTATCCGCAGAAGATAACTTTTAGAGCCGGCCAGACACGCTAGGTTATAACCGATAGTTATGTTTGCACAGTTCATTTGTGCAATATAGCCACAGCAACAATAGTGCAGGCATAACTGAACGTGTGTATTCAAACTTTGCTTGCGCAGGCAAGGAGTCATATCATACACATGTTCGGTTATGCCTGCACAAATGAACTGTGCAGGCATAACCATTGGTTATAAGCTTAGAGAATTCAACCAACTGGAGCGGCCATGTTTGTCATTTTAAATTTTTTTTTAATGTGCCGATTTTTATGGGGAGGGGAACGTCAAATGTATGGCTATTCGTACATAACGTAAAAATAGCCACGTCAGATAGACGTCAGTCCATACAATAAATATGACCACAGGTCATATATTATCGGCAGAGGGGAGTGCTTAAGAATGGCCGCCCCGGTTGGTTGAATTCTCTAAGGGTTATAAGTATAACCTAGCGTGTGTGGTCGGCCTAAGACAGCACATGTTTTAAACCGGTATTAGAAATTGCAATTTGTAGGGCCCAATCTGTTGTGTACCCTGCCCTCTCCTTCAGCTTCCTAAGGGCCCTACCTCTTATTACACCTCCCAACCTGACAGATTGGGCCCTACAAATTATTAAGTATGTCTAATATCGGTTTTACCCGACTGGAAGGGTTCCTTGTTGTCTATGTAACCCTATAAATAAAATAATCTGCTTAATTCTTTCACTGTACTGTTGACAAGTAGCACGGAAATAATCAACCCACATAAGAACAAAAAACAAAGACAATCATTATTAATACGACAGAACAATAGTTCACGAACTTATAAAACTTGGTCAATGCGCTTTAAGTAACCCGTTAGAATACATTGTTAGTAGTGTGAAAAAATCTAAATACGACCTAAAGACAATGCAACAAGAACTAGATTGCTGTGGCTAATATTGTTGTATAAAATGTGTCCGAGACCATTGACCTAAGTGCCAATTTTTTTATAAACTTTCAACGTCGTACAATTATTCTATTTTTGGTGTTCCATAAATCCATATCTAGTGGGAGCTTGAATATTTAAAAAAATTTGGTCCAAGAATCATTCGTTTCGATTCGCTATTGCAAAGTGACCTTCCAAATAGAGGCAGCATCCATAGGAAGTTAAGTCCAGGATTTAAAGTACCTATACTATGTCCCTGTCATGGTTATATTCAACCTGTGTCCAAATTTTCATCCTAATCCATCTAGTCGTTTGCGTGATAAAAAACATTAAAACATCAAAGTATCGTAACATCTAAATATATAAAAGAAGAAACTGACTGACTGACTGACTGACTGACTGACTGACTGACTGACTGACTGACTGACTGACTGACTGACTGACTGACATATCAACGCACAGCCCAAACCGCTGGTTCTAGAGATTCCTAATTTGGCACGTAGGTTCCTTATAAGGTCTAGGGGTGCACTAAGAAAGGATTTTTTTTAAATTCACCCCCTAAGGGGGTAAAATTGGGGTCCAAAGTTTGTATGGCGAATCAAGATTTGTTAGTCTATTTTATTCGAAACTTCACAGGAGTATTCCTAACGATAAATGAGTAAACACGTGTTTCAGGTTTTTTGAAAATTCAACCCCTAAAAGGGGAATATGTGGTACATACAAACATACCAGTCTAACTGAGAACCTCCTTTTTGGGTACTTATAGTATGAGGGCGAAGCCGCGGGAAAAAGCTAGTTCAAACATAAAAACTTTCGTATTTACCTGTATAATATGGCCCGCTGACAAACAAAGGTTTGTCAGCGGGCCATGGAGCGTAGTATTTTGAGCGTGAAATTAACCGATCGCATTAAAAATACAATACTATGCTCCAAAACGCGAATCACTGATGAAGCTGAAACAGCCGCCAAGCTTAAATGGGACTGGGCGGGACACGTCTGCCGTATGCCGGATGCTCTGTGGGCCAAAACTGCCACCCGTTGGGTCCCACAGATTGTAAGGCGTCACGGTAGACCTCGTCGGAGATGGCGGGACGAGCTTGACGCCTTTGACAGAGACTGGTGGGAGACTGCAGGGGATAGGGATACGTGGAAAAATAAGAGGGAGGCCTTTGCCCAGCAGTGGGACAATATTGGCTCATAATGATGAATGAATGAATGTATAATATAAGGAGGATGTAACATTTCCTCTTCCAAATTTTACATAAATATGGCTACTACTAGCTTATCAAAGGAAACTAATACAATATATTAATAGTTTCACGGGATCACAAATCACTCAGCACATTATCCGTGGCATTAGCCCGGTGCATCAGACCTGTCAACACTATACATCTTCAGTGACACCCTGGATTTAGCTATTTTTGTATTAAACCAAAATAATAATTATAAAGTTTTTTTTTTAATACCACGACTGTAGATGATGGCGTCCGATCTACAGTTACATCTAACGATAGCTCGGGTTCAAATAAAAGGTAGGATCGATTTTTAAACTGTTCTTAATAATATTTACGTAACACAAAGGGTGCCTAAGCCTGGGTCACGGCTTAGGATATTTAGGTTCGATCGGTTCACAATAATAACTAACGTTCACTTGCTTGGGGTCCGCAATTACGACTAACTAGAATTTTCCACGTCTACCAGTATTTCTATGTTTGGCTGCGCGTATTTTTTGGCCAATCACGATCGAGAGTTCGCAAATTTTTTCGCGGCTCTTTTTGGATTCACCTATGTATGAGCGAAACTGTTAGGACTTTGTCACATCAAATGACGCCACCGATTCAACGCACGTGATTGGTCAATATTATTCGTAAAGATGCACAAGTTTAGACAACTTTTGTCTTTCAGTTTGGTACTAATCTAGGACTCCAACTTCGAGCTACATCGTATGGCTATATAACTATATGTTTTTAGATGCGTCTAGTTACGTTCTATAAGCCTATAGTAGTTTAAACCGGTGCATGATTACGGTTTAGACATAAGGTCCATATTTAATGAGCCAGGTCTGCCATTTCGTCATATGATAAGTAAATTATCTCGTTTTATGGTTCAAGGAGAGAAGTGTGCGTCTAGAGCTTACCGAGATCATAACCATTACCTTTTTCTGCATTGATAATGATATCTACTTTTAGCCATAGTTCCAGGCCTGAAGTAGGTATCACTATTGAAGTTTTTCATCACGTATTGTTAAAACCACAAGACCTTTACCTGTCTAGCTCGCACACTTTCTCTCGCTCTACTGATAGCAAATCAGCTTATCTTTCGCCGTGGCTAGGTTCGGCCACGTAAATATGAATATTAGTATGGACAGAATCGGGCTCATTATTATTATGATCGGGATACAGGTTCTAGATCTTATTTCTTTTGTTAACGGTTCAGTTAGGTATCAAGCTACGACATTACATCTTAGACATAATACATAGACTACCTAGTTCTTAGGCTACCTACGTTGATCAAGATCTTTATTTTCGCTGTTTACAACTTAAGTAATGAATTTAGATTTAGGTATCTTAGGATCATCTATAGAATAAATAGGTAAGTAGGTACGCTCGGTTCGCGCGTCGTCGGCTGTCGTCCACAACGACGGTGGCAAACAAGCATACGGCCCGCCTGATGGAAAGCAGCTACCGTAACCTGTGGACGCGTGCAACTCCAAAGGAGTCCCATGCGCGTTGCCGACCCTTTGCAAAAAGGAGGATTCACTGTGTTGACGGCTAAAGGAACAAGAGAGTCCCTCATCGTCAACACACTGAGTCCTCTTTGAGCTCTTTGGCAAGAAGCTCTTTGGAGTTTATTATAGTTTTAAGCATTTTGGGGAATATGGCTAGCAACTAGTAACGTTAAAAGTGACGTAAATTTGGAGTTAAACGAGTTACTTTTGAACATGTCTGCCGGGCACTACCGGCCATGCAGGAACTCGCTGACTGGATTTTTCTGTACCTACATAAAAATTGCTATTTGTTGCGACAAGTGTCATCTTTGTATCAAATGATGTAAGTAAATACCATCCATTTTTTAAACCGGAAGTGGTACTTTTTTAGCTTTTAGCCAATTCTAATTATTTTTACTATTTTTTTCGGAACTCAGCATCACTTTTATGAACATGTGCCATGGGGCTTATCTTTGTATCACGTAAAATCCCTGTTACACTTGTCCTAGTTAGCTTCCTAAATGATTTAGTTTCTAAAGTTCTAAGTTAAGTTAAGTTAAGTTTCGTAAGTTCTATGTTATAGGGGCCCACGGTGTATACGCTTTGACGACCCTTTAAAAACGTGTAGGTTAAAAACCTACGCTCTTTTTAGTTATTTATACTGAAATACGGTTTGTTTTCTGCGATTTTAGGGCAAGAATTAGATATCACTGTTCTTATCTTTCGCTATGTCCACAGAAAAGACGTGAACCTAAATCTCTGAACCAACCAAGCTACCATAGCAATTACGACATCGCAAGCATTAAAGCGTAAATCTAAAGGCAACCACTTAAATATACCGTTATTGTGCATCCTCTCGAGTGTGTTAGGGTGTCAGTCTGTTTGTTTGTGCGGCCTACGCAGCCGGCGAACATAGAATTCTGTGGAGACGATTTTATTTAAGTATACAATTTTATTTTTTGTATTTTCGTCTAGTATTCACAACATTTTCCTTGAGCTAATATATGACTAGGTCGATTTCTTTAAGATTGTCCCATAATATTTATTTATAATGTACATACATATAAATGGACCTAGCGAGATGGCACCCCAAGTAACACAGGAAGCATTATAACATATGCATAGTTAACTTATTTCGAACTTAAGGACCGTATAAAGTCTTATATACGTTCACCGAGCAACTTGTCGCATTATATGATGCTTTGAGCTGTATAACGGTTGTATAATGGCATATCTAAATGCTTTTGTAAAGCCTTTAGCTTTAGTGCAGCAAACCACAACGGAACTGTACAGCTTTCAGCTGTTTAAAAGCACTTAAGTGCTTTAGGTTATACAATAGCATTATATAATGCTTTAATCTGTATAACGATCGTATAATGGCATATGTAAATGCTTTTTTAAAGCCTTTAGTTTTAGTGCAGCGAACCAAAATGCAACTGTACGGCTGAATGCTGTACAGTTACGTTTTGGTTTGCTACACTAATGCTTCGGTGTGGTTTAGTGCCTTAGGTTCTACAATAGCATAAATAAATGCTTAATGCTGTTTATGAGCATGAATATTAGCCATCATAATGCCACGTAAATCCGGTATACAGCTTTAAGCTGTTTTTAGTGCTTTAGGTTCTACAATAGCATTATATGATGCTTTACGCTGTATAACGGTTGTATAATGGCATATGTAAATGCTTTTGTTTAGCCATTAGTTTTAGTGCAGCGAACCAAAATGCAACCTTACAGCATTCAGCTGTACAGTTGCGTTTTGGTTTGCTACACTAATGCTTCGGTGTGGTTTAGTGCCTTAGGTTCTACAATAGCATAAATAAATGCTTAATGCTGTTTAAGAGCATAAATATTAGCCATTATAATGCCACGTAAATTCGCTATACAGCTTTCAGCTATTTTTAATGCCTTAGGGTGTACATTTTAAGTAGGTAATACATTCCTAATGCTGTATAATAGTAATAATATAAACCGTTATAAAGCCAAGTAATTCACTATAAGGGGCTGTTCATAAATTACGTCATTTCAAATGGGGGGGGGGGGAGGTCTGGACATCGGATAATGGTAGCATGACGTAGGAGGGGGGGGGGGGCGGTCATTCCGAAGATCACATCATCTCTCGCATTTTTAAAAAGTGCTTCAATGTGTAAAAAAAGGAATGAAATTCGTGTTTCTATAAATTTTAATGCTATAAAATATTATCTACTAAATAGTTTTTTATTTTACAATTAAGCTAGAAACGTATTTTTTTTAATGACGTCACTTTATTTGGCAGGGGGAGGGTTGGATGATTTTAGGGGGGGGCGCGGGTAAAAAATCATCAAAAATTGATAACGTAATTTATGAACAGCCCCTATACCGATTTTAGCTGTTTTAGTGCCTTAGGGCCTACAATAGCAATTTTAAGTAGTATATATTATAGTATATATATAGCTTAATGTTGTTTAATAGCATAATTATTCACGTGTAATGCTGTAGGCATTAATAAGCTTTTTTTAAGGGTCATTGAGCTGTTGTTGGACTAAGAGCTAGCCACGTCAGATATGACACAATAATGAGAGCAACGAAACCCGTCTGGTTAGATTGCTATACTATTCTTATTGCTAGATCCTGGCATCTGGCAGCTTTTAATGGGTGGAGGTCACAGTGGCAGACTAGCAAAATGTTTTAATTGGAGAATAGTAATACCAAACTAGGTAAAAACTGCCGAAGTTGTCTCAGTTATAAGGGACAGGGCCTATATTTTAAGGGGCTCCCTGGCGCCAACGACCTTAGATCTGTTTCCCTTAGTTTTCTAATGATTTATATAGCTTATCATATTATCAGTAACGGCTTTGATATAGTATCCTATATTTACTTCAATATTCATTGTCTTCGAGATATTTGACATCAAAGTCGAACCGGTTTAGGCTAAAAAAGTGGTTTTATGGTTATAAATTTTGTGCTTTTAACTAATTAGTTAAAAATTAAAATCTCTCTACAGTTTTTAGAGACATCAAAGAGGAATCCTAATGTGTAGATTACGTATATGTAAGATTCTTTACACCATTCGAATATCGATAAAAGTGTTTTTTTAGACCATATTTTAAAAATATCATAAAAAAATAACGGCTCATTTATTTCAAGATCTGGCTCTACAGAATGGAGAAAAAAAATTCAAGAACCGATAGTCGTTTGCCTTATAATTCTATCTGTAGTGAATATGTTGGAATATCGACTCAAAACTGGTCAAATATCGATAAAAAACGTAAGACCAAAAAATAATAAACATAACATAACATAACATAAATACTCTTTATTGCACACCTCAAAATAAAGAAACACATAAAATACAAGTTACAAACAGAATAATCAGAGGTAACACAATTGGCGATCTTATCGCTAAAAAGCGATATCTTTCAGACAACCTTTGGGAAGCGGAAACCATTGAAAATAATCAGAAATACGTAGGTGTTGCAAATTCAAATCAACAAGCTAAACAATAATAAACTTACGCATATAGAATAAAAATAAACTTACATAAACCATACATATATAAATAAAAATTGATAAATTAAGAACATAAAATCTAGGAGCAAGATACACACTATTTGCTACAGGTAGTTACAAAATCCGTTTAATGGAGTTACAGGATAACGTATCATGGGAGAGACTGATAATTTTCTTTAAGGTATTTCTTAAACACAGCAAGAGATTTAGCACGCCTTAAGTCTTAGGGTAAATTGTTCCAAAGCCTAACAGCTTGAGAAGTGAAAGAACTACTATAAAATTTAGAAGAAGAAGATGGGACACTGAGTAGAAAATTTTGAGAGGATCTGGCCGAAAGCAGGTAACTAAATCGTTCTTTGATAATATGTATTATTACGGAAACAAAAACAGTAGGCGACAAACTATGAACTATATTATACATCGTTTGGCATTACTTTCCCCCAACACAAACTTTTGTATAATTTCTCTTAATAGTGTATAGTATTTAGTATAGTTTCTCATAATATTGCATCAAACCCAGATCTCTAGGATTTGTTTTCTTGAAATGGTTTGCATTCTTTGACCTCCACCACTTTAAAGCTGCCAGATGTCCAGATCTAGAAATAAGCATAGTAGACCAAACTGACTAGAGGGGTTTGGTTGCTCACATTATTGTGTCTTATCTGACGTGGCTAGCTCTCCGTCTATATAGACCAACGCCATTTTGTAAATAATTTATAACCTAAAAATAAAATCATGCGAACCTATTTATACAAGGGAAATGCCTATATAATAATGAAATAACTTAATTTAAGACTGCTCAACCAACACTATTATGTTAATAATGCAAAACTCGTTCTATACGAGGATTACACAATTGTTTTGTTTATTTGACGCATATCTTTTTATAATATTTTATAGCAAAACCACAATAAATCAAAGGCGCGTGAAAATTTTCATTGAAACTTATATACACATTTACATTGCGCAGTAATATTTGAAGGATATAATAACGTAAAAGAGTCACAAACTTTTATAAATTTTGTCACGCAAACAAATATGACGTGTCACTCATTCAGTTTTTTGTACCGTCTTCGTCTATTTTATATTGCGAGACAAAGTAGTTAAATCACAACGTTCATTGTATTATAACATTTGTTCCGTCGGTATTAGAGACGTTTTTGCATTGACTTAAGGTTTATTTTACTACACTCTTATGCTAGTATAATGCTTTTTTTATTGCGATTGGCCACTTAATCGAGAGTACTAATGCTTCTTTATTGCTATTAGCAAGTTTTTTGGCCGTATTAATGCTTCTTTAATGCGGTTGGCAACTTAATAGAGCGTACTAATGCTTCTTTAATGCGATTGGCACTTTCCATGACAACGATAATGCTAATAGCGCAGACATAATGCGCCTGTCATGCTATTAAATAACCTATATAGGATCTCAAGCCGGGTAATTTGTGCCCATTTAAGAGCTATATCAGCACTATAAACGTTTATAATGCTACTATAAAACGAACTCAAAATGCTAAAAGCATACCCAACAAACATTTTTTAGGTCGCCAGGACGTGCCGATGGTAACTTTTAGTTCCTAGCTTGGTCGCCATAACGTCGCCATGGCGTCGAAACGACCGAAAATGGGCCCATTTTATGCGATTCAGCGTCGTAATAAAGGCACATAGCGGTCGTATAAGACATTAATTGGTCGTATAGTGGTTGTATAAATGTCGTAACATTCATTTATTACCGCTGCTATACGACATTTTGTTGTATAAAAGTGTTTATCAAGGTTTATCACGACCCTTATACGGAATTTTGATGTAATGCCGTGATAATTAGTGTCGTTTCGATTTATATATGTTTTAAGTTTAACATTGACATCGGAATAAGAGCTTATAAGGTACAACCATTTTATTAATATAACATCAACTTAGTGTTACATATTCGAAACACGTATTCAATGTGTTTAGGGTCCCAAATCTATTGGGAAAGTAATTGTATCGACTAATATATGTTTATTTTCTCAATATAATCAATGCGCTTCATAAATTATTTAAAATAAATAATATATTTACTTATAATATTAACAAATGTTTTAACAGTTACCTTTAGGCGACTTAAAGTAGTAAGCGCCACCACTTAACGACTTCTTTACGACTTTGTTGCTGTGTGTACAATTCTTTTTCTGCATCTCCTCAGCCATATTTACAAAACTAGTCGTTTAAAAGTCGTAAAAAAGTGTTGTTAAAGACTTAAAATCGTATAAGAGTGATATTTATTACTCTTAAACGACCGGTCACATAGAAGTAGGGTAAAAATAGTTCGCGACTCTATTACGACTAATCTCGGTGTAAAAGTCGTATAGACGTTACTATGACGACCATTTTGCTTATACCACTGAGAGTTGAATAATAGTCGTGTAAAACAGTCGTATAGAAGTTTCTACGACGTCTATATGCGACTTTAAGTCGTATAAAGATAAAAGACTATAAGTCGCATAAAATGCTAAAAATACTTCTTTACGATGTTTATAGCTTTTTGAGTCGCATAAATCCTCCTTATACGACTAAAATGTTTGTTGGGTACAGATATGCTGTAAGACGGCCGTTATATTGCTTTGATGTGTTACTTGGGACTACACATTCAGGAGGATTTTTTTTGATATGCGTTACCGTCTCCACTCGTTTTCTGTCCCTCGCACTGTATGTTTAAAACAGGATTATGTCGTTAAAGTCAAGCCAACAATAGATTCTGTTCAGGCGCCATAAATAGGCATACATAAATAAATATGCCATAACAGCACCCGGTTTCTGTTAGGGGTAACATAACAATGCCATTTAATGAACTTGGTTGACATAATTACGGTTTATTTTGTATTTAACTGTACTAGAACTGAAAGAGAACTTTAAGTGCTTACATTACATTGTGTTACAATTTACAATGTTATGAAGTAGGGTTCTACCTACTTACTTTACTTCTACTCGTACTGTCGCCATTAAGGGGCTGACAACAGCTAAATTCCCTCCCTATCTTTTTCATCGCGACTGAAAGAGAAACACTGTGTTACGATTAGCATGGGAGCTCATTGCAAATTTTGCAAAATGATGAATTAAAAAAAAAAAAACAGGCCAAGTGCGAGTCGTACTCGCGCACCGAGGGTTCCGTACAAACCTTTACAACTTAAAGGTATTATAGACCTGAGTATTTGATATGAATTTCAATTTAATACCTCTACGCGTTTACGAGGAAAAAGGTAGTAAGTTTAAAATTTAAAAAAATATTTATTGTATGATTTTACTAAAAATGTCTACTTTTTGTAATTTTTCCTTTGTCTGTACTATATGAAGTTTCTTCGTGCCAAGTTTCAAGTTTCTGAGTTTACGGGAAGTACCCTGTCGGTTTTGAGTTTCTTGCGAGTACTCAGTTTCAAAATATGCGACTTAAATTGCTATTTCTTTTGATTGCGTTGACATAAAAGTTTGGTTTTGCGACGTCTGAAAGATCCTATAGCCCTGAGTATTTGACATGAATTTCAATTTAATATCTCCACGCGTTTACGAGAAAAAAGGTAGTAAGTTTAAAATTAAAAAAAATGTTTTTTTGTATGATTTTATTAAAAAAGTCTACTTTTTGTAATTTTTCCATTGTCTATGCTATATGACGTTGCTTCGTGCCGAATTTCAAGTTTCTGAGTTCACGGGAAGTACCCCGTAGGTTTTGCGAGTGCCGAAAAACTAAAATTTGCAGCATAAACGACTGTATCTTTTGATTGCGTTGGCTTTTGAGTTTGATTTTTTCACAGCTCCAAGGGACAATAGACCTGAGTATTTGGTATAAATTTCAGCTTGATACCTCCACGCGTTCCTGAGAAAAATGGTCTTGACAGACAGACAGACAGACAGACAGACAGACAGACAGACAGACAGACAGACGGACAACAAAGTGATCCTATAAGGGTTCCGTTTTTTCCTTTTGAGGTACGGAACGCATTAATTGAGAAATATAAAACAACGAAGTTTTTTATTAGTGCGGTGGAATTTTGTCCTTAGTTACAGACGTATAAGTCAAGAAACTAAAGACAAACGACTGTTTAAAGCAAATTTTAAGATGTAACTTTGGAATTATTTTCTATCGAGCCGATTTCGTCCAATCGTGTATCGGGATCAACGAAGTTCTTCCAAATATAACGAATAATATTTTTTTTTACTTTCTCAAAACAAGGCGTTATAGCTAAAGCACTGTTTAAGTAAAGTCAATTTGAAGGTCATCGGGTGTTGTCAGCCTCTTAAATATATCGGAGCGGCCAAGGTACTCAAAAATATCTGAACATGCACTTTATCGCCTTGAGAAGAGAGGCATTGAGACCTTGGCCGCTCCGATATATCTGATAGCGACCGTACCTAGTTCAGTGAATTGGAATACATTCGAAAAAAGGGAAAGTGGCGTCTCTATGCCTTCAGGCAAACGGTGTAGGTAGATATAAATACTGGTAATCCGTTTAAGGACATTAATTATTATTAGTATCGTATTCTAATTAATTAATAAAAACTAAAAAAAAAATTGTTCACGCGAAAAAAAAGGGAGGATTGACGGGCTGGCTCCTATACAAAAAATAGTAGATTGTTTGACAAGGGTCTAAAGTAGGCCATATATTACCATGAGGTGGTTATTTTCCCGAACGAAGTGAGGGAAAATCGATCGAGTGGTAATATGGCTTTAAGACCAGAGTAATGCATACTATTTTTCATTTCGATTGCGAGAAAATAACATAAAAATACTTATAATTTACGCACAATAACTAAACTAAGGTGAAATGATGGTTTAACTTGGCAGTCTTTTAATTTTTTTTACTTCTTTGACATAGATACAAAATATAAACACCGCGAATAAATGCCACATACGACGGTATAATTAGCTCTTTAAACAGTTTAAACACGCTTTAAAATCTTTTTTAATGATTGTGAAGTAGGAACTAAAAAACACCTCATGTTTTGAGAAATAAATTGCGTTTCCTGATTGGTCGATTTTAACATTGCTGTATTCTAATTGGTTGATATTAAATACAATGTTTTTTTAAGGACTTTAATTATTTACACAGTATACGCACCAATAAAGTATCTATCGTTCCGATTCATTTCGATATGTGTTGTGATTGGTGGATTTAATATGGTGAAGTGTTCGGATTGGTCAATTAAATTTTTTTTGTAAATCATAAATATGTATACATACTAGCCCTAGAGGCTAAATGTACTACTTTAGTCCGCCTTGGTAAGCATAATATGACACACTTTTTGAGCATGAGAAGTGAAAAAAAAATTTTTCGTTTACAAATTTTTTTTTTCTTTTGTCGCAATACGATACCAATTATGCCCTTAAACGGATCACCAGTATTTTTGTCACATCCTGTACAAAGTTAATAAGTTTAATATGTAACGGCCTCTTAGGGACCGGAACCGGTAACCATTAAAGGGGTATTAGATTGGGTATTTGATAGAGTTGTTTTTAAAAACCCTATCAATTCGGTAAGCGTATCGTTTGACTTACCCGAACGAAAGGCTAACCATGTCAATACAGTTAATTCGGGTAAGTGGTTACAACCCAGCATATGGTTTCCCTATCAGATAGGGTTTTTCAAATGCGATTAATCTATTTTAAACTCTGTGACCAATACATTTGGCTTATTTATTATTCGAGCACCCTACGAGCTAAGCGCTGCCGGGCGGCACGAGCGAGCCTACAGACAAACAAGAATCTTTTTGCGTATGTTTTCGTACTTACGTCTTTGATCTAGACGCTATTATTGCTTGTTAGTGCGCTAAAAGATCGTTGTGTGGTGCCGGTGTTTTTGTTCTTGCCATTCGAGCGTGACGGCTCGTGTCGATTGAATCTTAGACCCAGGCTTATAGGAATCAAAATCAAATGCATATTGTGAAGTGTTAAAATATATAATTTTGTGTTATTCTAGTTATAGGTAGTAGGTACTTTGTTTCAATGGCTCCAGCAAAATGTGACGCCGTTCACCGATACTTCTAGTATAATGAAACGATCAATATCAGTCATTGTTGGACACTCAAGAATAAAATGATTATTTGAAAAAAATATCGTAAGAATAAACTTATGTTGATTGTATTCCCGTTAAAATGATTCAAAATAATTTCGTTGGGACTAATTCATATACGAGAAAATGTAATAAAAATAATTGATTCTTAACAGAATTATTTAATCATGCTTTTTATTTTAAATAATGTTCCGCGTATAAGAATGTATTCTGGGTTTTTCGGTGTAAGAAAACATCGTGTGGAAACTGGACCTAATCCCAATAAGGCGTAGTTTCCCTTATGCCCAGCAAAAATTATATCTGTTTTAAAATCCACGGTAGGCAGATATACTCTTTTCACTTCTCATGCTCGTAAAGTTTGACTTTAAATCGTGCGTGGACGATATAAAATCGCATTTTAAGCTCTAGGGCATAAAGTAAAATTTTCTTCTAAGACCAAGAATGTGGCTCAACAGCCAAACAGAGTCAAAATATATTGCACAATTTAATTGAACAGTAAAATTTCGTAAAATACTGAAACTTGTTATTTTATTATATTCTTGTACTCAGATAGAATAAGCTTTCTGGCCCAGACAATTCCTATTGGATGGGTTTTTTTTTGTACAGATCAAAGTGTCAGGAATTGATACCAATAAAATTTATAAGTAAATATTGGGCGCTAAGATGCCAAAAAAATGGTAAAAATGGTAAAAATCAGTTTTTCGATTCTTGAGGAAAAACTACGGCTCCGACAAAAAATAGTTAAATGTAACAAATGTGCGCTATAAAAAAACATAGAGAATGAGCCCCAGTAGAGCAAAATCTGTTTAGAGGATCGTCCGCAATGTGAAAAAAATTAACCAGTGTAAGTTGACCTTTGTATAAGAATAATTACTAGGGCAGAAGAGGTCAGCTAAACATGGTTAATAATTTTAAGAGAAATTAAGCATTATTGCAAATGGCACCTAAAATATAAGAATAGCAGAATTAAAATACTTAAGTATAGTTTAAGTTAATTATTAATTTTTTTAGGTGCCATTTGTAATAATGCTTCATTTCTCTGAAAATTACATAACCAAGTTTAGCTGACCTCTTCTGCCCTAGTAATTATTCTTATACAAAGGTCAACTTACACTGGTTAAAACACGTTTTTTTTTTCAAATATTGTAAATTCAATAACTCGCGTTCCGAAAGTTCTGGAGAGCTGAAATTTGAATATGATGTCGGTTTTGTGGTCCTTTAACTACAGTTAAATGTTCAAATGAAAATGTTTTAAACTTTTTGCAAACCGTCGAATTTTGCAAAAAGTGACCTTTTTTAAATCGACTGGGCATTTTAATTTTCGAAAACCGTTATAATTTCGATTTCTATGCATTAAGAAGGAGTTGAACTACAAATTTCCAAGTTTACAAATCATTTGACAAAGAATAAAGTTGTTTAAATAATCTATGAAGTTCAGGCACTTTTTGCGCGCGCGGCGGCGACGCACTATGGCCCAAATGCCCGATCTAGCTGGACAAAATTATTTTACACTCATAGACTAAAATTGACTATTTTTATTATTATTTTGCTATAATTCATGTGAAAAAAAACTTTCCAGTGTAAGTTGACCTTTGTATAAGAATAATTTTGTCCAGCTAGATCGGGCGTTTGGGCCATAGTGCGCCGCTGCCGCGCGCGCAAAAAGTGTCTGATCTTCATAGATTATTTAAACAAGTGTATTCCTTGTCAAATGATCTGTAAATTTGTAAATTTGTAGTTCAACTCCTCCTTAATGCATAGAAACCGAAATTATAACGTTTTTCGAAACAACATTTTTACAACATTTTCATTTGAACATTTAACTGTAGTTAGAGGACCACAAAACTGACATCATATTCAAATTTCAGCTCTCCAGCACTTCCGGAACGCGAGTTATTGAATTTACAATATTTGCAAAAAAAATGTGTTTTTTTGCGAATTGCGGACGATCCTCTAGACCGATTTTGCTCTACCGGGGCTCATTCTCTTTGTTTTATAATTGCGCACATTTATACCTTTAACTATTTTTGGTCCGACCCGTAGTTTTTCCTCTAGAAGCGAAAAACTGGTTTTTACCATTTTTTTGGCACCTTAGCGCCCAATATTGATCACTTATAAATTTTATTGATATCAATTCCTGACACTTTGATCTATACAAACAATTTTTTTCCCGTCCAATAGGAATTGACTGTACTTTTTATGATTTTATTTGAATTGCGTGTTTTCTATAATTAAATAAATGAAATCAAATAAAATAGGAGTTGATAATAGTTTAGAAATGCCCAGAAATGTTTTGATGACTTGGCAGAAAATTTCTAAATTCACATGTTAAAAATTCAAAAAATATATTAAAAAATTAATTGGTTGGAACCATATTTGTTTTCATTGTAATATTTTTGTTAGAACTTGAAACTGTTTTACGATTACCGATAAATAATTTCCTCGCAAATGAAGTGAAAATTTGAGTGTAACCCTCGTCCATAAAACCCATTTTACACTCGACTTTTAAACGCCTCGCGTAAAATCGTACGTTTTATGCACTTGTTACTACTATAATAAAAATAAAATAAAATAAAAATGAAATAAAAATGGAAATAAAATGAAAATAAAATGAAAACAAAATGAAAATAAAATGAAAATAAAATAAAAATAAAATGAAAATAAAATGAAAATAAAATGAAAATAAAATGAAAATAAAATGAAAATAAAATGAAAATAAAATGAAAATAAAATGAAAATAAAATGAAAATAAAATGAAAATAAAATGAACATAAAATGATAATAAAATGAAAGTAAAATGAAAATAAAATGTAAATAAAAACAAAAATAAAAACGAAAATAAAAACGAAAAAAAAAAAAAACCAAACGAAACGAAAACGAAACGAAAACGAAACGAAAACGAAACGAAAACGAAACGAAAACGAAAACGAAACGAAAACGAAGCGAAAACGAAACGAAAACGAAACGAAAACGAAACGAAAACGAAACGAAATCGAAACGAAAACGAAACGAAAACGAAACGAAAACGAAACGAAAACGAAACGAAAACGAAACGAAAACGAAACGAAAACGAAACGAAATCGAAACGAAAACGAAACGAAAACGAAACGAAACCGAAACGAAAACGAAACGATAACGAAACGAAAACGAAACGAAAACGAAACGAAAACGAAACGAAAACGAAACGAAAACGAAACGAAAACGAAACGAAAACGAAACGAAAACGAAACGAAAACGAAACGAAAACGAAACGAAAACGAAACGAAAACGAACCGAAAACGAAACGAAAACGAAACGAAAACGAAACGAAAACGAAACGAAAACGAAACGAAAACGAAACGAAAACGAAACGAAAACGAAACGAAAACGAAACGAAAACGAAACGAAAACGAAACGAAAACGAAACGAAAACGAAACGAAAACGAAACGAAAACGAAACGAAAACGAAACGAAAACGAAACGAAAACGAAACGAAAACGAAACGAAAACGAAACGAAAACGAAACGAAAACGAAACGAAAACGAAACGAAAACGAAACGAAAACGAAACGAAAACGAAACGAAAACGAAACGAAAACGAAACGAAAACGAAACGAAAACGAAACGAAAACGAAACGAAAACGAAACGAAAACGAAACGAAAACGAAACGAAAACGAAACGAAAACGAAACGAAAACGAAACGAAAACGAAACGAAAACGAAACGAAAACGAAACGAAAACGAAACGAAAACGAAACGAAAACGAAACGAAACGAAAACGAAACGAAAACGAAACGAAAACGAAACGAAAACGAAACGAAAACGAAACGAAAACGAAACGAAAACGAAACGAAAACGAAACGAAAACGAAACGAAAACGAAACGAAAACGAAACGAAAACGAAACGAAAACGAAACGAAAACGAAACGAAAATAAAACGGAAAAAAAATGAAAATAAAACGAAAAAAAAATGAAAAAAAAATGAAAAAAAAACAAAAAATACAAGAAAAATTAACTTAACAAAAATTAACAAAAATGAAAAAAAAATTATATACACGGTGAATTTGACTATCCCGACAGATTTTAACCATAAATTCCTGATAATTGACTGATAAATAACTGACTGAGACTAAAATGTCGTATAAACTTTTCTGGAATTAGCCTAGTTTCAAGTTCTTCTTCTTTGTCGTTACACTCTTTACAGAGTGGTCGTGGCCAAAATGTACTAATTTATTTTAATTGACAGTTTTACCAATAACATTTATGTTTTTATGTTCAAAAGCATTTTAAAAATCGGAAAAATGAAAAAAAATTTTTTTTTGCGAAATCGAACTAAATTCGTAAAACATTTATTACTCCTTATGACCTCAGGAATTTATGGTTGAAATCTTTCGGGTTACTCAGATTCACCGTGTATAATAATAATAATAAAAAAACCAGTCTATCTTGAATTTTAAAACAGATATAATTTATACACCCCGAATAATTAACCGAAAATAACTACCATGACTATTTTTCAGTAAAAAGTATATAACCGCCATCTTGGATTATAAAACAGAAATAATTTTCGAAATTACATCCCCTAATTATAAATATTTGTAACGGGGTATTTACCTCGTACCCGAAATATCGGGTGCCCAATAGGCAATAACGCTAATATACATGGTAAATACCCCGTTTCAAATAATATTTATAATGTGAATGACCATGTGAGCTTAAAAAATCGTATATCCCATAATTAGCTGAAAACGACTACCAATCCCTACGCCAATTCATGGGATTAGGTTGCCAAGCGGACCACAGGCTCAACTGAGCCGTGGCAAAAGCCGGGACAAACAGGACAAAAGGAGGATGAATACTGGTTTGTGTAAAATCGATTTGAATATGAATAAAAATTGTGTTTTTATTCTTATTCAAAATAATTATTGCCCATCTCATCAGTACGTGCGAACTATGCAAAAATAAACTGAACGTAAGACACATTTCTGTGTACGTGAGCAGAGGACTGGACTGTGAGTGTGACTTTTCCAGAATGAATAAACGACAGCAAATCTTAAATTTACTAAATTTGTTCCGCCGCCACCTCTCCTGTTCCATTTCAAATGAGAAAGATAGAACCGCCTGCCTGCGTGGAAAAGAGACAGGAAAAGGGTAGCCCTATGATAGGGTAAGCGGTAAATATTAAAGCTATCTTTACCCCATTCGACTCGGAAACCACATTGAAAAGGGTTAAGCCTATTCAAAATGATTTCCATATCGATAGGGTAACCCAATGATAGGGTAACCCTATCATTAGGGTAAGACTTTAATAGGGTTACCCTATCGAAACGATTAATCAAATGAAGGGGTTTTCCGGTCCCTGGCCTAGTCGGTAGTGACCCTACCTACAAATGGTAAGGGAATTTATTTGTGTGTTTATCACGGACTTGTTCCCGAGTTCTGGATATTTTTTCTCTATTTATTTTATACCGGGTGTTGCCTGTAACATGAGCAACAAATTAAAATGTAGATTCTACTCCTCAAAGTAAACAACCTTTGTTCAGCGACTTTGAAAAATAACTTGTGGTTTAATTTTTAGTACACTTTAAAGTTAATTCGAACACGCAATGTATTGCGAAATTGATTATGTCTGTAAGGTGACAAGACTGACAAGCAATGTCAATTAGAAGGATTTTAACGTACATTGAAAATACTATTTAGTTTGTTTGAAAAAGAGACAATCTTAAATCTACATAACTATCAAAAGTCGTTGAACAAACATTGTCTAGTTTGAGGAGTAGAATCTATGTTTTAATTTATTGCTCGTGTTACAGGCAACGTACACTCGGTATACCTATACCGTGGCATCATCTAGTGCCCACAATAAAGCCTTATTAAGCTTTCTGTGAGATTAAGTCGATTTGTGTAAGATTGTCAGATAATATTTAACAGTTTAGGTTCATCAATGGCCACACACTGGTTTGACTGTCTTATTAAGAAATTAAAAGAAAGTTCCAACTCAAGAGTACCAGGCTAACATGAACATGAAGTCCTCTCCAATTTCCGTTATTCAAATATCCACCCTCCTCCTCACATGTTAAAGTACAAAACCGATCAGCAGAATTATGAAGAAGCTTCTATTGTTTTTGTGGCTGGGACAATGTAGTTGGAGGATGCTTGACGCCTACTTCCTATGTGTGGCCGTACTGAGCTTACTGCTGTTTCTGTTTCCGTTGCTGCTGCTATACGCTTTATCTACTTATTACCCAAATAATTTTAAACAAAAAAGAACCGACTTCACTTAGCATCCACCTTTCCAACAGCAAATTCTCGAGCTGCTGTAAAAAATACTCTAATCACTATAGGTGTACCTATAATAGTTGAAGAGTTCCCTCGATTTCTCCAGGATCCCATCATCAGATCCTGACCTGGTTACAATGGGACCAACTGTGAAGTATACTATTTCAAACAAAAAAATAAATTTCCAAATAGGTCCAGCCTCTTCCTCAGTCTTCGAATAATCGGTGAACATACATAAAAAAAAAATTGCAAAAAAAAAATAAAGATCCCGACGAATTGATAACCTCCTCCTTCGAAATCTTGAAGTCGGTTGATAAACTCACGAATGCAACTTTACAGTATAAGGTACACTTCCTAGTTCTTGACACGCTAAGGTAGCTGTCATCCCTGCGTTTAAATTTTTTAAACAAAGAAGAACCGCTTAGGCCAAGCAAATAAGATCTATAAAAAGTGTTTTGAAGAATTAATTCCCAGCAGGCTGGAAATCGCTTTAATACCTTCATGTGAACCTAAATACATGTAATCCGAGTTTGCCCAATCCCAAGAGGTGTGCATAACTTTTTAGGGCAATTTTTGCTCTTCGTCAAGTTTTTGCTTGTAGCTCGAAAATAGTACGTCCGACGGAAAATGTTATGTATATCAATATTAACTTCTAATTCGGTTCAGCGGTACAGCCGAAATCAAAAGTTATAAACCGGGAAAATGTATCATTTAATTGAAAAACTCGTATTTTGACTTCCATACCACATATCTTTGAAACAGGTGACTCCTGTTGAAAAACCTATAGAATAAAAGTTGTAGAGAATACTATTTCACGTTATATCGACATTTCAATTTTCAAGTAGAGTCATTTTGAAAGACTAAATTTGGCATGAATTCAAAATCAGTTTTTTCTAAATCCTTCTGAGTTGCATATTTTCCATAAAATATTATGAGGTGTGAGGCGTATATTTAATGCATTGTTACAACTAAAAACATTTAATTGCATATTTCTAAAGCGTATCTAATCAGAAAACTAGTTATACTCCGTGTTTTATTTTCATTTCCGGTAATTCCAAGGGTACATTCCTGAGCTTAACTTAAGTACTCATATTTCTTAAAGCTAGTGTCCTAATTTGCTCCAGTTCTGAGGTAATCGATAGTTCTTTTTCGTCTTTCTGATTGTGTATATTTTTATTTTAGTCTGAGAACCCGCTATAGAGTCATGTAACTGTGTGTTAAGTCAATACAATATTAATTTGGTACTAAGCAGAAACGTCTGCAATCGAAATTTCAATTTTATAATTGAAAGAAAAAAATTGAACCTTGCTCGTCGCGGTGAATTTCTCCATTTTTCTTTTCATTATAAAATTTTCAATACAATATGTTTCCTTTGTCTCTCGGATTGTTAATGTTCGAAATTTCATTGACATGTCATAATGTTCAATTGTTTGGTTGAGTTAATATACAGATTGGGGAATCAATCAATAACTACTGAACCTATTTGACTTAACACACAGGTGCATCATTTTGTAGTGGGTTCTCAGAGTAAAAAATAATTAAATGTAGGTTTACACAATTAGAATGCATTAATAAATTATCGATTACCTCAGAAATGGAGCTAAGTAGGACACTGGCGTCTTCGAGAAATAAACCTAAGTTAAGCTCAGGAATATACCCTTGAAATTACCGAAAATAAAATAAAACACGGTGTATAAATAGTTTTCTGATTGGGTACGTTTTAGAAATTTGCAATTCAATATTTTTAGTTGTAACGATGCATTCAATGTACGCCTCACACCTCATATTTTATGGAAAATATGCAACTCAGAAGGATTTAGAAAAAACTGATTTTGAATTCATGCCAAATTTAGTCTTTCAAAATGACTCTACTTAAAAATTGAGATGTGGATATAACGTGAAATTGTATTCTCTACAACTTTTATTCTATAGGTTTTTCAACAGGAGTCATCTGTTTCAAAGATATGTGGTATGGAAGTCAAAATACGAGTTTTTCAATTAAATGAGACATTTTCCCGGTTTATAACTTTTGATTTCGGCTGTGCCGCTGAACCTAATTAGAAGTTAAGCTACTCACTCGACGCAGAATTTAACCCACTTTAATATTGATATACATAACATTTTTCATCGGACGTACTGTTTTCGAGCTACAAGCAAAAACCTGACAAAGAGCAAAAATTTCGCTAAAAAGTTATGCACACCTCTTGGGATTGGGCAAACTCGGATTACATACATTTAGGACCACATGAAGGTATTAAAGCGATTTCCAGCCTGATGGGAATTAATTCTTCGAAAAAATCTAATTTTCTTGGCCTATTAGGCCCACATTACCTAGAGAAAATGCCCGAGCTACTGCAAAAATGTACAAATGACTATAGGTGGGCCTATAATATTTGAAGAGTTCCCTCGTTTTCTCCAGGATCCCATCCTCAGATCCTGACCTGATGACAATGGGACCAACTGTAGAGTAAACCCTTTCAAATGAAAAAAGTTTATTCCGTTTTCAAGTTAATATCCTAAATTCGTGACGTGAATCGATGGAAACATGCACTGAAGAACATGACGGAAGCAAATCTGAGCTGCACAATGCAGCTCGATAACTCTTCAGAAGGCTTTCATGGCTTGACACCCTTGACACGATTGTGGCTGGATAAGTGCCTCGGCGGTGGTCTTCGAAGTATTTTATGTTCGGCAACTGACTGAACAGGTAGGTAGGTAGGTACTTACTTAAAGTCGGAACCAGACTCCAAGTGCTCATTCAAAAGCTATACTTATCTGAATTCTATGCCTACGTCCTACCTAACCTACTTAGCTGTTTCATTAAAAATACTATTGCGCAGAATATCTTAAGCCATTCACGATTTTCACTAAGGTTACTTACTGCGGCCTTCTCTTTCCATTAGGTACCTACCTGCCTACCTGCTTAGATGAGCAATTTTTATGATGATGAAACGGCGAATAACTACCTATTACCTACTTACTATGTAGGTTCCTAGCTAATGACTTCCTCGTCCGTGGCGACAGCAAACAGCAACAAACAAATCCACGATTAAATCGTAAATCATGCAGTTGTCGCGGAAGTAAGTCGTTGTTCAATCGCGATGAACCCCCGAATCAGCGCATCCTTGCTCTTGAACGGTGACAAGTTCAAGGTCAACGGAGAAGTTTGGGTGTACACAGGTTACACACACATGCAGATAGAATGATAGTGTGCGTCACAAACAAATATCATCCTTGGTCACAAACAAAATGTTGTAGTGCCTATGAGTTATATGGGAGTACTTCCCGATTAAGCACAATTATTACCAACCGGCGTGGTCATGTTAGAGTGGTTTTTCCTTAAATGTATCTTGGTCGCGTAGGTAAATCGATTAGGTGCATCTACGGCATGTACGTAACATAAACAGGATCAGTTAAGGACCAGTTTGTTTTTCTATACCCTTAAAGTTTAACGAACTTTAATAATGGCGACTTATGTTATGATTAAAAATTTTTCTTGTGTCGGCTATGTCCGCCTGTAATTTTTTTTGATATTCATAATTTAACATAATGCATAGCAGCGACATCTAGTTTCAGTTTGGAAAGTTTTGCTTACGTTGATACTTAAAGAAGCAGGGTTAATGGGTTCAGGGTAAATGTTTAAACTACATGTGTTTAAACTTTCAATAAATAAAGAAAATTAATTAATCTTCATTAGAAAAAAATATATTATATCCATTTATACCAAAACCTTTAAGTACAATTTGGACAACTGCCTATTTGTATTTTTAACAGAAAAATACACGTCGCTTCTGACAGTGACATTTGACACTGACAATTCATTTGAGATATTAACGGTTTCTGTCTCGTTTCGTTTCAGTCTTGATAAAGTTTTTATTTATTGCATGAGTAAGACTGTTTATTTACACAATGAATCCGCTAAACTACATAAGTGACGAAGAGTTCCTGCCTTTCCTGCAAGGTTTGGAAGTGGAGAGCGACAGAAAGTCCTTTGAATGGATGTTCAATGATCCTGAGCTCTCTAGTGTTTTGCAGTGGCTTTATAACAGTTTGGATCACTCCAATGCTTTGAGTGCTCGTGAAAAATATAGGTAAATATTATTTTCTGCATATTGTTACCGTACCAACTGAGATTAAACATATTTATGTTGAGGAAATGTGTAAGACGTGTGTACTCAAAGCTTAACAGTTATGAAACTTAATTTATAGATTTCCACTGTTAGATTTGTGTTTAAAATGTTTAAATCAGAAATATAAATATTATTTATGCGTAAGTAACATTTTCTCGAAATGTATTTATGATAATTTATTTAAAACCTGCAGAAATAAGTTGTAAACAAAAGATTCGGCATAAACAATCTATAACATGGCATGGCATGCTAAAATAGTTACAATAATCTTGGTTTCAGTACTACATATCAAAAACTGATAAGAGCAAATTATGCATGTCACAAAAACATAAATTGCCGCGCGAGGTGTCTTGGCTAGTGTGGACGTGCCTCGCCCAATTGCATCCGCGCTTGCGTTTGCTTCGGCCGAGGCACGTCCACACTAGCCAAGCTGCCTCCACAAGGCGGTGCGTCAGGTGTGGACCCGCCTAATATCAATTTGTATACAGATACACAGAAATCGAGCAACACCTCCTCACCACTGAGAACCTGGACAGCTACATAGCATCACTACAACAAGAGTACCATGGTCTCTGCCTACCAGGAGACCAGGAGTCGGTGCAGGCGGCCAAGATGGATGTTCAGATGATGAATGAACGGTTGAAGATGTTGGAGAAACAGGAGGCAGTTGTTAGCGATCTTGTTAAGAAGAATGAGTGAGTTTTCTTGTTTTAATAACTTCATCATCCTAACATTTGTCCCGGCCTTTGCAACAGGTCAAGTGAGCCTGAAGTTCGCTTGGCAACCTAATCGCGTGAATTGGCGTAGGGGCTACCATCTGACTATGGTTTCCACGATATGTTTTGATTCACTGAAAAGTGTCTGGGAAATATCAAATGATATTACGCACAAAAACTCAATGGTTAGAGCCATGGTTTGAACCCGCTTGGGATTGAAAGTTGGACTTCTTACAGTTAGGCTACCACCACTCCTTATGTTTTAATAACTGAATGACGCTGTTGAAAATAAGACTACTTGATTTTTCAATATTTCAAAGAGGCTTTGATTCCATATCTTTTATGTTAAGTATTTACTCCAAAAATATATTATCCTTTTCTAAAAAGCAACTGGTAAATATGAATGAATATGGAGAGCTCCTTGATACAAGCCCTGGTTCAAACCACTTGTTTGAAAGACATTTGCCTTACCATTCAGCTATATGTATTCTATTTTCTTAATGCCTGCTTTATACTTTTTAAAACTTTTATTTTTGTTGAGTAAGGTTGCCAAAGAGCTCAAAGAGGACCCAGCGTGTTGATGATGAGGGACCCTCTTGTTCCTTTAGCCGTCAACACAGTGAATCCTCCTTTTTGTAAAGGGTCGGCAGCGCGCATAGGCATCCATAGGCTACGGCTGCTTATCATCAGGTGGGCTGTAAGCTTGTTTGCCACCATCATGGTATAAAAAAAATGCTTTGTGATGCTTTAGTGACCAACCACCATTTTCAATTTGAAACCTAACATTTCAGTTATTTATATATCATATGGCGACTTGTCACTGGATATAGATAGGCATTTCTTCCCTGGGGTATTAGTAGTGGGAAAGCAGATGATGAAGAAAATCCAGTGAGTGCTGCGAGGTCCAGAGGGGACAGTGGAGCTGCCAAGTTTGTTACTCTTTTAGCACCACCCAGGGATCACGTGTAGGGTTGTCTATGCTGTTTCGTACGGACGCAGAGTAACATTGATCCCCAACATTTCAGTTTAGCAAAAGAAGAGCTAAGCAGTGAAATCACCAAGTTAAACTCAGCACAGCACCAGCTATCTCAAGATGAGGCGGCGTCTGCAGAACAGTGTCTCACCTTGGCCGGGGAAGTGGAATCACTCACTGACGGTGTGGTTGATGTGATTGCTGACACATTGAGTTTATACAGCAGTGCACACGGTGACAAGGTTAGCCACCATATAATACTTTTATCTACACCAATATCATAAATCTTCTATTCCGCGTTCGGAAAACCGTATGTAATTACCACCATTATTGCAACCAGTAACGTAACATCAGTGTATTATCTGTGACAGTGTGGTAAAAACATGTGAAAATTCATTACCTACGATAACGTAATGAAAATCTGCCCTCCTCCCCGACCGCCGGCACGCGCCCGCCCGACCGCCGGCACAATCGAGTTGGTCATGGCGGTGCAATGGCGGTCATTCTAATGGTTTCCGAACACTTCATTTAGGATTTATAATATGTGTATAAATAAAGCAGTGTATGCAACTGTACGTAATTAGACCTTATTACGTAACAGTTACATCTAAATATATAAAAGAAGAAACTGACTGACTGACTGACATATCAACGCACAGCCCAAACCGCTGGTTCTAGAGATTCCAAATTTGGCACGTAAGTTCCTTATAAGGTCTAGGGGTGCACTAAGAAAGGATTTTTCAAAATTCACCCCCTAAAAAAATGGGGATCCAAAGTTTGTATGGCGAATCAAGATTTGTTAGATTATTTTCTTCGAAACTTCACAGGAGTATTCCTAACGATAAATGAGTAGACACGTGTTTCAGGTTTTTTGAAAATTCAACCCCTAAAAGGGGCAAATGTGGTCACAAAGTCTGAAAATCAACATGGGTATCGTATCCTTTTTGAGTACTTATAGTACGCGGGCGAAGCCGCGGGAAAAGGCTAGTAAACTACTATTACGTCACTGTCTCTTAATTTCTCGTCTCTATATCTCACTTGTTTCGATTCTTCTTTATTACCACCCGTGTGTACACAATTTTACGTCTTCCTCTCAGTGTGAGGTGAGATTTGCTGCTGTGCGCGCGGACGGTAAATGTCACTTACCGCCCGGAGTGGCGTAAAAGAAATAGCCACCAGATAGGAAAGGACAATGTATCTATGATTGATAAGACACAACCACATTATTATAGGTTCTTAATAAGGTGGTTGTGTTTTTACATTTACTACCATACATTCAATAAATGTTGTTGTATTAACTTGTAAAAACTGATAAGGTATAAAATGAGCTTAACACAGACTATTTATTTTTATTTATATATTACATTTCAGGAAATAGCCAAGAAGTTTCTCAGCTTCGGTCCATTCGAGTCATACAAGCAAGCGCAAGGATTATACAAGTCTCACTTCGACTTATACGTGTCACGCAAACTTAGTAAGAGACAGAACGATGACGTCACTGGTGGGGATTTAAGATGCGCCTTAGTCGAAGCCAGTGTTATGGGAGAAAGGTAAAGAATTTATACATATTTTACAAAAGTTTTATTGATTATTCAAACAGTCTAAAAAAGGAAAAAAAGAGTGTATAGGTTCTTAAAGGGTAGGCAACGCGCATGTGAATCCTCTAGGGGGTTGCAGGCGTCTAATGTTATGGACTTTCTTTATGGACTAAAATAATAATAATAATAAATATTCTTTATTGTGCACCACATGTGAAAAGGGGAAAATATACAGCGATACAGTGATAAAGACTAGGTAACAACAGGCGGTCTTATCGCTAAAAAGCGATCTCTACCAGACAACCTTTGGGAATAAAATGTTGGAATCCGATACTTAAATTCTGTTTCCTCAACACCCAAACTTGTTTTATTTATACAGAAATAAAATAATAATATTTAATTTAAAACTAGTAATCATTACAACTAGAGAACAAATCAAAATAGTCGAATTATTTATTGTTACCAGCATTGTTACCATTGTCTTAAATTGTGGAATAAGTTAAATAAATAAAAACATATAAAAGATAATTATAAGTAATATTTTCAGTATTATACACGGTGTAACATGAGGAAACCGAATAATTTTAACAGTGTATTCCTGATCATAATTGGAGACTAAAATGTCGTATAAAGTTTTCTGGAATTCGCCTAGTTTCAGAGTTACTACCACTTTAATAAAAAAACATTTTTTAATGTGACTCAGTGCAAAACGCTTTTTTGATGGCGATTTCGCTCTTTATGGGGTCTAGTCTAGACATTCTTATTGACAGATATCAAAGTGCCAAGGAATACTTTACGTAAACTATTTTCTCGAAAAAAAAAATGTACTAATTTATTTTAATCGACAGTTTTACCAATAACGTTTAAATGTTTTTATGTTCAAAAGCATTTAAAAAATCGAAAAAAAGCAAAAAAACATTTATTTGGCGAAATCCAAAAGAGTTTATACGACATTTTAGTCTCCAATTATGATCAGGAATACGCTGTTAAAATTATTCGGTTTCCTCATGTACACCGTGTATACATGATTTATTTATTTAGCCTATAGTGTCCCACTGTTGGGCAAATGCCTCCCTCTCTTTCTTCCACGTGTCTCTGTCTATAGCAATATCAGTCCAATCACAAAAGACGTCAATATCGTCCCGCCATCTCCGCCAAGGTTTGCCACGCCGCCGTTTCCCCTTTTTGTGCCCACTCTGTTTTCTTGGCCCACAATACGTCTGGCATACGGTAATCGTGTCCCGCCCAGTCCACTTAAGCTTGGCGGCTGTCGAGGCTACGTCGGCTACTTTGGTCTTTGGTTTTTAGGGTTCCGTACCCCGAAAGGAAAAAACGGAACCCATATAGGATCACTTTGTTGTCCGTCCGTCCGTCTGTCAAGACCCTTTTTCTCAAGAACGCGTGGAGGTATCAAGCTGAAATTTATATCAAATACTCAGGTCTACTGTCTCTTGGAGCTGTGAAACAATCAAACTTCTAAGCCAACGCAATCAAAAGATACAGCCTTTTATGCCGCAAATTTTCGAAACTCGCAAGGGAATCACAACCTACAGGGTACTTCCCGTGAACTCAGAATCTTGAAATTTGGTACGAAGCAACGTCTTATAGCACAGATAAAGGAAAAATTGCGAAAACCGTAAATTTTTAGTTACATCATATAGTAAAAATATTTTTAAAGTTACTACCCCTATATACCTACAGGTTTGTACGGAACCCTCGGTGCGCGAGTCCGACTCGCACTTGGCCGGCTTTTTTTTAAATATATGTAGGATGGAGTCCAAAATAAAAGCCACTTTCACTTAAATCACTTTTTTAAATTTATTTTCTCCACAAACAGTTACAATTCACCATCCGCCATATCCCTTCTCCCTCTTTCTCTCTCACACACTCGCTCTCCCTGTCGCACGCTAAATGTCGCGTTCAATATTAACTAGTATTAAGGAATGTTACGATCAAAATAAGAAAATACAAATTAGACTCCTGCATATATTTATTAACAATTATTTAATTTGTAGGTTAACTAACGCAGCATTTGCGTACATAGACGCTAAAACAGAGCTGGCGGGCGAGCAGGCGAAGCTCGCATTAGTAGCTAACTACCAGAATGTTCATCCCAGCAGGATAGCGTAAGTTATTGGAAAGACAAGTTGCTTCATGGTTTTGAAATTCAGACGTATTCATTTTCGATTTAAACTTTCGTGAGACATACTAACACTATAATAGTAGTTTTCGATACAAGTGCGAGAAGTGTGTCATTTCGCACGAGTACTGAGGTTACTTGGCCCGAGCCGAGAGGCGAGGGTCAACACTCGGGACGAGTGAAAATAACACTTCCGCACGTGTGTCGAACAACGTTTTTTAATACAATTGCGAAAAAACTACAATGAAATAAAATTATATTTATATTCTGTCAGTGTACGAAAAACAGCTTCATTCAATCGCGCGTTGTTCAAGTAATACTATTGGGTCTCGCATAATACTCCTTTATGCCCAATCGCGCGTAGTTCAGGTGGGTCATTTAAAAGCGGGCCTCGCATATAATACTCATTTATTTAAAATTCTAATCTGCAAATCGTGCGTAAAATCAAACTTTACGCACGATTTGCAGATCAGATTACTTTTTAGCACTAGTGCATAAAATCAAACTTTACGCACGATTGGCAGCTACATAAACTTAACTTTTTGAGCAATAGTATTTAAAAAAATTATTCATTATATTATTTTAGCCATTATAATATAATAGCATTGTTAGTGCTTGAAGATGGAGACCTAAGCTCTCCGAAACATGTCGCGCGAAGTGACTAAAGTGACGTGAGCGCAACCGTTATATTTTATAGTATTCATCATCATCATTTTTGCCATTTGTCGCCCACTGCTGAGCATAGGCCTCTCTTCGAGTACGCCGTTTGTCCCTGAGCTAATTTCATCTAGATTATCCGAATATCGTCCACCCAACGAACCAAACGTATTTATGTATGGAAAACATTTTCTAGTACTCTACCTAACCTAACCTGGGTTGGTCTGTAAGAGACTTGATCCCTGTTAGAAAGAGAATTTGACATCAAAAAACATGGAAAAATTACGATTTTCTCTCCGACTGCAATACAATTTTGAAAATGTCATCGTTAATTAATAAGTATGGGAAGGTCTCCTAAGACCATTTTAGCATAAATTTATATGTAATGATTTGCTAGCTGCCCTCACTGGGCCATTTGGGAAATCCACTCCATTGTGTGTCTGTCTGTTCGTTCGTCACAGCCGACTTGCTAACTATTAGACAACTTGTGTTAAATTTTTTTTAAACTTTTTTTCTAACTTATCTTTCATTGCAGGCATTTATCACTAGAAGAGCAAGCAGCCTTAGATCTTGAACAAGAAGAACCTATACTAGATCAGCAAATACAAGATGCTGTGAAAGAATTCGTTGAAGAACGCACCAGGCTCGCAGCAGAAACTACTGCGAGGTCCGCTTTGGCTGTCAGAGAGTAAGTAAATGGTCTACGCGAGACCACGGGTCTTTAAATGTTTGACCTTTAACCTTTAGAAAGAAAGAAAGAAAGAAAATAAATTTACTAACGTCACACCAATTAAATTAACAAAAGGAAAAGTAACAAACATTAAGGACGATAAAAGGGACCCCCACTTAGCATAATGCCGCAGCAAGCCACGGCGCTGATTTTCGGTGGGGACCTAACTTATAACTAATTTATAACTAACTTAGCTTTAGTGTCCCGCGACCTTAACATTAATGCAAATTAACTTCTTCAATGACAATGAACTTAAAACAGATTAGAACGGTTCGCAAGGCAACATTTAAATAAAAAAATGATGAACTGTTTATGGCTAATTTTAAGACGTCACTTCCGGAATTACTTTCTATCGAGCCGGTTTCGTTTAATCATGTATCCAACTTAACAAAGTTCTTAAATATACTTAGTCGGTTCATAAGTTCTGTCACTAGGGTTTGGACTGGTAAAATACGAACTGTTAGAGGTTGCTTACTATTTCAATATATGATTAAAAAGCCTATTTAATACTGATTAATTTACGATATTATTTAAGGCAAATAGTTGTGGCAGTTTTACACAATTCCCTGTAACATTCGAAAAAGCGGAATAAAAAACCACGTCAAAAACACGCGCCCTGTTCGAGTTGATTTTGACCATCATTATTTTTATTCAATTTTAAGAGGCTTCAGTCTTGCATACTGCATTAGCT
Organism: Pammene aurita; assembly: GCA_947086415.1. Classification (NCBI taxonomy): domain Eukaryota; kingdom Metazoa; phylum Arthropoda; class Insecta; order Lepidoptera; family Tortricidae; genus Pammene; species Pammene aurita. The sequence goes on along the minus strand of OX352302.1, from coordinate 32,988,709 downwards.
TGATCTTTAACCTTCATTTTAATATATAATTAACATGGGTCTGACTGACAAGAAGGCTAGTATACGCAATTTTGGAAGACTACCTTGATGTATGGCATCAAAATCATCGTGTTTTGCTCAAAACTGAAAAATACGTTGAGGTTCAGGAGAAGAATAGCTGAAGCACAGACTTGTAAGTCAACTAAATATTGGTTTTTAAATATGCCTTAATCATCTACTTTCATAAAAATAACAATTTGTAACTCTGGACAACTATAAAAATGATCTAAACCAATTTTTGTGAAGTACAATTTTCGTAAATCATCGGCGTGTTTTGGACTGACAACAATCTTCAAGTTTACAAGGATCTATAAAATACGCGATCTTGATTATAAGTTAATCATATTATATTTTAATCTGTATGAAATAAGCTTTCTAATCAGGTCTAATTTTTTTAAATAAAAGCTTTGTATTATATTTTATCACTTAAAACCCTTGTGACAGAACTTATGGACCGACTAGGTATATAATGAATATTTTTTTTTTACTTTCCCAAGATAAATAGTTCCTTCTAAAAAACTGTTTAAGTAAAACTGAAGATCAAATCAAATAATTTTAATAAATATTTTGATTTGTTTATTTTAAGTAGACACACTACTATATAAATGACCTAGCCCTCCGGTGCCCAGGGCTGGGATCGAACCAGCGTCTTCTGCATTCGCATTTGTTCTTCAGTTGTACTGACGGCAACGCCATCTCTCTCGCTTTCAATGAACTCCTAAGAGTTCGGATAGGAGGTACGGACTCATGACCTTAGATGATTAGCTAAAATGCGCCTGAGCATTTACAAAGTTAATTTCATGGTTATCGGGCGTTGTCAGCCCCAGTGTTATTGGTTTTCAAAAGGTTAAGAAATAGCAATATGACGAATTAATCCTACAATATATTATTTACAGACGAATCCACACGGACCTGTCCCACCTCCTCGACGTGTCCCAACAAGCACTGTGTCTCGACCGCGCGCTATACTACTGTCTGCGCGCGGCGTTGCGCGACACGCAGGAGCTCTTACAGCTAACTAGTCAGCTGAAGGACTATTATACGGCCGAGAGTGCTGCCGCTGCTGATCGAATCGTAAGTTCTATTTTCAACCGAATTCAAGATTTCGAAGGAGGGGTCATCAATTCGTCGGGATCTTTGTTTTTGCATTTTTATATATGTTCATTATTCGAAGGCCGGGTCGGTTTGGAAAATTCCTTTTTTGTTTGAAAGTGCTTCAAAGTTGGTCCCATTGTAATCAGGTCAGGATCTGATGATGGGATCCTGGAGAAATCGAGGGAACTCTTCAACTATTATAGGCACACCTATAGTGATTTTAGTATTTTTTACAGCAGCTGGAGCATTTGCTTTTGGAAAGGTGGAGATTAAGTGAAGTCGGTTCTTTTTTGCGTATCGTATCGTATCGTTGTGTATCGTATTTTGATCTATTCTGGAGTTCATTTTACCTATTGGACCGTAAGTCGGAAACAAAATTCATGACCACTTGTGATGTTATTAAGGGTTATGTATATGAAGCCTCGTGAACGTCAGCTGTCGCTCTGTCGGTGAGTTGTGGAACTGCTGCCTTAATCACATAAAAATGGGCATCGTATCCCGACTGAAAATTTGTCAGATAAGAATTTATATGATCTTATAAACATGTAAAATCGTTAGACGGCTTTATCGAGGTGGAAAGACAGTCAACTGATGACCATACATCGGGGTTTTCGGTGCGGGAACGATTTGAGAAAGAGTAGATATAAACAGATAGGTTAGTCTGAGAAAATATCATATTATGCCTAATGAATCACTACCTCTCTGTGAATAGTATACACATTAAGATACGAGTTTTTTTTCTTGGAGGCATTTTGGTATTGACTATTTTGTAGTATGTTAAAAATGCAATTGCATTCTTGCATAATAGGTCACTTTTTCCTTTGTATATGACATCTATATAAATTTAATGCAATTGCATATGAGAAATTTATGCACTAGATAATTCACTAAGAAAAAGACACGGTATGACGTTAACTGCCAAATATTAATCTTGACGTCCGATATTTATGAACTAGGTATTTGCTTATAAATGATTAGGGACTTAACTCAAGAGTATGATAATGACTGACTATTATATATATTGTATGATTTTTTCAAGTATTTTTTTTTTCAATTAATTATTCATTAGGCAGAAACCTGCTAGAGTACATTCTGTTTTTTAAGTCAATACCTACTCTTTGGCTAATGTCAAACATTCCCGCACCGAAAACCCCGATGTATACTGATGACTGACTTTTTCACCAGCTGGCAGCACTGCGGCGAGAAGTTTTTGACAGCAGCTGTCAAAATCCACCAATAAAAAATATATGATTAAACATGATTGGTGGATGACAGCTAGACCTCAAGCTACGGTGCAAAAAAATTCACCTTGTTAAAAAATCGATCGATTAAACCCTCATTGTAACCTCATTGACGGCCTCCTAGCCCAGTCGGTAGTGACCCTGCCTACGAAGCAGGAGGTCCCGGGTTCCAGGTCAGAGCATTTATTTGTGTGTTTATCACGGATATTTGTTCCTCGGTTAATTATTTATTATTATATAAGAACGGTTTACACCAATTACACTTACAAATAGTTATACAGGGTGTCTCATTCAAATCGGTCAGTATGGGAAAGTCTGAAACTATAAGACATACGAAGATCTGTTCTGAGGAACCATGTCATCGATTTTAATAACGAGAAAAACTGCATTCATACATTTTAAAAAACATCTGTACTCCGTTCGGGAATCGAACCCAGTTGTTTTAAAAAAAAACCTACACTATTTCTATTTAGATATCGATTGTGTAGGTCTAAATGTCTAGGTGTGTAGGTCGTAAATGTCTGTATGAAACATGATGTCTAAAATGAATAAAATGCATTGTTTCCACATACTTTAATTAATTTTAGTAGGTGCTCGAAGTGACCACCGCCTTTTTCAATACAATATTCAACACGTTTAGGTAACGATCTTACAATTGCATTATGTATCTTCATATAATAAAATGCATTTTATTCATTTTAGACATCATGTTTCATACAGACATTTACTGCTTAAGACCTACACAATCGATATCTAAATAGAAATAGTGTTGGTTTTTTTTTAAAACAACCGGGTTCGATTCCCGAACGGAGTACAGATGTTTTTTAAAATGTATAAATGCATCTTGAAGCAAATCAAATTATTTTGTTCAATATTTTTTGATTTGCAATTTTTAAGTAGTTACACTACTATATATATAAACTGAAAATAGATGTCATATACTTAAGAAAAAGTGACCTAACCCTCCGGTGTCCGAGGCCAGATTTGAACTGGCGTCTTCAGCTTTCGCGGCTGACGTCCTGACCACTAGACCACCCGGTCACGGCGGAACTTGACAAATTTTCTCATGTATTATGCAATCTCTGAATTTGAAACGGCTAGGCGCCGTTGACCATACTCTAAGGGCATGCGCAGTACGTGCTTGCACCTCCTATCCGAATCTCTTACGTGATTCTGGTATAGCGAGAGAGATGGTGCTGCCATCTATGAATCTTGAAGCAAATCAAATTATTTTGTTCAATATTTTTTTTTTTACATATACGTGAGCAAATTTGTCAGTTTCCGTCTAGTGGTCAGGACGTCAGCCGCGAAAGCTGAAGACGCCAGTTCAAATCTGGCCTCGGACACCGGAGGGTTTGGTCACTTTTTCTTAAGTATATGACATCTATTTTCAGTGTATAAATGCAGTTTTTCTTGTTATTAAAATCGATGACATGGTTCCTCAGAACAGATCTTCGTATGTCTAATAGTTTCAGACTTTCCCATACTGACCGATTTGAATGAGACACCCAGTATATACAAATTGAAAAAGGAAATAGTAACATATGTTACATCGTGACTCATTCGACAACACATTCTTCACGCTTTCTCACAATAGGTGAGGCATCTGGACGCAAGCGTGGACCAGCAGTCGGTGTAAATGTCTGCTTGTAGGTACACACAGTACGCAGTAGTCCATTAAGCGAGATGAGCATGTCGCATAGCGGAGAGTGGCGGCGCGGCGAGCAGAGGTCGCTCGTAGTCCCGAGCCGTCAGACAGCTGCAGATATGGGCGTCGGCTGAACTTATTTACAGGAACAATGATGTTGCTTAGGAGATTATGCAGTTCCGTGCTATTTAAGTTAAGGATGTTTTCTATGTATTTAAGTATTTATTCATACTTATCTATTATATATATCGTTGTCTAGTACCCATAATACAAGCCTTATATTGAGCTTACTGTGGGACTAGGTCGATTTGTGTAAGATTGTCCCATAATATTTATTTATTTTTTATTAATTGTATTCATTGCATGTCTTCCAGAAATCAATGAACGAGATCTGCTTCGAGCAGGTTTGCTGCTCACGTCGCCTCGACTCCTCAGACTCCCTCCTGGACATCCTCTGCAACATTCTGGGCGTTAAGTCGAACGATGCTTTACTGCTGCATAAAGCTTACTGTGAACTGAGGGAAGAAAATAAGGCGTTAAGGGATAGTGTGTATGAAGGATATGAAAATCGGGAACAATTGTTGATGGATATGTAAGTAGATATTTCAATTTTATAATTGAAAGAAAAATTTAGAAATTCACCGCGTCGAGCAAGATTCGAACTTGCAACCTTTCGGAACACCGCAACGCAGACATGCAGAGAGGCAGATTATTTAAATCATTAATCGAGTCCATATACTTAACTCTAAAAAATATGTTCCACTAACATAAAAATAAATTAAGGGTTATGTTTTAGTAACATAAGTTTTTGCAATTTTTTAAAGAAATGCTTCCTTTTTGCAGCCAAAAAACCACCTTGCCTCTCCGCCAATATATCTGGGATGGTTGTACCAAACTACCTAACTGTTGGAATACTACTGTGGCTGCCATGACACATTCTCTGAAGCAAGAAATGGAAGTAGTCGAGAGAAAGGTGGCTGAAGCCAGCGGAGTATTCTCCTCTGTTAAGGTAATATAACCCTTATACACACCTGAATAGAGTTCTACCACAAAAGCATTAAAGGAGGACAAAAGGCGGGTCCGGGGACCGAATATGCCGCAAAAAATCGCACATCAAACGATCACTATTCATACCTGGATAGGTTAGGTTACTTAAATATCTCAGGCGGAAGCATAAAACTTCTGATAGATATCAGGTGACGTCCGATGACATCTGGGATGGTTGTACTAGCTAGCTACCTAACTGTTGGATTACTACTGTGGCCGCCATGACACACTTTCTGAAGCAAGAAGTGGAAGTAGTCGAGAGGAAGGTGGCCGAAGCCAGCGGAGTCTTCTCCTCGGTCAAGGTAATATGACCCTTATTTGTATATGTTTAACACATTCACTGTCAAGAACCCGCCTCGTGGGCGCTCGTAAACTTTGCTCAGATGCCGGACCACTCGCTGGGCGGGTTGTTTTGTACGTAGCTAAAGTTTTCTGAAGTGGGACGTCATTTTTCGTCTGGCAGTTAATGTGCTAAAGTACCACCTCAGAAACATACTAAAGCAAGAAGGCCAGCGCTTGTTAAGGTAAAATAACCCTTATTTATACCTGGATAGAGTTCTACCACAAAAACAAACGGAAAGGGAAAAGTGGCTGAGGCTATGGGGGCTCCTCTGTCAAGGTAATATGATCCTTATTTGTACCCACATAGAGTTCTATCACAGAAACGTACTGAAACAAGTAATGGAAGTAGTCGAGAGAAAGATGGCTTCTTAGCGGAGTCTTCTCCACGGTTAAGGTAATAACACCCTTATTTAAATATAGATAGAGTTCTATCATAAAAACATCCGGAAAGAGAAGCTAGATAGTTCTACATAAACATATAGGTACATAAACATGCTAAAGCAAGAAATGAGAGCAGGTCGAGAATAATAGTTTATGTAACTGTTACGTAATAAGGGTCCTTAAAATACGAGTGTGGTTTTATGAAACGAGCCGCAGGTGAGTTTCATAATAAGATCACACGAGTGTTTTAAGGCCTAATTACGTACAGTTGCATACACTACTTTATCTACACTCATATTATTTATACTAATTGCCGTGTTCGGAAGCCATAGAATGGCCGCCATTGCACCGCCATGGCCATCTCTCGTGTGTCGGCGGCCGCGCGGGAGCGTGCAGGTGTACATTATGTTATCAAAACTCATAACACATCAATGTTTGAGCATGTAAAGTTAAAATTACGTTACTGTCACAGATAAAAACAAAAAGCTTATCATAGTAAAATCGGTTGTGGTAATGCTAGCCATTGCCTACCGTTTTTGAACACGTTTTAGAGGACTTACAATGCGAGTGTAGATAAAATTCATTACGTCGAGTTCCGTATCTTCGCCTGGATTTTGACACATTTCCCAAAAAATCTTTCAAATTTGAAAGCATTTTAGTCCTTTATGGCCAAAAAACGTATTTTAGTACTCCTGACTATCAGTATATACCATTAAAGCTTTGAATTTCATTGGGTAACTTGGCAATAAATGGCCCCGAATAGGCGAAGTTTGGGTGTTTTCTCCAATCTTCGCCTATGGCATGCCTTACCGCTAATTATAAACTTTTCTGGGACTTACACCTATCAAGTCTTAATATAATATGAACCTTAACTACACCAGACTAGGCAAATTAAAAAAAAAAATGTGTAGTAGGCGAAGATTGGCAACAGTCTGAAGTTGTTTACATACATTTTCTAAAATTATGCTAGGGCTGCCAAAAATTAACCAACATGTCAAATAAAGGAGAGTAATGGTTTATAAGTAAAAAAATGTTTATTATATAAACAAAAAACGTATCTCTTTTCGCTTATCAGTATTTTCGTAATTGAGATCAAATCAACCTTTGGCTTCTACACATAATTACCTTTTCAAAGTGAGACCGTACAACCGTACAATGATTGCCTTCTAAGGGTCCCTTGTTCATACCACGTATCTACTAGTACTACTGGGTACATCTACATATATCTTTATCTTACTAACTTTCCTCCAAATCGCTAATCCCATTTCCGAAAAACCAAACATAAGAAAATATGTACATTTGGAAACAAATTTGACAACCCTAGGGGTATGCGAAGTTCGGTAATAAGATGGCCGCCAAATACCCTCACCAATGTTTTATTCAATTGTGACTTCTAAACGTAAGCTAGCCATTAAATAATAGTTACATATTAAAAAGAAATAGTTACAGGATATAATCGTGTAAAAAGTTTAACATTACCTGGCCTATATCACTGTTTAAAACTGAAGTTAAAACATTGGCTTAAAAAAACGTGTGGTCGGTGTCGCGCAAAAACCTCACTGAATGTCAACTATATGAAGTTAGCCACAGATCGTTCAAAGAATGTTGACACCCGTAAGAAATACTTTGTATTTAGTAGTTTTGTGTAAGGCTTGCACTAAAAACATTTTGTTAAAGTCAATTTATGTAAAAATAGGCGAACATAGGTAGCACAGGCGAAGATACGCAACACGACGTAGTCCAGCGGATTCTTCTCTGTCAAGGAATTATGAACCTTATTTTCATCGAGATAAAGCTCTAACAAAATATACGGGTAAAGAGAAAAAAGGCTAAGACCAGTAGTGTTTATTTGTTTTATTTGATGCTTATATTTTTTACCCACCATAGTCTGGTATTTAAGACAAAATTACACCTTCAAAATTACGAAATGTTTTTTTACGTGAGTGGGTTAAAAGTGTGATCATCTAATGAATACATTTATTTTCAGAATGGCGACAAAAAAGGTCTTCGGAAGCTGTGGCAGTACTTCCTAACTGACCAGAATAAGTTGGCATCGGCGATGAGATCCGCACAAACTAGGAGCTTCTCCTAAATGTTAGTACCATATTCATTACTAGCTGTTCCCGCGACTTCACCCGCGTGCGTTGTGGAGGAAGATCTACCCAAATGTTGCTCCGGGGTCAACCAGTACAAGATATGCCCAAATAACCTGATCAGTGATCTACTTTAAATGTATGGAACGCCGGCTTTTAACAAACCAATAGCGTCCCTAGCGATACTTCGTAAGGTTGTTAAGGGATGTATAATGAAGCCTCGTGAATGTCAGCTGCCGCTCCGTTGGTGGCTGCCGTTTCTCTAACCAACAACGGAACGGCCCCTGACTTTGCCGAGGCTTCATTATACATCAGTTTCTTTAATCGATACATTTAAGTCTAGTGTCAATTTCATAGCAATAGCTTGTACCATCGTCCACACTGTTAACTGCCCATCGGTGGACCTTATGTCTTTTGTAATAAGGTACACCGATGTACAGTTAAGAGTGTTGCTGTTTGTGCTTGTGTGGCCCTGTATGCCGCAACAACTAAATAGTAATTGATACAAAATTAAATGAAATATTGAATTCTTGCTATTTTTATAAGGGTAAAAGCCCTGTTACACTTGTCCTAGTTAGCTTCCTAAATGACTAACCCCCTTATTCATAAACGGCCACTAAAGTTAAGAGATCGCTGATAATCGTTTGTCCCTTTCCCTTATATACGTTGGACGGAAAGGGACAAACGATTATCAGAGGCCTCTTAACTTTAGTAGACGTTTATGAATAAGGGGGTTATTTTCTAAATTTAGTCAAGTGTAACCGCATTTAGCAAGCCAAGTTACTATTGAAAAAAGTTAGGATCCTAATTAGGATGCTAGTTAGGACACTAAAAAAACCGGCCAAGTGCGTGTCGGACCACGCATAGGAGGGTTCCGTACCTTCAATGTAATAAGAACCAAACTAATACCAAAAGGTCGTATCTGATGCCTATGGAAGAAGTTTTTTGGAGATATCTCAAAAATGGCTGAACCGATAATGCTCAAAATAATTTTCGTAGAAAGTATATGATAAGGCACATCGCCTCAAATTTTTTCATATTTTTTTGGACTTACGGTTCAAAAGTTACAGGGGGGGGGGGGGGGGGGGGACACAATTTTTCTGACTTTCGAAGCGATTATTTCAGAAAATATTCACTTAATCACAAAATGGTCAAAGAAACCTCAATGTTATTTTTAAAGACCTATCGATTGATGTGTCACATGTTGATATTTGGTAAAAAAAATTAGTTACATCTATGGAGCGCCCCCCTAAAAATTTTTTTTTTTTTCAAATTTAACTACATAACTAAGTAGCGGCATACAAAATACACCTTATGTGTAAATTTTATTCAGATACGTCGTATAGTTTCCGAGTAAAATGGCTGTGACATACGGACGGACAGACGGACAGACAGACAGACATGACGAATCCACAAGGGTTCCGTTTTTTGCCATTTGGCTACGGAACCCTAAAAAGTAAAGTGTAACAGGGCCTTAAGCGCTGGTGGCCTGGTGGTAAGACGTCAGACTTTTAATCCGAGTTTTTCGGAACTTAGGTACGAGATGTCATTTGATATTTACCAGTCGCTTTTCGGTTAAAAAAATCGTGAGGAAACCGGATCTAATCCCAACAAGGCCTAGTTTCCCCTCTGGGTTGAAAGGTCAGATGGCAGTCGCTTTCGTAAAAACGAGTGCCTACGCCAATTCCTGGGATTAGGTTTCTGAGCGGTCCCCAGGCTCAATAGAGCAAACGCTAGGAGGAAGGTATTTTTAAAAAGCGACCAATTATAAGCTTAAATAAGACTGAATTATCTCTTAAATCATGTGGAGAATAAAAAGACGTTTCATTTTGTAAATTATATTTAATTAAATAACTATGTAACAGTATAAAATTCTATAATAAATACTAATTTTGATCACATATTGTTTTCATATTTACAAAATGGTATCTTACCCTTAAATAACGCTACAACGAGGCAGTCAGACAATATATCTAAAACTGGTAAAAAATAAGCTTTAAAAGTTTTAAAACTATCTAAACTGTACTGTTAATATCAAATGATTTGCATTTGACTTTACCTCGAAATAAAAACAAGGTTGGCGAAGTCGTGTTGAGGATAGTTTCTTTTAAACTTATATAGATGTCATATACAAAGGAAAAAGTGACCTAGGCCTCCGGTGACCAGGGCTGGGCTCGAAACAGCATCTGCATTCGCGGCAGACGCCTTAACCTTTACGCCGCTTTTAAGACGCCTTAGCCTAAGCCTTAAGGCGTCTGCCGTGAATGCAGAAGACGCTGGTTCGATCCCAGCCCTGGGCACAGGAGGCCTAGGTAATTTTTTCCTTTGTATATGACATCTATATAAGTTTATAATTTATATAGTAGTGTTTCTACTAAAAAAAAAACAAATCAAAATATTTATTGAAATATTTTGATTTGTTATTCAGTTATAGTTTCTTTTGTTTCATAGTTTCTTTTGTTTTTTGTTAATTTTAGTAGTTCATGTAATATTGATAGCTTATTGTGCAGTGATCTAACGAACCAGTGTACAGCTAATGAAGAACTAGGCTCAAAACGCGTCTAACCACCTTTTGGTAACAGCACGGTTAGCACAAGAATCCGTATCTTTTTAATCGATACAGTCAGAAAAGGACGCATAGACTACTACGCGAGATACTGTCGCGTCACTCTTGTGCTAACCGTGGTGGTAGTCCTTGGTCTCAGCCACCACGTGCTATTTTGAAAACAGCTATCACTTTACAAACGGGATGCGGTGACGGTGTGCAAGCGTGACAGCGCTATACACGTGCAGAGCGCTATCTCGCTCGCGCACCGGCGTCATGCGGAAGCCGCGGCAGTGTGAAACCCGCCGTACCGAACAACGGAATGCTCTATGAGCAAACTTTTTTTAATCTATTTTAATTTAACCTTGAAATAATCGACAGCATCGATGGAAGCCATTCAACCCAAGAAAACTTTAACTTTTTAATATTTAACGTTGGCTACTGGCAATACCGCCCTAAAGTCCATAAAAAGAAAAAAACCGGCCAAGTGTGAGTCGGACTCGCGCACGAAGTGTTCCGTACCGTTATCTATGAAAACGGCAAAATAATCATGTCTATTGTGTGGGAGCCCCCTTAAATATTTATTTTATTCTGTTTTTTAGTATTTATTGTTATATCGGAAACAGAAATACATCATCTGTGAAAATTTCAACTATCTAATTATCACGGTTCATGAGATACAGCCTGGTCACAGATCGACAGACGGAACATTTGGGTACGGAACCCTGAAAAGACGAGATATCTTGGAAATTACCTCGGAATAGATGGTGTCCTGTGGAGTTTATGCAATGCAAACAGGCAAATAATTGTATAAGAAAAACCGGTGAAATAACCGGTAAATTACCGGTCTTTCTCAAGATAGCTGCGGCGTCTTTAGAATAGTTTTTTTGTTTTTTTTTTCTGATTTACGTAGTTCAGTGTGTAATATTGATAGCTTATTGTGCGGTGACCTAACGAACAAGTGTGCAGCTAATGAAAAATTAGTCCCAAAACGCGCGTAACCACCCTTTAGTTGAACAAACGGTTATCCGGGGTCTCGGCCACTCACGTGTTTGTAGGGAGACCTTACAATCAGCAAGACCTCAACCGAACAACGTTGCTTCTGTTTTATAAAAAAATGTATAAAATCAAAAGTGCACCCTGATATTGGCAGAATTCACACGTTCAAACAAAAAAAAACCGGCCAAGTGCGAGTCGGACTCGCGCACCGAGGGTTCCGTACAAACCTATAACAAGCAAAAGTTGTAGTATGTTTATTACTAATTTCAATTTAATACCTCTACGCGTTTACGAGGAAAAAGGTAGTAAGTATAAAATTTAAAAAAATATTTTATGTATGATTTTACTAAAAATGTCTACTTTTCGTAATGTTTCCTTTGTCTGTGCTATATGAAGTTTCTTCGTGCCAAGTATCAAGTTTCGGAGTTTACGGGAAGTACCCTTTAGGTTTTGAGTTTCTTGCAAGTACTCAGTTTCAAAATATGCAACTTAAATTGCTATTTCTTTTGATTGCGTTGACATAAAAGTTTGGTTTTGATACATCTGAAAGGTCCTACAGCCCTGAGTATTTGACATGAATTTCAATTTAATACCTCTACGCGTTTACGAGGAAAAAGATAGTAAGTTTAAAATTTAAAAAAATATTTTTTTTGTATGATTTTACTAAAAATGTCTACTTTTGTAATTTTTCCATTGTCTATGCTATATGACGTTGCTTCGTGCCAAATTTCAAGTTTCTGAGTTCACGGGAAGTACTCCGTAGGTTTTGCGAGTGCCGAAAAACTCTAAAATTTGCAGCATAAACGACTGTATCTTTTGATTGCGTTGGCTTTTAAGTTTGATTTTTTTACAGCTCCAAAGGACAACAGACTTGAGTATTTAATATAAATTTCAGCTTGATACCTCCACGCGTTCCTGAGAAAAATGGTCTTGACAGACAGACAGACAGACGGACAACAAAGTGATCCTATAAGGGTTCCGTTCTTTCCTTTCGAGGTACGGAACCCTAAAAAAGGCGCATAATTCTACATTTTTGGTAGAAAATGGTTGTCGAATCTATATTTTCGTAGTCTCATGTAATCAGTCCCAAGTAGGCCGTGGTGGTTTCCGTATCATGGCGTCTTCAGGCGCGATATGAATCGGGTTGTTGAAGTCTACTTCTATGGTGTCTGGTATCGGGTCGTAATAGATTATGTGTTCGTTGTGGTTTTCTGAAAATAATGCTAATATTAGTTCATAGATTCAAGGTTCTTCCATGCAAGGTGTAAAAAAAATGCTGATCAGTGGCATAATTGGTACTTATCGTATTTTTATCTACACTCATACTGTGAGTACTCTAAAATGCGTTCAAAAACCGTAGACAATGACAAGCATTACAACAAACGATTTAACTATGATTAGTTTCTTATCTGCGGCAGTAACGTCATTTTAACTTTGCATGCTCAAATATTGTTAAGCAATGAGTTTCAAATTTGGAACATCGAATTTGATAACATAATGTTACCGCCATGGCCAACTCGATTGGTCCCGCGCGAGCGCCGGCACAATCGAGTTGGTCATGACGGTACAATAGCGGTCATTCTATGGTTTCCGAACACTTAATTTAATATATATAATATGAGTGTAGATAAAGCAGTGTATGCAACTGTACGTAATTAGGCCTTAAAACACTCGTGTGATCTTTTATTATGAAATTCGCCTGCGGCTCATTTCATAAAACCACACTCATGTTTTAAGGACCCTTATTACGTAACAGTTACATAAACTACTATTAATTATGAAAAACTATTTTGTTACATTCTGTATATCGCTAATATACTCATAGTTACACGCATGCCAAGTTTAGTCTGCGTTTCAACCAGAGATGAGCTAGGATGCGTTGCCAGGAATGTTTTTGTCAAGAACTTCATTGACATATCCTCGCACATCGCAACTCTATGATTGGTTCTTAAATAATTTTAAACAAAAAAGAACCGACTTCACTTAGCATCCACCTTTCCAGAAGCAAATGCACGAGCTGCTGTAAAAGACACTTAAATCACTGTAAGAGTAAGAGTTCCCTCGATTTCTCCAGGATCCCAGCATCAGATCCTGACCTGGTTACAATGGGACCAACTGTGAAGTATACTCTATCAAACAAAAAAATAATTTTCGAAATCGGTCCAGCCGTCTTCGAATAATCGGTGAACATACATAAAAAAAAAGCAAAAACAAAGATCCCGACGAATTGATAACCTCCTTCTTCGAAATCTTGAAATCGGTTGAAAACATTCCTCGCAACGAATCCTCGCTCATCTCTGGTGGAAACGTAGCCTAATGTATGCCGGGCTGGACCAGGCTTTAACTTATGTATGAACCTAAGCTATAAGTGTTAATTCAAACTTGATTGAGTTGTGTCATTTGAACCGCATTATAAATCAAATTAAATATAGATAGATAGATATACATTTATTCAATAAAGTACTACACACTACAGAACATAAAAAACAGAGGTTGAAAAATGCATACCTAAAGGTAAACACTAGTCGAGTATAGGTAACTACAGAAGTTCACATGTGTTCAGCAATGTGCGCGATAAAGAAAAGGCTCAGAATCGGCATAATGTTGCGAAATTGCAGGTTGACCCCACAATTTGCAACGCTGTTATTCTGTCTTGGCCTTTAGGGAGTCTAACGTGATTTAAAAAAGAAAATTAACGTAAGATATTTTGCATAAAAAGCAGACTTGCACAAAGTGAGAGGAAAACAAAACGGAAAATGAGCAGAATAACGCGCGAGTAGATAGATATGGAATTAAAGGATAAGGTGTATAGTACTTGTAAAAATGCATACACACAAAACCAATATCATAAACTAAAGACAAAATATACTGGTGACTTTTACTTAAATATCCTAATATCGCGAAAATTAAAGTTGTCCCATCGAAAATTATGAAAATGCTAGTTTTAGATAAAATACAAATTTTCTGGATATGATTTATATTTTCAGCTAGCGAATTAGGTGAAGAGTTGGAACAGCATCCTGAATTTTTGAGTTAACGTACCTATGTAATGATACACGACACGACTCTCTGTACCTGAATAACTGCTGCCTCATTCATGTGCGCAGTAATAAGAAATAATTTAATAATAATTCAATAGTTACGTTCGTAGTTAATTACTAACACTTAAAATAAGATTTTCAAGCTTGTTACTAACACCATGATCCTTCGTTGGCCCTGAATAAAGACTCATAATAATAATATAATAAAAAATACTCACGAGTCAAATTCAATCTAGCAATAATGTCATCCAAATGGTGTTGCTCTAAAGTCGCAGTTATAGTTCCGCGCGCCCTTAAACTCCTTATATCACGCTCTGTCGTGTCGTCGTGCCGTGTCGTATCGGATCCGCGCCGTGTCGTGTCGCGACGGTGCCGGGACGAGCGCGAGACAGACACGTTGCGGTTGAGGAGGGGAAGCGTGAAGACGGATTCGGAGAGTGGTGTGTTGTCTGGGCCGAATTCCTGTGTGAAATAAATTACCTATTAGATACTCATACATATTTTGGATTTAAGTTTGGACTAAGAGCCCATTGAGGTGATATTATCTACGATACAACGTAGTTAGGTACCGTATACGCAAAGTAATCTCAATACTTGATGGACGGAGACGTTTGAACATGTCGACTAACCCTTTGACCGCCAAAGACGTCAAATCACGCGCACAGAAAGTCGTGCCCTCAGCGCCAGCGCGTGATGTCACATCCAAAATATAAGGTGTTACTTTATTAGTTGCAGATATCTTAACAGATGATACTTTACGTGTTGAAATAGCCATAATTTGTACTGCTAACGCTATGTATTTTCATTGTTTTATTTCAAGTGAACACCCATACAATTATGTCACGAGCCGCTTCTGCCTAAGGTTCCATATTAGCTCCTAAGGATTCACTGTGTTGGCTGTCGAGTTCTTCCATTTGAGCCCTAACTTGTCTATAGAATGATCATCGTATACGATCGGTAATGCGCTTGTGATAACACTGTAGTTGGAAAGAGTGATGGTCGCTTACATCAGTTTGGCTGTATACTTGTTCGGCTGAGTGTTGTAAAAAAGACTTACCAGACATTTACCGCTGACGCAATAAGAGGCGTTATTCTTTCCACACGACGTCCCTAATGGAAACCAGCCTTCATGTCCGTTTACTAGGTAAAAGCGGTGTGACACTCGTTCGTCTTGGCAGGCTATGCGGCAGGGCCGATCTGGGTCCTCTGTAATAATAGGGGTGAAAATAAATTACTATTGCTAAATCAGTAAATTTTGACAAATCGTCGGTATGTTTATCCATATACCTAATCTGTTGCGAAAATATTCGGTAACGAAAAAAAAAATCATCAATTCAAGACATTAGGGGACTTCGGTTATAAATAGGTAAACATTTTATCCAGACGTTATGTCATTATGGTTTGTGCAAAATGTGCTTCACCTTAATCACCCCTTTCGAAATTAGACTCATTCGCTAAACGTCCCATTATTATGCGGATCATTATTTTGTCCAGACTTCATGGGGGTTCAAGTGGTGAAAGAATACTTGGTACTAACCGAGTGCCGGTGATATCTGCATGCCCAAGCCAGACAGTCTTCTGACTCTCTCCTTGTACTTCGTACATACCATCGTCGCGTACTGGTACGGAGACTTTCTTTGGGTACAACCCTGTAACAAATGCATAGGTACTAAATATTAGCTCAATCGAATATCGGAAACTGGATCAAACTTAGCAAGCTGATAAATATTGTATGCTAGGTAATTAAATAAAAACTTGTAAAAAATCATTATTTATTTATTTATTCAATTACAAGTGTGGCGAACTCTTTTACCTTACCAAGAAAAATCAAGAATATGCCACAGGGCAGACACGTCATATTACAAAACTCGTTTGAACGTGTACTTTTTATCGATGCGCTGCCAACCTGACGGATTAGCCTACTAGTTTCCTACCAATCGGCCGCCGCGGGGTGAGGTAATTCCGTTCGGGGCGGCGCGTAGCGTGGCCATTCTCTATGAAATACTATTTATTATGGGAACATGCGGAACTGCGGACTGACAATCTTCAGTTAATGGCGTCGCACCTAGAGAAAAAGACTAATTACTACAGTATACTAGCAGTCTTACCAAGTCGGCCCGTGCGCTGTCAGGTTTGCAGAGCTGAATACTTGTTGTTCGAGCGGTTCGGACCAGTCGCACACCAGAGCCGGGAGCGATACAATGGTAGTGGCACCCGCTGGACGGACGCCATTGGGAGCCTACAGCACGTCTCCATGTAGATGAAGTTTTTGTTCTATAAAAAAATACAAATTAATTCAATAACACGAATTAATATAATTTGAAATTGATGTTGTGAGAATGTCTCTTCTTGCGAGTATACGTTTGTAAATCGGCTCAATTTTATAGAACTCTACTTTAAAAACTTAAACCTTTTTTATTTTGGAAGGGTGACTTCTAAATATCGGATACTAGCCTTTTCCCGCGGCTTCGCCCGCGTACTATAAGTATTCAAAAAGGATACGATACCCATGTTGATTTTCAGACTTTGTGACCACATTTGCCCCTTTTAGGGGTTGAATTTTCAAAAAACCTGAAACACGTGTTTACTCATTTATCATTAGGAATACTCCTGTGAAGTTTCGAATAAAATAGTCTTACAAATCTTGATTCGCCATACAAACTTTGGACCCCCATTTTACCCCCTTAGGGGGTGAATTTTGAAAAATCCTTTCTTAGTGCATCCCTAGACCTTATAAGGAACCTACGTGCCAAATTTGGAATCTCTAGAACCAGCGGTTTGGGCTGTGCGTTGATATGTCAGTCAGTCAGTCAGTCAGTTTCTTATTTTATATATTTAGATATTATCTGAAATAAAAAGATCAGCAAGAGGACCAAGGTCGTTGTCATAGCTCAGAGAGAGGATTAAGGTCGTTGACATAGCTCAGATAGAGGACCAAGGTCGTTGTTATAGCTCAGAGACTGATAAAAAAATTACTCGTAGAACTGAAACTATTGGCGAGTTAAAGAATGACCCGAGATTCACAGGAAGGGAATATGCCTAACATTGTGAAACGAAGATCTAGCTAATTACAGACAACCAGAGAGCATGAGGTCAGCTTAACCATTATTATGATAATCTTAAGTCCGGTAGTCTTGCTTAATATGATGATGAATTAGGTAGGCATATACGTACGATGATGTTGACTGCTGCGGAGCGGCAGTTTGCAGCTGAAGAGCCTCCCATTCGCAATCTCCAGGCCGTAGTGAGAACTCCGTGTCAGTGTTGGCGTTACACGAGAATTTCTGCAAGAAAATTGTCGAAAGTTTATATGAGTGTATATGGTAGAAAGAGGAAGAAACAATACTTAAACAGGTGATGTTTGTTGTAGAGATGGGTAGGGGTGAGTAAATACTGAGTATTTATCCAAAGCACCCCGTAAATACTCGTATTTACTCATTTCGGCGGGTAAAAACTATTACTAATAAAATATATAAAAAGTGAGATTAAAGCACTAAATTGTTTTGTATTGAATATTTCTAGCGTGTATAAATAATATTCTCAAGTTCCTAATATGCTTGTTATAAGAAGCATATTAGGAACTTTGTTTTTGGAAAAAAAGGTAATTATCAGTGAGAAGAAATTTGGAATTTAGGGAATGTAGGAATGTAGACGTGATAAAAACATTGTCAACTATTTTGTTTCAAATACGAGGGCTGCTATTTATATATCCGGAAACCGGGATTACAATCTTCTTAAATAGCATATTTGACCTCCATGGTAAAATTTGAACTTTTTTAAGTACTGGCCGGTATATTTTTTCTTTCTTATTAACGCTCGTGTTTTGTTTTTGACGGGTTTTAAATGTCATCTCGCAGCAAGAATGGAACTCACTCGTGAAAATATTCGTGCTATGATTTATTATGATTTTCGGCGTGGTTTAACGCAACAACAGTGCATAGATCAACTAACTTCAACTTTTGGTGATGAAGCCCCATCTAAAACTACTGTGTATCACTGGTTTAGTGAGTTCAATCGTGGACGTAGTATGCTTACGGACGAAGTTAAGGCAGGTCGCCCGAAATCGGTCGTTGTACAACAAAATAGCCTAATAACAAAAGTTTTTAACCAGTGCGTCTTGCCTGTCTTAACATACGGAGCTGAAACGTGGCCACTCACTGTGCAACGTGTCCGCCAGCTCAAGGTTGCTCAGCGAGCTATGGAAAGAGCTATGCTCGGAGTTTCTCTTAGGGATCGAATCCGGAACGAGGTTATTCGTCAGAGAACCAATGTTACCGACATAGCTCAGCGAATAAGCAAGCTGAAGTGGCAGTGGGCAGGCCACATATGCCGAAGAACCGATGGCCGTTGGGGAAAGCTGGTTCTTGAGTGGAGACCGTATGACAGCAAACGCAGTGCTTGGCGCCCTGCAGCAAGGTGGAGCGACGATATCCGTAAGGTGGCGGGTACAGATTGGAAGAGGAGAGCTGAAGATCGAGCTCAGTGGCGTGCCATGGGAGAGGCCTATGTCCAGCAGTGGACCGATACAGGCTGATGATGATGACAACAAAATATCGAGGCTGTGCGAAAACTTATAATGGACGACCGACATGTTACGTACCGCGAGATAGAGGCGACTCTGGGTATTTCTATGACCAGCATTAATAGCATATTACATAATTATTTGGCTGTAAAAAAAATTTGTTCGCGTTGGATACCCCACAACTTAACAAAAGAGCAAAAAGATGCTCGCGTCGAATGGTGCAATAAAATGTTAAAAAAATATAACCGTGGTGACTCAAAAGCCGTTTATAACATCTATACAGGTGACGAATCCTGGATCTATGAATACGATCCCGAAACGAAGCAACAATCAACGGTATGGGTGTTTCAAAATGAGCCGAACCCTACGAAAGTTACTCGTGCAAAAAGTACATTGAAACAAATGGTGGCCTGCTTCTTCGGTATTAATGGCCATGTAGCTACAGTGCCACTAGAAAACCGTAGAACGGTTAATTCAGAGTGGTACACGACCATTTGCTTACCGGAAGTATTTGAACAAATTCGTAAAACTAACCAGCGACGAAGAATCATTCTTCATCATGACAATGCCAGCTGTCATACGTCACGCGAAACAACTCTATTTTTGGAGGGTCAAAATGTGGAATTAACGGGTCATCCGCCGTACAGCCCTGACTTGGCACCCAACGATTTTTATTTATTTCCAAATATAAAGAATAAATTACGCGG
Source organism: Pammene aurita (assembly GCA_947086415.1). Taxonomy (NCBI): domain Eukaryota; kingdom Metazoa; phylum Arthropoda; class Insecta; order Lepidoptera; family Tortricidae; genus Pammene; species Pammene aurita. The sequence continues at coordinate 32,969,009 of OX352302.1, read as the reverse complement.
TCAACGATTTTCGACCGCTGAAGATGCTGTCGACGCATTCAAACAACACGTTATGGAGGTACCTCAGGCGGAGTGGCAGAAGTGCTTTAAAAATTGGTTCACGCGAATGCAAAAGTGCATAGATCATCAAGGGGAATACTTTGAAAAACAATAAAACCATTTTCAGCCGTGTACGTTTGTTTGTTTTTTTGTTTCCGGATATATAAGTAGCAACCTATGTACGAAGGTATTTACTTTGAAAATATGGGACTTAAGTCGTTTCTGTATTCTAGATAAGTGCATTTCGCAAGCCGATTCGAATATTATACAGATGTTAACAAGTTGTTTACAAAAAAAAACTGCCACGAAAATACTTCACAATATTATAGGCATTATAGCTCTTATCAGATAGCGCGGCGATTGTTAGCTAGTGCTAATGAACAAAGAATATAGAAATAATGACCATAAAGGGTCAAACTGCGAACAAAAGACCACCTAGTTTGCGGCGTGGACTTAAACTGCATTCTCTATTATATTTGTCTACTTCTTATTTCAAAGTATGCGCAGTTTTAACATTAATAAACATCGTTTTCATAAGGGATATATAATGTCGCAGAGTGAACAAAAGGTGGCTCGGCTCGTTGAATGTGCTTTAAATCCTTATCTTGCAAAATGCGCGTTTCGCTTCCCTTATTTTGATTGGGTGATTAGCGGACACTAACAAGTGTAGTACGACTAGTATCCAATGAAAATACAGTTAGGAACGCTGGTGCGCCTGGCGCGTTTGGCACGCTCAGTTGCTGTTTGTCAGTCAACAACAACTTTTAACGGCCTCCTAGCCTAGTCGGTAGTGACCCTGCCTATGAAGAAGGAGGTCCCGGGTTCGAATCCTGGTCGGGGCATTTATTTGTGCGTTCATCACGGATATTTGTTCCTGAGTTATGGATGTTTTCTATGTATTTAAGTATTTATATATATCTATCTATTATATATATTGTCGCCTAGTACCCACAACACAAGCCTTATTGAGCTTACTGTGGGACTAGGTTGATTTGTGTAAGATTGTCCTATAATATGTATTATTTATTTTTTTATTTATTATTATTATTACCAGTTCGGAGGACTACCTACTTGCTCATTTTACTTAAAGTGCCTCGTGTGATTTTCCTTCGACCCTTGCTTTGTATATGGACTTTGATGGTGTTTTCTTTGTGATTAAAGTTAACGTTTCTGGACTTTTGATTTTTGTTAGTGAATATCTTTGGATAGCGGATATTTTTGGTGGCGTTCCAGTCTCACGCTAAAATGTGTGGCTCTGAGGACCGCGACAGAAATCACATGCTCTCTATTGGATTACAGCACGGTTAGCACAAGAGTGAAGCGATAGTATCTCGCGCGCAAGATAGACTACCCGTCTCTTTTTAAATGATACAGTCAGAAAAAGACGGATAGACTATCTCGCGCGCGAGATACTCTGGCGTCACACTTGTGCTAACCGTGCTGGGATATCCAAGTTGTCGGTACATCGATCTTGTGGAGCTAGGTATCGCCATTAGCAAACCTGACCCCGTTCAAAGCAAAGGTGAGTGTTTACGTGGCACTTACGTCATTTTATTAAGAGTTTTTTTAAAGAAAACTCAAAAACGGTTCATCCGATCATGTTTAAAGTAATTTTATTTTTAAGTATTTTCTAGTCCCTATTCATCCGATATTTTTTCATATTTTTTTGTACTTTGGTAAACATAATTTTAGTCTTCAGAAATGTTTTTTTTTCTTCAAAAATATGTTCAATTTATAAAAAAATATATTTAGAATCATCCAAGTTATTTTAATGCCTTATTTAATCATGTAGACACGTTGATTTAGTTACATGTATGGAGTGCCCCTCTTCAAAAAAATGTTTTTTGCGACTTTGACTAGTTAATTTAGTAGCGGGTTACAAAATACACCTAAATGTCAAAATTTTATATCCCTTGCAGCACTCTAAATAGTTTATACCCACCAATTTGGGTATAAACGAGTAAATACGGGTATATTGAGTAAATACTGAGTATTTACTCGGTATTTACCCTTGAGTATTTACTCACTACCCGTCTCTAGTGATGTTTAAGCGACTTGTTGAAGACGGCTACGAAGGCTGAACTAAATATTCAAAGGCCTTATTTGGCATTCCATGAAGGAATGGTCCAAATTGGTATAAACAAAATGGAAATTGCGAACGATATTAAAACCTTCTGGAAGCGGTCGGTTTAAGTGTAGATAATTTGAACCGCTATATTTAAGCTTAGTGAACGTGTGATTGAAGCATTTGCCGACAGTATAAAGCATCTGTCTGTTCCTGTCGAACGATGTCAATATGTGACCTGTGCTTTTTACCATTGTTGGACAGCTAAATTACCTGACATACTCCAGAGATACAGAACATGGGTGACATGGTGGAACAAGCTGTTCCGTCTGGCAGCGTCCAGCCGCGGGATTTGTAGCCACCTCCGCGGGTGTCACACCAGACTGCACAGGCGCTGCTCACGTCTAAAAAACAAAGGATTAGAAACTAGATTAATTTCGATTTTTGCTGCTTGAAACATCGTTGACGTCTGCGAATACGGTGGAAGGAATGTTTCTCTATATTGGATAGCTATTAGGGAAGGGAGAGCTAGAAAAAGTAACTGTTATATTCTTTCTTCTGACTTTCAAAGAGCCCCGTATGTTAGTTGTAAACTCAGATGATCTTTATGATCTTCGATTTTTCGGTCACAAAACGGAACTATTATGTTCTAAAGTTAAAGTTACCTTCTGAATCTATTCTCTGAAGTCCAGTTCCAATCAAGTCAGGGTCGACTTCTCTCGCCCGCCGGCAGATCTGGTCCGCGAACTCCCTAACAGTGATCGGTGGCACGTTGTGGCACTGCAGACAACAACAAATAATCATACTCGTAAGCAATAACAATACATCAACATTTCTAAAACTGGGGTATGCGCATGCAATAGGCTCGCGAAAAACACAGCATAAGAGAGATAGCGGATGGCTCTCATGTAAAAAAATGGGTTGAAATAAAGACACAATCGTCTGAGAAATTTATTATATACATGATGTTAGTGATGCTACATGTTTACAAATTAATAAATATTATTTGAAACGGGGTATTTACCATGTATATTAGCATTTCCGAGCACCCGATATTTTGACAATGGGAGCTTGAAATCATATATCATGTTTTTCTACTCCAGCACTTCTATATGCCAATTAAATGACTGATAGTGGTATCTAAAACTACATTCTCAGTTATATACATATTCATCTATGAACTACATCATTTAAGTGAAGGCGCTAAAGTCTATTTGTCTATAGGTACTTTCTATAACTGCTAGCAGTCACACAAAACATATTGTGCAACTGTTTTTGTTTTTTTAATACACTGACTTCCAGGTGCCATGTCTAAAAAGGGTTCGTTCTTGTTTACAATATAAATTATATTTTCAAATTGATATATACTTGAAATTATTTTTGCACAAACTATGATAAAAACATTATCGTGTCTTTTTTAAAGTATTAATATAAGCAGTAAGTAAGTAATAATTTAGTTTTCATATTTACGAAAAGCATAATAGTACTTTAATGTAAACTTTTGCATTGAGAGTTACTTGAACGAAGCCATATTTTTTTGCAATTGAAAACCAACTCGTGGTCTGTCTATGACATTTAGTCAAAAAGTTAATATTTAAAAAGTTTCAACACAATGTACGGCTTAATTTTTGTATTTAAACTCGTATATTATGTTAATATCAAGAAGTTTATGTTAATTTTCATAAAAAAAGTGACAAGAAAACTTCACAGTGAATATCCGAAGATTTCGGCACAAAAGTAAGAGTTATTAGTTGATAGAAAAATCTTAAAACAAAATTGATTTATGTACTCGTGATACTTAAGAACTTTAAAATTATTTATTAATTACGTTTTTGCTACTGTCGTAGAAAAAGTTTCGTGTGCAACGGTACATAATTAGGTCTTAAAATTCTCGGGTCTGTTATTACAAAATTCGGCTTCGCCTCATTTTGTAACTTCGACCCTCGAATCTTAAGAACCCTTATTATGTACCTGTTGCACAATAGTAGTTTATGCAACAGTTGTATAAGAGGGGTTAAAAAAGGTGAGTGGCGTGGGTAACAATTTGAGCCGTAGGCGAAAATTGTTAAGAAAAACGCCACGAACATTTTTTTACCTACTTAAACGACGTTGCATACAATACTTTTTCTACGAATACACTTACTTTTACATAAAATGCGAAATTGAAAACTTCATGGATATCGCATTTATTTTGTCAACATAATCAACAATCATTTAAGTTTTACCTTTTAAAACACTATTTTTCAATAATACTAACATTACTAACACAAATACACACCGTCGTTATTTGATCAATTATTACAGAGATTAGTAAAAATACCTAAATTACTTTCAAAGTTTGCAATTCGCCCCAACAAACGAACGGGAAACGTAAAAAACTACGAAGTAGGTCTGTGGTTCTTTAATTTTTTTCTTTTTTATAGTTTTTTTTTCTAAAAACGCTGCGTTTATTTAGGTTTCTTAGGTTGGCAGTAATTTATTTTATATTAATAGTTGTGTTTGCACGCGATTACGCGATACTATTTTGGCGCTTTTATAGAACAAGTGTTATTTTGGGGAATAGACTAGATAGACTTTTCATCGAGTGTATTATCTATGTTCTTATAAAGGTGTTGACGAATGTATAAATGACAGATAAAAGTACAGGAGTAGAAAAAATACTATTACAAAACCCTGAGCTACATAACCAATATTATCATCCACATGCCTTTGTCTCATTTATAGTCCAATGATTGCAGTTTTTTTCTTCGATACCTCTCTGCATTATGTAGTCCGATATCTTCCATTCACCTCCTTCGTTTGCATGTCTTCTCTCTCGCAGTATCACACAGTTGGTGCAAACCAAGGAAAAGGTAGCTATTCTGCAAATCCCCTTCACTTTCCTTACCTTTCTCTTCACTGGGACCGTAAAACTTGGCGATGAGTCTTTAATTTTCACCCATGGCTGATGCAGAAGGCTTTCTCTTGCATATATATTCATACCTTGTCTCTTTTACTCTTAAATATTTTACTCACCTGTTGAGCGTGACACGATTGATATTTCTTATCGTGTCCTGAACAGTAGCTGTTGCCGTTGTCATGCCTGAAACATTAATTGATTTGATTTTGAAATCAATTTATTTAGTCTCCTCTTAACTCGTTTGTTTTTGGCACTCTAACCATTGAGTCTATCTCTTCTGATCTATTCTATTTCTGCAAATGACTGTACCTGGGTGCCTATTAGCAATGGCAACAATTGTGGGCATATCCGTTACCCACGCTATACCCACTGTAGGATACCATACCCACAAGAGAGATAACTATAGTAATTGAGAAATGATGGAGGGAGAAGTGTGTACGTAACACCTACTGTTGTCGTTGACACCCTGTTAGCAATAGCGATGCCAGTACCTGCCGGGGAGTGATTATCGGTGAGCAGACAGTTGCACATTCCGACCAGCTGGACCAGCGAGTCCACTGTCCTCGCCTGAGATCCTACACTCACCAGGAAGACTACGTGAGAAATAGAGAGCTGGAAAAAGCAGCATGAGATACTTACCTGGGTCGGTGAGCAGGCAGGCTGATGCACATTCTGACCAGCCGCACCAGCGCGTCCACTGGCCTCGTCTGGGATCCTAAATTCACCAGGGAGTATACGATTGAAATAGGGAGCTGGAGTGGAGTGCAGCATAAGACACTTACCTGGGCCGTTGACATCGTCTATTAGCAACAGCAACGCCAGTAGCTGCCGGAGAGTGATTGTCGGTGAGCAGACAAGCTGATGCACATTCCGACCAGCCGGACCAGCGCGTCCACTGTCCTCGTCTGTGGACTCCTGCCCGCTCCACGCAGTCTCCGCCGCGACAGTACTGAAAACAAGGTACAATGTGAGTAGCCATGTGAGTAGCCGCTTGAGCGACGGCGATCGACTGCGCGTCTGGCATCGCGTCCATAGCAAACAAATGAAAAGAGAGACCGCAGTGAATGCTGCTGTGCTTCTCAAATTCCATGGAAGCTCGATGCGCCGAACGCTCGCCAATGAGGACGTATACTAGGTTTCAAGCCTAGCTCCTTTGTTCTCCATCAGCCCACATAAAATCGGAGCACTTCACCGAACAGTCACTCCAACAGTCCAACGCTGCAAAGGCGAAAAACTTGAGGTCTAACTCCAAAAGTTCTTGGTTGTTTTGATCGTTCTTTCTATTAGGTAAGTGGGGGCAATAGCTGGTCAATTTATAAATCAATCATCATCCTCCTAGCGTTTGTTCCGGCGTTTGCCACGGCTCAATTGAACCTGGGGTCCACTTGGCAACCTTATCCCATGAATTACGAAAGCGACTGCCATCCGACCTTCCAACCCCGAGGGGAAACCAGCCCTTAATGGGATTAGGTTCGGTTTCCAAACGATGTTTTCCTTCTCCGAAAAGCGACTGGTAAATGTCAAATAGTATTGCGTAAATACCTACATAAGTTCCGAAAAACTCAGTGGGTACGAGCCGGGGTTCGAACTCGAGACCGCCGGATTGAAAGTCGGACGTCTTACCGTCAGTTACCATACTGACGTTATCATAGTAGTTAGAATAGCCAAGTTATTTGAGAGTATGAGACCCTAAACTTACCATGTCTTCTCCACACTTGGTGCCCTCCAAAGCTGGATGCGAGGTCCAGGTATACCGCTCCCTTTGACAGTGCAGGTCCCTGCAGATATCCTCTAAACTCTGGGCGCCGGAGTGGCGGCTACCACGCCCGTATTTTAACATGCCTGAAAACGAATTACAATTATAACTAACCTAATGATTTAATATGATTGTTATTTAATTTAGTTATAAATTATAACTAAATTTCTTATTTAATATTTCTGTAAATTTATTTTTATTTTATTTATTTATTTATTATAACTTATAATAAATAAATAAATAAAATAAAAATAAATTTACAGAAATATTAAATAAGAAGTATACATAACAGAAAGGATGTGAGGCTGAAATGGTCTCCACTCAGCAATGCAGTTGGCACGGTTTAGCGTTCTCATACATACTACAATGGATACTCAACCCTACCCTACCCTACCCTACCCTATAGGATACTTGGGTGATTGTGTGTAGCCGATGTAAGTAGAGCCTATTGATATTAACTATAATGCAAAATTAACTGTCTCGTTGTTTGTGTCGTTACCTATTCACGATTAAACCACCGAACCTATTCAGATGAATTTAGTTATGGAACTAGTTTATTTGCCGAAGCCGTAGCTGATCTGTTTCACTTCCATGCTTATCAAATACGAAATGAATATGGAAATGATAAAAACAGCAAATCATTGCGATGATTACGCATTATCACGTAGCCGAAGAAAATGAATTTACAATAGATTAATCCGCTTTTAATCTAATTACATTAAGAAAATTTAATTCATGGTTTGATTTGTAATTTTCGAGCTATTGCACAACCTAAATAGGGATTAATCTAATCAAAAAAATTATCTACTTGCTTCTTACGGTTATTTATTTTTTAGTAATCTGTACCGGATAGAAGTTGATCACTCTGACCATCTCCGACTGCGCGCACTAACTTACTCGCTAACTCACCTCTTGTCAGAGCCATTACAATAATGAATGAAGTTTCCTACAAATTCGATTTATTTAACTGCACTCTGACTGAATTTACAAGAGTAACAACTACACATTTATATTTTTCAAATGTTTAATCATCATCATCATCATCATCATCATCATCAGCCTATATTAGTCCACTGCTGGACATAGGCCTCCCCTAATGAGCGCCATAGCGCCCTGTCTTCAGCTTGCCGCATCCAGCATCTGCCTGCAGTCTTTCGCAGATCGTCATCCCACCTAGCCAGAGGGCGTCCTACACTACGTTTGCCGAGTCGCGGTCTCCACTCAAGAACACGTTTACCCCAGCGGTTGTCGGTTCTTCGCGAGATATGGCCGGCCCACTGCCACTTCAGCTTGCTAATTCTTTGAGCTATGTCGATAACTTTGGTTCTCTGTCGGATGTATTCGTCACGAATCTTATCCTTCAGAGAAACTCCGAGCATAGCTCTTTCCATAGCTCGCTGAGCGACTTTGAACTGGTGGACCAGCCTTACCGTGAGTGTCCACGTCTCAGCTCTGTAGGTCATTACAGGTAGGACGCACTGATTAAAAACTTTCGTTTTCAAGCATTGCGGTATGGATGACGAGAAGACTCGGCGTAGTTTCCCAAATGCTGCCCAGCCTAGCTGGATCCTCCTTTTGGCCTCCTTCTCGAAATTGTTTTTACCTAACTGCAGGATCTGCCCAAGGTAGGTGTACTCAGAAACAATTTCAAGAAGGTGGCCATGTACGACGACCGGTCCTGGATCAATGTGGCCATTGATCATGACTTTGGTTTTATCCAAATTCATGCCAAGACCGATGCGTCGCGAGGCTGAAGCTAGGCCGTCCAGCATCCGGATCAGCTCCTCTAGCGACTCCGCCATTACGACTATGTCATCAGCGAATCGCAGGTGTGAGATGTAATCGCCGTTTATGTTTATGCCCTTACCTTTCCAGTCCAGCGTCTTAAACATGTCTTCCAATGCGCTTGTGAACAGTTTCGGGGATATGACATCCCCTTGTCTCACCCCTCTGCGCAATTGGATGGGTTTAGACTGCTGGCCCTGTACTTGGACACTCATAGTGGCGGCTTCGGAGAGATATCTCAGCACCTCGATATAACGATAGTCTACTTGGCATCGCTGTAAGGATTCCAGAACAGCCTAAGTTTCCACGGAGTCAAAGGCCTTCTCATAGTCCACAAAAGCGAGACACAGGGGCTGATTATACTCTTCGGACTTCTGTATAATCTGCCTCACTGTGTGAATGTGGTCTATGGTGCCATATCCTCCGCGGAACCCAGCCTGTTCCGGTGGCTGGAACTCGTCGAGTCTCCTGGCGAGACGATTCGTGACCACTCGTGAGAAAAGCTTATAGACGTGGCTCAGAAGTGTGATGGGTCTGTAATTTTTAAGGAGGGTTTTATCACCCTTCTTAAAAAAGAGCACCACCAAACTCCCGCTCCACGCCTTAGGAGTTCTCCCACTGTGAAGGACGGTATTGAAGAGGTTCTGCAGCTCCTGTATAACAGGTGCTCCTCCTGCCTTCAGAAGCTCTGAAGTAATACCATCCTCACCGGGGGCTTTTCCATTTTTAAGCTGCCTCAGAGCTAACACGATCTCGTCTTGACTGATGTCTGGCAGTTCGTCGGTATAGTGGCGTGTCAGGGTGGCTCTTGAATCATGGTCGTTTCGTCGGGAGTGGGGGGCACGTGCAGAGTACAGCCGGCCATAAAAATCCTCTATCTCGGCAGAGATCTCCGGCTTCGACAATACGGTCCTCCCGTCGTGCGTTTTTAGCTTCGTCAGGTGGCTCCTGCTAAGCTGCTGAGTGAATACTTTGGACCCTCGGTTTCGCTCTATCGCCTCTTCAATAAGGCGTGTGTTGGAGCTCCGAATGTCGCGCCGTACCATCTTCGCAATTCGCTTATTCAGGTTTGACCTCTCTGACGAAGTCGCATGGGTAGTCTCCCGTCTTCTTGTCATCAGCCCCAGAGTCTCATCCGAGAGTTTGGACTTCTTGCCAGTAGGTACGCTGTTTTCTGCAGAACTTGATACCCTCGTCCCTCAGCGTTTCGACCAGATTGTGTAGGGTCTCGTCAGCGTCATCAGTGGGTTCCAAGGCAACAAATCTATTCCCGAGAAGCTGCTGAAACTCCTCGGTGCCCGCGACGATTTGGATTTGGTTAGGCCGGAGCGTGGACTTCATCAGACGGTTTCTTTCAAGCTTCAAGTTGATATTCAGAGAGCCTCGGAGCAGTCGGTGATCAGATCCGGTATTGAAATGTTTAATATGATTTTAAGATTATTATGATGGGATATGGGATTTCAACATTTGCTTGTTTTTGTGCTATATTGTATTGTAATATACAGGGTGTCTCATTCAAATCGGTCAGTATGGGAAAGTCTGAAACTATAAGACATACGAAGATCTGTTCTGAGGAACCTTGTCATCGATTTTAATAACAAGAAAAACTGCATTCATTTATTTTAAAAAACATTTGTACTCCGTTCGGGAATCGAACCCGGTTGTTTTGAAAAAAAAAACCTACACTATTTCTATTTAGATATCGATTGTGTAGGTCTTAAGCAGTAAGTGTCTGTATGAAACATGATGTCTTAAATGAATAAAATGCATTGTTTCCACATACTTTAATTTATTTTAGTAGGTGCTCGAAGTGACCACCGCCTTTTTCAATACAATATTCAACACGAAAAAAAATAATTAATTAAAGTATGTGGAAACAATGCATTTTATTCGTTTTAGACATCATGTTTCATACAGACATTTACTACTTAAGACCTACACAATCGATATCTAAATAGAAATAGTGTAGGTTTTTTTTTTCAAAACAACTGGGTTCGATTCCCGAACGGAGTACAGATGTTTTTTAAAATGTATGAATGCAGTTTTTCTTGTTATTAAAATCGATGACATGGTTCCTCAGAACAGATCTTCGTATGTTTTATAGTTTCAGACTTTCCCATACTGACCGATTTGAATGAGACACCCAGTATATCACGTGTTGGACTAGTCTGTAAGTGATATGATATGTATAATGGATTATTACATAAAAAAAAAATGTTAGCCCCGCGGATTGAACGCGACTGGCTTTAAATTAACAATCAGTCGTTCAAACTTTGGACACCGGACTAGTGAATCGAAATTAAAACATCAATTTCTATTTGAGGTGATTTCAAACTTACATTGCTGGTCTGCATCGAATCTCTCTCCTGGCAGTATGCCTTCAGCACTGTGGTCCAGCTGTCCAGCCGAGTTGCCGTGGTCAAGGAGGCATCGGGACTGCACAGTGCTGGAATTAGAAATTTGATTTAAGTAGAGTTCCGTGTATTCACAAAAATCTTCATAATCTAGACACACGGCAGTGTGTCCGCCAAGTTCGAGCAAAAAAAAGCGACACACCGGCCGTGGGTTATATTACACGAACCATTTCGGGCCAAATTCGACCACCCTATAACTCAAAACATATTTTATCTACGCATATGAAATTTCGAGTGTCTGTTGACATCCCCTTAATTGTCTAGAATACAAAATTTCATTATTCTACCTATAGCAGTTCTTGAGATATTGACGTCAGAAAATCGCTATTTTTACTATACACTCACTGACTCACTGACTCACTGACTCATCAAAAACCTAGACCACTTCCAATGGTCGTACTGACTTGAAATTTGGCATGCAGATAGGTCTTAAGGTCAAAGTAAAGGGAAAAATCTGAAAACGGCCAAGTGTGAGTCAGTTTTAAAAATAGCGAAGGTGTAACTTTGTTCTACTATGAACTATGAAGTCATAATGAACTAAGTGGGTCTATCTTCCAATGGTCGTACCGACCTGAAATTTGGCTCGAAGGTTTGTCTTTAGGTCGAAATAAAGTAAAAATCTGAAAACGGCCAAGTGTAAGTCAGTTTCGAAAACAACGAATGTGTAATTTTGTTCTACTATAAGTCGGTATGGAGTGGAAATGAGATAATACTTATTTAAATTTAGATACATACCAATTTAAGACAATACATGTTTGTCTTAAAGACAAGAACAATAAAATTGTTCACCACTCTGTGTGTGTCTGTTGCGGGAACCGAACCCACGATTTACGAAGTACAAAGCAGGTCACTAGGTACACTAGGTGCGCTAAATCAGTCAAACAAAAATGAAAAGACTATTTTCTCTCGCATAGTCTAAATAATTTCTAATTATATATACTACTGCCCATCTCACCCTCCGATCCGCCACGGGATGAGATGGGATGGTGCACTTCTAGGGCTACATAATAGGCCACCAATTATAATACCTACTGGTAGGTAGGTATTACCAAGTTATTAATTATCTATGTAGGTAGCGTACTTACAAACAAAATAAAGTACGTTATTGATGTATGTAATTATATGTAAGTAGGTACATTTTATAGGTGTAGGGAGCCAGTTTATTTGTAAAAATCACCTATAAATAAATAGTAAAATAGAATTAGACGCTTAGTATAAAGGGTATAGTATAAAGTACATACCTAAGTGGAATGAGACATTTCCTAAAGCAAAAGTGATAAAAAAATAATAAAGAACCTACACCTAACAAAAATAAATGAAATCCCATCAAAAACATAAATGTGAAAGGCTGCCAAGTTCGATACTATGGGAATGCTTCGCCTATAAAAGAAGTGAGATCTGAATAAGTACCAAGTTCCATAAAAATACCTCAAATCATAAATAGTTATAGGAATGCACACTTGATTTCCAGCAGTTTTTAAGGTACATTTTGAATAAGTATCACGTTACATAGAAATACCTAAAATTATAATAGTCAGAGAAACGCACACCGGTTTTTTTAGCAGTTTCCTGATAACATTTATTATTTTCAGTACTTTTTAATGATGTAACTTGGCAAGTTTCAATAGAAAATTATATACTTGACACATTGCAGTCCAAAGGTGTCGATTCATTGCATTGAAAAGGTGTGTGGTGTGTGAAAACTCTGATCTTCTTTTATAGGCGAAGCATTCCCATAGTATCGAACTTGGCAGCCTTTCACATTTATGTTTTTGATGGGATTCCAATTACTTCTAGCCCGGTTGTACGCCAAACCTGTTCAGGTTGCAATATACGTAGCACTGCACCAAAAAAGCTGTGCATGTTTTGTTTACTCCGGTTGTTTACTATTCACTATCATTTAAATATAGGTTTTAAATGTGTAAGGGTCTTCCTTGACACGATAAGACATTTTGCCAATACTCGGCATTAGGCTTAATACGCTTCCCTAGCGTCAGGTACTAATAAGCTCACTGCAAACAATGACTGACCTGCTGGCGTGCGATATCAGCAATTGTGTTAGAACATAACAACTAGGACACGACGGCCCGGACTATCAACACTGCTTTCAGGACATCCTACGTCCTCCATCTTACAGAAAACAACAGCCAAATTGCACAAGACCTTACCTACTCATAGTGCTATCTTACCAGAAAGCTCAAATGCAGTGTATTGACGACGAGGAACCCTCTTGTCCCTTTAGCCGTCAACACGGTGAATCCTCCTTCATATTAAAGGGTCGGAAACACGCATGTCCTCTCGAGTTGCAGGCGTCCACAAGCCACGGTAGCTGCTTACCATGAGGCAGGCCGTATGCTCAGCCACCGTCATGGTAAAAAAAGGAACCTACACGAAAGAAAGTTACTTACTCAAGGAACTTCTGCAGGTAATTTTTGCTGCACTGAGACCACGTGATCTTGCCACTGCCCAGCGTTGGGCTCATGATGTATGCGCTGGGGTCGCAGCCGTTGTCGGCTAATGGACCGTCGTGACGCATTCCAAGACTGAAATCATATGGAATAAAATAACAAGTACTGGAGAACATAAATAATTGTCAGGTTTATTGAAGCACCAAATTTCCGTTCAAAACATTTTTTTTGTCTATTTTAAGGTTTACCAATAATCGAGCGAGCGCAGCGTAAGCGAAATGAAGTGCTTTTAAACAACTTCGGCTACCTAGACGTCTGTGCATTTCGATGGCTTTTTGATTTTGAATAGTTGTCGCGCGATAACTTTAGTAACATTTTTCTGATCTAGGTATATGTTTGTTGGGGTTGTAGTATAGAGCTCAATACAATTTGAGAGTTCGTTCATGAGCATGATCGATTAAGGGGTTATGGAGCTAGAAGGCTCGAAAAAAAAACATCATTAGGGTCTTGTTATAAAAGACTACTAGTTATAACATTAAAACGTCCATATGTTAAGCAAATTGGTTACATGCTAAATGTGATAACTCATTAGCATTACCTACAGCTACAAGTAACAAAGTAGGTATAGAAAAATACAAGCACAGTTTCATGAATAAATATGTATCAGTAAAATAACTAGAAGAAAATAATATCCCAGATGACAGATATGTCCAAAATAACGAATTGCTTTCGGTTCCTGTCTCTATTTGTTTTTCTTTCATAGCATTTTCTTAGTTGCAGTTAGCTACTGATTCAGATTTGAAGGTTCATTTTACCACATTTTTAGTGTTTCTACTTCATAATCGTCTTCGACGTCCACTACTTATTTTAAGACTTGATTTTTTTTGTATTTAGCTTAATGGTAGGTTTAAGTAGATTATTAAATTATGTATTGTTGTTGACACATCCTTTTTTTGTGGAATAAATGATTTGGGGTTTTAAGACTTGGGACTTACCAAGTATCGGAGTTTTTTGGCACTCAAACAAACCATTTATGGCTTACAAACCTAACTTATAAGATTTCTCTTCATAAATATAGTCTGTTTATATATTTAGACTAGCTACATACAATCTATTGAGCGATAAGAGAGACTACAATAATGAAGTATAATAATGTACTTACTTGTGACCTATTTCATGAGCAACGACGTAGACGCTCTCAAAATGTCTTCCTTCATTGACTGTACAACTGCTTGTGACAGTGCACATTCCTGCCACTGGTGCTAGACCTACAATAACGAAGAACAATTTTATATCACTGTAATTTAAAGAAATGAACATGGATATCATAATTTTCGAAAACTGCATATGTGATCCAGTACAATCATCGTGTGCGTCAAATCCGGTAGATCTGATTTTTTGTGACCCCGTACTTTCAAACGACAAGGTTCCTAGATTAATGTTCGCATCTTAGCTCTTTAATTTTAAAATACTTATGCTTGTTTAATTTAAAGTTACACTCACCTACAACTTGACTGCTCACTTTCCCATTTTTACTGACTACATACAAGTCTAATCCAGTTAATATCAACGCATGATCCCAATGCAGCGGATCAGTATCACCCGGCGGATTCTCCAGCCTCTGCCACGTACAAAAATTACTCAAAAACCTGTCTATATCATGAGGCCTTTTCAAATTCGACGGATCCTCATGAAGAATCTCAAGTCTTTTCAAAATAAAATTTACTGGTCTACCTAGTGAAGGATCATGGTATAGTAATTGTACAGCATTAATCATAGCTAATACAAATCTCACTAACTCCCTTTCTGTATCTTTAGGAAAATTCACAGTCATGTGCTTGTACAAATCTCTGTCTATAAACACGGCAGTTTCTACGAATACTGCTGGTAACACAGCCCTCTTTTGTCTTTCTGTTTGCGTTTCTGTTTTTGGGATTAGTTTATTTATGAATGCTCCTATAGTTCTGTTCCTATGATTTAAGTCTAGTTTAAATTCCTCTAGGGTTTTTCTTGGCATCCCTGTTTCTCTTTTTCTTCTATGTTTGGTCCATATTTTCGCTGGTTCAGGAGCAACAATTGAGTTAAGACTATATTTTTCTATGCAAGAGTCTTGTTTATTACTTTCGTCAGTACGTTTCACTATGACGTGTGATTTAGAGTCTTCGCCATGAAATCTTTCTGGCAGTGGATGAATTAAATAGTAACTATCGTTGGATTTGACTACACCTCTCTGAAAAATATACGGTTTCTGTTTAGTGTCGACAGTTGCATGCTGACAAAAATAAAAGTATAAAAATGAAAAATGTAAGGTGTGCAAAACCTGTTCAGCTATTTGTGTAACATAGATACTATTTGGCTCTCGCTATGCTGCGGAATCTCAGTGGTACTAATTTATTTTACTGGCAAGGAGCAGGTACTTTTTGACCACAGACGTCGAAAGTCATCATGTCACCAATATAAACAAGAAAAGATTTCTCAATTACAAACAATTTTACCATAAAAATGCTAAAAAATATTCCCAAAGATGCAGGAAAGTTTATTGTAAATAAAATAAAATATTTACAACAAAAAAGGACTTAGTATTCCAATATACAATTTTTTGAAATTTGGCGTTGACGTGACCGGTACTGACATTTTATAGTGTTTTTTACTGGTTTTTTTAGACTATACATGGCTCGTCATTGCCATATGTAAGGTGTTTGTAGCGACACTTTCTCAGGGCCAAATAGTGAGTTGTCAGGCTTACTGAGCTCTGTATACCACCGATATGTAAATGTTTAACACTTACCACATCATCACACAGAAACAACGCCGCCCTCTCACTCCTGTACCAGCACTCCTCGCCCTCATGTTTCACCGGCTCCGTACCGTTGTTCCACCTCCTCATCACCAGGAACTGAGGGTCGAGGAGTCGCGCTGGCGTGAGGTCCAGGTGCTGGAGGATGGGTGCGGAGCGCTTGTGCTGGTGATGAACGATTTCGAATTGAGCATCTGTGAAAATTAAGTATTAACTCGATCAATGGTATTTAATGGCGAAATTCATTTCGTGGTTTGGGCATTGGGTTTACTTACGATTGCTCCACTTTCTTTCCGCAAAAAAAAAGAAATGCAACATCAACATGTCTTTGTCTCACGATATTAATTTGTCAAGTATAAAGCCTATAGCGACAAAAATTGAACTACGAACTGTAGGATAAGGGGTATCGATTTTAATATTCAACCTATACTAATATTTATCCTCGGTACTATGCCACAGGGGCCAACATTAGAAATATATTTATATGTGTATTTACTTTAGGTTATTTTATTGTAGGGTTTTTTTTTTGTTTAGTGATATTATTTTTATTTTTATTAAAGTTTGTTAATTGTGTCACGTAGCGCCGTCTAGTAAGAGCCGGTGGAACTATGTGATTAATTATTTTATTTTATGATATTGATAGTATTAATTTGTAATTATTAAAGAACATTTTATTTCAATACTATGTAAAATAAAATAATTATATTATTATTATATAATACAAAATCTCGTTCCGTTTTATTGTGTAATAAAACCTACATGTTTAGTTTGAAGCTAACTGGCAAAAATGGATTGAGCGAAAATATTCGAAATTCAAATGACTAAAAAAATAAAATGTGAAAAAGAAAAGAAGATGGATACAAGAGAAAAACGTAAACTGGATTCTATCAAATATATTAGAAAATAAATACATTTTGGATCTTTAATGATTTACTTAAGCTATTAAGCTTGTGCTGCACATCGCTGCTGTTTGTTTCGGCTGATTTGTAAGTATCTTTATCTGTGTAGCGATTCACTCAACGCCGCCATGACCGTGTTTGTTTGAGATTTTTATTTGAGTTCATTGATCTTTCCAGGTCAAGCCAGTTAAGATAATGGTTTTCCTTTGCGGGAAGTCTTTGTAAAAGGAAGAATCGGTCCCCAAGGTTTTTTTGGATTACTTCTCTAACGGAGATTCGAGGCCTGGAAGGTCTTCGCTACGAGTTCCAAATGCTTAGTGTATGTTGCTACTGATTTTCCCGTAAGTATTACTGCGGGTCAGCTTATGGTGTTTAAGATTATCATAAGCTGTTGTGCAAAAGCTAGATGATCATTATATTCCATTGTTTTCAGGTTTGTATGTTTTGTCTTCCGTGACAGGTACGTGTTGGCCCTTAAGTTTGCAGTAGTCTTGGACCTGTAGGTATCCTTTTAACGTTACCATTGCTTTTTAAAATGATTTGAATATCATAATAAAGGATGAGGTCTAATGGACAGTTTTGTTTGACATATTTAATGCACAGGTTCTAATACATATTATTTAATATCTTCAAATAAACATAATTTAATTTAACATTGATGGTGGTTTATCCTATAATGTAAAACTAGACATTAACGAACCAATAGCTCTCCAGATAACAGCTGAGCTAGTTGTTAGTATATTTTAGGGTGTGTTAGCAGACTGAAAGAAGTAATAAATAATTACCAAGTGGAGACTGTGTTTTCTTTCATTTATTTATACCCCTTAGTATTATGTAACCAGACGGGATCATTCTTATAGATTTTTTTGAAATATAGGTTACAATTGTATGTTTAAAAATAAAATAAAATTCTTAATATTGACCATAAGTTTTTACATTCTTACCATTGTGATTGGCACCAAATAGGAATATCTTCTCTGACTCTGTGAGATGCTGCAACAGTTGCTGCGAGTGATCCTGGAACAAGGTAATTATAATCAAACGATCCTTCTTTGCATATGACCGGTTACATCTCAGAAGAAGGGATACGAAGATTTTGAGAAGAAGTAATGTTATTCTTGATGATTGGACAAACCTACGTACTAAAGTAACCGTTATTAGTGTTATTACTTGTCTTGCTGCAGCAGAGGAATGTCTTAAAGGACAAAGGAATTCAAAATATGTCCATATACATCTTGTCTGTTATATCTACGAGTATATCCATCCTACCAAGTTCCGTATATGTGTGAAATATAAAGTTAACTAATTAACCTTGCGTGTCTAATTACAAGTGACTATTATCTGATATGAGTGACCTCGGCATAAAATTTTGACAATGGCGGGTTTCGCACGCTTGGTGTCTGAGCAATGAGATCGATAAACGATTGTCTTTTTTTAACTATTGTCACGTCTGCTGTATGCACCATGCATCCAGCATAAATCTTAGAACTTTCGCAGTTATTGTGTGGATTGACAGTTTTTGCCCTTTTCAACCGACTTAGGAGGAGGTTATCAATTCTTCGGGATCTTTGTTTGTGTTTTTTTTTATGTTTGTTCGAAGACGGCTGGACCGATTTGGAGAATTCTTGTTTTGTTTGAAAGAGTATAGGTACATCACATTTGGTTCCATTGTAACCAGGTCAGGATCTGATGATTGGATCCCGGAGAAATCGAGGGAACTCTTCAACTATTATTGGCACACCTATAGTGATTTGAGTATTTTTTACCTCAGCTCGAGCATTTTCTTTGGGAAAGGTAGAGGCTAAGTGAAGTTGGTTCTTTTTTGTTTAAAATTATTATTGTTCATAACGGCATGTATCTGCATTTCGAAGTATTGATAACACTAACATTATTATAATATTGCATAGGTACGTGTGTATACAGAGCTTTATTGCGTAGGTACGTGTATACAGAGCTTTATTTCGATTTCACATCAGCGCATACGCACATAATTGTGTGCAGACAAAAGTGCCGGATGTCTGATAAAACTGCACTTCGTAAAGTGCATTATGAAGTGCTTCATTGTAAGTTCTTAGCTTTTTGCAATAACTATCCATGCGTTTATTATTACCACGATGGTGCGTTGACTTTGATAAAAAAGGAAGACTGCACGTCGTCAGCTCCATAGGTATTACATGTGCGTTGCCGACCCTTTAAAAACCTGTAGACTCCTTTTTGAAGAACCCCGTAATGTATATATAGTCTCTCAAGATTATCAAGAACACCTCGGCAAGGCTCCCCTTTGAGAGGGAGGTGTATTTGTCCCTTCCTTCATTCACTTGTGCAATCATCAATATTAAGAGGGCCTGGCCCTCTGTCGTTGCAGCATTCTCCGTTCCAGCCTATCTTGGGTTTACGTCTTCGCTTCCTGGTATGTGTCGCTACAGCACCATTCTTTAATTTGTGTCATGTATGATATTCTGGGTCTTCCTCTTCCTATTCTTTCCTCAATTTTGCCCTCCAGGATGGTTAAATTCAACCCGTTTAATGTCAGTTAATACTTATTTTATTACGTGTATGATACGCGAAAGTTTTAAATGTTTCTTTGACAAGCGATGTTAATCTGCTAATTGAAATTTTGTATAAATCTAACACTATCTGCTTTACCGCACATCACAAAATGTCAGCCATTCCTCGCGCATTCCTCCGTATGACCCTTTGTCGTGACTAGAAGCCCCAATTCCTAAAACCCGGGCAGCCTTGTGCCCAAACGTTCTGTACACGGAGCTACGGAACCAATCGTGAATGCGGGGCCAAGGCGAGCGGAGGTCAGTGCGCGGATGGGCTGAATCTTCAATTCAACCCATAAATTAAGGTTATCTGCCTTTTCGCTGAATAACGTTTCCCAAACTGTTTCATTTGCCAACTGTGCATACTGCATTTTTTCCTGAAACTATAAGAATTTCAGGATTGTTATAGAACAAACCTAACCTAACCTATATTGTTCTACACGATGATTATAAAACAATCTCTGAAAAGTTTACAGTTTCAGAAAAAATGCAGTATGCCAAATGACACAGTTGGCAAATGAAACAGTTTGGGAAACGTTATTCGGCGAAAAGACAGGATACCGTTCCTAGGTAAACTGAAACCATCATAATCAATTTAAGAGTTTTTAATGAGATTCTATTCGAACTTCCGGCCTTTCTGAACACCGGTCCGATCGCTCTAAATGAGCTACTGACGCTGACTCATCCTTCGGTGGTATGATAGTCTTGGAGATAGCTAAGTCGGTTAGAGCGATCGGACCGGGTGTTCCGAAAGATCGCAAGTAATCTTTCCAAGGGAATTTTGTCATTTTGTTCCGCGATAACTTAAGTAATGTTTTTATGATCTTTATGAAATTTTTTGGGGCTATAGCAGAGATACCTAAATATAATTTGAGAGTTCGTATATGAGCAAGATCAATCAAGGGGCTATGGAGCTAGAACGCACGAAACGATTTTCACAAGGGTCTTGTTATATTGATCATCACATTTGCAAGTATATCGCGAGTTGTCAGTTCGACGCAGACTACTAGTAAAATTGTAATTTCGCTAGCAGACGTCTCCGCTTAGTAAAATAGCTTAAGACTTATTCTTTTGTCGGTGAAGTATCTTCCAGCAATCTATCCTGCGCGTGACCTTTCTTTTTCACTTTATGGCAGCCGAGGTGGCCAGACTATAAGTTCCTCTTTATACAGAGCTACGGAACTAATTGTGAATAGGCGGTGCCAAGGTGAGAGGTCAGCGTGGAATTGTGGCGCGGATTAGCTGATGGGACTAAGGTTAGGCTACGTTGACAACCCAATTACCTATTTCTAGATGGGTTAGAAAATATCTAAGGTCATTTTTAAAAATTCCTTGGTAGCATGGGGGCCGTTAAGTGGCGGTATTAGCTTTCAATCCAGAGGTTTTGCTCCGGTCTGGGGCCTCAAATACTGGCGAGTACCAATGAGTTATTCGGAACTTACAAAATTTCAATTAGAATAGGATTGAGATAGCTGTCAATCCATATTAATCTTGAGGCAAGTGTATGGTAAATTTGTTAATATAACATATTTTTACCAGTTAATTTTTAGTGAAAGATAACGTCCTGTCATATTGATGAGATTGATGATGTATTTCCATTGGGAAAACATACGATAAGTTGAGTTAAATCAAATTTATAGATTCGGTTTCAAAGAAACTCATCAAAGGTTACCGTATAAACTTCACTTTAACTATTTATGTAAAGTACCTAGCAAAAACTGTTTACTCCGATTGTTGCTTAACAGTCACTTGTTATTCACGCAAGAGCGCAATGATTTATCTCCGACAGATCTCCAGCCCATAGATCCCAAACATTGCGTAATAACTACCGCACAAAACTTTCATTGTTCAGCGGAGTCGTTCCAAAAGCCCATGCAGCGAGTCTATGGAAATAGGTAAAAAACATGTTGAGTTTTATAAGAAGAAGAGTGCTAGGAAAGAAGATGTCCGGGCACTTTTTTTTATCAAAAAACCTACCAGAGCTCACAATGAGCGTAGTTGTAGCCATAAATCCATTTTTTCACATTTCGTTTTCCAAACTTTAAAAGCTTAATAACAAAAAACTCAAAATTGTGTGAAAGTGACTAGACGTAGGCTTTCTGATTAACCTTCAAATGTAGTTAAATGGTTAGAAAATCGGCAATCTATCATGCTAAATACAATGCAAATAAAAAGATATAGAAATGAAAAATATACTAGGTTAATGTGCGAGGGGACGGAAAATAAAGGAAAAAAGGATATTTTCAAAATGCGATAATATTCGTTCACGCCGAGGCTTTAAGATTACGGACCTCGAGTTCAGGTTATACCGGTTCGATCGAAAATTCGAGTACCTGCGCACACGCAAGAATTGGTAATTCGGCGCGGACGGCTATTATGCACTTTCCCCGCTAATCGGCACGGAAATTATCGGGCGGGGATCCTGAGCGATGAGAAAGGTATGAAAAACTGAGAGAATCATGCATTTTGTCCCCATTGACTGATAAATGATGCCATTTGGCTTTAAATCGCGGAACTCTTACAGTTCATGTTTGCCATTAAAGTAAAGTATTTAACGAAAACGGGTTACATAGATATTAAAGTTATTATAGAGTATCTCCATTTCTACCTGTCAGATATGTAAGTACAATAATTCTTACATCTAGCGTGCACTAAATACTGGTATGTACCTATAGCTTAATTAGATCAGCTTATATACTTAAACTGATATAGGTGGCCCCTTACCAACAGGCGGGTTGTATGCTTGTTCGCCACCGGCTATTTCCAAGATTTTTAATATTCAGTTCTCTTATCAACCGACTTTAAAAATTCGAAGCAGGATGCTCTCAATTTTTCAGGATCTTTCACCGATTAACGATAAAGACGGTGAAAGGATTTGGATAATTCTTTTTTTGTTTGAAAGAGTATTCTTCACAGTTGGTCCCATTGCCATCAGGTCAGGATCTGATTCCGGGATCCTGGAGAAATCGAGGGAAACCTTTTCAAATATTATAGGCACACCTATAGTGATTTGAGTATTTTTACAGGAGCTCGGGCATTTGCTTTTGGAAGAGTGGTGGCTAAGTGAAGTCGGTTCTTTTTTGTTTAAATTATTTAAATTTACTTTTAACGACTATTCCGTATAGAAAAACATGTGCTATATTTAATAAAAAGAGAAATTGTTGATATAACTTCCATTTTCTGACTTAACACATAGTTCTGCCTAAACACTTTTCGCTACTTTAAGCAGGTAGTCAAACATAATTAGACTTAATGGTTTTTTAAGAGCTTTACTAGAAAGCTCGCTACTTACTATAAATTTGGAGAAATGCTTCTCAAATATGCCTACTTATACAATTAAGTTGCAACAAGCATTTTTAGTTGCAGCATCAATAGATGGTTGTAATTTATCTTCCATTGATCTGTTAATTATACCCGATATTAATTTATATTTAATTAGGTAATATAGGTATATGTATACTTGAAAGCTTTAGAAGTTGCTAAGTTTTAAGGCACGTTTAGAAAGTTTTTAGAAAGTAATAAAGTTGTAGTTAATTTTCGAATCAGAAAATGTAAATTTATTGTCCCCGGCTAATCTAAACTATAATAGTTATTACCTAGGCTCAGTCAGCAGCAGAAGTAACTAAGGAGGCCAAATGATCTAGGCATGATTATTAACTTAAAATAATAAGAATGTACAGTCACCTGCTATGGTACCTATGGTATGGTATCTACCTCAACAAAGGCCGCAAAAATATGTGACACGCTCATAAGAGCGCCATAAGGCCCTAGAAATAAGATTGTGTCAGATATTTTTGCAAGCTTCGTTGAGGAAGATTCTATTGCAGGTGACTGTATAACACTGGTTGATATAAATTGAACATGTGTGTGCATCTTTAAGCTCAAATCACACTTAGCGGAATTCTGTCTATGACGGAAATTTTGTCTATGGTAGCTGAATTTTTGTATGGAGCTCAGAAACAAAATTCAGCCGGAAGGTGGGTTTGTCCCTAGGTTGCCCTTGGATTTTTCGGTCTATAATGGCTGAATACCGCGCTGATTTCCGCTCAAGCATGTGTTGCGCCTTCCTGCGATATTTTTTCGCGTTAAGTGTACTATTTGATATGCTACAATGTAACCTCGTTGGGCTAACTACCTCGCATCATACAATGCATAAAGACCGCAATTTACGCGTTAAATCTTAACGCGAAATCTCAAGGTCAAAGCAATAAGAAATACTGCTTAATTGCATGAAAATCTAGGCTTGATGACAGCAATAAAACCTAACCTAGGGCCGTATTGTAACTTTAAAACACGATCCAACTTCAATACAACTCCAATGCATTAACAACGCAATACAGCTACGGCATAAACATCTGAATCAGAAATATCAGAATTAGCTTGAGAAATATTCCAACGCAACTTCAATACAACTTCAATAGGTATTGGTTGATTATTTGTTGTGTGTTGAAGTTATGTTTGAGATATAATAGGTTGTGTTGTTATTATATTGTTAATGTATTTTAAAATTAGAATCCGGCACCTAGATAACTTTAGATTTTTCATGTCAAAGTCAAGTCTTAAACACATCTTCGTACATTTAAGACACCTTTAAACTCAAAAGGTCTAAGTACATAGGTCATCAGTTATATCAGAGCTGCCAAGGTGGTCACAAATATCTGAATAACGCCTCTATTGTCAAGGCGATAAAGTGCATGTTCAGATATTTTTGAGTACCTTAGCTGCTCCAATATATTTGATGGCGACTGTACTATTAGGTGCTGGCGGTTCCTCGAGGTCCTCAAATGTCAAATAGTGTGGACAATAAAACGGGACCTCTAATCACCATACACACCAAAGGAGATCGTCAAGTTTTGTTAGGTGATTTGACCCAGATTATTTAGGACCATTTAGGAATGATTCCTACCTTTGAAAAATCGTCATATTGCTAGATCAGGACGATGGTAAAAAAATTGCGAAATCTAATGGGAAAATTGAAAAATCATGCATTTAAAACTTGAATCTGACAAGGACAATATTTGAAAGCGTGCATGCCTATGATTTATATATTAATGTAAAAATTACCGATTTTTTAAAGAAAATGTACAAAAGCGGACTTAAAAACAAAACGGGAATCATGATGAAATAATAAAAAGTCATATTTTGATCGTATTTATAGTTCCTGTATTTCGGTAAACAAAGACGGCTGTCAAACCATCATTGATACTATTAACTGAACATTCCTAACACCTATTGCGAAGAGATAAGGTTTACCACCGTTAAGTGCGATACCACTAGTATCTGACATTGCATAATTGAAAAAAAGATGCGTTTCGTTATCAAAGGAGCATGATATTATGCCACCCACTTTTAATATTCAAACTCCGATCAAAAATGCAAAAAATACGCATTTTCAATCTTTAGGCGTTTTAATACAGTCGATTTCTAATTTAAACTTCCGTATTCGTAGGCTTAGATATTATTTTAATATTACAATGTTCTAACTTACCGAACAGTATCAAAACGCAGATTATGTAACGGTAGACATTGACAGTGTCAAACCAAAAAACAAACCCGTTTTAGTCCAGGTGAAGTTAAACTTTATGTCAATGTCATAAGGACGTTAACGACTTGTCTTGCTGTATTTTAATCGCGGAAAGATCAACATAATGTTTATTTATTTAGTATTTCTAATTCCCGTTTAATTTTTTTGTAATATTTTGTCTAGTAATAAAGGTTGAACACGCCAAAACCTGGGCATGTAAAAATAGCTATAGTTATTCGAAAAATTGAGATATTCAAACTTTTTAAACAACAATTTTCTCACAAGGAACTGGGCTACAAAATGATGATAAATTTATTTTCTTTTATTTATTCGTTGGCAAAATGTCGAGCGTACAACATCAAAAACGTGAACGCATTTTGCACGAACATGTAAAAAATCCCATGTTAAGCTACAGAGATATCGCGAAAAGGCTGAAATATCCACAATCTACGGTTGGTCACGTATTAAAAACTTCCCGTGAACGCTTGACAATAGATAGAAAGCCAGGAAGTGGTGGGTTGCAGGGAGTCAAGAACAAGAAAAAGGAAAGAGTATTTTAAAGATTTTTGCCTCAAATCATACGATTTCATCTCGTGATGTTGCTAAAAAAGTGAAAATGTCTCAGTCCTATGTCCAAAAAGTGAAACAGAGGGCAGGACTGAGGAGTTATAAAGCCCAGGCCGCACCAGATCGAGACTCAAAACAGAACTTATCCGCAAAGATACGGTCGCGACAACTCTATGACGATTTTCTTACAAAATTTGAATACGCGGTGATGGACGACGAAACGTATATAAAATTGTATTTTAAACAAATACCTGGTCAAGAGTTTTATACTAGCAAATCTCGAACAGATAGTCCTGAAGATTTTGAACTAACAAAATGAGGGCAATTTCCAAAAAATACCTTCTTTGGCAGGCAATATGTAGCTGTGGTAAAATAAGTCGCTTGTTTATCACCACCGGGACAATAAACGGCGATATTTATCGGAAAGATTGTTTACACAAGCGTTTGCTGCCTTTTATAAGACAGCATGCCTCACCTCCGCTGTTTTGGCCAGATCTAGCCAGTAGCCAATACGCAAAATCAGTTATGAAATGGTACAACGCTAACAGGATCATGGTGGTACCCAAAATATGCAATCCGCCAAATAGTCCAGAACTGCGGCCTGTTGAGGAGTACTGGAGTATTATGAAAGGAATTCTAAAAAAGAAAGGCGGAGAAGTAAAATCGGTCCCTGAGCTACAAAAAATATGGACCTGGGCGACAAAAATCTTTTCTAAAGAGAGGGTGCAAAGTCTTATGAGCGGTGTGCGTAGAAAAGTTCGATCTATGGCTTACTGTGTAAACATTAATTAAAATTAAAAATGTGATTTTAGAATTCATTAAATTTGTCATTAAATGTGGTGTTCATAATGTGGTTTTTTATTTTTAAACTGGTTTAAAAACAAATTTTGCGTGCCCGAGTTTTGGCGTGTTCAACCTTTATTAATATATAAAATGTTTAGTAATATATAAAATGAGTATTTATTTTACATTGAGGTACAAACTGTATACGGTTTATATCAGGTGGCCCAAAATTGACGATCTCCTTTCTAAACTGTCCGACGGATTTCGAGTTTTGTCGTATTTTGATTGTATTATAAACAAACAACTTAAATATGCAAACACTATTTTTGGTTAGTCCCGAAAAAATAAAACCTTGCAATGATATCAAAATCGTATTCTGCCATGCAAATAAGAAAAACCAAGGCAAACCATACATAATTATCGACCCAAACAATTGTTTACTATTCTGTATCGGTCATCATCAAACCCGCTAGTTAGACATTGCATTGTTTTGGTGTTTTATCTTTTATTACATCTAGTATATCGCCCTTGGATTCTGTAATTTTCGTATGACCCGACATTTTTAATGAGATTTTTGGGGAGTTTTTACGTCTAGTTCTTAGGCTGTCTAGGTTTTGCTGCGATTGCTGGCGCCATCGTTATGGTAGCACACCGTCTATTGGGGGACTCAATGTTACTCTGCGTCCGTATGAAACACCTTAGACAACCCTACACGTGATCCCTGGGTGGTGCTAAAAGAGTAACAAACTTGGCAGCTGCACTGTCCCATCTGGACCTCGCAGCACTCACTGGATTTTCTTCATCATCTGCTTTCCCACTACTACTACCCCAGATAAGAAATGCCTATCTACATCCAGTGACATGTAGCCATACGATAAATAAATAACCGTCTAGTGGAACTCGATTCCGACCGGCTTCTTTAATTATTATCTTGAGCACTTTTCCTATACAGGTCATGAAAGGAAAGCCAAATTAGCTCCGACTTTTCTATACATATTTTTGATGCTACCGCTTTCCTACCGTAAAATACGTGATTGGATCCAAACGTTTAAGAGTACAGACAGACAGATGAGCTATAAGTGCTCTTATATGTAAAGGTTCTATTTTTTCCTTTCAAGGTAGGTACCTACGGAACCCTAAAAACATTAAAAACTACCTACTAATAAATACTATATATGTACTTTAATATTATATTGAGATTGAGGATAAGTATATTAGATAGTGTCAACATTTCGGTTGGCTTAGCTACGTGTATAGTAATTCAATTTCATTATTAAACTGTGCCGCTGTCTGTCAACAGTGTCAGTCAGCATTAATCTCCTAAACGAGACCGATAACATCTCGTGATAGAGGAGACGGCGAAACTGGAGTAGCGGAGCGAGTTGTGTCAACATTTCGATTGAGGTAAGGTGGAATAATTTTAAACAAAAAAGAATTCGATCGAGGTAAGGTGGAATAATTTCAAACAAAAAAGAATTCGATTGAGGTATGGTGGAATAATTTTAAACAAAAAATAATTCGATTGAGGTAAGATGGAATAATTTTAAACAAAAAAGAATTCGATTGAGGTAAGGTGGAATAATTGTAAACAAAAAAGAATTCGATTGAGGTAAGGTGGGATAAGACAAATAATTTAAACAAAGGAGAACCGACTTCCTTTTGGAAAGACTTCACCTTTCCAAAAGGAAATGCCCGAGCTACTGTAAAAAATATTTAAATCACTCACAATCAGGTTTGCCTATAATATTTGAAGAGTTCCCTCGATTTCTCCAGGATCCTTTTGATCTCCAGAATTGTATTGCCTCTGCTTTTTTGTTTGTGACTTGTGTATACTTTGTGTCTATTATTTGAGGTGTGCAATAAAGAGTATTTATTTTATGTTATGATCCCATCATCAGATTCTGACCTGGTTACAACGGGACAAACTGTGAAGTATCTTTCAAATAAAAAAAGAATTATCCAAATCAGTCCAGCCGTCTTCTTGTATTTAAAGGGCCATAAGAGCGTGTCACATATTTTTGCAGCCTTTGTATAGGAAGATACTATTGCCGGTGACTGTACTTGTATTTTTTTATTGATATGAGCCTAGTGTGCCTCCCACCTCGCCATCGCCAAATACCAAGTTTTTACTATAAATTGCTATAAAAAACCTATAACGCATTCTGCCAACTCTCATGGACTAAATGGTATGTGCTATAATCATATTAACACATATATTTTTATCGCCTAGATAGCCTAAAACGCGTTCAATCATTACAAAATACCATAAAGTCCCACGAAACTACTAACCTAGTTCCCATTCGTGGCATACTAGCACTTATTGCTAATTGCATAAGAATGTTATTGCATTTTGCGAAGTTTAATTAGAATTGTGCAAAATCGCACATGTGCTCGATCGCGTTGAAAGACATATTTGAAATAGATCACCTAAATGGACAGTGATTGAACTGTCAGTAAAATGCTACCAGACATTATCAGCATTAATGTCATTATTTCTGTAGGTACCCGGCCTTATCTATGTAAGTATATTAAGGATGAGTAGGACGGTATGACTAGTAGAGAAATAATGTCATTAGTACTGACCATATACTAAATATCTCTATACTCCGCTTAGCGCGTTATTTCTTTGAAACCAAAGCTGCCAAAACCGAGGGGTGCGGGAGGGGAACCGAGCGATTGCAGGCAATGCTAGACAGGGAACGCGCGATTGTTCCGTGGTGCATAAGAGAGAGACAAACATTAATGGCTGCCATGGTAACACCTTGTTTACTGTCACATCCAATAATTACAATTATATTTAGAGTCTGTCCGGAAAGACAAGTGTCGTAGAATGTATGAGCTTCCTTATAAACTACGACACTTCTCTTTCCGGACAAATTTTAATAGGTAATTAAGATAAAAAACGGTTTACCAGTGAAATTAAATGCCAAAATTTTGCAGACCAGATGTTATAGTGTTTCTGCGTCACAATTAAATGCAACAATAATGCGTTTTAATGCCGCAAGCAAGCGATGTTACATACAGGACTGAAAGGAAAGACAACTTTCTCTCTCACACCGTAGAGTAAAGCGACTGTATGCGTGGCAGCGGGGTTCGCCCGGCTATGCGGCGTCTTGGGTTATTAGTCTATGGTACTGACAGTGTCTAGTGGCCTAGCTACACGTTAATAATAATGACGGATGATGATAAATTTTCCCAGAGGGCTACATTATGAGGTTCTTCAAAAAAGAGTGTATAGGTTCTTAAACGGTAGGCAATGCGCATGTGAATCCTCTGGATTTACAGGCGTCCATAGGTTGCGGTGACTGTTAACCATCAGGTGGGATGTATGCTTTTTTGCCACCGTCGTGGTATAACTATCTTCTTTTACTATCCTTTCTCCCTGTGACTAAATCATCCTCCTAGCGTCTGTCCCGGCTTTTTCCACAGCTCAATTCACGGATCCTGAGGTCAGCTTGGCAACCTGATGCCTTGAATTGGCGTAGGCACTTATTTACGAAGAGACTGCAATCTGACCTGATCCGGTTTCTTCACAATGTTTTCCTTCACAGAAAAGCGAGTGGTAAATAGCAAATGATATTTCGTACATAAGTTCCAAAAAAACTATGGAGGTTCCTCCATAGGCTTCTATCCCATGCTAAGCGCATGGTTTCGGTTTTAATTGCATGGGTGCAGTAATTTGGGTACACCATTTTGCAGGGAGAGGGCAGAGGGCATCACCTCCATACTTACTTACATCAAAACAAAATTCAGGGGCCGTATTCTAACTTTAAAACACGTATAGACACGATCTAACTTCAATACAACTCCAATGCATTAACTACGCAATACAGCTAACATCTGAATCAGAAATATCAGAATTTGCTTGAGAAATATTCCAACGCAACTCCAGTAACTTCAATATTGGTTGATTGTTTGTTGTGTGTTGGAGTTATGTTTGAGATAGATTGTGTTGTTATTGTATTGTTAATGTATTTTAAAATTAGAATCCGGCACCTGGTGTTTCTCTCTCAGTTTCCATGGTAAAAGAATATTTGCACAAATAGCCAGGTGTGTGCATATTGCCAACTTTACCACAAGTGGTGCGCCTTTCTAAACAATGTTATCGTGGGACCTTTCTAGTACCGGTGCAAAGTCTACTGACTTTGCACCGGTTCCAAACAAATAGTGTGTCAAATAATTAGTGTCAATGTTCGTAGAGAATTTAGTAACGGGTAGTAGTTTAACTTAACGGCCTCCTAGCCCAGTCGGTAGTGACCCTGCCTACGAAGCAGGAGGTCCCAGGTTCAAATACTGGTAAGGGCATTTACTTATTTGTGTTTATTACAGATATTTGTTCCCGAGTTATGGATGTTTCTATGTATTTATATGTATATATCTATTATATATGTCGTCGTCTAGTACCCACAACACAAGCCTTATTGAGCTTACCGTGGGTCTAGGTCGATTTGTGTAAGATTGTCCCATAATATTTATTTATTTATATTTATTTATTATTCTTTTCAACTGGTTATTTGCTCGAAAGCTCGACATGAACGCATGACGACTTAGGGACTGGGGGGGGGGAGCGCCCCCCGCCCGCTCTTACCTCCGTCCCCTTAGAATATGGTATGAGTACTACACTACACTAGTTATTTCTTTAAGCTCTTAATATTTTATACAATATACTAGACTAGTTGTATAAGTACGGAATGCGATAGAAATTACTGGGCATACTTTATTGACCGACTAAATAAACTTGTGATTACAAGCGCCATTACAACGTTCATAGTTTGATCTTTATTTGATATTTATTATTGTTACTCTCAGTATACTCATAACCTACCTATAAATGCAAGCGAGGTGTTCTGATAATATGTAATATCATATTTAAATAATTTTAAACAAAAAAGAACCGACTTCACTTAGCCTCCACCTTTCCAAAAGCAAATGCTCGAGCTGAGGTAAAAAATATTCAAATCACTATAGTGCCTATAATATTTGAAGAGTTCCCTTCGATTTCTCCAGGATCCCATCATCAGATCCGGACCTGGTTACAATGGGACCAACTGTGAAGCATACTCTTTCAAACAAAAAAAATAATTTTCTAAAGCGGTCCAGCCATCTTCGAATAATCGGTGAACATAAAAAAATTGTATATAAAAAAAGAAACAAAGATCCCGATTAATTGAGAACCTCCTACTTCGAAATCTTAAAGTCGGTTGAAAAGCTCTTGTCGGGGACAGGTACAATTATTTGTGCACTTACCACATTGAGGTACATACATAGAGGGTACAATACGTTTACAAATATTTAATTGAAATTCCCGAGGGCTATGGCGCCATTCGTTTATTACGTAAGACTAATTAGGAGGGAGGGGGTTGACCATGTTTTACTCCTGACGAGAGCAATATTTTTATTCTTGGGTTTTCTTACGTAGGGGAGGGGGTCAAAAAGTGGCAAAAATTGTTTTGCGAAGGTAATCTAATAATAATACTAATTACGCCTACCTGAAATTCTAACGCTCGATCACTCTTGACTCTATATTGCTCCGAATCAAGATCAGACACTAGAAGTTTGAATGCCGTTCATTGGTTCAAACTTGTTCCAGGCACACCTCGGAAATAGGCTTTAGATAATGAATGGGTTAGATGCAATTAAGTTAAAGCTATCGTACTGAGACACCACTCAAAAAATCGTAATAACCATTAAAAAACTCATTCAGTTCTATACCGTATTATCGAGCATTAAGATCCAAATTTAAACTGGTTATCTATAGGTAATGTCTTTTTTGAACAGTGGATTATTGACTCTTAGATGAATGGACTGTGTACATAAAAATAATGTTTTTCTACTCGTAGACTGTAATGCTTGAATTGAAATTGTGTAGACCGAACTACTAGCGCATACTTTCCGATAGAGCTTTTAGGGTCGCATTTTGTAGCATCGCCAACGATGCTACAAAGGATTTTCATACAATATTGTAACACTGTTGTTCTTCCCGACCGCCCGTGTCCTCCTTCCCGACCGCCGGCACAATCCACCGGGAGATAGAACTTACTTAATTGTATAGAGGCAGCAGGTCTTTCGTCGAACTCTGTTCTTACCGGCTTGGCTATGTTGAGCACTCGTAGAAAAAATATTGTATACAATAGTGACATAATCAAGCTTTTCAATGTCGTACCTTACTTAGGCCACTCAGCAAGCTTCGTGGCCTAAACACGGTACTCGACTGAAAATTGTATAAAATACTATTTCCGGCCACTTACTGAGCAATGATTGCGGGTCACTGTCGATAGCATAGATAAAATCAATCTATTCGTGGTTAAGGTATATTTTTCTACTCGTCGACTGTAATGCTTGAATTGGATACTTTGTACTTTTGTAGACCGAACTACTAGCGCATACTTTTCGATGAAGCTTTTGTGGTCGCAAATTTTAGCATCGTCGCGGATGCTGAAATGGATTTTCATACAATATTATACAATAGTCGGGGAGGAGGACCGCCGGGTACGATCCAGCGGGAGATCGAAAATACTAAATTGTATAGAAGAAACAGGTTGTATTGTAAGGCATTCGTCGAACTTAATTATTACCGGCCTGCCTATTTTGAGCACTCGTAGAAATAGTATTGTATACAATCCATACTAATATTATAAATGGGAAAGTGTATGTGTGTGTGTGTTTGTTTGTTTGTTTGTTTGTTTGTTTGTCCGTCTTTCACGGCAAAACGGGGCGACGAATTGACGTGATTTTTTAAGTGGATATAGTTGAAGGGATGGAGAGTGACATAGGCTACTTTTTGTCTCTTTCTAACCCCCCACTTCCCTAAAATGGGGGGTGGAAGTTTGTATGGTTTGTTACCCCGAATTTAACGCGAGCGAAGCCGCGGGCAAAAGCTAGTAGTGACATAATTAAGCTTTTCAATCTCGTACCTTACTTAGGCCACTCAGCAAGCTTCGTGGTCTAAACACTCGACTGAAAAGCTCGTTATTATGTCACGATTGTATAAAATACTTTTGTGTAGAAATGAAACGTATCAAAGATCATTTTAACACACCAGATACCTTATTTTTACTGTCAGTGCTGACTGTATTATAAAATAACTAATGACGATGACGGGGGAAACTACGTGACACAGCTACCTAACAATTTACTTCACTTGCGTTCGATTTATAAGTTCGGTTGCTTGCAGTTTCTCCAGAACCGGTTCCTTTTCTCTTGGAATGTCTACTGTTTAGTTATTCTAGAATTTCTTAGTAACCTTAGTATGATTGAAATAAAACGGTTTTTGTTTAAGTTCGAGCTCAGAAAGCGTTTTATGGTTATGTCCCTTTGTCCCTTAGACGGCTGTAAAACGACAAACCGACAGTCATGTTTAGGTATGCGAGAGAAAATATTTATTTACTTTTAAACTCGCAATGGTACTGTCGAAAGAAATGAGAGTAGTTTGCTCAAGTCCTGAGCAAGAAAGAGTAATGTATTCGTACATATGTACAAAGGGAAACAACATGAGGTTCTCAATGTATAGAAATAAATAAAAAGTAGAAGAGATCCACTGCCTCAGGCGAGACCTAACTCGTGACTCTGGGAAGTCCGGAATATGCCCGTCGTTTTGACTAACTGAACTACTGAGACTTTTTTTTGTGATGGAACAGAAATTAACTATTTTTGGGCTTTGGTGTACCCAATTAGGTTTTGATTTTCCTGCGAAGTGTTGGAAAATAAGGATCAAATGGCCGTATTTTTGGATTGGGTTGAACTTTGATCTTTTACAGCTTTAAGGAACAGCAGATGTTAATTTCGACTTGATACCTCCACGCGCTGTTAAGAAAAAGGGTCTTGACAGACACACAGTTACTTCGTCTAATGTCGAAGCCGCTAGAAATGTCAATGTGGATCAACTTTGTCGTCTTTTATCCTTAACTTAAGTAGGTATACATGCCTCGATTTGACATGGCATAACTGACAGACGCTTGCGAGACAACTATGATATCACACTTTTGTGACAGTTGAAATTTGGGGTTGAATCACTCAAGAGTGATATCTAAAATGGTGGCCATATCCATAGACAAAACGCTCTAGCGAGAACTACTGACAGCTTGACAGTTAGGTGTGGACACGTGTGTACAGATCACTCTATCCACTAGCGATACAAGTGTGACATCCACGTCTCACAGTTTGGCATGTCTAATCGAGGCCCAGGGCTTAATTGGTATCGTAAATATTGAGACTAATGAAAAAAATAGAAGAAAATTTTTTTGGACGCATAAAAAAATTATGTATGGGACACGTGGTCCCAGCCGGCCCACCCTCCATACAAAACCAAGTTACCAAGTAACTTAAAAGGATTACTAGCATTTTTGTAACACCTTGTACATTTAGCTAATGTTAATATGATGACAGTAATGTCATAACACTTTTCTTCGCTTGACAGTTCACTGACTATTTTAACAAGAAAGAAAACATGCCGTCACGTTACAAATAACCAAACAATTATAACTACCTCAGTCCTAGTCACTCCAATTAAACATGCAAAAACGACTTAAAAATATTTAAATAAGGTTCAAATTGAGAAGGCAATAAATACTGTTGAAAGGCAAACATGTATGCCGCAGCAAAAGCCACAGTTTTACTCTAAGTACACATTAAAATTCCACTTAATATCTATGCAAATAAGATTCAAATTTGAATGAAATGGGACGCTTTCGGATAACTACCTCAGTCCTAGTCACTCCAATTAAACATGCAAAAACGACTTAAAAATATTTAAATAAGGTTCAAATTGAGAAGGCAATAAATACTGTTGAAAGGCAAACATGTATGCCGCAGCAAAAGCCACAGTTTTACTCTAAGTACACATTAAAATTCCACTTAATATCTATGCAGATAAGATTCAAATTTGAATGAAATGGGACGCTTTCAACGAGCGTAAATGAATGCTGCA
The DNA here is from genome assembly GCA_947086415.1 of Pammene aurita. Lineage (NCBI taxonomy): Eukaryota > Metazoa > Arthropoda > Insecta > Lepidoptera > Tortricidae > Pammene > Pammene aurita. The sequence goes on along the minus strand of OX352302.1, from coordinate 32,933,598 downwards.
ATTAACTTCACAAGTGTTCGATGTTCAATGACCATTACGACCCATAAAGTGGTTCAATAGTTTAAACATTTACACGAATTTGAATCTTATGCCAAAGATATAAAGACTGCATGTGTACATATCCATCGTGCGAAAACGACATGTTAATATTTTATAGTCAATAATTTTTACAAACTAATTTACATGTAATAAAACTCATTTGAAAACTGTTTTGCAATACTATTATAGGCTTGTATGACGGGCACAATTGGGGGCGTGATTCTACATTGATTTTGATAGCTTGTGACATGAATGACAGATGTTGTGACATAGTATCACGCAATCTGATATATATCTTCGTCTACACGCTGAGTTGGTAGCTAAGTAGGTAAAGTTGCCGTCAGATATATCGGAGCGGCCAAGGTGGTCACAAATATCTGAACATTATTTTGTTCAATATTTTTTGATTTGCCACGCCAGTGAAGACGCCAGTTCAAATCTGGCCTCGGTTACCGGAGGGTTTGGTCACTTTTTCTGAAGAATATGACATCTATTTTCAACGTCTCTATTGTCAAGGCGATAAAGTCCATGTTCAGATATTTTTGAGTACCCGACTGTATGATGACTGTACCTTTTTGGCAAACGACATAGTGCACATCCCCCAGAATTAACAGTGGCAGTGCTGATATACTTTGTGAAGTAGGTAGTTGCATAACTTAGACTGACTTCGTACTAGGGAATGCTAACCGGTTATAACCGAAACAGAAATAATCGGTTATTTCATCCCGAAACTTGTACGGTCAGCTGCAGAGAAAAGGTACCACCGTGCCCTACAAACTTGTATGGCGGGTGGTACCTTTTCTCTGCAGCTGACTGTACACCGATACTTACTTTTCGATGGAGCTTTTATGCTCGCAAATTTTAGCATCGTCGACTATGCCGAAATGGATTTTCATACTATATTGTAGCACGGTCGGGGAGGAGGACCGTAGTACTCCTGTACGCCGGTACGATTCACCCGGAGATCGAAGTTACTAAATTGTATAGAGGGAACAGGTTGTGTGCATTCGCCGAATTTAATTCTTACCGGCTTGCCTATTTTGAGCACTCGTAGAAAAACAACCACACAAAGCGAGAAAACAATGCTATGTATTTATTATGAATAGTCAGCGAGTTAATGCCTAGACTGGTCGAAAAAATCGGGTCAGATCCTAGATCCATTCCAATCGCTTAGCAAGCATGGGCGGGTTTGAGGAGAACCAGAATAGGTAAGTGTACGTCCGCTTTTCCATACAAACTTAGTTCTCATTCATGGCATATTGATATTACGGAGAGTATTTTAACACAGGCACCGTTCGATATGTGGACGAGTTTAGTGAAGGTCCTTAATTCTTTCACTAATACTTAATAGTTAGCGTATAGTATATTGTGTAGTTTCGAGTTCGACTAAGTTGGTTCTAAGCCTGCGCCAACTTTCGTATTTTAGGAGTGGTTGATCCATAGCCCCGCATAGACGAGCGACCCCCGCTGCCAGGCTTGAGGTAATTTCACTCTACAGTGAGACACTAATTATTGGAAGTGACTTAGTAAACTTAGTACGTCTCCATGGCAACCATTAATGTCTGATTCTCTCGTACGCCCCACGGAACAATCGCGCTTTCCCTGTCTAGCATTCCGTGTTCCCCTCCCGCAGCTTGGGTTTCAAAGAAATAACGCGCTAAGCGGAGTATAGTGATATGTTGTTTATGGGTTGATCATAAAATGCATCTCATGTTGATTTGATATGGTGCCGGATTAGAATTTTAAAATACATAAACAATTCATTAAAAACGCAATATATTTCAAATATAACTTCAACGCACAACAAATAAGTAAACAATATTTATTATTTTATCGTATGTCACTGGATATAGATAGGCATTTCTTCCCTGGGGTAGTAGTAGTGGGAAAGCAGACGATAAAGAAAATCCAGTGAGTGCTGCGAGTTCCAGATGAATGAACCAATATTGAAGATGTATTGGAGTTGCATCGGATTAATTTTCAAGCAAATTCCGATATTTCAGATCACGACGTTTAGGCGCTAGCTGTATTGCGTAGTTAATGCATTAGAATTGTATTGAAGTTGGATCGTGTTAAAACGTGTTTTAAAGTTGGAATACGGCCCATGTGAATGTGACTAGATTCACCTACGCTTGCGCACCCTATTGGAATATCAGAACAGTACACAATGCTATTCATGAATATTTCGTTCCGCCATTATGACACGGATTGACAAAAAATATTGGCTTGCTAAATCGTTGAATAGGCTTTCGTGCTGTTCTGGATACGTCAGCTTAATTAGCTTGGATCTTATTGTCTATTATAAGATTAATTACTATTCCCAGGTCGAATACCTTGTGAAACTTATGATTTAAACCTTAGGTACCCTACACGATTTTCACTTACTAAACTCTGCGTGCGATCATGAACGTGATATCACGATAGAAACGTCAGGTTTAGTTTAAAATTACTTTCAGTAACACCATAACACTATAAAAATATATTGGTTACACTCACGTCACTTTAGTCACTTCGCGCGACATGTTTCGGAGAGCCTAGGTCTCCACCTAAAGTGACGTGAGTGTAACCGTTATCCATACTAATATTATAAATGGGAAAGTGTATGTGTGTGTTTGTTTGTCCGTCTTTCATGGCAAAACGGGGCGACGAATTGACGTGATTTTTTAAGTGGAGATAGATGAAGGGATGGAGAGTGACATAGGCTACTTTTTGTCTCTTTCGAACCCCCCACTTCCCTAAAATGGGGGGTGGAAATTTGAACATTACGGGGGGCAATCAGGAAAGGGGAACCGTGTTACCCCGAATTTAACGCGAGCGAAGCCGCGGGCAAAAGCTAGTATTTTTATAGTGTTAGTATATATCTCACAAAAGTTTAAATTTAATAACTTTTAGTAATTTTTAGTTTGTATTGGTAATGTTATAAATACTTCCTTTAAGGAATACTGTTACTATCCTGACTGCCAACTAAACACGTGTTCTTGTCTGTCCTGTCCCTAGAGTGTTTCAACGACACCCTGGGACAGAAAACCTAATGGAAAATATTGGATATGTCAGAAGTGACTTTTGGGTTATTTAGATCATTCTTTTCCAGTTATCAGTTAGTTTTTAATTACGTAATGTAAAATAGGTATCAAAATATTATTGCTTAACGTTATACGATCCGTAAAATGCTTTAGAGAATTTGGTTACCAGAATTACAATTTACATGGCATTTTAATGACAAAGGGATATCATGTCGATGACAAATGCGTAACAAATAAAGACATTAAAGTTAGAATACGGCTTCATTTAACTAGCGTGCATGCGTTTTCATACGAAACTGTATTGTTCTCAATACCTAATATATGACTATTAATTAATGGATTGATTTTGTTAATTACTTTCTGGCAATAACAAATTGAACTACGTTCCATAAACCTGTCACTTTTTGTTATAAAAATGATACATTATTGTTGGTACGCTGCCCATCGGTGGACCTTATGCCTATTGTAATAAGGTCCACTGACGTAAAGTTAAGAGTGTTGCTGTTTGTACATACCTACTTCCAAAATAGTTACGGTCAAAATAGAATAATGGTACCATTACACACCGTACAGATGACGGAAATGGTCAACCTATCCATCACTATTTATTTCGGGCGACCGTGAAATTGACCGCATTACTGTTTTACTTTACAAAAAGTTTATGTTATCCGGAAAATTGAGGCACTTACGACCTATTGAGACTGATGGAAGGTGGTTAGAATGTGTTCGAATTTCGTATATTTTATAATAAATTATGCAATTGTGAACTCTATTGTTCTCTTTTTAAGTTCTAAATTGAATACATTTCATGTTCATATTTTGAATAAAATTGTAAATAGGTACAGTCAAGGGCATAAATATATGCACGTTGCCAAAGTTTCAAATATGTATATAATGAACTATCAATTAGCCATCACAACGAGCAACAATATAAAGGATAGTACAGACTCAAAAAGATTTCCTGAAAATATGGCTACTGAAAATTTGTAACCAGCCAGTCTTATACCGTAATAAGACTGTCAGAGAAACTGCTGCATGAGTCGGTTGTTAATTTTTTTGGGCTGATTGTGTAGGTATCCCTAGAATTATTGACCGATATCCTAGAATTATTGACCGATATCCTAGAATAATGACCTATCGTATAATGTTAAGTGAGATCACTGAGGGTGGAACAGAATGAGACGACGGTCTTTTCCGTATTAAAATTAATCATCGGGATGTTTTCAGACTTAGAACTGTAGGTATATTTTCCCAATTAATCTAATTACATATTTGGCCACACTAATTAAAATGTTCAACATTTGCGGAAAAAATGACGTTACATTATGTAATATTCAGGGTGTACAGTCGCCATCAGATATATTGGAGCGGCCAAGGTGGTCACAAATATTTGAACAACGCCTGTACGTCAAGGCGATAAAGTGCATGTCCAGATATTTTTGAGTACCTCAGCCGCTCCGATATATTTGATGGCGACTGTACCATATTCAGAGCATAATATCAACGAAATAGTAGAAAAAAAATGATTTTAAAAATACAGTAGCAATGTTTTCCTATCTCTAATAGGTACTACTAGTTCAATGACATTGCCCTGGGCGAAATTGGTTTTACAAAGAACAATGACAGATGTATTTTGTTTCATAATCCGTTAAACCGGTTTTATCTGGGTTGAATGTCAATACTAAATAGTTGGACTAAATCGTGACTTGAGAGCATAGTTTCTTGAGCGGACAAATTGAGTGATTAATTATTTCTAAAAGTACATAATTGTTAATTACTTACACGTTTAAAGGAGGTAGTAATTAACGATTTCCAAATGTTTGTACCTTGTACAAAATACAGTACAAACGATTTCCGGATTGGGATGTAAAGCAGGTAATTCCTTTTCGCAAAGGTATGTTAAAAATGAAGAAATAAGTCAATAAAATACGGGGGTGCCAGTTATTGCTGACCTGTAAGGCTGTAATATAACACAAGTGAGTACAGCCGTTTGATGCTTATACAGTGAATAAAAAAGTAAGAAAATGTAATAATGATAAAAGTTTCCTTGACTCCTCCATTGACCGTGTCGGAAACGGGATAATACGTACTTCTTAGCCTTTATACGTAATGGTTTATATTTTACCATCGTTTTATGTTTTCAACCGACTTTAAGATTTTGAAGGAGGAGGTTCTCAACTCTTTTTTTTAAGTGTATGATCACCGATTATGCGAAGAACTATACGAAGACGGCTGGACTGATTTAAAAAAAAAAAAATTTAAAGAGTATACTTACTTCACAGTTGGTCCCTTTGTAATTTTTGTTTAATACCATGGCGGTAGCAAACAAGCATACGGCCCGCCTGATGGTAAGCAGATACCATAACCTATGGACGCCTACAACTCCAAAGGAGTCACAAGTGCGTTGCCGACCCTTTACAAAAAGGAGTATTCACTGTGTTGATGGCTAAAGGAACAAGAAAGTCCCTCATCGTCAACACACTGGGTCCTCTTTGAGCTCTTTGGCAACCTTAGTCACCAGCAGGAACACAACACTATGAGTAGGGTCTAACGCTATTTGGCTGTGGTTTTCTGTAAGGTGGAGGTACTTCCCCAGTCGGGCTCTGCTCCAGATCTGAGCGAGATGACATTCGCTGAACGTGCCCTACCACACTAAGCGAGATGCCATTCGCAGTGCCCATACCTCTCTTTTTGGCGCAGTTTAAGGACATACCCAAGACCGGACGTAGTTCAAGGACATACCCCGGGTCCAAATAATAATAATAGGTAATTAATTAATGGGTAATTAGGTCAGGATCTGATGATGGGATCCTGGAGAAATCGAGGGAATTCTTCAACTATTATAGGCACACCTATAGTGATTTGAGCCTTTTCTACAGCAGCTGCTTTTGGAAAGGTGAAGTCTAAGTGAAGTCGGATCTGTTTTGTTTAAAATTATTGTATAAATTTGTTATGTACAATAAAGCAAGATAATACATTAGTAATATTTTATTCCGGATCTCTAAGTCCCTTACCCGTGATTTGCGCCAATTCAATACAAATCGTATTGAAGAGGCCATTGAGCAGAATAAGGGCTCTAAAGTTTTCGCAAGAGATTTGTCTATTGGGCAGAGCCAGCTCGCCAAAATAAAAACTGAGGATGGTAGAATCGTTTCATCCAGACCCGAGCTTCTGGTGGAGATAGAGGACTTTTATGGACAGCTATACACATCAACTAGCAGACCTGAAGTTGATCTGGCGGAAGACCCTAGAGCTAGACTGACCCGACATTATACCGAAGACATCCCGGACATCAGCCGTACGATATTAGAATGGCTCTTAAACAGCTCAAAAACAATAAGGCACCTGGTGAAGACGGAATTACAGCCGAACTTCTGAAGGCCCTTCAGAAGTTGTTCGACTCGGTTTTACTAGAAGGGAGAACGCCTAAGGCATGGAACAGAGGTGTGGTGGTATTGTTCTTCAAAAAGGGTGATAACGCATTACTGAAGAACTACCGACCCATTTCACTTCTGAGCCATGTCTATAAGCTGTTTTCAAGAGTCATTACGAACTGTCTCGCACGCAGGCTAGATGACTTCCAGCCTCCCGAACAAGCCGGTTTCCGAAGAGGCTTTAGTACCGTAGACCACATCCATACGCTCCGTCAGGTTATACAGAAGACTGAGGAGTATAACCTGCCCCTCTGCTTAGCGTTCGTGGACTACGAGAAAGCCTTCGACTCGATCGAAACCTGGGCTGTACTACAATCTCTCCAGAGGTGCCAAGTGGACTATCGCTATATCGAAGTGCTGAAGTGTTTGTACGAGAACGCCACTATGTCAGTCCGACTCCAGGACCAGAACTCGAGGCCTATTCCGTTGCAGCGGGGAGTCAGGCAAGGAGATGTTATTTCTCCTAAACTGTTTACCGCTGCACTGGAGGATGTTTTCAAGACTCTGGACTGGAGAAGGCTAGGCATCAACATAAACGGCGAGTACATCACTCACCTTCGGTTTGCTGACGATATAGTAGTCTTGGCTGAGACCATGGAGGATTTGAGTACGATGCTCGATGACCTCAGTAAAGCCTCCGAGCGAGTTGGTCTAAAGATGAACATGGATAAGACGAAAATCATGTCAAATACCCATGTAGCACCAACTCCCGTTACAATCGGAGACTTTACACTCGAAGTTGTGGACGATTATATATACTTAGGACATACTGTCCAGTTAGGTAGATCCAACTTCGAGAAAGAGGTCAATCGACGAATCCGACTCGGTTGGGCAGCGTTCGGGAAGCTACGGCACATCTTTTTGTCCAATATTCCGCAGTTTCTCAAGACGAAAGTCTTTGACCAGTGTGTGTTGCCAGTGATGACATATGGTACTGAAACGTGGTCGCTTACAATGGGCCTCATAAGAAAGCTCAAAGTCACCCAAAGGGCAATGGAGAGGGCTATGATTGGAGTCTCTCTGCGTGATCGCATCAGAAATGAGGCCATCCGCAGCAGAACCAAAGTAACCGATATAGCCCACCGAATCGCTAAACTAAAGTGGCAGTGGGCGGGGCACATTGCTCGTAGAACCGATGGCCGTTGGGGCGGAAAGGTTCTCGAGTGGCGACCACGAACTGGAAGGCGCAGCGTGGGTAGACCTCCCGCAAGGTGGACTGATGACCCGGTGAAGGTCGCGGGAGTCCGCTGGATGCGGGTGGCGCAGGACCGGTCATTGTGGCACTCTTTGGGGGAGGCCTATGTCCAGCAGTGGACGTCTTTCGGCGGATATGATGATGATGATGAATATTTTATTTTATTTTACTTGTTTCAGGAACTGGCAGGGATGTTATTTCCAGAGCCTGAGCGTTCATGGGAGGAAATTCTTGAAACCGAACAGTGCATGAAAAAAACGCCCCCAATGTTTTACAAAAAAACGCTTCAATTTGCCGCTCAATTTCGTGAACATGGACAAGGGAGCTCATACCATACATTTGCTTCACACGCTCACCGCTAACAGCGTCAAAGTACAAGCGATATCGCTCGGGGTGTTTTTTTCGTACAACAGACATTACATACAATGTCACGTCTGAAAAAATACACATTTAATGTGACATAAACATGTATCCAAGACTTCACGGCTTGTTAATAGAACCGTGGCTACATGTTTTTGTCACATTAAATCTATCCATATTTTCAGACGTACTAACTGTACCTAGACTCCAAGGAGTGTGCATGAATGCTCTGCCGACGGAAAGCGCTAAGCTTGTATAACCGTAATAGATGTATCTTATCACATTTTTTAAACATCTAAACTGTTTGAGTAACAACCTAAATGCTCATACGCGTATAATTATGGCTGTCATATCACCAATTACCTTTGTAAGTATCATATCAACGTTATGTCATAATTTGATATGTTGTAAAGAAAATACTGGACATGTTTTAATTTTATCTGATAGGCAACTACACTTTTGCATATACTTCTTCTTATTAAGTTACCTAAAATCCTTAGGGATCAATGTTGCTCTGCGTCCGTAGGAAACACCTTAGACAACCCTACACGTGATCACTGGGTGCTAAAAGAGTAACAAATTTGCCAGCCGCACTGTCCAATCTGGACCTCGCAGCACTCACTGGATTTTCTTTATCATCTGCTTTCCCGCTACTACTGACCCAGGGAAGAAATGCCAATCTATATCCAGTGACATGTAGCCATACGAAAAAAAAAACCTATAATCCTGTGTGTTAACTTCAAATTATGATGCTTAAAATGCAAGTCATCATTCATATGAATGAAATGAATTAACCCTTTCACAGCCGATCAGTAACCTAACTCCTTATTACGGCAATTACACATACTTTCAACTCTATCGATAACATGTTATAGTTTAACTACTATTTTGTAACTAATTACTAATGTAAACGGTATTTATCATGCCTATCAGTAACAATTCATACGTAAGTGTTGAAGTATGCAATTATTTGCAGGCACGATTTAATTATAGTCCGTGTTGAAACTTGAACTAACTAACTAACATGCCGAAAGGGTGATGCGAGTGGACTCTTGGAATTTCAATTGTCAGTGTGCAGATCAATCTATTTTGATAAATTGTCCAAAAGTTTAATACTCGTAGGTAGTAGCATTTGTATTTACTAAAACACGAAAACTTTTATTTTACATTTTTTTTTTTTTTTATACCACGACGGTGGCAAACAAGCATACGGCCCGCCTGATGGTAAGCAGCTACCGTAACCTATGGACGCCTGCAACTCCAAAGGAGTCACATGCGCGTTGCCGACCCTTTACAAAAAGGAGGATTCACTGTGTTGACGACTAAAGGAACAAGAAGGTCATCGTCAACACACTGGGTCCTCTTTGAGCTCTTTGGCAACCTTACTCACCAGCAGGAACACAACACTATGAGTAGGGTCTAGTGCTATTTGGCTGTGGTTTTCTGTAAGGTGGAGGTACTTCCCCAGTCGGGCTCTGCTCCAGATTTGAGCGATGACATTCGCTGAACGTGCCCTACCACACTTAGCGAGATGCCATTCGCAGTGCCCATACCTCTCTTTATGGCGTAGTTTAAAGACATACCCAGGTCCGGACGTAGTTTAAGGACATACCCCGGGTCCAAGGACATACCCCGGGTCCATATACATACATATAAAATAGGAAGACGTGGTCCCACGAAGATAGAACTGTGATTCCATAATAAGCCGCGGTCTCGTGCACACACACTCACTTTTAACGTTTGAACCAATCACCGCTCGTCCACGAGTTGTATATGTGTGCATGTCGCGCGTACCTAAACACGAGGAAACCGGCTTATGGAATCACAATTTATTTTTGTCTTCACTATGGTCTTCACGGCACCGCGTCTTCTTATTTTACATGTCTATGTTTTATCTATGTTTCATTTAATATCTTTGATAAGTTGATAAGACACCGAATTAAAAATATAAAAGGACGAGACTCATTATTTTTAGTGCGCCTATTTAAATTTTTTGTTTAAGTATTTTTTAAATTATTTGTTTAGTACATACTCTACTGTTTTCCATCATTTACCTAAAACCAAATTATTTTAGATTTTGAAGCATATTTCTGGATTGAGTTACTGAAAAAAAAAGTTTCTATACACCGAAAGGGATACACAATCAGCCCAAAAAAATGGCCTCACAATAGTGCTGTAAGATCGACTCATACAGCAGTTTCTCTGACAGTCTTATCAGTTTTATTACGGTATGAGACTGGCCGGTTACAAATTTTCACGAGCCATATTTTAGGTAAATCTTATTTGAGACTGTACCTCTCATTGAGTAACAGGAGATGATATTCCTAAGAAAATTTTTGTCCCAAAATTTGTAGTGAAAATCACTAAAAGTCTATACTACTCTTTGATTCTATCATAGCTGTCAACCGCCAAATATGGCGCACAAAATTTGTTCTAAATGTCATATCTAGTAGAATACATAAATCAATGATACCTCTACTATATCCTTACTCAAAGTTCTACAGTACACTAAATGTTGATAAGAAAAGTAAGCAGTAAAAAACTACATGTACCTTTCGACCTAGAAAAGTTTGGCATACAATATGTATCTATTTAACTGCTAAATTGAAAGTTTGGCCTGCGCTGCTATCATATTGCACTCTACATTTTGGAATACAATGGCAATGACATTTGCATTTTCGTTATGCAAAAGTATTGATTCAATTATATTGATCTATTATTTTTATTTAGATTGTTATTGGGTACAGGTAGAAGTATTATGCGGCTTAATTTTTCGTAAATTATTTCAATTCTTGATAAGATATTTAGAATCATATAGACAGACAAATTTTGTCTCTTTAGTTGAAATATCTCGTAAACTAAGGAAACTAAAGTTTCTTTTTCTATTTCTGCTACTTGTCAATATTTTTTATTCATCAATTTCAATTTGGTTTAACTATTTAATAAAATATCGCTTGTAAAAATAAATGTTATACAAGAGTTTAAGCAAAATTCTTAAGGAAAAAATACAGCTATAAATTTTAATTATTAAAAATTTCATTCTACTATTACGCAAGCATAAACTATAGAACCGTGTTCTACTAACCGTTTTACCGCGTACCTTAAGGGCAAGAGCTGTCAATTGCCCGTGCTTCTGTAAGCACGTTCAAATACTTACAAACTTATTTACTGCTCTTTAAGGCCGAATTTTGTTAAAAATTGCCTTTCTTTTGTACGAAACTATGCTAATCCATTTTTTAACCAACGGCAAATGTAAGTTTGTAACACAGTGTGGAATGGTTTAGGATTGCTTTTGGAATGGTCGTCGTGCAGTGCAAGTATACGTCAGTCATGATCATGACACTTGCAATATCGAATGCTTAAGTCATGAACATGACACTCACGACTATACCTGGGTATTTAATAAATACATTTTTTAACTACGGCATGGTATAACGCGTGGTTAAAAAAAATATAGACGACTTAAGTCGTGCTTTAAAGTACTAACTAGTTAAAATATGAATGCCCAAAAATGGCTAAAATGCAGCGCAAGTCCAGGGACTGATACCGGTATAACAAAAGATCGAAATAGCAATATTTATCCGATGTGAAGTATACTCATTCAAACAAAAAAAATTCCAAATCGGTCCAGCCATCTTCGAATAATCGTTGAACATACTGTAAGCATTATTATTGATAAATACTTTAACTTGTAAGGATAACTACTTTTTATTTAGCATCATCTTAAAAGACTGTCAATTGACTATTCCTTGTTGCTCGTTCCCGCCATTTTGATGTTATAAAATGACGGGTATACAGCTGCGGCCGCCATTCGGATCTTGACCAGATTGTTGTAAAGACGTCTTGAAAATATTATTGTCACATAGTGTAATTTATTCATATTTAAACCTTGTAACAAACGAATACAAGTGTAAATACTGGTAAAGTACCTACTGGTTTATTTTATAATCCTAGTCATATCCCCTACATCTCAGCAGTGGGATCTAACAAAAATCGACAGGATTTTTGCCACGCCGTACAAAAACGTAAGGTTTTCATTTTTTTTAATAATAAATTAGATTGATTGGTGAAACTATATTTTCCGTAACGGAGTAAGTCCGGAGGTTTATATGGTTAGTTTAACATGGTCATTTTGCCAAAGGTTATTCTTTTGGATATGCACATGTTAGATGGTATGTTTATTGATAATTGAAGGTAAACTGTATTTTCCGTAACGGAGTAAGTCCGGAGGTTTATATGGTTAGTCGTACATGGACATTTTGCCAAAGGTTGCTCTTTTGGATATGCACATGTTAGATGGAGATGTTTGTTATGTTGTTATATAATCAATATAATTAATTATCAGAGAGATTAGTAAGTCAGATATTTTTGTCATTATTCCTAATGAAGATAACTTCACAATCCATAAAAATATGTTCTGTTATTTAAAATCAACTTTTATGACCTAACCTTCAATTCAATAAGTATAGTTTGATATTCGCTTAAATTTTGAATAAAATAACGTTGCTATTATTATAACCGTATAATTCGCGTACAGTATGTCTCAATGGCAAATATATACTACTTATATTTTGCAGTAGTCAAATTAATCTTTTAAAATACTACCCGGTAATTTATATTCGAAGATTTGCGGGGAATAATTTTAAATTAATTATTTCATATGAAGTAAATTAACTTTTTCGATGGCTTACGATATTATTCAAAAATGCAATTATGAAGCCCTTTTTGGAAAGCGCATATTATTTCAAAACAATTTGACGAATATTACGAATATCATGCCATAAGCAGGCTGCATTCAAAATACTTTGTATCTCTTTCTAATAAGTAAATTTGAACACAAGTTGAAAATAATAATAAATCTTAGGAAAAGGTAATTTACATTCCTTTTCCATTATTACCACAAACAAATATAATATTGTTTCGACAACGGAATATTCAGTAATGAAATTAATATGCTTTATGAATATGATTAAAATGAATCAATAATTTATTAGAAACTCCTTAACGCCTGTAGTGTGTACATATAATGTCTCTAAGTGGTTCACGCTTATTTATCACTTCATATTATTAAAATGTTTATAATAACTATTACTTCTCGTGAACCATTATTGTCGTTAAAAATAATTATGGCTAAATGTCAATTAATACCAAGTGCGTTTGGATATACATAAAAGTGTAAAGTTTTCAAGTTAACGTGATCGTTCACGCCACAGCTAAGTAACAGCTTAAGACTGGTATTAACTCGGATTTAGTATAAATCAATTTCAGAGGTATGAACCAAGGTGATTAAATATAGTGTGTAAAGAAAAGAAAGTATAATTTACAATAATTAATAAATGGCCTGTATAGCTTTGGCTAAGTACAAGTTATATACCATACATATTTCGTCTTAATAAACGGTACTATAAAGTTCATAGTAATTACCTTTTATACTTATATTAGTCTCGGTGTGGTAACTGACCGAAGTATTTTTGGGTTCTTTACTTCCTTATTGTATTCAACCCAATAAATAAAGTTAATGATTAAATCACAATAGTTAAGTTAAATGGGTACATTGACTATTCACATGTCTGTTTATATACAAAATAAGAACAAGAGCCTAGTCGAGATTTGTTAATCTCGTGTATGTCGTCGGCATATTACCACGCATATAATCCCATGTGTGTATTCTGTTTTATCGAGGTATATGATCATAAATAATATAATCACTTATAATGTCAATTGATCTCTATTTTTGCCTGATAAAGGTTTAGATGGCAATTGATTAGATAGTGAAGGATATTACCGATTTTAATTACAGAGGAAGTTGATGGAAAATCGACGTGACATGATGATTTGACGATCTATTCAAATCATATAATCACTAATGACTAATGAGCAAAGTATTGCTTAGAAATTTACGAACTGAATCATTCCCTTTTTACACAACTCTCAAAAGAAAGGAGAGTTATTATTTAATCATAGAGTGATAATAAGAATAAATGCCAATGATAGTCAAACGCGAATAAATAAAACTGAAGTTGCCTGAATATAATAACTAGTATACCGAGTATCATCTTTATAACATTTATTTTTGATAATTAATTTAAACATTAATTCAAACAATACCTGTATTTAACAAGTCAAAACGCGAATAAATGCCAATGATAGTCAAACGCGAATAAATAAAACTGAAGTTGCCTGAATATAATAACTAGCATGTCGAGTATAATCTTTATATCATTTATTTTTGATAATTAATTTAAACGTTAATTCAAACAATACCTGTATTTAACAGATAGAGACCACGAGTATTTGAATTCACAATACGTTTTGATTGTGTTTCGATGTGTAGAGGCATCGACTCTACATGTGAGAGTCGATATGTAGAGTCGGTATGTAGAGTCGGTATGTAGAATCGATATGTAGAGTCGATATGTAGAGTCGATATGTAGAGTCGATATGTAGAGTCGATATGTAGTCGATATGTAGAGTCGATATGTAGAGTCGATATGTAGAGTCGATATGTAGAGTCGATATGTAGAGTCGATATGTAGAGTCGATATGTAGAGTCGATATGTAGAGTCGATATGTAGAGTCGATATGTAGAGTCGATATGTAGAGTCGATATGTAGAGTCGATATGTAGAGTCGATATGTAGAGTCTATATGTAGAGTCTATATGTAGAGTCGATATGTAGAGTCGATATGTAGAGTCGATCAGTAGTCACGTATAGTGTCGAAATATAAAGTTACTTATAGTGTCGAAATATAAAGTTACGTATAGTGTCGAAATATAAAGTCACGTATAGTTTCGAAATATAAAGTCACGTATAGTGTCGAAATATAAAGTCACATTTGGAGTCGATGTAGACTCAACGTGTAGAGACGAAAAATCACATGTATAGTCAAATGCAGAATAAAAACTTATATAATTCTTATGTAAAGCCAAATGTTTGAGGTGACACGTATGAAATGGACCACGCATATGGTGGGGTTAATGCAACAAACGTGAACGAACATGTCAGACCTTTTTTTTCAGGCCTACCTGAATAGATCTATTTACCTATATAACCTACTTATGTGAAGCACGTGGATGAACGTGCGGGACTTTTATTTAAACCTACCTTAATAATCTAGTACCTATGAAACGCACGTGGATAAACGTGCGGTACTTCGAATCAAACCTACTTAAATGTATCAAGTACCTGCGCAACGCATGTGAATAATGTGCGAAACTCTCATTCAGTTTTACCGTAATATACCTAGCAATATTTTTATCACTTTTAGGGAAAGTAATCAAAACTTTGAATATCATTGAATATCATGCGATTATGAAAATGTACGATATACATCATCATATGTTTAAGAGCTTGGCTCTTGTACGTGTACGTAAAACGCCAATACTTTTATCTGCAGTCATGTAAAGTATGGACAACTCAAATGAAATAAATCACAGATAATCAAATCAAATAAGACGTTAAAAAAGTGGTTTCAGTGGTCTCTGATTACATTTACTATTTTATTATTAAAGCTCATCAATTATCATTGTAATATTTTGTATGTATGCCTAACAAATATCAGACGTTAATTTAATCGTTTATGCAGTTTGAGCATTTTAATTTAATGAAGTGCAATACCTATTTCTATGAATTATCTACCTACATTTAACCTAATAGTAAACTTTGACGACATTTAACATGAAAGCTGGGTAACAGGCAAATCCCTTTTACTAAATGGGTGAATGCATCTCGGAAAAGTACATTTTAGGAATCTTTTTGAATTTAGTGTACTGAGCTAATGGTCTAAGAGCTAGCCACGTCAAATGTGACACAATAATTAGAGCAATGAAACCTGTCTAGTTAGACTGCTTTACCATCCTTATTGCTAGATCCGGGCATCTGGCAGCTTTTAATGGGTGAATGTCAGAATGACAGACCAACAAAGTTTTTAAGTTGAAAAAAAGTAATACCAAAATAGGTAAAAAATGCCATAGTTGTGTCATTTATAGAGGACAGGGCCTATATTTTAACATTAGATTAAAAACCATTGTCTATTATTGCGGAAACAAAAACAGTAGGCGACTAACTAAAAATTGCATTTTACATCATTTGGCACTACTTTCCCCGAACATAACCTTCTGGATATGATAAACCCTAATTATTTACATAATTTCCTATAATATTTCATTAAACCCAGAACTCTAGGATTTGTTTTCTCCAAGTTATTTGCATTCTTTGACCTCCACCACTTTACAGCTGCCAGATGTCCGGATCTAGAAATAAGCATAGCATAGCAAAATAACTACATGGGTTTCGTTGCTCTCATTATTGTGTCATATATGACGTGGCCAGCTCTCCGTCTATAAACAAACAGATAGTTAAAAGAATGAATCTTTTTGAATTTAGTGTACTGAGCTAAACAAACAGATAGTTAAAAGAATATAGTAACTATAATAAACATAAGAAGAGAAATTAAAGGAATTAAACTTCATATTTAATATTATCTGTACAGTTAGTTAAAATAATATAGTAACAATAATAAACATAAGAAGAATAAATAAAGGAATTAAACATTATAGTTAATATTATTCGTTATCATGTTATGTCCTCCTGAGGTCAGTGACAAAAGGGCAAAATTAGGTTTGTTAAATTCATGTATCCAGTTTTAACTTTCTGCGACTACTGCAGAGTGCAAATTGAGGTTCGTAAGGAACCATCATAATAAAAACTTTGCAAAACCACATACTTAGTACTGCTTATTTACATTAGTTAATTATTGGTGAAACTAGTTCAGTAATTATTTTATTTTTCGATTCATTGGTTAAGGCCCTGATTTTGCTAGTAAAAATAGAATAATGACGACAGTATGTTTAGCTTGCTTTCATTGCTACGAAACAAGTTATTTATTATTATAATATAAGTATTTCACATATATATCTATGTTCATAGTACCAGACCACTAAGACTGATTTATTATCACATTCGATAATGTTACGAATCCAGCAATACAAGATCATATTAATCAATTAATTAATTAATTAATTATCGATACAAATATGATAATTAAATTATGATTAATAAACTTGTAAAAAAAAAATATCTTAGCGCGGCTGATGCCTATATGTTTTAAAAATCAAAGTCAATAATATACTTACAAAAAAATAAGTTTGCGTTACATTAACATGGCCTTATTGTACTTTTAGACAATTATCGGTAGATAACATTAAAACGTATATCACTATACTAACCACATTGGAACACTTCGAAGTTCAACTTAACGGTAGATAACATTAAAACGTATATCACTATACTTATTAGATAACTAACCACAGTAGAACACTTCGAAGTTCAACTTAAAATAAATGAAACCAAATTAAAATAAATTAAAACAACTCCGCGCTTGGAAAAAATATATTTTAATCCAAAATGTTACTCTTTTCTTAACGCGTCAAGTTATATATTAGCAAACGTTAATCGAACAAAAGTTACTTACTTCATAATCATAATCATTTATTTCTTGCAATACTTAATAAATAGGTAATAATATTTAATTCTTAAATTTATACTTTTAAAACGTAAATAAACAATTACATAATTGTCATTATAATATTTAGGTAATCACACATGTTGAAATGTGTATATGTTGAAAATAACAAGACTAAATTATTCACGTTTCTAAAGAAAGTGTTACAAGTTTCAGACTGATGACCCAGGAGCGTCCAGGTGAAAGGGCCAGGGTTTGGTATTTCTTTACCACCCAGAAGTGCCCAGGTGAAAGGGTCGGGGTGTAGAACACTTCCGACCCAGGAGCGCCAAAGTGAGATAGATGGCTAGGGTTATGATACTTATGATATTCTTCTTCCTCAAGAAAGGCATCATCTTCACCTACATCTTCTCTGACGCTACGCTCTCGAAAGAATGATAATGGCCGTCACGGCATGTGTAGTGGTATGGTTCAGAACGCTACGCCACTCTGCACGACTCTCCGCTGGCGTTGTATTCAACTACGTTGTGAGTGTTAATAAAATTGGTCTGAATCAATCATGTGGTTATACATGTGGTGTTGTGCGATATTCATGTGAAAGTGATAAGTATTATGTTATTTGTATGTATTTTATGTTATAAAGTTTCCTTCTAATTTGAATTTTCAAATGCATTAAAGAGTCTGATAATATTTTATTCAATAACGGAAACAATAATTGCGCTTACAAATTAACTATTGGTTTGATCTTTGCTGCTGTATATAAATGTATCAAACTTAATCACTATTGTTATTATTTAACCTTGATGATGAAGTCATCTTAATTAAATATCATGTTAGGTTTGATCTTCGCCGTATTGATATATCAAACTATCATTATTCAATAATTTTAACGACCGTGTTACACCTTATTGGTATTACTTAAGCTTGATGATAAAGTCATGTTAATTAAATATTATGAATAATAATTATTATTTTGAGCTTTGCTGTATTGATATATCAAACTCCATTACTATTCAATAATTTTAACTGTTATGATATATCTTATTCGTAATACTGAAACTTGATGATAAAGTCCTAATAATTAAATATTATGAAGTCGATAAGCAATAATATTATGAAGTTAAGAAGTCGATAGAATAATCATTTATTTCCTTTGTCGTTTGCACTGAATGAAATAAACTTGTACTACTTTTACAATGAGCACTTATGTACAAAGGCCAACTTAATCATAAAGATAATGAGTAATCAACTCTTTGTGAACTTCTTGTGAAGTTCTATACTTTAGTATCGATGATAGTTAATTTTACATTGTATAATAATTTATAATAATATACTACAATGATGTGAAACTGATAGTCAAGGGTTGACATGACCATGAGTAATATAAAAACATTATTTCATTAACTTATTACAAGAGAAAATGTATTAAACCTGATGTATTAAGATTCAAAACTCTAATTATGTTATTAATATGGATATTTAAATAGTTTGTATTCATTACCTTTTATTGTCAGAATTGATCTGTAAATATATTTTATTTGAGCTATTATTATTATCTCTCTTATCGATCGCTCTATACTTTATTATCGATATAGTTCATTTTACATTGTGTAATCATTTATAATAATATACTACAATGATGTGAAAATGATTGTCAAAGGTTGACATGAACATGAGTAATATAAAAACATTATTTCATTAAATTATTACAAGAGAAAATGTATTAAATCCGATGTGTTAAGATCTAAAACTCTAATTATGTTATAATATGGGTATTTAAACAGTTTGAATTCATTACCTTTTTATTGTCAGAATTGAACTGTAAATTATTTTATTTGAGCTATTATTTGATTAAGTTTTGGCGAAGGGTCTCACCTCGAATAGGATGGCCGAGCTGTAAGCATTATTATTGATAAATACTTTAACTTCTAAGGATAACTACTTTTTATTTAGCATCATCTTAAAAGACTGTCAATTGACTATTCCTTGTTGCTCGTTCCCGCCATTTTGATGTTATAAAATGACGTGTATACAGCTGCGGCCGCCATTCGGATCTTGACCAGATTGTTGTAAAGACGTCTTGAAAATATTATTGTCACATAGTGTAATTTATTCATATTTAAACCTTGTAACAAACGAATACAAGTGTAAATACTGGTAAAGTACTGGTTTATTTTATAATCCTAGTCATATCCCCTACATCACATAACAAAAAACACAAAGATCCCGACAAAACTCCTCCTTCGAAATCTTGAAGGCGGTTGAAAATACTGTAAAAAGTCGAGATAATAAGAAAGTATGATTATCCAATTTTGATGTGGTGAATTTAGCCCTCATCTTCTTCTTCTTTCTTCGATCGATCTTTCGACTCAAGCCTTTTCAGCACACTTTTTAGATTGAACCACAAAAGAAGGGCCATAGTTTAAAATAAATAAATAATGGAGACAAATGATACACCAATATTAAAAACAGTCATTTTAAGAAATGGAAATTTCCATAGGAAGTAACACGTTTTCATACATTTTTAAATAGAAAAAAGTCCAACATAAGTACCATTATTATAACCTTGTAAAGTTACGAAGAATACTGCCTTGAGGAAGATAATAAAACATGTATGAAATAGGCCTAACTGTCATCATAGGACGTCAGCAGAGGTCAAACTCAGTCAATTAGAACATTGCTTCAACTTGTGCTTCGTGCAGTTTACATGTCAATTTAATTTTTACTTTAGTAGTCATGAGCAGTATTCTAATTTGAAATTTAGTTACAGATTTGTTATTAATCAGATGTTGTGTCATCAATACAAATTGTAATTCTGATTGTCATAGATCTTGATTTTGAATTAATCAATTCATAATAATTATTATTTTATAATATCTGTCTGATATTAACTTGATAACCAACTGATATAAATAAAAGGATGGTCTGAATAAACGAGACGTGACTTCTGACAGGGCTAATCCTGATTTAAACTTTCACGGTTTTTACTCATATCTATTTGTAATAACGGGACTTAACCGCATATATATTTTAAAATTAACTATATATTTTAAATTGTCTTTCTTAGGGACCACGGGGACAATGTCGTCCTCGAAACGTCGAAGGTAATTTTTGAAATATATATTATATATACTCGGTTAAGTCCTGTTATTACCAATAGATAGGTCTAGTCTTATTCAACATCAAACTAGAATCATGCTAATAAAAAAATTTATTCATCTAATAAGGCCTTCATCTTGTCCAATGAGGGTTTCCGCGATCGAGATTTTCACTAGATGGCAGCACCGTGACGACAGGTCTTTTTGGCAGTAGCTGTCAAAATCCACCAATCAAAAAATATATGGTTAAACATGATTGGTGGATTGTGACAGCTAGACCTGTCGTCACGGTGCTGCCATCTAGGGAAAAACTCGATCGCGGAAACCCTCATTGAATACGGTACTCGTTTATTGCGGTTATTTAAATTTTTATTGAGGATTTAGTGCAGTTATTGATTTAATTGTAGATTCGTGACTCATCAATGATGATTTACGAATCTACTGTTAAATATATCTTCTATAGTTAACTGCTTATTCATTCTAGACGTATACACGGTGTAACATGAGGAAACCGAATAATTTTAACAGCGTATTCTTGATCATAATTGGAGACTAAAATGTCGTATAAACTTTTCTGGATTTCGCCAAAAAAAAAAATTTTTTTGCTTTTTTTTCGATTTTTTAAATGCTTCTGAACATAACAACATAAATTTTATTGGTAAAACTGTCCATTAAAATAAATTAGTACATTTTTTTTCGTAAAAAATAGCTTACGTAAAGTATTCCTTGGCACTTTGATATCTGTCAATAGGAATGTCTAGACTAGACCCCATAAAGGGTGAAATCGCTATCAAAAAAGCGTTTTACACTGAGTCACATTAAAAAATGTTTTTTTTAATTTAAGTGGTAGGATTTAAGTTTATTTATCTGAAACTAGGCGAATTCCAAAAAAGTTTATAGGACATTTTAGTCTCCAATTATGATCAGGAATATGCTGTTAAAATTATTCGGTTTACCTACTCATGTTACACCGACCGTGTATAGTTACTTACTGAATGCAAAAATATTAACTTTGAAAGGTTTCATTAAAAGTTGAGATTTTATGTAACAGGTTGTATAGGAGAAGTTACGAGTAGGTACATGGTGTTGTGGGTTATTGTGGCGCCTATTACAAATAGTTTTATATTCCCTATTGCAGTAATATATTTGTTACTAGCTTTTGCCCGTGGCTTCGCTCGCGTGTAATTCGGGGTAACACGGTTCCCCTTTGCCCCCCGTAATGTTCCATACAAACTTCCACCCCCCATTTTAGGGAAGTGGGGGGTTAGAAAGAGACAAAAAATTGCCTATGTTACTCTCCATCCCTTCAACTATCTCCACTTAAAAAATCACGTCAATTCGTCGCCCCGTTTTGCCGTGAAAGACGGACAAACAAACAAACACACACACTTTCCCATTTATAATATTAGGGTTCCGTAGTTAGTATAGATTGACTACATAAATGGCAACTACAACGTATTTTGATATTTCTTAGAGTAGGCTTGAATTATTTACCTTTAAAGCGAGGTATAACAAAGATACAAGGTATAACAAAAATACTGGTGCTCCGTTTAAGGGCATAATAGGCATGATGACACATGTTGAATTATGCAATCAAAGGAGATCGTCAATTCTGGGCCACTTGCTATAAGCCGTATACAGTTTGTACTGCAATGTAAAATAAATACTCATTTTATTACTAAAGTAGACAAAATATTGCAAAAAAATGAAACGGGAATTAGAAATACTAAATAAATAAACATTATGTTGATTATTCCGCGATTAAAATACAGCAAGACAAGTCGTTAACGTCCTTATGGCATTGATATAAAGTTTAACTTCACCCTGGCCTGAAACGGGATTGTTTTTTGGTTTGACACTGTCAATGTTCACCGTTACATAATCTGCGTTTTGATACTGTTTGGTAAGTTAGAACATTGTAATATTAAAATTGTATCTAAGCCTACGAATACGTAATTTTAAATTAGAAATCGACTGTATTAAAACGCCTAAAGATTAAAAATGCGTATCTTTGCATTTTTGATCGGAGTTTGAATATTAAAAGTGGGTTTCATAATGGCATAATATCATGCTCCTTCGATAACGAAACGCATCTTTTTTTCAATTTTGTAATGTCAAATACTAGTGCTATCGCACTTAACGGTGGTAAACCTTATCCCTTCGCAATAGGTGTTAGGAATGTTCAGTTAATAGTATCAACGATGGTTTGACAGCCGTCATTGTTTACCGAAATACAGGAACTATAAATACGATCAAAATATGACTTCTTATTATTTCATCATGATTCCCGTTTTGTTTTCAAGACCGCTTTTGTACATTATCTTTAAAAAATCGGTACATTTTTTACATTAATATATAAATCATAGGCAAGCACGCTTTCAAATATTGTCCTTGTCAGATTCAAGTTTTAAATGCATGATTTTTCAGTTTTCCCATTAGATTTCGCAATATTTTTACCACCATCCTGATCTAGAAATTATGACGATTCTTTAAAGGCAAGAACCATTCCTAAACGGTCCTAAATAATCTGGGCCAGATCACCTAACAAAAATTGACGGTCTCCTTTAGTTGATACTCGTATGATGCAAAATGATCAATATATCCAACTAAAGTGAAAATGTATTAATTCTATTGAAATGGCTTAAAGATATCAAGCTGCAAAATTTCTAAATTTTACGTTTTTTTAATGAGCGAAATTAAAAAAAAACAATGATACCATTCGATTGTTAACATTTTACTGTAAAATAAATTGTATAGCAACCATATTCATAAACGCCACATTTCACTGTAAAAATAGCAATTTCATATTTTTTCCATACTTTAAACATGGCGACTATGTGATCGTGACGTTACTTTTGCACGTCATTTTGTTAGGAGCGTTTTGAGAAACAAATGCAAATCTCGGACTTCAAGTCTCATTTCTGACTTTTGTGTTGCTTTAACGCAATTGGCCCCATATAGACATTTGATCCTCACAACAAAACGAATCGATTGATACCATACATGAAAAAAAATCACCATGCATATTGGTATCGTATTTTAATTATCAAAAACTAAAAAAAAATATTTTTCATGCGAAATAAAAATTGTTTTTTATGGAGGGTCGGCTGGCTGGGATAACGTGTCCTTTAAAAAAATGTTATATTCACTGATTAAGGCGACGATATATGCAAACACGTCAAATCGAGGTGTTTTTGTGCAAGGTTTTTGAAGAAAACAAACCACGTTGGAGCATGAATGTTACATTTTCTGTAGGGGCATATAGTTGTGTTCGCTGTACCGATACGTGCTTGGTCTTGTATAACATAATTAGGTATATATATCATCGTTAAGAAACTGTTTTGGAGAAAACTTGTCGCAAGTTTTATGTCGGTCAGAAATAATTCTATGTTGCGAAATTAAACATAACTACGTCTTAGCACATTACTAATGTTCGGCAGATACTATAGTCGTATTAAGCGCTTAATAAAGGTTTAAGACGCAAAACCTTGTAAGAGCCTGTAATAATCAGAACTATGCAATTGCTAATAAAACTTATAGGCGTTTATTCTATTGCAGCCAGAGACATGTTTCATGTGTCAAATTTGAGTAATATGATTAGTAATTTTGCGTGCGGAAATTCGTTCCACATAGCTCAGGTTATAGTACGCTTGCTTACTAAGTAGATATGTCCGAGTTCAAATCTAGGCTGATGTTAACTTTTTTGTTTATTTTTTTATCTCATTTCTCATTTATATTTTCAATCCTGATCCTAAGCGATTTATAGGTATTTTTGGACAAAAAAAAGTCAAATCATACTATAGTCAAGTTACTAGTTAGTTTAATCTTTTTATTTTGACTTTTTTACCCAATATATTTAAACTACCAACTTATAAAATATACTAATTCATTATTCAATTTTTACAGTGGGTATGGGTACTTTTTACCATAGACGGCTTCGTCCATGTTTTTACCATAATTTTAATTTGTATTACAAGAGCGCGTTTGTTCGAGCAGTTTCCATCCGAGGCGACGTTGCCAGCTTACTTTCATTTGCTCATTTCGCTTCTTGCTTTGCGCTGTTGCAAGCTAGATCTATATTATGATATGAATGACGGATTCATTGAATAGAATCAAATGCGCTTGAAGTTGGAACACATTCGTGCATTTGTCAATGATTTGTCCACATCATC
Organism: Pammene aurita; assembly: GCA_947086415.1. Classification (NCBI taxonomy): domain Eukaryota; kingdom Metazoa; phylum Arthropoda; class Insecta; order Lepidoptera; family Tortricidae; genus Pammene; species Pammene aurita. The sequence continues at coordinate 32,908,813 of OX352302.1, read as the reverse complement.
GTGATAGGTTATATATCTCTCTCTTTACTATGGAATAAGAAAGAAACAATCGGCTCGGCTGTCCCGGCACTCTGCGATGTCTGGTCGCGCCATTAGGTTTATATGGTTTATTGCATGTTCGTTTTCGTACGATTTAAAAGATATGGTGAATTATTAATATTATTATTAGGTAGGTAAGTAGATATGGAATTAATTTAATCGTATAAGTATATATACCAATATAATTTCTCACAATCCCTAAAATGAAAAAAACAATAAGTAAGGTACGATGGGGTAAGACCGGACCATTTTTGAACTAGTTGGTCAGCTTTCAGGGCTGACTTTTATGCTTTACCTTTGTAAAAATTTCTCGAAATATTAATCCTTGTTTCAAATCAGTATGAAGTGTACCTAAGCTGTTTGTCGTGTATAAAATTTCAAAATCTACTCCTTCTACTTAAGATTGGACTATTCAATAAAATGTACTCTTAGTAAGTTTTTAGGTGCTAGTTTTCTTCCACTTATCGATTTTGCCAGCTTTGTAACGCAATAATAAATTTTGAAGTGCCCTTACTTATCGTTCTAGAGCTTATATGGTCTTGTTTAGATTAATATTATACGAGAATAAATCATACTCGAAAGGTTTTTTTATAATAAAACATTTTTTGTAAAAGTGGAGTATGTGTCAGTTTTCCGTCCATACTTATTGATATATTGATATTCAAGTTTTTGAAATAAAAGCTTATAATTAAAATATCAATTAAAGAATAAATAATTATTATCAATGGCAAATTTGACCTCAAAAAGTTTTTTCCATGTAGACGGAGAGCTGGCCACGTCAGATATGACACAATAGTCAGGTTTTATTGCTCTCATTATTGTGTCATATCTGACGTGGCCAGCTCTTAGTCCAATAAATTTGTAGCAGTTTAATCAGGTGGACGGCAACCCGGACGGGAAACTAGCATAACCACCCTATGCACGGTTTCAAATAATAGATATAATTATAAACCGCCTTTATTATGTTAATTCATAATAATTCAAAAACGAGTGAGTTAAAAATATTGAGAGTGGAAAAACAAGATGTTTCAAACCTTTGAAGCAAGATGTTTCAAAATTTAAAAATTTTAAAAAACGCTTTTGGCTATAATTCTTTTTTTTTTCCCAGCCTACTTGAAGAGATATAATACGTATCCATACTAATATTATAGTGTGTCTGTCTGTTAACTCTTCACGCTTAAACCGCTCAACTGATTTAGATGAAATTTGGTATGTATAAGGGGATGAAAACGGAATGGAAGTTTATACGGAATTGTTGCTCCCTGTTGACTTGAAATAGCATACGTGCTAGTTTTATATTTGCTCTTAGATTTTACTAACTAGTAACTTTTATTTTGCGTTTTATTATGTAATTCCATATGGCTCATGTTAATTTCGCGCAGACGAAGTCGCGGGTAAAAGCTAGTATTTTAATATTGTAATGGATTTTGATATGATAAAACTTTTGAAATAGATGGCAATTAACCAAAACTAACCCAAAAATGTACCCAAAAAACCGTGACGACCCTATACACGACACGATACAACTAATCCATACTAATATTATAAATGGGAAAGTGTATGTGTGTGTTTGTTTCTTTGTTTGTCCGTCTTTCACAGCAAAACGGGGCGACGAATTGAAGTGATTTTTTAAATGGAGATAGTTGAAGGGATGGAGAGTGACATAGGCTACTTTTTGTCTCTTTTTAACCCCCCACTTCCCTAAAATGGGGGGTGAAAGTTTGTATGGTTTGTTACCCCGAATTTAACGCGAGCGAAGCCGCGGGCAAAAGCTTTTATATGTTATTAACTTACTCGTGCTGACTTTTCGTGTTTTTAAATCTTTTGTGTAATTTCAATTTATAATTCTTATGTGAGACAACAAACGCTTTTATATTTGTCAATATTTTTAGTAAAAAACACTTATGGTATATAAATGAAAATGGTTAAAACATGTTAAAAAATTAATCTTAAACTTTAGGTTGAATTAAGTTATTTGCTTTTTAGCTATGGTTTTCTGTAAGGTACTTCCCCAGTCGAGCTCTGAGCCAGGTCCAGATTTGAGCGTGATAACATTCGCTGTACTGTGCCTTACCACAGTTAGCGAGATAACATTCGGAGTGCCCATACCTCCCTTTTGGACATAACATACCCGTGTCTAAACCTGTTCCTAGTAACCAACTAGGTACCAATTTAAAAAATGTTCACAGCAACAATTAATTGGATCCAGTCTTAAATGCCACGCAAAAACAAATCAAACCATTTTTTGTGACAAACAATTGAATTTATAGAACGAAACTTTTTTGTCTATAAAGATCACATGTATGCGCGACTTCGGCAGCAGATAGCATACATTCTCCATACTACCCTCTTGAACCTGATGTTTATTCAGTGTTGGGCGTAATTTATTAGATGGTACCTACTTTTGTAATGAATTAAATTGCTAATTAAATTACATGAAAAGCAATTATATTAAGTAATTGAAATTGCTTGTAATTGAGATTACATGTCAGTAGTATTCCCGATTACATATAATTTGTAATTGCAATTACTTTTATCTTAACTACTTTTACTTGTAACTTCGATAATTTGAAATAATATACAAGTTCAATTTCTTTTTGGGTCAGTGGGGGCAGCTACCAGATCCCTCGCTGCAACGCGAAAATGGTCTTAGAAGACCTTCCCTCAATTTCAAATTAATCAATCTTCATTAATTTGAAATTGAGGGAAGGTCTTCTACGGATTTTGGAAAAAAACATACAGGATGCGAGATGAGGTCACATTTGGTAAACTTCTTTTTGATGCCAATCGATCCCATTCTTGTATGGGATCAAAAATAATTTGCGGCTAGAAAAGCCACAAATTGAGAAAAAATTTTCCCATACTTTATGAAAATTGTTTTTTTTATTTTTCACATGCTGCTTTTTTATGCCAATCGATTCTATTCCTATCGTTTCTAATAGTTTCCTATTATTAGGTATTGTACTAAAAAGCCACAAATTAAATATTTTCCATACATTTACTATAAATAATAAATAAATATTATACGACAATCTTACACAAATCGACCTAGGCCCACAGTAAGCTCAATAAGGCTTGTGTTATGGGTACTAGACGACGATATATATAATAGATAAATATGGATAAATACTTAAATACAAAGAATAACTCAGGAACAAATATCTGCGATCAACACACAAATAAATGCCCTGACCAGGATTCGAACCCGGGACCTCCTGCTTCGTAGGCAGGGTCACTACCGACAGGGCTAGGAGATCGTCAAATAAAGAATGAGTGATTTTTAGGGTTCCGTAGCCAAATGGCAAAAATCGGAACCCTTATGGATTCGTCACGTCTGTCTGTATGTCTGCCCGTCCGTATGTCACAGCCATTTTACTCGGAAACTATACGACGTATCTGAATAAAATTTACACATAAGGTGTATTCTGTATGCCGCTACTTAGTTATGTATTTAAATTTAAAAAAAAAAAAATTTAAGGGGGGGCGCTCCATACATGTATCTAAATTTCAAAAAAATTGTTTTTACCATATATCAATCGATAGGTCTTTAAAAATAATATTGAAGTTTTTTTGATCATTTTGTGATTAAGTAAATATTTTTTGATATAATCGCTTCGAAAGTCAGAAAAATTTTGTAGCCCCCCCTGTAACTTTTGAACCGTAAGTCCAAAAAATATGAAAAAATTTGAAAAGATGCGCCTTATTATATACTTGCTACGAAAATTGTTTTGAACATTATCGGTTTAGCCATTTTTGAGCCATTTCCAAAAAACTTCTTCCATAGGCATCAGATACGACCTTTTGCTATTAGTTTGGTTCTTATTCCATTGAAGGTACGGACCCCTCCTATGCGTGGTCCGACACGCACTTGGCCGGTTTTTTAAACTTTTCACTTAAACAACAGTCGTTTTTATTAAGCATACCTACCGGAAGAAACATTTAAGTAAAATGTTAACGTACCTGAAAAAAGCGGCATCGCCATTATATCAAAATGCAACTAGGTACAGGTACACAATAGTGTTGGAGGATGTGTGGTTTGTATTTGCAACTAAAGGATAATTTTCCAGATAGGTAATTGAATTATCCGATGTTCTCCCGATGCGGTCTTATCCCAACGCACTTTACCGTCCTCATTGAAAGCGATTTTGACCATCTCTAATTTCGTTATAGATACTAAAAACCTGGATTTTTCAGAGCAGAAGAGGACATAAAACAAATTAGTTACAAATAATATTATCTTCAGTTAAGTACATTTTATTTGAACTTTTATTTTGAAAGACTTGACACGTACTTGACACATAGAAATATAACCGCCATGATGAATGCTTATTTTGGATATTTAGAATAAAACATTATAATTGTGCGATTATGATACTGTAGGTAATGGCGTGCGTTGGTCAAGTAGTTTTATATTATAGGTAACTTTAATTATTTCGTCATTGATTACCTACATACAATAGTAACTTTAATTAAGTAAGTACACATAAAATGGAATCATTACCAAAGCGCCATCTTACTGTAAAAGACCGCGATTGCTTGACTATTTAAACATGTCAACATTGAATTGTCATAGTTCATCTCAAGTATACTAGATGGCAGAAGCGGAAGCTGCGATTATAAAAACGCAAAATGCAGTCGTCAACCGCGATACCCGTCACCTTAAGCGGTAACGGCTTAACCGAATTGGAAAATTATTCTTTTTGTCAGTACAATAATATAATACAGCCGTACGTAACTGTCAGACATCCGCGTTACTTCCTGAAGATACAGTTGTGTCGTCACACTAGATGCACCTTGCACTCTTGCACTACGCTCGAGCTGCGTTGCAGTTGCAATACAATGGCTTTTGCTTCTACGGAGATATATCTTCATAAATTATGGTTTTCGTTGGACCTTTCTTCTCTTTGCGTCGATATCTTGATGCTAGAGACTTAGTTCACCAACTTTTGTAATATGTTACTGTAAATGTTTACACATAGATAATTCCAGATTTTTTTACAGTTCCAATTTGACCAAGGAGATTTTATAGGGTTCCGTTACAAAGGGTAAAACGGGACCCTATTACTAAGACTCTGCTGTCCATCCGTCCGTCCATCCGTCCGTCCATTCGTCCGTCCATTCGCCCGTCCATCCGTCCATCCATTCGTCCGTCCATCCGTCCGTCCATTCGTCCGCCCATCCGTCCGTCCATTCGTCCATCCGTCTGTCACCAGTCGCAATCAAATATATCGGAGCAGCCAAGGTATTCAAAAATATCTGAACATGCACGTTATAGTCTTGAGAATAGAGGCGTTGTTCAAATATTTGTGACCACCTTGGCCGCTTCGATATCTGAAAGCTAGACCCAGACTGCCTCGAGCAGCCCAACTGGCAGGGTCGCCATGAAGCGTACGGCGTTAAGGGGTTATAATAAGTTTAATGAAGGGGAAGTTATGACAATGGTCGTTAAACCATTGTATATCGAATTACTAATATAATGTCAAGGTTTATAGGATAGTTAAATTAATATTATGTTAAGTCATAAAATACAGATGGAAAATAGTATCAAGTATCTATCAGCTGTGTATTAGCTGTTACAATGGTGGTCACTACTGACTACATGACGTACAAGTGGCCGTGACATCGAGAAATATTTAAAGACACAAGTCAACAATAACCATCAATATACGTTTACGACACATCCTAATCGTAGCATAGTTGGGATAGCTGACAGCACGCATGCGCGGAAGAGCGGCCGCGCACGCAGACTCGCTTCGGTAGTGCGCATACTTCGAATATGGTGCGTGCTTAGCGCGTCTGATTGTGAGATAATGACTGATTTCACAGCTGAAGATTGTAGAACATTTTATTACTTTTTTTTTCGTAGCCTATATTGCTCGGCAAAGGCCTTCATTTAGCCCATCGTTCCGGTTGCATACGGCAGACATATATGTCCAGCCCAATCCCACTTGAGCTTGGCGGTCTTGACACCCACATCCGAGATACCTGTCCTGGAGCGCAGTTAGGGTGTCATGGATCCTGGCCCGACCACGACACGATAATGGAATTAAATTATTGCACAAATTCATCATTTTTTAGGTGCTATTTAGTGCTCCTAGTCCCATGAATTTGTGCCGCATAGTTTTCAAGTTATCGCCGTACCGTTGTGGTCGGGCGGGGGTACAGGATCCTGGCCCGACAACACCCCTCCAACGAGATTTGGTGAATGCACAAATTCATCGATTTTTAGGTGCTATTTGAACTTTTAAAGTTATCGCCGTACCGTTGTGGTCGGGCGGGGGTACAGGATCCTGGCCCGACCACACCCCTCCAACGAGATTTGGTAGATGCACAAATTCATCGTTTTTTAGGTGCTATTTAACGCCACCAATCCCATGAATTTGTGCCGCTTAGTTTTCAACTTATCGCGGTACCATACCTATACAGGGTGGAACGAATTGGGGGGAAACTACCTTAAAACATTGAGATAGTCCAATTTACTGAAAGAAAACATTCTTTCATTTTTACTAAAAAGTAAAACTGCATTCACAGATTTTTTTTTTAATTTTCACTCTTTTTCATAACAATTGTAAGGATTTTTTTTTTTGTTTATGGCTTCCATTGTGCGCTAAACTTGGTTGGGATAAATTAGTTTATTATCCTTGTTGGAAATAGGAACCAATGGCATCAATCGTCATGAAAATTGTTTTTGGTAAAAATGACAAAATAAGTTTTTTTTTAACTTTACATTTTTATTAACACGAGTGTTTCTTTTACGTATACTAAGCTATTTCTCAAGGATTTAAGGTATTTCCACTCCAAAGGCCATAGATTATTTCCACACTGTATCGTGGTCGGGCGGGGGTAAAAGAAACAGTCTTGTTTATAAAAATGTAAAGTTAAAAAAAACTTATTGTCATTTTTACCAGAAACACTCTTCAGCCGCGTAAGCTGAAGACGCCAGTTCAAATCTGGCCTCGGACACCGGAGGGTTTGGTCACTTTTTCTGAAGTATATGACATCTATTTTCAGAAACACTCTTGTTTATAAAAATGTAAAGTTAAAAAAAACTTATTGTCATTTTTACCAAAAATAATTTCCATGACGATTGATGCCATTGGTTCCTATTTCCAACAAGGATAATAAACTAATTCATCCCAACCAAGTTTAGCGCACTATGGAAGCCATAAACAATAAAAAAAGATTTTCCATACAATTGTTATGAAAAAGAGTGAAAATTAAAAAAAAAAATCTGTGAATGCAATTTTACTTTTTAGTAAAAATGAAAGAATGTTTTCTTTCAGTAAATTGGACTATCTCAACGTTTTAAGGTAGTTTCCCTCCAATTCGTTCCACCCTGTATAGGTATGGTACCGCGATAAGTTGAAAACTAAGCGGCACAAATTCATGGGATTGGTGGCACTAAATAGCACCAAATAACTATGAATTTGTGCAGTCACCAAATCTCGTTGGAGGGGTGTGGTCGGGCCAGGATCCCGTACCCCCGCCCAACCACAACCGTACGGCGATTTTTAAAAGAAAACAATGTAAGTTAAAAACTTATAAGGGTAGTTCAAACATGTGATAGTTAAATACCGTAAAGTAGTCATTATCATTTACAGAAGAATTTAACTCATATTACTATTAGTGTAAAGTCTAAATTCACTCGCCTATTCAGAACATCTTGTTTACATTATATTCTTTAAATGATCATGTGTGTTCATGTTAAAGAAACTTAAATTAGTTTTGTATAAGTACTTAAGTAGTTTGTTACTAACTCATAACATATATAGTTAAGAATAAGAGAATGATTAAGAGTGCTCTTTTTCGCCAACAAACTGTTACACAGTTTGGCGAAACTATAAAGTATTGTATTGATTAAAATATCTTTTTGGTAATAAATAAAAATAAAAAAATAACTAGAAAAGTATGCGGCACAAATTCATGAGACTAGAAGCACTAAATAGCACCTAAAAAATGATGAATTTGTGCATACACGAAATCTCGTTGGAGGGGTGTGGTCGGGCCAGGATCCTGTACCCCCGCCCGACCACATCGGTACCTTGGTTACTATACGGCACAAATTCATGGGATTGGCGGCACTAAATAGCACCTAAAAATCGATGAATTTGTGCATTCACCAAATCTCGTTGGAGGGGTGTGGTCGGGCCAGGATCCTGTACCCCCGCCCGACCACAACGGTACGGCGATAACTTGAAAAGTATGCGGCACAAATTCATGGGACTAGGAGCACTAAATAGCACCTAAAAAATGATGAATTTGTGCAATCATTTAATTCCATTATCGTGTCGTGGTCGGGCCAGGATCCATGACACCAGTTAGGTGTTCCTAATCCCATCGGTCCTTTTTATTTATTTATTATGGGACTGACCAGCGATTGGCCCTAGTCTCACCTGATGGAAAGTGAAGACAGGGCCTAAGATGGAGCTCACCGGTTCAGTAATAGCCTATTCACTCTTGCCTTAAAAATACCGAGATCGTATTTATGAGGGAATACTCGTACAGATGGCGGGAGCGCATTCCATTCCTTGGAAGTCCGCACCAAAAAAGATGAAGCAAATCGTTTCGTGCTACGAACTCCTAGTACGCTGCGTTCAATGGCTCGCTGGCAAATTTTGATTCGGGACTTTAGAGTCTCCGTTAATGACTATGTTTGTGCACCGTAGGTTAATGGAAGTTCATTGAGCTTAAGTTTGTTAGAATTATTTCGTTGAGTAGATGACTTTTGCAAGAAAAGTACAGTCGGCGTTTGAAACCTTGGATTAAAAAAATACATTTACTTGTGGCAAGTTTTTATCTTCTTGATTCTTCCCATACGGTCATCCCAGTGTCTCTGTTTCTCTGCCCTATTATCGAGTACCCTAAATTGGCTTGATCCAAATAACGATGGCATCCACAGACAATGGTACAAGCTGGCAACAATGAGGTGTTGGCGTTACACCTTGCGCAAGTGATGACAATGGACGCAAGAGATGGAGGGATAGTTGCATGTGTGTTTTGATGTGACATCCATATATTTCGACGCTGCGTTAAAAAGTACCTAGTTTAATTTGTTGTTGATATTAAAAAATGTTTTCTCAAACATGTAAAGAAAAATAAAATTGTCGTAACGTTCATTTTAAATGGCTCGGAAGTATCCCGTTTCGGGCGCAGCATTTCGAGATGACTGTAATGGGATTTCATGTAACTTTTCAGACCTAAGCCTGCGAAGTAACCGTGTCGTCAAAAATGGTGGTAGGTGTTACAAGCAGAGAGAGAGAGGTAATATTTTTTTTTTGTTTAATATGTTTTCTTTTGTGTCCCAACATTAAATAAAATTTGTTTCAACGCTAAAATTTTACTTAGGCCCATATTCTAACTTTAAAACACGTATAGACACGATCCAACTTCAATACAACTCCAACGCCCTACACAATACAGCTAGCGCCTAAACGTCTGAATCAGATAAATCAGAATTTGCTTAAAAATGTAACTCAATCCTACTTCAATATTGGTTGATTATTTGTTGTGTTGGAGTTATGTTTGAATTGTTTTTAATGTATTATTTATGTATTTTAAAATTAGAATACGGCACCTAAAGGTAATCATAGAATAGTAGTTTATGCAACTGATACATAATGAGGGGGCTTAAAACACGAGTGGGGTTTAATGAAACGGGCGCAGCGAGTTTCATTATAGGATCACACGAGTGTTTTATGGCCTAATTATGTACAGTTGCATACATTACTTTATCTACACACATATTGCAAGTACTCAAAGATGGGTTCAGAAGCCGAAGGCAATTGACCTGCATTACTAGGTAGATAGATACAAGTGCTGAAACATACCCACAGGTGTAAGCTTAATAAAAATCAATAAATTAGAACTGATAAGGAAAGTATATTTATTTTTTATAATATAGTTAACAGTAAACATTTACATTTTCGCAATTAAAAATCTTTCGACAAACAATAACTGACAAGTTGATAACACAAATGGCGGCCGTACAAACTTCTGTCGCGAGTTTTTTTTTGATATTAGCCAACGAACGATGACGATGACGTTTCGTATCGACAACATTTTAAAATCTATGGATACTAGAATAGAAACCCATTGAAATTGTGTTGGTTTTGACAGCTGTTCCAAATTTGAAACTCATAACTTAACAATATTTGAGCATGTAAAGTTAAAATTACATTACTGCCACAGATAAGAAACTTATCATAGTGAAATCGTTTGTTGTAATGCTGGTCATTGCCTACGGTTTTTGAACGCATTTTAGAGGACTTACAATATGAGTGTAGATAAACAAGTTTTAAATATTCATAAGTATCGTAGATCTCAGTAAACAAATGGCCGTCGGTAAAGAAAGTCGGTATGATCCAACCGCGCAAAAAATACTTCCGACGCACCCGTGCAGTGAGCCGGCAAGGAGTGGCGATAATCTTGCCGTGGGTTCCGTATACTGATTAATTAAAATAAATAAATATTATGGGACAATTTTACACAAATCAACCTAGTCCCACAGTAAGCGCTATAAGGCGTGTGTTATGGGTACTAGGCGACGATACCACTAGACCCTACTCATAGTGTTGTTCCTGCTGGTAAGTTGCAAAAGAGCTCAAAGAGGACCCAGTGTGTTGACAATAAGGGTCAACACACCCTCGTCGTTTACACACTGGGTCCACTTTGAGCTCCCTGAATTCTTTACAATTTAAAAGAAAAATACATCCTAAAACGTGAAGGCGGACTGTTCCAAAAAGTGCCCCAATTCAGGGGTCGGCAAACTGCGACTCGCGTGTCGCATGCGGCTCTTGGAAGGCTCTTCGGGTTCCCCTAAATTTTTTTAAATCAAATATTACCAGCGTCAGGTACTACTCCAGTAGGACCTGGCATTATGCTGAGTGTTCACCTTTTTCAGTGTGGTTACAGTGTACAAGTTAGTTATAAGTCTTCATTGTCTTTTCTTTTTTTTCCACTGTCTGTATGTATTGTATAACTGTATACTTACACTGAAATAAATGATATTCTATTACTTACAGTAAAAAAACATAAAATAGACAACTGCGGGTATGAGCTTCCCAAAATTCGATATTTTTCCGCCATCAATCAGGCTCTTTGTCAAAAAAGTTTGCCGACCTCTGTCCTAGTTGAATGGAACACACCAATAGCGCTCTCAATTTTCTGAGACTAGATGTATACTAGAATCCGATCACTTGAATTTGCAACTATTTATTTTTAAAAAGCCTTTTACTAGTATCTGCGATTGTGCGTTACATCCATACTAATATTATGAATGGGAAAGTGTGTGTGTTTGTTTGTTTTTCCGTCTTTCACGGCAAAACGGGGCAACGAATTGACGTGATTTTTAAAGTGGAGATAGTTGAAGGGATGGAGAGTGACATTGGCTACTTTTTGTCTCTTTCTAACCCCCCACTTCCCTAAAATGGGGGGTGGAAGTTTGTATGGAGCATTACGGGGGGCAAAGGGGAACCGTGTTACCCCGAATTTAACGCGAGCGAAGCCGCGGGCAAAAGCTAGTTCTTATATAAAATAATCAATAATTTGCTTTATTAAGCTTAAGCTACTTAGTATTTAGTATCCAATTCACATGACAATTAAAATAATTTCCACGTAACTTGATAAGCGTTGTCATGACGAACCCTAAGAAAACGAATAAAAAAGAACCACTGTTGCAAGTGAATACTGAATGCTTAATTGAGCAATGAAACCGTTTATGGCGTTTGAAATTGGCCAATGCTAATGTTACAAGTGTTTGTAAACTGTTTATTGTACCTTTATAAAGTAGTACCTAATAAAACATAATTATGCGGGCATTTTTGTAACTTGTACTGTAAATCACGAATTATGTCGTGTTTCAGTAACGTCTAACCGTCACATTCCTGACAAAATGTATGGGATTTGACATTGATCGTCAGTTTTGTGACGATTGCTAACCGGCCGTTAATGGTACACAGTTAAGTGAAAATGTACCATGTATATCATTAAAATTATCTTTTGTTAAACCCGTATGTTTAACTTACTAGGTTTTAAAATGAAAAAATGCATTGCTATGTTTAAAAAGATCTGGTTTTAAAATGAATTTTTTACTCAGCTTGAATGTTAAGTATTTCTAATATTGCGAGAAACAATACACAAATGGCGTTATAATTGATCTTCAAAATATTTTCTTTTCTGTTGCAGTGCTAAAACTTTATCATCAAACTTTGCAGGCTTGTTTTCACCATTATTTTAGTCGACTTACAGTTAGTGTCGTAATTTATCATAACAAGTTGCATCTACAATTTTCATTTAAATTACATGAAAAACACCCATTAGCGCGGAAACTTTCTAACGGCTCTCACTGAGAAGGAAGTCCATGCAAATAGTAATCTCACTAATTTCATCTCAGTTCATCTCATCGCACTTGAAGATATATCTAGTATAAAGTGACCTGTATTTGAGTAATATCTGCCAGTAGTCAGAGGTCTAATTTATGCTGGTTTTATTTGTTATTGCATGTCGGGAGATGAAAGTGCTATTTGTAATTAGACTAATTAGTTCTTGGGTTATGGATTGTGGTTCCAGAGAAATAATGAGTGTAATTATTATATATTTGTCAATACAATTGTAATTCTGATGTATTTTGTAAATTTATAAATAAGTGAATATTAAAAAAAAACATAAAAAAACACCCGTTTCAAAAGTCTTCTAATAACTTTACGCCAAAGTAAAAAATATCGACGTGTTTTTTTGACAAAAACTCAATTGACACTGTTTCTAACAATGCTCTATTTTTTAAATATATTGTATGGAGTATGAAGAAAAGTCGATCTCTAGATTATAGACAATTTCCTACGGCTGTGTACAGTCACGCAATTCAATAAGATCTAGAAATCTTCGTTAGATTAGAGACCAATGACACGCTTAGCGAGCGGTAATCGCAGTGTCAAATGCCATTGCCTGTGTGCGCGCGTGGCAGACAGACATTGGTTTCTATTATATTCGCCAATACATGGTATGTTCGGCTCTTCACATGGTCGTTAGCCGGATCGAGAGGGCCATCGGTGACAAAGAAATGTGCCTCGGCACGTTTATTGACATTGAAGGCGCTTTCGATAAGACCCACTTCGCCAGTATAGGGAATGCCTTAACTAATCACGGCACGGAACCCGGACTGACCAAGTGGATCATGAACATGCTCAACAAAAGGACTATAAGGTATGCAGGTGAGCCGCAGGCCGTAGCGGCGGTGCGAGGATGCCCACAAGGGGGAGTCCTATCACCGTTGTTATGGAACCTAGTAGTTAACAACCTTATAACCAAACTAAACAAGGAACACCTTTACACAATTGGCTATGCTGATGATCTGGCGATATTAATATCAGGTAAATTCGCCAGTACGGTCTGTGACCTCACCCAGGCAGCTCTCAGAATCGTGGAGCGCTGGTGCAAGGAATTCGACCTATCAGTAAACCCCACCAAGACAGAAATGGTAATGTTCACCAACAAAAGGGCACTTGGCAGCTTTACCAAACCAAAACTGTTCCAAACTGAGTTACAACTGACCAATGAGGTAAAGTACTTAGGACTCACTCTTGACAGTAGACTCCATTGGACCAACCACATAAACAAACGCATTAACAAGGCCGAAGTCGTCTTCTGGCAGTGCAGAAGAATGATTGGTAACAGGTGGGGGCTCAACCCAAAAATCACTCTCTGGCTCTACAAGACGATAATCCGGCCTCTATTCTGCTACAGGGCGCTGGTCTGGTGGCCAAGAACGAACCTCGCCACCGTACGAAACAAGCTGCAGAAACTACAGAGGCTTGCATGTGTGGCTACCACAGGTTGCTGGAGGAGCACTCCGACCGCAGCCTTGGAAGTCATGCTAAACCTTCCACCGCTTCACCTCCACATACAGCAGGAGGCTGCCCTGTCAGCGGTAAGGTTGCGAACCCTCAACGTATGGTCTAATTTGAACACTCTGCACACAATATGCCTGGGAAGGGTATACGAAGAACTTCCAGTGCTAAGGGCAGGCACGGATCGGATTCACAAACGTGCTGTCTTCGATAAAAGGTACAAAATACAATTACATGAGGACGACAATCAGGAAGGACTCAACCTCCGGGAATTGAGAATCTTCACTGATGGATCTAAAACAGACGTGGGGTCAGGTTGCGGAAATTTTTCTGAAGACCTGAACATGTCTATAGTCACACCGCTGGGCGCTCACAACTCAGTATTTCAAGCTGAGTGCATGGGCATCATCAATGCGGCTGTCGCCATAACTGCAAGGAAAGTAACAGGAGCCTCCATCCGTATACTCTCTGACAGTAGGGCAGTACTGATGGCTCTAGGAAGTCACATCATTACATCTGGACTTATACACGAGTGTCATGAACAACTAATGGAGGTAGGTCAAAATAACAATATTGTCCTTCAATGGATCAAAGGTCACAGCGGATCCCGGGGGAATGACGCTGCGGATGAGCTGGCCAGGCAGGGGTCGGGTGCTGGGTCAATTGGCCCGGAGCCTATTCTTTTGACGCCCTTCAGCAAGGTACGCTCGACGCTGCTGGAACGAACCGGGAGACTGCACATAACACATTGGCAAAGTCATGAGGAATGCAGACAGGCTAAACAAGCCATGCCTAGTATTAACGACAGACTCACCAAAACACTTCTCCGTCTCGGCAAAATCCGCTTAAGGATGGTAACTAGTGTGATAACAGGTCATGGACCATTTAACAAACATCTCTTTAACTTAGGTGTTACAGACAGTCCCCTGTGCCGTGGGTGCATGGAGACAGAAGAAACAGCCTCTCACGTGGTGCTGGAGTGCAACGGAGTGGCCCCGTACAGGGCAAAACACCTCGGATCCCCAGGTGATCTCCCCGAGGTCCTACTCAACATCAAAGGTTTGATAGGATTCCTCGAGGAGCTGGGCTGGCTGGACTAGCCGCCCTCCCCCTTTACGCAAAATAGGCGCTAGACGTCGAGTTGCGGAAACCTGCCCGTACTACAATACACAATACAATACATGGTATGTTGAGTATAAAGTCAATTTGAATATGGAAAGCTGTTTAGTTCTTGATAATTAGTGCTTTTGTTGAAAACGGAACGAGCGAACGATTCTAACTATTCTAAGATACTGAATTTAAAAATTTCAAATACTATTCAAAACTATCGTGCCATCTATCGAAGATTAATATTACGATTACCTGACCTGAAAGCGCAACAAAATTGGACTAGCCGTTTTGGAGATAGATGGGAACGTTCCTTTGTGTGCAAATTAACGCCTTTTAACCCTTAATTCATAATCAGTCTACGTTCCATCGGAGGGATCAAGTAAATAAACTACGGCAAGGGTGTACAATAATACACAATCGGCCCAAAAAAATGGCCTCACAATAGTACCGTAAGAACGACCAGGGGCCGTATTCTAACTTAGCGCGCGGTTGTTTTATCCGTCGACCGCAGCGTTACACGCATGCGTTTGTGCCGTAGTATGGGAACCGCAGCGTCAAACGCACTGCGTGGTGCGTTTGACGCTGCGATGCCCCATTAACGCTGCGGTCGACGCATAAAATAACCGCGCGCTTTAACACGTATAGACACGATCCAACTTCAATACAACTCCAATGCAGTAACAACGCAATACAGCTACGGCATAAACATCTGAATCAGAAATATCAGAATTTGCTTGAGAAATATTCCAACGCAACTCCAATACAACTTCAGTATTGGTTGAATGTTTGTTGTGTGTTGGAGTTATGTTTGAGATAGGTTGTATTTTTATTGTATTGTTAATGTATTTATCTACACTCACATTGTAAGTCCTCTAAAACGTGTTCAAAAACGGTAGGCAATGGCTAGCATTACCACAACCGATTTTACTATGATAAGCTTTTTATCTGTGGCAGTAACGTAATTTTAACTTTACGCTCATATATTGATACGTTATGAGTTTAAAATTTGGACATCGAATTTGATAACATAATGTGAATCCTGTGCTCCTTCCTGACCAACGGCACGCGCCCGCACGACCGCCGGCACAATCGAGTTGGCCATGGCGGTGCAATGGCGATCATTCTATGGTTTCCGAACACTTCATTTAGAATCCGGCACCCGGTCAGTACTTTCTTTGACAGTCTTATTACGGTATGAGACTGGCTGATTACAAATTTTCAAGGTCATATTTTCAGTAAATCTTGTTTGAAACTGTACCTGCTTTACATTGTTACTCCAACAATGCACCCCACTCGCGGAATGAAATGTCAATATTATAGTGATTGACGGTGACCAGATCAGGCAACCGATTTTAAAAGATATCTTTAGTATTTACTCTTTAGTACGATTGCGTCTGAAGTATTAACTTTTTCCTTGCATACTTTATTGATAATCGAAAAATATTTGTAAAATTGATTAGTATAGCGTCTTCACTAAAGTGAAATAAATGACACTTATTTTATTGCACGCACAATGCTATGGGAAATGGATTATAAGTGTCGCGAGGTTTTAGAAATAGAAATATCTTTATTCGTGACATTACAGACAGAACAAATAAACTACAGATAATTATAGAATAAAACAGGTGTCACGAAATGGCCTTTTCTCAGCATGTTGCTAGCGTTAGCCAGCGCCATATACTAAATATCTCTATACTCCGCTTAGCGCGTTATTTCTTTGAAACCAAAGCTGCCGAAACCGAGGGGTGCGGGAGGGGAACCGAGCGATTGCCGCGCTGTCATTGATGAAATCAGTGACACCTGAACGTCAAAATAAAATGCACAGCTGGTTGCTAGTGATGTGACGCGATCGATAAATTCTCAATTTATGTCGATGATATGTCAAGTATTTATGTTTGGACTACTGATATGTAATAAGAACGGGACACACAATCAGCCTAAAAAACAGCCCCACGAAAGTGTTTTAAGAACGACTCGTTTCTGGGTCAGTCTTATTAGATATTAGAAATAAACTTTTTTGGGACTTTACCTCTACTAAATATATTCTAACTCAATGGTTTGCAAAAAAGTTGTGAAAATCATCACTCCGTCAGCACATTGAAGTAATTTGGGCCGTATTTTTAATAATTTTGCTCCATATTATATAACTGGAACATTATTTGATAATGTTAGAGATAACATGTCATTGTCGATAATAACTGAATCAAAACGTGTCACATCACTAATTCATTCTATGCAGTGGCAGGCAATGCTAGACAGGGAACGCGCGATTGTTCCGTGCTGCATAAGAGAGAGACAAACACTAATGGTTGCCATGGTAACACACTATGTTGACTGTCACATCCAATAATTACAATTATATTTAGAGTCTGTCCGGAAAGACAAGTGTCGTAGAATGTATGAGCTTCCTTATAAACTACGACACTTCTCTTTCCGGACAAATTTTAATAGGTAATTAAGATAAAAAACGGTTTACCAGTGAAATTAAATGCCAAAATTTTGCAGACCAGATGTTATAGTGTTTCTGCGTCACAATTAAATGAACAATAATGCGTTTTAATGCCGCAAGCAAGCGATATTACATACAGGACTGAAAGGAAAGACAACTTTCTCTCTCGCACCGTCGAGTGAAGCGACTGTATGCGTGGCAGCGGGGTTCGCCCGGCTATGCGGCGTCTTGGGTTATTAGTCTATGGCCAGCGCTGATCTTCCGAAAAGACCATCCGGTGAAAAATTCACGGCAGGTAATAAACATATTTAGCGAGTACAATCTATGATAACAAAAAGGCAATAAAAAAAACATCAGAAATAAACTTCAAGAGAACAATAGAAATGGAAAACTTAATAAAAGAAAAATAAAAGTACCTTATAACTACAACGCAACAATCTAGTGACCACGCATCTGACCGGACATACCGTAGCCTAACATTATAACTCTTAGCCACTAGCGCCAGGGTCAACGCCGTCAACGGCAGACACGTGAAACATAGCACAAAACAATACACTCTAACCTAAAAATCGTGGCTTACATACGACACAGAAGACTATAACTGAAAGAATACAATACACAACATAGCAACAGTAGAAAGCGGGCAAAAAAGACAATTGTTAACAAGGAAAATACACACAGCAACGCAAAAGGAACATAACCTAGCGGTACGGTATTACAAACAACTAGTATCAACTCTACAAGTTTCCTCGTTGAGTTGGTGACAAAGCATAAACTTTTTAATGTTCAATTTAAAGCTATGACTACTTTTTAGGTCCCTCAATGGCGGTGGAATATTGTTCCAGCATTTTGACGCCGCATATCGAAAGCTCCCTCGGAAAGCGGCCGACGCATGACGAGGCGTCAGCAAATACAACCTACACTCCCGGCGTTCACGTAACCTGATGCCAGCTAGCTTTTCAAATAGATAAGCAGGACTCTTATACTGAAGCACTCCGAACAGTAAGCAAGCCAAGTGAAGCTTACGACGGTGGTGCATTTTAAGCAAGTTGTGCTTATTAAAAAATGGGGTAACATGGCCTCTCAACGGGACACTAAAGCAAAACCGAGCGCAAGCATTTTGAACCCTTTGGATGAGTTTTATGGGAAGGACTGTACAATATGTGACATCGAGTTCAGGCTTCATATTTTTTTTGTAGCTTCTACTCGCCAAAAGACAACTCCTCACCAAATTTTAAGTTGCGGAAACGCTTGGTTTGCGAAATAAAAAATAATCAAAGTTCCATATAAAATCCCGATTTTACACCGCCATGACACAATATTTTGCAGAGGAGAGGGGGGGAGTGTGATAGTGTTAGGTTCTGGCGCTTCGCCGGCCGCTGCCGCGGCACGCTCGCTTCGCTCGCTCGGCTCGCGCGCTGTAGGGTCGCAGTTCTACCTAACACTCCTCCTCGCTTCGCTCGTCGTCGTACCTACACCGACCTGCCTTAGAGTCTGTCTGAAACTACTTTGAACTAACCTAAAAAGTTCCTACAAAGTGTCATGTCTTATCCCCCGCCCACAGACCCCGCCAATTCTATTTGCGTTTTGTTTTACGCGTTTTAGTAAAATCGTACCATTCTTGATAATTATTAATCAACAAATTTCCACAAAATAATGCTTATAAATTAAAAGAATCGTTGAATAAATATCATGTAACTATTATTGTACACAAATAAGTCGAAAAAACTGTATTTATGTAAAAACTGAACATAAAACAAATCATCACGTTTTAGTTTTTCTCAACACGTTTAACGAAACGCAAATTATTGTGTCATGGCGGTGTAAAATTGGGATTTTATATGGAACTTTGATTATTTTTTATCTCGCAAACCAAGCGTTTCCGCAACTTAAAATTTGGTGAGGAGTTGTCTTTTGGCGAGTAGAAGCTACAAAAAAAATATGAAGCCTGAACTCGATGTCACATATTGTACAGTTGAGCCGTTTTATGAGTTTTCATGGAAAAATGAATCAATTAGGTACTTTATAATATAACTGTCGTAACTTCAGTGTATTACATTACACCATATCTCAAACCATCTCATATCTCAAACGAATGTGATCCCAGGTACGCAAATTTTAATATCTTCTAGTTCGTTATTAACCATTTTGCAATCTGATACTGATTGCGAGCAGCTTGAAAGTTCGTATCGAGTTGCAAACTATTTTTCAGTTGAAATAGTTTTGTACTTGTATCGTGTTAAAATGCATGTGTACCAACTACCTACTATAGTTCATTGATTCTCAACCGGTGGCCCGTAGACTACTGGTGGTAGTGGTGGTCCCTAAAACCACCCGAATAAATCTAGTGTAAGTACATTTCACTAAAATAGTATTTCATTTATCGTATGGCTATAGATAGATACATGGATATAGATAGATATACAACTGGATATAGATAGGCATATCTTCCCTGGGGTAGTAGTATTGGGAAAGTAGATGATGAAGAAAATCCAGTAAGTGCTGCGAGGTCCAGAGGGGACAGTACAGCTGCCAAGTTTAAAATAGTGTTCGTAATATCGCCATATTATTATCGTGTGGTAAGCGCGACCACACTACACCTAAAGAAAATACATTAAGATCGATAGATAATAGAGATCGTAACAGCAAATCCACTCGATTAAGCCCGATATTAGTAAAATTGCTTACTCTAAGCAATCTAGCGGAACCAATCGATGATAAATACGATCAGTCAGTATACGTGAGTGACGGACGTATTGCTTTCATTATAGAATTATTGCGTAGTCGGAACGGGAAAAGGTAACCGCAACTGGGTAATATTACAGACAAATAAGGGCATTTTTATTTTAACTTGTACTTAAAGCGAGACTTAAGTAACCGTCACGTTCCTGACAAAATGTATAGCATTTGACATTGACTGTCAGTTTTGTGACAATTGCTAACCGGCCGTTAATGGTACATATGTAAGTGTAAGTGAAAATGCCCATAAATTGTGAAGGCTTTTTAGAGCTCAATCACACAGAACTTCTGTGAGCACATTCTATATTTTTGGGCTCTTCATTTCATTTATATTGGGAAATATTTAGGAACATTTACACTTAATAGGGTCAGTTGCACCAACCACACCTGACGGACTGATCAAGGTTAAATATGGTGGCGCAGCCCAGCTGTTATCCCATAGGAACTGTCAACTTTCCATACAAGTATTTTAATGATGACGACGACGTTAACAAATGGTTTGGTCCAACCGGCCCTTAGTTTTGTTATGTTGTCCGGTTGAGAATAAAATGTATTGAATTATAAATACTGGCAGTTTCAATACAGGCAATACAGTTCACCATTATTGTAATAGATATTTCCACGATATAGGACATGATAATTCATGTACGAGTATTTTGTATAGGTACCTCTTTGACTTTATCGCAATGGTATCTCCCGTAAATTTCCCGAGTTCATACTAGATTTCTCGTTTAAGCTATTCCGGAATTCCGATATTGCCTATAAAAAAACGCGTTGGAAACCATAGACTAACTCGTCATTATTATTTTATTAAGGGTCTGTTTCACAATGTCCAAGTAAAGTATTGGATAGCTAATTAACAAATAATTTAACTGCCACATAAAACTACCTGCAAAACTTAGCACTTTATCTACCAGTTAAGCTTATTTGAAGATCGTGAAACGCTAACGATGCCTTTATTCGCCAGATAAGTGGCAAGTAGCTTATTCAGGACTTTACTTGGATATTGTGAAGCAGGCCCTAAGGCCTCGATAACATTTTATAGCCTAGTCAATACGTCCATACTTAGGTTTTTTTTTTGTTGTAGGTTATAAACATCTTTTAAAGACTCTGGAAGCTTCCGTACAATATAAATTTGAAATGCTTGGCTAACCAACTGTATTCAACTTCGCACCGTGAGATAACAGTTATCTCAAAGATTACAGTCTCATTTTCTTTTCTAAGCACAATCATGTTGACATTTCTTGTCACATTTTTCGGTTGGGTGACTGCAAAGTTACATTTTCCGTCCGTAAATTTACTCCCAATGCAAACGTCAAGTTTCTTGTATCAGTTGCGTTGAAGATGGACAGTAGTTTTAAGTCTGTAATTTGTTTATTGTTGTGAACTTCAGTAATTTTCGCTGTGGGTCGAATCGATTAAAGTTAGCTTAATGCACGGGTTATAACTGTAAATACAAACAATAGTAATTTGGGCAAATTTTCAATTTTATGAAAAGTGTAGTAAATTACAATAAACATTAGGAACATTCTATAGATTTTCCGGTCTTTTAAGAGGCTGACAACACCCGACGACCTTCAAATTGACTTTACTTAAACAGCTTTTTAGACATAACTACTTGTTTTGAGAAAGTAAAAAAAAATATTAATATTCATTAATCATTATATTTGGAAGAACTTTGTTAATTCCGATACACGATTGGACGAAATTGGCTAGATGGAAAATAATTCCAAAGTTACATCTTAAAATTAACTTTTACCAGTATGTCTTTAGTTTCTTGACTTAATAAATCTGTAATCAAGGGCAAAATTACACCACACTAATACGAGAAACTTCATTATTTTATATTTCTCAATGAATGCGTAGTTTTTTTAATTCATCATCTTCAAATTTTTCAATGAGCTCCCATACTAATCGTAACGCAGTGTTTATCTTTCACTCGTGCTGAAAAAGATAGGGATGGAATTTAGCTGTCAACCACTTTCGCGAGTTTGTCTGCGTAGAATTCGCTGCCGCAAAAAAGTATCAAATATCTGACACTTATCTGTAGGGCCATAAGGCATGTTCCATATTTTTGCGGTCGTCGTTGAGGAAGCTCCTGAGCCGTATTCTAACTTTAAAACACGTTTAGATACGATCATACTTCAATACAACTCCAATGCATTAATAGTACGGGCGGGGACCGTATGATCTGCTACGTTACGTGATACAAAAATAAGCTCCATGGCACATGTTAATAAAAGTGATGCTGAGTTACGAAAAAATAGTAAAAAAATAAAATTGGCCGAATGCACAAAAAAGTGTAAAAAAAATGGATGGTATTTAGCTATGTCATTTGATACAAAGATGACACTTGTGGCAACATATAGCAATTTGTATGTAGGTACAGAAAAACCCAGTCTGCCAGTTCCTGCATGGCCGGAAGTGCCCGGCAGACTGGTTAAAAAGTAACGAATTTGATCTAAATTTACGTAAAGTAATCAAATGTCGTAGGTAAATACCATCCATTTTTTACACCGGAAGTGGCACTTATTTGTGCTTTCGGCCAATGTTAATTCTTTTAACTATTTTTTCGGAACTCTGGATCACTCTGCTACCAACAAACTGTCCTGCAGTTTGGCAGAAGAAAAGTTTGTAAACCAAGGGTTGTTTCGTGAATAAATGTATATTTTTTTTATTTTTTTTTATTTTACTTTTATGAACATGTGCCATGGAGCTTATCTTTCTATCACGTAACGTAGCAGATCATACGCTCGCCGCCCGTACTATAGCTACGCAATACAGCTAGCGCCTAAACGTCTGAATCAGAAATATCAGAACTTGCTTAAATATTATTCCGACGCAACTCCAATACAACTTCAATATTTGTTGTGTGTTGGAGTTATGTTGAAGACAGATTGTGTTATTGATGTAATGTCAATGTATTTTAAAATGAGAATACGACACCCTATTGCATGTGACTGTACAACACATTTACAGCCCGTAGAGTCTGGAAATTTTTAGATTCAACGGGAATTATTTATTTATTTAAACTTTATTGCATAACATACAATTTAAATTATAAAAAAATTGGAATGTATTTATTTTATACTTTCGTGAAACTGACTGAATTAGTAATTATAATATCTGACTGACTGCCACAATAGATCACTCTTGACTCATTTGTACAGTAATAATAAACAAACCCCTGTAAACTGTTTTATTTAACATTGTGTTTCGAATTAATACATTTTACTTTACTTTACTTTTACTTTAAATAGCCCGCATTTTGGAAGAACGAGGTTTTGTACAGACATTGTCAGTCCAGGTATTAAATAGGTCTTTGCATTCAACCTATTTATGTTTTTTTCTTATTTTAACTTGTACTTCGAAGCACGACTTAAGTCATATCTCAGTAACGTCTAACCGTCACATTCCTGACAAAATGAATGGGATTTGACTTTGACCGTCAGTTTTGTGACGATTGCTAACCGGCCGTTAATGGTACACATTTAAGTAAAAAGGGCCTTATCATTTCCTTCGGAAGTCGTAAATTTATTGCTTATTTTTCAGCATATACATAAAATAATAATTACCTGGGTAGGAAGCTATACCTAATCAGTGGTTAATGAAAATCAAGTTCACCGCCCAGAAGCCTGCGCAGCCTAATTTAATTGCATAAAAAGACAATAAACCGACTGGGTTGTGACCGTGCGCAGGTTGCGTGACAATTTGTGTTGCGTCGCTCTAACACCAAAAGGTCACAACTGTTAATTATTGTAGTTCGTACATTCTTGAAATAAAAAATAAAAACCTTTTATATGAACTAATTTTATGAAATTTATTATGAAACGTCGTAACTGTCGATGTAGTTCATAGATTCTAGCGGCCTTTATGGATGTGGTACTAAGGTTAATGTTTCGAATGACATTTAGGATACCTGTTCGCAAAATTCTAATAGGACTTTTACTAAATTTTAGCCAACTGATACAATATACTATGGACTCGCAAGTATTATTTGAAAGTCAAATGTGTCAATCGTCTGTTGTTTGTTGTGTCATTTGGGAAAAATAACGTGTTTTTAAACTTTTAATAAATATCATGCAAAACTAATTAAAAAAAATCGCGTAATTTTATTTTTTTAAATTACATAGAATCATATGCCTAATATACGAATATCAAATAAATCGAAAAAAAATACATTATGTAAATATACTACATAAAGTTACATGATATCAGTTATCACACTTCACCACTTCGTTCGTTTGTTCGTCTATTTGCATTACTGTGCCGTATTCTAATTTTAAAATACATAAATAATATAAATTAAAAGCACAGTTTATCTCAAACTTAACTCCAACACAAAAAAATAATCAACCAATATTGAAATTGTATTGAAGTTGCATCGGAATAATAATCACATAAATTCTGATATTTATTATTCAGATGTTGACGGAGTTGCATTGAATCTGGATCGTTTGTAAACGTGTTTTTAAGTTAGAAAAGTGCCCAGGTAAGAGTTATAATACACGGTGCCCATGAGCATTGCGAGAGATTTTAACCACGCATTTCTGAGGTCAAAAGAATGAAAAAACATTATATGACTTTTGTTGTAAAACGGCAAAAAAAAAATTTTTTTTAATTTTTTTTTTCAGTTTTTTGGAATGCTGTTCTACATAAAAAGTAAATGTCATTAGAAAAAAGTAACGGAAAAAGTAAATTGCTACATTTTTTCTCGTAAAAACTAGTCCATGAAAAGTGTATCTTAGGTCTTTGATATCAGTCAATAAGAGATGTCTAGACTATGCCCCATACCGGTGAGATCGCCATCAAAAAATCATTTTACACTGAGAAACAATTCAAAATGCAATTTTTTGTAAGTAGTATTTACTCTGAAACTATGGCGAATTTCGGAAAAGTTTAAAGGACATTTTGTTCTCTAAATATGATCATGAATACACTGTTAAAGTCTCTCGCAATGCTCACGGGCACGTTGTATAACGTATGGACGCCTGCAAGTCCAGGAGGGCATTTTCACTTAACAGTGTACCATTAACGGCTGGTTAGCAATCGTCACAAAACTGACGGTCAATGTCAAATCCCATATATTTTGTCAGGAATGTGACGGTTAGCCGTCACGACAAAATGTATGGGAACACGACTTAAGTCGTGATTTAAAGTACGATTTAAACTAAAAATGCCCAGGAATGTTCCCTTCATGGTTTTGACTATTTAGCAGATAATTCTTCCACCCTTACTTAGCTTTTTTTACGCAACCTTTAATCTAAAGTTTACCCAATACCAGATTTTCACCAGCGGTTTTACGCCACTTTAAGGTTATAATTAAGACAAGGCCGCAGCTATCTAGATTGGCTTTCGCTACTCCATGTTCAGTCGGATGGGAAGCCATAGTTTGTTGCTTCATATTCGGTGGCACGGAAACTATTCGTGCTGAATGTTTCACACTACGAAAAGGCTCGGGTTTGTATTAATAACACGTCAGTAGCAAACAAGCATACAGCTCGTCTGCGTAAGCAATCACCGAAGCCTATAAACGCCTACAACTCGAAGGGTATACATGCTCGTTGCCAATCCCTTAAAAACCTGTACAGTCACCGACAATATTAACTTCCTACATGAAGGCTGAAAAAATATGTGACACGCTCTTATGGCGTTTCAAATAGGAGCGTGTCACATATTTTTGCGGTGCATTGCTTTCTTTTTAGGAGCCCCATATGTAGTCATTTGAGAAAACATTGGCATGGGAGCTCATGCCACAGCCAGAGCGTCCGCAGGAGGAAATACCTTCAGAACCGCTTAGTGCAAGTCCATTAAGTTTCCAGCATGTGAGGGTGACTGATTTTGTTTCAGGCCACTTCATACCTACATCCTCCTTTCGATAATTGCTTACTTTCTTTCATTCCACATCATTTAAATATGAGGGATCATTGTTACTCTGCGTCCGTAGGAAACACCTTAGACAACCCTACACGTGATCCCTGGGTGGTGCTAAAAGAGTAACAAACTTGGCAGCTGCACTGTCCCATCTGGACCTCGCAGCACTCACTGGATTTTCTTTATCATCTGCTTTCCCACTACTACTACCCCAGGGAAGAAATGCCTATCTATGACATGTAGCCATACGATAAATAAATAAATTTAAATATTTAACAAAATTTAAACGTAAAGTAAAAGTAATGTAATTAACGTCAATTATGCCTATGCAAATTTATTTTCACAATTTGTTGAATTAATAAAATATAAAAATATTTGCATCCTCCTCCTGTTCCTCCTTCCTCCTTTCCTCGAAACAGTTGCAGGTATGAACTAAATTGAATATTTCTAATCAGAATAGGCATGGTGAATTTTTTTCATGTATGGTATCAATCGATTCGTTTTGTTGTGAGGATCAAATGTCTATATGGGGCCAATTGCGTTAAAGCAACACAAAAGTCGGAAATGAGACTTAAAGTCCGAGATTTGCATTTGTTTTACAAAACGCTCCTAACAAAATGACGTGCAAAAGTGACGTCACGATCACATAGTCGCCCTGTTTAAAGTATGGAAAAATTATGAAATTGCTATTTATATATTTATTATTCACAGTGAAATGTTGCGTTTATGTATATGGTTGCTATACAATTTATTTTACAGTAAAATGTTATAAATCGAATGGTATCATTGTTTTTTTTTAATTTCGCACTTAAAAAAATCTTCATATCTTTGAGCCATTTCAATAGAATTTATAAATTTTCACTTTAGTTACATATAGTGATCATTTTGCATCCTATCAACTAAATTTATTGCATAATTCAAAATGTGTCATCATGCCTATTGTTGTGAATTATCTACCGACAATCACTAATAAACGAAAATAAACGTGTACTACATTTCCAAAAGAATGGACCCGCTTTTATTCGATTTGTGTGTTCCATATGAGGTTAATGATGAGTAGTCTGTGTAGTCTGTGGTTTTTACCTACTTTTATTAAGCATGACCGTATATTTAAGTGTTTCAAATCTTATAAGTTAAATTTCAACCACTTCCGTAATTTACATGAGAATGCTATACATAGTACAGTCAGCAATAATAAAAGTGTGCACAAAAAATGAGTTTGGTTTTTTGGGAGTTACTTGTGCTAGTACAGTCGAGGACAAAGAGATGTATACACTTTTGGACCTTATTACAACGCAATAAGGTCCAAAAGTGTATACATCTCTTTGTCCTCGACTGTACTATTATATAGATGGTCTAGACCTTGGTCCTTTGGTTTTTGCATAAGCATTATAATGAAGCTAGTCAAATTGCGGATAATTTTGCGTGTGACTACAATCCATGCTATTATGTTTTATGCAGTGTTTTGAGCTAATGTAATCAATTTATACATTTACCCTAATGCTATCAATCAACGGCGGTTGAAAGAGGTAGGTATACCTATATTCGGGTTAGTATCAAAACGACTAGATCTATAAAATTACCTGTTCTGCATAAAGACTAGATCGCAAAACGACCATAGGTGCAGAAAGCCTAAATCTCAAATCGACATTGCAGTAAAATGACCACTGAGTAGAAGGTCTTCATCACAGAATGACATAGTATCAAAACGACTAGGTCGTAAAACGACCACCTTGTGGAACGTTTTGATAGTAAAATGACTACATCGTAAAAAGACCAACTTGCGGAACGTCTTCATTCCTTGGTAGCAAACTGACTAGTTATGAAAACAACTAAAATATTGATTAAGTATAAAAGGCACGATGACAGCGCCGCATAGCTCTAGCTCAGTCTCACCAGAAAAAAATATATGACCGATCCTCCTCATCTCTCATTTGTTTTAATTTCTTCGATTGCATGTGCTAATTGCTTTTTTTATTGTTTCATGTTCAATCAAGTTTGCATACTTAATTTGTGGATGAGTTTAGTGAAAGGACCCACTTTGTGGATTTACACTTCGTTGTTTCACTAACAGAAAGCGTATTTTAGGATGTCAGATCAATGTGGCTCCTTCATAGGGACTATTCCGTCCACGAGCGTAAATTTATTTGATGTTCAGTCGTAGGAAACAAATGCTTTTATTACTGAAAATCAAAGCAATCAGTGCTTTGTCGATGAAACTATCAATTTTGTTCGTTGTTCGAGAAAAACGCTAATGGACGGAATAGACCCTATGACGGAATTAGCCAAATTGACCTTATTAATAACTCCGTATCGACAAAGTGGGCCTTTATCCTTACACTGATACATCTATACTCATATTATAAATGGGAAAGTGTGTGTGTTTGTTTGTTTGTCCGACTTTCACGGCAAAACGGGGCGACGAATTGACGTGATTTTTTAAGTGGAGATAGTTGAAGGGATGGAGAGTGACATAGGCTACTTTTTGTCTCTTTCTAACCCCCCACTTCCCTAAAATGGGGGGGTGGAAGTTTGTATGGAGCATTACGGGGGGCAAAGGGGAACCGTGTTACCCCGAATTTAACGCGAGCGAAGCCGCGGGCAAAAGCTAGTTTTAAATAAAATAAAATAAAAGTTTATTTCATTCAACCTGAAGATGTACAGTGAGATTGCATGGACAATTTATGAATGAAGTCATTCAAAATGTGTCCATGCAATTTTGAATTTGGGTGTACAATACGTAGAGGGGTTGAGACCTTCTAGTGGGTATGGTGTACCTGTGTCAGAAGGCCTCGCTCTTCCAAATGATTAATCGTACATTTAAAAACGTTATTGTCAGTATAATATGTAGATTTAGGATTATAACATTGAGTATCTTAAGAACTAAACTTAACTAAAATATAAGCTAAGTGTGTGAGAGTGAATGTGTGTGTGTGTGTGTGTGTGTGTGTGTGTGTGTGTGTGCGTGTGTGTGTGTGTGTGTGTGTGTGTGTGTGTGTGTGTGTGTGTGTATGTGTGTGTATGTGACGGCGCGTGGTCTCGGAATGGTATGTTCTTAAAGTTTACAATTTTAAGTTATACGTACGATTTTAGATAATGGTTTGATTTTAATTTTCATACATGTAAGTCAGTACTTATTTTATTGATTTATGAATCATCTTTTCTATCTGACTGTACTCTAGTTTCTACAACCAATCCCTAATTTTGGCTGCGTTTCCACCAGAGATGAGTAAGTATGTGTTGCGAGGAATATATTTTTTAGAACCAACAGCATCACTTCATTTACATCCTCGCACAGGGCGGCTCTAGGATTGGTTCTTAACAAACACATTCCTCGCAACGCATCCACGCTCATCTCTGGTGAAAAGTGGAAACGCAGCCTTAATGGCCCCATCCTATATGTATTTTGTATTTTCCTGTACATGTCTAGTTTTTTTCATTGAGTTTATGTTAAGTATAACTTTGATATCTATTTTTTTGTCTTCAGTTTGTGTTATCTGTCGTGGCATCACCAATTAAGTGGGCCCTACGGAAGACCAGCGCTAGCTGACATACTAGCTAGCATTTTGCTGAGCAGGGTCCATTTCGTGGTGCTACACCAGTACGTGTTTATTTTGTTTGTATGTAAATTTTTATGTAATATTGTGTACGTCATGAATAAATCTTGAATCTTGAATGGTTTAAACATTTTAGATCACCTCATTCATTTCTAAATCCTTTAAATTTCAAACTATTGTCAGTTTTTTGCCGCTTGGCCGATCTCTAACCTAAACGACTATTACTCATTGAACAACCTAAGTTACATAACTCTTCAAACAAAGGGCAAAATTGCGCCCGTGGGTTGTATCAGGTCAAAGACCATCTGAACTTCTAAAGAGATATTTCCTGCTAGTTTCATAAGTCCTAATTTATTTTATTATTTCCTTGTGGATACAGTGTATTCACGAAGTGCTGCGAGATAGACTGCTTAACTTTGACCTACCATTACGTACATTCTTTATGTATCTAAAGACCATTCATAGTAGGGTTTTAGACTGAAGAGTGGGTGCAGCGGTGGGTGTTCACTGAGTCAGTTAGAACCAGGGCTTGAAACCGTTATTCGCCATAAATACAGCAAAACACACACACACACACACACACACACACACACACACACACACACACACACACACACACACACACACACACAAACCCACACACACACACCCACACAGTGAATCCTCCTTTTTGTAAAGGGTTGTGACTCCTTTGGGGTTGCAGGCGTCCATAGGTTACGGTAGCTGCTTACCATCAGGCGGGTCATATGCTTGTTTGCCACCGTCGTGGTATAAAAAAAACCGAATGTATGTATGTGTCTTCATAATTTTATGGTATTTATGTAGAACTCAGTCTTGTATTTAGGAAATGACTTCGTATTATAAGATTGTTTGATTAAAAATGAAATAGTAATCGAAAGACCGAAAAAAACCGAAAAATTACCGGTATTTTAGTATGGAGCAAATACCGGTTTTCAACTTAGAACCTATAAGTGGGATGTTATGATTTCGATATTTTGTTTCGTGGAGAAATTTTGACGCTTATTGTTGCAAACGAATCTGCCTTTTCTGTTAATACGTTTCGTTAGTGGTAGTTTTTGTCCTTGTATACTTTTAGTTTTTAATAATAAGGTTTATTTTCATTGCGAATCTGGAGTTGTTAATTAATTAATAATGGAGTAATTAATTAGTAAGTGGGGTGTGTATGTTATTTTTCGTCCACTTATCGATTTTGCTAGCTTTGTGATGCAATTTTTTTATATTCTTATTTAATTCCACAGCTTATATAGTACCTACTTCGTCTAGTTTAAGTTGATGTTTCGCGATAATAAATCATAGGTACTTGCAGGCTTTTTAATTAAAAAGATATGTTGTCGCAAAAGTGAGGTAATTTTCCCATATATTTTTACCAGTTTAGTCATATGGACGACATACTGAAACCGGACGGGAAACAGGTATAGCTACCCTACTTCCGCATAGTATTTTTTAAATTAAACTTAATATAATCCCTGAAAGCTAGGTAACGAGTAAGAGCTATCGATTAGATTACTATTTAATCCAAAATATATATCTTTACGCAGGCAGGTATTTATGTCTGTACCTATGTCCAAAACAGACATAATATTTATAAATAATATTTTATATCCACTTACATTATCACCAAACAGCTGTTCACTATGGACATCCAAAATAAAAGACAATACCGCCGCCAAAAACACTCTCTTCCAATACACCATATTTACAAAAAAAACCTTTTTCATAAAAAAACACCTCACATTTTATCATTCATAACCTATAAATTCACATAGAAAAGTTTGAAAAACGTCTCAAGCATTGCCGCGCATTTTTGACAGTTTGATTTTTTAATCGCGGAGGCTCGGGCCGCGGCAGTTCGCAACGTTTCGCGCCCGCGACTGCGGCGGTAGTTGATTTGGATCGCGGATTAGAATGGATAAGGAGCGGGCTATCGATAAAAAGTGCGATACTATTATTTTGGATAATAAAAATAAATAAATGGGGTAGGTAAACTTGTTTATCAGTATTATCATATATTTGTACCTGAGTTATGGATGTTTTCTGTGTATTTCATTATTTACCTATATCTATCATTATACAAGACAAAGTGCAAAAATGCTGATGATCCGTTAAAGGGCGTATTTGGTATCGTATTCTCATTATGAAAAACTAAGAACAAAATTTTTTCCACGCGATAAAAATAATGGTTTTGTCTGAAGGGGTCGCCGGCTGGGACGACGTGGCACATACAAAGGAAAAAATGTTTTCGCGTCAAAAAAATTATTCGTCTACTTTTTCGTAGCCGCAATACGATACCGATTATGCCCTTAAACGGAACACCAGTATATTTGTTACAACCTGTATATATCGTCGTCTAATACCCACAACACAAGCCTTTTTGAGCTAACTGTGGGACTAGGTCGGTTTGTGTAAGATTGTCCCATTTTTTTCCGGAAATAATGTTGATTAGTAATTAAGTATTATCTAAGTAAACTACGTAAATACTACACATCTTAAATCTAAATTAAATACGAATATATGCTTTTTAGTGACAGCAAAATAAAAGTCAAAAATTACTTGCTAGAAGTAAATAGGGAATTAGGTAGGTATCTAATGATATATGTGAGTTCTAAATGATTGTAATTTTTACAAATTAATAAGATACTGTGAAGTTGAAGTCAGTATTTATATTTAGGTAGATGTAATACAAATCTCGTTGACATTTCTAGTTACTGTATTTAGTTTAATAAATTAAAGAAAACCTTTAACTTACATAAATGACCTGTACCAATTAAAATTAAAATAGATATACCTAAATGTCATGTCAGTTATTTTTTTCTAAGCATCGATATTAATTATATCGACATTTGGCCACATCACTACAACTTTCGCACCGCAACATTGCCCTCTAAAGTGTCACTTACTGGTATATAGCTCCTAAAGCTGTTACAGTTCTAAGCTTTACACATTAGAGCTTAGAGCTTTCAAACCACAGCTGGAGCAGTGAACTTATAACTAGCAGTCCTCGAACTGAGAACTCGCGATTTACTTGCAAACGAGTTGACCAATATAACAAGACCCTTCTGAAGATTTTTTTCGCCTTCTAGCTCCATAACCCTTTAATCGACCCAGCTCATATACGCTCAAATCTCTGCTAAAACTCCAACAAATTTCATGAAGATCACAAAAAAGTTACTAAAGTTATCGCGGAACCAACCCTCAAAATCAAAAAGCCATCTAAATGCACGGACTCCCGGTAGCTAACTGACATTTCTGTTATGTCTGAAGTTGTGTAGCAAAAATAATCTTTTATAATTACTTAATTACTTTCAAGTGGTTATACAAAAATGTATCGTTGATTTTTCGTTACTTGATGCTGGCAATTGCATTTTAATCTTTTCAGATGTAATTATTTAGGACCGGGGTTTCCAATAATTCTACTCGAGGGCCAAAAAGTCCTCACGCTTTCAGTCTCCCGCTTCCTTTCAGGTCATGGGCCCATGTTTTGAGACCCCTCTAAGGGGGCGTGATCTTTGGTGATATTTTCAGGACCCCCCAGGGAGGAGCCCCCTGTCCAATATGACGTGTAATTTTTTGCTAACTAAAGTAAGTACAGTTTTCTAACACGTGAACCTACTTACGTAGCGTACGTACACGTAAAGGGTAAAAAAATGAAACCACATGTATACATATAAAATAAAATTATGTTTAATAGAAAAAAACCGGCCTAGTGCGTGTCGGACCACGCGGTTTCGTACCTAACCTACTATCGAAAAAGTAATATCAAAAGGTCGTATCTGCGTATGAAATGAGTTTTTAGGAGATAACTCAATAATTCCTAAACCGATAATGTTCTCAATTTTTTTCTTATTATTTGGATCTCCAGTTCAAAAGTGACAAGGGGGACACAATTTTTTTAGACTTAGATTTTTTCTTAAAATATTCACTAAATAAAAAAAATCAAACAGACCTCAAAGTTATTTTGAAAGACGTATCGAGACTATCGAGTGATGTGCATCATGTCGATATTTGGTAAAAAAATTTTTTTTTGTCAAATTTACATGTATGGAGTAGTGCCCTTCCTTAAAATATCTTTTTCAGCAATTTTACTACAAAACTAAGTAGCGGCATACAAAAGACACCTTATATTTAAATATTTATTAAGATACGTTTTATAGTTTCCGAGTAAAATGGCTGTGACATACGGACGGATGGACGGACAGACGGACATAACGAAACTATAAGGGTTACGTTTTTGTCACTTTGGCTACGGAACCCTAAAAACCTACTTCACAAAACAATATGTCAAATGCCATTAAAAATTATTTATAATCATAGTGCTAGTGCAATTTTACTCTGCTTTTGACAGATTGATTCATTTAAAAGTTAATTATTTTATTGGCCATAATACAGTATAGCACAAGGAACAAAAAAATTACACGTGATATGTTTCCAGACCCCCCTCCCCCTGTGGTGATCATTGGTGATTTTTTTTACCTCCCCACCCCCCCCCCCCCCCCGTATACAATATGACGCGATTAATGGACGTAGGGCTATATGTTTTTTTTTCTTTTTTTAACACGTATGCAAAATTTCATTAAAATTGTAAAGCAGCAAATTTTTCATTGTCATAAATTCTGCAATATCTTGCAAAATTTAATCGACAATTTGGCAATTTTACAACTTTAAAATAATTTTAAAAATTAATTATCTTTATTAATGCAATAAGGCTTATAGTTAAGGTCATCATTATTAAAGTGACGAACATGGTAAAGTATTTAAATAAATGACGATCAAAACGAGATTTCTGCAATAACTGTGAGGTGAGCATAGGTATGGGTCAGATCAAGGTTTGCGACATTTTTTAACAGAATCAAGGGCGAACTTAGTTTTCAATTCACTTAATAAAACCATACAAACCTTTTGTGTCTTTCATTAACGTCCTGTGTCAGAAATAATTGTTATATTCCTGTGTTGCGTTTGAAAATAGTATTTTTTTGTAAAGTATTAAATTTAAACTTTGTTGAGACATACTATCACTATAAAATATAACCCCCGCCTATATTAAAGGCCGGCAGTCGGCAACGCGTCGTGCAACAGTGCGCTGCGGGCCAGTTCAAATAGCACTCTTAGTGCTTGAAGATGGAGACCTAAGCTTTCCGAAACATGTCGCGCGAAGTGACTAAAGTGACGTGACTGTAACCGTTATATTTTATAGTTTTTGTAAAGTGCTTGAATTTAAAAGGCTATTATTTAATTGGGATAAATAAGTGCGATTGATTGACGCAAGAAATGACTTAAAAAACACCCTTTTAACTTTAATTACCTCCTCAAATATTTTCTGAAACAATTTAGTACAGTAAAGATACGGTTCGGTTGCGTCAAACATAAATTTATAATAGCCTGATTTTTTTATGATTCATTCTTATGGAATATTTATAGATACTATATGCAAAAATCCTACCAACTTTTCACCCGGAAGTAGTTAAATAGGTAAAAAAAAATAATAAAAAATTTGTATATTTTTATTTACAATAATATAAATTATTTTTATTTGTAAATATGACGATATTTAAGTCTTCTTTCTGTTTAAAGCGAAAATCAAGAAACCGTGTCCATGTAAAACCACATAAATAACAAAATATACGGCGCGGGCGATATATATCCTAATTCGTTAGAAACAAATAGTAATAATTGGTAGTTTGTTCTTACACATTTTAAATGACTTAGAAACGATATATTCATTAAAATCCTACAAGAAAAACGCTTGTAATATGTGTGTACATATTTGTGGCGGTTAGCGAATAACGATATTTTGTAGGATTTCATTGCGTAAAAAATACTTGTATCATGATATATCCGTTACACTAAAAATATTTGCTATTATTAATTATTTCCAATACCCCATACTAGCCGCCCGTAAAATGACTGTAGTAATTAGCAACCTTATTATTTCGAGGTTAAAGTTCGGAATTCAGTAAAATTAATACAATTTGGTGAAAAATTGCAGAGGTCGGTTTTAATCGCCTTTCTTTTTATTGGGCCAATATGGAAATGTTCTTTTTGATAGCTAAACTGTCTGTCGTTCAACTGTAGGTAATGCAACTTTCACCCCACTTGTAACTTCTGTTGATAGTGTATTAAGCACCTAAAATGAGCTCGTTTATTAAACATATGGCAGAAACTATATCTGAACGATGGACCGGATGGACTGATCACTAAGCATACTGGACTGGTTGAGATGCAGAATCAGTATCGCCATTATACGCGTCAGTGCAGTATCACATTATCCGATCCGATATCGGATGTCGGATAGGACCACGAAGAAGACAAATTTAAAACTTGTGCTTACTATACACTGATTTAAACTTTCACGGTTTTTACACATATCTATTTGTACTAACGGGACTTAACCGCGTATATAAGTTTAAAATTACCTTCGACGTTTCGAGGACGACATTGTGCCCATGATCCCGAAGAAAGACTGGATCCAATTGACGTCAACATCTTCTAGCCGCGCGAGTTAATTCCATAAGGAATACCTAACGGCATTAAGTCCGCCTTTTTTGCGTTAGTGCTTTCTGAAGAAAGAAATAATCTGCTACAGAATACTCTAGCGGCTTATTTCTTCCTAGGGCCATCCGACATCCGATGTCGGATCGGACAGTGTGAAAACGCTGTCACCAGCATGTGCATTGTGCATCCGAGGCACACACCACGGCTTTAAGTCAGTTGTCAGGTGGCTGGGATTTGATTACGTCGGCTGAAACCCCTTTCTACCCTAAAATCATATCATTTTCTATTTGTATGTAAAGTAGATTGTGCTTTTTTATATGATTACTAGATTACGGCTTCGCTCGCGTTAAATTCGGGGTAACAAACCATACAAACTTCCACCCCCCATTTTAGGTAAGTGGGGGGTTAGAAAGAGACAAAAAGTAGCCTATGCCAGTCTCCATCCCTTCAACTATCTCCACTTAAAAAATTACGTCAATTCGTCGCCCCGTTTTGCCGTGAAAGACGGACAAACAAACAAACAAACAAACACACACATACACTTTCCCATTTATAATATTAGTATGGATTATAAGTATCACTAAATTTATTGAAAGTTTTTAAAATAAAGCTAATTATAATGACTTCATCGAGCAACCTAAGTACGTATATCTTCTTCTTCTTTTTCCTCGGCGTTCCCTCATGACTGAGGATCGTGACCAATTGTGGTGTATCCATGTGACGTGGTCGAGAGCCATACGGGCTGTCCTCTGCATGGTACATCACGCCGTCCGTCCGTCGTCGTGGTGTATGGTATTACACCATTTAGTGGCTATCGGCCCATTGGTATGCTTGCCCTCCATTAGTCCCAGTATGATGCTTTTCTCCAACTGGTGCTGGTCAGAACGCATAATATGCCCATTGAATAATAAATATCTTTAACCCGAATTTGCGGATCTTCCCGCAGCCAGGTCACAAAGCCAGGACAACGCTAGGAGATTGATGATAATTGTAAACTGAGCATAACTAGAATTACGTAAGAATGGGAGCAAAGCAACCTGAAATGTAAAGACAAATTTCATTTTATTCAAGTTTTCTTCAAAATTAACCCAATGCTTGATTACAATGGATTCTTTAACGTTATTTCTTCTTTGTGTTCTCTAATCAATGTTCCGAATACATGTAATTGACCCTTTCCTTTTGCAACAATACTGACAGGCCATCTGTATGGAGAAAGGCACAATGCACAGACGTACGCGCCAAGTGACATATCGAACCAGATCTGAACTGTACGAAGAATAGGAGCTGGGGAGACTTCATTGGATTAACAGTTTTACATGCTCATACGGCTACATTTGTGCAGAATGTCATGGAGAATAGAGGAGGTACTACTTACTACAATTTTAGAACGAAGTATTTATTTACTTAAACATAACTAGTAACGCTTCGAACTCAGAACTCGCGATTTCCTTGTAAACGAGATGACCCATATGATGACTTTTTCGCGCCTTTTAGATCCATGACTCCTTGATCGATCCTTCTCATATACCTACAAACTCTCAAATTATATGTATCTCTGCTAGTTACAACCCTACCAAATTTAATGAAGATCAGAAAAGCGTAACTAAAGTTATCGCGGAACAAACTTTCAAAATCAAAAAGCCGTCGAAATGACGAGAGGTCCCAGTAGCCATGCAGAAGTTGTTTGTAAGAACTTACTTCGCTTACGCTCCGCTCGTTCGATAACGTAAATATGTTGTTCATGCGTCTCGGTGTATTTATCTGCAGTATCGTAGCTTTGAAACCGTTTTATAGTGTTTCAAAAGAAATTTATAATTAACCTGGAATGGTTCAAAATAGGTTGGGATTGACGCTGTTCTTGGGACGTAGCCAGAATTGAAGTTAAGATAGGGCAGTGCTATTTTAAGGTAGGGTATGGCCAATTTTAGGGTAGGGCATTTACTTTATTCGTGGGCATTCGTGTTTTAAGGTAGGTCATTGCCCCATAATGTCCTCCCCCTAGCTACAGCCCTGCGCACTTATCGTTTTGTCTTAGACAAATTTTATTCATAGGTTTTTTAACTGAAAATAAATTGTTTCATTGTATTCTAGCTAATTATAAATACATTATGAAATAAAACTATAATCAAACTAAATAAACCTAAATACATGAAAAAATTAAATTAATAAGTTCTTCTGTAGATACAAAAACTACGCTATTGCTACTCTACAGACCCGCTGTCCTAATCCGAGAGAGCTGAATCGAAGCGGAACTCTTGCGCATTTTCACTGCGCTCATTAGCATTGCCATTAAACGAGGAACCGACACGCTGAAACCCGCCATTTACATATCCTACCTAAACTTAGCACAGCATGTGAAACACTAGCAGTTATCATATTAGATGTATAGCTGGCCACGTCAGATATATGACTCAATAATAAGAGCAACGAAACGTCTCTAGGAAGTTCTCTATACTGCTTATTTCTAGATCTGGATATCTGGCAGCTGTTCATGGGTGGAAGTCAAATAATGCAAACCACTTCAAGAATCCAAATTCTAGAGTTCTGGGTTTGATGCGATATTATGAGAAATTATATAAATTATTAGATTACATCATTGCCAGAAGTTACTGCTGGGGAAAGTAATGCCAAACGACTTATAAGTAATGTTATTCATAGTTTGTCGCCTACCTTTTTTGTTCCCGCAATTATACACAATTTTTTTTTGTTATAATATTGTTTGTTGAAATATAGGCCCTGTCCTCTATAAATGAGACAACTTCGGCAGTCTTTTACCTATTTTGTTATTACTTTTTTTATAGTCTGTCACTCTGACCTCCACCCATTAAAAGCTGCCAGATGTCCAGATCTAGTAATAAGGATAGTATAGCAATTTAGCTATAGACGGGTTTTGTTGATCTCATTATTTTGGCATATCTGACGTGGTGGCCAGCTCTTAGTCTATGTATATGGATAGTGTGACATAAGCTTATAAAAATGACAGTTGCCGCCATTTTCAACCGACTTCAAGATTTCGAAGGAGGAAGTCACCAATTCGGAATCTTTGTTTTTGCTTTTTTTTATGTATGTTCACCGATTATTTGAATTCGAAGACGGCTGGATCGATTTGGAAAAATCTTTTTTTGTTTGAAAGAGTATACTTCACAGTTGGTGCCATTGTAACCAGGTTAGGATCTGATGATGGGATCCTGGAGAAATCGAGGGAACTCTTCAACTATTATAGGCACACCTATAGTGATGAGTATTTTTTACAGTAGCTCGGGCATTTCCTTTTGGAAAGGTGGATGCTAAGTGAAGACGGTTCTTTTTTGTTTAAAATTATTGTTACACCTGGTAACCTATTTAAACCATTGATTTATTATGTATTCTACTAGTTGTGACACCTAGAACAAATTTTGTGCGCCTTGTTTGGCAGTTGACAGCTGTGACTGAATCAAACACGGATAATAGAGGTAAAAGTTGGACTCGGGTATGTCCTTAAACTACGTCCGGACACGGGTATGTCCTAAAACTACGTCCAAAAGAGAGGTAGGGGCAGCAGACGCAGTAGCGAATGTCATCTCGCTATGTGTGGTAGGGCACAGCACAGCGAATGTCAAGTCGTTCAAATCTGGAGCAGAGCCCGACTGGGGAAGTACCTCCACCTTACAGAAAACCACAGCCAAATGGCACTACACCCTACTCATAGTGTTGTGTTCCTGCTGGTGAGTAAGGTTGCCAAAGAGAAAACAAATAGAATTGGTATTTCATAAGCAGTAAACAATAGTTCCAAATCTCTCCTGGTGGCGCTAAGTAGGTATAGTTGAGCGCATAAAGATAAAAAAAAGAGATAAAAGATATTTATTCTTCAATTTAGGTACATTACAATGCACTTATGAACGTCAGAGAAAAAAAAACTACCACCGGTTCTGCATTAAATACGCCATTTAATTATTATAAAATTAATATTCAGTGTTTCTTCTCCGCAAATAATTATTTTGCAACTATGTATGGATTTTTAATTTTTTAATATCAAAAATCATAATATATACATAATAAAAAATATCCGTTAAAAAAGAAAAAAACATAATGCCCTGACCGGGATTCGAACCAGGGACCCTCTGCTTCGTAGGCAGGGTCACTACCGGGCTAGAAATGTATGCTCATGTTATATAGCGCCATCAGTTTAACGCCTTTTGACGAACATTTTTGTGACATAGAGATTGACCTCCATCGATAGAATTTATTTTATTTATCGTATGGCTACATGTCACTGGATATAGCTAGGCATTTCTTCCCTGGGGTAGTAGTAGTGGGAAAGCAGATGATGAAGAAAATCCAGTTAGTGCTGCGAGGTCCAGAGGGGACAGTGCAGCTGCCAAGTTTGTTACTCTTTTAGCACCACCCAGGGATCACGTGTAGGGTTGTCTAAGGTGTTTCCTACGGACGCAGAGTAATATTGATCCCCCGATAGAATCAAAGAGTAGTATAGAATTGTAGTGATTTTCACTATAACTTTTTACGACAAAAAATTTCTTAGGGATGTCATCTCCTGTTACTCAATGATTTAAACAGTCTAGGTAGGTACCTACTAAAATATTAGACTACTACTATTTAAAAAGCCGTTTACACTATCCGATGTGTCGGACCGTGTCGAACCGTTACCTCTTTGTTATAGCTCGTAATAATTAAAAATAATGACATTCATTAATTGTAGGCAACTGTGCTGCCGGGTCAGTAGTTATGAGATGAAAGTGACAGCGGTAACATTTTATAAATATCTAAACAAATGAGTTCTCGTACCTTACGAGCAGCAGTGACACAGGGAAAACAAAGGCGGAAAAGAAAACGCATCGCAAGAATCACTGTTTGCAGCATAACAGTGTTTTCAACCGACTTCAAGATTTCGAAGGAGGAGGTTCCCAACGAATTGTCGTTGGGATCTTTGTTTTATTTTTTTTTCATGTATGTTCACCGATTATTCGAAGACGGCTGGACCGATTTGGAAAATTATTTTTTTGTTTGAAAGAGTATACTTCACAGTTGGTTTGATTGTCATCAGGTCAGGATCTGATAGTGGGATTCTGGAGAAAACTATCGAACTCTTCAACTATTATAGGCACACTTATAGTGATTTGAGTATTTTTTTACAGCAGCTCGAGCATTTGCTTTTGGAAAGGTGGAGGCTAAGTGAAGTCGGTTCTTTTTTGTTTAAAATTTTAAGTAACTACTTTGCACTTGCATGTTTATGAAAAACTTTCTAATTGACCATAACTCGATGTCTTTAATCGTTATGTTCTTTCTTTGAGGAGTTCCATAAGTCACCTTCTGATTGTACTTCTGATATAAGAACTGCAGCTCTGTGAAGCAAAATTTCAGCTCAATCAGACCCCTGAAGAAGATCAAGAAAGAAGGGAATGAAATTCAACAAGTTTTGCAAGTAAATTTAGTAGTGTGTCTACTTAAAAAAAAATTACAAATCAAAATATTTACTAAAATAATTTGATTTGTTCTTCAGTTGTATTGACGGCAGCGCCATCTCTCTCGCTTTCTATGAAGTCCTAAGTAGTTCGGATTGGAGGTATGAACTCATACATAATGTTATATGTGTAACCTTACATGATTGGCCAAAGGTGCCTTAGCATTTACAAAGATTGCATATACACGGGAAAATTCGACCGGTGCCGCTGTGACCCGGGTAGCCTAGTGGTTAGGGCGTCTGCCGCGAATGCAGAAGACACTGGTTCGATCCCAGCCCTGGGCACCGGAGGCCTAGGTCGCTTTTTCCTTTGTATATGACATCTATATAAGTTTAAGATTTGAATTATCAACAATCCCGACGCAGAAAGAGGGCTGTTAGAAGTTTAACCGTCACGTGTGTCTGTCTACGACGTAGTACTAGAACAGTTGAACCGATTTAATTGCAGTTGGTTTTGAAAACAGATTTTATAGCGAGTGATCTTTTTTACACATGTTCTAACCAAATCAGTTCAGTCGTTTCGGGGGTTTTCATAAATTTTGTAATTTATAATAGTCATTTAAGATTAATATAATAGTTATTTAAGAATAATTAATGGGTAGAAAGAAGTCCTCTTCAATTATATTAGGACACTTTTTTACATTGGGAGGTCAATGAAAAAGGACCATCTTGTATGGATATTTCATGATAAAATAAAAATAAATCTTTAAGTTTTCATTATCCTTCAGTATTCGCTCAATGTTTTTTTTATTTTTTATGAATGACTTGTACTCCTTGCTTATATGAAACTAGCTTTTGCCCGCGGCTTCGCTCTCGTTAAATTCGGGGTAACACGGTTCCCCTTTCCTGATTTAAAACACAGAAGAGAACTCGGAACAAAATATTATTTTAATACGCTACTGTAGACGATATTATTTGTCTTTATAGCTTATGCACGATTTTTTTGTTAGTCACAAATAGTCCGCATACCAATTTTTAGCTTTCTGCCTTGAAAATTGCGGAATGCGCCATACATACTTCCAACCCCCATTTTTGGGAAGTGGGGGGTTAGAAAGAGTCAAAAAGTAGCCTATGTTACTCTCCATCCCTTCAACTATCTCCGCTTAAAAAATCACGTCAATTCGTCGCCCCGTTTTGCTGTGAAAGACGGGCAAACAAACAAACAAACACACACATACACTTTCCCATTTATAAACTCAAACAAACTCAAACTCAAACATTTATTCAGTAAGTAGGCCACAAGGGCACTTTTACACGTCAAAGTAAAAGAGAGAGAAAAAAAATCAAACTACACCGGTTCTAACCCTACACCTCTGACCCGAGAAGAATTATGTCCGGCAAGAAACTCGGCGGGACTTATTTTTTCAAAACAACAGTACATCAAAACTAAACAATACATATAGTGCGTTGTTCTATAAGAAAACATATCAAACCAAGGTTAGATTAACCAACAATAGGTTATAGTTTAAGAAAAATACCAAAGAAAAAAGATGAGTCCAAATCTGACTATTGAAAATAAATTACATACAAGTTTGATATACTTTCTTACCTGAACTGTGTCTTCTACATAAATTTCCAAATTATAATAATCCATCATCAACAGTTAGAAACAAACTTTGAATTTAAATAATATAAAAAAAAGTACTTAAGTGATTCTAGTATACAATAAACATACTATTTCTAAATTATACTTAGAGATGTATAAGGTCTCCAAGTGTCTTGAATAAAAAAATATGGATAATCAAGCACCGAATGTTGTGTCTAA
This sequence comes from Pammene aurita, assembly GCA_947086415.1. Lineage (NCBI taxonomy): Eukaryota > Metazoa > Arthropoda > Insecta > Lepidoptera > Tortricidae > Pammene > Pammene aurita. Next base: position 32,865,468 of record OX352302.1, on the reverse strand, counting down.
AGCCAATTAAACTAAAATTAAATATGATTAATAAAAAGTTACGTAAATGTGTTGCCCCAGTTAGCCTAAACAGACCGGTCTCCACAAACAGCACCCGTTCACGAGTATGACGCATATCTCAGCCATCGCCTCCCTCAACCTTTCTTCGGGAAAGTGGCGACCCGATCAACGACGCCACCATAAGCAGAGCCTTTTAAGCGAGCATGACATGTTCAAGCTGGCGGGCTTTATTAATTAATAAAAACTAGCCATGTTTAGTCTGGTGTGAAACAATATTCTGTGCTCGTATTTTACATGCGTGAACTAAATTACAATATAAAAGTGACATAGAGATGTACATGTCTCTAAGCGTCAGGATCATTAAATATATATCTATACATATAAATATTTGCGAATGCAAGACTTAGAGATGTATAACGTCTCTAAGTGTCCAAATACTAAATAAAAACAAAATAAAATAAAAATGAAAAACAGGTAATACTGGACACTAGTTAAAGCTGCTTCATAGAGTAATGTACCTAATAATTTCTCAATTTGTATTGTACTAACTATATCAAGCTACAGGCTTAAAGGCATCGTTATCCTCAATGAATTCCTTTAAAGTATAGTACTCTCTCCTCAACATATTTAATTCATATTATAATATTAGTATGGATATGGATGTATCTGGCTGATTCACTATTTTAATAGTTGACCGAGTGAAGGGTGACCAGAACGCGTATCATGTTTGTCATTTTATCGCTTATCACGTCATGCGTCACTTTCCCACTTACATACTTGTTAGAACGTGACAGCTATGGTGACAAGCGATAAAAATCCGACCATATATTAGGCTAGCAGGTGACATAGATGATGTCCCTTTGCAGTTTTATTTCTTGTCACATCACATTGTGCACTGCGATCGTTCACGTTACCATGCACTTCGCACATAGCGAATTAAGTAACTAAGTAAAAATTGACTCATCTTTCGAGATCACTTTCGAACTTAGAAAATACTTTCCCTCTTCAGCGAGTTTCGGTGCGTTACCACGAATACTAATATGGTGATTTGCTCTGCAATGAATTTGTTACGCCATTTGTATATTCCGGTGCGCATGCGCCGTGTCGTGTGAAAGTGTTTTATTATTATGGGAACTATAGAATTTGTTTTTGCTTATGTTTGTGTTGGAATCAGCCTACAAATCACCTCAATTTGTAGACATAGCATATGAGCAAGATCAAACCCCGTTATCAATATGAAACAGATTTAAGTAAGTAAGTAAGAAAATAATATTAAATCCATTAAAGCAGAGGCCGGGAAAAAAGGGATTAGCGGTCAAGTAAGTAAATCAGTTTTCACGCCTAAATTCTGTACACTTGTACAGTGCTTTTCTCAAAATATGCAATTAAATAAGCCATCGCCATCCAACGTGGTAACGCGGCAAGTAGGTATGATGGGCACCTTTACACCCGGGACAACTCGTCCCCACGAGGGCGGGGCTTACTTATTTGACGGTACTAAAACTTATTTTTCATTTTGGACTGTGTTAGGTATACTCTTGGTGTACCTACTTAAATTGTGATCGTTTTTCAACCGACTTCAAGATTTCGGAGGAGGAGGTTATCAATTCGTCGGGATCTTTGTTTTAGCTTGTTTTTTTTATGTATGTTCACCGATTATTCGAAGACGGCTGGACCGATTTGGAAAATTCTTTTTTTATTTGAAAGACTATACTTCACAGTTGGTCCCATTGTAACCAGGTCAGGATCTGATGATGGGATCCTGGAGAAATCGAGTATTTGAGTATTTTTACAGCAGCTTGAGCATTTCCTTTTGGAAAGGTGGAGGCTAAGTGAAGTCGGTTCTTTTTGTTTAAAATTATTTATTGCTTTGGACATGTGATATTTTGTGATATTGCGAATACTTAATTTAAATTACTTTCTGTATAAAACAAATAATCTTTTGTATATTACACTTTTTCTACGAGTGCTCAAAGTAAGCCGGTAAGAATTGACTTTGACGAACGCCTTACAATTAAACCTGCTGCCTCTATGCAATTTAGTAACTTCAGTCTTCCGTTGGATTGTATCGGTGTTTTTAATGAATGATTAAAGGTCTGTCGGAAACGAGTACCTTACGTCCGTGGAAGTTTCAAAGTAGCTACAATTTAAGACAAACTTCTTGAAACTGGTCTACGAACAAACCGTGGCCGTGTGGTCTACGCCCACACTCAAAGAAGAGGAAAAGACCATATCGTAAACATTGCATTTAAACTTCCCTAGAGGAAGAGGCAGGCTAAAAATTACGTAGTGGTCCAATATTAGTAACGACCTGAAAACCCTGGACATCGAACAAGAGACAGCCCAGAATCGTTCACTCTGGCGCAAACTGATAAGGAGACCCGACCCCACATAGGTGGGACAAGGGAAGGAAGACGAACATAGACAATATAGACATACTAGCCATATATAGACCTGTCATGGTAATAACAATACCAAGATCGAAGGGGATGGTCTTATTACACTTTCAATAGGTACGAGGGAGAAGGTCATAGTCTCACCTTATTTTGTTACCCTCCACGCCATTACTTATAGCAGTGGAGGGTCACCATCAGATATAATTCGCGATTTCAAGAATTTCTGTGTTTACTACGAGGAAACCTGATATTTTTCTTAGAATGTTGGCAATGTTGGCTAAGGAAAACAATGGTAAATTGTTTTGTTTTGTGCTGTAGAAGTGGTTTAATCGTCATCTATGTCTATCCGTTACGGTAGTATGCGTGTGCGGTAAGATGAAGAACATTAAAGATCTGTCGGCTCCATCGTAAAGTATGCGCTTGTTACGAGTAGTTCGGCCTACAAAGTTCAAGCATCAAAGTCGACGAGTAGAAAAAGAGCTATTATTTTTATGCAGGCGCTTTAATACTTTTATACGTCTGTGTCTATCAATTCTATCATAACCATTCTTATATTACTTATACAATCAACGGATAGGATACTTGTCGATGTTGTCATTTTATCACCTGTCACGTCATGCGTCACTTTCGCACTAACATACTTGTTAGAACGTGATCGCCATGGTGAGACGCCAAACGATAAAAACAACTATATATTCAGAGCAATGACGCGTAGTTTCAGTGACGGCTTCCAACTCTGATGGTTCAATAACTGCCCGGCCTGGGCGGATGGCGATTTGTTTCCGGTGTCTGTATGTAATGAAGAGCAAGCATGCAAATTTTGAAGCGGTTGCCTGACATTTTTTTTTTTTTTTCTTCGCTCTCGTACAACCAGTCCAACCAGGAGGTACTTATAGCATAACATTTTTGTTATATAACAAGGGTACATTCCTTCAGGCAACCGCTGTTTAAATCGGTTGCCTAGCAATATTTTTTTTCACCCCCCCGTATTTCCGCTCCAGTCCAAGTTGGGTCAGTTCGGGTTGCACAGGGCGGTTCCTCATCACTTCAGGACCTTAAATACCGCGAACCATCCGGTTGCCTAGCGGTCACTGAAACTACGCGTCATTGCTTTAACTAATAGGTACGTTTTGTTGTACACAGAACTGGGATGACAAAGAATGCTTGTCACAAAAAAATTAAATACATGTATGTTATCTAAATTATCTATGTGACCGTTAAAATAGTGATGCCAAGTACAGTCGCCATCAGATATATCGGTACGGCCAAGGTGATCACAAATACATTTTATTTTGTCAAGGCGATAAAGTGCATGTTTAGATATTTTTGAGTACCTTGGCCGCTCCGATATATTTAATGGTGAATGTCAATCAGTCATGTAAAGAAACTAACACAACTAACACAGTTAACACACACACACACACACACACATTAACACATTTTCTCTGGGATTATCACTTGAAATGTACTTGTACACTTAAATAAACTCACAAAATAGTTATTGAATGCGACCAAGTAACCACTGAAAAACATCATTTCTAATTTAAAAAAAATCAATAATCGATGTAACGAACGAATAATCTTGAAAATAAATGACACGCGTGTTTACATGATAGGATGAATTATGTATAATCCATACTACAAATTGACAGTATGCAAATCGTTGTTACTTATGATAAACTAGCTTTTTCCCGCGGCTTCGCCCGCGTACTAAAAGTACTAAAAATGGAGGTTCTCAGTTAGACTCGTATGTTTGTATGTAGGAATGTATGTTTACCCGCGATCATCTCGCGTTACGCTGAACTGATTTAGATGCGGTTTTCGGAAAAGTATTCGTTACGTTTTGGAGGTTCCGGTATACCACATTTTGGTGAACACGGTTCCCTCATTATTTTATTTTAAAGAAATGATTGCAATAATTGTTTAATTGTTACGCCATCAACGACTTACTACTACTACTACTGAGAGATTATGATTAATGCAGATTTCTGCTCTTGAATAGAATCTTTTCCTCGCGACATCATTTGCGTGGAATTAGTAATCCACCCTCCTTTTACCCGCTTAAGGAATGACTTGTGAGTATAACAACTATTATATGTCCTTCCCCAGAACTCAAATTATCTCCATACCAAATCATCTAAATAGGTTCAACGGTTATTAATTTCCCATACAAACTTTCAACCGCCGTTTCACCCCCTAAAGGGTTGATTTTCGAGATAAAAACTACCCTATATTGTTTCCCGCGACTCAATCTATATAATATGTACCAATTTTCATTTCAATCGTCTGTTCAGCGGTTAATAATTCGCCATACAAACTACCAACATCTTTTGTACCCCTTTAAGTTTTTTTTTGGGATAAAAAATATTCTACATTGTTTCCTGGGACTCAAACTATATCCATAACAAATTTATCTAAATCGGTTCGCGGTAAAAAATATCTATACAAACCTCCAACCCTCATTTCACCCCCTTAAGGATTGATTTTCGAGATAAAAACTATCCTATGTCGTTTTCCGGTACTCAAACTATCTCTATACCAAGTTTCATCTAAATCGGTTCAGCTGTTAATAATTCTCCATAAAACTTTTAAGTATTATGTCCCTTCCCGCGGGATACAAACTATTTCAATACCAAGTTTCATCTTAATTAGTTCAACGTTTAAAAATTCACCATACAAACTATCAACCCCCATTTCACCCCCTTAAGTGTTGATTTCGTAATCAGCGACCCGATAAGCCATAGAAACAATACCCATGTTGATATTTAAATTTTGTAACCAGATTTCCCCCTTTGGGTTGAATTCTCAAAAAAGCTGAAACACTTGTTTACTCATTTGTCATTAGGAATACTCCTGTAAAGTTTCGAATAAAATAGTCGAACTAATCTTGTTTCCCATACAAACTTTGGACCCCATTTCCCCCCTTAGGGGGTGAATTAAAAAAAAAATTTAAGTGCATCCATAGGCCTTATAAGGAGCCAAACTTGGAATCTCTAGAACCAGCGGTTTGGGCTGTGCGTTTATATGTCAGTCAGTTTCTTCTTTTATATCTTTAGAAGAAGATTGCAATTTGGCACAAACACTTTCAAGAATTTTTATGTCTGCAATATTAAATTTCAAAATCGATGTCATTTTAGTAATCAACGTCAAAAAAAAATACAAAAACGACACCCATATTGATATTTAGACATTTCAACCCCATTGTACCCCAACAGGGGAGATGGTATTTCACGTCGGCCGCGTTGGATTTTAAAATCGTTGTTGTTTTCGTAGTCAACGACCCGCTAAACCAAAGAAACAATACCCATGTTGATTTTCAGACTTTTTGACCACATTTCCCCCCTTTAGGGGTAGAATTTTCAAAAATCCTGAAACACGTATTTACTAATTTATCGTTAGAAATACTCCTGTGAAGTTTCGAATGAGATATTCTAACTAATCTTGTTTCACAATACAAAATTTGGACCCCCATTTCATCCCCTTAGGGGGTGAATTTTGAAAAATCCTTTCTTAGTGCGAATTTGATAACATAATGTAAATCCTGTGCTCCTTCCTGACCAACGGCACGGCCCGCGCGACCGCCGGCACAATCGAGTTGGCCATGGCAGTGCAATGGCGGTCATTCTATGGTTTCCGAACACTTAATTTAATATATATAATATGAGTGTAGATAAAGCAGTGTATGAGGCCTTATTACGTAACAGTTACATAAACTACTATTATGTAACTGTTACGTTTTAAGGCCTAATTACGTACAGTTGCATACACACCGCTTTATCTACACTCATATTATATATCCTAAATGAAGTGTTCGGAAACCATAGAATGACCGCCATTGCACCGCCATGGCCAACTCGATTGTGCCGGCGGTCGCGCGGGCGCGTGCCGTTGGTCGGGAAGGAGGACAGGATTTACATTATGTTATCAAATTCGATGTTCGGAATTTGAAACTCATACATAACGTATCAATATATGAGCATGTAAAGTTAAAATTACGTTACTGCCACAGATAAAAAGCTTATTATACTAAAATCGGTTGTGGTAATGCTAGCCATTGCCTACCGTTTTTGAACACGTTTTAGAGGACTTACAATGTGAGTGTAGATAAAATATGTTATTTGTTTGTATACAAAAATTACACACCCCTACTAATTAACTTCATGCTCAGGTACAGTCGAGTGCAAAACTATGTTGACACTTTTGCACCTTACTGCTTTGTAATAAGGTGCTAGTGTAAACATATCTTTGACGTCGACTGTACCTAGATACTTAATGTAATAACTAGAAACTAATGATATACTTATAAATAATAATAAAAAACGGCCAAGTGCGAGTCGGGCTACAGCACGAAGGGTTCCGTAGCATTATCTGTAAAAACGGCAAAAAAATCATGTCTGTTGTATGGGAGGTTAAATATTTATTTTATTCTGTTTTTTAGTATTTGTTGTTATAGCGGCTACAGAAATACATCATCTGTGAAAATTTCAACTGTCTAACTATCACGGTTCATGAGATACAGCCTGGTGACAGATTGACGGACAGCGGAGTCTTAGTAATAGGGTCCCGTTTTACCCTTTGGGTACGGAACCCTAAAAAATAAGTAGCAAGTAGGTCTTAAATGAACAGAAATTAAACCAGTAGGTATTATCAGAAACAATATATTTAATTGTAGTAGGTACAATTATGTTTAATTTTGTAGCCTTAAATCTTTTTCATGCATGGCATGACAATTTCCAACATAAAAAATAATATTATAACCTTTTAAGGCCCAGCCATACAAGCCGAAATACCCAAATTTGCCAGTAGATTGACAGAAATAATAGAAATGCAAATCTGCTCCATTTTATTATTAAAACCATTTAAATTTTATCGAACTTAATAAGTACCTATAGGTAGGACCTTGGGCCTTAGAAGGATAAGGTACGAAGTAAGTACCTAATAAAGGAGCATTTCTTTTGTTTGAGTTTCTTTACCAAAAGAAATACAGCCTAAAGTTGAAATTAATTTCCCTTAAAAATCTAATGGTGGGCTATATTAAACAATCAATTACTTATATTTAATCTGAAATTGTACGTATAGGCTTAGAAAATAAAAACATTTTGACGAATTAATTCCCAGCAGGCTGGAAATCGTGTTAATACCTTTACGTGGTCCTAAATACATGTGATCTGAGTTTGCCCAATCCCAGGAGGTGTGCATAACTTTTTTGCGAAATTTTTGCTTTGTCAGTTTTGTGCTTGTAGCTCGAAAACGGTACGTCCGACGGAAAATGTCATGTATATCAATATTCAAGATGGTTAAATTCTGCGTTGAATGAGCATCTTAACTTATAATTCAGTTCAGCGGTACAGCCCACATCAAAAATTATAAATCGGGAAAATTTCTCATTTACTTAATTGAAAAACTAATATTTTGACTTCCATACCACATATCTTGAAACAGATCACTCCTGTTGAAAAACTTATAGAATAAAAGTTGAAGAGAATACAATTTCACGATATATAGACATCTCAATTTTCAAATTCAGTCAACTTTGAAAGGCTAAATTTGGCATGAATTAAAAATAGTTTTTTTCTAAATCCTTCTAAGTTGCATATTTTCCATAAATATGATGTGTGAGAACATTTAAGTGCAAAATTCTAAAACGTACTCAATCAGAAAACTATAGTCATAGTCATTTATTTATAATATTTAAAATATTACATGTCAAATTACAACCGTTAAATTATTACCGCGTTTTTTTTATTTCCGGTAATTTCAAGGGTATATTTTTGAGCTTAACTTAAGTTTATTTCTCAAAGACGCCAGTGTCATAATTCGTTCCAGTTCTGAGGTAATCGATATTTCATATATGTCACACATCATATTTTATGGAAAATATGCAACTCTGAAGAATTTAGAATAAACTGATTTTGAATTCATGGCAATTTTAGTCTTTCAAAATCAATGTATTTGAAAATTGAGATGTCGATATAACGTGAAATTATATTCTCTACAACTTTTATTCTATAAGTTTTTCAACATGAGTCATCTGTTTCAAAGATATGTGATATGGAAGTCAAAATATGAGTTTTTCAATTAAATGAGACATTTTCCCGGTTTATAACTTTTGATTTCGGCTGTACCGCTGAACCGAATTAAAAGTTTAAATGCTCAATCGACGCAGAATTTAACCCTCTTTAATATCGAAATGATGACATTTTCCGTCGGACGTATCGTTTTCGAGCTACAAGCAAAAAACTGACAAAGAACAAAAATATCGCTAAAAAGTTATGCGCACCTCTTGGGATTGGGAAAACTCGGATTACATGCATTTAGGACCACATGAAGGTATTAAAGCGATTTCCAGCCTGCTGGGAATTAATTCCTCAAAACACTTTTTATAGATCTTATTTGCTTGGCGTAGTAGCAAATACAAACAAACCATTTTACCATAATATTTTATGACTTAAGGCAAGTATTTTTAAACTTATTTTTGTAGTACATACCTAAACATAAACATTTATAAGAAATGAGGTAACAACATACTTACTAAAACAAAAATCTTCTAATCAGTTTAACAGCCTGTCATAAATGTAATATAATCAAAAATAATAAACAATGCCAACTTCTCGCTTAAAACAGACAAATTTAATAATAGAAAGGTGCTGCAACTTTGCCTACAGTGCTCAACTTATATTACACTAAACAGATGTTTATATGTTTTTCCTGAGTAGTCAGAGGACCAACCACTCTTTTTCAAGTCAGGCAAAGTTGAGCTTGGTAGGCAATGTTGCAGCACAGTTGTTGGTAAGTAATCAAAATCCCCCCTCAAAAATTTTCAAACCAGTAAGTATAACGAAATAGATAACACTTCAAAATGTATTACTTTGTTTGTGTTGTTTTCTATTTTCCTTTGGGCTCTCCGATAGCATTTTGGTCCATTTTTATTTTTCGAGCCATTTCAATCACATTCTCTGAAGTCATTTGCATCAAGGCAAATGTCAGTTCAGGTATCTTCTTATCCATAGAATATTGCAACAAGTTGTACCAGTCTTCAGGTTTAACTCTAAAAGCAAGTTTCGATATACACTTTTCCTGCAGATCTTTGATCATATAGCACGAGGCAATGTCCAGTAACGGAAGAAGGTCATCATCAGGCACAGTACCCAAGTAGATATACTGCTTCAGGTGTTGCAGAGTTTTCAAAGTAAAGGGTAAATGCATGGATCCATTATCCGTCTCCTTCCATTCTTGATTGAGCATCCTCTTGAATACTTCACTTACAGTCATCAGGCATAACTTGTGTACCGCCACATTACCGTCAGTGGCTGTCAGATTAAAGTCAGTGGAATCAGTCTCTTTATACAGTTTTTGCAGCACTGTGAATTCTGCTTTATATGCGCTTATAGTTGCATGAAAAATGTATATTCGACGACGGCATACTTCTACCTGAGATCTCAACTTACCCATTGGGTCCCACAGTGCTTCCTCTGAATACAGTATGCGCTCTGAACAATATTGTAAGTTTTCAGACAACACCTTAACTTTGACAGGCGCATCTGATGGCTGTTTCTGAACTATAGCTTGACAGAACAAGTCCAATTCATGCACTTGATTAAAGTGAAATTCTACAAATGCAATGCCATTTACGTCGATTCTCTTCGACATTTTATTGTGACCGATGCTGCCACTGACGATTATTGCGGTAACTTTCATTAAAGCACCGACACGTTTTTCTGTTAGATTTCTGAAACAAAAGCCACATAGATTAATACTTACTTAAACATATCGCTAAGATGGACGAGACGGGTTGCTAAAATTAAAATGGGCCAAAAGGTCAGCGTGGAGACCATCAACCAGATGGTCAGACGATATCTGCCGAACGGTGGGTGTACAGTGGATGGGACTGGAACTGGACCGAGGAGTGGCGTAATAAAAATGAGGCCTATCGCCGCTTTAAACTTTATCGTAATGTTTTACCGTCACTTTGAAGCAGGGGACCAAAATGTACGGGGTTGAATGCAGACGCTTTTATTTTTCCTTCGACGGTGACGTCCAACATATGCATGTTGGACGTCAATCTCCTAGGTACAGTTGTGTTCCTGTGCTGTGCTGTGTAAAGGCTACCAATAAATTCAAAGATGCACGAAATATCCTACCTATTGAGAGCATGCTAGATCCATAGACATAAAGCAAGATCTAGATCTAGAACTAATTGTTAATGCAGCTTAGCAATCAGCAAGTCTGATGTTTGATCATCAAGTCAAAATCAAACTTTGATGCAATGACTACGGTAATAAGTACTTATAGGTACCTAGATAAGTAAGTACTTACATTGTTAAGCTCATTTTTGTTGTTTAAACAAAACAAAGGTTCTTCGTCTTCACTAGATTTACTTGGATTGGAAATATTGGAATTGTTAATGTTAACTTATCTTTGATCGGGGAAAAACAGTTAAAACGCTAACAGGGTGGCAATGTCATTGATTATTGCCAGTGTGTTTGGTGTAGTGTAGTCAAAAAAGTCAAAAAATATTATGGTTTTTTTTATGCACTCTACACACGCCACGACCAGAGGACCGGACAAAACATATGGTTAAAGCCTGACCAGAAATATATGATCATGCGCCATGTTGCGGAATTTCATTGGAACTAATTTCTTAGACTGGTAATAATTTTAAGGATGGGCTGTCCATAGATATAGGAGATATATCATTGAAATAAATATATGGAAATGACACATCAACGAAAGACACGTGTCGGTTTTGGGGTACTCGAAGAGACCAACATGGCGGTTATAGTGCTAGAAGATTTTACTGTAATAAGGTTTTGTCGATAAATCGATATCGATAGTGACCAAGGCCTCACAGACGGGCTACAAGGTGCTCGGCTGGAATAGCACCAGTGTCTTCCTCAGCCCACGCCTTTTAAATTTTATTACGAAATTGTCTTGGTAAGCTTTTGAAATAGGTACCTATACATTGATAATTTGTACCTATTTTTAAAGGTTAAATTAAATAAAGGTAATTAATCAATATTATTTTATTAACATTAATTGTTTGGTTTAAAGCTGGGTAGCATAATATAATAATACATAGTTGTAAGGCAAATAATAAGTAGGTAATAGATCGATATCAATTTTAATAAATAAATTAAAACCCTAGCTGAATTTTAACATTATTTTAAGCGTAAAACTATAGAAACATCAGGCTAATCTGTTCATGTTCTTAAGTTTAACCTAATAAATTATGTAAAATATACTTTAAATGCCCGATAACTTTATATTAACCAATATTTTTAGTCAAAATCATAGCATACGAGTGTAAGGTCAAACTTGACTTATTTTTAGTTTTTTTGATGTCGCACCCTATCATATTACTTATTTAGAGATCTCTCCTGTCATGAGGCACGAGTCATGAGTCTGACACGAGTGAGACATGAGTCTCCTGAGGTCTTCTTTATTCAAAATTATAACACTAACAATACACAGTGTAACATGAGGAAACCGAATAATTTTAACAGCGTATTCCTGATCATAATTGAAGACTAAAATATCGTATAAACTTTTTTGGAATTCGCCTAGTGTCAGAGTTACTTCAATAAACTTACTTACAATACTTACTTAAATAAAAAAACATTTTTTAATGTGACTCAGTGCAAAACGCTTTTTTTATGGCGATTTCACCCTTTATAGGGTCTAGTCTAGACATTCTTATTGACAGGTATCAAAGTGCCAAGGAATACTTTACGTAAACTATTTTTTTCGAAAAAAAATGTACTAATTTATTTAAATCGACATCTTTACCAATAACATTCATGTTTTTATGTTCAAAAGCAATTAAAAAATCGAAAAAAAGCAAAAAAAAATTTTTTTTGCGAAATCCAGAAAAGTTTATAAGACATCTTAGTCTCCAATTATGATCAGGAATACGCTGTTAAAATTATTCGGTTTCCTCATGTGCACCGTGTATAAATTGTAATTTTAATTTTCACCACAGCTTGTAGACAGAAGAAGTACCACTCAACTGACTGACGTTAACGTTTTGAGAGACCAACATGGCGGATTTTTCGACCACATTGGGTTTTTACGTATATACTCGTCATCTCTTTTTGTTTATAAATATGGCGCTGTGTTTAAAACGGGCGAATATTTTTTAATGTGTTTTGATTTACATATGTCGGGTCCCCTATATAAAGGCCAGTGAGATATACCAAGATAAACCGGTATTAGACATTGCAATTTGTAAGATCTAATCTGTCAGATTGGTAGGTCTAATAAGAGTTAGGGCCCTTAGGGAGCTGAAGTAGGGATAGGGAGAGGCAAGGTACACTGTTGTGTACCTTGCCTCTCCCTGATCTGTTGATTGGGCACTACAAATTGCAATGTCTAATACCCGTTATAGTACTAGGCCTTGAAAAAACGAGCCGAGTGAGGAAGACCTGTGTCTCTTTCTATTAGGGTAACCACATAAATTTTAAGAGTTAGGAATTCCTGGGGAAATCCACGTTAAATTAATGCTGTGTTATCAAAATAAGGTAACTCATTTATTATTTATACTAAAGCCTGACCAGAAATATATGACCATGCGCCATGTTGCGGAATTTCATTGGAACAATTTTTTTACACTGGCAATAATTTTAATGACAGAATGATATGCATGTGTGAGTGCATGTGATAGGGGCGGTCTACTTAAATGATAATAAAGTGTTGAATATTAAATAATAAACGACAGAAGATTCCCAAAATTATCAATAGTCAAGAGCGGAACATTGTAGATAGTGTATATAATAAACTGCTGTAAGTAATACGCTCGGGAAATGAAACTTTCAAATTAACATCAAAGCTGACAGGTAAACAAATCAAGATGTCACCATACCATACAGAACTGAACAGTTGCCATATAAATGAGAATAATAGCGCCCTCTTGACAATAATCATATATTTCTGGTCAGGCTTTAATTTTAAATCCTAGAGACAGACGGAGAGCTAGCCACGTCAGATATGACACAATAAAGAGAGCGACGAAACCACTCTCATTAGTTTGCTATGCAATGCTTATTTTTAGATCCGGACATCTGGCAGCTGTAAAGTGGTGGAGGTCAAAGAATGCAAACCACTTTAAGTATACAAATCCTAGAGTTCTGGTTTTGAAGCAGTATTATGAGAAATTATATAAATTATTAGCTCAAACTCAAACATTTATTCAGTAAGTAGGCCACAAGGGCACTTTTACACGTCAAAGTAAGATAGAGAAAAAAAATCAAACTACACCGATTCTAACCCTACACCACACCTCTGACCCGAGAAGAATTATGTCCGGCAAGAAACTCGGCGGGACTTATTTTTTCAAAACAACAGTACATCAAAACTAAAAAATACATATAAGTGCGTTGTTCTATAAGAAAACATATCAAACCAAGGTTAGATTAACCAACAATAGGTTATAATTTAAGAAAAATACCAAAGAAAAGGATGAGTCCAAATCTGACTATTTGAAAATGAATTACATACAAGTTTGATATACTTTCTTACTTGAACTGTGTCTTCTACATACATTTCCAAATTATAATAATCCATCATCAACAGTTAGAAACAAATTTTAAATTTAAATAATAATAAAAAGTAAGTGATTCTAGTACTTATACAATAAACATACTTTTTCCAAATTATCCTTAGAGATGTATAAGGTTGTGGTAAGAGTGACAAAATGAGAGATCTCTCAGGGACCGAAGTCCAATGAGAGTTGGTTGGGACTTGTATATACACAACTGACATCAGAAACTTCGTTAGCGCGATGTAGGATGTATATGGGGCGCTTGATACAATCTGTACGATCACTATGGGAGTTGACAGTTCGTCGCCACTAGGTGGTCGCCATCTATTGGGATTGTGGCGCGATACCAGAATTGACAGCTGGCAGAGGAGACGCCACATCAGCCCCCCTGTGAGCGGAGAGGTCAGCGACGACGTATGGAAGTGCAGGTAAGCCAGTGCTCAGAGCCGCGAGGCGAGCGGAGATGCTCAGAGCCAGGGGGCGAGCAGAGAGAGAGAGTGCGACGACTAGGAGAGGAGAGGAGAGAGAGAGGTAGTCGAGTCGCTAGTAGAGGAGTGGAGGTACCAGGCATGGGATATGTACAGGATATACAAGATATGTTCAAGGTATGTACAAAGTATTTACAAAGTATGCAGGGTGGTACACTCGGATAGGCTGGCTTGCTGCGGAGGCTGCGTCGGGATCTTCGAGTCTTCAAAGGCTGCGTTTGCTTGTCCAGTGTCGGGGTCACCAATGTGGTAAGAGTGACAAAATGAGAGATCTCTCAGGGACCGAAGTCCAATGAGAGTTGGTTGGGACTTGTATATACACAACTGACATCAGAAACTTCGTTAGCGCGATGTAGGATGTATATGGGGCGCTTGATACAATCTGTACGATCACTATGGGAGTTGACAGTTCGTCGCCACTAGGTGGTCGCCATCTATTGGGATTGTGGCGCGACACCAGAATTGACAGCTGGCAGAGGAGACGCCACAAGGTCTCGAAGTGTCTTGATCTATATATTCTATGTAATAAAAAATATGGATAATCGAGCACCGAATGTTGTGTCTAAAGCCAATTAAACTAAAATTAAATATGATTAATAAAAAGTTGTGTAGCTCCAGTTAGCCTAACCAGACCGGTCTCCACAAACAGCACCCGTTCAGGAGTATGACGCATATCTCAGCCATCGCCTCCCTCAACCTTTCTTCGGGAAAGTGGCGACCCGATCAACGACGCCACCATAAGCAGAGCCTTTTAAGCGAGCATGACATGTTCAAGCTGGCGGGCTTTATTAATTAATAAAAACTAGCCACGTTTAGTCTGGTGAGAAACAATATTCTAGCTTATATCATTTCCAAAACTCTCTGATGGGGGAAAGTAGTCCAAAACGACGTATAATGAAATTCATAGTTTGTTGCCTAATGTTTCTGTTTCCGTAATAATACGCATTTTTTTTGTTTTAATGTTAAAATATAGGCTCCGTTCTTTATAATTTAGACAACTTTGGCAGTTTTTACCTATTTCAGTAGTACAGTTTTACAATTCAAAAATTTTGCGTGCCTGTCATTCTGACCTCCACCCATTAAAAGCTGCCAGATGCCCGGATCTAGCAATAAGGATAGTATTGCAAACTTACTACATAGGTTTCGTTGCTCTCATCTCATTATTGTGTCATATCTGACGTGGCCAGCTCTTAATCCAGTACTAGACATAGCAATTTGAAGGGCCTAATCTGTTGTGTCTAATTCCTGTCGGCCCTAACGCCCTTTATTACACTTTCCCTACAAATCGCCCCTAACGACCTTAACTCACCTACAAATCGTCCCTACCGGCCCTAACTTAGCGTTTACAGACACGCCTTCAAAACATCAAAAAATTGTAATGGTGAAGCACGCTGATAGAATACTCATAACATTACACATTAAATAAATTAAAAACTGTTTTTTAATAATGGATATTTAAATGACTGCTAGAGCTGCCTGAATCTAACTTCATCTGTCCACCTCTTCTATTATTTAACCTTTAACTAACGACGTGGGTTCAGAATAACACTCACGCTGAGGTGGTGTCTAACAGACGTCAAAAATAAAATATATCATGAAAAATGTCATTTGCTTTCTTCAAATCCACAAGTTTTATATCAAATAATTAATCATTTTATGTATTTGAATTATAGATATTCATAAAAAAACATACAAATTTTAGAGTCCATTCGACACTTAAGAAAAAACACAAAAAAATTGGGTATAATGTTCCAGTGACTTTTTTTCTTTAATTACTCAATGATTAGGAAACACAAAATCTTCTATCCTAAGAAATGATCATAAGAGCCCTCAAGTGCAATAATTAATCATCAAAATAAAATAAAATTAACTGTTGAAACACCTTAAATATATTTCGTGTTTTTTGTGCACTATTGAGAGGAAATTGTCAGAACATACTATAAGTGATATTGGGAGGTTAGGGGCACAAAGTTACAGAGTCGGCACGTGGACACGAGCTGTTAGGCTAATTAGTAAAACAAAAGCCGTTAAGACTGTTATTGGAAAGAATTTTCTACTTTTTAGCTTGTCACCAAGAGACGCGAAATACGGTAACACCGTGGTGGCGTCTGTAAGATGTCGATGACTCTTACGAATGTATGTGCGTTAGTATCACTCCCAGCATCTCAGGGATGCTAGATCAGTTCAATTAGAGGATGATGACATAAATAATGACACTGCGGGATGCGTTTTAACAGAAACATTCGACCGAAATATTTGTACATGTTTAACATATTTTTAGTACACGAACACCGTAGTGACGTCTGTGAGACGGCAATGACTCGGTTTCGGGCATAATGTGCACAAGTTTCACTGCCGGAATCGAAGGGATGCTAGATAATAACAAAAGAGGAAGGTACAAAACACGAGAGCTTTTCACAATATACATTTAAAAAAATATTCTCGAAAGAAAATTTAGTACGTCTGTGAGACGGGCACATCGTCAGTTAAAGGTTAAATACAAAATTAGATAAATATATTTATTATCAGCGAATCTAGACAATTAACTTTAATTTGAATAAAAAAACCAGACGGAATGTGTAGCAAATTGCTAACATTATAAATAAATACTAAAATGTAAAATAACTCTAACGACCTCCCTAAACAGCTACACCTAATCGCCCTCTAATGTTTTTCACTGCGCAATCGGCAGAGCGCATAGGGAAGTTGGGTGCCGACTGTCGGGGCACTGCCGATCGTCCTAGATCGGGACACTTATTTACTAGGTGTCATTACACCTACCAATCTGACAGATTGGGCCCTACAGATTGCAATGTCTAATACCGGTTTTATTGGTATGATTTAGAGTGGCGCGTCGTAGGTGGTATTATATATACCCATTTCGCAAGCCGCAGTTAAAGCCCTGTTACACTTTACTTTTTTTAGTGTCCTAATTAGGATCCTAACTTTTTTCAATAGTAAATTTACTTGCTAAATGCGGTTAGAAATGACCAAATTTAGAAACTAAATCATTTAGGAAGCTAACTAGGACAAGAGTAACAGGGCTTGTTATAAATTAAAATTAAATAATCATTTGTTATGTTTGGATTTAGCTACCAGTGAGAAAAGATGCTCAGTTAGAAAGTCACAGGTATTCATGAATACGTATCTTTATTGACTTTATCTACACTCACACTGTAAGTCCTCTAAAACGTGTTCAAAAAACGGTAGGCAATGGCTAGCATTACCACAACCGATTTTACTATGATAAGCTTTTAATCTGTGGTAGTAACGTAATTTTAACTTTACATGCTCATATATCGATACGTTATGAGTTTAAAATTCTGCACATCGAATTTGATAACATAATGTAAATCCTGTGCTCCTTCCTGACCAACGGCACGCGCCCGCGCGACCGCCGGCACAATCGAGTTGGCCATGGCTGTGCAATGGCGGTCATTCTATGGTTTCCGAACACTTAATTTAATATATATAATATGAGTGTAGATAAAGCAGTGTATGCAACTGTACGTAATTACAATTAGGCCTTAAAACACTCGTGTGATCTTATTATGAAACTCGCCTGCGGCTCGTTTCATAAAACCGCACTCGTATTTTAAGGACCCTTATTACGTAACAGTTATATAAACTAATGTTTATTCCGTGGTAAGTAACGACTCGAGGATAAACGATCAATGATATGCGTTGCGTTGGCTTTACATTGAAAAAAAAAAACATTCTTTTGGTTAGTAAAAGGCACCAATTACTGTCTGTGGTCTTTTATCCTCGTTAAATGTCCATCGCCAATAATCACAAAACACTTAACGAAACGCTTTGGAGATAAATTACATTATTCAATTTCATCGTAACGTCGATAAAAAGGTAAAAGCAAAAAAAAACACTATATCATAATATTTCCCAACTTTTAGTAATTATTTTAAATGTGCGTAATGAACAAATACAATAATGTCCTCGTCCGTGTACAAGCGTGGATACCCTAATGCTATGGCCACACTGAAGGGCGAAGATTCGTGTCGCATTGTCGCTATAAAAACTTCGTGGTACAACGAACACGAACTACGTGGCCACATATTGTCGCAATAAAGCTTCGGGAGAACTTAAATCAGTCAATATTTTCATACACCTGAAATGCAGTTTCAGTTCGTGTTCGCCCGAATCATTCGCTATAACAGCGAACTGCGTTGGCTGCACGTGTCGCGACAGGTCGAACATTCGCCCAATCCCGTAAGTGTGGACGTAGCATAACACTGTTATCAATAATTTTCTATTATTCCCGCTGTATTTTGCCACATCTAGCATTGAATCCATTCTAAAATTTCTACAAATTTTAACACGACACTTTTGATTTCAAGTAAGTCTTTTGCGTTACAAAAAATACACGGATTATTTGCTTTTCTCGAGTATTAATTTTCCTGACGAACAATAATGCTTTCGCATGGCTGCCATCTTGGGTGTCATGGTCAATGGTTGCCACGACAAAACAGAAAAGTTTTGTGGTTGCCACAGCTAAACATAATATTCTATACTAAGGTAATCTGTGTAAAATATTGTGATGTGTTTGTTAATTAATATCTTTAGTCACTTTGTAATTATAATTGTGAAAAATAAAGATACTGAATTATAATAGTTATTTAATTTCTTTGCAAATCTTACGTGAAATAATCTATTTATCTAATATATTTCGGAATAACGAAAGGTTCATCGTCTTTGGTAATACAACTTACAACATACAACTTTTAGAAAGGGACAGAGGTCTCCCCGTTTGCAACTCTCTCGGCTCGTTATCCTCCTTCTCCTATGTCGAGCGAACATTAACCTTAAAGTAATCTGTTTAGAGTACATTTTACTTATTCATATTTTTGGCTGAGATCGCTCCTGTTTAAATGATAACTTCATGGGGTTGTCACCATAGATATACATAGCCATAGATCTATCATGGTAATAATACGGGATGGTCTTATTAAACTTGCAATAGAAATGACAGAGAAGGCGCTATTATCGTTGGTCCTTGTCAAGCTACAGCCACATTATCAGGGATTCGGACGAATTTTCGTGTTATATCTTTCTCTTTACTATAAAACAAGAAAGATACGACACACGAATATTCGGCCGATGGCGCGAAGTGTGGCCCCAGGGTCATTTCATTTCATTCATTTTCTTTATTGCCATAAATTGTATGTATACATAAGAGGTGAAGTATATGTTGATTTGTTTCAATACAATTTTACCAGATCGGTGTAGCATTATTACAGTCGTAATACATATATTTACAATAACTATTAAACTAGAGCATGCAATTACATTTGACTATTTTGGCTTACTATAATATTTATTGAGGCTATAAGGACACAATTCAATAAGAAATTTTTTTAGGCTGCTAATAAATTTTGTAGACGATAGAGCCTTAATTTCTATGGGCAAGGCGTTATAAACTATTGCCGCAATATGCCTATGGCATTTGAAAAACATTGCTGTATGCCAAGCAGGAGCCTCAACATCATAGTCTCACATTGTGATTATTGCTGTGACAGTTTTATTATTTATTTCTGTGACATTTGTAATTAAGCTAGTTTTAATTAAGATTGATTTGGAACATTTACTGCCTGCAATAAAAAAACATTGGAGACACACTAACAGTGGAGTTTTGTCTTGGTCTATCTAGATTCTAGGAATTTTCGGGTGCAGAAGACTTGTTTATTTACCGGTTTCTGAAAATGTTTGTACCACGACGGTGGCAATCAAGCTTACAAACCGCGTGATGGTAAGCAGCTACCGTAGCTTATGGACGCCTGCGACTCCAGAGGTATCACATGTGCGTTGCTGACCCTTTAATATAATGAAGGAGTCACTGTGTTGACGGCTAAAGGACAAGGTTCCCCGACGTCAACACACTTATTTATTTATCGTATGGCTACATGTCACTGGATATAGATAGGCATTTCTTGCCTGGGGTAGTATTAGGGAAAGCATAATTATGATAAATGATGAAAATCCAGTGAGTGCTGCGAGGTCCAGAGTCCAGATGGGACAGTGCAGTTGTTGCCAAGTTTGTCTCTCTCTGCAACATTCTTTGAGTAGTTTGAGCTCTCCTTGAAGTTTCCGCTATGGCACGTTCCGTTTCCGTAATCCAGGATCTCCCACTTTCGACGTAACACACCACGATTTTTCCTTATTTCTGTAACAAATGTAAAACAGTACATTTTTAATTAAGAGCCTATTCTCTGTCAGATAGTTTGGCACTCGAACGGAGTATTACAATAGTTCGAGTAAAATGAATGCTTTTACCAACCGGAGCGGCCTTTTTTTTTCTTTAGTCTTTATTTTGACAAAAAGAGAGATACAATTTTTCACACCACCTAATCGTATACGGGCTTTTTCTTCCCTGCTAGGAGGGAAGAAAGTGGCACTTTCCTGTTCTAAGACATTAGCTTTTTTTTCAGCTAGTCCGTCATTAAAAACATATTTCTTATTGAATTAATCGATTAATTATAATCAGGAAGCACATATAAAGCTAAAATAAATATGATTCAACAATAAAAAAAAAATTCTCTAAGGTGGTGTGAAAAGCAGTATGTGTCACACAGGAGCAAAACTATTTTCACCTTGGGCGTTAACACTTGAATCCCTCACTACGCTCAGGAGTCTACTTTAGAATCCCTCGCTGCGCTCGGGATTCTATTATAGACTCCATCGCTTCGTTTGGGATTCAATACACGCCCTCGCCGTAAATATTTCATTTTGCTCCCTTGTTACACAATCTACTATTACCTATCTGCCAAACTGCAGTTTATTGGCAGAAAGCTTATTTTACCCTCCACCATTGTACTAATAATTTAGGTATCTACTTATGTGGCTATGGGCTATGGGGTTATTGACAGGCGTTCCCCTCTGACGAAAACATATTACCAGTGGTCATATTTCTTGTATGGACTGACGTTTATCTGACGTAAGTATTTGTACGTTACTGCAGACTTTTTTGTATATACTATACATATAGAAAATGACAGACATGGCCTCTCCGGTTGGTTGAATTCTCTAAGCTTTTACCCGAGTTGAACACTCTACTTTTCATTTCGAATCATTCCGTTTCACAGATAAGGAATTTCTCTATGTTCCGTTTTCGAGGAAAGTATGTGTGATTGGGTTTTATTTACGGTGCAACAGGATATATAAATAATTATGCCCCAGGTTTCCGGGACTAATATTATAAAAAAAATATTATTAAAATTAGTTTGATGTAAAATAATAGTATTATATTACATATAATAGTATTATATTACATATAACAATATGATATTACATCAAACTAATTTTAATAATATTTTTACGTTTAAAATACATAATTATTTTCACTAAATAATTACACGTATTTCGCCTTGCTGCAGCGTAAAAATCCGATCATTGGTAATTGTATAAAACAGAACCAAGCATACGACTTGTAAAATTTATTGAGGTAACTTTTATTGAACAGAGATTAAATATCAGAATGGAAATCATAATAAAGCAAACGTCCTAGTGATGGACACCCTCATGCCCAATAGTTGTCACCCTGAGATGACATATACTGGGACAGTGACGAGCACTTGGACGCTTATTTATTACCTTACGACCAATCCATTGTGACCAGAAACTCCAAAATCGAAATAAGTAGATTGAGTAGCCATGACAAAGCACAGAAGTCGTAAGTTTCTTCGTGCATTAGAGCCCTGTTACACTTGTCCTTGTTAGCTTCCTAAATGATTTAGTTACTGAATTTAGTCAACTGTAATCGCACTTAGCAAATAAATTTACTATGAAAACGAGGTAGGATAAAGAAAGTGTAACAGGGCTCTTTCATTTTCAGGGGTGCGGGGGTCACATGCTGCCTTAAACCGATATTAGACATTGCAATTTGTAGGGCCCAATATTTCAGGTTGGGAGGTGTAATAAGATAAGAGGTAGGGCCCGTAGGGAGCTGAAGGAGGGTAGGGAGAGGCAGGGTACACAACAGATTGGGCCCTACAAATTGCAATGTCTAATACCCGTTTTAGAGCGCTTTCACGTTATCCGATCGGTTGTAGGATGTAAAACCAACATCCGAGACACCCTACATCCGATAATGTCGGACCAACATCGAGAATTTATCAGGCCTCTACAGACGAGAGCGACATGACAGGGCAACTGAGATGGAACTATAATATAGGTACGAGTAGAATGAGGCTCATTATACTTCTTCGTGATCATTATCTATTGCCAGAAAAAAGTATGATAGACATTGAATTTGGTGTTTAAAATTATATTCCCAAATTGTAACTAAACCAAATTATTGGAATTTGTTAACCAAAATTCACATATTAATATTGATTAATGTAAAAAGATGGTAACGCAGTGGTAAATGCCTTATTTTTATACAAATCGGGGGACAATCAAGGACCACTGAGATACTGTGATTCAGAATATTTACAGTTGTTATTATTACTAAGCTATCGGGATTGATAGCCTAATTAAGCCTCTTTCTCCGTCTCAAAACAGCAAATTAAAGTAATGGCCAAGTATTCTAAAATATGCATTTTACGACAAAGTGTCGAAAACTTATGTGTATGCAATATTAAAAACTGTACTGTTAGTGAATTTAAAAGAAAATTTATTCCCTGGATTTAATCTCTCAGTTATAATGAAACAGAACTACTTATAAGGACTTCAAGTTGGAACACTCCAATCTCTTCTAACCAGCTATATAATGTTGTAGTAGCCTCTCATGTTTTCGATGAAACTTAGCTAACTAGGCTTCATAACTAGAAAATTATTATTATTTTGTATTAAACTCATCTCGTTCATCATTACACACACACACACACACACACACACACACACACACACACACTTGCTGACTGAAACATGGTGCCCTTTTGTAAACTTTATTATTTCACCTAAAATATAATTTTAATTGTGTAGTTTAAGATTTTAATTGTAGACTAAGTTAACTAAGACTTTGTAATTTCAAAATTCACTTCAGCGTAGGAAACGGTATATGTTTAAACTGGTAACTGTCGCAATTGATCCCACGAGACAGGCCTAGCCTAGTGTGATGGTCGCAGGTAATTTTGTATACACTCTTTTTGGCAAATAATTTTTTTATTTTTTATTTTTATTTTTTTTACAACGCAAAAAGTGCTATAGGCTACCTTTCCACCGGGGTGGAGATGACCGGCGGCTGACGGTATTGGCTGACTCCCGCACGGGTCCTCTCATCGCCGCCTCAAGGGTCCGCTAGACGGTCGCCAACTAGGCTGCTGACGGTCCAAGGTCAATTTTGCTGGCAACAACTGTCTACACGGTCCATCCAGACCAACGCTCTGTCAGAGGGTCTTGTTGGCGACCGTCTAGCAGACGCTTCAATGGCAATAGAAGGTTACCTACCTCAAGAATTCCTTAAAATGAGTTCTACTGCAAGTAGACCAATGCTGTGGTACATTGTCTCGACTGTACTGTGTCGCCATGATGGAGCCGGCGCGGCATCTGTTATTCGTGCCGTCGTGGTAAACGCCCAAGCTGAAAAAAACATAAGTAAATCATCATAAGGAACCCTAAATTGAGTGTACAACTAGTTTTTTAAAGGGTCGGCAACACGCATGTAATACCCCTGGAGTTGAAGGCGTCCATAGGCCACGGTTACCACTTAAAGTTACACATAACTTTTTTTTGTTTCCTAACTAGCATCCTAATAAGGATCCTAACTATTTCAATAGTATATTTACTTGCTAAATACGGTTACACTTGATTAAATTTGGAAACTAAATTATTTAGTAAGCTAACTAGGACAAGTGTAGCAGGGCTATTACAATTAGGCGGTTGTTTGGTACCGACGTATGTACTATATATCAAAACAAGTCAATTAGCTGACGCCAATAGGTACGGCCACGTCTGCAATTTTGGATACATTTAAGAGGCTGACAACACCCGAAGACCATCAAATTGACTTTACTCAAAACAGTTTTTTGGCTATAACTACTTGTTATGAGAATTTAAAAAAAAATGTTTACATTCGTTATATTTGGAAGAACTTCGTTAATTCCGATACACGATTAGACGAAACTCGATAGAAAATAATTCCAATGTTACATCTTAAAATTAGATTTAAGCAGTTGTATGTCTTTAGTTTCTTAACTTATACGTCTGTAACTAAGGACAAAATTCCACCACACTAATACTAAAAACTTCGTTTTTTTATATTTCTCAATCAATGCGTGGTTTGTTTTTTAATTCATCATATTGCTAAATTTGCAATGAGCTTCCATACTATCGTAACACAGTGTTTCTCTTTCACTCGCGCTGTAAAAGATAGGGAGGGAATGTAGCTGTCAGCCCCTTAATGTCACAAAAACATGTATACAAGACTTCAGACCTTGGTAATAGAGGCGTGGCTGCATATACATTTTCGTCATATTAAATCCATACTAATATTATAAATGGGAATGTGTATGTGTGTGTTTGTTTGTTTGTTTGTCCGTCTTTCACGGCAAAACGGGGCGAGGAATTGTCGTGATTTTTTAAGTGGAGATAGTTGAAGGGATGGAGAGTGACATAGGCTACTTTTTGTCTCTTTCTAACCCCCCACTTCCCTAAAATGGGGGGTAGAAGTTTGTATGGAGCATTCCGGGGGGCAATCAGGAAAGGGGAACCGTATTACCCCGAATTTAACGCGAGCGGAGCCGCGGGCAAAAACTAGTTAATCCATATTTTCAGGTGTAACTGTACCCATACATGATGTAATTAAAATAGTGGTGATCAGTTTAAGGGCATTATTAGTATCGTATTACTAAGAAAAAGTAGGAGGGAATTTTTATGGACGCGAATAAAAATTTTTTTTTGCGCGGATTTTTTTTCTTAGTTTTTCATAATTAAAATACGATACCAATTATGCCCTTAAACGGATCACCAGCATTTTTGTTACACCCTGTATATTTTAATTTCCGTGTATATTATATTTTCAGCTCTGATTCCAAAAACTGGTTCTAAGCGGTTTATTTTATGGAATTGCATGAAGTCACCTAGTGTTTTTAACCAATTATAGCTAAGAATGAATTCAATACTCGAGCTAATTTGTTAGAACGTTTGATTGTCGTTTGACTCATGTTTTTGTTCTTACAGTTCATTTCGTAATGTTTATAGTTTGTTATCGAGTTAATCGAGTTGTACTATTTACCTCTCTTTCCTCAATATGTTGATGCAGCGATAACAAAACTTCGAAGTGAGTTGGGGCATGACACTATCCTTTAATATTTCATCTTTCTAACAGAACTCTAAAAGTTACGGGCTATAGTATTGTAGCCACTGGGATATTAAATTATCAAATTGTTAACCGTGTGAATAAATTTTGTACTACATGCGTCAAATACAGAAACATAACATGTAACGGTCCTCTGCGAACATACAGTTAAGCAATTTATTTAGTTCATATTTATCTATTTTATAACCTGTTAAAAACCTGTACGACACTTTTGTGGGAAACTTCACTGTTCTCCCTCGAAAAAACCTCGGTAGCTCATTTCATAGTCGGAGTCGGAGCATTTCCGGAAGGAAATTCCTTTAAAACCGCACAGTTCACTACTATTTAGGTATTTAAACAATTTGACAATGCTGAAAAAGTATTTTGACTTCTTGCGTATTTTGTATGTTTTAATATCTAAATAATTTTATACAAACCTATGACCCATTTCATGTGCCAGCAGATACACCAGGTCTCTCTCGTGCCACTTAATGACAGCGCAGCTTCTGTGCATACTGCACATTCTGCCCATGTACCCTCGGCCTGAAACATTATGTACAACGTAGTGTTTCCAATAACTTTTCACACAGAGTTTGAAAATTCTGTGGAACAGCTCTTGCGCGAGCCCTGGAGCAACAAGAATCCAGTATCCTACTGTAGACTTTTTACTACTGTAGTCTACTGGATACTTGATAGTGACAGGTTAAGTAATTAGTGGAGTTTAGTCTTTAGAAAAATACCAGCTGATGAAAAAAGGCGACCCACGCGCAAGCAAATTAATCAAACGAGTAAGCCTCAGAGCCGCCCCGATGCGTCCTTTAAACTAGATTTCCACCGGTTTGCCACTTCGACAAATAACAAAAGTTCCTATTAACTTCAGAAGATAAAAAACCGGCCAAGAGCGTGTCGGGCCACGCTCACTGTAGGGTTCCGTAGTTTTCCGTCCGTCACAGTAAGTGTCCCCACTTAGAGTTAATAACACCGCCATGTAGGATATGATATCAGCGTTCCACGTACAGCTACATCTATCGGCAAATTAAGTAAACTATTGCACGCGAGCTTAAAGTATGGAAGATGATTTTTATAGGATAATTCTTTATTGCGTGAACCGATTTTCACCGTTTTTACTATATTTGAAAGCACGTCATTTCATTGTAATTTTGTAGAAATTACAGGTACCTACAATAAACACCTGCTTATACGGTTAAATTACAAACTTAGTTCAGAAATTATTTTGAATTTTTTTTTCAAAAACCATTCATCCTATCAAGTTCAAAATAATTTTCCTAGAAAGTTTTTATAAAATTCTACTTTTGAGATTTTTTTCATATTTTTAAAACTTATGGTTCAAAAGTTAGAGGGGGGGGGGGGACGCATATTTGTTTACTTCTGGAGCGATTATTTCCGAAAATATTTACATTATCGAAAAATGATTTTAGGAAACCCCTATTCATTTTTAAATACCTACCCAATAATATATCACACGTTAGGGTTGAAATGAAAAAAAAAATCACTCCCCACTTTACGTATAGGGGAGGTACCCTAATATAAAAAAAATCCACTTTTTATTTTACCACTTTGTCGGCGTGATTGATATACATATTAGTACCAAATTTCAGCTTTCTAGTGCTAACGGTCACTGAGATTATCCGCGGACGGACGGACGGACGGACGGACGGACGGGCAGACATGGCGAAACTATAAGGGTTCCTAGTTGACTACGGAACCCTAATAAAAACGAAGCTAGGTTTAGTCTGCCTTCGAAATATGTTGATGCGTCGTCACTGCAAGTCTCGCCATTGAAGAACACATTCAATTGTTACTTTTGATTTTAAGCCATACTTTTTAAAAACCCGCGTTCTCTCCGAGCTCATCTGGCTTCTAAGATGATGATGATGATGACAATTATTGCGGGTTTCGTTGTTACTAAAAACTTATTAAGCCTAACGCCTAAGTAAATGACAAATCACGAATAAATATGTTTTTTTTTTGTTTCTGATAAATCTGATAACTATTTTTTTGTCTTATTTAAGAAGTAACCATTGTAACCTGATGTTCATAAGTGCATTGTAATGTGCCTAAAGTGAAGAATAAATATATTTTATCTTTAACCAGAATAAATATTACCTGTGCTTTCTGTGACTTTTTGTCCATTCTTGCGAATATAATACACATCAAGGCCAGTCAGCAATATAGAGAAGTACGGTTTCCCTTTCTTGAGTTTCATATTTTTCTGCCATGTGCAATAATTCCTCAAATATTCACTGATATTCTCATCCATATCAAGAGTGTGATTATTCACTACTCTAAAATTTACTAATTTTAAATTCACGCTTTCGTCTAAACTTTTTAATAGTTTCTCAACTTTTTGCAAAATGAGTTTGGGTTTAAAATTCAATCTTCTTCTTCCATTTCCTGTGTTCTTATATCCTCTAGTTTTGGCTATTTGATCTGCCATTGCATTATCCATGTGTATCATGATAGGTATTGATATTCCTTGCTTAGGTTCAGTGTATTTAAAGTATTTTGCATATTTTATCGCTCTGGAGTTAGATTTTGGTGTTATCTGAAAATAAAAGTGGGGATATTTAATAAAACCGAAAAAACTCAAAAAGTTTCGTCAAACCACTTTTTAGCTTAGCATTAAAATACTGTCGTAGCCTACATATCTTGTCTTATGGTTTAAGTTAAATTAGATTTGCTCGATCTATTATTCAAGAATCAATATTGTCAATCTGGGTTGACTTTGTATTGTAATCGGTACATTATAGACTGAACTGTTCAGCCCCACCAAAAATAAGAGTTAGTGACGTAACAGATACTAGAAAACTTACTTACTTACAGATACTTGAAATGTCTGTTATTATTTAATATATTTTTTTATGATTTGGCCATTAGGTAAATTTCGTTTTTAAAATGCAAACTGTGCCATCATCAATGTGTACCGAGTAAATATGACAATGACGCACCAATTGCACTATGGTGTCACATTTTTTATTAGAAAGACAAACACAATTCCGAAGTCAGTCAATTCAAGATTGTTTGAGGGGCAAAATATGTTCCTTTTTGTATTTTTGTAGTGGAAGTCTCAAAGATGGTTCACGCTGTTCTGCTCCGCGTCCTACATGACACTTCTGACACTTCATTTTGTATAGAAATAGTCATGTGATCCTCGGAGGTCATGTGACACAAATAATACAAAGTGAAATCGGAACAGCGTGAAGCATCCTTTACTCTATCAAATAGATCAGTCACGTTATTAGGACACTGACACGCAATGCACTCACTAAACCGTTAAAGGTTGAAATTTGGAACATCTATATTTTTCAATCTCATGGAAAACCACTGTGACCGAATTCAAATCCATAAATATACCATCACTTCCTTACTTTTTGCTTGTATTTCTCTGGATAAAGGAATTGAAAATTTCATGTTTTACATTAGAGGATTAAAAATACCAGTGAAGCCATTAATATCAGTGTGGTTTCTTTAAAAAAACAAATATATATATAAGGTGCTAACAAATTAAGTACAAATATTTTAAGGAAAGTTAACTTACACAAAAAAAAAATACTTCAAATAAAAATGTAATTTTTTTATTTTTATTTTATTTTATTTACCGAACAAAATAAATAATTTCTGTCCTAATGTGATCACAGGTGCAATCCACTGACAAGGTGTTTAGTACTTTCTGTCAAATGATATTTCTCATAGATTTCATAAAGATTATGGTTGTCTTTATTTAACAAATGGCATTTACAACAAGAGCGAGGAGCATCAAGAAGTGACAGTGTGTGACTTACGTTACGGTGTCAAAGAAAATCAACACGCGGGGTCTATCGCATGTCTAAGTCTATCTAGTCTGAGACAACATCAAATTAGATGACATTGATATACAGGGTGTTTGGTAACCGGATGCAAAGCCGAAAGTAGGAGATAGCCTAGGTCATGTAGAACATTTTTAGCCATACTTGTCTTAGACAAATGTTATTAGTTTTTTTTTAATTTAAATTTAAAAATTTGTCGGAGAAAACTGCAAAACTTCAGACTAAATCGATAATTAGTACTTTTTTTACTGCAGGTAGATTTTTTTTTGTTTTATTTCGTATTGTGCAATGTCTATCAAACACTAGAAAAGTGATTTCAAACATCTGTGTCTAAAGAAAACAAGTTGACAGCGATTTAAAATTTTAGTTACATGAAAATGTAAACGATTTAAGTGATTTCAAAGTACGAAAAAAAAAAACTAAAATAGCCACGAATTTTCAAACCATTTTAAAAACATGCTTGGCTTTTACCATTTTATTTAAGCTATCAAACACGACTGTAGCTACTGTATCCTTGAAAATAAGCCACCTAAACCAACTGGGTAGCTAAAATGTTTCACTCTACTTGTGATACTTGTGGTAGTTGTGGTGACGAATCTCATTATGATTTTACAATAAAACATTGGTTCTGAATACTAAGTTGGCGTTGACTTGACATTTGACTTGTTTTAAAAGGGTTAAGTGTACTGGACAAAACTACCACATGCAATTTTAACAAACAAAGGCTTGCGGCGGTGAGAGACAAAAGGGACTGATAGCGGCAGGCGGCGGGCGATAAGACAATCATGTCTCAAGCCATTTTATCTTTGAAAATAGGCTACCTGTACTAATAAGAGGGAATGTTTAGGGTAAATTAAAACAAAAGCATAAAAGATAAGTTATTTATTTTTACGATCAACACATTAAAATTACACATCATCGCTCGTTTTCAAAATGTGACCCGCCGTTTCGAATACAAGCACGAGCCCGTCTTCTTACTTCTGTGGTGGTTGTTCCGAATATCATTTCTTCCCTCATCCTTTCGAACGCCGCTTCTATCCTCTCCCTCAGCTCTTCTACGGTATTAATGACCTCTTGTGTGTAGACTAGCTCCTTAGCTCGGCCCCAAACGAAAAAATCCAATGGTGTCAAATCAGGTGACCGAGCGGGCCAAGGGATTCGTCCGCCTCTGCCGATCCAACCGTCCGGGAAACAGTTATCCAGATGCTCCCTTACAGCCAGAGAGTAATGGGCGGGACAACCGTCGTGTTGAAATGTCACTGCACCGGGCAGCTGGTCTTCGTCAATAAGCCTGGGCAAATCGTTTTGTAAAAATTCCAAATAATTTGCCCCATTTAAATTATTTGGCAAAAAATGTGGCCCAATAAGGACTCTGCCGATGATTCCAGCCCACACATTGACGGAAAACCTTCTTTGGAAGGACACTTGCTTTTTCCAATGTGGATTGTTGTTTTTGTCAGCCCATTGGTGTAGGTTATGGAAATTTGTGATCCCCTCCCGGGAAAATTTCGATTCATCGGTCCAAAGAATGCTTCGCAAAAAACGTCGGTCTTCGATATCCGCATTGAGTAAAAATCGGCAGAAGTCCACTCGGCGTGCAGGATCTCCTTCGTCCAAACCTTGAACTCCGATGCCGCGAAAAGGATATTTTCCCTCACGATTCATTGTGGCCCATACTTTCCATGTGGACAAGTTCAGATTACGAGCTACCACTCTGATGCTCGTATTCGGATCCTCTGCAAATGCCTGTAGAACGTCTTCCTCCACTTCAGGGCGATTACGTCCTGGATTCCCTCCATGTTGCACAGCAATACCATTCTCACGTAGCCTTCGGAATGAATTGTAAAACACTCTCACATTAGGCAATCTCCGGTTTGGAAAACGCTCTTGGTACATCCGTCGGGCCATCGCTCCATTACTGTCAGCTTTGCAGTACATGTAGATAATGTCGGCGTATTCTTCGTTCGTAAACTCCATGTTTACAATGAAGAAGTCGTAATTACACGTGAAGGAGCGCCTACGGCAGCTACAACTTGACACGGTAAATTGAGATGAGAGCGGGAAATTAAACCACAATGAACGTCTAATCGCAACTGAAGTTGTAACTAGACTAAATTACTAGTTTTTGCACAAATACTCATGTAGCTAATCAGTTTATCTTTGTCAATAAAGCACAAAACCGATCATCTTTGTTTAACGCCGCTCACCGCCTGCCGCTATCAGTCTCTTTTGTCTCTCACCGCCGCAAGCCTTTGTTTGTTAAAATTGCATGTGGTAGTTTTGTCCAGTACACTTAACCCTTTTAAAACAAGTCAAATGTCAAGTCAACGCCAACTTAGTATTCAGAACCAATGTTTTATTGTAAAATCATAATGAGATTCGTCACCACAACTACCACAAGTATCACAAGTAGAGTGAAACATTTTAGCTACCCAGTTGGTTTAGGTGGCTTATTTTCAAGGATACAGTAGCTACAGTCGTGTTTGATAGCTTAAATAAAAGGGTAAAAGCCAAGCATGTTTTTAAAATGGTTTGAAAATTCGTGGCTATTTTAGTTTTTTTTTATCGTACTTTGAAATCACTTAAATCGTTTACATTTTCATGTAACTAAAATTTTAAATCGCTGTCAACTTGTTTTCTTTAGACACAGATGTTTGAAATCACTTTTCTAGTGTTTGATAGACATTGCACAATAAGAAATAAAACAAAAAAAAATCTACCTGCAGTAAAAAAAGTACTAATTATCGATTTAGTCTGAAGTTTTGCAGTTTTCTCCGACAAATCTTAAAATTTAAATTAAAAAAAAACTAATAACATTTGTCTAAGACAAGTATGGCTAAAAATGTTCTACATGACCTAGACTATCTCCTACTTTCGGCTTTGCATCCGGTTACCAAACACCCTGTATATTTAGGCAAGTGGCCAGTCAAGTGATTGAGTTAAGAGTTAAGAGGTCTTAATAATGATTATTGTTTTTCAAATTTGTTTTCATGTTGTGTCTCCAAAAAAAATCATAATATTTTATACTTAAATATACTCCAGGAGCCGAGTACAGTCGAGTTCATAAATATGTATACATTTCTTCACCTTAATCCATTGCAATAAGGTGAAAATATGAATACATATTTATGAACTCGATTGTACTATCACTACTATCAGCTCTAAAAATATTTGTACTTAATTTGTTATTTGTATACACGATGAATGAGTCAGGTTAATTTTTTGCACTGGAAATGAGGTCACAGGATATTTTTGTCAATTTTATCGTGGACGAAGTTACGGGCGGAAACTAGTTAATACATATTACTGTTCCAAATTAGGGTCATAAGCGTCTAACGGAGCATAACATTACAGGAAACCATTATAATACGTCTCTGTAGCTCATGCTCATGTCATGATGTCATAGAATTATGATGAGCGGCTTTTGTGTCCCGAACAAAGCGTTCTTGTCTGAAAAAACTATAGGCCTATTTGAACAATACATTTTTTTGTTGGTTCGATTTTGTCCTGTTGAAAAATATATATAAATGATAATTTTTCGTCTTTTTTTTTAATAACTTCAAAACTATTTATTATAAAATTATACAAAAATATATTTAAAGTTTACGATACCTACGTCTAAAGCTTTAAGTAAAACCGCAAGTAGGACACGCGCAAAAGCTTTTGATTTCACTGTTTATCCATGAATTTAAAAATAATGTTTTCGAAAAAATAAAAAATTGGTAAGTAACTGTAATATTTTTTATTTGTAAAAAATAATAAACCTGGGTATGTCCTTAAACTACGTCCAGACCTTGGTATGTCCTTAAACTACGGCCGGACCTGGGTATGTCCTTAAACTACGTCCGGACCTGGGTATATCCTTAAACTACGCCAAAAAGAGAGGTATGGGCACTGCGAATGGCATCTCGCTAAGTGTGGTAGGGCACGTTCAGCGAATGTCATCGCTCAAATCTGGAGCAGAGCCCGACTGGGGAAGTACCTCCACCTTACAGAAAACCACAGCCAAATAGCGTTAGACCCTACTCATAGTGTTGTGTTCCTGCTGGTGAGTAAGGTTGCCAAAGAGCTCAAAGAGGACCCAGTGTGTTGACGATGAGGGACCTTCTTGTTCCTTTAGTCGTCAACACAGTGAATCCTCCTTTTTGTAAAGGGTCGGCAACGCGCATGTGACTCCTTTGGAGTTGCAGGCGTCCATAGGTTACGGTAGCTGCTTACCATCAGGCGGGCCGTATGCTTGTTTGCCACCGTCATGGCATAAAAAAAAAGAAAAAAGTTCTTAATATGCTAGATACAGTTAGGACAAGTCAGTTACGAAAGTATACAGTAAATAATAAATTAATTAAAAAAACTAGAAAACCTTGCATATATCTACCTATTTTAAACCAAGTCACTAAATTAATCTACGTATTTTGATATTAGTTTGCGTTACTCATTAAATTGCGTGGTTTGAAAATGTTCAAATACGTATTAGAAATTTTTGGTTGTTAAATAAGATAGGAAAGTTAAATAAGTCAGGCGTGACTTAAACATAACTTAAGTCAAATAATAACAAAAAAAAAATTGGTTTGCTCCCTAGTTTTTACTTAAATCGATCTTTAACGTACAAAATGGCCATACTCTGCAATAATTAGTTTTAATTAACTAGAATATTTAAACGTTTTAATTTTATAAAATACTTAAATTATTAATAACTTACCTTACACGATACATCTCCGAGTAAACACAGAAAAACAAGAAACAAATAATATATCACAGCCATTTCAGACTTCTCTATACCACCACAAAAGACAAACTGAAGTCTTGCTCGTTAAATAGTAATACTATAAAGAACGAATAAAGCTGTAACCGCCTATAGAGTTCAGAAATTTATATCACATTTTTCTTCCCAACAGGTTAACACCAACTTATCATTCATTTTAGAACCTGTCTGCCAAGTAATAAGGTCTATCGTTTGGTACAATTATTTTAAGTTGCCGTTGTTAAAAGAGCAGAATGTTGATATATCTCATTGGTTTTTACGTTCTTATCATTCTTATAGTTTCGCTAAGGAGTAAGGTTGTATGTTCCTAATCGTTTTTTTTACTGTTTATTCGAAATAATCTGCACGGTGAACTTTAATTTGATAATAGTATTTTTTATCGTTACATATTTATTAAACAAGTAAATTATTTCAACTGAAGATAAAATCAAATTATTTTTAATAAATATTTTGATACCGGAGCCCTGGGCACCGGAGGCCTAGGTCACTTTTTCCTTTGTATATGACATCTATATAAGTTTAAGTAAATTATTTTCTGCCAAATTTTTCATTTCAATAGTAGGAAATCTCAATTTGGTTTAATTTTTTTTTAAGTTCTAATTATTTATTTTATAACTGATTCGGTAGACTATTATTTTTATTCTGAATATTACCTACACTGTTAAATTGTTTCCAATTTTTCAAAATCTGAGTTGGGTTATGGAATACACGAAGAATCCTCGTAGAGCCCGCTCGATAGAAGTCGATCGGTAAAAAAATTGATAAATTTAGACACTCCGGGATTATTAAATTTTGTAGCCATACTTTATAATTATATAATGGTTCCGTAGTCAAAATGGCAAAAACGGAACCATAGTTTCATCATGTCCGTCCGTCCGTCCGTCCGTCCGTATGTCACAGCCATTTTACTCGGAGACTATAAGACGTGTCTTAATAAAATTTCAACATACGGTGTATTTTGTATGCCGCTATTTAGCTTTGTAGTAAAATTGCTTAAAAAAATACTGGGGCACTGCATACATTTAACTAAATGTCAATTTTTTTTAACCAAATATTTATTTATTTCAACTTTATTGCACAAAAGAAAAACTTAATGTACAAAATGCGGACTTAATGCCAGTAGGCATTCTCTACCAGTCAACCTTAAGGCAAAGCAGAGAAGTTGTGGGCGGTGCTTACGAGAACAAAAGGTAAAGAGTTAACTACAAGAAAACAATGAATAAAATAATATACAATACAATATATACATAATATACGATATATAACAAAAAAAATACATACATACATATATTATTATATATAGATACATATATAGACGAAACTTATCTTTCATTCCACTAGCGAAAAAGGCACGAACGGCTTTTTTAAAAGCAAACTTGCTGGGAGCATTTTTAATATTACGGGGAAGTGTGTCCCACAGGCGCGCCGCCCGAACAGAAAATGAGTTTGACATAAAACCGGTGTGGTGCAGAGGAATTGCGAGAGACAAATTGCCAGAAGAACGGAGTTGACGGTCGCGAGACACGCCATAATATAGAAAGAAAGACTTAATGTATCCGGGGGAATGTGGGTCATCAAGAACTGAAAAGAGAGTGCAAAGCATGCGAATGTTACGTCGTCGACGGATGGGAAGCCACCCTAGCTGGGAGCGATAAGAGGACACATGATCGTATGTGCGAACACAAAAGATGAAACGGATACAGTTGTTGAGAAGGCGATCCAACTTAACAAGAAGTTCCTCGTTTAAGTCCGGATAACACACATCACCGTAATCGATTATGGGTAAAATCAGGGTATTGACTAATAACACTTTTGTACTGATGGGCAAAAACATCTTGAGCCTGTTAAGAGAATGCAGGGAACCCATGACCTTACGGCTGATTTCAGCAACCTGTGCTCTCCAACTTAAAGTACTATCTATTATTACACCTACATCCTTGTCACTCTGACTGAAAGCTATAGGCTTACCACTGAAAACAACCGGTGTAAGTGAGTTCAGGTCAAGTTTAGCGAGCTGTCGATTGATTGAGCTGCAAATCGTCGGCGTACAGATGGTATGGACAGCGGAGATTAGGCGTAATTAAATTAATAAAAGTTGAAAATAAGAGAGGCGACAAAATTCCACCTTGAGGTAGGTACACCCGTCGCAAGATCGCACCAATCAGACAAATATCAACATGTTGCACATCAATAGATTTTTTTTTTGTTAGCCTGGTAGTGTGTCCCACTGCTGGGCAAAGGCCTCCCCTCTTTTCCGCCATGTTTTCCTGTCCATCGCCCACTCACGCCATTCTTTACTATACGTGTCCAGATCATGCCGCCACCTCCGTCTTGGTCTTCCTCTGCCTCGATGTCCATTCTGTGGAACCCATTCAGTGGCTAGTTTAGCCAAGCGTTCCGGATGCATCCGGCAGAGATGCCCTGCCCAGTCCCACTTTAGCTTGGCATGCCCACATCAACGATACCGGTTCTGGAACGCAGTTCGGTGTTTCTGATGCGGTCAGTTCTGCGTACACCCAGTATACTGCGTTCCATTGCTCTCTGGTAAACCTTGAGTCTGGACTTTTCAGCTTCAGTGTGTGACCATGTTTGGGCGCCGTAGGTTAGGATAGGCAGGATACACATGTCGATAAGTTTACGCTTTAACGAGAGTGGAAGGTTGCCCTTCATTAGTGCCTTCATGGACCAGAAGCTCTTCCAGGCGTTTGCGATACGACGATCGGTCTCTTTCAACTGCCTGTTGTCGAATGATACTAGCTGGCCCAAGTAAACATACTCGTCGACGTACTGTATATCCTGCCCATCTACCACTACCCTACGTTTCGCGCGGTTGGTCATCAGCTGTGTTTTAGCCCTATTCATGGATAGTCCGACTTCAAGGCTTGCCACGCTAAGATCTTGGAGCATTCGTTCGAGTTGTGATGGGGTATAGGCGAATAGGACAATGTCGTCGGCAAAGCGCAGGTTTGTCAACCTTTTTCCGCCGACGTCGATTCCCATCGTTTGCCAAGTGGCCGCCAGCTTTCGGAATATCTCCTCTAGGGAGCAAGTGAAGAGCTTTGGAGATAGCGGGTCACCCTGTTTTACACCCTTTTCTATTTGGAACTTGGGACCGGGAGCGTGCAGCTTAATACATGCGGTGCTGTGGTAGTACATAGTGCCAATGAGTTCAATGTAGGCATTATTTATATTCTGATTGCGCATAGCGGAAATTACAGCAGAGTGTTTGACACTATCAAAAGCTTTCTCTATCTATCTACGAATCTATCTTTCACTATCTACGAATACGAATATATTGGTTGTTTGAACTCGTTGGCCTTTTCTATAATTTGGTTGATGGTGTGGAGGTGGTCGGTAGTTGAAAAGCCAGGTCGGAATCCTGCTTGCTCCGGAGGTTGTTGATTGTCTAGCAGTGGGGCTATTCGATTTTCAATAACTTTTATAAACAATTTGTATAAATGTAAAATTAAACTGATCGGTCTATAATTGCCTAAGTCTGATTTGTCGCCTTTTTTGTGAAGAAGGATTATGTTGGAGTGACAGAAATCTTGAGGAAATTTACCAGAATAAAGAATTGAATTAAACAAATTTGTAATATGCGGAAGTAAGATTGTTTTGCCTACTTTGAGCGCTTCTGTCGATATGCCGTCGTCTCCGGGTTCTTTGGTATTTTAAGCTTTTGAGAGCTGTGTTGACTTCTTGTCCTGTTATAGGAGATATGGTTTCCGGGTCGGGACATATATAATTATAGTTTATGGATAACGAAGAAGAAGGGTCCGAATATAATGACATCAATAGATAGGTCTTTAAAAATAACATTGAAGTTTATTTATTTATTAGGTAATGAATATTTTCAGAAATAATGATCCCTAACGTCTAAAAATAGTGTCCTCTCCTTTGAACCGGATATCTAAACAAAAATATGAAAATTTTTGAGAAGATACATCTTTGCATACATTCTTTCAACGAAAATTGTTTAAAACATTATCGGTTAAAGCGTTAAAGAACCAGTCAAACTTTTCAGCAGTAAATTTTGACTTTCACAATAACGCTAACACACGGTTTGAAGCAACCGGTCCATTATCAAATAATATTAATTAAATTTGGAAAATATAAACACAATTCTGAAAACTCTCGAATTTTATGTACAGTCTCCATCAAATATATCGGAGCGGATATACGAACATGCACTTTATCGCTTTGACAATAGATGCGTTGTTTAGATATGTGCTGTGAGCACGCTGGTGACTGTACCTATTGAGTTTTTTGTACGGGATTCCCGGGTCCGGGTACCCGGGAATTCACGTATATTTTCCCGGGTACTAAGAAACAATTTAAATTTGTTTTCAATTAAAACTGTTAATTCCGATAACAGGGGTAAGGGTCAAGTAGTCGCCAAATTCCCAGAAACCGATAAAAACAGCGCTGGCAAACAAAAAAAGACTTCTTAGCCCATATATCCCTGGTCTCTGAAGGTTAAGAGTCCGGTAAACTTTTTTTTCGATTTCGCTCAACTTTTTGATACTGTTTTGCAGTAACTAACGAAACTTCTAAATAATGTGTATACATAGTTTGAAAGAACGTTTTTTTTTTAAATTGTATAAGTAGAACAATTTTTTATTTTCTTGTTTCATTTATAAGTAATTTACCCTAATCTAACACCTATTTCGCAATTTTTGCTTGGAGAGGTTTTTATTGATTAAAATTAAGTTAGACTAGTACATAAAATACATAAATACATTGGAAAATGAGTCGTCTGAGGAATAAGTGGAACAGTTTTTTTCATTTTTGTATATGTTTTTTAAGGGAGAGTATGTTTAGCTAGAGCAATTTTATGAAAAATTGCCGAAGTTTAGATGATATTTATAGGAACGTATTAAAGCATTTCACAAAAATAGAAATACAGAAATAAACTGTATATCATGCTCTATTCAGGTAATATAAAACATATTAGGAACCATGAACAATAATAATTAATAATCAAGCGACAAGATTGCACGAATCAACGTCCTCACTAAACAAGCTCTGTAAGAATTCAGTTTTAGGGTATTAAATATTAAAATATATAGACCCAAAGAACTGTTTTACAATAACAAGTCTTCAAACTGTCTTATTAAATAAACCTCATAGATTAAATTAATAAAAAGCTGTTGTTTCGTACAAAATATTAGTGAGTAACGTTCATTTTAATACTGAAAACAAATAGTTAAATTACTTACTACAAGCATGAACATTCTACTCGTACTAATACTTCAGCCAAGTATTGCTAAAATGGAATATCTTCAAATGTTGTTACTATGAAATTATTGTATCTCACTTAATTTGATAAAACATTTTTTTCGTAATCATATCAGCCTTTAAATGTATCAACCTTTTGTCATAATAATATAATTTATCTCTATTGATTTGGTTATCGTGACTATTATTCAGACACTTATCGTAACGAAAAGTAGGTACCTAAAAAAACATTAAATATAAGCGAAGATGAGAAAGCGATTAAATACATAGTTTCAATAGTTATATGTACTGACTTGTCGTCAGTAGTAGACTAAAGAGTTAGGCTTTCAAAAGATTATTGTGAAATAAATAGTGTTTGTCAAGATTATATTGATCACCTTATCCGTTTAGCCACTTCTGCTAACTGTATGTCGGTATGACTTAGTTTATTGCTCATAGACGTGACGAATCTCAAATGTCAGTTTGTGTGTATCATTACGTTATAATAGCTACTTAATGGTATGACAGATACCATAACTCATAGAAGGCTAAACTTATAAAATAACTT
This sequence comes from Pammene aurita, assembly GCA_947086415.1. NCBI lineage: Eukaryota > Metazoa > Arthropoda > Insecta > Lepidoptera > Tortricidae > Pammene > Pammene aurita. Next base: position 32,825,426 of record OX352302.1, on the reverse strand, counting down.
GAATCTAGGATAATTTCAATTTATGTTTTTATGAGTAATCAATCTAAGGACATGGCTATTTCTTGGATCAGTTGGAACATTGTTATAATATCAAAACATTTACATTTATTATTCAAATCAGTTACATAGCATTACAGTAAAAACAAAGGCACTGCGAACTACAAAATAACTTAATACTAGTTAGATTTAGGCGACGTAACTGCGTGGCTCCGTTGCGTCGTCTGATCAGGCGTAGGATTCGGCGGATTGCCCCGGAACCGCCGAAACACAACACCCTTCGGCTAGAAGTCTGCACTCATAATAGTCATAATGGTGTCCTGTAGAGGCCGCGGCACGAGCTGAAGTGCACGTAGTGTCGGGGCTGTAGCTGGTGCACTCTCAACAAGAAGCCAGTCTTCCGACGAACGTACTCCACCACGTCGGCCACGGCGGAGTGATGCAAGCGCGACACGCAAAGCGGCCTACTCGGTATTGCAATCCGAATACCAGAATTTTCCCGGCCGCAGTGCCACACAGAGTCTTGCGGGGCGCCCTGCACGCTTTGCTCTTCCTTTCCACCCGGTGTGAGTCCCTCCTTATCCACATCCGTGCGGGGGACCTTCCTTTCCAGGAACCCGTACCACGCATGCCTTAGAAGGCACCGTGACCCGGTTAGCTACGACTGGCTGGCCAGCGACGTCAGCATAAGCACGCTGACATGCCTTGCAAACTAGGCATCGCGGGGGGCGCGCGGACGATGCAGCGGCGGGTTCGTCTCATTTTACAGTGTCAGTAACACGCAAACTGACAGACTTGGCGTTAATAGCAGCGGGTCGGTCATCGCTCTTGAAATTTGATGCCACTGACCGATTTGGAGCACTATTTCCCAAACTGTTGACTTCGTTGCGTAACTCGGCAATTGAGCCGCTTTAAACTTCAAAACAATCTCTGCTAAACTTGTTTTTAGGGCCACGATATCCTGAAACAAGCGAACGTCGACATTATTTGTAACATGAGATGGCAGGATAGGGGCATCCTTCGTCACAAACTCAGGAATCCGCTCTTGGTTCTCCCTCAGGATTATCTTAATATCAGCAAGGGTCTTCTTTCTTATTTTTACCTAACACATATGCATGTTTTTACTGTTTATTTTCATTTAGTTACCTACTAACAATAGACATAAGTCACATATTTATTGTAAACAATTACTTTATTGTTAAGTACCTATGTGATTGAGCGCGACGCGCCAACAAACTGGTCACTCCAGTTTGGCACAATATTGTAACTCCCGAAACCTGTAATTGTTTTACATGAATAAATAATTTAATAATAATAATTTCCGGTTTCATCCCCTTTTCGGTGAAGTACATACTTATGTGCCAAGGACTCCAAGGGACTTGCATAACACCTGCTTCGCTTCACAGATGTCTTCGACGGTGAAACTCGATTAGTACAGTAAAGATACGGTTGCGTCAAACATTAATTTATAATAGCCTGATTTTTTTATTATTCATTCTTATGGAATATTTATAGATAATATATGCAAAAATTCTACCATCTTTTAACCCGGAAGTAGTTAAATAGGTAAAAAAAATATAAAATATATATATATATATATTTATTTACAATAATATCAATTATTTTTATTTGTAAATATGAAGATATTTAAGTCTTCTTTCTGTTTAAAGCGAAAAACAAGAAACCGTGTCCATGTAAAACCACATAAATAACAAAATGTACGGCGCGGGCGATATACAGTGTGGAAAGATAAGTCGGGCCCCGGAGGAAAACTACCTTAAAACGTTGAGATAGCTCAATTCGCTGAAAGGAAACATTCTTTTATTTTTCCTAAAAACTAAAACTGCATTCACAGTTTTTTTTTAATTTTTACTTTTTTCCATACCAATTGTATGAATTTTTTTTAAATTATTATTTATTGGTTCTCTTGTGCCCTGAACTTGGTTGGTATTAAGAAGTTTTTATCCTTGTTGGAAATATGATCGATAGGCAACAATTGTCATAAAACATATTTATGGCAAAAATTACAAAATAAATAGTTTTTTTGTAAACTGTATTATTTTCCAAAAACTTGTAAATGCAGTTATGTCCCTTTAAAAAAATTTAAGAATGTTTCCTTTCAGTGAATTGAGCTATCTCAACGTTTTAAGGTAGTTTCCCTCCAGGGCCCGACTTATCTTTCCACACTGTATATCATAATTCGTTAGAAACAAATAGTAATAATTGGTAATTTGTTCTTACACTTCTTACACATTTTAAATGACTTAGAAACGATATATTAATTAAAATCCTACAAGAAAAACGCTTGTAATATGTGTGTACATATTTGTGGCGGTTAGCGAATAACGATATTTTGTAGGATTTCATTGCGTAAATAACACTTGTATCATGATATATCCGTTACACTAAAAATATTAGCTATTATTAATTATTTCCAATTTCCCATACTAGCCGCCCGCCCGTAAAATGACTGTAGTAGATGCCCACGAACCAAGTTGGACAGCGGTTGCCGCATCCATCTTCCCTTCTAGCAGCGTCTTCTCCTTCTGCTGCAAAAAGGTGAGGAAATTATTCACGACGGGTGGCTCTGATTGGAGGCACTCATCGTGTCGATTCGCTGGCTCGGCCGGGCCGCACTAATCTCGCAATTAACATTTAATTACTCATCAATGCGTCTAAGTCGCTTAGCACACTGGACACGAATTAAAATTTATATATATAAATGCCTTTGTCCTGGCTGACTGACTCATCAACGCAGAGCCGAAACTACTGAAGCTAAAAACTTGATATTTACACCAGAGTTTGATAAATTATGATAATATATATATTAGTATGTTTATCGTGTGTGTTGGTAGCTAACGCCGCAGCTCCTAAACAAATTACTTAACCGACTTAAGTGTTTTTTAAAGATTTATAGGGATTGTTCTAGATAGCTTTCAATTCACTAGATGGCGAAAAATAAAATGCATGTATGTATATTATCAAATATTTACAGTTTTATTATTAAATCAACATTAACAACTAAAGAACACACGCTGGCCATTAATTACTGTTAACCACACAACACTGTATAAAAGTACAAAACACGTATAAAACTAAACAATATGCTTTTGTTCTTAAACTATGTAGGTAGAGCACCACACACTTGAGCGGAAGATACACGGAGTTCAGCCATACAGATAAAAAAATCTGCAAACCGTATATTCAGCCCTGTGCGAAAAATTGTCGATAGGCTCTGGATTTTTGTATGAAGCCTTGTATGATTGTACGATTGTCTATACAATGAGGGTTTTCGCGATCTAGTTTGGCAGCGCCGTGGCGAGATCTAGCTGTCATAATCCACCAATCATGTTTAATCTTTTTTTTTGATTGGTGGATTTTGACAGCTGCTGTCAAAAATAACTCTCGCCAAAGTGCTGCTATCTAGTGAAAAACTCGATCACGGAAATCCTCATTGTCCGCCCGGGCCGAATATTGTCTACGGTTTGCGAATTTCTTTATCTGAATTAGCTGAGATTCTGTTCAAGTGTGCGGTTACTAATACATTAGTGAAATAGATTAATTAAATGTATGTTTGGACGTTAGTAGCCAGTCTTGTCCGCATCGTAACTGCTCCTCTGGCTGTCGTATTGAGCTGGAAATAATGAAAAACGCCTTAAAGAGTTGTTCTAACAATAGTTTTAAAAAGTTTTTGCTAAGGTTTAGGCGCCAGGCGCTAATAATTTATCATCAAAGAGAATCTCAACGCAATCTCTCAATCTCAATTCTGATGAAATCTCATTTGTATTAATTTTAATCTTATGTTTGTTTATTTTAGTGATATTGTATATTTGTATGTGATATGATAGTTGATTATAAAATTTAATCTCTGTGATAATAAGTACTATGATTAGATGTGTTGTGTTACTAACCATAGTAGTAAGTACCTACTTAGATATGTAGATACTAACGAAAATTGATCCCAGTTGGTCTTGAAATAAATACAAAATACAAAAAGCGAGAATTTAACTAGAGACCGCACACGCGTACACCCGTAAGGGATAAAATCACTTCTACAGCACAAAACAAAGCAATTTACCGTTGTTTTCCTTAGCCGACACAACTTTCTAAGAAAAATATAAGATTTTCTCGTAGTAAACACAGAAATTCTTGAAAACACGCGAATTATGTCTGTTTGTGACTCTCCACTCCAATAAGTAAAGGCGTGGAGGGTAAAAAAAAGGTGAGACTATGACAAGGACCAATGATAATAGCACTTTCTCTGTCGTAACTATTGAAAGTGTAGTAAGACTATAAGACCACCCCGTTCGATCTTGGTATTTTTATTACTATGCCCCGTCTATACCTTTTATCCTATGTCTAATCTAATCTAGTAATAGCACAGAATAACTAATAGTACTACCGTACAGAAAATTCACTCCTTCACAAGAGGCAGATTTAGGTATAAAATTATACCTATACTCGCCGCCTGCAAGCAAAATTGAAACTTATAACCGCGCACGAACCGTGAATCTTCTTTGCGCGCCGCAGTTTTATGACCGAGCTGTGAGGGTTGTGACTTGACAAGTTTTTGTACCTAAAATACCTACTGATTTATTATTTTTAAGATAAATATGTAGGAATTACAAACGTTGATTCTGTAAACATGAAATTTTTATCCGAAGATAGTAACTATGTCTGATTCTCACGGAAGTAGGTATGCCACAGCCGTATTCTTTTGAAGATATGTCGGTCAGTTCTTAATATTGTTTCTGGGCAGCCAATATTCAATAAATTACGGATGTTTATTTAACCTATTACCTACTAAGTAAGGACTTCGGGACCTTTCAATATCATCCGGAATTTAAAGAAATAATTCTGCTTCCTTGTTCTTCCGTTTATTCAGACATCCGCAAACAGAACAATATATTTTATACGGATTAGATCGAGATTTAGGTTTCGAAGCCATTGTGTATTTTCAATTTTGCTTGAGCGCCACGTGACACGACTATCGTGCGAGCCGAGCGGCAGCCCACGGCCATACGCCTGCCCGGGAGGCGCGCCGGCCAAATGTACCTAAACTGCGTAGTGACACCCCTCTGGTAATAGGCCCGTAATCTAAGAAATAATCGCGCTCAAAGTTTATTGAGTTCTAAATTTGGAATTCGACCCCTGATTTTGTGCAACGGTTTCAAAAACGACCAGCTGTAACATCATCTTTTTGTATTTTTTTCTTGTACATAATTTATAGGACTATAGATTGGCGGTGACTGCGATGAGGCTTGAATTGAGGATTTATTCAGTCTTGCCCGTTAACGGGACTAAAAAAAGGAGGGGATGGCCACGTACCACCATTGCCAGCCGTCAGCTGCAAGCTCTTCAGAATCGCCTCCGGGATCGGAGGAGGCGTCGGGAGGTGGTCGCCCTCCGCGTGGTACCCGTTCTCATCGGCCGTGTACGTCAGCGAGTACGTCTGTCCGTCGTCGCCGACGTAGGAGTACGAGCCCGAGACCTGGAGCGAGCCTTCTTCGGGCTTGGCGCCGGGAATGACGCGGCCTGGAAATATATTTTAAATGTAGATTAGAACTCGCTTAAGAGTAAATTATACAAGCGTTTCAAGCGCGGGTTCATTTGTATTACGAATTTATGACACAAAAATTGCTCGTAATTCATAAAATATGTAGTAAAATATCAATAGCAACTATTAGACTAAGAGCTGGTTACGTCAGATATGACACAACATTGAGAGCAACAAAATCCGTCTAGTTAGATTGCTATACTCTCCTTATTGTTAGATCCGGGCATCTGGCAGCTTTTAATGGGTGGAGGTCAGAGTGACAGTCAGTGACCAACAAACATTTTAGGTTGTAAAAACACAATCTACGTCTATTTTATGTTATAAATTCGTAACACAGAACCGGCGGTTGAAACGCTTGTGAAGTTGACCCTGAACACTTTTGAAGGGACCCAGCCTAAAATCGTCTTAAGCGGGAAAGTGTGTTTTGCTGGACAGTCCTGCGGGACCTCAAGTTGCAGGGACTGATATAAAATGGCATATTATAATGCGAGAAATCGTTTTAGCGGGTTTTCCTTTGACCGTCAAGCATCGAACGGAAAAACCGTAAAAAACAGTTATAATTTGGACGTGATATCACGTGCTGGCGCTGAGCGCACGACTTTCCGTGCGCGTAATTTGACGTCATTCGCGGTCACAGGGTTGAAAATCGCGAGTCTTCGACTATTTCCAACACGGGTCACTTATGTTGCAAACTTGCAATGTCATCTTAAGCGAGACTGTGTCGACCGTCCAGTGGCGCCCTCATTGGGGGGATTGTGTTGCCTAATAAACGAATCAATGTATAAAACATAGATCATAAGTTGCAGAATTAGTAGGACTACAACGTCTACAAATACAACCTCCTGAATGAGGGTGCCACTGGACGGTCGACGCAGTCTTAAATGAAATGAAAAATGTTTCTTCGGTGCAAAGAAGAGAGAAAAAACATGAAATATACAAAAAAAAAATACCAAAATGGTTGCAACTCAGCCTGAGTCATGACAGGGTAGCGACAACGCTGATTTTCAGGGCAACCAGAACTGCACGGCTAGCACGTCTTACACGCGACTGGCGTGAGAAGAGACAGATCGGTGCGACTTCATGCGTTGTCGCTAGTTGGCAGCACAACTTGCGCGTGAAAGGAGCGACAGATTCGCGATCAATTGCAACTGTCATAAAATGACAGCGACTCGCGACTTTGAACTAAAATCCTTAGAACAAAGGGTTTAGCAGGCTAAGGAAGGACGTGTGGCCCCTGTGAGGAAAAGTTGAATTGGTAAATGTCAATTGTTTGTCGCCTCATAACTAGTAATCACTCCAACTTTCAGCCCTCTATCTTGAACTGTCTCAGAGATAATGTCAAAAATGTATTTTTTTAACATTTTTTTTCAAACTCGTATATCTCCTAATCCATAGCAGCTAAAGCGTTGAAACAAAATCACAGCTACGTAGTTTGAGTGGGAGTATATCCTATAATTTTATTAATATTTTATACGTGAAAAATAAAAGAAATAAATGTCAATTTATTTTTTGACAGCTCTTTCCAACACGTTTTTTTGAAAGTACAATTATAAAAAAAATCATGTAAATTGCTTATAGTATTAGCTACTAGCATACAAAAAATCAATTGATTATATTTGGTGCAACATACTGTAAAAAAAAAAACTAACGAAAGTATTCAAGTATCAAGAGTAGGCTTCTGAACTGAAAGTTCGTTTTATGTTTTATATTTGTTGCCTAGCAACAAAGGGTGTATTGTTTTTAATTTGACGTATGACTGTCAAAAAAGGTCACTGAACTACTGCTGTGTTAGCATTTGTAACTAATTTTACTAACTACTAAATCAACGAAACGACGGATGTGCTATATGTTTATTATTTTGTAATAGTATATTACTTACCAAGGACTGTAAAAGAAAGAAAGCCCGAAATCGCAGGTATTTGTGACCCGAGCCGCAGGCGAGGGTTGTAAATATGCCATAGAGGGCTTTCTTTTTTACTGCCCGTGGTGAGTACACAATTTTACGTCTCCATCTGGCCATAATGCGAGATTTACCGTACGCGTAGCGTACGGCAAAACTCACGTTATGGCCAGGTGTGACGTAAACAAAATTAATTGATTTCATTATAGTACACGTATTAACATAACGAATTAAATAACTCATTAGAGCAGATATCACAATATAAGTCACTTAGATAATGACTATCGTAATATTCGTCGTCCCAGGTATAGGACAATGTTATCCTGCAGTCATCGCAATATCCTTTTAACATAACATTTTCGTCAGAGAGCGATATCTCAATACTGGTAAAGACTGTAATAACAGTTGCTTCGCTATTAACCGTGGCAAGTTGAGCCCAAATATTTTTGATTTTATGATTTCCATCTGAAAGAATGTATATACTGCAGTAAAACACTTCTATAATTGCATTAACACGTTTAATTTTGAAGACAAAGTAAAAATATTTAAGATTAGCAAAAATAGTCAATTATTTAAAATTTAGCATTTCACGTAAAAATCACAATAACGGCATCTATATAAGGATATTTCACATTCAATAACTTCCCTAGTGGTCAGAATGCAATTAAATTACAATAATAAAAATATTTAAAATTAGCACTTCACTTAAAAATGAAGACAACTGTACCTATTTCACATTCACATTCAACAACCTCCCTAGTGGTCAGAATGCAATTAAATTACAATAATAAAAATATTCAAAATTAGCACTTCACTTAAAAATGAAGACAACTGTACCTATATAAGGATATTTCACATTCAATAGTTAGCAAAACTGGTAAGTAAAAATAAAGACTCGGCTGGTAATAATTTGGCTGCAGGAAAACAATGGGTTAATGAGGCGGGTGATATGGATGGTGACAGATGATTCGCTGGCTGAACGTAGCCTAAATGAAAGAGCCAGGTCTTTATACGCCCGTCAAACGAGGCAATTGGAATTTGGCGAAATTTAGCAAAACAACAAAAAAACTATTATCGCACAAAAATACTGGATACAAAGAAAAGGAATCGGATTTATAACGTTTTTAAAAATAATGTAAATAATTTGATATTCTCGAAAGCAGGATGGTTAAAGCTGTTGTTTTAAATTAAAAAGAGTTCGTGGGCAAGTGTCCGCTTTGATTTAGGCGGACCCAATAGCTCGCTGAACTCCTTTTCTCACTTGGAGAGCCCGCTGGATGCGGACTCTAATTCTCCGATGAATGGTGAAGAAACCCGCGGAAAACGCGGCAGTTGCAGACCGTCTCGCCGGTCCGGCACCCACAAGTGCCTTCCGGAATCCTTCTGGCTCAGGCGGTCCCTCTGGTTGCCTTTTTGTCCGGCGACGTATTTGGTTTTTAAAAATTTGTATTTAATAATGTATTAGCACTTGCTATATAATGTTTGAGCGCAAAGATCTACAGAAATAGATCGCACTTCAACTCGATGCAACTAAGCAAATTACAGCAAAACTCTCAGACAAAACCAGAATACCTGTTTTTCTTTAAAAATCTCCCGTCGCTCTGACACACTCAATCAACAATCTACTTTTTTCTTTTTGACAATCTGGAATACCTCAAAAATTCATATTCAAAATTAGCGCGAGTATTATCTAAATTTTATAACTGCCAGACGTATTACAAAATGCGGACTGATATAAGCGCCATCTAACTGTAATGCCGTGAATCACAATGTACGCTTTTTATATATCAACCGTGACCTAGCCTTAGACCTCCCTTAGACACAGAAGTTCAGAAGTTCTAAAGAAAGTCGACAGATGTCGTGCGATACGTAGCGTTATGCTACAATACATGAAGTTTCTGTTTTATTTTTTATTTTATTTACATTTAAAACTTACTTTCGCCATTATGGAAAAATCGGACTCCTCTTCTACATAACGTGTTGTATATTCCCTTAAACAATTCACTATTATCTTAAATGTGCTAGCGTATAAATTGTATAATAGTATTGTATAATTTAAAGATAGCTCATACCTAATAAATCATAATGTCTAATGTTATGTTACTCGGAATCGACAAACGCTTAGTTTATACGCTAGCACATTTAACATAATAGTGGATTGTTTAAGAGGCCTTATTCCCAAAACGCGCGAATTTCACGAAATGCTTCATTTTCTTCGAAGGCTATGGCGAAAATACTAAGTTTTTTTAAATCAACTATTGATGCACATAATAGTTCATTTCTTTATCTAGACGGCCATCGGAGCAAATATTACATTTTAACGAGTGAAATATGAAAAAAATTGGTTGTCTTGGAAGGCCTTTCCGGATTTTCCAGTTAGGTGTACCGTTCATTTTCAGATTACGCAAAAAAGGGTAAAAAATCTTATTCAATTTGAATTAAATTCAATTGAGTATATCATGTATGAGACGGCCATGGAAATAAAAATCGAAGATTCATCTTGGATAATCGACAAAATACCTTCTGATTATATGCCAGTTTTTTGATGAAAACACGGTTACATTTCATTTTTTCCACGAAAACCCTATGAATATTTTGCCCTAAAAATATTACCATTGCAAAGTTAAACTATATTTCTATCACGATAAAAAAAACATTACTATAGCAGTAAATTTCAAATTACTATGAATTTTTAAAAATTACACTTAAATCACACTTCACATGACACTTTTTGTAAGAATCGTATTTTTGGGTACTTAATAATAATAAACATGGTTCAAAATTATTTTTTCGTATTACTAATACTTCAAACTATCTTATAAATAGCATTTTATGCGGCTTTTTTCATTAATAGAGTTTTTCGACCTTTTAGGGAATAAGGAGCCTTAAGGGATAATACAACACGTTATGTAAAAGAGGAGTCCGATTTTTCCATAATGGCGAAAGTAAGCTTTAAATGTAAATAAAATAAAACAGAAACTTCATGTATATATGTACATTCTTTCAGATGGAAATCATAAAATCAAAAATATTTCGGCTCAACTTGCCACGGTTAATAGCGAAGCAACTGTTTTTACAGTCTTTACCAGATATTGAGATATCGCTCTCTGACGAAAATATTATGTTAAAAGGATATTGCGATGACTGCAGGATAACATTGTCCTATACCTGGGACGACGAATATTACGATAGTCATTATCTAAGTGACTTATATTGTGATATCTGCTCTAATGAGTTATTTATTTCGTTATGTTAATACGTGTACTATATGAAACCAATTAATTTTGTTTATAAAATAATAAACATATAGCACATCCGTCGTTTCGTTGATTTAGTAGTTAGTAAAATTAGTTACAAATGCTAACACAGCAGTAGTTCAGTGACCTTTTTTGACAGTCATACGTCAAATTAAAAACAATACACCCTTTGTTGCTAGGCAACAAACAAAAAACTTAAAAGCGAAGTTTCAGTTCAGAAGCCTACTCTTGATACTTGAATACTTTCGTTAGTTTTTTTTTTACAGTATGTTGCACCAAATATAATCAATTGAGTTTTTGTATGCTAGTAACTAATACTATAAGCAATTTATATGATTTTTTTCATAATTGTAATTTCAAAAAAACGTGTTGGAAAGAGCTGTCAAAAAATAAATTGACATTTATTTCTTTTATTTTTCACGTATAAAATATTAATAAAATTATAGGGTATACTCCCACTCAAACTACGTAGCTGTGATTTTGTTTCAATGTTTTAGCTGCTATGGATTAGGAGATATACGAGTTTGAAAAAAATGTTAAAAAAATACATTTTTGGCATTATCTCTGTGACAGTTCAAGATAGAGGGCTGAAAGTTGGAGTGATTACTAGTTATGAGGCGACAAACAATTGACATTTACCAATTCAACTATTCCTCACAGGGGCCACACGTCCTTCCTTAGCCTGCTAAACCCTTTGAGTTCTCTTCGCGTCAGTTGCAGCCGCGGGTGCATGTTATGCTACCGGAAAGCGAGATTTTTGACAGGCGCGGGAAGGTTTTCCCTACTCGCGGCTTAAGTCGCTCTTGCAAGACGTGCTAGGCGTGCTGTAAACTTTACTTTTAATGTAAATTATTGCATATTCAAAATATTTATAACGGATTACTCATGTAATTTAAGTAGATTTTTCGCTCGATATGTTTCGATCAATTTACGATGATCATTGTCGAGGAAGGCCGCTCGTAATAATAATAGTAAATTGATCGAAACATGTCGAGTAAAAATCGACTTAAATCACGTGAGTAACCAGTTATAAATATTTTTAATATGTTAGTCTCACGAAAGTTTTATAGTATTTTCTTTTAATGTCACGACGGTGGCAAACAAGCATACGTCCCGCTTGATGGCCTATTGACTCCTGCAACTCCAGAGTCGTCACATGCGCGTTGCTGACCCTTTACAAAAAGGAGGATTCACTGTGTTGACGGTTAAAGGAACAAGAGGGTCCCTCATCGTCAACATCCGTCTTTTAGCTCTTTGGCAACCTTACTTACCAGCAGGAACACAACACTATGATTAGGGTCTAGTGCTATTTGGCTGTGGTTTTCTGTAAGGTGGAGGTACTTCCTAAGTCGGGCTCTGCTCCAGATTTGAGCGAGATGACATTCATTCATGATTGATTTGATGATTATTGCTTTGACTATGAAAGGACCTACCTTGCTGCTCAGCCTTCGTGCCGTCGCTGGTCTCGTAGGCATATCTGAAGCCCTCCTCGTTAATTTCATTGTCGAACCTCAGGATCTCAGCCTGGCTGCTCGCTGAAGCTGATGCTGAGGCTGAGGAGTAGCTTTGAGCTTGGGCGTTGAAACCTGGAAGGGGATGAGATCGTTAATTCCATGTAATTTTAATGAAATGAAATTAAAATGTTTTATTCCAGAATAAATTCCATATGTGCACAAAAGCAATTAAGATTAAATTAAATTAAAATAAGACAATAAATACAATAATAAAAATCATTAATATACTACGACGGTGGCATTAAGCACACGGCCCGCCTGATGGTTAGCAGTTTGCGTAGTCTAAGAACGCCTGCTACTCCAGAGGTGTCACATGCGCGTTGCCGACCCATTGCGCGTTACAGAAAGGAGGATTTACTGTATAATTTTTTTATCGTCGGTGGCAAACAGGCATGCAGCCTGCCTGATATCGTTGTATTTGGAAAGAGCTTCACTAGCTTAGGGGACAACAGGCCCTGGCGCAAACTAGCTATTCAACAATTAGTGACCTACCTCCGTGACTTTGTTGGCCCTGTGCCTGGAAGGAGCCTCCTTTAGGGGCCTGCAGGCCAGCGTTGGGGCCACCTGAGGCCCTGGCGTTGGGAGGGAGGTACACGTTATCCAACTTCGCCGTGGAGGCCACCGACGCCAAGGCAAGAACGACGAACTGGAAGTAAAAAACATGAAATCAGGACCCTGTTTTATAAAGCTTTACTTGTAATACAAAATTTCATGAAAGGAAATAACATAACATTACATAAATACTTTTTATTGCAAACTTTAAAATAAAGAAACACATAAAATACAAGTTACAAACAGTAAAAGCAGAGGTAAAACAATTGACAATATTTCAAAATTTCCAAATTTTATAAATCGAAAACCATTTCGAGAAATACACTTGTAGAACACAAAAACCATTTTTTTAGATTTTTTTTAACAGTATTTTTTTGGAAAAATCACCAAAATATGTAAACCGGGAAATGACGTCACACCGCTGATTCAATACTACCATTATGAAAAAACGTTATCTTCCGGGTTTCTGTTTGACAACTTTGACACACACTACTGACAGAGACGACAGGACAGCTGACAGTTCATTCATTCGATTCGAATATTTGCTTGTAATTTACGTTTCCTTGGATTATTTTAATTATCTACGCGTTGTGATTTGTCACGGACCCTGGACTGCTTTCTTCTACGACGACCACAACTCGCTTTCTAACAGACCCCGGATTGCATTCTTCTACGACGACCTCAGGGAATCCTCGGAAAATACCCCGGTTGGGGTATTGACCAATACCCCTACAACGAAGCGGACACGAGAAACTCAGAAAGATTTGTCAAAGCTGACAGCAGGAGCTCGCCGCGTGTGAGTTTTTGCAAAGCTCGGATAAATATAAATTGCCTGGCACACGAGGTACCAAAGCTTCGTTATCTTCGCGGAGTTCTTATGTCCAAACTGGCAGAGGCCTTTATTAAGTGCAGCCTTATGTTCCTTTACTATTTGTAAACGAAAACAGTATAGATGTGATGCTGACGTCCCAAATCTTCAAGAGTTTCTCCAAGAAGCCAACAATCATAAAATGGAAGACTGTTTAGTTATATAATATTTATGAACCAACTGTGCACAACTTGCATTTTTGACATTATGTTGAACTTCATGTCAGAATCAGATTCACTTTACATTCAAGAGTTCAAAGATAACAGCTGAGGTTATAACACTTGTTGAAAACAGCACCAAAGATCAAGTCAACAGCAAGGTGTGGCACTAATTGAGCCAGTCAAGATTCACCGCATCAACGCTTTATGAGGCAACAAAATGCAGGACAGATGGAGCTCTAGTTCATACAATAATGGGGGTATAAAGTTCTCAAAACAACCGCCATCAAGAGAGGTGAAAGGCTTGAAGGGGTGGTTATTAAAGTAATTGAACATGATTTGGGTGTGACAATAGAAAAAAAAGGTGCTTCTCCAAACGTAATCTGTGACGATTTAGTTGTCAAGTTGAAATGTCCCTTTACAGATTAAACTGAGAAATTATATCAATTAAAATGTCACGAGCAACAGTTGTTTCTGATTGTGGTAAATAAATTACAATTTATAGGAAATAAAGTACTTATTTTATTAGTATGAATATTTGTCATTTTTAAACCTGTATCCTAAGTAGATCCTTAAGTACTTTCTGATGACTTGTCGATAATAAGTTAAATATCTTTCCTGTACTTAGAATGCTACTACTGGAGATGTAAAATTCACCAGGTCTTAATCAGGGGAGAAAAAAAAGGTATATTATGATAAAATTATTTTAATTTCGTTCAGTTATTCAGTAGGCGGATACCATCATATACCTAGCACATCTGTGGTGGAAACATGACCTAATATAAAATATACATTCTCACACAAACCCCCCCCCCCTGCATTCTAACTTTGTATGCAGGGGGGGGGGGGGGTCTTTTTTGCAGCTGTACGGTCAGCTTCCCTCAGCTGATGGTGCCACTTGGGCCCCGGCGTCCCCGAGTGACACTTCTTAAAGTTAAAGCAATAGTTTCGGTACACTGCCTCTTTTCTTTTGAAGTCCTGAGTCCTAAAATGTCCGAAAATATTTGTTTGTTGTCCTAAAATTTTTGTCTGTTTGTTTTGTTTTGTCACATCCTGCAACGCTTGTTTAAACATTGGTAGTCGAGGTTTTAGACGTGCTTTCACTTTCATTGTTTTCCAATACAAAAAGTTTTCCATATCTTCTTCCAACTGAAAGAAACGGACACACGATTAATAATATAGCTAAAAACTCTTGTAGATTCTAAGAATTCATTAAAATAGACACACATTGTACTCACATTCAAGTGATCTTCGCAAATTAAAAGTATCCTGGTTGGTAAACGATGTAAACCCGCTGCGACACACCACTCGGCTTTGTTTCCCTCGAGAATAGTAAATAACCGGGCTATAAAGATGTGTTGCTTTTGCAAGTTTTCATTTAGGTAATATTTAATACAAGGCATTTTCAACAATCCTTGAAGATATCTTTCGAAGTTAGCGGTTTGATTTTATATTTTAAGTTTTGACGTTTATCTTGTGCTTAAAATGTCAAACTGTTTAAGCGCACTCTGGTCACGCTATGGTTTTTTACGTAAATGTCAATCAATGTAACTATTTCAACGTTTTTTTAGGTGTATGAAACACAACATGTGACGTCATTTAGCTGAGCCTTTGACGACTGTTACATACGCCCTTTCTGCCGAAGTAATAATATAAACGGATTTTTCCACTAAAAGACATGGATTTTCGCAAAAACAAAAATATACGGGTCTCTTAAAATTGTGTGTTCTTTCGGGCCAGACAATAAAAAGTAGCACTCAAAAAAATGAAATGTTGTCAATTGGCGGTCTAAACGCTAAAAGGCGAAATCTAGAATCTAAAAAAATGGAAACTAAGTAGTTTTTTAAAGTGGGAAAAATCAATAGATAAAAGATCTATCATAGAATAATGAATCAAAAAACGATTAGTTACAACTATTGCTTTCGCTGGGATCTTTAATCGTATTTTCAACACACCTGCTCGTAAAAAGGTTCTTATTCCACCGCTTTTATGCTCATAATCCTAGATATTAAACACGCGTGCATTTCACAATAATTATCCAACTAGTGGAATAATTTAATAATCCGATCAAGTGACGTTTGTACTCTAGTACCAAGTTGTACGTACGCAGACGAAACGTTGTAATTTAGTCGGGTATTACCTTTACTTTTTTTTAACTCTTTATGAGTTTACATTCTAAAAAAGTAAATATATTAAAAATATACACATTTACGATAGAATACAAATTATACAATCCTGATTGTGAATAAGAATCATTTCAACTTATTATATTACTCGTAATAAACAATAAATTACGTTTTAAACACGAATTGTCTGTTTTAATATTGGCTGTTTGGCATTATACGTCCGCGCCTTTGCCTCAAGCTGCACGCACATCCAAAAAAGTAAATTGCGCGCCATTTATAAGTTAACCTCAAATCATTATTTATTTGTTAGATTTTTCTCGTCGTGTTTTATTAATTTAAACAAATTATATTTTCAATGAATAAGAAGACAACTTTAGCGTTAATTTAACCTCTGGATATATTTCAAAATTGTGATACATACTAGTAAAATGTCATCATAAAAATCTAGTAAGCAATACGTAAGAAAAAAATACTATAATTTATTGCACAATAAATGTGAAGTCTTTAATTTTATGAAATGATTTGAAAAAGAGTTCCAGATACTCAATAACATTACAAAAAAGGTTAGTTAAATTTAATTATCTTAGTTACGTAAGTACCTCTATCCTGTTAACATTCTGACAATTAATGTATTTATTATACTATTCTGTTATTTCCTCGCAAGTGTGTTGAAAAACGTCGTATGAAACGCGTGTGCTTGATCATTACATAAGCTCAGCTTCCTTATGCGCACTCACGTGCGTTCGTGCGCACAATATCGCTTCGTATGTAATGATCAACTTAGCACACTTGTATCATAATGTAGTATTCTAATCACGTTGTTGTATTTTTTTTGTTTTTTTTTTACTATGATAATGAGGCGTCATAAAAACGTTACTTCAATCAGCTATTAGCAATTTCAATTGACTTAAACGTTTTGGTACTGTCAAACGGCCAGACATTGAAAAGATCACTTAGCAAACGATGCCTCTTACTCATTTAAACGTTGCAAATTAATCGACATTAAATCATTCCTAATAAATAGACACCAAAAAAAGATGCACGCTTAATTGCCTAAGCAGCTAAACTCAAGCACCCGAGATGAATGATAACACGCACGTTTACTTCACTAATCCATGATTACTTAATCCTATAAGAGGCATGTGATGGATGAGTGACAGCAAGTGGTTTATGGTTCCTTTCTAATAATTAAAAAGTTTTTTTATTACGTCAATAAAATAATCTAAGTAAGAGCGGGTCGTTTTTAACCGACTTCAAAATTTCGAAGGCGGATCAATTCGTAGGGATTTGTTTTTTGCATTTTTTTTATGTGTTACCGATTCGAAGACGGCTGGACCGATTTGGAAAATTCTTTTTTTGTTTGAAAGAGTTATACTTCACAGTCGGTCCCGTTGTAATCAGGTCAGGATCTGATGATGGGATCCTGAAGAAATCGAGGGAACTCTTCAACTATTCATGAAAACATTTATGAAGGCCCTTTCGTCCCGGTTAATCCACGCCTCAGGAGACCCCAGAGCCGGCTCATACCTGTCACAACGACTGAGTCTGGCGATACAAAGGGGGAACGCCGCTAGCGTGATGGGGACTATGCCACAATCGGACCTGCTGGACGGGGTATTCTTTTTGTAACTTTATGGGTTGGTAGGTATATTCTGTATATTATTTTTCTTGTTTTTAATGTAGTTTTATGTATAGTTTTAATTTAGTTTCATATGATTTAAGTATTATAGGCGCATCTATAGTGATTTGAGTATTATTTACAGCAGCTCGAGCATTTGATTTTGGAAAGGTAGAGGGTAAGTGAAGTCGGTTATTTTTTTTTCAAGTAATTTAAATTAGTTTGATATGTTTTATCATTTTCAAGCATCTGCGCGTACTTATGAGCCACGATGGCTTCCCGACGAATTTTTTTTGGCATGATTGAGCTGTTTTATGATTAGTCGGAGACTTGTGAATTTTTTTATAAATATCATTAAATTGCCTTTTTTACGTACCTATATCGAAAAGTATAATTACTTCCTTACAAATTTTTTTTTTTAGAGGAGATGATAGAAGTCTGTAATCATTTTTGTTCTAAAATTAAACATAATAAAAGTAAGGTTGAGTTCAAGTACCTACCTACACCTTCTCTTTTAGTTAGTTCACAATGTTTTCAATTCTATGACCTGATTTAAATATTGATTACTTAATAAGATCGTTTCTCAAGAGCCTTATTAATAAGGCATTTAATTTTTTTACATTTATAGACGTGGAAAACGAAATGCTGTACCACGTGACAAAAAGTTAAACACAAAGTAGTATAAAAAAATAAAAGAAGGTCAAAGGACAGATCTCGAAGCTTAGCTGTTGCTGTTGTGTTGCAATCGACTCCCCTTTACTGTCCCTGGCGATGCATGAATGCAGTAAAATGCACTGAGCTCTAGTTTGACAATTCTACTATCTAATGTTTGAAAGGTCAAGTATTGTATGGTCTGGTTCTAGACATGGAACATTGGGCATTTTAATATTGTTGTATCAATTTTAAAAAGATGAGGTTCTTGACTTAGTCGAATGTATTAATTTTTAAACCGACTTCAAGATTTCGAAGGAGTCTCTCAATTGGTCGGGATCTTTGTTTTTTTATGTTTACCGATTGTTCGAAGACGGCTGAACCTATTTGGAAAATTCTTTTTTTGTTTGAAAGAGTATACTCCACAGTTGGTCCCATTGTAACCAGGTCAAGATCTGATGATGGTATCCTGGAGAAATCGAACGAACTCTTCAATTTTTATAGGCACACCTATAGTGATTTTGAGTATTTTTTACAGCAGCTCGAGCATTTCCTTTTTGAACGGTGGAGGCTATGTTAAATCGTTTTTTTTTTAAATCATTTATATGGAAATATTTGCATGTTATTTTTGTTTCCCTATTTTATTTCACATACTTTAAAATCGGTCTTATTATAAAGTTCCCGATGGAATTTATGAGGAGTTGAGAGATTAATTGATTATTATCTGGGACTGAAGAATTGTATTCTGACATATTTGGTAAATACTATCATAATTACACCTAGATATTTTTCTAGCACGAACAACTTGTTGTAAGTGATTGACAAAATAAAAACATCGACAGTCCTGTTATCGATAAGTACCACTTTAACGTCATAGAGGTAATACAAAGACAAATATATATAGGGTAATAAGGTGCGTTAGAAAATAGATAATAATAGCAAAACTATCAATTTTTTTATATTTAACATACTTCAGAAAATAATTTGGAATAGTTTCGTAACTTTCTTTATTCGTGTCACTGTATTAATCATCCCATAAGTCACTCTATAACACACAAACACACACCGAAATTGTCTTTCAAATTGACTAAGAATATCACAAACCCATTTTGTAGTAGTATGTAGGTACTTATCGATAACAGGATTGTCGATGTTTTTATTTTGTCAATCACTTACAACAATTCGTTCGTGCTAGAAAAATATCTAGGTGTAATCATAATACTTAGCGACTATTATTCTTCGACAAATTGCTTGAAATTACATCAAAGTAACATTCCGTGAACTAAAATTGCTTCTTGAAATGGAACTCCTAAGCGACATAATGGTAATTTTGTTTTCTCAACACCCGCTCGGAAAGGTTCATCTTACCCTCGTGTGTGGAAAGCTGCGTTTTATCCTCTAGAGTGGAAAGTAATTTAGTTGGACTTGTTTTTCCTGCGTTACCTTGTAGGATATACTTTTATGCAATAATGTTGAATGATAAATATTGAATACCATCAACTTTGATTACATTTGTAATACTTCACAGCTTGAATTTTCCTCGTATTGGATTGATGAAAATTTTGTAAAGTTCAACCTCTCCACAGATCAAAGATTCCACTTTTCGAACCACTCGTTACGCTCGTGGCTCTGTTTTAGAATATTTTGCTGGCTCGGGTCTCAATATAACTAAGCGAGGTTAAACGATAACTTTGGTCCCTTGTAAAACCTACTAAAGGTAACATTTTCTCTTGCGAACAAAGCGGTTGAGGTAAAGTGGAAGTTATACTCGCATAATGATCAGAGTTTAGCTTAGGTATTAAAGTGGAACTAGTAATAGGGGATAGCAGAGCCGGATTGATTAGCCTTTAGCCAGAGTAGGCAACTGCCTAGGGGCCCCGCATCGACCAGGGGCCCCGCGTACACAGAAAAAAATTAAAATCTTACAAGTGAAAAATAATTGGAAAATTTGTATATGCAAATGTCGGCTAGGGGCCCCGCAGGTGAACAGTGGAAAATGAAATTGTTTCATAGAGTTAAATGTTAATTGGAAAATCTGTATTTATCGGCTAGGGGCCTACGTGTGCACAGTGGAAAATGAAAATGTTTCCTACGGTAGGTAATATTAATAAAATAAAATAAAGTGCAAGGGTGAAATTATTGTTAAATTAATCAAGCTTGTAAAAAATGTTAATGATTCCCCTTTTTGGCCCATTTTATGATCACTTTTTTGTAAGAAATATGCAATACAAATTCGAAAGTTCCATACAAATATAAATCTTGTTTTAAGCCGTTCTCTTTCATCGCCGACAATCAGATGATATTTTACGTTTTTCTAGCGTCAGTTATATAATAATGGTAAAAAGTACATAAAAAACTATTAAAGTGTTTTTAGAGGACAAGTCAATATTTTACGTCGATAAAGATTTTATATATGCAGTGGTTCTTGCGCGCATATTCGCGTGCGTTTCGAATCGGGGGTTTGTACGGGGAGACGAATATGTGAACGGACATTCATGTTGACTCATACGCGAATGATTCAACAAGCTCTGACGCGAGTACGCACATGCAATTGTAAACGCCGAAGATAAGAAGTGATATATTTTTGCGATACTTAACTCATAAACGGTTCAATAAGCTTTCTTTAATATTTGTTTTCCTTTTTTTGGTCCCTCAAGCGCTAAGCTAAGCCGCAAATAGACAGGTGGACAAGAACATAATGAAACAAAAAGCACTACGTTTAGTACTATACCCTAAAAAGTTAGAAAAGTTAATATGTAAAAAAAAAAGAAAAGAGATAAAGAAGAGAGAGTTCATATAAAAGTTAAGTTTTAGAGTAGGCAACGCGCATGTGAATCTTCTGGATTTACAGGCGTCCATAGGCTACGGTAACTGCTTACCATCAGGCGGGCCGTATGGTTGTTTGCCACCGTCGTAGTATAAAAAGAATATTTATTGAATTGCATGGGCCCATGAATTGCATTGCCTAGGGGCCCCGGGGGTGGTTAATCCGGCCCTGGGGAATAGTAGGACTAGTAGGTGCTGGAAGAAATCCCTTGAAGGGATAAGTTCGCCTTTGTACGTATATGTAGTGTCTTTCACTGTATTTTTTCTTGTAAAATAAAGTGTTGTACTATAAATACTACTAAAGTATGTCGGACAAATTAAACCTAAATTAGGTGAGTGACCCGCGATATTTAAACATTTTTTTACATCCTAGTCGTGTTTATATTGTATTAAGCATATACATCTGCTCAATATACCACGAAGTTGAGAAAAAGAAACTACCTCTATGGTCGAGCCTCAAACTTGTGACTCCGACATACCGACGCTGTACCAACACGTTTCGGTAGCTTACTTGGTAGGGCGGCCGGCTGGTATCCTAGAATCACGAGTTCAAGTCTCGTCTGAGGAAATGTGTTTTCCATTCTTCCTTTATTTCTTAACTGGGATGTTTTGGCCAATTGTATCTTTTTTCAAAGTAATTTTGAGTAAGATACATTGAGATAATTCCGACAGATTTTCTTGACGAGTGGTGGGAGAGTATTTCGTGATTAGATCCGAAAATCAAATGTATTTTATTTAGTATTTTTAACTTTCTTACAACTGATGCCGCTGCCGTCATTATTTAAAAGTTTAGCGAAAACACAGTTAAAAAATCACTGGATCGATAAGTTCTTGTTTATTATTGCTTATTTTCTATGGTACATTTTTTTACCGAATAATATTATATTAATAATCATGTCACATGCTTATTTTAGATACCTACAGGGTGTAACCAAAATACCGATGATCCGTTTAAGGGCACAATTGGTATCGTATTGCGAGTAAAAAAAGTAGGAGGACATTTGGATGCGAAAATTTTTTTTTTTGTATAAGACACGTCGTCCCAGCCAGCCTCCTTGGCTTGAGCTCTCCATACAAAACTATTTTTTTTTTCGCGAGATTTCTTTTTTTCTTTTTCATATTTAGAATACGATACCAATTTTGCTCTTTAAAGGATCACCAGTATTTTTGTAACATCTTGTATACTATCACTTGTTGTTGACATGCAACGGTATTTTTAGGGTTCCGTAGCCAAATGGCAAAAAACGGAACCCTTATGGATTCGTCATGTCTGTCTGTCTGTCTGTCTGTCCGTCCGTATGTCACAGCCATTTTACTCGGAAACTATACGACGTATCTGAATAAAATTTACACGTAAGGTGTATTTTGTATGCCGCTACTTAGTTATGTAGTTAAATTTAAAAAAAAAAAAAATTTAGGGGGGCGCTCCATAGATGTAACTAAATAAAAAAAAAATTAACCAAATATCAACATGTGACACGTCAATCGATAGGTTTAGGTTTCTTTGACCATTTTGTGATTAAGTGAATATTTTCTGAAATAATCGCTTCGAAAGTCAGAAAAATTGTGTCCCCCCCCCTGTAACTTTTGAACCGTAAGTCCAAAAAATATGAAAAAAATTAAGCTGATGTGCCTTATCATATACTTTCTACGAAAATAATTTTGAACATTATCGGTTCAGCCATTTTTGAGTTATCTCCAAAAAACTTCTTCCATAGGCATCAGATACGACCTTTTGGTATTAGTTTGGTTCTTTTTACATTGAAGGTACGGAACCCTCCTATGCGTGGTCCGACACGCACTTGGCCGGTTGTTTTTATTAAATTAGCACTATAGGTACGCAACTCGATACTAAATCGTTACACAATATTTCCCATCCCTATCACTTCACACACAAACGCTATCCACTAAAAACTGCACAACACAGAACGTAACACAAAGGACTATTATAATATAATAACACAGATTACTAACGTATTTCATGGTGATGTCAGCTCGAAAGATGACACTATAATGTGCCTAAATTGAAGACACGGAGCATATTTATACTATCCACTGTTCGATATTCCAATATAGGATCGAGTGACAGTTACTTTCGAAACCTCACGCCTTTTACAATTTATTTACACAAAAAGGAACTTTAAGTAGTTTAAGACAGAGCTCAGTTTATTATGCAATGGTAAGAGTAATACGAGGTTATATTAATTAGAGGTTGGAATTGTACGTTCGTTCCTAGTCCCTTTTACTAGCAAGGTCTTTATGAGTATTAGGATAAAGGCGAATTTCGCGTGTTTTCTCACAGTTATTAATGTGAGTGTAATTATTTCATCTTATTTTTAATTGGCTGTTTATTTTGAAAACATTAATGGATGCTAATTAGTTGCAACTGAACTTTAGATGTACCTCGGTGCTCCATACTTATCACGATATTGATCCATCAAAGTCGATGTAATTTTGTGAATATGTATAAGTAAGCAATTTAATGTATAAGGGAAACCCTTAAGCATTTGTATGTAGCAATGAAGTGTTTGGAAAGACACTCCATATTTGTAATTTTATATATTTTGTTTCTTTTTGGCCCAATGGTTGACTGGTAGAGAATGCCTTAAGACATTAAGTCCGCCACTTGTACTTTTTTATGTGCAATAAAGTTTAAATAAATAAATAAGGAATGTAGACTAAATTATTTTACTTCACTCTCTCTCTCAATCTGACTCCCACCGCTTAATAGCAGCCAGACACTCAGTAATTAGTAAAGGAAACTACTACTACGTTTAGTTGTTTATAAAATTATATTTCTATTTTCGGGGTTATCTCATACTATGTATTTACTAACGTTTCGTTGTCGGGATTTAGTCAAGAAGGGTAATTTGTCTTAAAAACTTTTAACTTCTGAGTAAAATATCCAAGGTTTTTGTACACTTTAATGTGTTTTCATAAATGCTATGCATAATGTCCATATATTACGTTCATCTACTAGTTGCGTTTTTCTTAAACATGGTTTGATCATGATAAATGGTATAAGTTTATAAAACTAATCTATTATGTATCGGGCGCGTCTCGTTAAGGTAAACATCTGAAGATGGGCAAGGATAGACGTAATGTTTTATTGATTGCGGATGGCCTATAAGGTACTGAGTGGTAAAAATAAAGAATCTTTCGTTTTACTAAATGGAGTTTAAAAATATATTTTATTTAAGCTGTTATAATAGTAAATCTAGCCAAAGGTACTTATACATTATTAACTGTGATGTGACTTCTGATATAAAAAAATATTTTTTTAGTTAATTAATTACCGACGATTAATAATTTAACAACAACAAACTTCCATGCATTATCAATTCGTCTAATAAAATATAATCGATTAGAGTAATCTATTTTTGTTATATAATAATTGAATTTACATCTACAAAAAATAACGATTTCTGGATCCTACTAACTCATTAATAAATATTATATTAAATAAATAAATAATAATAAATAAATAAATATTATAGGACAATCTTACACAAATCGACCTAGGCCCACGGTAAGCTGAATAAGGCTTGTGTTATGGGTACTAGACGACGATATATATAATATATAGATAAATACTTACATACATAGAAAACATCCATAACTCAGGAACAAATATCTGTGATAAACACACAAATAAATGCCCTGACTAGGATTCGAACCCGGGACCTCCTGCTTCGTAGGCTGGGTCACTACCGACTGGGCAAGGAGGCCGTTAAATATTATGGGACAATCTCACACAAATCAACCTAGTCCCACAGTAAGCTCAATAAGGCTTGTGTTGTGGGTCCCAGGCGACGATACATATAATAGATAGATATAGATAAATACTTAAATACATAGAAAACATCCATAACTCAGCAATATGTGATAAACACACAAATAAATGCCCTGACCAGGATTCGATCCCGGGACCTCCTGCTTCATAGGCAAAGTTACTACCAACTAGGCTAGGAGGCCGTAAAACAAAAACAAAACGAATTCTGATATCTGAATAATTCCGAATAACACGAAATTTTAAGCTATGTTGCTAGTAAAAGCACAGGGGGGGGGGGGGATCAATTTACCTCTACATCAATTTTTTTACGGATTTTGCCAACCTATCTTTTCTTTTTTTCTTTCAATCACAGATTTGATCATGATTTGATATAATTTTGACAATACTGTGCATTTCACCTTTTGAAGCGCGCCTTTACCTTTTGCGGCCGCCTCTACACATTCATACTATCACTGTGCAGTGCAAACTTACCGTGGTCGAACCTAACTACTAACTGCCGTATTTAAAAGCTTTTAATGCACGATAGGACGCGGCAGGTGCAACGCTAACAAAGCACACAGTTAAGAAACAGTAAGCGAATCTTTTCCTAAAGATAAAGTAAAGATACTCGTAGTTCTTGGCATTAAATATTAATATTAAGTTTAATTGGTATGAAAACAAAAGGGATGACATGAACTAGTGTGAATTAATTCGTTTGTTTGGTTGACTTGTAAATATATGACCTAATGGCCTTTTTGCTTAATATATATTACTGAGTTTGAGTGTTATAATATTTGCTTGTTTGACTTTTCCTTCTTGTTCGTTCTTTTATCTCGGAGATCATGTCGGCTGAATTAGAGTTTATTCGACTCTATCCCTAGTAGCTCTACGTCTAAGCCGATAGCATGGTTTTCTCGGCTTCACGACCGACTTCAAGATTTCGAAGGAGGAGTTCCCAATTCGTCGGGATCTTTGTTTTTGCTAATTTAATTTATGTATGTTCACCGATTATTTGAAGACGGCTAGGCCGATTTGGAAAATTCATTTTTTATTTGAAAGAGTATTCACGGTTGGTCCCATTGTAACCAGGTCAGTATCTGATGATGGGATCTTGGAGAAATTGACCCATAGTTATTTGAGTATTTTTAACAGCAGCTAAGCATTTGCTTTTGGAAAGGTGGAGGTTAAGTGAAGTCGGTTCTTTTTTGATTATATATAAATAAGATGCATACTGCATCCTTCATGTTTGCTGTGCTTTAGTATATTCTTTGGTCTAGATTGTAAATCGCTGGACTAGTTTCATCTAAAGTTCACGCCGCCGTATTGATAGTACAGTCATCAGAATCAACAGAGCGGCCAAGGCGCTCATAAATATCTGTACTTACCGCAGTTATCTGTACTTATCAAAGTATTACAGTGTGTGTGTTTTTTAAGAGTTTCGTAGCCTAAATGGCAAAAACGGAACCCTTAGAGCGTTATCACACTTGCGATTTGCGAGCGAGTTTTGTATGGGAGCGAACACGCCGCGAGTTCGCCGCGTTCGAGTTTTGTATAGAAATCGCTTTCAAATCGCTCAGGTGTGATAAGGCCCTTATAGTATCATCAAGTCCATCCGCCCGCCCGTATGTCACAGCCATTTTACTCGGAAACTATAGTGTATTTAGTATGCCGCTTCTTAGTTTTGTAGTAAAATTGCTGAAAAAAATTCACTACTCTAGCCCCCTAGTGCACTATGTAATTGATTGTCATAAAAAAATTTTTTTACCAAATATCAACCAAACATCAGTCGATATGTCTGTAAAATAACATTGACGTTTGTTTTAATATTTTTTTGATTGAGTGAATATATTGAGGAATAATTACCCTGAAAGTCAAAAAAAAATGAGAAGATACATAAATAGAAATTGTTTAAACATTATCAGTTAAGGCATTTTCGAGTTATCTCTAAAAAACTTCTTTCATAGCAGATACGTTCTTTTGATAGTAGGTACGGAACCCTCCATTATGCTTGGCCGATTTTTTATTATTGAATAAGAAAAAATAAATACAATGATTTATTTTTAGAAAACCGATCGTAGGGGAGTTCGAAAGAAAAAAATATAAACAAAAATTTTAACTAGTTTTAGTATCTTAAATCGAATTAAATTATTTATTTAGGTTTACATGCGCTCATAAAATAATTTGTATTAGTTCCCTAGTTATAAAGGTCAAGTATTAGCAAAGATAAAATGCTTTCATATTTCATGTACGTTTGACAAAAGAATTAGCACATTAAGGCGGAATCAGACGGTTCATTTTTCGTTCATTTTTATGTTTCATTCCGCACCTTTCACCCGAAGTGACACGTCTGATCATAAAGTGAACCAAAAGTGCCGAACAATCACCCGAGGTTCACTCGGATGAATGTTCATCCGAGTGAACCGTCTGATTCCGCCTTTATTCGAACAATGGCCTGCGGTGCACGGATTGCATTTGCGCAAGCACCTGTAGGTACAGTCACGTCTAGAAATATGGATACATTTAATGTGCCAAAAATATGTAGCCACGACTCTACTACCAAGGCGTAAAGTCTTGGATACATGTTTTTGTCACATTAAATGTATACATATTTATAGACCGTACAGCTAGATTTTTGATTTCTTACTAATACCCCAAATGCTACCAATTTTTTTGTGTAGTATAGCTGGGGATGCAAAAATAGATCTGCCCACCGGATACGCCCAGTGGACAGATCCGTCAATATGGCGCTATACAGATCTGTCCACAGACAGATCCGTGTCCAATTCCCACCATACATTGACGGATCTGCCCGGGCACATCTGCCGGACAGATCTGTACGTGTGTCCCAGGCTAATAAGCTCAGATTTATTGATATAAATCCCGGACAGATCCGTCAATATGACGCTATACAGATCTGTCCGCAGACAGATCCGTGTCCTATTCCCACCATACATTGACGGATCTGCCCGCCGGGCACATCTGCCAGACAGATCAGGCGGACAGATCTGTACGTGTGTCCTAGGCTATGCTTAGATTTCTTGATATAAATCCCAACTAATATCATGAATACGAAAGTAAATATGCCTGTTTGTTACCTCTTCACGCTTAAACCGATGAACCGATTTAGATAAAATTAAGTTCCTACCTTTTACCTACCAATAAGGACATTTTTAGTCCTGTAGAAGGACATAGGATAGTAGTAGGTTTTCACAGAATTCATCTCTGATGGGGTGAAGAGGGGGGGCGGGATCACTATTTTGTAGGAGGTAAAATTAGTTAGCAATTGTCCCGAAATACCGACCGAGACGAGACGGCGATACACGATCTAAATGTCGCCATGAACGTGGGTTCTTGAATGAATAAAAACTAGATGTGGCAAAAAACTTTTACAAATACTTTCTGAAATAGTATGGGTCATACATAGATATGGTATTGTCTTTTCCTGTATATCCAAAAAAAGAACAAAAGACAAAAAGAACAAAGAGCTCAAAGAGGACCAAGTGTGTTGATGATGAGGGACCTTCTTGTTCCTTTCGCCGTCAACCGTCAACACAGTGAATCCACCTTTTTGTAAAGGGTCGGCAACGCGCATGTGACTCCTTTGGATTTGCAGGCATCCATAGGTTACGGTAGCTGCTTACATCAGGCGGACCGTATGCTTGTTTGCCACCGTCGTCGGTTAAAAAAAAATCCTCTCTTCTCTTTCGGGTAGTATACTCAATCCTGTTGCTTTGAAGTCTATACCAACGCTTTACATTTCAATTCAATTTGTTAAATAGTATTTTTTTACCACTTTCCACCCCTCATAAAACCTATCCTAAGTCCTTTCCCGGGACTCAAACTATCTGCATACCTAATTACATCTAAATCGATTCAGCGGTTCAAGCGTGAAGAGGGAACAGACAGACAGACACAGTTACGTCCGAATTTATAAGTGGGGATTGTAGTTAGGTACAGTAAACTTTGACAGGCCAGGCCATCTTGACCTCCGAATATGTAGAAATGTTCCTATCGGGTCACTTGATCACGTTTACTTGACACTTGACTTGACTAGCAGATTATCAACAAAACTAAATAATATTATTGAGTAATTTCATATGCCTCGCCCTAGAAAGAGCATCATTTTAATCTCCCTTTCTCTCTTATCTTGAGGTTAATCCGATTGCATCTTTTGCCATTGCCTTAATTGCATTGGGTTATGTCATGTCACCCACTTATGATTATCAAATGTTGAAATCAAACAGTCAAATAATATTATGTTCCAAATAGTTCTACCTTGTTGGTGGCCGTTTTCTGTGAGTCTTTAGTTAAAACGATTGTTTTATAGGTACACATTAAGATTACGCGAAAAAACTCTCGCCAGACAGAGAATGAAAGACATTGGTTCTGGCTATCTTGGTCAAGAGGAGTTGAAAGCACTGCCTTTGAGCTCCATTATCCAACACACGGAGATGGTTGAACAAAGAAATTTAAAAAAGATAGAAGAGAAATTCTGTCATCTCTCTCTTCCTCCTAGCGTTTCCCGGCTTGGAGTCCGCTTGACAACCTAATCCCATGAGTTGGCGTAGACTAGTTTTTACGAAAGCGACTGCTATCTGACCGTCCAACCCAGAAGAGAAACTAGGCCTTATCGGTATAAGGTCCGGTTTCCTAACGATATTTTTCTTCAGCGAAAAGCGACTGGTAAATATGGAGGTGAGGGCTGCTGTAGCTTCATAAAAAGACATGGATGCTTGAATCTTCATATATTTTAATTGGTTTTTAATTTAAGGAACGCGCGCGTGGCTACGAGGCTAGGAGTCTCGATGGCAACTGATTTTCATTTTGAATTCATTATTTACATTGATAAAAAGATAAAAAAATATAAAAGATAAAAGATATTTATTCTTCAATTTAGGCACATTACAATGCACTTATGAACTTCAGAGAGAAAAACTACCACCGACACCACCGACCGATTGACTTTTAATTTGAATAAATAATATAATATAATAGATATAAAACGACTAGTAGGTTTCTATCCAACCTCTACAATACCATATGATATGATAACCATATCTGAAGAGAAATTCTGTCATATTCTACCGCATCTACCTTTTCATAGATCTAAGCCTCAAAATAACGATTTCGGTGCCAAAAAGCGCACGTTTCAGTTAGCAATTACCATTTGTTATTATCCTTCTCATAGCCTCATTCTAATCCAGACCTTAGCTTAACTTCTTAGAGTTTAGTTTCCTCTGTATCATTAATTCTTAAAAAGGCAATATAAAGCGTGTGAAAAGCAACTTTAGGTTAATTGATTTAGAGGTGTTTTTGATTTAAATATAATTTTTAGATGATCTTTGTGATACGATGTAGAGCACATGCCGAGCCAGAACATAGGGTAATAAGACTTGAAGTGATGCAATTCTTAGCAATGATGATTGTTCTGGTTCCTAGATACCTGGGTCGCGTTTTTTAAAACTAGTACTCGCACTACATATACAAGATGTAAACAACACATGATGTTCGGACACAGGTATGTCCTTAAACTACGTCCACAAGAGAGGTATGGGTACTGCTAATGTCGTCACGCTATGTGTGGTAGGGCACAACACAACGTATGTTCATCTCGCTCAAATCTGGAGCAGAGCCCGACTGGAGAAGTACCTCCACCTTACCGAAAACGACAGCCAAATAGCACTCTACCCTACTCATAGTGTTGTGTTCCTGTTGGTGAGTAAGGTTGCCAAAGAGCTCAAAGAGGACCCAGTGTGTTGACGATGAGGGACCCTCTTGTTCCTTTAGCCGTCAACACATTGAATCCTCCCTGTAAAGGGTCGGCAACGCCCATGTGACGCCTCTGGAGTTACAGGCGTCGATAGGTACGGTAGCTGCTTACCATCAGGCGGGCCATGCTCGTTTGCTACCTTCGTGGTATAAAAAAAAAATAGGGGTGATTCGTTCAAGGGCATAATTGGTGTCGTATTGCGACTAAGAAAAAGTGGGAGAAAAAGTATTTTTCTACTCTTGTGCTTTTATCTGTCATTTATACATTCGTCAACACCTTTATAAGAACATAGATAATACACTCGATGAAAAGTCTATCTAGTCTATTCCCCAAAATAACACTTGTTTTATAAAAGCGCCAAAATAGTATCGCGTAATCGCGTGCAAACACGACTATTAATATAAAATAAATTACTGCCAACCTAAGAAACCCAAATAAACGCAGCGTTTTTAGAAAAAAAAAACTTTTTCTACTCCTGTACTTTTATCTGTCATTTATACATTCGTCTACACCTTTATAAGAACATAGATAATACACTCGATGAAAAGTCTATCTAGTCTAATCCCCAAAATAACACTTGTTCTATAAAAGCGCCAAAATAGTATCGCGTAATCGCGTGCAAACACGACTATTAATACAAAATAAATTACTGCCAACCTAAGAAACCTAAATAAACGCAGCGTTTTTAGAAAAAAAAAACTATAAAAAGAAAAAAATTAAAGAACCACAGACCTACTTCGTAGTTTTTTACGTTTCCCGTTCGTTTGTAGGGGCGAATTGCAAACTTTGAAAGTAATTTAGGTATTTTTACTAATCTCTGTAGCTCTTTAATAATTGATCAAATAACGACGGTGTGTATTTGTGTTAGTAATGTTAGTATTATTGAAAAATTGTGTTTTAAAAGGTAAAACTTAAATGATTGTTGATTATGTAGACAAAATAAATGCGACATCCATGAAGTTTTCAATTTCGCATTTTATATAAAAGTAAGTGTATTCATAGAAAAAGTATTGTATGCAACGTTGTATAAGAAGGTAAAAACATGTTCGTGGCGTTTTTAGGGTTCCGTAGTCAACTAGGAACCCTTATAGTTTCGCCATGTCTGCCCGTCCGTCCGTCCGTCCGTCCGTCCGTCCGTCCGTCTGTCCGTCCGTCCGCGGATAATCTCAGTGGCCGTTAGCACTAGAAAGCTGAAATTTGGTACTAATATGTATATCAATCACGCCGACAAAGTGGTAAAATAAAAAGTGGATTTTTTTTTATTATTAGGGTACCTCCCCTATACGTAAAGTGGGGAGTGATTTTTTTTTCATTTCAACCCTAACGTGTGACATATTATTGGATAGGTATTTAAAAATGAATAGGGGATTTCCAAAAATCATTTTTCGATAATGTAAATATTTTCGGAAATAATCGCTCCAGAAGTAAAAAAATATGCGTCCCCCCCCCTCTAAATTTTGAACCATAAGTTTTAAAAATATGAAAAAAATCTCAAAACTAGAACTTTATAAAAACTTTCTAGGAAAATTATTTTGAACTTGATAGGATGAATAGTTTTTGAAAAAAAAAATACA
This sequence comes from Pammene aurita, assembly GCA_947086415.1. NCBI lineage: Eukaryota > Metazoa > Arthropoda > Insecta > Lepidoptera > Tortricidae > Pammene > Pammene aurita. Next base: position 32,793,286 of record OX352302.1, on the reverse strand, counting down.
AAATAATTTCTGAACTAAGTTTGTAATTTAACCGTATAAGCAGGTGTTTATTGTACCTATAATTTCTAGAAAATTACAATGAAATGACGTGCTTTCAAATAAAGTAAAAACGGTGAAAATCGGTTCACGCAATAAAGAATTATCCCATAAAAATCATCTTCCATACTTTATGCTCGCGCGCAATAGTTTACTTAATTTGCCGATAGATGTCGCTGTACGTGGAACTCTCATATCATATCCTACATGGCGGTGTTATTAACTCTTAAGTGGGGACACTTACTGTGACGGACGGAAAACTACGGAACCCTACAGTGAGCGTGGCCCGACACGCTCTTGGCCGGTTTTTCTTAACAATTTTCGCCTACGGCTCAAATTGTTACCCACGCCACTCACCTTTTTCGACCCCTCTTATACAACTGTTGCATAAACTACTATTTGTCGCAAAAAAATTGTATGGGACTCGTCATCCCAGCCAACCGACCCTCCACATAAAACCAAAATTTTTTTCGCGTGTAATTTTATTTTCTTATTTTTTCCTTAATTTTCCTAAATACGACACTAATTAGGCCCTTAAACAGATCACCAGAATTTTTGTTACACGTTGTATAACCATTTTAAACTCACGTTTTGTCATAATTCTGGCATGTTTCGAAGAATGCGGGAATAACTTTGTAACTTTCACTAAAATAAAATAAGCCCTTTTGAAAATTAGTTATGTTATTTTTTGTAAACAAAAAAAACAATGACCAATGATTAATATATGCATATATTTATTATAATTTATTCATTGATTATTTTGGTGGTCTCGTTGGACACTTTATGGATCCTAATTAATTTGCGGGCTGAAGTATAATTTTTAGAGGTATCGAAGGAAAAGAGTTACCTAATAGTCTCTAGTTTTATACCCGTAATTAAAGGGGGTTGAATTTTAATGAAATTAAATTTTTAGGATAATGACATATGTGAAAGTGCAAAACATAAGTAGAAATAGCAATAGAAAACATTTATTCGAGACAACAACAACAAAATACAAACATACTTCATATTTTTGTTTTGACAAAAACGGGACTTAATCGCGAACACTTACTTTAATTATTTTCCTGACGTTTCGAGCGTGCCGTAACGCTCGTGGTCGCAGGAAGACAAAGTCAAGTGGTAAGTGTACCGAAGTCCCGTTTTTGTCAAAATAATGAGTGAAAATAGTGTAAGTTTAAATTAATCTTTTTAGTTAGTTATAAATTAGGTCCATACTATAGTCTTTTACTTTTGTTGCTTTTCGTTTGTTAATTTATCTGGTGTGAGTTAATAAATGTATTTTCTTTCTTTCTTTAATCTAAGGATATTAACTAATTCAAGTATGAACAAAGTTGCCACGAAATGGTCCCGACTCGGTATGGTACTAGCCTGGGAGGCTAGCGCTGGTCTTCCGCCGGGGCCACACGTGAGTGATGATACAGAGCATGACACAATGACACATCACTTTATAATAGAAAATAATTAAAATTATAAATGAGTGTACGCTTGAGCGGCATGACCAGCGAAGCGACTGGCGTTGCGTTTATGTAAACATATGAAAACGTAAGCGAGCGGCCTTAGTGTACGCTGTTGTTCAAATCGTATAACAGCTCAACGCAACGCCACACACGTTACAGGACGCTTACCACTGAGACTGTGCACAGCTACGGTCTTAGTTTCGATCGTTCGGTTCCGCGAACAGCATTACGTCGAGCTCCCAAGCGATTTCAGCAGCCGAGCGTTCACTCAAGCCACTCCCGTACATATCATTTGGGACGTTTTCAAGTCAAGCGTACATCATTGTCGGTTGTAAATAGAGTTTATTTCTAAATGATATTTATGGCAGTAGCGCCTAATTGACCACCTTTGACTTGAAAACGTCACATTTGTTTGCCATAAACGCGTCGCCGATCGTGCAGTCGCTCGCGCCGCTTGCACTATTAAGGGTACTTTTATTTTTACAGATCTTTGAAAACAAAATGGAAAGGTTCCGTAGTATAGTTGAGTGATGTAGGAGCTATATGGAGCGGTTCGCTGCTGGTCCAGTCCAATTGGAAATTTTCTATAATTTTTGTCACGATTGTTTCCATCTCTAACTGCGCGATACGACGACCTGGAAATTATAAAGAAATATTAAGTAAATATCCAGTAATAAATAAATTGTATATTTTATGCACTGCAAAAAACAAACATAAACGGCAGGAGCAAGGGCATCGCGTCCCGATTGACGTTTACGTATTTACAGCCTTGGCCAGAAATGTTGAGCATAGCAGTTTTTTGTTTACAATTTTGATGTTAAGTATTATTTCCCTAACATAACAATGTACGATGACGTAAAATGTTATATTTTATTTATATATCTAGAAAACTTCACTTAATAACAAATTCAAGGTACCTATAAAATAAACTTAAGGTAACAAAAATGCGAATTTAAGTTGGTGCGACAAATTGCAAATATTCTAACTATGCAGTTACTACTAACTTCAACAAAAGCTAGAAATGCTGGAGTAAAGTTTCGACTTTTGTATGGAAATCGCAAGGGTGCTGAACACTTATGGCCAAGGCTGTAAATCATATTCTAACCAAAAAACCAGGTCCCCGTAAAAAATATTGTCATAGGATCATCCTAGGCTTTCAGCCATCTTTGTCAAGGACTACTCTAGTTGATTCTACGGCCTCTTGATTCTACTAGTTGGTAGTGACCCTGCCTACGAAGCAAGAGGTTCCGTGGTCGAATCCTGGTCAGGGCATTTATTTGTATGTTTATCACGGATATTTGTTCCTGAGGTATGGATGTTTTCTATCTGTATTTACGTGACGCAGGCCAGCACCACTTCCACATGTGTAAAAGGGTATTCAAAACTAAGTTCGGCCAAGCCAGCCATAATAGGGCTCATAATAGTCAACCTCCACAAGGTTTGCATTAGGATCACCGTCATCATCGAAATCGATGAGGAGGAGTATATATAAGTATTTATCTATTAAAATATATCGACGCCTAGTGCCTACCTACAACACAAGCCTTATTGAGCTTACTCGTACTATGGGACTAGGTCGATTTGTGTAAGATTGTTCAATAATATTTAGTTACCTATTTATTTATTCTTACCTACGCACATCCTAACGCCGAAGCCAAAAGTGGCTGTGACAAAAGGATGGGTATTGCCGTGGTGCAAGGGATCCTCCTTGTCCGTCATCCATCTTTCCGGGAGGAACTCATCTGGTCTCGGATAGTGCTCACTCATGCCCGACATGAGCTGGTGGGCGAATAATACTAGACTCTGAAATATCAAGTTGCCATTAAGACGATTGTCGCCAGAGTGTCCTTGAGCGTTTGGGCGATGTGTACCCGCGCTACCCGCTTGCTTACTCCTCTCATTGCGATCGTACGTAAATCCGCCACACTGCACGGGAACGATGTTCAAAGAATATGACTTTACACAGAGGCGCGCGGGCAGCTTTATAATAATTATAACCCTTTTGCGGATATTTTTTGATTTGAATACTATGATTAAGTACTGCAATGGTGATATTTTTAGGAATGCTACTTACCTATTAAATAAGATAAGTAATAACGATCTCAATTAGTAGATTTTTATATAATAAAATAAAACCTAGATTTTGAATTTGAAGTACAGTCAGCGGCAAAATATTGGTAAAAATATTCTGCATATCAGAAAAAAAACTGACTATCGCAGAAAAAAAACTGAATGCACATCAAAGCGATGTTTTCATGTGAATTTAGTTTTTTTGCTGCGCAAGTGAGTTTAATAGATGGTTATTTTTTTGTAACGATTTTAATATCAACCGTAAAAATCACTTATATAATTAAGAAAAATTTACAAAACTAAAAAAAGTTTCTTGAAACATGTCCGTCTGTCCGTCCGTCCATCCGTATGTCACACCCATTTGATTATAAAACATATATTGATGAAATTTTATCCATAGGTGTGTTTCTTGTGCCGCTACTTAGTTTTTAGCTAAATTGCTGAAAAAAAAACTTTATGGGGAGGCACTCCATACGTATCATATGCCGAACTAAATGTCAAAACATTTTTTTTTTGCAAATATGAACATTGTGTACATCTATCGATACGGGTTTAAAAATATCTTAAGTATATATAGAGGATTTTTAAAACCTTTTTTATTGAGCAAGTGAGTCAATATTTTTAGAAATAATCGCTTCGAAAGTCTAAATAATAGTCCCCCCCCCATCTAACTTTTAATCCGTAAGTCCAAAAAATATGAAAAAAATAAAGAAGATACGGCTTACTACTTATTTATATGAAAACTATTATCGGTTGAGCCATTTTTGAGTTATCTCCGAGAAACTACTTTCTGTGGAACTCTACATTATGCGTGGTCCGATACACTCTTGGCCGGTCTTTTAAAGATAATTGATATGTAGTATTAACCGTTAGTAGAAATTTATTTATTTACTTGTGTTGATAATTAATATAAATTTGCATTTCAGCGAGATAGTAAAGCTTTTTTTCCTTTATTCTTACTTACATTAAACTCTTAAATATCAACAATTTTTAATTAGAATCTCGATCAGGCTTTGCTCAGTGATAGTTAGTACACTGAAATTTGTATGAGTTTTAATCACGCCGACAATATGGTAAAACAAAATCAGAAAAATAAAATGAAGTGGAGGTGATTTTTTTTTCGCTCCAACCCACACGATTGATACGATACACGATAGTGTGTGGTATTATTGGACAGGTCTTTCAAAAAGAATAAGTCTTAAACAACTTTTGGATAAAACGCATATTTTCGTAAATAATAACTCCGAAAATTACTTATTAGTCCATTGTATTGTAGCAATAGCAGGTTTCCGCAACTCGACGAGTAACGCCTATTTTGCGTGACTCATCAGAATAAGTACTAATACTTTTTAGTGTACTTACAAGACTACATTTGTTTTCAGGGCATTATAAGATGCATGGGTTCTGTTTTTTCTCCATTTTTATTTAATTTCTTTATTTAATTTGTAATATAGGTCATCTAAATAAAATACACTTTTTATAAATAAAATACACTTTTTGTAAATACATGAACACACATACATATTATCTTAAAAAATAAAACGTCTATGCGCTATTGATTCCGACAAGACACGTTATGCCCGCACCGCATGAACCCTCTGCAGTTATTTAGTCTTTAGGCACAGTAAGACCGATATTATTGCTCACGGGCCAAGCACAAGTATTTGTAGTACAAGGGAAGCACGGAGCGACGAGCGACACAGCCTCCTCGTCTCAAAGCTAGCTCACGACTGCCAGCAACGCCGTTTTCGAGCTACCAACGCACGAAATGTGGAATTATGATCAAGTTGTTTAAGAAAATTTAATCAATTTAATTATCCTACGTTGAGTTTGTAGTGTTCTGTAGTACACATTTTTTAGTCCAACAATATTTTAAATCGAATGAGCCGTTCAGTAGATATAAGCAAAATTAACCGTAAAACGATATTTCGTTACATTTAAATAAGGTAGAAACTATACGTTACACGAGTTATTCAAACGTTGACAATGTTGTACATGAAATGGTAACTAACATATATTTTTTTCAAAATTTTTGAATGACCCGTTATTGAGATATATCCCTTAGAAAGTAACAGTTTTTGGCCACAATTAGCGCCTAGCGCCTTAATAACATTTTATAGATCATTTCGGAAAGTAAACTCGAACTTTACTGAAGATTAAATGGGCTACCCTTCATCATCATCATCATTTCAGCCTTAAGACGTCCACTGCTGGACAAAGGCCTCTCCCATAAATCTCCACAACGAACGGTCATCGCCGCACTTAACCAACTGTTTTCCGCGACTCTAACCAGATCATCGGTCCACCTAGTCCTCACTGTGTCTTCCGGTACGCGGTCGCCACTCAAGAACCTTTCTGCCCCATCGACCATCGGTTCTGCGAGCTATGTGGCCCACGAACTGCCACTAAGTCTGGCAACTCTCTGAGCTATGTCGACAACCTTGGTTCTCCTGCGGATCTTTTCGTTTCTGATACGATTTACTCGTTTACTGTGTTTCTTAGGTATGTACATGAGAAAACTAAAATAAATATATTTGAATTTATCAATGTCAATTGACATCGGAAACCATTTCTAAACTAGACAATTATACTTAAACAAACGAAATGTACAACGATATCAAATTAAAGCATGAAAAAATGTTAGTCAAGTGACGAAAAATCGTGGTCTTTTTTTTTATTATATAAAAAAAATTCGCTTGCAGACGTTTCTGCTTAGCACATTTTTTGTAAGTCTTCTTTTTAATTCATCGCACTGTTTTGAGTATAGTGCTTACCTTTCCTTTAAATAAACATTCAACATTTAATAGGAATAGATAAAAGTTTTAATGCTTCGGTACCTAAGCAGAACATTAAAATAATAACAGTTACGATGAAATACGCCCCTGATAGCCCTGATAACTAGTTAATAGTGGTTATATAACTAACGTTTTTGGGAATGTGGTATCCAAGCAGATTGTATTCTTTCGCCACCAGCCTCACATTGCCAATGACCACAGGCAACATCCTCCTAGACTCTTTGATGCACGCCCTAAGGTAAGGTTTCCTGGTCTGCTTGCTTAGCACCTCTTCTCTGAGTTTCTTCTGCTTTTCTGGATTTCTTGCGAGGAGATACAGTGTAGCTATCACTGTGTTAGATGCCTGTAAATGTAAATCAAATTATACTGAAGAAAAAGTTGATGAGAGTAGATTAAAATTGTATTTTAAAATTACAAATCTTCATGTACTTATGTCTGTATCTATCTCATTTTGTTATTTTCTAAACAATTAATGTCATTGCAATGCTGGCCCTCATTTATTTTTACACTGTTATATATAATCCAATGTAAATACAGTCAACTAGAACAAAGAAGAGATTCTCTTCTATTTTGTTTCTATTATCAACTTTTATTTTATAAATTTGGCTCATCTCCCCTATTAATAGATATATGTTATCTATCCTCACTCATTGCACTCCTTTTCACATATTTCACATCATTCCTACATTCATCCCTAATCCAGAAAACGTTTCCTTTTATAAATTCAACAGAGTATCTATACCCTATACCCACGCCCTCACACAGCCTCCTAGCCCAGTCGGTAGTGACCCTGCCTACGAAGCAGGAGGTCTCGGTTCGAATCCTGGCAAGGGCATTTATTTGTCTGTTTATCATACATATTTGTTCCTGAATTATAGATGATATCTATGCATTTAAGTACCTATTTATCTATATCTATCTATTATACATACACGGTGAATCTGAGTAACCCGAAAGATTACAGGTCATAAGGAGTAATAAATGTCATATGAATTTAGGTCAATTTCGCCAAAAATAACATTTTTTTTTCTTTTATTTTTCGATTTTTTAAATGCTTTTGAACATAAAAACATGAATGTTATAGTTAAAACTGTCGATTAAAATAAATTAGTACATTATTTCGTAAAAAATAGTTTACGTAAAGTAATCCTTGGCACTTTGATATCTGTCAATAAGAATGTCTAGACTAGACCCCGTAAAAGGTGAAATCGCCATCAAAAAAGCGTTTTGCACTGAGTCACAATAAAAAATGATTTTTTATTTAGTTGGTAGGAACTCTGAAACTAGGCCAATTCCAGAAAAAATTATACGACATTTTAATCTCCAATTATGATCAGGAATTTACGGTTAAAATCTGTCGGGTTACTCAGATTCACCGTGTATATATCGTTGACTAGTACCTACAACACAAGCCTTATTGATCTTACCGTGGGGCTAGGTCAATTTGTGTAAGATTGTCTCATAATATGTATTTAAAATAAAGAACAAACGGAACTGAGATACAGGAGCCCTGCGCTGGTCTGTCCAAATTCGCTCAGCTCGCAACACTACAGTCCACGATGCTCTTCACTCGGCGAAAGATAGAGGCAAATGGCGTCAGACCATCAGAGAAAAGCTGTTGAATGACCACGACCCTCAGTGCTGAGGAAACCGATGCCAGGAGGAGGAGGAACTGAGAACATACCGTATCAATTCCTGCCATCAACATATCAGAAGCCATCACACGAGCAGTTTCAACATCAATTTCCAATAATTTCTCCAGAACAGGTTTTTCTGTATTGATCTCCTTTGAATTCTTTTTAGATTCCTCTAATTGTTGTATCGCTTGATCAATAAAATATTTTGTCAATCTGAAATGGTTATTAACTTAATTTTCTTTCAATGGAACATATATGAATTTTTAAAGTAAATAAATATGTTTTTCCGCTCTGCGTTTAATTTGCAGTGGCTAAATGTGGAACTTTCACCATAAACGTATTTTTTTTTACAAATCCATACTAATATTATAAATGTGAAAGTGTGTATGTCTGTCTGTCTGTTATCTCTTCACACAAACCGCCAGACCGATTTAGATGAAATATAGATGAAGATAGTTTGAGTCCCGGGGAAGGACATATGATAGTCTTTAACCCAGAAATCATCCTTTAAGGGAGCGAAAAGGGGGATGGCAGTTCATATGGAATTGTTACTCGTTGTAGACGTAAAATAGCAAATGCCCTAAATTAATATTTGCTATGAGATTTTACTAAGGCGTTTCATTAATTTCTTTTGGCGAATGTTAATCCCACGCAGACAAAGTCGTGGGCAAAACCTGCTATTAAGATATATATGCTAACTCTCTACACTTTGATACCATGAGTACTTACTTTTCATGTTCTTCATAAATCTTCATCGCTTTCTTAAAGTTGGGTGTTGAGAACAGCCTCCAGAAGCTTGGATTAAAGTCAAGCTTATCAGCTATGTTAAAAATATCATGTACATTCTGTATAAGCTTCCTAACAGGAGAGTCTGGGGGTTGAGAAGTATCGAAGCAGTTCAGTCGGGTGCCAAGAGCAACAACACCGATAGACTCAAGGGCCCATAGGTTCATTTCAACGTCCAGCCTATTTGTAATTTGGTTTTTGTTGTCGCGAATTGTTCTCAATCTGTAATTAAGACACATTTTTTTATCTGATCATTTGCTTCAGAATAATTTGATGAGCAGGTATCCCTTTGGAGTGGATGATTTATTTATTTATTTATTCAATACAATTTTAGTCTGGTACAGTCACTGTGACTGTTCTCTTTGAAGGTAACTTGTGTATTAAGTACTTTGTTTCTTTAATTTGAGATTAAGCACTCACAATTTAGTTACCAAAATTAAAAAAAACCCACCTAACCTCAAAATTTCCTTTTCAAGTGACGCGATAACCTTTGGAGGGTAAATTGCCCGAGCTCTGATCTGCCCACGGTTCCCCATTTGCAGCGACAATGGGACGAGCCGCTCTGCGCGCTGGTACGGGATCACCTGTACGAAACGTTTACCAGCCCCGTGGAGCGTGCACGTTTCCTTGCTTGTTCAAGATGGGAATCAGGGGCCTGGTTACAAGCTTTGCCCTCCAAAAATCTAGGCACGCTACTGAGCAACGAGACGTTAAGGCTATCCATGTCTCTACGCCTTGGTGCAGTCTGTGTTGCCCCTCATCAATGTCACTGTTGTGCCAACGTCACTGGTAAAGGCCTGCACAGTGTATCTAAATTGTGAGGTATGTGTGGGTGGGTCTATGTGTACGAGTGATTTAATGTTAGCTAGCTGGCTAGTCTAGTTGTTATTGCATTTAAGTAGCTAAAAAATCATTTCACATTTTTTTGCCTTACCTTGAAACCATGTCGTTAGACACTTCTTCTAGAACATCTGTGTACAATTTTATGGTTTTCGGATGCATCATTATAGGGTTCACCTTTGTTCTAAATTCTCTCCAGCTATCACCTTGGCTGTAATAAATTTAAAGTTGATATTGTATTAAATGATCATTTTTACACGCAATAGTAAACAGTGATAAAGATATGTTATCAAAAATAGAACAGAATGCTAAAGATCAAGAATTTTATAACTTATGTAAGAACGGAACTGTCATCTCTGTCTTTGCAGGATAATTCTCTTAAACCTTTAACCGATATTTTTATATAACAATGAAACGAAAACTTTCGCTATACACACGGCATGGTTTTTTTAATGATTTTTGTGGAAGAGAATATATATTATTTCAGGCTTTCAGCGGCCAAAGGCATTAGCGCAATAATTGGAGCATTTGCCTTACAAAAGGTGGAGTAGAAAATGTTTTAATGGTTATTGCTAGGCTATAGGGTGGTTATTAAAATACTAGATTTGAGACCTTGTGGGGGGGGGGGGGGGGAGCGTTGGCCGCCATCTTGGTTTAAACGTGCCATAAGTCCGTTTTTGAACCTTGGCGCTTAACGGCTATCAGTATGCCTAAAATGTCTATGGAACGTATGAAGAAGATAAAATTGTCTACAATATTTCCATACACACATCCCCCCGGACACACATTTTTTTTTACTTCTGGAGCGATTATTTCCGAAAATATTTACATTGTCAAAAAATTATTTTAGTAAACCCCTATTAATTTTTAAATACCTATCCAACAATATATCACACGTTAGGGTTGAAATGAAAAAAATAATCACTCCCCACTTTACGTATAGGGGAGGTACCCAATAAAAAAAAAATTTCCACTTTTTATTTTACCACTTTGTCGGCGTGATTGATATACATATTAGTACCAAATTTCAGCTTGCTAGTGCTAACGGTCACTGAGATTATCCGCGGACGGACGGACGGACGGGCAGACAGGGCGAAACTATAAGGGTTCCTAGTTGACTACGGAACCCTAAAAAATGTAGAGGATTTGTCTTTTCTTATAATGACTCTATTGTATTTAGTACAATAATAAAAAAGATACTCATTAAGTCCCACAATCCGCTTGGGATCATAAGTCTTCTTGTATCTCTTGCGATAGTACTCCATAGTTTCTAAAGAAGGCCGCGCTGGAGTGGGATCTTCAGATCGGAACACCTGTATCAACCAGCCAATCAGTATTCCTTCAACATAATCCACCAGGGACCGAAAACCCACAAAGTATAATAATATAGTTAAGCAATTATTGTGTTATTCTATGGTTATAAAAACCATTTTATTTACACCCATATCATAAATCTCTATAATGCGTTCGGAAACCGTAAGTAAGTACCACCTTTATTGCAACCAGTAATGTAACATTAGTGTATTATCTGTGCCAGTGTGGTAATAATGTTCGAAAATTCATAACCACATCAATTTTGGTAACGTAATGAAAATCCGGCCCTATTCCCCGACCGCGGTTATCCTCCTCCCCGTTTGCACAATCGAGTTGGCCGTGGCGGTGCAATGGCGGTCATTCTAATGGTTTCCAAACACGTCATTTAGGATTATATGTGTGTAGATAAAGTAGTGTATGCAACTGTACCTACGTAATTAGGCCTTATTACGTAACAGTTACATAAACTACTATTGTCACTCCGTCACTTTTTCGTGCAAAATTCTTTTCAATTAAGATTAAAAACGCTTGATCAAATTTTGAAATCACTTAATAGTAAAACTTATGAGACGTTTTGGGTTTTGGTTAGCGCTTACTGTGATCCAATGTCTCTTTATTGGTAACTGGTTACGGGTTCTGCAGTCAACGTAAAAATTACAAATGGATTTTTTAAGTCTTTTTCAATATAACAACAGAAACTCTAGTAAATAAATCTAATGGTATGTAAGCGATACGGGAGAGATTTCAATGTGAGCGTTAATGAGGATGACTCACGCTAAAAGCTAGATCGTTCTAAATCCTACACGTGTTGAGTTCTCAGCGGTCTCAACGAGCTCTTCACGTGCCGCTTCCGAATCCTGGATATGATATGTAGGTAGTGTTTCATAACTACGAGTATTATTTGTAACGGGGTATTTACCATGTATATTGGAGTTTTTGAGCACCCGATATTTCGGCACAGTTGCATGTGCCATCATCACGGAGTAACTGACGTTGCGGCGAGTTTTAGTAGTCTACCCACACACCGTAGCGATCTACCCTCTTTCGGGTTCGCTTTTTTCGTCCGTTGTCACTGCTACTACTACCGTCCGCGTTCCCACTTGTAACTCGATCACGATCGCGACACAACATTTACAGTATCAACTCGCGCATTTTACGCAAAAACTCCAATATAGTTACATGGTAAATATCCAGTTACAAATAATGGTTATAATGTTAATGACCATGTGAGCTTGAAAAAGGTAATGTAAATAAATAAATAACGGTTTCCTACAGAAAATGAAGTATCGGACCGTTGTAGCGTTAGTTATCAACTGACATCTATATAATGGACTTGGAAGTTCCCTGAAACTACGTACATGTTCCACCGCCTCAGGATCAAACAAGAAAACGATGTCGTACGACCCAAAAATTCCATCTAGTCGCACTATAGGCCCGTACAACTCGTAAAGTCGTTCAGATAATTTTACACCTTTGTACCCAAATAATTTTCCTGTAAAATAAAAGAATACGTCAACATCCTCGTCCCAATGTCCTATTGAAGACGATAAAATGTAGTCAAAAAGACCTTTACAGAATTTATTTTTATTTTTCAAGTTACAGTATTATATTGCCACTTTTTTGTAAAAACTTCTATTATTAAAATAACAGTTAGATTGCGCAGATTAAGTAGCACAAATAAATCTTCGATGATGGACGCTGGAATCCCCGTAGATGATTCAACGGCAATAAAAAAAAATGCCCTGAAAGATTCTTCCTAATAGTTTCATACTTAATTTTCAGAAAAAAAAATTATAATAACTCTTGCAAAAAACTCACCCCCGGGAAAAAAGTTGTGGATGGGTCCTACAAAAGGAAGGCTTGGTGGTCCCGGGATTTCATTGAAGGATTTTATATTCTGCCTGTATTCGATCACTGGACAAGCGACTGTACCTAAAGATCTGTCAATAGAAGCACATTAGGGTCATCATTGCTTTTCTCTTAACCCATTTATTTGGGGTCAGTGCATCATGTTATCGTTTTCCATATCTCTGTCACCCGTCGTCTATTATTCACTCCCATTCCTTTTCATATTGTTTCACAATCCCGTCCTACATCCCTCCAGATTAATTTCTAATACTTTTCTCCTCACATCCCTTCGGATCACATCTCCGTATATACCACGCTCGATGGGAAACCCCTTAATCATGCGGCTATGTTATGGGTGCAACTTTATATTAATATAAATAAATATTCATTCCCTATCCGTTCTCTGCTTCCCAGTCACTCTGTAATATGGCAATTAGCCACTTGTAGTGTTTAGCAGTAACACTCTGGTTTACTGCGACATAAACGCATATTGCTTGTATCAGCGATAACCTATGTGTATAAATAGGTAGGCAATCTATACATATAATAAAGCTGAAGAGGGTCGAAAGTCTGTACATGGAAGATAATCGAAAAAAAGTTGGCTGGGGATACTTAGAATCGATAACAGAACACGTTCCAACAATTTTTAGAATTTTTGTCTGTTTATCTGTTTATCTGTTTGTCTGTTTATTTGACCGCGCATCACGTGAAAACGGCTGAACGGATTTTAATGAAATTTTGTACAGATATAAATTGAGTCCCGGGAAAGGATAATATATAGTTTTAATCCCGAAAATCAACCCAAGTGGGGGTGAAAATGGGGTTGAAAGTTTGTATGGAGATTTTTTAAACGCCGAAACGATTTAGATAGAAATGAGTATGGCGATAATTTGAGTCTCGAAAAACGTCATAGGATAGTTTTCAAACCCTTGTGGGGGTGAAAAGGGGGTTGGAAGTTGGTATGAGGATCTTTTTACCGCTGAACTGATTTAGATGAAAATTGGTATAGAGATAGTATGAGGTCTCGAGAGAGGACAAAGGATAGTTTCATCTTCAAAAAAGCCCCCCCCCCCCCCCCCATCTTACTTTAGAATCGTAGGTCCAAAAAAATAGAAAAAAATAATGGAAGTGAAGCCTGAAAGGTACTTTCAATAAAAACTATCTATACATATAATAAAGCTGAAGAGGATCGAAAGTCTGTTCATGGAATATATTCGAAAAAAAGTTGGCTGGGGATACTTAGAATCGATAACAGAACACGTTCCAACTATTTTTAGAATTTTCGTCTGTTTATCTGTTTATCTCGGAAATTATCCCTTAAGCGGATGCAAAAGGGGTGGAAGTTTACATGGGGAAGAAACAACCAATAACCGCTGTACGTATTTAGATGAAATTTGGTATTGAAATAATTTGTAATTTTTTGGTCAAATTTATAACACGTTACCCGTCGATGCTTTAAATTTACCTTTACCCGCTCTTAAGAAATATTTGAAAATGTCATGAATGTCAAAGGGTTATTGCAGGTTCGAGGACTATACATATATGACGGACAAAGATGCATGGCTCAAACCATAAACTACTACAAAATCATCTAACATTTATAGGACACCGTTTAGGTAGGAAAACATATCAAACGTTTTGTGTAGCAGTCAGATTAGGATTTATTTTTTCTTTATACACAAACAACAATAGGTACATTATCTGTCTCTCAAGCTGTTTTGATATGTCTTCTTGAAGAACTACGCATAATTTTGTATTACTACATCTAATAATGTATTACTGTTTAAAAAAAAATAAGTCCCGTCGAGTTTCTTTTCGGTCATAATACTTCTTGGGCCAGAGGTGTAGGGTTAGAACCGGTGGTAGTTTTGGAACGAAGTTCCTTCTCGGACGGTTCGCGGATGGGAGGCTAGACGAAAAAGCGTCACGTCACGAAAACGCGACGCCCATACGGTTGAGAAACATGTAAAATGGAATGAAATAAAAAATATATAAAATAGAATAAAGTGAAGTGCAGTGAAGTGTAGTGAATAGTGAAAGTGAGAAGTGACAAAGTGATAAAAGTGAAAAAAGTCGAGAACAAAAATTTCAAAAAATTTCAAAAATTTCAAAAATTTCCAAAAATTTAGTTCCAATCGAGTGTTCCACGACACTCACTTATTTTATTTTTCTCTAACGTTCATTAGTGCATTGTAATGTGCTTACATTGAAGAATAAATATCTTGATCTACACCAATATCATAAATCCTCTATTCCGCGTTCGGAACCGTATGTAATTACCAACATTATTGCAACCAGTAACGTAACATCAGTGTCTATCTATGACAGTGTGGTAAAAACGTATGAAAATTCATTACCTACGGTAACGTAATGAAAATCCGCCCCCCCGACCGCCGGTGCGCCCCTCCCTCCCGACCGCCGGCGCAATAAGGTTGGTCATGGCGGTGTAATGGCGGTCATTCTAATGGTTACAATGGATTTTTAATATGTGTGTAGGTAAAGCAGTGTATGCTTCTGTACATAATTAGGCCTTATTACGTAACAGTTACATAAACTACTAGGAACCCTTATTGTTTCGCCATGTCCGTCCGTCTGTCCGCGGTCTAGCTCAGTTACCGTTCACACTAGAAAGCTGAAATTTGGTGAGGCCTGATAAGAACTTTCAATAAAAACTATATTGAATAAAATCGGTTCAGCCGTTTTTGAATTATTAGTCCAAAACGCATAGTGAAAGGAAGTGCCGAATAGTAAAATGACGTAAGCGCCGCCAAATATCCCTTAATAAACGACCATTTGAACGGATGTTTTGTAACAGGGCGGCATCTACGAAACTCTACACTGAGCATCGCCCGACATTCTCTAGGCCGGTTTTTTTTGCATTGGTGTCCCGGAAATCACCCCTTAAGGATTACTATTTCCAATTCAAGAAAATCCCTAGCCAGGTTATACGTAGCCTATAAAAATTCAACGTCTAAAAGGGTGGGGGGGTTAGCCACTACACTCAATTGAGGGACCCCCCCACCCGACCCTCCAAGTGCACCTCAAATAGAAAAAAAATCATTTCTGCATTTGTAACCCCCCTCCCCTACCCCAATTTCAACCGAGCCTGTACTTACCTTTCATGCTTAGACTGATTTGACGGGAGGATCGATTTGGATGATATTTGCCGTGGACATGAACGTATAAATACAAAAGTGGTCCTGTATAGTCCCATATACACCTACTACTCTATGTCGTTTAAATCATGCCAAAAAAATTTATATGATAAAAAAAGTGTTCATTTTTGAGTGTATCGTAGTTTCATTTAGTGGTAATTGTAAAATATTTTATTAGGACTACTGTCCTCTAGCGTATCCATCTGTCAACTTTACTTCCAGTTCCGCCTCCAGGGTAGCGGGAGAGAAATTAGGGGTGAATTAGCCGCTTACTGACACAGACCGAATTCCACGCGGGCGGAGCCGCGGGCACAGCTAGTCATTAATAAAGATGAACTCTATACTCGACTACCATGTAAGGTGTTTCAATACTACGCCGTCTCCCTGACTCTGCCCGTCCATCAAGCAACCTTCAATCTGTCACCACCATCAATCTCTTTTCATTATTACAACTCAACATCTTAACATTCGTATCTCCTCCATACGCAAATTCTTTTCGTCCGTCACCTTTAGGTCCCAACAATTTTATGGTGTCGGGTGTGACATACTGATATGAGCCACGAGGTTTGAAATAAATTAATTTTATTTTTAGGGTTCCGTACCTCCAAAGGAAAAAACGGAACCCTTATAGGATCACTTTGTTGTCCGTCCGTCCGTCCGTCCGTCCGTCTGTCTGTCAAGACCCTTTTTCTCAAAAATGCGTGAAGGTATCAAGCTGAAATTTATATCAAATACTCAAGTTTACTGTCCCTTGCAGCTGTGAAAAAATCAAACTTGCTGTGAAAAAAGCCAACGCAATCAAAAGATACAGCCGTTTATGCCGCAAATTTCCGCAAATTTTCGAAACTCGCTAGGGAATCAAAACCTACAGGGTGCTTCCCGTGAACTCAGAATCTTGAAATTTGGTACGAAGCAACGTCTTATACACAGCACAGATAAAGGAAAAAAAATATTAATATTTTTAGTTAATCCTATAATAAAAATATGTTGAATAATTTTAAAGTTACTACCCCTATATACCTACAAGTTTGTACGGAACCCTCGGTGCGCGAGTCCGACTCGCACTTGGTCAGTTTATTTTAATTTTAGGACACCTTTTAATTTGACACAAAAAATACATACCTTGTTTTATTTTTGGTGCCCACAGTCAAAGTTGTACATATAGTACGATGTTTTAGCACTTGCATTTTAGTTCAATTTTTTATCTGCTATTACACAAAGGCAATATTTTAATTATACTTAATTTTGTTCATGTGTGGCCTTTACAAAACAGACTACTAACCCTGTAGTTTCTAAGAGTTGATTAAATAGATTTGTTAAAACTTTATCTTTAATAACAGTTGTTATGTATTACCAAACTATACTCGGTAGTGTATCCAGTCAAGTTGAAAACAAAAACCGACCAAGTGTAAGTCGGACACTTTTTTCGTAATTCTGAATTACGCGTACGCGTAAAGGTATCTCATAATTAAAATAAACCGACACACCTGCACCTGCAAGTGTGGGGCTGCGACCACGAGCGTTACGGCACGCACGAAATAATAAAAGTAAGTGCGAGTGATTAAGTCCCGTTTAATTTTAAGTGAAAATCGTGTGAGTTTAAATCAGTAATCTCCCTGTTCTCCATGAGTAAAGGAAAAAGAAATATCGGAAATAAGGGGAGATTGTTAAATTTGAGTTCCGTCATCGATATCTTAAGTTATTAAATATAATTTATAGACACTCCTCTACCTGATGCTGCTATTTCCTTGCCCAGGGCATAGGAATCGCTATTCAGCGTGGTAATTCCGCCAGCCTTCTGAGCACCCTTCGTCGGGCTCAGAACTTGAGCCTGTTTTTTACTTGTAAATACGTACATATTGTATGATTAATCTATTAAGTTATATATGTGTTGTTTTTAATGGAATCAAATTCGATTTTTGGTTGGATTTTAAATCGGAGCAAATTGGCTGCTACAGACGTACAGATAGATAAATAAATAAATATTTAAATCTTACACCAGTGATCCTATGTTGCCATTGCAAAAGTTGTAACTCGATAGATTTGTAGAGGTTTTAACATTTTTAATTTAGGTAGTCTTGTACTAAATGAAAAACTATCTCGTCTGCTTGTTAGTGGGGAATAAGAACTTGGCCTTTTTTTTACCCAACTGTTTCCGTTACACACCGATAAAAAATCGCCGCGACTAAAAGGTTATCACTTGTTGTTATTTTAGGGTATTGAAAACAGCTATCTTCCTATAGATTTTTTCTGTATTGACACGTTTTCATTGGACTTAACTGTATATGCACTTGCTTAAGTACATGTGTACTTAGCGACAAAAAAAAATCGTCAATAAAGGTCATATACATACATTCGTAAGCCAGGAAAAAATATTGATGATTTAACGCTACGAGTGTATAATACTTTTATACTTACTTACTACGCTGGCTCAGTGACCCAAGGAGGATCTTGGCCCTTGACAATAGAGGTCGCCACTCTTCCCTATTTTGCGCCCCCTCGTGCCAACTGGATAATCCAAGGGCGGTCAGATCTTTGAGGGCTTCGTCGCTCCAGCGGTATCTAGGTCGACTGGTGGGACGTCTTAACTGGGCATACGCTCACGTCACAGCACGAAAGAAGCCACGGATCAGTGGTATAGGGTATGTGCGATTACTAGGTGCGCACGGATCATTAAAAAATTATGAAGTAGACTGGTGCGGTGGTAATATACACAGACAGTCAAGCAGCACTTCAGTGCCTGATATTTTCTTTAGAGCCGTCAGACTCTAAAGAAAATATCAGTCACCTCCTCCCTAGTAAAAGAATGTAAGGAGGAGCTGAACGAATTAGGGAAGCACATGAAAGTAACGGTGGCATAGGTACTGGGCCACCAGGGAGTTAAAGGAAACGAGAAAGCGGACGAACTGGCTAGAGAAGGAGCGGAGAAGGAATACACAGGTAGTCATAAACAGATACAGGGAGATAAAGGGAGTCATAAACGGGCTAAAACAAAGAGATGCAGATAGGAGGTGGAAGGAGGAAACTGGCTGTAGGCAGTCCAAAATTATGACCGAAGGTATATACCACAGGAAAGCCAGGTATCTTATCAAACTAGGTAAGAAAAGTTTGTGGGTGCTGACCGGCATCATCACCGGTCACAATATTCTTAACAGACATCTCAAGATAATGGGTATAAGAAGGGACTTCTCCTGTCCATACTGTGGCAAGGAGGAAACCAGTAGTCATGTACTAGCAGAATGCATTATGTACGCGGCAACACGATATAATATAATATATTCGAAAAAGATGAACTAGATGAATGCGAACTAAAGGACGTCAAACTCAAGGATGTCCTTCTGTTCTGCAGGAAAACGAGAAGATTCGAAGAGAGTAGTATAGGAAGGCAGCCGGGATAGTAACCTGCAGCTCCAACTCCAGGGAACTGGGCTGAATGAACTCAGATAGCGATCGACAGCCCGCCTGCATCCGGCCGGTCGTCCCTACACTACAGTTACATCTACACCTAACTTGTATTAAGTTCTTTGTTGTTAAATAAATCAAAATTAAATAATAAACCTTAAGAAGAAGTCGACAAAAAGTTGTGGTATGATAGTTATACAATCGCGTAGTCAAAATGCAGGTAAACGCACTAGCGCCATCTATAGCATCGCTAATGCAGCAGGTCTCTGTTCCATACATTTTGTTCGGAAGCAAACGTCATGGAGGCGGTACTGAACAGTCAGTCTCCCCAGGCTGCGCACTCGATATACACGAACGGCGGCGCGAACTGCGACGCGGCGAGCGGCTAGACGAGCGGCCGCTGCGGTCATCCAGAGCAGGTCCATTCAAGTCCATAGATTTTGATCGAGCCGCGCGAGATCGTAGACGAACTATATACTTTAATAGCCTGTTCTGGATGACAGCGGCGGCCGCGTCGCAGTTCGCGCCGTCGGTCACGCGCATCGAGTCCGCGGCCCCAGTGTACTCGTATTAACCTTAAATAAATAAATAAATAAAACTTTATTGCAGACAAAAAGTCCATACAACTTGTTAGTTACAGTAATTTGCTTATAATCTAATGTTAGTACATAAGCTATACTTCGTTTTTTTTGAGATTAGAAATTGAGTAAACATAGAAACAGTAGTTGCCAACCTGTTTTAAATGTTCAATTTAAACACACTGCAAGCACACTAACAAACGATTAGTTAACATGATTAAGAGTTCACATTTGTGAATGAATAATAACAATTTGCAGATTGAATAATCCAACATAACAATAAAAACACAAATTCGTTTTGTTTATCACGTTAGACATACGTGAAAATTGAAAATTTGACCCGACAGTGACGCACGTACGTTCTAAAACGGAAACATAACGCCTAGATTTTAATCAGTATTCACGAAAATTATTTAGTTTTATTTTGCAAACATAATATGCACTTATTAATCAATTTTCGTAAATAAAAGTTTCTTCTAAGCGTTATTTAATAGTTTTAATATATAATACTAAATAAAACAATTGTCTTAGGTGATGGTAAAAGATCTAGTGGACTACGAGGTAGCTTTTGTTGTTGTATGCCACTCAGGCCTGCCTCTGATTGCTCCATAACCCTCCAACCAAACGCACAACGCACAGCAAGCAAATACCTTTACTAAATTAAAAATCACAATAATCTTAAAAACTATCCAGGTATGGCTGAGAGATACGAATATTTAAAAATATAACCATCCGTTTCGAACCTCTTCTTCTCTAGGTTTTTTATTGTGCAACATTCACAAGAACATTAACAATGATAAAAATAAAATATTTCGTGCAAATAACTACTATTAAAATATTGTTAAATACTCAATATAATATTTGCAAATACGTAGGCATGGTTTTACTATGAATACAAATATATTTAAGTATGTTTAATGACGGCGTAGGCACTTTGACAGTTGTGACATGTATCATGCCTGATAAAGAACCCTGTACATCGTTATGTCAACTTATTTCTAATTAAAAAAAAACGAACTATAGTGTGACTACACTTTAAGATTCGGCAATAGAAACAAAATATTTCGTCAATAAAACTGTGTGTCTATCTGTGTATCTGTCTGTGTGTCTGGCTGTGTATCTGCCTGTGTGTCTGTCTGTAGATCTGTCTGTGTGTCTACTGTGTGTCTGCCTGTGTGTCTGTCTGTAGATCTGTCTGTGTGTCTGTCTGTGTGTCTGCCTGTGTGTCCGACTGTGTATCTGTCTGTGTGTCTGGCTGTGTGTCTGCCTGTGTGTCTGCCTGTGTGTCTGTCTGTAGATCTGTCTGTGTGTCTGGCTGTGTGTCTGCCTGTGTGTCTGTCTGTGTACCTATCTGTCTGTGTCTGGCTGTGTGTCTGCCTGTGTGTCTGTCTGTGTATCTGTCTGTGTGTCTGGCTGTGTGTCTGTCTGTGTATCTGGCTGTGTGTCTGGCTGTGTGTCTGCCTGTGTGTCTGTCTGTAGATCTGTCTGTGTGTCTGTCTGTGTGTCTGCCTGTGTGTCTGTCTGTGTATCTGTCTGTGTGTCTGGCTGTGTGTCTGCCTGTGTGTCTGCCTGTGTGTCTGTCTGTAGATCTGTCTGTGTGTCTGGCTGTGTGTCTTCCTGTGTGTCTGTCTGTAGATCTGTCTGTGTGTCTGGCTGTGTGTCTGCCTGTGTGTCTGGCTGTGTGTCTGCCTGTGTGTCTGTCTGTAGATCTGTCTGTGTGTCTGTCTGTGTGTCTGCCTGTGTGTCTGTCTGTGTATCTGGCTGTGTGTCTGGCTGTGTGTCTGCCTGTGTGTCTGTCTGTAGATATGTCTGTGTGTCTGGCTGTGTGTCTGCCTGTGTGTCTGTCTGTAGATCTGTCTGTGTGTCTGTCTGTGTGTCTGCCTGTGTGTCTGTCTGTAGATATGTCTGTGTGTCTGGCTGTGTGTCTGCCTGTGTGTCTGTCTGTAGATATGTCTGTGTGTCTGTCTGTGTGTCTGCCTGTGTGTCTGTCTGTAGATCTCTCTGTGTGTCTGTCTGTGTATCTGTCTGTGTGTCTGGCTGTGTGTCTGTCTGTAGATATGTCTGTGTGTCTGGCTGTGTGTCTGTCTGTAGATATGTCTGTGTGTCTGGCTGTGTGTCTGCCTGTGTGTCTGTCTGTGTACCTATCTGTCTGTGTCTGGCTGTGTGTCTGCCTGTATGTCTGTCTGTGTGTCTGCCTGTGTGTCTGTCTGTGTGTCTGTCTGTGTGTCTGGCTGTGTATCTGCCTGTGTGTCTGTCTGTAGATCTGTCTGTGTGTCTGCCTGTGTGTCTGGCTGTGTATCTGTCTGTGTGTCTGGCTGTGTGTCTGCCTGTGTGTCTGTCTGTAGATATGTCTGTGTGTCTGGCTGTGTATCTGCCTGTGTGTCTGTCTGTGTGTCTGTCTGTGTGTCTGCCTGTGTGTCTGTCTGTAGATCTGTCTGTGTGTCTGGCTGTGTGTCTGCCTGTGTGTCTGTCTGTGTATCTGTCTGTGTGTCTGCCTGTGTGTCTGTCTGTAGATATGTCTGTGTGTCTGGCTGTGTGTCTGCCTGTGTATCTGTCTGTGTATCTGTCTGTGTGTCTGGCTGTGTATGTGTTTGTGTGTCTGTCTGTGTGTCTGTCTGTAGATCTGTCTGTGTGTCTGCCTGTGTGTCTGTCTGTGTGTCTGCCTGTGTGACTGTCTGTGTGTCTGTCTGTGTGTCTGGCTGTGTATCTGCCTGTGTGTCTGTCTGTAGATCTGTCTGTGTGTCTGCCTGTGTGTCTGTCTGTGTATCTGTCTGTGTATCTGTCTGTGTGTCTGCCTGTGTGTCTGTCTGTAGATATGTCTGTGTGTCTGGCTGTGTATCTGCCTGTGTGTCTGTCTGTAGATCTGTCTGTGTGTCTGGCTGTGTGTCTGCCTATGTGTCTGTCTGTGTATCTGTCTGTGTGTCTGGCTGTGTATCTGTTTGTGTGTCTGTCTGTGTGTCTGTCTGTAGATCTGTCTGTGTGTCTGCCTGTGTGTCTGTCTGTGTGTCTGCCTGTGTGACTGTCTGTGTGTCTGTCTGTGTGTCTGGCTGTGTATCTGCCTGTGTGTCTGTCTGTAGATCTGTCTGTGTGTCTGCCTGTGTGTCTGTCTGTGTATCTGTCTGTGTGTCTGGCTGTGTGTCTGCCTGTGTGTCTGTCTGTAGATATGTCTGTGTGTCTGGCTGTGTGTCTGCCTGTGTGTCTGTCTGTAGATCTGTCTGTGTGTCTGGCTGTGTGTCTGTCTGTAGATCTGTCTGTGTTTCTGGCTGTGTGTCTGTTTGTGTGTCTGTCTGTGTGTCTGTCTGTAGATCTGTCTGTGTGTCTGGCTGTGTGTCTGCCTGTGTGTCTGTCTGTAGATCTGTCTGTGTGTCTGGCTGTGTGTCTTCCTGTGTGTCTGTCTGTAGATCTGTCTGTGTGTCTGGCTGTGTGTCTGCCTGTGTGTCTGTCTGTAGATCTGTCTGTGTGTCTGGCTGTGTATCTGTCTGTGTGTCTGTCTGTAGATCTGTCTGTGTGTCTGTCTGTGTGTCTGCCTGTGTGTCCGACTGTGTATCTGTCTGTGTGTCTGGCTGTGTGTCTGCCTGTGTGTCTGCCTGTGTGTCTGTCTGTAGATCTGTCTGTGTGTCTGGCTGTGTGTCTGCCTGTGTGTCTGTCTGTGTACCTATCTGTCTGTGTCTGGCTGTGTGTCTGCCTGTGTGTCTGTCTGTGTATCTGTCTGTGTGTCTGGCTGTGTGTCTGTCTGTGTATCTGGCTGTGTGTCTGGCTGTGTGTCTGCCTGTGTGTCTGTCTGTAGATCTGTCTGTGTGTCTGTCTGTGTGTCTGCCTGTGTGTCTGTCTGTGTATCTGTCTGTGTGTCTGGCTGTGTGTCTGCCTGTGTGTCTGCCTGTGTGTCTGTCTGTAGATCTGTCTGTGTGTCTGGCTGTGTGTCTTCCTGTGTGTCTGTCTGTAGATCTGTCTGTGTGTCTGGCTGTGTGTCTGCCTGTGTGTCTGGCTGTGTGTCTGCCTGTGTGTCTGTCTGTAGATCTGTCTGTGTGTCTGTCTGTGTGTCTGCCTGTGTGTCTGTCTGTGTATCTGGCTGTGTGTCTGGCTGTGTGTCTGCCTGTGTGTCTGTCTGTAGATATGTCTGTGTGTCTGGCTGTGTGTCTGCCTGTGTGTCTGTCTGTAGATCTGTCTGTGTGTCTGTCTGTGTGTCTGCCTGTGTGTCTGTCTGTAGATATGTCTGTGTGTCTGGCTGTGTGTCTGCCTGTGTGTCTGTCTGTAGATATGTCTGTGTGTCTGTCTGTGTGTCTGCCTGTGTGTCTGTCTGTAGATCTCTCTGTGTGTCTGTCTGTGTATCTGTCTGTGTGTCTGGCTGTGTGTCTGTCTGTAGATATGTCTGTGTGTCTGGCTGTGTGTCTGTCTGTAGATATGTCTGTGTGTCTGGCTGTGTGTCTGCCTGTGTGTCTGTCTGTGTACCTATCTGTCTGTGTCTGGCTGTGTGTCTGCCTGTATGTCTGTCTGTGTGTCTGCCTGTGTGTCTGTCTGTGTGTCTGTCTGTGTGTCTGGCTGTGTATCTGCCTGTGTGTCTGTCTGTAGATCTGTCTGTGTGTCTGCCTGTGTGTCTGGCTGTGTATCTGTCTGTGTGTCTGGCTGTGTGTCTGCCTGTGTGTCTGTCTGTAGATATGTCTGTGTGTCTGGCTGTGTGTCTGCCTGTGTGTCTGTCTGTGTGTCTGTCTGTGTGTCTGCCTGTGTGTCTGTCTGTAGATCTGTCTGTGTGTCTGGCTGTGTGTCTGCCTGTGTGTCTGTCTGTGTATCTGTCTGTGTGTCTGCCTGTGTGTCTGTCTGTAGATATGTCTGTGTGTCTGGCTGTGTGTCTGCCTGTGTGTCTGTCTGTGTATCTGTCTGTGTGTCTGGCTGTGTATGTGTTTGTGTGTCTGTCTGTGTGTCTGTCTGTAGATCTGTCTGTGTGTCTGCCTGTGTGTCTGTCTGTGTGTCTGCCTGTGTGACTGTCTGTGTGTCTGTCTGTGTGTCTGGCTGTGTATCTGCCTGTGTGTCTGTCTGTAGATCTGTCTGTGTGTCTGCCTGTGTGTCTGTCTGTGTGTCTGTCTGTGTATCTGTCTGTGTGTCTGCCTGTGTGTCTGTCTGTAGATATGTCTGTGTGTCTGGCTGTGTATCTGCCTGTGTGTCTGTCTGTGTATCTGTCTGTGTGTCTGGCTGTGTATCTGTTTGTGTGTCTGTCTGTGTGTCTGTCTGTAGATCTGTCTGTGTGTCTGCCTGTGTGTCTGTCTGTGTGTCTGCCTGTGTGTCTGGCTGTGTATCTGCCTGTGTGTCTGTCTGTAGATCTTTCTGTGTGTCTGCCTGTGTGTCTGTCTGTGTGTCTGTCTGTGTATCTGTCTGTGTGTCTGCCTGTGTGTCTGTCTGTAGATCTGTCTGTGTGTCTGGCTGTGTGTCTGCCTGTGTGTCTGTCTGTGTATCTGTCTGTGTGTCTGGCTGTGTATCTGTTTGTGTGTCTGTCTGTGTGTCTGTCTGTAGATCTGTCTGTGTGTCTGCCTGTGTGTCTGTCTGTGTGTCTGCCTGTGTGACTGTCTGTGTGTCTGTCTGTGTGTCTGGCTGTGTATCTGCCTGTGTGTCTGTCTGTAGATCTGTCTGTGTGTCTGCCTGTGTGTCTGTCTGTGTATCTGTCTGTGTGTCTGGCTGTGTGTCTGCCTGTGTGTCTGTCTGTAGATATGTCTGTGTGTCTGGCTGTGTGTCTGCCTGTGTGTCTGTCTGTAGATCTGTCTGTGTGTCTGGCTGTGTGTCTGTCTGTAGATCTGTCTGTGTTTCTGGCTGTGTGTCTGTTTGTGTGTCTGTCTGTGTGTCTGTCTGTAGATCTGTCTGTGTGTCTGGCTGTGTGTCTGCCTGTGTGTCTGTCTGTAGATCTGTCTGTGTGTCTGGCTGTGTGTCTTCCTGTGTGTCTGTCTGTAGATCTGTCTGTGTGTCTGGCTGTGTGTCTGCCTGTGTGTCTGTCTGTAGATCTGTCTGTGTGTCTGGCTGTGTATCTGTCTGTGTGTCTGTCTGTAGATCTGTCTGTGTGTCCATCTGTGTATCTGCCTGTGTGTCTGTCTGTAGATCTGTCTGTGTGTCTGTCTGTGTATCTGCCTGTGTGTCTGTATGTAGATCTGTCTGTGTGTCTGCCTACGTGTCTGTCTGTAGATCTGTCTGTGTGTCTGGCTGTGTATCTGCCTGTGTGTCTGTCTGTAGATCTGTCTGTGTGTCTGGCTGTGTATCTGCCTGTGTTTCTGTCTGTAGATCTGTCTGTGTATCTGCCTGTGTGTCTATCTGTGTGTCTTTCTGTGTGTCTTCCTGTGTGTCTGTCTGTAGATCTGTCTGTGTGTCTGGCTGTGTGTCTGCCTGTGTGTCTGTCTGTAGATCTGTCTGTGTGTCTGGCTGTGTATCTGTCTGTGTGTCTGTCTGTAGATCTGTCTGTGTGTCCATCTGTGTATCTGCCTGTGTGTCTGTCTGTAGATCTGTCTGTGTGTCTGTCTGTGTATCTGCCTGTATGTCTGTATGTAGATCTGTCTGTGTGTCTGCCTGCGTGTCTGTCTGTAGATCTGTCTGTGTGTCTGGCTGTGTATCTGCCTGTGTGTTTGTCTGTAGATCTGTCTGTGTGTCTGGCTGTGTATCTGCCTGTGTTTCTGTCTGTAGATCTGTCTGTGTATCTGCCTGTGTGTCTATGTGTGTGTCTTTCTGTGTGTCTGTCTGTGTATCTTTCTGTGTATCTATCTATGGCACCGTATCGCTAGAACGCTTAAACCAACTAAAATGCGTTTGTTTATTTGAAAGCATGTTTTCTAGCGAGTGTTCGACATGTTTGATCAAAATTGGTTCAGCCGTTTAGAGGGTTTTTCTAAATTTTAAATATGTAATATTTATCATTTAAAGATTTCGACATAACAATAAGAATAACAAACGACAAATTCTTTAAGTTTTAGAAAGATAGATTGACATGAATTTGAGTATTCGACAACTTAATCTGCAAAATTAAACGTGTTAATGCAAATTATGCTTTGTTTTACTGCACTATGTGTAACTGTGCGCATCTTTCGCACGGAATGATATTTAATATTTATTATGTTATGTGACGGTTATGCATTTTAAAATAAGAGGAGTTAAGGTCAAATCAAAAAGTGCTCTTGATTGCAACTTATACAGACTGTGCTCTTTCTATCACGATTAAGTATAATCATCATCATTTTCAGTCTTTTATCGACCACCTCTCTTTGTGTACGCCACTCGTCACGGTCCTGGCATATAACTGCGAAACACTTCGTTCGTTCGTCTATTTGTATCACTATCTTTCGAATATGCAAGAGCGATAGAGAGGGAGATAACGAAATTTAGATTTTCGACGTTCGTGGTAGGCCGGCAGAGAACTGTTTCGATTTGAGCGATAAGATGCTTGATTGTTCTCGTATTCGGTGTAAATATTTTTTATTGGTATTGAATTTTTATAAAAACTTGTGGAGAGAAAAAAATAATAATTTTTGTTCATCCCTAATAACCTAACTATAATACTATTGAACAGCCATAAATTGGTATCTAATCTACTATCTACTCATAACTTCGGTTTTGTTGTATACTTGTAGTTGTTGCTGTGTAATCACCAGAGATCGGATATTCGGATCGATATTTACCTAAACTTGGCAAAATCCCGGAAACTGTTAAGAAAATATGGAGGCAGCTTCTTAATTGTAATAAGTTTAATAAATATGCTCCGGGACTCCGGGATCGCACAAAATGACATAAGAAGGCACACATTTACCAACATGTTTAGTTTATGGATATTTTTGACTATTTTTGTAAGGAAATAAGTTGCTATATAGATATAACAATAACAGTGTATGTAGTGTAGCCGCAGCGTGAATTGGCAAAGTAATGTAAGTATTTCTCTATACTTATCTTACATATCTGGTAAGTTCTATATTATAGTAGATTCAAGGGTTCTGTAATATAGGAGAATAATAAAACAATTTTTTTAAAGAAAATCCGAATCACAAAGCAAAGAAGAAACCGTTGTTGAATAGACGAGTAGAAACGTAAAACCAAAGTATATATGACACCCGAATGCATGTACACTGTACAGTACAGCAACGAATGATCTATGTGCATTTTAGAAAAAAATTAAAATTACTCTCAACACCCCACTTAACTTCTAAGATAAAGCCCACGTATATACCTGTAGTACAAGTGGTGATGAATTTTCTTTGTATTGCCCGCCTTTTTTACCTGCTATGCGTGAGACAATGGCGGCAGCAGAGATAGCGGGAGGGTAAAAAACTAAAAAGTTGTGACCACGGGGATAATGTCGTCCATGAAACGTCGGAGGTAAACAATTTTAAAAGTACTAGTAGTTTTAAAAGTACTAGTACTTACGATAAGTTCCGATAAACTAAGTAATGATAATGATATTTCGCTAGTTGAATAAATCTCAGGTAAATTAAATAGGTAAATTAATATTTCCCCATAGTAAATTACATTAAACACATAATAAATAAGCTTATACAATATACACTGTAATATGAGTTTGGACTACCTTGTTACTTAGTTAACACGTTCACTGTCCAGTGCCCCATATATGGATCACGCTGAGCTATCTCCACACTTCCGTGCCTCACAGATGGGCCACTAACGACCGTGTCCGCACTTAGATTAGTTAGTATCACTTCATACTGCAGGATAATATAGGGATAATTCTGATATAATAATGTTTTTGGCTAGTTAGACAACAGCATACAGAAAGATATTGTACTTATTCGAAACCGTGCTTGTTTGTTTCTTAGTGACCCATATGTGGAGCATGGACGTGTGATTGAAGTAATTTGCTTGGACGTACGAGGAGATCCATACATATTGTATGGGGCCTGTTAACGCGTTAAGAAATCCCGGAAATTTTATTACGAAAATAAAGTTGAGTCCGTCTCCATACCGTTCACGCCGCCAAAGTTTAGGTAAATATCGATCCGAATATCCGATCCCTGGTAATCACTTATCAGTAAGTAAGTTTTGCTAAGCGACTTAAAAATATCCCTTTAGAGTCACGTCATCAATTTTAAATTTTAAATCTACCGATAAAATCTGAACAGCCTGTATATCAGATCTACATAAAGGTTGTGCTACACTTACGTATTCATTGTCACTCGTAACATTTGTCGTGATGATGGGTGTGAGATTGGGTGATGTGCACGCCTCTTAATACCTATTTGATCTCAGTAACCTTGTATTGTTATTAAAATCCAATGAAAGGAATATCAAGAAGCGGCGTGGTAGCTTTAGTTGACTACAAAAACAATTTTATTAATGGATGACCCCAACTTGTACAATGAAACCTGATAATACTGTGCCCGTATTCTAATTTTAAAATACATAAACAATACATTAAAAACACAATCTATCTTCAACATAACTCCAACACACAACAAATAATCGACCAATATTGAAGCTTTTTTTTTTCACAAAAAGAGATACGTTTAATCAGTTTCACCTATCTGCCAAACTGCACAGCAGTTTGTTGGCAGAAAACTTATTTTACCCTCCACCTATTAATTTAGGTACGTACTTCTGTGGCTGTGGGAGTGTTTGTTTACTCCATTTGCAATAACATGTATTCGAGTTACGTCAGAATAATTTTCAAGCAAATACTGATATTTCTGATTCAGACGTTTTATTTATGCGCTAGCTGTATTGCGTAGTTAATGCATTGGAGTTGTATTGAAGTTGGATCGTGTCTGAACGTGTTTTAAAGTTAGAATACGTCACTGTTTATAATAGTTATGAAATGACCTTTTGACCTGGTCAAGATTATGTAAAGTTAATGATTGGAATTAGGTAGCTACCTAATGTTCCAAGTATGTGTGCATTTCTAATCTCTTTAATCCCTTTACAATTTAATAAGTAAGCGTTTGGTCAATTATGATAGTTCATAATTTTATTAATAATTATGCCGTAGTAACTATTATTTGTAACGGGCTATGTACCATGTGAGTTTTTACGTCAGTTACTCCGTGATGATGGCGCATGCAACTGTGCTGAAATATCGGGTACTCAAAAACCCCAATGTACATGATCTATACCCCGTTACAGATAATAGATATAATGTGAATTACCATGTGACCTTGAAATCATATTTATATTTGTTTGTTCAAACTATATTGCACAATACAGAATACAGAAACAAAGTAGAAATGGCGGACTTAATGCCCGAAGCACAGATTATATTCACAGATTATTTCGGGGTCGCCAGAACAAGGATTTGAAGACGAACCTAATGATGTCATTATTTTTTTATCAGCCATATTGATACTTAATTCTTAATAACATATTGATACTTAATAACTCATTGTATTGTTCATGATTATGTAGAAAAAAACGTTTTTGCAAACAAGTTGGTCACCCTACTAAATCTTGTCACTTCCCATACAGCATATGTCAAAGTCAAAACTGTTAAAAGTCATAGGTTGACCATGGTTTTCTTGGTTTTAAATACATTTTACCTGAAAATAAAAACAATAAAAAAGCAATAGAAAAATTTTAACAGTTCTGTTCTGATCATATACTACTAGTTACCTTCATTAATGTTAGTAATGTTAACCAGATATTTATGTCAGAAAAAGTGGTTCTGGATCAGGATGCAAAAATCATCTAAATGCCGGCAATAATCAAAAACAGAAAATAGGTCACTTAAACACACAGTAATTTATTACTTATCTTTGTAACTGAAGCATTAGTTATATTATTATCTACGGGACCAAAATAACTGCTTTAAACTACGAGTGTAAAAAAAGATAATGTTATGCTTGCTTTTTTTATTAATTTTAAATAATTAATTTTCTCCACAGTTCGATCTCTCATTTTATCGTTGCTTAAGTAATTCCTAGACTGTAAATATTGCAACTTAACATACGACAGACGCAATAATTAACAATATCGTGCAGTAGCAAGTATTATTCAAACTTACGAGCAAAAGGACGTAAAATAATAAGAGAATGTGTGACATAAGTCGTTTTGGGCTGGATCGGTGGAATAGTGTTGTAAGAATCGTGTCGATAATCCCGATACGAGTGACGAGTAAATCGATATCCGTTATTTATGGTAGGGAAGCGACAGAAGTTTATACATTTATCGTTGCTTTTAGAATTCACTTTACATTGGGTATTTTATAGT
Organism: Pammene aurita; assembly: GCA_947086415.1. Classification (NCBI taxonomy): domain Eukaryota; kingdom Metazoa; phylum Arthropoda; class Insecta; order Lepidoptera; family Tortricidae; genus Pammene; species Pammene aurita. The sequence goes on along the minus strand of OX352302.1, from coordinate 32,762,196 downwards.
GTACTTTTAACAAAAGAGCTTAAACCGTGAATGGCTCAAGACAATAGTAAGGTCTTGAGCCATTAGGTTAATTTAGTTTAGCTTAATTTAGTCAAAAAGAACGTCGATATTATAAAAGGTAGTTACTCTACTGAGACATAGTGTATATACAAAAAATCACTCTATATCTTAATTAAAAAAAAAATAATTAGAGTGTATGTTGTTATTTCAATAGAGTACTTAATTGTCACCAATTTAAATAAGTACCTCATCATATCAGCCGAAAGACGTCCACTGCTGGGCATAGGCCTCCCCCAAAGAGTGCCACAATGACCGGTCCTGCGCCACCCGCATCCAGCGGACTCCCGCGACCTTCACCAGGTCATCAGTCCACCTTGCGGGGGGTCTACCCACGCTGCGCCTTCCGGTTCGTGGTCGCCACTCGAGAACCTTTCCGCCCCAACGGCCATCGGTTCTACGAGCAATGTGCCCCGCCCACTGACACTTTAGTTTAGCGATTCGGAGGGCTATATCGGTTACTTTGGTTCTGCTGCGGATGGCCTCATTTCTGATGCGATCACGCAGAGAGACTTCAACCATAGCCCTCTCCATTGCCCTTTGGGTGACTTTGAGCTTTCTTATGAGGCCCATTGTAAGCGACCACGTTTCAGTACCATATGTCATCACTGGCAACACACACTGGTCAAAGACTTTCGTCTTTGAAAATGAGATAAACAAAGCTCTTAGTGATGTCATCAATTGGCTAGAACTTAACAACCTACAAATTAATATAGATAAAAGCAAATTTATGTTATTCAAATCTTATAGATCTGAAATTTACCATGTGGTAGTTAGTCACAATTTACACGAGATTGAAGAAGTAACAAGTACAGTTTTTCTCGGAATGACACTCGACGTTCATTGCAACTGGAAGGAACATGTAGACATAGTATGTAAGAAACTTAACAAATTAATTTTTGCTCTCTGGCGTATCAGACTAACTGTATCGTTTAAAACAGCCTTATTAATCTATCACGGATATATTATGTCTATTTTACGATATGGTATAATTATGTGGGGCAACTCTACTCACTCTGATCGCGCCTTTGTCGCTCAAAAAGATTGCCTCCGGACCCTTTGTGGAGTAGAAAGACTGACTCCTTGTAAACCATTATTTATCAAACATAAATTATTATCCTTCCCTTGTCTTTATATTTATGAAATATCTGTTTTTGTAAAACTCAATATAGAACTATTTATCTTTATTAGAGAGAAGGAGACAACACGGTCACACAGACGCTATAGGTTAGCAGTACCAACTTGTAATAGTTCAGCACTTAGAAGGAAAAGCGCTAATAACATGTGTATTACAATTTTTAATAAAATACTAGTTGAAATAAGGACATTGCCTATTAATGAGTTTAAAACGAAATTGTATAAAATATTGATTGACAATTGTTTTTATAGTGTTACAGAATTTTTTTCGTACAATTTTTAAATGTGAAATGACATATCTGTAATTGTGCTTGTATGTAAAAATTGATAATATTGACTTCTAACTATTTAAATTGACTAATAATTGACTTGTAATTTTACACTAATTTAACTATGTTATGGACTTTTTAATAATTGAATTAATGTTTTTTATTTAAAATTATTTCTTGATAGTTGTTATATTGTTAATCAATTCGCTTTCAAACGACTTTCACATGTCTACATAGACTGAATATATTAAGGGAAGCACTGTATATAACCCATCAACATCTTATGTTACCATATGTTCTTTGTGAATAAATAATTTCATTCATTTCATTCATTCATTCATTCATTTAATTCATTCATTCATTCATTGAGACACTGCGGAATATTGGACAAAAAGAGCTTCCCGAACGCTGCCCAACCGAGTCGGATTCGTCGATTGACCTCTTTCTTGAAGTTGGATCTACCTAACTGGACAGTATGTCCTAAATATATATATCGTCCACAACTTCGAGTGTAAAGTCTCCGATTGTAACTGGAGTTGGTGCTACATGGGTATTTGACGTGATCTTCGTCTTATCCATGTTCATCTTTAGACCAACTCGCTCGGAGGCTTTACTGAGGTCATCGAGCATCTCAACTCCTCCATGGTCTCAGCCAAGACTACTATGTCGTCAGCAAACCGAAGGTGAGTGATGTACTCGCCGTTTATGTTGATGCCTAGCCTTCTCCAGTCCAGAGTCTTGAAAACATCCTCCAGTGCAGCGGTAAACAGTTTAGGAGAAATAACACCTCCTTGCCTGACTCCCCGCTGCAACGGAATAGGCTTCGAGTTCTGGTCCTGGAGTCGGACTGACATAGTGGCGTTCTCGTACAAACACTTCAGCACTTCGATATAGCGATAGTCCACTTGGCACCTCTAGAGAGATTGTAGTACAGCCCAGGTTTCGATCGAGTCAAAGGCTTTCTCGTAGTCCACGAACGCCAAGCAGAGGAGGGGCAGGTTATACTCCTCAGTCTTCTGTATAACCTGACGGAGTGTATGGATGTGGTCTACGGTACTAAAGCCTCTTCGGAAACCGGCTTGTTCGGGAGGCTGGAAGTCATCTGGCCTGCGTGCGAGACGGTTCGTAATGACTCTTGAAAACAGCTTATAGACATGGCTCAGAAGTGAAATGGGTCGGTAGTTCTTCAGTAACGCGTTATCACCCTTTTTGAAGAACAATACCACCACACCTCTGTTCCATGCCTTAGGCGTTCTCCCTTCTAGTAAAACGGAGTCGAACAACTTCTGAAGGGCCATAAGGACCGGTTTACCACCCGCCTTCAGAAGTTCGGCTGTAATTCCGTCTTCACCAGGTGCCTTATTGTTTTTGAGCTGTTTAAGAGCCATTCTAATCTCGTACAGGCTGATGTCCGGGATGTCTTCGGTATAATGTCGGGTCAGTCTAGCTCTAGGGTATTCCGCCAGATCAACTTCAGGTCTGCTAGTTGATGTGTATAGCTGTCCATTAAAAGTCCTCTATCTCCCCCAGAAGCTCGGGTCTGGATGAAACGATTCTACCATCCTCAGTTTTTAATTTGGCGAGCTGGCTCTGCCCAATAGACAAATCTCTTGCGAAAACTTTAGAGCCCTTATTCTGCTCAATGGCCTCTACAATACGATTTGTATTGAATTGGCGCAAATCACGGGTAAGGGACTTAGAGATCCGTTTATTGAGCTGCCGGTATAATGACGCATCTGCTGAGGATTGCAGAACCATTTCTCTCCTTTCCTCGATGAGTTTCTGAGTGGAGTCAGAGAGCCTTTTCGTTCTGTTGCCCCGCTGGGCCTTAAAAAACTTAGACCCAGTACTATGGACAGCTTCCACAAACCCGTCGTTGAATTCGTCCACATCGCCGCCTAGACAATCGAAACGGTTTTGGAGTTCCAGCTGGAAGCTCTCAGGGTTTTGGATTTGAAGTGCTGCTGGACGGAGCGTAGACTTCATCAGTCGATAGCGCTCTAGCTTAACACATATATTCAATGTGCCTCTCACCAGACGGTGATCACTTCCGGTTTTAACCGTATTGATCACAGAGACATCATTGAATATATGCTTCTTCGTCGACATGATGAAGTCAATCTCGTTTTTAGTTGCACCGTCGGGACTCATCCAGGTCCACTTCCTGTGCTCACGTTTCTTGAAGAAGGAGTTCATCATGTAGAGTCTCTCCTTCTCCAAGAAGCCAGCCAGTAGTTGGCCCCGGTGGTTCCGACTTCCAAATCCAAATTGCCCCACTCTCAGCTCTTCACCATCTCTCTTGCCCAGTTTCGCGTTGAAGTCCCCCATAACAACGGTGAAGTAGGTTTTGGAGCTATGCATGGCCTTCGATATATCCTCATACATAGCCTCCACCTCGTCATCGGAGTGTGCCGAAGTCGGCGCATACACCTGTATGACCTTCAACGAGTACCTCTTGGATACTCTGAGTATAAGGTACGCCACCCTAGTCGACACACTCTCGATCTTCACCACGTTGTTCACGAGGGACTTATGGACGATGAACCCGACACCTCCCTGGGACTGTTGGTCGCCCTCCCGGAAATAAAGCAAGTTGCCGGACTTTAGGATTATCGTTTCCTCCCCCTCTCTTCGGACTTCAGATAACCCTATGACATCCCAACGCAACTTGCTCAATTCTTCCTCCAGTTCCACTATCTTTTCGTCGGTCTGCAGTGTACGCGTGTTATATGTTGCCAGGGTCAGAAGTCGTCGGTGGTGGTAGCCGGATCTTTGCCGGAGATTCTTAGCACCCCTGACCCCGCTAGTACCCTGGCCGCTACCATAACCAGGGCACCGGGGGTCACCGGACACTCGGGGCCGTGGTTTTTTGGTTCTTTCCATGGGGGGTGAATGCCGTAATCGCCACGCTTGGCATGCGGGTTGGCGATCGCAGTATCTCCACCGCACTCCGAGGATGCTGCTGCCCATCCCCCGGTGGTCTTGGCCGTAGTTTTAGGACATACTCCGGGTCCAAATAAGTACCTAATACACATTATTTTCATATAAATTCAGACGATACCATAAGAAACATGACACGACTTCAATGAAAATATGTACCTATATAGTTCGTTTTCATTCAAGTCGTTACTATGTTTCTTAAACGACAAAAGTATACTACTGGAAACTAGTTTGCATGAAAAAAGAACAGGAAATATTCCATGAATAACGCACATAAGAAACAAATACGTCTTCATTTCACTTGCAAAATTTTATCGATATATCTATCGTACGGGTACATCACTACAGCCTGACCTTTCACATGCAGGGGTCGAGAACCTTTTGATACTTACCAACAATATTGTATTTATAATATGCAGTCGACTAAAAAAATATTAAGACATGTATTGTTTAACGGTATTATAAAATTTATAAAACTTGACGTTTACATTTAGGTACAAAAACAGCTGTTGACTTTAACCCTTTACCAGGTGAAGGGATATAATTATATGTCTCCCACATAGTATATCGTTTACCATAGTCCGGTTTAAACTCCGAACCTCCTACAAAATATCCCTGAAAATATGATTTCATGATCTTCATTCAGACCACACAGCTAAATCCATTAATGTATATTTAGTGGAATACGGGAATGCTTTTTTAACCTATAAAAATGACATAAATCACAAGACCGATTTTATTTTGTGACCTGTTAGAATACGTTAAGTACTAATAATAGAAAATATTTTGTCAATTGTTAGCATTGAGCTAGGTATAATACATGTATTTGTTTGCTACACATAGAAAAGATTATGTAAGTTTTATTTTTCTCCACCAGGCTATCGCTTTTTACTATTGCAACATAACTTCACATTTTATAACAGTTTTGTCAAGAGCATATGTCATCTTAGCCATTTGTAATTCGTTTAGAATTCAAGGTCACTTATATTTTGACAATTTGTTTTCGATTATGCTCACATAGTCTATTGACCAAACTGATATAAAATGACAGATAATGTTGAAATAGTTGAATACAATAGTATGGTAAAGGAAAATATATCTCGTATAATCTTTTCTTGTTGTTATTAATAAATATCTATATAATACCTAGCGCGACGTCAAAAACTGTTAAAAAATATTTTTTGCTATAAGTATCATATTCTCTAATTATAAAAATCTCTAAAACCAAAAAAGAAATCGCACTTGTGTTATCGCAGCTCAAAACTGTTCGCGTACTGTACTAATTTAGCAGCCATTTAAATTGACTTGACCAATATATTCAGTGATTTGTGACAAAATATGAACACTTTACTTAATTTCAGCGAAATCATAGCAGGTAAGGGGTCGTCCAAAAATCATATGATCTTATTTGGCCTATTTTTGATCCCCCACCCATCCCCCTTGGTGATATTTGGTGATTTTAATGCACCCCCTCCCCCTCCCCCCCCCTCCCCCCCCTGACAAGGTCACGTGATAATTGGTGCGATAAATGTTTTTTTATTGGGTAAACGCATATAAAAAATAGAGCCTATTATGTGATCTGATAAAATTTTGTATGGAGGGTTGACCGTCTGGGACAACGGGTACCATACAAAAAAAAAATCACGTTCAAAAATGATTTATCCAATTTTTACAACTTACCAAGTATGCCCTTAAAAGGATGACCAGTATCTTTGTTACATCCTGTACAATACAGAACTTATTAGGACACGCTTGTTCTTCGAGGCCTGGTAAAGGGTTAAATATATATAAACGTAAAAGTCCTGACTGACTGACTGACTGACTCACTTAAATCAACGCCCAGCCCGAACCGTTGGACCTAGAGAGCTGAATTTTTAACAATAGGTAGTTTTTATAACGTTAGTATCCACTAAGAAGGGGTCTTTCAAAATTCATCCCCTAAGGGGGTAAAAAGGGGGTTGAAAGTTTGTATGGTTGAGGTTTAAAATTTTGAGTTTGAGATTTGAAACATCGTTCGTTTACTAATTAAAAAAAAATAATGGTTATTTGAGCGTTTTTTAAAAGTCAACCTCTAACGGGGTAAAAAAGGGGTTGAAAGTTTGTATAGAGCTTAATTTTTTTTTTGTGAGAGACTTGAAAGTTCGTTTGTAAGCTACTTACTTCAAGGCAAAAAAACTAATTTCAGCGTTTTTCAAAATTCCACACCAGAGGGGTTGAGACGAGGTTGAAAAGTTTGTAATAAAGGGAGGCCGTAACTACTGACGCTAGAAAGTTTTAATTTGCAGGACGAGTTAAATTTACAACTAATAAGAAGTGATTTTGAAAAATTCAACCCCTAAGGGGGGAAAAGTTTGTATCGTTGGGGTTTAAAATTTGGAGTTAGAGATTAGAAACTTCGTACGTTTACTAATAATAATAAAAAAAACGCAATTTCAGCGTTTTTCAAAACTCAACCTGTAACGGGGCTAAAAAGGGGTTGAAAGTTTGTATAGAGATTTACTATTTTTTTGATTTGAGATTTACTAGGAATTATTGTTCCTATTTCTGTTCCATTTCCATGTTCCAGAGTGAGCTCTTACAATAGTTTGGTCATCGTATCGCCAAATAAAACCACCACAATATAGTACACAAAGAAGTTACGCAAATAATAGGGTACATTTACGTTATTATTTGCATATTAACTTATTTGTAACTGAAACTATGTCTACGTTACCCATTATTTCGCCAAAATAGCTATAAGTATAAATAGATTAAGAAGATGGTTCGGGGATTAACAAAAGTTAGTTCAGAAGATAAAATTGAATATGAAACTCTGTATGAGGAACCGTATTATACGCAAACGAAGTCGCGGGCAGAAAGCTAGTATACAATATTTGTAATGCCATTTATATGTTAATGTTTCATATTACTACCTGGACTCAATAAACTTTTTAATAGTTACACTGCACAAGGTATTAATTTGTTAATAATGGTTAATATTGCGTGCAATCCAATCTTGAACAGATCGTCTACATCTTATGACAATTTTGGGCTAAAGATAAAAAATAAAGATAAAGATAAAGCTAAAGATAAAGGATAAAAATAAAGATAAAGATATAGGTCAATATACAGATACATTTCTTGTCTAAACTGTGTACAAAGGTATAACATGTCATATATTTACGATATAGGTAGGTGTCAACAGTTTGCCCATGTCGAGCGTACAATGGCTGGTTTGTACACATATTTGATTTTAATAATTAGTAACTAAAGAGATAATTCTTGCAACAGTTGCTAATGGGTCTAGTTGGAAGACAACGTGCATGTGGCACCTCTGGAGGTGCAAGCGTCCATAGGCTACGATGGTAAGCAGCTACCTGAAGCTTGTTGGCCACTGTCGTGGTATTTATTTAAAAAATGCATTCGTTTTAGATCCTTTTATTTGTAGCTAGTCGTAGGGACACGATTCGGATGAAAAAATTGGTTACTAATATTTGATATGGATTTGATACTTGATTTTTAAAATTAGGCAGCCGTAAAATAGAGTAAGTTATCATTCGTTGATCCCGGTAGGATGTAAATATTTGTTACGAACATTATTATTAGCTATGTATTTTTATCACTAAATTGAATGTAAGCGACTAAAGGTCAGTTTTAATCTTTAAACGCTTGGGAATAAAGAATACGGAAATTGCTTGTTTTTTCCTTGTATATTACTAATAATATCATCTATATATATAAATGCCTTTGTCCTGACTGACTGATCCACGCAGAGCCGAAACTACTGAAGCTAGAAAGTTGAAAATTTCAGGTCTGGTTACATTTGTAATGAGTACAAGTAATAAGAAGCGATTTTGAAAGTTTCTACTCCTATGGGGGTAAAAAGGGGGTTGAAAGTTTGTATGGATGGAGTTTAAAATTTTGAGTTAGAGATTTGAAACTTTGTACGGTTACTGATAATAAAAATAAAATAAAAGTGATTTCAGCGTTTTGTGAAATTCAACCTGTAACGGGGTCAAAAAGGGGTTGAAAGTTTGTATGGAGATTACTATTTTTTTGTTTGCAGGCTACTAACTTAAAAGCAAAAAAACTGATTTCAGCGTTTTTCATAATTCCACCCCAGAGGAGTTGAAACGGGGTTGAAAAGTTTGTATTAAAGCGAGGCCGTAACAACTGAAGCTAGAAAGCAGGTCGGGATACATTTATAATTTGTACAAATAATAAGCAACGATATTGAAAAATTCAATCCCTAAGGGGGTAAAAAGTTTGTATGTATAGGATTTTAAATTTGAAGTTAGAGACTTGGAACTTCGTACGTTTACTGATATTTAAAAAATAATAAAAGTGATTTCAGCGTTTTGGATAGTTCTACTCCTGAGGGGGTTAAATAGGGGTAAGTTTGTATGCGGAAAACTTCTTTCTTTGAAATAGAGACTTGAAACTTTGTAGAAACATTATTTATTAGAATACTAAAAAAGTACTTTCAGAGTTTAAGGTAATTTCACCCCTGAGGGGGTTAAAAAGGGGTACAAAGTTTGTATTGGGGAAATGTTTTTTTTGAGCTAGAAACTTTTAACTTTGTAGGCAGATTACTTATTCAAATACAATAAAAGTACTTTCAGCATTATGGAAAATTCTACCCCTGAGGAGTTTAAATAGGGGTGCGAATGTGCTATTATGCGCGGACGAAGACGCGGGGCGGAAAGCTAGTTGTAATATATACGTAATACGAAAGATAAAGAAACTCTCAACAAAAATATTTCTAGTAAAATCACTTACTGGGTTTTTGAAACAAAGTTATTATTAATAACTGTAGTGTAGATAAGTATCAAGAAAATTGAAGTCTGTATTTTTATTATTTTACTAGCTTTTTCCCGCGGCTTCGCCCACGTACTAAAAGTACTAAAAAAGGAGGTTCTCAGTTAGACTCGTATGTTTGTATGTAGGAATGTATGTTTGTCCGCGATCATCTTGCGTTTCGCTGAACTGATTTAGAAGCGGTTTTCGGAAAAGTATTCGTTACATTCTGGAGGTTTCGGTATACCACGTTTTGAAGACGGCGGTTCCCTAATTTTTTATTTTAAAGAAATTATTGCAATAATTGTTTAATTGTTACGCCATCAACGACTTACTACTGAGAGATTATGATTAATACAGATTTCTACTCTTCAATAGAAGCTTTTCCCCGCGACTTCATTTGCGCGGAATTAGTAATCCACCCTCCTTTTTACCCGCTTAAGGAATGACTTCTGGGATAACAACTATTATATATCTTTCTCCAGAACGCAAAATATCTCCATACCAAATCATCTAAATAGGTTCAACGGTTATTAATTTCCCATACAAACTTTCAACCTCCGTTTCACCCCCTAGAGGGTTGATTTTCGAGATAAAAACTATCCAATATTGTTTACCGCGACTCAATCTACATAATATGTACCAATTTTCATTTCAATCGTCTGTTCAGCGGTTAATAATTCGCCATACAAACTACCAACATGTTTTCTACCCCTCTAAGATTGATTTTCGGAATCTTGAAGCAAATCAAATTATTTTGTTCAATATTTTTTGATTTGCAAGTTTTAATTGGTTTTCGGCTTAAAAATATTCTATATTGTTTCCTGGGGCTCAAACTATATCCACAACAAAATTATCTAAATCGATTCGCGGTAAAAAATACTCCATACAAACCTCCAACCACCATTTCACCCCCTTAAAGATTGATTTTCGAGATAAAAACTATCCCATGTCGTTTCCTGGTACACAAACTATCTCTATACCAAGTTTCATCTAAATTGGTTCAACGTTTAAAAATTCCCCATACAAACTGTCAACCCCCATTTCACCCCCTTAAGTGTTGATTTCGTAATCAGCGACCCGATAAACTGGTTTCTGGTTTAAGACATTTATTTCTCATAACGAATTTACAAAATTCACTTACATGAGATATACTAATATGTTATACATACTTTTAAAGCTAGCGTGCAGTTCACAATTTTATTTTTATACTAAAAATGCATTTATAAATACTATAATATTTGTTATACATTATAAAGTGGGTAGAAATCGTTTGTAATATTAACAACGGCTTAGAGAACGAGTTACTTCGACCGTCCTGTTCAGATGCGTCACAGTGTAGATAAGAAACAAATATTCACGAGTTATTAAACCATAGAAACAATACCCATGTTGATATTTAAATTTTGTCACCACATTTCCCCCTTATGGGTTGAATTCTCAAAAAAGCTGAAACACTTGTTTTCTCATTTATCGTTAGGAAAACTCCTGTAAAGTTTCGAATAAAATAGTTGAACTAATCTCGTTTCCCATACAAACTTTGAACCCCATTTCCCCCCTTAGGAGGTAAATTTTTAAAAATTATTTCTAAGTGCATCCTTATGCCTCATAAGGAGTCTACGTACCGCATTTGGAATCTCTAGAACCAGCGGTTTGGGCTGTGCGTTGATATGTCAGTCAGTTTCTTCTTTTATATATTTAGAAGAAGATTGCAATTTGGCACAAATACTTTCAAGAATTTTCATGTCCACAATATTAAATTTCAAAATCGATGCCATTTTCTTAATTAACGTCCCAAAAAATCACAAAAACGACACCCATATGGATATTTAGACATTTCAACCCCATTGTACCCTAACAGGTGAGATGGTATTTCACGTCCGCCACGTCAGATTTTAAAATCGTTGTTGTTTTCGTGATCAACGACCCGATAAACCATAGAAACAATACCCATGTTGATTTTCAGACTTTTTGACCACATTTCCCCTTTTAGGGGTTGAACTCTCAAAAAACCTGCAACACGTATTTACTCATTTATTGTTAGGAATACTTCTGTGAAGTTTCGAATAAAATAGACTAACTAATCTTGTTTCCCCATACAAACTTTGGACCCCATTTCACCCCCTTAGGGGATGAATTTTGAAAAATCCTTTCTTAGCGCACCCCTAGACCTTATAAGGAACCTACGTGCCAAATTTGGAATCTCTAGAACCAGCGGTTTGGACTGTGCGTTGATAGATCACTATGTCAGTCAGTCACCTTTGAGTTATATATATATAGATTAGTGCTAGTAAAAAGTTGTCGACCTCTGAACGGATCGTCAGCTGTTCGCAACATTTGGGGCACGAGTTCAAGTGTGTTACGTAATTATCACTTCTCACTATGAGTAATGTCCAAATTACACGTTGCTGTAATGAAATAAATGTTTTATAGACAGATGAAAGTGCCTTTGAGGTCAACTTGCAGAATATAATATTTTCATCGCACTAGCTCATTTTATCAATCGTAGCGGGAGCTCAAGTTCATTTTACTCCCAAGCGAGTTACAGCTTTTTATAAATTATGTCACCCTCCCATGGGAGTTCATACCTACGAACCAAAACGGTTTTAAGTAAAATATTTGATTAATATTTGATTTTGGTATAATGATGCTACTGGTGGGAACCTTTAATTGGCTCTCTGTTAATTGCCAATATATCTACACTATTATTATTAGCTGTTGGTTCCCCGAATAAATAAATAAATTAAAATCAAGCTATGGTTGAGTTTTACTTTTAAAATAATGACGCTTATCATTTGTTTTTTTTGACGGTTAAAAAAAACAAAAAAGGGGAGTAAAATATTTTATAGACATTTTTCAATCGTGGCTGTATGCCGAATGGGTGTGCCTTCGACACAACCTCAAAGAGTAGTATATTTATACTGTCAGACAATTGTCAAAATAGCGGACATATGTCTGTTTATTTTAATGTATTTCACATTTTAGATTTCGAAAGATTTTAATATTTTTTTGCTTATTTTTATATATTTCACCGATTTTTGGAATTTTGGAATTTTTTTCATGATTTGTACCGCCATGCCATTGCCATTTTGGCCAACTCGATTGTGCCAGCGGTCGGGGAGGAGGGATTTTCATTACGTTACCGATACATCGATGTGGTAATAAATTTGGTATAAAATACACTAATGTTACATTACTGGTTGCAATAATAAATAAATAAATATAATAAATAAAAAATTAAAAAATTATTTCTTTGGTTATAAACCTTATAACATTTAAAAATAATGGTGGTCATTAGTCATTACATACGGTTTCTGAACGCAGAATAGAGGATTTATGATATCGGTGCAGATAAAGTATTTCCCTTCTACCTACTACTACTAAAAGTTCAGTAGACAAAAGAAATAGGTTTGCGCTGATATGATATATTGGTATATTAATTCTTACAATATGCAAGTTATTGTTTGCGAAGTTTTGCAATCTTTTGTATATTTCATGTATCATCTTGTTAATGATAAGCCACAGAATAATGTTACAGATTGTACTTACAGCGTGGTTTGGTATATCGTACCTTTGTTTATTGATCGCCACTTTCCTGAATAAAGGTTGAGGGAGGCGATGGCTGAGATATGCGTCATACTCGTGAACGGGTGCTGTTTGTTAATCATATTTAATTTTAGTTTAATTGGCTTTAGACACAACATTCGGTGCTTGATTTTCCATATTTTTTTATTATATAGAATATATAGATCAAGACACTAGGAGACCTTATACATCTCTAAGGATAATTTAGAAATAGTATGTTTATTGTATACTAGAATCACTTCCTTTTTTAGGGTTCCGTAGTCAACTAGGAACCCTTATAGTTTCGCCATGTCTGCCCGTCCGTCCGTCCGTCCGTCCGCGGATAATCTCAGTGACCGTTAGCACTAGAAAGCTGAAATTTGGTACTAATATGTATATCAATCACGCCGACAAAGTGGTAAAATAAAAAGTGGAATTTTTTTTTTATTAGGGTACCTCCCCTATACGTAAAGTGGGGAGTGATTTTTTTTTTCATTTCAACCCTAACGTGTGATATATGATTGGATAGGTATTTAAAAATGAATAGGGGTTTCCTAAAATCATTTTTCGATAATGTAAATATTTTCGGAAATAATCGCTCCAGAAGTAAAAAAATATGCGTCCCCCCCCCTCTAACTTTTGAACCATAAGTTTTAAAAATATGAAAAAAATCTCAAAAGTAGAACTTTATAAAAACTTTCTAGGAAAATTATTTTGAACTTGATAGGATGAATAGTTTTTGAAAAAAAAATACAAAATAATTTCTGAACTAAGTTTGTAATTTAACCGTATAAGCAGGTGTTTATTGTACCTGTAATTTCTACAAAATTACAATGAAATGACGTGCTTTCAAATAAAGTAAAAACGGTGAAAATCGGTTCACGCAATAAAGAATTATCCCATAAAAATCATCTTCCATACTTTATGCTCGCGCGCAATAGTTTACTTAATTTGCCGATAGATGTCGCTGTACGTGGAACTCTCATATCATATCCTACATAGCGGTGTTATTAACTCTTAAGTGGGGACACTTACTGTGACGGACGGAAAACTACGGAACCCTACAGTAAGCGTGGCCCGACACGCTCTTGGCCGGTTTTTTTTTTATTTAAATTCAAAATTTGTTTCTAACTGTTGATGATGGATTATTATAATTTGGAAATTTATGTAGAAGACACAGTTCAGGTAAGAAAGTATATCAAACTTGTATGTAATTCATTTTCAATAGTCAGATTTGGACTCATCTTTTTTCTTTGGTATTTTTCTTAAACTATGACCTATTGTTGGTTAATCTAACCTTGGTTTGATATGTTTTCTTATAGAACAACGCACTTATATGTATTGTTTAGTTTTGATGTACTGTTGTTTTGAAAAAATAAGTCCCGCCGAGTTTCTTATCGGACATAATTCTCGGGTCAGAGGTGTAGGGTTAGAACCGGTGTAGTTTGTTTTTTTTTCTCTCTTTTACTTTGACGTGTAAAAATGCCCTTGTGGCCTACTTACTGAATAAATGTTTGAGTTTGAGTTTGAGTTTGAGATCTCTGTGAGGTTGAGATATTAATGTTGGAGTACTTGAGTTCTAACAACCAGTGTTTGGTAAATTAAGAATAAAAATCACTGAAAGTCCGAAAATATTCAGTTTGTGACAAAGCATGTCATATATTTATGCTTTGAAAAGGTACGGTCAAACAATTTGATTCTAAGGCCACCTTGCTATGTCAGATATGACACAATAATGAGAGCAATAAAACCTGTCTAGTTAGATTGCTTGACCATCCTTATTTCTAGATCCGTGCATCTGGCAGCTTTTAATGGGTTACGGTCAGGCAGACTGAGTGACAGACTAGCAAAATTTTTAAGTTGTAAAAAAGTAATACCAAAACAGTTACAAGCTGACGAAATTGTCGCATTTATATAGGACTGGGCCTATATTTTAACATTAGAACAAAAATATTGCGTATTATTGCGGAATCGAATACTGTAGACGATAAACTGTGAATGACATGATTCATCATTTGTCACTACTTTCCCCGAACAGAAACCCCAGGCAATGATATACTTAATCGAATTTATCACATAGTTTTCCACAATATTTTATTTGTTATTATTTTTATTTGGAAGAAACAGTCATACATTAACATTACAATATTGCATAAAACACAGAATCTAGGATTTGTATTATTGAAATGATTTGCATACTTTGACCTCCACCAATGAACAGCTGCCAGAATTCCGGATCTAGAAATAAGCCTAGTATAGCAATCTAACTATACCTTATCCACGATAACGAGCTAGTACTAGAAAACTCAGACTGCACGTGATTGGTCAACGATAAGGGCGATGCAGGTGCAACGGGTAAGTTTACATGACAGTCAACTCTGTTTCTTTTACGAGGCGGACGTGTCTAAATGCTCTCCTTTGTATTGTTTCTCGTTAAAAAAAATAAAACAGTGCTACGTTTACCCCATTTACCCCCTTATCACTGCGAATTAAATCCAATAGAGTTGATTTGGTCACAAGTCAAGGGGTACGTAGACAACAATAATAAAACTTTTAAATTAGCGGAAGTGAAACAATTACTCCAGGAAGCTATTTCTAAAGTAAATGCTGAGTCATGGAAAAAATGCATCAAGCACGTAATAGAAGTGGCAGAACCAAAAATGAGTACAGTGGAACCGGCGGAAAGATTTGTAATAGATTTAGAAAATGATTCTAGTGGATCGGAGATGGAATAAATATTTATATTAAGAAACACCTTGTTTTTTTTAATGGTTATGTATACCCAAACACCTATTTAGTTAAATAAATATTTTGACTATCCCTTAAATATTTTTGAACTGCATATTGTAATCAATAAATAATTGTATAAAGAATTTAGTCCACCAATTTGTCATTTCAGTATTGATCATAAATATGCAGTCGGTTATTAAAGCCTAACAAAAAAGAGTATAAAATAAAATATTATAACCCTAAGAAACTTCAAAAAATAAATAATCGCATCGAAGGCATGTAAGCCGAGCCGGAATGAGAGGTTCCATTGTTTACGCCCACTGCCCTTTTTTGTCCTTATCGTCTGCATACAAAAGTGCAAAAGAGAGACCGCTATACTAGCTCGTTATCGTGGATAAGGTATAGAGGGGTTTCGTTGCTATCATTATTGTGTCATATCTGACGTGGCCAGCTCTCCGTCTATAGGTATAACTTATGCTTTACTAGACAAGCTTTTATGACACGATTGGTTGACTCCACATATAAAATCTAAATCTAAATCAAATATTTTATTAATAAAATAACAATGTCACACATTTTACATTTAAACATTTTACATATTTTTTTCATAATTTTATTATATAGGTAGGTCTACCTTAAATTATTTAACTATTTATTATAAATACCTTTCTTCTCTTATTTTTTACAGTCTAATAATCGATCCGACTTATTAAAATAAAAAGTGCACAATGACCTATTTCAATCCTAAAGCAAGGTCGTTCACCTATACATTAAAAAATCACACCTTTTTTTAACCTGTCTGTACCAATTTTAATTTCTAAAATCACGTAGATTTCAGACGAGTGACCACTCTTTGTCGACACTTACTCTATGCTTGCATAAGTGAAGGTTAACATTTTTAAGGTCACCGCTTAGTACTGATCTCATTCCAATCGCTTCCATTACATAGGCGAGTCGTTGACTCACGCGAGCCAGCCGTATGAGAGATTTTGACGATGGGGAATTTTATAAGAAAAAACCAGCCAAGTACGTGTCGCACCACGCATAATGGAGGGTTCCGTAGCTTCAATGGAATAAGAACCAGACTAATGCCAAAAGGTCGTATCTGATGCCTATGTAAGAAGTTTTTTTGGAAATAACTCAAAAATGGCTAGACCTATAATGTTCAAAATAATTTTACTAAAAAGTTTATCATAATGCGCATCTTCTCAAATTTTTTCATATTTTTTGGACATACGGTTCAAAAGTTACAGGTGCAATGGGGGGACACTATTTTTCCGACTTTCGAAGCGATTATTTCCGAAAATATTTACATTATCAAAAAATGATTTTACTAAACCCCTCTTCATTTTTAAATACCTATCCAACAATATATCACACGTTAGGGTTGAAAAAATAAAAAATCACTCCCCACTTTACGTACAGGGGAGGTACCCTAATAAAAGGCCATTTACCGATTTTACTGTAATCAATAACATACTAGCTGCTGTACTGAACTGGTTTACTATTAACAATTTGCTACTTAATGCTAAGAAAACCAAATGTATTAGATTTGTTTTGCCAAACGTTGCACCGGTGGACACTAAGATTCTCCTGAACGGTGAATGTTTAGAGATAGTAAATAAAGCAGTGTTCCTTGGTTCGACGTTGGACAAAAATCTACAATGGAGTCCTCATATAAGAAAACTCGCTCTTCGATTAAGCTCGGCCGCTCATGCCGTTAGGAGAATTAGACAATTAACGAATATTGACACAGCTCGCTTAGTTTATCACAGTTATTTTCATAGTGTAATGTCATATGGTATTCTGGTTTGGGGCAAAGCAGCTGATATACAGACTATATTTGTTTTACAAAAAAGAGCCATCCGCTTTCTGTATAACTTAAAGGCAGGTGCATCAGTTAGAGAACTATTTAAAGAAATCAATATTTTAACTGTTGCTTCGCAATATATCTATGACAATATTATTTATGTTGTAAAGAATATACATACATTCAAAAAATTTTCTGACATCCACAGCTATAACATTAGAAATAAAAACAAGCTTGCTATCAGAAGTAGTCGTTGCAAGGCATATAAGTCATTTTTTGGTCAAGGTATTCACATTTATAACAAGTTACCCGTCGATGCTTTAAATTTATCATTTCCCGCTCTTAAGAAATATTTGAAAAAAAGTTTAATGTCAAAGGGTTATTACAGGGTCGAGGACTATATGACGGACAAACATGCATGGCCCAAACCAGAAACTACTACAAAATCATCTAAGATTTAGAGGACACAGTTCAGATAGGAAAGCATATCAAACGTTTTGTGAAGCAATCAGATTTGGATTTTATTATTATTATTTTATTTTAATTAAACAATACGTACATTGTATATATCTCAAGCTGTTTTGATATGTCTTCTTATAGAACTACGCATTATTGTGTATCTTTAAGATATAATATTACTGTATTACTGTTTTGAAAAAATAAGTCCCGCCGAGTTTCTTGCCGGTCATAAATAATACTTCTCGGGTCAGAGGTGTAGGGTTACAACCGGTGGTAGTTTTTCTTTTTATCTCTGACGTTCATAAGTGCATTGTAATGTGCCTAAATTGAAGAATAAATATCTTTTATCTTTTTTTATCTTTTTTAAACGGTTTTTCCACTTTTTGTTTTACCACTTTGTCGGCGTGATTGATATTTCAGCTTTCTAGTGCTAACGGTCACTGAGATTATCCGCGGACGGACGGACGGACGGACAGACATGGCGAAACTATAAAGGTTCCTAGTTGACTACGGAACCCTAAAAAGGGACCTTGATTGTGGTTAATAATAATGTTTGATCTTCTTCCTCCTAGCGTTTGTCCCGGCTTGGGGTCCGCTCAAAAAAAAATGTTTGATGACATCAATATGACGTATAGACTTAGTTAAGAAGTTATCGACGTGGAAAAAATGGGCATCTATGAAGAGTGATTTTTTTGTGACTAGACGTTTACGAGTTATGCGTAATAATACTAATAATATTAACATGATTAATACCATTTAAAAATGTGAAATGTGTGTACCTATAATAGGGATGATGACACATATTGAATTTTGTAATAAAATTAAGTTGAATAGATGCAAAATAGTGAATATATCCTAATAAAGTGAAAATTTTAAAAATCTATTGAGATGGTTAAAATATATCAGGCTACAAAATTTCTAAATTTTACGATTTTTTTAAATTACGAAATGAAATAAAATAATGGCACCATTCGCTTTTTCACATATTAATGAAAAATAAACTGTATGGCAACCATATACATAAACGCAATATTTCACTGTCAAAATAGAAATTTCATCATTTTTCCATACTTTAAACAAGGTGACTATGCAACCGGACGTCACTATTGCATATCATTTTGTTAGGAGCGTTTTGAGAAACAAAAGCGAGTGTTAAAATTTAAATCTCATTTTTTACTTTTGTGTTGCTTTGACGCAAACGGACCTATGTAGACATTTGATCCTCACAACAAAACGAATCGATTGATACCATACATGAAAAAAAATCATCATGCCTATTAATACTATACGTATGGTCATTAGAGGACCCGGTTTCATGTCCAGACCATTTTGACGTCTGGGACCTCGAGGAAGCACCACTACGAGTATCTTGGAAAATTATCCTACATTCTGAAATGATTCTGAATAAATTCCCTTTTCGCTGGAATCTACGCAGATGTATCATATAATTCAATCTTTGATAATAATGTCTGGGGCGTCATTATATTCGATACATACTTGGGCAAATTTATTGTAACTTGTACTCGAAAGCACGATTTAAGTCGTGTTTCAGTAACGTCTAACCGTCACATTTCTGCTTCGAGCAACACGGGCTTCCGACACCCTGTGTTGCTCTATGCATTCCTGACAAAATGTATGGCATTGACATTGACCATCAGTGTTTAGGGTTCCGTAGCCAGAATGTCAAAAACGGAACCCTTATAGTTTTGGTCATGTCAATCTGTCCGTCCGTCCGTATGTCACAGCCATTTTACTCGGAAACTATAAGACGTATCTTAATAAGATTTAGACATAATGTGTAGTTTGTATGCCGCTATTTAGTTATGTAGTGAAATTGCAGATAAACATATTTTCAGGGGGGACACTCCATACATGTATCTAAATAAAATTAAATTAAATTTTACCACATATCAACATGTTGCACATAAATCGATAGGTCTTTAAAAATAACATTGAGGTTTCTTTGAAAATTTTGTGACTAAGTGAATAGTTTCAGAAATAATCGCTTCAAAAGTTGGAAAAATAGCGTCCCTATAACTTTTGAACCGTAAGTCCAAAAAATATAAAAAATTTGAGAAGATGCGCGTTATCATATAATTTCTAAGAAAATTGTTTTAAACATTATCAGTTTAGCCATTTTAGAGTTATTTCCAAAAAACTTCTTCCATAAAGTCAAAGTCAAAGTCAAATGATTTATTGCAAGAACATATTTACATAAGATGTCAAGGATAAAGATAGCGGTGCTGAAAGGCATGCAAAACAATTTACAATGTCTATGTACAAAAATTACAATACAAATTACTATTTACAGGGCATAGGGAATTAAATTACAACACAAAATACAATTAAAAAAAAGAATTATATATATACCATGTCAAAACGATTACAATTATTATTAAAGTGCCTAATGAATGTCAATGTATACTATGGTTTAAGATTAATATCAATTCTAGGTACATTACAATTTTAACACATTTGGTTTATTTTCTAAATATTCTTCAACTGAGTAGAAACATTTGTCAAGGAGCTATTCTGTAAGTGTCCTCTTAAGCCGATTCGTAGGACATTCTTTAATAGATTTAGGCAGCTGGTTATGAATTTGGATTGCCATAGAATACGAGTTGCATAGGCATCAGATACGACCTTTTGGCATTAGTCTGGTTCTTATATAAAGCTACGGAACCCTCCATTATGCGTGGTCCGACACGCACTTGGCCGGTTTCTTGACGATTGTGCTAATCGGCCGTTAATGGTACACAGTTAAGTGAAAATGAAAAAAAAAAGAATTAAAAAACACAAACATTTGTTCCAATTCTAATGATTAATACTTAAGTTAGTAAGGAAATATGTGTTTTTATTTTTATTTTGTAGAAAGTACTCTGAGCAAAATTGACTAATAATAAGCAAAACATCCATTTTAAGGTCAACGTGACCATACGTGAACATACGTTACGGATGTTCACGTTTCACATTGATTTTCTATACTTACTACGGTGAAAACATATACACCACGACGCGAATGATTTTTATTCGCTTAGTTTTTGTATGATAAAAGCTTTAAAATTGTATATATTTAAAAACTGCATTAAATATGCTTCCTCATGATATTTTTTTTATTTAAAAATAAATTACATTTATGAGTTAGGTATATAAAGTTTTAGAAAATATTTTTTTTGAGTGTTTTTCCTTTCCGCAGAACTTTTTTTTCAACATGGATTTTTACTTTTTTAATATCAAAAATGATTTTTGCATGTCTGTTTTATAAGGAAACGATACCACTCAACCCCTAGCAGCCTTAACCAGAGAGTAAAAACATATTGCACGGGACCCCTGATTTTGACGTGAAGGTCCATAAATTTTACGGACCGCCAATACTAAAAAATATTCATCGTGGGGCACTCTATCCATGATCAAAAATTCACAACTTTTTCTCGATGCGCACAATTTGTTAAATTTCAAGCTTTGCTATAAGGGCTGATTACCTGGTCAACTAGGTTCGCACGCGGGCCATTTTATTTAAAGTTGCACATTCCATTTTTTTTTGGGATATTTTAGTCGATGTCGACTCAGAATCACGAGCTCTTTCTATTTTATTAGGACAAAATATGTGTTCCAAGTTTTTTTTCCATTCCATTTTCCCATAGACTTCTGTATATGTAATACTCATGTATATGTAACAAAAAATGTTTGAATTTTTTGGGACACTTTTTGTATCCAACTAAGATAGAAAGAGCTCGTGATTCTGAGTCCAAATTACCCAAAATTTCCCAAGTTAAAAAAGTGGAAGGTAAAACTTTAAATAAAATGGCCCGCGTGCGCTCGCGCAGTCAGTGCAATCGTATCGTAGTTATATTACGTTGTAAATGCGGGCTATTTGAAAACAATCAAAATGTTTAAGTTGGTATGACAAGGTTATTGTTGTATGTAAGATGTAACGTTTGATACAATGTCTATTACATACTTTTATAAAATTAAGCCATCATAAATGTCAGTCATATCTAAATCGTATATCGATTGAGTTTTGCTATAAATACGCCATTCTTACATTTGTAGTTAGTAGAAAGACGAGATTTAGCTAACTGAGCTAGGCCGTAGTTAGGGGAGGGGCTGGAGCAATGACCTACCTCAAAATTGACCATGTCCTACCTTAAATTAACGCTGTCCTATTGCCGACACCCTGATGCTAATGACCAGTGATCGGATATTACGGTGCAACACGGCGGAATATACATATACACTTATTTCAAAATGTATTTGATGTAACTAAAGTAAACAACATGGGGCCATATACTCCGAAGATTAGGTATCCATATTTAAGTATAATTTTTGACGTAAAAAAAAAACGTGTTGCATCCTAAAATCCGATCACTGCTAATGAATTAAGGTTGAAGATGACATGTACTGCGACAGTGATGCACTCGCCCGTCTACTTTAATCGGGTAAACAGGGCAAAGACCATGTAAAGTCTGGACAATGTGCATAAAAAAATCACGTTCCTCCGGTATCAGGGGCGCCATCTGCTGGATCGAACTAAACTTATGGTACTTAGACTTGCTGCGTTATAGTGTCGTGATAGATGGCGCAAGTGTGATGCTTTAACTACGGGAACGCGTTGTAAACACATTATGAGTCTGAAATTTCAATAGGTCTAGAGTTCAAACTGTTCAAAGTTGTCAAAGCCGGGCTCGTACCACTGATTTTTCGGAACTTATGTACGGAATATCATTGGATATATTTACCAGTCGCTTTTCGATTAATTAAGAACGCTGAACCTAATCACAATAAAACCTAGTTTTCCCTCTGTTTTGAAGGTCGCAGTCAGTGGCTTTCGTAAAAAGTAGTGCCTACGCTAATACATGGGATTAGGTTTCCAAGCGGATCTAGGCTCAATTGTGCCGGGACAAACGCTCGGTGGATGATGATTGTCAGTTCATTATATGGTTCATGCATGCAGGTATAGAAAAGCCACATCCTGTCAATGTCGATCTTCTAATAGTCGGTGGGTTGCACCACGCATAAGAGTCCGGTAACGATTTCAAAACGAAAATCGCTAATAATGAAATTACGCACATGAATCGCATTTGATAAGATAGTTTAAAGTATAAAAAGTTCTTTGGGTCTATATATATTAATATTCAATAACCTAAAACTGAATCCTTACACAGCTTGTTTAGTGAGGACGTTGATTCGTGCAATCTTGACGCTTGATTATTAATTATTATTTTTTATGGCTCCTAATATGTTTAATATTATCTCAATAAATCATGAAGTACATTTTATTTCTGCATTTTTATTTTTGTGAAATACTGTAATACTGTCCCAAAAATATCACATTTTTTTCATAAAATTGCTCTAGCTAAACATAGGTCTCCTTTAAAAAATATATATGAAAATGAAAAAAACTGTTCCACTTATTCCTCAGACGACTCATTTTCCAACATATTTGTGTATTTTACGTACTAGTATAACTTAATTTTAATCAATAAAAACCTTACTCTTTTCATCTCTACAAGCAAAAATCGCAAAATAGGTGTTAGATTAGGGTGAATTACTTATAAATAAAAAAAGAAAATAAAAAAGCGTTCCACTTATACAATTGAAAAAGAAACGTACTTTCAAAATATATATACAAACTAATAGAAGTTTCGTTAGTTACTGCAAAATAGTATTAAAAAGTTGAGCGATGTGAAAAAAAAGTTTACCTTACTCATAACTAACGAACTGATCAACGTTAAATATGTCGACGGAGCTGTCATCCCATAGAAAACTGTCAAACTTTTCATACAAGATTTTTTTTACGATGACGTTGACGTTAACAGATGGTTTGGTGAATTGGTACAACCGGCCCTTAGTCTAGATCCATCAATTAAAGTGTGGAAAGGCCAAATGTACGGACGGTGATTAAGATACTCCGATGTAATTAATGACGTCCATTGAATACTAATTAGAGTAGAGCTTCTACAAATATTTATATCATGCCTACCAATTGTAACACTTATTGTTATATTTTCTGTAGGTACAGTTGTTTGTTATCCCTAAAATTTTTAAAATAAATAAATAAAATGCCTACTTATGCGGTAATTTTGTAATTTTTATTGATAGTCCGACAAAGCAAACTGCACCGCGACCGTTTATAACGGCCTCCTAGGTCAGTTGGTAGTGACACTGCCTACGAAGCAGGAGGTCCCGGGTTCGAATCCTGGTAAGGGCATTTATTTGTGTGTTTATCACAGATATTTGTACAGTCGCCATCAAATATATCGGAGCGGCCAAGGTACTCAAAAATATCTTAACATGCAATTCATCGCCTTGATACTTAATAGAGGCGTTGTTCAGATATTTGTGACCACCTTGACCGCTCCGATATATCTGCTGGCGACTGTACCTACCTGAGTTATGGATGTTTTCTATGTATTTAAGTATTTACCTATGACCTATCTATATGATTCTATCTACCTATCTATTACCCACAACACAAGCCGTATTGAGCTTATATACTGTGGGACTAGGTCGGGTTGTGTAAGATTGTCCCATTGTATTTATTTTTGCTTGTCTTTTCGATTTTTTTGAATACTTTTGAACATAAAAAAATAAATGTTATTGGTAAAACTCGAGTTGATTAAAATAAATTGGTACATAACGTAAAGTATTTCTTGGCACTTTGATATCTGTCAATAAGAATGTGTAGACTAGACCCCATGAAGGGTGAAATCGCCATCAAAAAAGCGTTTTGCACTGATTCACAATAAAAAATGTTTTTTTATTTAATTGGTAGTAACTCTGAAACTAGGCCAATTCCAGAAAAGTTTATATGACATTATAGTCTCCAATTATGACCAGGAATACATTGTCAAAATCTCTCACAATTCTCACGGGCACCGTGTATACTAGAACTAAAACTTTAACCCTACAACAGTATTAAGGATCTATAAATAAGACTGAAACGCTTTTACATAATGTCAAGTAGATATCATTACGGCACCCCACAACAATTGTGTAGCATTGGCTACCGACCCTTTTATCACTAAAATAATATTTCCACGCATGTTTTATTTTATTTTAATTTTATTTATTGAAGCACGTCCACATCGTATATATTACAACTTATAATAATATACTTAATTATAAGGCACTTTGTTCTGATTAGTACGACAATTATGGTGTGCATTCATTGACAAAGAATCGCAGTGGGAATTTAATATTAAATAAGTATACAAACAATAAACTACTAAAATATTTACAATTATACAAATTTACTAGAAATTATATAAAACTAGACTAGTATTAACTTTGTACAGACCATCCATACTAATATTATAAATGGGAAAGTGTATGTGTGTGTTTGTTTGTTTGTCCGTCTTTCTCGGCAAAACGGGGCGACGAATTGACGTGATTTTTTAAGTGGAGATAGTTGAAGGGATGAAGAGTGACATAGGCTACTTTAGTCTCTTTCTAACTCCCTACTTCCCTAAAATGGGGGGTGGAAGTTTGTATGGTTTGTTACCCAGAATTTAACGCGAGCGAAGCCGCGGGCAAAAGCTAGTAATAAAATATTTACAATTTAAAAAGAACATGTTTGAAAAAATACTTTTCTAATTTGGTTAGACCATTATCTTATACTCTATTTGGGGATAAATCCTTGCTATTGAAGGCGGTTAGAAACATCACTTAACTTCTGACATTTACTTGAGATAATTTTAATGGGCCAATCATAAATCAAACTGCAAAGACGTTCGATTTCAATGCATCAGTAACACAGAAAAAAATATTACATATTTCCGTTGATCAAAGTCGTTTGGTATCGAGATGTTGACCTTTATTTGACGTTTAAGTGAAAACGTATGCTTTAGGAATTTTACATAAAATGTTATACTATATACAAATCTCAAAAAATGCCCCAGTTTTTTACCTTCCAATTTTAATGATACGTATCATTGAAAAATGTCTACATCAAAACGTACCATTTGGCTGAATTAGGTGCTTGCCCCCCTGTAGTATCCGCACCGGTACAATTACTGTATCTAGATATCCGTAAGATCCGCTCCGCAGGCTTCGTCAGGTGGATACAAAAACAGGTCAACCTACAGACTTAGTCAGAATAATATAAAAAAAGCAATTTATTTTTTGCAAAACAGATATACAAAACTAAATAAATAAACTGAAATCTTAATAATAAAGTATGCCTGTGAGGTAATTATGCCTTACATTATTAGGTACTTACTATTAAAAATTTGCAAGAACCCCTCTTAAGGTGAATTCTCATAACAATAAATATTTACAAGATAAAATCCACCATATGACTTGTCAATAATAACTACATACTAAACCTTAGTTATGTTTTATAGTATAGTACAGTCAGCATCAAATAGTTAGTAGCAGTGAAGTCGCCAAATATATCGTAACACATCCTTACTGCCATACAAATAAAGATCTGTACCGATATATTTGGCGACTTCACTGCTACTAACTATTTGATGCTGACTGTACCTACATCAATCTGTTAATTGTGTTTTTATGGAACCCAAAAAACTACAAGTGTCATTGAATCTGCGTAGTTGTCCTATTTCAGATTTGAAGGCTAAATTCGAATGGTTTGCTCCAAATGATCGGTCATTAACGATTATTATAGAATACGAGCTATAAATTATAGATTTCCGTCGGATTCCACCGTTTGATGTTGTGGGTACAGATGAACAGGTAATTGTTAAGGTTGCGAGCACAGTGAAGAGATTAGCGGTACCGGAAAGCGGAAAGTTGACTTCTAATATTTTCTTCCTGGTTTTTGTACCGTTTTTAATTTTATTTTTTTGTGCACTAAAGAGATAAAAGTCTAAAATTATAGTGCAGGTATTAGAGGAGCAGATACTACAGATACTCTTTCAAACAAAAAAGAATTTTCCCAATTGGTCCAGCCGTCTAAATTATAATCTGGAAAGATACTTAAGATACTGTTTATTTTGAAATTCACCCCCGACGAGGTAAAATTAGGATGTAAAGCAACGGCAGCACTACGAAAGGGTCTGGGCGCAAAGAGTTAAGTGTATTCCAACGTATGCCGGGGACAGATGGGAATAGCGTTTTTACAAATACAAATATTTATTTGCTCAAAATGTGCTACAACATTATTTGTACAGGTACACACATTTAACCAGAATTTGGCATGACACAAAGTTTTACAATGAACAATACACAAAATAGGCGTATTAAATTTAATTATAATTAAATTGTAATTTATCTTTTTATAGAAATCATTTTTATCTGTCCCTACCATCGCCATACTGCATGTGATCGAGACGGGGGTAGGTGGCAATACAGGTAACAAAAATACTGGTGATCCGTTTAAAGGCATAATTAGTATCGTATTGCTAGTAAGAAAATGTAGGAGAAAAAAATTACTTATTTTTTTTTTGTATGGGGCACGTCGTTCCAGACGGCCAACCCTCCATACAAAAAAATTCTAAATTTTTATAATTTACCCAATTTGGGTACTTTCCTGGGTAAAAAAATATAATTCTATTTAGTTCGTCAGTTACATTATTAAAAAATATTGGACACGTATTTTTTATTTTGTCAATCAAACAAATACTGGTGAAGATATAGCTCGTTAAAGTTCCGCGTGACGTCACATTATACTAAAAAGAGTACTGAAATGTGACGTCATACGGAACTTTAACGGGCTATATCTTCACCAATTTTTGTTTGATTGACAAAATAAAAAATACGCGTCTAATATTTTTTGATAATCTAATTGACGGACTAAATATATTTTTTAGGAAAGTAGCCAATTATCCCCTTAAACGGATCACCAGCAATTTTGTTACACATTGTACAACAAGGGTTACGAATTTGACGTCTTCTTCGTGAACCTTATAATGAAAACCTGCCGCCCCGCTCCTCACTGTGCGCTATACGCTTGTAACTAGAGCAGCGACCATCTCCGCTAAATGTCACAGCCTTGCGCGTGCGCATCGCGAAAGCTACGAACCTCGTTTTAAATTAGCTGGATATTTTGTAGTGATCCACTCCGGCTGACGAAGACGCGCCGGAGACGGAGACTCTAACCGACTCTCTGGAGAACTCGGGTCCAAGTCATCGCTCCCCAGCAGCTCGTCACAAGCTTCCCTAAGGGCTATTATTATCTTTTTATTTATATCTCAACTGATGTCATTCTGTTGCGTTTAATTTCCGATTTATCATAGTGGATTTTAATTCTCATTTGTTAACAGTGCACTGTGATAAATCAATTTTTCTAAGTAATTTTGATGCAATGGACTTAGTTTTTAAATTCGACTCAAAGGGTACATAATTATCTATATAATAAATTAATAATATATCTGATGCGTAGGGGCGACGAAGATCTCGAAAAACTGATTGTGGTGAAACCAGATGGGCCGATCAAGTGAAGGATTCATCGTCTGCGCAACGGTCGTAAGAGACGCGCTGGACAGAAACCGGTGGAGGCAGATCATCCGCTCCAGATGCAACCCTGATGCTGACCACGATCCTCAGACATGAGGAAATGACCTAAGAGAGAGAGAGAATATATCACTTTATTGATACGTCTATCTCGAGAAGAAGAAATAATATTAAAAGCAAACAACAAAGTCTGAAGTGGAACATTATATAATTTACAAACTTGATCAAGTCCGAACTGACGGTGGCTAAAAGTGCGGTAATCTCCGTAGTCCGTACATAGTTGATATATTTATTCCACATTATTATCACGGATACACTTTTTGTATACGTTAAAAGTTCAAATGGTCATCAAAACTGATTGTTTGTTAAGGGAGAGACGCCCTTAATGCTTGGGGTTAAGGTTGAGAGATTATAACAGGAGGTTGCAAAGTTCAGGGCTTGCATTCTTGTTTGTTTTGATGTAACCAAAATAAAATTAATACAGTTGTACCTTCATATTACAATGTTAATTAATTTACCTTTTGTTTGTCAACATCGCACACCAGGGCACATTTTTTTAAGGACTTAAATTGGGTACTTTCCTGGGTAAAAAAAATATAATTCTATTTAGTCTGTCAGTTAAATTATCAAAAAATTTTGGACACGTATTTTTTATTATGTCAACCAAACAAAACTTGGTGAAGATATAGCCCGTTAAAGTTCCGCGTGACGTCACATTATACTAAAAATTGTACTGAAATGTGACGTCACGCGGAACTTTAACGGGCTATATCTTCACCAATTTTTGTTTGATTGACAAAATAAAAAATACGTGTCCAATATTTTTTGATAATCTAACTGACGGACTAAATATATTTTTTTAGGAAAGTAGCCAATTATTTATACAGTACATACAGGTTGTAACAAAAATACTGGTGATCCGTTTAAGGGCATAAATCGTATCGTATTGCGAGTAAGAAAAAGTAGGGGTAAATTTTTTTGGACGCGAAAAAAATTTTTTTTTTGTATGGGACACGTCATCCCAGCCGGCCAACCCTCCATACAAAACATTTTTTTTCTTATTTTTTTATAATTAGAATACGATACTAATTACGCCTTTAAAAGGGTCACCAATATTTTTGTTACACCTTGTATACGCATCACGAAAGAATCCAGCATTCTTATGTGTTGTGAAGCAACTTCGATATGTGTTGTGATTGATGGATTTAATATGGTGAAGTGTTCTGATTGGTCATTTTAAAATGTTTCGAAAATCATAAATATGTATACATACTGGCCCTATAGTTCGTTTTATTTGAGATTAGAAAAAAGTTGACAGAACGATGTACAGGGTTCTTTATCAGGCACGATAAATGTCACAACTGTCAAAGTGCCTACGCCGTCATTAAACATACTTAAATATATTTGTATTTATAGTAAAGCCATTCACGCGTATTTTTAAATGTTATATTGAGTATTTAACAATATTTTGATAGTATTTATATGACGAAGTATTTTATTTTTATCATTGTTAATGTTCTTGTGAATATTGCACACTAAAATACCTAGAGAAGAAGAGGTTCGAAAAGGATGGTCCGAATTTTAAATATTTTCTCGCGTATGACAGATGGTCATTAGTACCTCTCAGCCATACCTGGATAGTTTTTAATGTTTAAAGCTTATTGTGATTCTTATTTAAGTAATGGCATTTGCTTGCTCTATTATTGTGCGTTTGGTTGGAGGGTTATGTAGCAATCAGAGGCAGCCCCAAGTGGCATACAACTACAAAAGCCACCTTGTAGTCCACCAAATCTACTACCATCACCTAAGATAATAGTTTTATTATTTAGTATGGTATAATAAAACTATTAAATAACGTTTTGAAATAATTTTATTTATGAAAAATCCATACTAATATTATAAACTAGCTGTGCCCGCGGCTCCGCCCGCGTGGACTACGGTCTGTGTCAGTAAGCGGCTAATTTATCTCCCGCTACCCTGGAGGCGGAACTTGAAGTAAAGTTGACAGATAACGCTAGAGGACAGTAGTCCTAATAAAATATTTTACAATTACCACTAAATAAAACTACACTCAAAAATGAATACTTTTTTATCATATTAATTTAATTTTTTTTGGCATGATTTAAACGACATAGAGTAGTAGGTGTATATCGGACGATACAGGACCACTTTTGTATTTATACGTTCATGTCCACGGCAAATATCATCCAAATCGATCCTCCCGTCAAATCAGTCTGAAGCATGAAAGGTAAGAACAGGCGCGGTTGAAATTGGGGAGCGGGGGGGGGTTCACAAATGCAGAAATGATTTATGTCTATTTGAGGTGCACTTGGAGGGGGGAGGGGGTCCATGACCCATGCAAATTTAACTCAATCGAGTGTAGTTTAGACGTTGAATTTGAGCATCATGAGATGAGAACTGGCCAAGAGCATGTCGGGCGATGCTCAGGGTAGAGTTTCATAAAGGCCGCCCTGTTACAAAACATCCGTTCAAAAGGTCGTTTATTAAGGGATATTTGGCAGCGCTTACGTCATTTTACTATTCGGCACTTCCTTTCACTATGCGTTTTTGACTGATAATTCAAAAACGGCTGAAACGATTTTATTCAATATAGTTTTTATTGATAGTTCTTATCAGGCCTCACCAAATTTCAGCTTTCTAGTGCAAACGGTAACTGAGCTAGACCGCGGACAGACGGACGGACATGGCGAAACTATAAGGGTTCCTAGTTGACTACGGAACCCTAAAAAGAGATAAATAGTAGTTTATGTAACTGTTAGGTAATAAGGCCTAATTATGTACAGAAACATACACTGCTTTACCTACACACATATTAAAAATTCAGGGGGGGGGGGGGGGCGTGCCGGCGGTCGGGGGTAATGAATTTTCATACATTTTTACCACTCTGTCACAGATAAACCAAGATATTTATTCTTCAATGTAAGCACATCACAATGCACTAATGAACGTCAGAGAAAAATAAAATACGTGAGTGTCGTCGAACACGCGATTCGAACGAAGTTATGTTATTTAACTTTATTTCATCTTTTTTGGAATTTTTTTTTTTGTATTTTTGAAATTGTTGAAATTTTTGAAATTTTTGAACTTTTTGAACTTTTTGATAAATTCGAACATTTTGTAATTTTAGAAATTTTAGAAATTTATGAAATTTTTAAAATTTTTGAAAATTTTGAAATTTTTGAAATTTTTGAAAATTTTGCCATTTTTTACTTTTAGTTTTATCACTTTGTCACTTCTCACTTTAACTTTTCACTTCACTTTATTCTATTTTATATGTATATTTTTTTTTTCATTCCATTTTACATGTTTCTCAATCGTATGGGTGTCGCGTTTTCGTGACGTGACGCTTTTTCGTGACGTCACGTTACTTTTTTTGGCCTAGCCTCCCATCCGCGAACCGTCCGATAAGGAACTTCGTTCCAAAACTACCACCGGTTCTAACCCTACACCTCTGGCCCAAGAAGTATTATGACATTTATGACCGAAAAGAAACTCGACGGGACTTATTTTATTCAAAACAGTAAGTAAATATATTATTAGATCTTAAAGATACAAAATAATGCGTAGTTCTTCAAGAAGACATATCAAAACAGCTTGAGAGACAGATAATGTACCCATTGTTTAATTATAAAGAAAAATAAATCCTAATCTGACTGCTTCAAAACGTTTGATATGTTTTCCTACCTAACCGGTGTCCTATAAATGTTAGATGATTTTGTAGTACTTTTTTGGTTTGGACCATACATCTTTGTCCGTCATATATAGTCCTCGAACCTGGAATAACCCTTTGAAATTCATGACATTTTCAAATATTTCTTAAGAGCGGGTAAAGGTAAATTTAAAGCATCGACGGGTAACTTGTTATAAATATGAACACCTTGACCAAAAAATTAAAAATTATTTCAATACCAAATTTCATCTAAATACGTACAGCGGTTATTGGTTCTTTCTTCCCCATGTAAACTTCCACCCCTTTTGCATCCGCTTAAGGGATAATTTCGAGATAAAACTATTTTATTTCCTTTTCCAGAGCTCAAATCATCTCCATACCAAATTTTATCTAAATCGATTCTGCAGTTAATAATTCCGTATACAAATTTACAACTCCCTTTTCACCCTTTTAGGGTTGATTTTGGGGTAAAAACTATCCTTTGTCCTTTCTCGAGACCCATACTATCTCTATACACATTTCCATCTAAATCGTTTCAGCGGTTAAAAATTCTCCACACAAACTTTCAACCCCATTTTCACCCCCACCAGGGTTGATTTTTGGGATTAAAACTATATATTATCCTTTCCCGGGACTCAAACTATCTCTATACAAAATTTTATCAAAATCCGTTCAGCTGATTTCACGTGATGCGCGGTCAGATAAACAGTCAGACAAAAATTCTAAAAATTGTTGTAACGTGTTCTGTTATCGATTCTAAGTATCCCTAGCCAACTTTTTTCGATTATCTTCCATGTACAGACTTTCGACCCTCTTCAGCTTTATTATATGTATAGATCGATAGAAGATAGATGAACCTAACCTACTCTTTGAGCCGCAGTTTGGGTTGGTTCAGGGTCACAGTTCTCACCTAACCCACTCTTTAAGCAGCCATTCGGGGTGGTTGAGGGTCACAGTTCTAACCTAACCTAACCCACTTTATGAAGCAGCCGTTTGGGTTGGTTGAGGGTCGCAGTTCTCACTTCTAACCTAACCTAAATTTTTTGACAGTCATTCTGGTTGGTTGGGGGTCACAGTTCTAACCAAACCTAACCCACTGATAATTCAAAAACGGCTGAAACGATTTTATTCAATATAGTTTTTATTGAAAGTTCTTATCAGGCCACACCAAATTTCAGCTTTCTAGTGCGAACGGTAACTGAGCTAGACCGCGGACAGACGGACGCACATGGCGAAACTATAAGGGTTCCTAGTTGACTACGGAACCCTAAAAAGAGATAAATAGTAGTTTATGTAACTGTTACGTAATAAGGCCTAATTATGTACAGAAGCATACACTGCTTTACCTACACACATATTAAAAATTCAGGGGGGGGGGCGTGCCGGCGGTCGGGGGTAATGAATTTTCATACGTTTTTACCACTCTGTCACAGATAAATCAAGATATTTATTCTCAATGTAAGAACATTACAATGCACTAATGAACGTCAGAGTAAATTAAAATACGTGAGTATCGTGGAACACGCGATTCGAACGAAGTTATGTTATTTAATTTTATTTCATCTTTTTTGGAAATTTATTTTTTTTTTTTTTTTGAAATTTTTAAAATTGTTGAAATTTTAGAAATTTTTGAAAATTTTGAAATTTGTGAATTTTTTGAAATTTTTGAAATTTATGAAATTTTTGAACTTTTTTAAAATTTTGAAAAATTTGGAAAATTTGAAATTTTTGAAAATTTTGCCATTTTTTACTTTTAGGTTCTCGACTTTTTTCAGTTTTTTCACTTTTATCACTTTGTCACTTCTCACTTTAACTTTTCACTTCACTTTATTCTATTTTATACCTATGTATATTTTTTATTTCATTCCATTTTACATGTTTCTCAATCGTATGGCTGTCGCGTTTTCGTGACGTGACGCTTTTTCGTGACGTTACTTTTTTTGGCCTAGCCTCCCATCCGCGAACCGTCCGATAAGGAACTTCGTTCCAAAACTACCACCGGTTCTAACCCTACACCTCTGGCCCAAGAAGTATTATGACATTTATGACCGAAAAGAAACTCGACGGGACTTATTTTATTCAAAACAGTAAGTAAATATATTATTAGATCTTAAAGATACGAAATAATGCGTAGTTCTTCAAGAAGACATATCAAAACAGCTTGAGAGACAGATAATGTACCCATTGTTTAATTATAAAGAAAAATAAATCCTAATCTGACTGCTTCAAAACGTTTGATATGTTTTCCTACCTAACCGGTGTCCTATAAATGTTAGATGATTTTGTAGTACTTTTTTGGTTTGGGCCATGCATTTTTGTCCGTCATATAATAGTCCTCGAACCTTGAATAACCCTTTGAAATTCATGACATTTTCAAATATTTCTTAAGAGCGGGTAAAGGTAAATTTAAAGCATCGACGGGTAACTTGTTATAAATATGAACACCTTGACCAAAAAATTACAAATTATTTCAATACCAAATTTCATCTAAATACGTACAGCGGTTATTGGTTGTTTCTTCCCCATGTAAACTTCCACCCCTTTTGCATCCGCTTAAGGGATAATTTCGAGATAAAACTATTTTATTTCCTTTTCCAGAGCTCAAATTATCTCCATACCAAATTTTATCTAAATCGATTCTGCAGTTAATAATTCCGTATACAAATTTCCAACTCCCTTTTCACCCCTTTAGGGTTGATTTTGGGGTAAAAACTATCCTTTGTCCTTTCTCGAGACCCATACTATCTCTATACACATTTCCATCTAAATCAGTTCAGCGGTAAAAAATTCCTCATACCAACTTCCAACCCCCTTTTCACCCCCACAAGGGTTTGAAAACTATCCTATGACGTTTCTCGAGACTCATACTCATTTCTATCTAAATCGTTTCAGCGGTTAAAAATCCTCCATACAAACTTTCAACCCCATTTTCACCCCCACCAGGGTTGATTTTCGGGATTTAAACTACATATTATCCTTTCCCGGGACTCAAACTATCTCTATACAAAATTTCATCAAAATCCGTTCAGCTGTTTTCACGTGATGCGCGGTCAAATAAACAGACAAACAGATAAACAGACAAACAGACAAAAATTCTAAAAATTGTTGTAACGTGTTCTGTTATCGATTCTAAGTATCCCTAGCGAACTTTTTTTCGATTATCTTCCATGTACAGACTTTCGACCCTCTTCAGCTTTATTATATGTATAGATGGGAAAGTGTGTGTGTTTGTTTGTTTGTTTGTTTGTCCGTCTTTCACGGCAAAACGCGGCGACGAATTGACGTGATTTTTTAAGTGGAGATAGTTGAAGGGATGGAGAGTGACATAGGCTACTTTTTGTCTCTTTCTAACCCCCCACTTCCCTAAAATGGGCGGTGGAAGTTTGTATGGAGCATTCCGGGGGGCAAATGGGAACCGTGTTACCCCGAATTTAACGCGAGCGAAGCCGCGGGCAAAAGCTAGTTATTTATAAGTGCATATTATGGTTGTCCATTAAATAATTTTCGGGAATTTGATAAAAAACTAAACGTAAAGTTTCCGTTTTAGAACGTACAAGCGTTACTGACCTGAGTTTTTTTATTTTTCACGTGTCTTTAACGTGATAATCAAAACGAAATTGTGTTTTTATTGTTATTTTGGATTATTTAATAGGCAAATTGTTATTATTTATTTACAAATGTGAACTCTTAATCATGTTGACTAATCGTTTGTTGGCGTGCTTTCAGTGTGTTTAAATTGATAATTTAGAACAGGTTGGCAACTACCGTTTCTATGTTTACTCAATTTCTAATCTCAAAAAAAAACAAAGTATAGAGGTATTACTTTAGTCCGTCTCGGTAAGCCTAGTATGACACACTTTTTGAGCATGAGAAGTGGAAAAGTTTTTTCTACTCGTCGACTTTAATGCAGAATGCTTGAATTGAGACTTTGTGGACCGAACTACTAGACTAGCGCATATTTTTCGATGGAGCTTTAAAGGTCGCAAATTTTAGCATCGTCGCGGATGCTGAAATGGATTTTCATACAATATTATATGTACAATGGTCGGGGAGGAGGACCGTCCTCCTCCCCGACCGCCGGTACGATCCAACGGGAGATCGAAGTTACTAAATTGTATAGATGGAGCAGGTTGCAGTGTAAGGCATTCGTCGAACTTAGTTCTTACCGGCTTGCTTATTTTGAGCACTCGTAGGAGAAGTATTGTATACAATAGTGACATAATTAAGTTTTTTAATCTCGTACCTTACTTAGGCCACTCAGCATAGAATGAAGTTGAACCATTTTTTATTGTTAAATTATGCCATGCATTTTCGAAATAGAGTGAACACTCACGCGATAGTCTGCATAGTAAACAGTTACTTAACGCTGCATAATAGAATTATATCATAAAGTTATGCGCGGAACCATAGGGTAGTAAAACGCCCAGTCGGCTTAGAAAAGAGAACGTTACGTGAAAATGAACACTTCGTTGATTAAGTTCCTTAATAGACACTTATTATGAATTAGCATAACGACTCAGTTTATTGTGGCATAATCATTACTAATAAAAAGGGAAAAGTTTGAGGGTTCTGTAGAGTTTGGGTTAGCAACGCGCTTGTAACGCCCTATATACTAGTTGCCACCAAAGTGGTATTAATAAAAACGTTCTCGTCTTCATTTTTTTCTGAAAAATATAATACAGGATGTGGCTTGTAATAAAAGCAATAAATTTAAACGTAGATTCTACTCCTCAAACAAAAAAACTTTTGTTGAACAACTTTAAAAAAATTTTGGTTTCATTTTTAGTAGGTACACTTTAAAATTTATTCGAACACGCAAGGTGTTGCGAAATTGATTACAACTGTAGGGTGATAAGCTTTGATAATTAAACCAACCGGATGCGAGACGCGCACTAATTTCTATCAAAAAAGTCTGCCAATTTCGGCGCGGGGGACGAGGAAACGCACACAAATACTGTTAACACTAATGCATTTTCCATTGACGTCGCTACACACGCACACGATAAAATTATCAAACACTAGCATAAAATATACTCACACAAGTACAAACACAGCCACAGACAACCTGTCCGTGAACGATATAATGTCATCTTTAAGTAAACGTAGACATTGCGAGGAACGCGTCGATAATAATATACTTAAGTATCGATATTTGTGACGTTTTCAAGTCAAAGGTACATCATTGTCGGTTGTTAATAGAGTTAATTTCTAAATGATTTTTTATATGGTAACGCCTTATTTACAACCGATAATGATGTACCTTTGACTTGAAAAGGTCACATTTTATCGTAGATTTATTTATCGTATGCCTACATGTCACTGGATATAGATAGGCATTTCTTCCCTAGGGCAGTGGGAAAGCAGATGATGAAGAAAATCCAGTGAGTGCTGCGAGGTCCAGGTAGGACAGTAGAGCTGCCAAGTTTGTAACTCTTTTAGCACCACCCAGGGATCACGTGTAGGGTGTCTAAGGTGTTTCCTACGGAAGCAGAGAAACATTGATCGTAGGTTAGTTATATATTTTTGTTTCTTTACCAAGTATAAGGTTTAGCTATTGATAAAATTATAATGTTAAGTTGTGATTAAATATCAAGTTTTTCTACCGCAATATTACTTACAATGTTAGTATTCTACGTAAGTTAGTTTGTCTATTTGTGCAGGACAAATCTTGCAAGGTGATTTAGAATAACTTTTATATTATCAATTTAATATTTTGATGTGTATTTGCTTTTATATTTAGTGGAAAATACTACAAATAAGAAACAAATAACTATTACAATGAAACAATGGACTGCAAAGAACTCTGGAACATCACGGGATTCAAACCCACGTGTTTAGATTACCGTTACAATGTGCTTCCAATTACACTAGACGTTCCTTATCCACCTCAGTGAATTTTTCACTGTAATGAACAATGATGAATCAATCACTAGCGACATCGTGATGTTCCAGAGTCCTTCGCAGTTGATATTTTGATTGTAATGGGCATCTGTTTCCAATTTGTGTTTCTATTTCTATTATCTCTTCTTCATTTTCTATTATAAATAAAAAGTATAACATACTGCTAATGTTAATATCGACATTTATTTTTGTGCTGCCCCATCACTAAAACTTACCTGTTAGGTACAGTGATACCAGAGTAAGAAATAAAAATGCCTATTTAAGGGGATAAGTGTGTATAACGTACCTTATAATAAATAAAGTATAATCCATACAAAATTAAAATGCTACATAAAATGTATGGTGAAAATAAAGGAACGAAATAATTTCTAAACAGGAATATCGTTATTTCAAGCATCTACAAGTAGATTTCAGTTCTCTACAAGGAGGATCTACAAGGAGGTTTGTATTTGATTGAGTAACATACTAATGTATGAGTGGAATACCCACTTTAAAACATGTAAAATAATTATAAGTAGATTTCACTTAAGGGGCGCCACACATTAGAGCGGAATTCATTACACTCGCTGAAATTTGTCTATTATAACGGAAATTTGTTTATGGTAGCTGTATTTTTGAGACCATAGACAAATTTCAGCTATTGTGCCGTACAGCACACATACGCTGAGTTTCTTAGGCTGGTTCTTCTCATTAGGGGCTCCTTTCCAAACCAGTAGTAGTTTATTGCCCTTCCCATAATATGGTTTTAAAAAGATTTGAATTCAATACAGTTGTTAAACCAGTGTTTGTTTTATTTCATTACCGTGCGTCCGTGCGTAATGTGCTATAGGCTAGGTTATCCTTATAGTGTCAGTTTTTTGAGTTCCAAACCACCTTACTGCCCTGCCCTCGGTGGTCCTCGACGACATATATAATTTAAAAAGCTATGCGTGTGAATGAGTTTTACCTTTGAAGTACTGACGTTAATCTTTTCATTTTTTCAATATGTAATTTGAATAATTTAAAAGTCGATTAAAATATGTTTAGAAACAATTTAATAACAACACACACGCAGAGACACACTGTTTTTCTAACACAGCAATGCTTTACAATTATGGCTGTATGCCGAATGGGTCTCTGCCTAACCCACGGAGTATCTTCAATTATGAACCCGGTGGTACAGTCAGCATCATATATACCGTGGCTGTTAAGATACCTAAATATATTGGCACATCCAGAGTAGTAATTAATAATAACTCAAACAAAGTAATCTAATTCTTCAGACCATTTACCGTTTACAAATATACAGGAGCACTCACAAATCCTAATACTTGACAACAGTCAAGCCGGCAATAATACCGGTACAACCACACCGCCCCGCCACTGGTTGCGTAGCAGCCATTATTCATAAATATATATACAACATGAAATCAAACTTTATTCCGGATGCAATAAGGCTTATAACGGTTACGTAGCTTAAACTTCTTAGAACTTTAAATTTTGATCGTTCATTTTGTCACTTACATGCATATCGATTTGATACGTTGTACTGACATCAATATGGTTTTGATCTCTGTGTCATTAAAAATAAAGTAATTTTTTCTAGCGTGTCCCGTAATTTTGGATACTTTGAATGCTACGATACCGATGGGGTTGTGGGTGTTCCAGTGCTAACAGCGGATTGGAAGTAACCAAGTATTAGGCGTTGTGCGTGCTCCGGTATATTTGTACTCGTCGGATGGCCCGAAGAATTTGATCACTCTGGACGAACCGGTATTAATGGTTATTGTAGATGTTGCGGTAAATTTGGAAGTATTCCCTGTCACTATCTATTTGATGCTGACTGTAAAATGTACTATGAAGAGTCAAGTTTAAAAATTACCCTAAAGCAGATGTAGTACCATTAAGTGGCAACAATTTTTGATTGACAATATTTTTTAGTTTTTTGCTAATTTCGTGCACTATTTGATGATATTTAGACGTAATTATACTTACAGATGAAAAGAAACGTTATCCTTCTGTAAACTAAATAATTCAGATCTTTTCTTGCATGAAAACACGCAGCAATTCGGCATTTTTACCTAAGATCGTTCCGCGCTGACTGGCATTCATTGAATGGCGTTTGACGCGCGACAACTAGTTTTATATAACCGCTACGACCAGTGGTCTTGTACTTTTGGCAGAGGGGGACGCCTGACAATTACCACTCCATTGGTTTATTTCTCTGAGGTGACAAGAGTGACAAGCAATGTCAATTAGACAGATTTTAACGTACATTGAAAATATTATTTAGTGTGTATTTTTATTTTTTTTATTTTATCGTATGGCTTATTACAAATGTCACTGGATATAACACAATAAAACTTAAAATTAAAATAGAGAGAATCTAAGGTTAAAATTTTGCCCTGCACAAGTAGGCAACCGCATCCTCAGTTAGCTTCTCAAAATCATCTATGTAGCCTGTGTATTTCGTGAGGGGGCATTCCAGCGCTACGTGTTCGATGGTCTAGTCTGGGTGGCCAGAATCGCAAACAGGGGAGTCGCTCCAACCCCATTTGTGCCAATGGTGGGCGCAGTTGCTAATTCCCGTTCTAAGGCGGTTAAGGGCCGACCACACCCGGCGGGGTTCATGGAGGCCAGAGGGCCGTATTCGAGGGGTGAGGGGAATGAGGGGTTTTGTTATGTCCTTGTGAGCTTCCCATTCCGCGTGCCACGCTTCCATCAGGCTCCAAGTGGGTAACAACCAAACAACAGTTTGGACAGTTAGGGCAAGGTCTTGGTTGATGGGGAGGTTGGAGCTACAGTGCGTTTTAGCAGCTTCACGGTGGAGGCTATTGTTCCGACGCAAGTATGCAGGAGCTATGTTACTCAAGATAGGGAGCCAGTGGGTAGGTGTAGGCTTCAGGCATCCTGTTATTAGTCGCAGAGTCTGGTTGAGCTGCGTTTCAACAGCTGCGGTATGTGCACTGTTCATCCAGACAGGAGCACAGTACTCAGCCGTTGAGTAAACCAAGGCCAGAGCTGTAGTTCGGAGGCAAGATGCACTAGCTCCCCAGGAGGTTCCCGTAAGTTTTTGAACAATATTGTTTCTGGTCTTAAGTTTGCTTGCAGTTTTCTGTAGGTGAACCTTGTATGTTAAGCTTCTATCGAGAGTAACTCCCAGGTATTTGGGGTACGGATTGTAATTTAGGATTTTACCTTTGAACCTTCGCCATCGGGTGAATTAGTTATCCAGTGCAGCCAAATCTTTCTCGAGGACTGGCTCCGAATCTTCCATGTCTGTGTCATGTGTCGTGTGATGAGAGCCAGGTCATCGGCATATCCAAACTTGCGCGAAATGGTGTTGGGAAGGTCGTGCACGTAGAGGTTAAACAGGAGAGGATTTTAGTGTGTATGAGAAAGAGACAATCTAAAGACAACATATTTTTAAAAAGTTGTTGAACAAAAGTTTTATTGTTTGAGGAGTAGAATCTACGTTTTAATTTATTGCTCTTATTACAGGCCACAACTTGTATATCTGTATCACATATAGAGTGTATTTTACCCAGGGCTGGTGTTAGACTTTTGATCCCTGTTAGAAACAGGACGAATTGACTTCAAAACTTTTTTGATAAGTTACGATTTTTTCGCTTACTGTATTTTTTTACAGAACCTGTAAATATCAATCGTTCTTAGTTAAAAAGTAAGAGAAGTGAGGGAAGACCGATTTCACTAACATCACGTTTTCAACATATTATATCACTACATAGTATAAAACAAAGCCGCTTTCCGCTGTTTGTCCCTATGTATGTTTAGATCTTTAAAACTAAGCAACGGATTTTGATGCGGTTTTTTTAATATATAGAGTGATTCAAGAGGAAGGTTTATTTGTATAATACATGCGTAATATAGTAAAGAATCAGTGATGATTTTAGAGGTTTCTAATGTGATGTCGTAAATAAAACCATTGTTTGCGCTTACATTGCAAATGCTGGCTGAGTCCTAAGAGATAGATCAGAATAATGTACTACAGTATTGTACAGTCAGCATCAAAAATATGTAGACATTTCGGCACTTATGTATGTGGGATAAGACTCAAATTCGTATACATATTATTGATGCTGACTGTACATCTTAAAAAGGTCTACAAAATAGTCCGCGATGGTATATGTCTATCTCTTAGGGATAACCCACAATAACCATTTTTTATCCCGTGGGGCTGGTCGCTAGTTATATATATTGTCGTCTAGTACCCACGACACAAACTATATTTTGAGATTCGTCGATTGTGTAAGATTGACCCACAACAAAAATACAAAATATTTTAACCACGCATTTCTGGGGCCAATGGAAGGCTCAATTTTTTAACTTTAAGCCAATTAGGAACATGCATCATTTTTTTTGGAAGACGTCCTTCGATTCTATTTCCCTGTAGATTCAAATGTCTCTAATAAACCTACTATCTATGATACCCCTGAAACGTCAAAATGTGAAAATGCGTTAGGCGTCTGCGCCGCGCGTCAAAACGCCCCATACAAAAAGTGTTAGGTTTGTGACGTCACCAACCTCAAAGTTGCAGAAAACTGTTTGGAAGGAACAAGTTTTTGGAAGATTTTTGTAATTTTAGGAACGAAAAAATGCGTTTAGCTATATAGTTGTCATACATTTTTTTTCTTGTTAGAACATAAGTAATCGAACTGAGGTTTCGAAAATACATTTAAAAACCGCAATAACTTTAAAAAACTTAAAAATTATTACGGTTTTCCACTTAGTTATATTAATTTGGGGTTGTTGAACGTGTTTATTGAACAAATTCAATTAAATATTTTTCACGCATATTCTCCATTTCGGCAGAAAATATTTTTTTTTTTCGATTTTTTGAACACTGCTGACTTTTTAAGTGATATATTTACCAATATTATTACATTTTTATGTACAAAAAAATATATGCTGTTAGTCAATCTATCGCTTAAAATGAAATGCCACCAAACAGGAGTTTCGCATCGATCACAATTGTTTTTTTTTAAATTGTTATTAACTCTGAAACTAGGCTTATTCCAGAGAAGTTAAGAGGACATTTTAGCCTTTAAATATTATCACTGTTAAAGTATGTTGGGTTCATAGTGAGCACATTGTATATTACCCAACCAAACAATCTCTAAGTAACTTCTGTAAATACAGGGTGTAACTAAAATGCTGATGATCCGTTTAAGGGCATAATTGGTATCGTGTTCTAATTATGAAAAAGTAAGATAAAAAATTTTTCACGCAAAAAAATTAATGATTTTGTATGGAGGGTCGGCCGGCTAAGATGACGTGTGCCATACAAAAAAAAATGCGTCTAAATTTGTTTGAATCCTCTGGGTTTGCAGGCGTCCATAGGCTACAGTAACTGCTTACCATCAGGGGGCCATATGCTTGTTTGCCACCGTCGTGGTATTTAAAAAAATCTTCTACTTTTGCTTAGTCGCAATACGATATCAATTATGCCCTCAAACGGATTACCAGTATTTTTGTTACGCTGTGTATTACCCAACTGAACAATCTGTAGATAAGTATGATAAGGACTTCTGTAAATAGATCTTTATTGTGTCGTACAACATAACAAGCCTACTATACT
The DNA here is from genome assembly GCA_947086415.1 of Pammene aurita. Classification (NCBI taxonomy): domain Eukaryota; kingdom Metazoa; phylum Arthropoda; class Insecta; order Lepidoptera; family Tortricidae; genus Pammene; species Pammene aurita. The sequence goes on along the minus strand of OX352302.1, from coordinate 32,718,868 downwards.
AAATCGAACAATTATACATGATCACATAGATTTGACTCATCCACGCCCATCCCATACAATCGTGATTAAATCTAAACATACTCGTAGAAACATAAAGTCATATGTCGATACTAACCTCAATACTATGCCTCGATAATATGCTCACACGTTGACTGGAAGGGATCCCTTAAGAGGCTGACAACACCCGATGACCTTCAAATTGACTTTACTCAAACAGTGTTTCAGCTATAACTACTTGTTTCGAGAAAGTATAAAAAATGTATGTTAATATTCGTTACATTTGGAAGAACTTCGTTGCGTCCGATACACGATTGGACGAAATCGGCTCGATAGAAAATAATTCCAAAGTTACATCTTAAAATTAGCTTTAAACAGTTGTATGTCTTTAGTTTCTTGACTTATACGTCTGTAACTAAGGACAAAATTCCATCACACTAATACTAAAAACTTCGTTGCCTTATATTTCTCAATTAATGCGTCGTTTTTTTTTAATTCATTATTTTGTAAAATTTGCAATGAGCTCCCATACTAATCGTAACACAGTGTTTCTCTTTCACTCGCGCTGAATAAGATAGGGAGGGAATTTAGTTTAGTTATTTATTTATTTAAGTCTGCTTTTGTACAAATATTATGTGTTCTTTCTGTTATATTTTTCTTTGTTGTACAATAAAATATTATATTACTGCTACTACTACTAACCTTTAGCTGTGCTCTATAAATGTGGTATGTGCATTTCGATTAACACATACTTACTACCGTAATTGTGAACGAGTTTAGTGAAAGGGCCTACATTGTAGATTTACAGGGCCACTTTATTTCACTGATAGATAGCTCATATTGTGTAGTTTTAGGAAGTACCTACTAATAACTACATGTTGACATATTTATATAATACTTAAATACATAGACTCTAAAAAGATGACACACACTTATTAAATTTAAACTTTCGTGAGACATACTATCACTATAAAATATAACGCGCAACAGCGCGCTACGGGCCGGTTCAAAATAGCACTCTTAGTGCTTGAAGATGGAGACCTAAGCTCTCCGAAACATGTCACGCGAAGTTACTAAAGTGACGTGAGTGTAACCGTTATATTTTATAGTGACATAAACTTACGAAAAAGTGACCAAACACGATTATGATTAATTAAAAAAAAATACGAATTAATTGATCAATATAAAATAATGAAGTTTTTAGTGTTAGTGTGGTGGAATTCTGTCGTTAATTAAGGCGGAATCAGACGGTTCATTTTTCGTTCATTTTTATGTTTCATTCCGCACCTTTCACCCGAAGTGACACGTCTGATCATAAAGTGAAGCAAAAGTGCCGAACAATCACCCGAGGTTCACTCGGATGAATGTTCATCCGAGTGAACCGTCTGATTCCGCCTTTACAGGCGTATAAGTCAAGAAACTAAACTGTTTAAAGCTAATTTTAGGATGTATCTTTGGGTTTATTTTCTATAGAGCCAATTTCGTCCAATCGTGTACCAGAATTAACAAATTTCTTTTAAATATAATGAATATTATCATATATTTTTTTTTACTTTCTCTAAACAAATTATAGCTAAAAAACTGTTTAAATAAAGTCAATTTGAAGGTCATTGGGCGTTGTCAGCCTCTTAAGTCAAATATTTAACAGCCAAGACTCATACGACGTTTTTGTAATATATGGCGATGTTTCCAGCAGCCCCCACACGCATTGTAATCTTCCCATCTGTTTAAAGATGCACAAACAGACAAATTACTGTTCAATGTAACTGACGTGATGCGTGATGAATATGATTAGGTATTCAATAATGTGTAATTTCTTGTTTATGCTAATTTATGATCGTGTATTACGAGTATCATGGTTGATAGGTATTGTTAAACGCTAAGTACTAGCTTGATCATATTATTATGTATTAGTAGTAGTGCCTACGTCTTTAAATACATTGATTTTAATTTATTGGCGCCAATAGTGTCCCACTGCTGGGCAAAGTCCTCCCTCCTTCCCTTCCACGTGTCGCGATCTTCAGCCGTCTCCCATCAGTTTCTATCGAAGGCGTCATCGCCGTTGAGGATTGCCGCGACCCCTGGTTCAGTTTTGTGGGACCCATTTGGTAGTTACTTTGGCCCACAAATCATCCAGCATGCGACAAACGTGTCCCGCCTAGTCCCACTTCAGCTTAGCGGCTGTTTCTGCTACTAGTATAGTATTTTTAATGCGATCGATTAATTTCACGCCGAGAATACTACGCTCCATGGCGTGCTGACAAACCATGAGCTTGGATTTCTGAACAATGTCAAGGACCAAGTCTGTCTTGCATAGATCAGGATGGGAAGAATGCACATGTCCATGAGTTTTATTTAAAAAAATATGTGAAAGGCTCCCTTCATTTGTTCTTTCATAGACCAATAGCCCATCCAGGTATTTTCGGTACGTCTTGCGATCTAATTGTCCTGTCGTGCCTGGAAGGATACTATTGGACCTAGGTATATCTACTCATGGACATGAATTTCCTCTCCATCTACTACCACCTTAATTTCTGAGCTATTGGTCATGAGCTTGGTTCACATTAATTCTACCTCAAAACTTGCCCTGCTTAGGTCTTGTAGCATGATGCCGAGCTCCGCAGCTGAAGACGAAAACAAGACTATATCATCGGCGAAACGAAGATTTGTTCATTGCATTTCGCCGACGTCTATCCCCTGCTGTTCCAGCCAGCCGCTAGCCGCTTTAGTTTCCTGAATATTTGTTCGAGGGCAGTGATTCAGTGAACAACTTGGGCGATAGCGGATCTCCCTGCTTGGCGCCTTTCTTTATGTTAATACTTGGTCCAGGTGACTGTACTTTGATGCAGGCAGTACTTGAGGCATAGATATTGAGGATGAGATTTTATATATGTGGATTCTATATCTTGTTCTCGCAGTGCGGTAAACATCGATGAATGCGTTAACCAGTCGAATGCCTTGGATAAATCAACAAAGTCCAAGTAGAGAGGGATTTTAAATTCATTGTAATTTTCGATGATTCGGTTTATTATCTGCAAATGGTCTGTCCTTGAAAGGCCAGGCCGAAATCCTGCCTGCTCGGGGGGTTGGTCACTGTCCAATTTCCAGGCAATGTGACTCTCTAAAACCTTGATAAATGCTTTGTATAAGTGTGAGACGAGGCTGATGGGTCTGTAATTATGAATATCAGATTATTATTATTAAATTAATAGCATGATGATATTAGTCAGTAGAGTGACAAAAGTCATTGGAAATTTTCCCGATTTAAAAAAAAAGTTAAAGAAATTGGTTATGTAAGGAAAAAGGGTTGGTTCCCCTATTTTAAGTGCTTCCGTCTGTATTTCATCTTCGCTAAAGCGCGATGAACCTCGTGCCCGGTAATGGGCGGGACTGATTCCGAACAGGAGTCGTTGACTACGGGTGTGTATAGCAGATACAAATATAAATATCCAAATAGGTATATAGATACATATAATATGATGGAGGGAAAGGAAACCTGCTTAGCATAGGTACCTTAAGCCATGTTTTATTACACAGTGGACCTTCTATACGTAGTTACGTCCTACTATTATTAATACGCGGTCATATAGATATAGGTATTACTTTTAGGTAGTTTTTGTTTTCGATTTTGTGATTGCAGTAATAATAGAACAATAAAAAAAACCCTAAAAGATATTTATTCCTCAATTTAGGCACATTACTTATGAACGTCGGAAAGAAAAAAAAAACTACCACCGGTTCTAACCCTACACCTCTGACCCGAGAAGTATTATGACCGGCAAGAAACTCGACCTAGAGAAACCTACTTACCTAATAACCTGATTTCCATTGATGATTCATTGTTCATCATTGAATGACACTTTTTAACAAAGAATATAATCTTTATTTGAATACAAAACAGGAAGTATCTTCTGCAATCAGTTTATATGTATAAAAATGCAAGTTACAATTATGAAAGTGTAACAATGCAAATTAGTGGTTTTATTGCAATAAGTATACTTAATAGTTTGGCGTGAGGGTTTCACACATAGATAATAGACAGATCATAGATACTGTATTTTTCTTACTGTACTGATTAATTTGGTATTGCCATTCTAAAAAATCCTAAAATAATATACCTAGTTACTAAAAGTTGATTTTGAGATTTTGAAGTATCAAAAAAGTATTTACCCCCTACTATTTTTGCCAAAAACTCAATTATATTTTCTAATTGGCTGTAAGAGGTGCTGTAGGTACCATTATTTATGACTTTAAAAGTTCAAAATTGAACTATCGCCTGGAATTTTGCATAACGTTATTCGATCATTAATAATCACCAGGTTATTGAAATTTGATCATGTCTATCGTCCAGACAAAACTAATTGTTTCAAACATCATATGCATAATAAATTCATAATATTGTAATGTTTGCCCTTCAGTCAAAAACATGCATTTCTATTGAGACGTAACAATAGTTAATTATAGCTGCGCCAGCGCCGACGCAAGGATGCGTGAATCATTGTGATGGGTGGAACGTTTAGCTTTTTCAAATAAGGAAGTTCTCGAACGTTTGCTTCTCGCAATTTAAATGTCTAATGGATTTCAGAAAGCTCTAGGATCATCTCAAATAGAGCTCTTTAAAATGCATTTACAAACAGTTTAGACTGTCCAAGCACATAGCTTCTTATCAGCATTCGTAATACTTCATAACATAAGACAACATAATCGTAATATACATATATTCAATTTCCTTCTATTTGAGTCTAAAATGTTTAGGAATACGGGCAACTTGTCTGTGGACCTACCTACTAATATATTGTTGTTTATTATTTGTTTATTCCTTAAATCAACACTTACAGTCCGGCTACACGTGTTAAAAATGAGAATACGATACAAGATTAGTACTTAATTATTTAAGTTATTAACATTCTGGACAAACCCTAAATATACTTACTTAAATAAGAATGGAACTTCGAGCAGAAATGGACTCCAAGTAACGGCTGCTAGTTGCAATGAAACTAGTTTCGGTGGAATGGAATATGTCTAGTCCGCTGTCGCTGTCCAATATGTCATTGAGAAGTCCCAACGCATGGTGCAGGGGTGAGTGGGACAGAGCACGGGTCTGCGCTTCCGGGACTGCAAAGAGCTGACGGCGACGTGGTCGGAGCTGAATAATGGGGATTGGCGCCACGTGGAGTGACACGAGGGCTAACAACGACGGGTTACTTGTTTGGCCGCGAATTAAATGAAAGAAATATCTTTAAAGTAGTCACAAACGTCCCAAATAAACTACGCAACATCAAACCGTGGATCACACCCGGCATACTTCGATGCATTAGAAACAGAAACAAGATGCAAAAAAATCTACGTGCCGACCCCACTAATGTTATCCTAAGTATCACGTACAGAAGATACCGGAACTATTGCAACAAACTAACTAGGAAATTAAAGCAAAAATATGATAGAGAACTACTAACTAAATCATCTAAGGACCAAAAGGCACTATGGAAAGCTATAAAGAAAGTGACTAACTATAAATCCACTAAGTCACAAAACATACAACTATTGAGCTCAAAAGCGTCTCCATTGGAATCAGTTAACTATGTTAATAACTTTTTTTCTGGCGTAGGTAAAAACTTGGCAGAGAATATCAGTACTCATATGTCAGTTGACAACTTTGGGTCTGGCCTTACTTCACAAACGTTTCCCTCGTCTTTTGTCCTGTTTGACTCAGACGTGCAAGAAGTTGACAATGTCATATCTAGTCTTAAGGCAGATAGTGCCCCTGGATGGGATGGTATTACCGTTCGTTTCCTTAAGTTTTGCCGACCCTTGATTGTACCTATCCTGAATCATTTGGTTAACCTTTGTTTTGAGTATGGAGTCTTTCCTGGCCCACTTAAACAGTCGATTGTAATACCTGTGTATAAGGTTGGGGAGAGAGATAGTGCCAACAACTACCGGCCGATTTCCATATTACCTGCCATTTCGAAAGTGTTAGAAAAAATTATAAACAATAGACTTAAATCATACCTTAACAAATTTAACATCCTCTCGGAATCACAATTTGGTTTTAGAAATGGCAGATCAACGGAAGACGCTGTCCTGGCTCTCACCACCCAGATCACTAAGCAAGTCGACAATGGAGATAAGAGCTTGGCTGTGTTCTTGGATCTAAAGAAAGCGTTTGACACGGTCTCTCCTCCCATCCTCCTTAACAAACTTGAACGTATGGGGATCAGGGGAACGCCGCTGAAATTACTTCAGGATTACCTGTCTGACCGCACACAAAGGGTAAAGATAGACGACTATGTTAGCCAGGAGGAGAAGATCACCTTTGGCGTCCCTCAGGGAAGCATACTTGGCCCTACTCTCTTCTTGATTTACATTAACGACCTAACAAACATTAAAGTCGAAAATGGGTTCCCTTACTCCTACGCAGATGACACGGTGGTTATTTTTAAAGCAAAAAACTGGCAGGCTGCGTACGGCTGCGCTGAAAGAGGCCTGCAGAGAATTTCCTCATGGCTTAGATTAAACTTTCTCACGTTAAATGTTGAAAAGACAAACTACATGTGCTTTACCAAATACCTAAATACCCAACCACACTCTGACCTAACACTAAAAATACACTGCTGTGACCAAAGCCGACCGGCTGTAGCTTGCCATTGTGCAAACCTAACTAAGGTAGCGTCCACTAAAATACCTTGGGGTTATTCTGGACCAGCGTCTGAGTTGGCACCCACATATTGAATATATCAACACTCGTATTAGAAAACTTGTATGGGTTTTTAAAATACTTAGGCATGTAGCTAGCAAAAATCTACTGGAACAATTATATAAAACACTCGCTCAATCAGTGATGAACTATTGTATTGTAATTTGGGGGGGAAGTACAAAAACCAAGTTTTTGCAAGCTGAGCGTGGACAAAGAAGCCTACCTAAGGTAATGTATAAACTCCCGCGAAAATACCCGACTATTGCTTTATACAAGAAATGTAATATGTTAAGTATGAGGAAGCTATACGTGTTGCAGACTGTTCTCAAACTGCACAATACACTTAACTATGATCCATCATTTTTAAATCGGAGGAGAAAACATGTAGTAGCCCCATATTGGCCAACCAACTCTCAGTTTGCAAAAAGGCAATACAAAGCTAATTCATCGAGAATATATAACAAAACAAACAAAGTTCTCAACATCTACCCAATGAAACAATCAAAGTGTAAAAGACAAGTTTCAGAATGGTTACTATCGCTTACATATGATGCCACTGAATCGCTTGTTGTGGTTTAAAAAGGAAAATTACAAAAATAAACAGACATACACACCCACGCGCACACACACACACACACGCACACACACACACACACACACACACACACACACACACACACACACACACACACACACACACACACACACACACACACACGCGCGCGCACACATACACCTTATCTTAATAATAACAGCTTGTATTAATGTGTATAAACCTTAACTAATAAATAAGTAAGTTTTTGAGTATTATATAGAGTCTATAAAACAGAGTCAAAACTATATACTATGAAAATTGTTTTCAAATTATACCTAGCTATAAAATATTAGTAATTTAGTAATATTATGTTACTCTGGAAAAATATTATCACTATGTCAGCTTTTCGTTTTACGTTTATGTCTAGTAAAATAATCTTAAAAAATGTTCATAAATAAGTTGTACTTAATTTTGTATTTTGTTGTATTTATTTTATTTATTATTATTATTATTATTATAAACTGTACCAGGGCTAATCCGTTTGGAAGGAGCGGTATCTCCTAACACAAGTATTATTATACTTACCAGGAGGTACCTGCCGCAAGATATTTTTGTAAACCTGTGGGATACCAATAAATATATTTTGATTTTTTTTTTTTTTGATTTTTGATCTTACAAGGAAGATATTCCTTCTGACTTCGAGGGAAGTATAATTCACCATTCCTAATATATATGGAGTAGGGTACAAATGGGGGTAGTATCCGTACAGTTTTTGGTAGAGGAAGCGAATGAATGTTTTCTGGACCATTTTCAGCATTTAAAAACTCACCTGCGGCTCGTTTCATAAAACCACACTCATGTTTTAAGGACCCTTATTACGTAACAGTTACATAAACTACTATTTTTAACACAATTGATCAAAAAGTTTAGTTCATGTAGCTGCAAATCGTGCGTAAAGTTAGATTTTACGCACGATTTTCAGATAATAATTTTAAATAAATGAGTATTATGCGAGACCCGCTTAATTGACCCACCTGAACTACGCGCGATTGGGCATAAAGGAGTATTGTGTGAGACCCAATAGTAACTGGAACAACGCGCGATTGAATGAAGCTTTCTTTCGTACACTGACAGAATATAAATGTAATTTTATTTCATTGTAGTTTTTTCGCAATTGTATTAAAAAACGTTGTTCGACACACGTGCGGAAGTATTATTATGACATACTTCTCGCACTTGTATCGAAAACTACAATTTTACAATTAGTTTTATACAATTATGCCTTACACGGATGACCTGTATAAGAGTTTAAAAAGAAAATTAGGTCCATTTATTTTATAATGTCTTCAAAAAAGTCGCATTATTAAGATTTTTTTCCCTATCAGCATCGAAAGGGCTCGCGATTCTGATTAGATCAACAAAGTAAAAATTTGCCCAGATATCAGCCGGGTAGGTTCTTGACCTCTTAGTCTTCCTTTATTTCGTATTATTTTACTTCAGATTAACGGAATTGCATGAACCTGAGAAATTTCAAGTGAATCTATTAACTAGAACTCGGTTAACTGTTTCTGATTCGTAAGAATTACGCATACTAAACACATATTGCGTGGTCATTGTTACTTGATTAATTCTTACCATTTGGCATTTGGTAATCGATACACAGTAAAGCAAACAGTTGCTGCTATAATCTACAATTATGTCAATATTTTAACGGATATCTTTCATTAATTTCACTTCACTACGTAATATAAAACAAAGTCGCTTTCCGCTGTCTGTCCCTATGTACTCGTTAGATCTTTAAAACAATGCACCGTGTTTTAATGCGGGTTTTTTAATAGATAGAGTGATTCAAGGGTAATTTTAGAGGTTTCTAATGTGATGTCGTAAATAAACATTTTTTTGCGGTTACATTGCAAACGCTGGCTGAACCCTACGAGATAGATCAAAATAATGTACTACAGTATTGTACACCTTAAAAAGGTCTACTAAAAAGTCCGTGATGGTATATGTCTTTCTTTTAGGGATAACCCACAATAACCATTTTATATCCCGTGCGAAGCCGGAGCGGGTGGCTAGTAATTTATAAACTACATAACCTAAAAGTATGGGGATTACTTAATGAACTAAGCTTTCGATCTTAAAACAAGGGGGATTCTGTTTCATTTTGCACCTAAATAAGATATTAGTCAGGTTTAGGTCAAAGTCGTAGGTCAAGTAGGATAATTTCTCCTCGTGACCTGTCGTATTCCTCACTACTGAGGGTCTTGACCTCTCTTCTGCTTCACTTTTTCTCGTGCGATCTTTCTAGTCAAGAGCTGTGCGGATCTGGTCAGACCAACGTATAGGGCTGTGTCCACGAGGTCTTTTCCCATCTACTTTGCCGGTCACGATGAGCTTCTCCAGGTTGCCACCATCTTTTCTTGCAAAGTGACCGAAGTATTCTAGGACTCTGCGTAGGATAATATGTATTGAAATAGTATCTTAATAAATACGTTTTTTTTAAAACTTAAATTGATTGGAATTAATTAGTTTAATAGGCATGGTGAATTTTTTCTATGTATGGTATCAATTGATTCGTTTTGTTGTGAGGATCAAATGTCTATATGCGGCCAATTACGTTAAAGCAACACAAAAGTCACAAATTAGACTTAAAGTCTGAGATTTGCATTTGTTTCTCGAAACGCTCCTAACAAAATGACGTGAAAAAGTGACGTCACTATCATATAGTCGCCCTGTTTAAAGTATGGAAAAATTATGAAATTGCAATTTTTACAGTGAAATGTTGCGTTTATGTATATGGTTACCATACAATTTATTTAACAGTAAAATGTTAAAAATCGAATGGTATCATGGTTTTTTTAAATTTCGTTCTTTAAAAAATTGAAATATTTTGAAATTTTGAAGCATGATATCTTTGAGCTATTCCAATATTTTTTTTAATTCGGCATCCTATCAACTAAATTTTATTGCATAATTCAACATGTGTCATCATCCCTATTATTTAGGTACGTATATCGACATTTGGAACATACGCCATCTAGAGACTATTCTAATTTACATTTAATATTCACTTACGCATTTAACTGTCAGTTGTTATTAAAATTTCTGTGTGTTACTCAGCAAAGGTCATCCAAAGATGGTATTGTGTTGTAGAACGTATTCGGAGTGGTTGATGTCAATGCCACTGTCTAGCCTAAATAGAGTAAAGACCTTTAAACTACCTGTAATGTATTACAGAACCTGTAATTTTGTGTAATACCATTTTCAACCGACTTCAAACTTTCGAAGGAGGTTATCAATTCGGTATCTTTGTGTTTTTTTTGCTATTTTTTTTTATTCATTTTGTTCACCGATTATTCGAAGACGGCTGGACCGAAGTAGAAAATTCTTTTTTTGTTTGAAAGAGTATACTTCACAGTTGTTCCCATTGTAACCAGGTCAGGATTTGATGATGGGATCCTGGAGAAATCGAGGGAACTCTTTAACTATTATAGGCACGCCTATAGTGATTTGAGTGTTTTTACAGCAGCTCGAGCATTTGCTTTTGGAAAGTTGGATGCTAAGTGAAGTCGGTTATTTTTGGTTTAAAATTATTATACGTACGTCAAAGGGGAAATTAGGCTTTGTTGGGATAAAAACGGTTTTCTCTCTGTTTTCCTGCAAAAGCTTAGTTGGTTTTTAAATAAACGATTTAGTTAAAAAACTCATTCGTTAGTCGCCTGGATTTGAATCTTCATCAGGTTTGATAATTTTACTTAAGGGGCTCCATGGCGCTAAAGACCTTCGATCTAAATTCCTTAGTTTTCTAATGATTTTTATAGTCTTCGAGATATTTGACATCAAAATCAAACAATTTTAGGCCAAAAAAGTGGTTTTCTAGTCATAACTTTTGTGTTCATTAGTTTAAAATTAAAATGTTTCGTCAGTTTTTAGAGACGTCAAAGATGAACCCTAATATGTAGATTTCATATATATGTAAGATTTTTTTACAGCATTCGAATATGGATAAAAGTGTTTTTAGATCATATTAAAAAAAACATAAAAATATACGTGCTCATTTATTTCAAAATGCGGCTCAACAGAATGGAGGTAAAAGATTCATAAACCGATAGCAGTTTGTCTTATAATTCTATCTGTAGTGCAGTTGGAATATCGACTCAAAACTGGTCAAAAATCGATAAAAAAACGTATGGAGCCCCTTAACCATTCAACTGCAATGCAGTCTTGGTTTCTACAATCAAAATAAACATCAATATAAATAAAACATAAACAATTTGCAGTAATTATCGTGAACCAATCAATACTAGTTAAATAAAACTCTAGATATAACTACATAGATAACTAGTAAAAATAGGGTCAAAAAGTATTCGCAAGATTTGCTAATAGCGCGTAGCTAAATAAATGTTTGTTATAACATGTCTATCAATATCAACATAGTATCTAACAAAATATTTGAAACTTGGTACGTATTTTGATATAACTAGGTACATATAGCCTTAGTAATAAACTCCAACGGAGTTACACGCGTGTTGCCGACCCTTGAATTAAGTGTACTGGTCGTAGGACTAATTAATTGTGTTAAGTTTTCAAATACATACATGCCTCTCGCAGCCAACCCAGTGCATCCTTGAGAGAATCCAAATCTTTACAAGGAATGTAGCACCCTCATTCAAGGCTTACTTCCAAACTTGAACGTAATTTCACCTGTTTGAGGTCGTCTTATGCTGTGTTTTCCTGGGGTGATAAAAAGTTATTGTACCTTACAGTTGCTGTTGTAGCAATGAAAATACGGCTTTTCGCGAACAAAAGATTTCCCTTGGCATGATTATTCCTTAGGACCCAAGGATGGATTTGAGAAGTGAGAAGCCTTCAAGATTTTTGATGTCAATTTTTAGGGAGGGGTGGCTCTTAAATTTATCTTATATCAATATTTGACCTTTTTATGTCGTATGCAAAAGCACCTATTAGGCCATAGGTAGCGTACCTACTGACGCTAGTTAGTAGACCCACTAACAGAAGCAGAAAATGAACCCATAAGTTACGTGAACCAAGTTTGGTGTGTTACTGTAAAAATATAAGGAACACACAGTGTAACAGTGATAAAACACAATCTGTAATTAGAAGGTACTCATATATTGTCGTTAATTTGACTACATGCAATATTATAGGTATGATGACACAATACATGATGAATTTTGTAACAAAATTTAATGAAATGGATATAATATAAGTAATAAAGTGACATTAAAAAAAATCTTTTGAAATGGCCCAAATATATAAAAAAAATATGATTCTGTAAAATTACGAAATCACAAAATAACAATGATACCTGCCAATCGATTTCTTACATTTAACTATAAAATAAATTGTAGGTATGGCAATTATATACATAAACGCAATATTTCACGGCCAAACTCGCAAAATCTTTATTTTCCCGTACTTTAAAAAGGGCGACTAAAGAATCGTGACGTCACAGTTAGGTTTAGTATCATTTTGTTAGGAGCATTTAGAGCGGCAAATGTAATGTCAGATTTTGAGTCTCATTTCTAACAATATATTGTTGTTTTAACGCAATTGGCCCTATATAGACATTTGAACTTCGCACCAAAACACAACGATTAAACCAAACATTTAATAAAATCATCATGCCTATTTTCCCACAGGTTGCAAGTAAAAGCCTAATCCCGTCTTCCGGCATCCTACGCCGACCTTGGCATTGCGTCTGCGCATCGCCGATATAAAAGCCCCGCCCGACGAATCTGGCGCATACCCACTACGATATCCATCCCGATAACACCATGAAATCGGTAATCTTCTTTATCTAACAATTATCTTTTTGTTATTGAAAATCTCTTTTGTGTTTTATAAAAAAAACATTCATATAACAAAGAAATGTAACGTATATTCTTAAGTTTTTACTTAATTACTATATTTTTGTCAAAAAATAACAATCAGATATATTTGAAAGGTGCTATTACTTCTTATACCATGCATTATAACATTAAATAATATAACACAATAAACTAACGTTAGTAAAGTCTAAAAATAAAAGTAAAACTACAACTAACAAGTATTTAGTAAATTAATCTAAAAATGGCCCTTTTGACAACAATTATCAAAAAGATTAAAATGCATATTACTATCAGTCGCCGATCTTGATCTAATTATTGGATAACAAACATTAATTGCAATAAATGGAAATGTTCTAATTATTTAACATGCATTATAAATAATTACAATGAATTGAATTGAATTTTTAAGACCGAATTGCTCTCAATTAAATGGTATTTATGTTATATTTGTGTTTTGTGTTTATTTATTATTATTGCATAAAAGAATGGAATGCAAGTTTGGTACAGTTTAAGATAATACACAGCTTAAACTAACTATGTACTAAGCCTAACTCGATAAAACCATGAAATTAGTAATGCAATAAGACGTATTTTTATATTATGAAACCTTGTTTTTGTTTATTAACAAATAGCAATAACACATATATATTAACACGTATAAATTTGATTAATCTTCGATCTTAACCTAAATATTTGTATTCTTCAAACATCTCGTCTAGACAAGAAATTAAACGTTCGAATATTCAAAATTTAGTCATCCGATTTAAGTGGTTGTGCGTGTTTTTATGTATTTTTTATTGATAGATACTGTTGCTGTTGTGCCTTTAAATTAGATTGTTGTTATCATTTTTTTTTTCATATGTTTATTATCTACATTTATTATTTGCATGGTGAACTTTGTGGCTAATCTGTCTGGAATGAAAAGTCGAGTAGGATTAATTAGCCCTTAAACCACGAATTTCCTTCTATACGAACTGTACTTTTATATTTGAAAAAATATACGCTATGGTACTCAAATAATTATAATTTATTTCTTTAATATCATCCTTCACGGAAACAGGCTATAATAATTACTTTAACGGCCTCCTAGCCTAGTCGGTAGTGACCCTGCCTATGAAGCAGGAGGTCCCGGGTTCGAATCCTGGTCAGGGCATTTATCTGTATTTATCACGGATATTTGTTCATGAGTTATGGATACTTTCTATGTATTTAAGTATTTAATGTATTACATATATCGTCGTCTAGTACCCAGAACACAAGCCTTATTGAGCTTACTGTGGGACTAGGTTGATTTGTGTAAGATTGTCCCATAATATTTATTCACTTATTATTTAATACGAGTAGTGTGTAGGATGAAGTGCACCTTCCACATTGACGTCTTAATTTTTTTTTAACAAGTCTAAATCTTGAAATCAATCTCCCTTTCCAGATCATCCTAGCAGCAGTCCTCTCAGTGGCAGTGGCCCAAGGCCAATATGGCTTCCAGCCAAACTACCAAGCCCAGGCGTACCAACCTAGGCCCAGGTCGTTTGAGGGCAACGCGCGTATCCTGAGGTCTGATGCTGAAGTCAATGATAGAGGATTCCACTACGCTTTTGAGACGGAGAATGGTGAGTTATGTTATAAGTGTTGTGGGTTGATTTATCAAAACTGATGTGAACCAGAATAGCCAGTAATAGGGCACTTTCAAACATCGTTGAAAGCTCGTGTTTTTCGGATTCTAAATGTTTTCTACTCAAAGTTCAAAGAGGATGGAGTGTATTGACGACAGCTTTAACACAGTGAATCCTCCTTTATATAGCGACACATCTGAAGTTGCAGGTGTCCGCAGGCTACGATAGCGGCCGGCTGGCCGTACAATTGTTTGCCACCGTCGTGGTATAAAAAAATATCGATTCTGAGTAATACTAACCTAAAATATTTCGAAATCCGGACAATACTTGAAGTTATGATTTGTAAAACATTTTGATAACGCAATTGTTAAGGCTGATTTAGCTTAAGCTGTGTCCATGCCATAAAAGCTTTGCTTCGGCTCTAACGACGCGATTGTCGGCATAAATGCACTATTGTGCAACGACAAGTGATGCCCGGACGTCTCGACACTTCGTTCCTTCGTTCAATTAACCGATAGTGGCCGGAACTATTTAATGCAGATATTTTTAGTTATTTATGTTCTTACCCATAAAAAAAATAAAATAAAAAATAAAATGCATTTATTTCAGACTAATTCAATAACATAAATATTGTTAAAAAAAATATTTAGTAGCTGACACTTTTGTTAACATGCTTTGATTATAAAATACCTTTATTAGCCTCGCTCTGCATCTTCTACCGCCTCTATCATGGAGAGTGCTCCGAGGAATTGTTCGGATTAATCCCTGCCGCTTCTTTCCGCCATCGTCCTACGCGACAGCATTACCATCATCACCACTTAGATGGTTGGCAGTCCTCAACTGTGCGTTTCTCGAGAAACTTCCTGCCTCGCACAACAAAACTGTGGAATGAACTTTCGTCTGCGGTATTTCCGGACCGATACGACCTTCAAACCTTCAAGAAAAGAGCGTATTCCCATCTTAAAGGCCGGCAACGTGCCTTGTGACCCCTCTGGTGTTGCGGGCGTCTATGGGCGGCGTTAATTGCTTACCATCAGGCGATTCGTCTGCTCGTTTGCCTCTTATTTCATAAAAAAAAAAAAAAAAAAAAAAAAAAAATTTTACACTTATAATGAAACCTTTCATTATAGACAGCATATAGCATAGTTCTACTTGAACTTGGAGGTTTATAAATTAATAAAAAAATTAGCAGCTGCTGCAAGATTTTTTTGGTTACATAAATGTTTGTTCTGCATACAACCAAGATTACAAATTTGCCCCAAAGAATGGTAAATTAATAATCCTTAAGTGTCAAGTACTAACTCATTTCAATCGATTCTGACAAAGTTATTACAGTAATTTCTTAACAAGCGATCGATTATTTTAATAGCCTGTCTATAAAATGTGCCCAAGGCAGAACTAGATTTATAAGTGGCGATGTCATACAAATCATCCTCATGATCATACTCATAGTATGTGGCCCCATTCTTTTAAAATTCTTTTTATAAAGTCAAGTTATTAACACAGTTCAGGTCACATATCAAACGTTTTGTGAAGCAGTCAGATTTGGTTGTCGGTCTCTTAAGCTGTTTTGATATGTCTTCTCGAAGAACTACGCGTTATTGTGTTCTTTTAAGATTTAATGTATTATTGTTTTGAATAAATAGGTCATATTACTTCTCGGGTCAGAGGTGTAGGGTTGGAACCGGTGATAGTTTTTAGGGTTCCGTACCCAAAGGGTAAAAACGGGACCATATTACTAAGACTCCAGTGTTCGTCCGTCCGTCTGTCACCAGGCTGTATCTCATGAACTATGATAGTTAGATAGATGATGTATTTCTGTTGTCGCTATAACAACAAATACTAAACAGAATAAAATAAATATTTAAGGGGGCTTCCCTACAACAGACATGATTTTTTATGATTTTTATAGATATAGACGGACACCTTCGTGCGCGAGTTTTGTCTAAATATATTCAATTCAAATACAATTTGGTCTAATAGTCCATCTCACCAATCCTTTAAAAGTAAGTTAGAATCTTGGCTACTCACAAAAAAAAATATAACTTTAGTGAAATGGTGAACCTACAACTAACTTTGTGAAACTACTACTATTAATATTATTTTATAATTTTATAAAATTATGACATTGTTATTATTATGTACAAATATTATTACAAAATTGTACCTGACTTCTACCTATAATTATGTTACCAATAAAAATTATCTTTATCTTTATAGTTATTGCATAGGATCATGTCGTAAAATATTGTTTTAAAATACGGTACATGAACTGCATGCATGTGTACGCATGTTGAGCATAGCAATTTCAATAATAATTCATATTTTGTGATCCAATGGCTTCTTTACAGCACCTATGCAAGTGCGAATAGGATCGTATTCCCGTGATATACCTTACTAACTGTTCCATAAATTTTCCCAGGTATTCAAGCCGAAGAGTCAGGCCAAGAAGCCAACGGCATCCAAGCGCAAGGCTCCTACTCCTACACCGGGGACGACGGTCAAGTCTACCAAGTCCGGTACACAGCTGACGAAAACGGATTCCAGGCTCAGGGTGCTCATCTGCCGACCCCACCACCGGTCCCTGAAGCTATTGCTAGGGCGTTAGCTGAGAATGCCAGGGATGAAGCTAATGGAATCTTTGATGATGGTAAGTGATCAATTACGTCGGGATAATGCTCACGGACTTTAGTTGTTGACCCACTTGTTCAAGTTTTTGTTCAATACTTACAATATGCAATGTGCAATGTAGATGCCATTTGCCATGCAGATTTCGACGTCGACATGTAGATAGAGATAGGTTAGGTAGAAGAGAACAACAGAAAATAAGGGAGTTAAATTTTGACAAGTACATTTACAAAATAAAACAAAAGAAAAAAACAATTAACCGGCTACGCTGTAGATCCTAACATTTCGACAAGTATATTTACAAAAAAAACAACAACAACCGCCACTAAGCACACTATGTAGAAATAAAACAAGACAACAATAAGTCCTTTTTAAAAGTAATGTAGATATTATATAGCTTAACAATTATAGTAACGTGATTTTACAAGGTCTGTTACACAGCTAATATCTAGGAGCACACGCGTAGATCTGACCGCCGGATCTGTCCACCGGGCATATCCGCCAGACAGATCTGTCAATATATGGCACTATAGAGATCTGTCTTCAAACAGTCATGTCTTCAGACAGATCCTGTGGATACATCCGCGCGTGTATCCTAGACAAATTATCTGCCAATCCAGCCACCAGTCCCTGAAGCCTCTGAGAAAGCCAGGAATCAAACTAATGTTTTCTTTGATGATCTACTACGCTAGGTGTACAGGCCTCACAAACTTTGAATTGTTGAAACCCCAGGGCCCCGTGGCCGTGGTAAGCTCCGTAGCTTACACTAGGTTTACTCATGTGGCGCAGCGACCCAATGTGCCTTGGCCTCCAACACGGCTGCTCTCCAGGTCCTGTGCGTTTCGTGATAAACATCGTCTAGATTAAAATGAATATAATTTAATTTACTTAGTTTTGATATTAATTATGTGTTTTCCATTATAGGCAGCTACCATGAGAGCAACTCCGGCGTAGCAGCCGTCCGCACCTTCTCTACTCCTCGGTACACCCCTCCTCAAACGCGCCGCTACTTCTAACTGCCCTAACTCTTCTGAGTGCCATATCGCTTAGTCTTAGTCGTAGTTTTGTACACAGTGAAGCAAACGAACCAATAAAATAGTCAAAGTTTTAATGTTTTTTTGTGTTTAATTTTTTCACTATCTAGGCAACTTATCTGATTTTATAATTGAAAGAAAAATTGAAAAATTCACCGCGTCGAGCAAGATTCGACCTTGCGACCTCTCAGAACACTGGTCCGATCGCTCTGACCAACTGAGCCATCGACGACGCTTACTCAACCTCGGTGAATCTTTCCATCGGTTCCTTCATAGCTTACGTCAGAGGGTGTCGTTATATAAAATTGTAATTTCGCTTGCAGACGTATAATTATGTGCTTAGTACAAAATTAATTTAGTACGGGTTAGCGCATTGTTATCGATGTTATTCCAATATGACTTGGAGCCTTTAATGTGTATATACACTTACGGTAGATGTCGCTACACGTCTCCCTCTGACGTAAGCTATGAAGGAACCGATGGAAAGATTCACCGAGGATGAGTAAGCGTCGATGGCTCAGTTGGTCAGAGCGATCGGACCGGTGTTCCGAGAGGTCGCAAGTTCGAATCTTGCTGGACGCGGTGAATTTTTCCATTTTTCTTTCAATTATAACATTGGAATTTCGCTTGCAGACGTATTTGCTTAGTACAAAATTAACTTATCAGACTTTTAATATTTTTTAATTATAGTGGTAAAAATACACACAACACAAGGAGGACGATAAAAATGTATCTAAGTCAACTCCAATGTTGTAGACGTATTGACAACACAAAATATATTGTTGCGAAAATGTAGGAGGAGGTCTGAACCCAAATGATATGGGAACAAAGCCAGGAGAAAGAAGAAGAAGAATAGACAGGTTCTAGAGTGAAAAAAATCTTACTCCATCAAAAATATGATTCCGTACCTAACCTGCCCCTGTTATCTTCGCTTGCTCTGTTTTGCACGCGGTTTGGTCATGGTTAACCTGACACGCACCTATCTTGAGGTTAAACGGCCATTTAGGTATTAGTCTATTTTAAAACTAGTTTGAATAAAGTGCCTTATTCAAATGAAAATCATTTAATCGTATGGCAAAAAACATGTCAAGAACAAGTAGATGAACATAAATTATAAAAAAACAAAATGTCAACTTAAAACTACCTTACACAAACATACACTTACAAACTACCGCAGTGCCTTATTTATTTATTTATTTATTTAAACTTTATTGCACAACAAGTGAAAAATGTACAAATGGCGGACTTAATGCCAAATGGCATTCTCTACCATGGACAAAAGATATCTGTATTGAAAAGGTTTTCGAGTGCTGTGGTGTTAGTTTACCATCACATAATATTACAATTATATGCCTCTATCGAATACCCGGAGCGGATATAAGTCTGTTTTTTGAAAAGCTCCACATGTTACTATATACCCTTACAAAATCACAAAAACATTCGAGACGCATAATTATATGCGGTGATTACAATATAGACCGTCTAACAACCAATCCTATCAATAGAGAATTTGAGCGAATATTGGAAAGCTATAATTTTTTCTTACAGATAAATCAGCCAACACGCATTACAAACACCACTAGCACATGTATTGACAATATTGCTACAAATTTTAAAAGTAGAAATAAATGTAATGTGCACAATTTAAATCTCTCGGACCACACAGCCCAAACAATATCGGTCCCGACAAAAATTCGCGACTCTGTGAGTTATTGGTTTGAATGGAAACGAGATTTCTCAAAAGATCACCGTAAAAAGTTTCAAAAAGCCATAAATAGCTTATCGTTTGCTGATACTATGTTATTTATTTATTTATCGTATGGCTATTATACATGTCACTGGATATAATAATACAAATTACACATAACTACAAAAGTAAAAATTAAAATTAGAATTTTGCCCTTCCCAGGTAAGCAGCTGCCTCTTCTGACATGTTCTTAAAGTCGTCTATATGACCTGTGTATCTAGTGAGGGGGCATTCCAGAACGATGTGTGTGATAGTCTGGTCTGGGTGCCCACAGTCACATGCGGGAGAGGCTCTCCAGCCCCATTTGTACCAGTGGTGACCGCAGTTGCCAATTCCTGTTCTTAGGCGGTTCAGCGCGGTCCACACTCGGCGAGGAAACTTGAAGCCGGCTGGGGCTACTCGCAGCGGGAGGGCAGAGAACGGGTTCGAGTGATCTCTGAGAGCTTTCCATTCTGCACTCCATGACTCCTCTAAAGTCCGTGAGTTCAGGTCAGTCATCAGCAGTGCAGGGGGGTTTCGGGATTTGAGCCTTTTTGTTCCAAAGTCCTCGAGGTCTTTTTGGATCGGCAAGTCGGGGCTCCAGTGCGCTTTCTTCAGCTCTCGTTTGAGACATTTATCCCTACGCAGATGTGCAGGCGCTATATAGCTAAGAGCGGGAAGCCAGTGGGATGGAGTAGGCTTGAGACAACCCGTTATTAGGCGAAGAGTCTGGTTAAGCTGTATGTCAACGGCTGATGTATGTACGCTGTTCATCCAGACGGGGGCACAGTACTCTGCCGACGAGTAGACCAGTGATAACGCTGTGGTTCGGAAGCAGGAGGCGGAGGCTCCCCAAGTTGTTCCTGTAAGCTTTTGCACAATATTATTCCTGGTCTTCAGTTTGGACGATAATTTTTGTAGGTGGCACTTATAAGTCAGGCTTCTGTCCAGCGTGACACCTAGATACTTAGGATGTGGGTTGTGTTTAAGCACTGTGCCCCTGAAATTGACGGTCAGCGTATTTTCCGCAAGCTTATTATTAAGATGGAAGCAAGATACTTCCGTTTTATTCGGGTTAGGGCACAGGCGCCAGCGGGTGAAAAAGTCGTCAAGAGCTTCCAGGTCATTCTCGAGGATTGGTTCGGTAGCATCCATGTTCCGATGTTGGGTGATGAGAGCCAGGTCGTCGGCGTATCCAAATTTACGTGACACAGTATCGGGAAGGTCGTGTACGTAAAGGTTGAAGAGCAGAGGGGCCAGGACGGAACCCTGTGGAAGGCCATTGTTTAGTACTCTAACTCTGCTAGTTTCTTCGCCTAGGAAAACCTGAATTGACCTGTTCGTAAGGGCGTCTTCAATGAGCCTGTAGGTTTTTATGCAAGGAATTACCTTCAAAAGCTTATAAAGCAATCCTTGGCGCCATACTGTGTCATACGCGGCAGTCAGGTCAATAAAAACAGCAGATGATTTGACCTTTTTATTGAATCCGTTTTCCACATGTGTTGTGAGAGCAAGCACCTGATCACAGCAGCTTCGGTTGGGTCTAAAACCTGCCTGTTCCTGGGGAATGATTGCGTTCACAGCGTCATGTATGCGGTTGTGGATTAGTCGCTCCAGTAATTTATATACGACACTCATGAGGGCGATCGGTCTATAACTGTCTGGACTATCGTCAGGTTTTCCTGGTTTAAGAATGGCGATTACCCTGGCTCGTTTTAGCGAAGTAGGCATCTTTCCGGAGTCCATCATAGCAGTGTAAAAGCATGCCAACCACTTGCGAGTCTTTGGTCCACTATTGATAAGAAATTCCGGGAATATTCTGTCCTCTCCACAAGCTTTGTTCCCAGAAATGTGAATCAGAGCACTTGTGACCTCATCTGCCGTAAAAGGTCTGCTGTATGTAGTGTCGGGTGCAGCATTAGATTTGAGTGCTGATAGCTCTTTACGGATGTTCCTGGTGTGACATTTGTGATTAGGCGCCTTTGACATCTTTATCATCCTATCGGCGATGGAGTTGGGGGATACGTTTGGTTTAGTCCCTTTTGTGCCTGTACCGTCCGTTAGTTTTCTTACAAGATGCCAAGCCTTTTTACTAGAGTGTGTAAAGTTCATTCTTTCGACGGTTTTTTCCCATTTGTCTTGGCGGGCTAGGTCGAGTGATTTAACAACTTTGTGAGCTGTGGAACGATCACCAGTACTTTGGAAGTCCTGCCAGTGGGCTTCTGTTTCATCGTTCCAGCATGGTATATACCACCGCCGGAAGCCTCTGGGTACAAACTCTTTAGCGGTGGCTAGGAGTAGTTTTCGATATCGGTCATAGTTATCGGGGACAGGAGGGATCCACCTGACGCTACTATCCAGTTTTTTCTTAAAACTGTCCCAGTTCGCTTTCTGGAAGTTCCAGCGGGGCACGGGATAGGATGGCACAATAGGTATTTTAAGGCCGACTTCTAGCACAATAGGACGATGTTGGCTATGGGGGAAATCAGCGAGTACTGTTCTATGGATTGGAACTGGGTTATCTTCCGCATCCTTTGTCGCGAAGGCCAAATCAGGGTTGTAATCTCTTCCCCAGCGTGCCGATCTGAAAGTTCCCTTACTCTTGCCGTCGTATACCAGGAAATAATTCATGGCGTCAGCCCATTGTACAACTTTCTCGCCGTTAAAGTCATTTTCTCTATATCCCCAGCATGTGTGGTGACTATTAAAATCGCCGATATACAGAGCGGGGTGAGCTAGTTGCGGGAGAACTGGGTCTGGCCATTTGCTGTTTGGTGGTTTATAAACGTTGCAAATTTTAATTTCGCCAACTTGGACGATTGTGATGGCGATGTTTTCTTTGCTTATTTCGTTTGATATTATGTGGCAGGTGGGAGCAAGACTTTGGCGGACATAGGTAGCCGTGCCGTACTGGCCATGATATGTCGCTGCGACAATTGTATAGTCCTGGAGCACTCCTCTCCGCAGCAGTTGGGCATCATCTTTTGTATGGGTTTCCTGGATAAGGGCAACGTCGATGTCGTTGTCAAAAAGAATTTTCTGCAAGCATTCGGCTTTTGCAAGACTTATGCCTTCAATGTTTAAAGAGCAGACACGAACAGAAGGTTCTATGTCCATTGTCGTGCGCTTCTGTAATGCATTCATAGTAGCAGTTCCAGTTGGCATCTCGAAATGTGCAATTGTGGGAGAATATGTGACAACAATCCAGTGAGGGCTGCGAGGTCGCGAGGGCGACAGTGCAGCAGCCAAATTTGTTACTCGTTTAGCACCACCCGGGGATCACGTGTAGGGTTATCTAAGGTAATTCCTACGGACGTAGAGTAACACGACCCCCGAACTATGTTATGTACTAGCACTAATGACGCGTTTAATCAATTCCATGATTTAGTAACTCTATTATTTAAACTATGTTTTCCTATGAAAAAAGTAAAAATAAATACAGTCTACAAGCCAAAGTGGATTACTCTAGGATTAAAAAAAGCCATAAGGACAAAGCAACAGTTATACTTTAAATTCATAAATTCGTCTGATGATATGCACAAACAAAATTATAAAAAATACTCAGCGCTACTAAAAAATGCATTAAAAAGTCACACAGGATACAGAATCATAATCATATCTGCAAAGCAGGAAATGTTGTAACAGCAACATGGTCTATTATAAATAGACAAATAGCCAAACGTCAGCCGAACCATTTTACTGACCGAATGACTTTTGATAATCAAATTATTACTGACCCAAAAGAAATGGTAAATAAGCTTAATCATCAATTTACTACTTTAACTGACAACATACATTGTAACACAAGTAAATATCAATACAAACTACATAATCTTGACTCAACGATATACTTATACCCAACAAGCCCCGCTGAGGTAGAAAGAGTGATTATGTCATTAAAAACTCTAAAGCAGTTGGCTATGATGAACTACCTACGTCTATTATAAAAGAGAATTCGTCTGTGTTTGCGTTTGTCCTAAGTCATCTAATAAACCTATCTATGTCTGAAGGCATCTTTCCTGAAAAACTTAAACTTACAATTATCAAACCTTTACCCAAAAAAGGCGATAAAAATGATTCATTAAATTATAGACCTATAGCACTTATACCAATAATTTCAAATTTTTTTGAAAGAATCATGCACAAACGGATGACTGATTTCATAGAAAAACACAAAATTTTATCACGAGACCAATTTGGCTTTCGCAAAAAGAAATCTACCACACTAGCTGTACTGGATTTTATGAAACATATTCTAAACTGTAGAAACAAAACACTACCAGTCATAGGCATATTCATGGATATGTCAAAAGCGTTTGACAGAGTTAACCATGATCTCCTTCTAAGAAAATTATATACTTGCGGTATCAGAGGAAATTGTTACGAATGGTTAAGGAGCTAACGGAGCGTAGGCAATGTACGGAAATAACAAGATATGACGGCACCAATAAAACACTAATTAAACATCGATCTAGCTATCTAAATGCTCTCAATGGTGTTCCTCAAGGTAGCATCCTTGGTCCCTTGCTGTTCCTCATTTACATCAACGATTTGCCATCGGTCACGAACCATAAAATCACACTTTTTGCCGATGACTGCTCCATTGTGGTGCAGGAGCGAGATACACAAAACTACGAGGGTGATGTAAATCGAGTCTTTGAGGAAGTAAATCTATGGTTAGTCCGTAACAGCTTAAGGGTTAACCTACATAAAACCAAATGTATGGAATTCTACTCGTCACGAGGGAACCCTAAAAATATAGAAATAAAATATGATGGCTGTAAAATTGAACCTGTGACATCAACTTGTTTCTTGGGCATTACATTGGACTGCAACACAAACTGGAAAGACCATACAGAAATGGTTATTAATAAACTCAATGGGTTTGTATATGCATTGCGTCGTCTCTCACAAATCTCCTCGCAAAAAACAGCCTTCATAGCATTTAACGCCTATATAATGTCTAATTTGCGCTACGGCCTTATACTTTGGGGTAACTGTAGTAATATGCAAAGGGTCTTTTTACTACAACGGAGATGTGTTAGGTCTGTATGTAATGTACCTGAATTGGAACCCTGTAGACCTCTTTTCCATGAACTAAAAGTAATGACCTTACCCTCATTATATATTTATGAAACAGCACTGTATGTAAAGCTGAACATAGACTCATTTAAAAATAAGGCATCATGTACTATTTATCCGTCACGGAACGGATCTGATCTATGCTATCCTTTTCCTCCAAAATCAGCTTTTTTTGCAAATAATATTTTGTGTATGTCAGTAAAAATATTTAATAATTTACCCATAGAAATAAGGAATTCTGACATGCCTCAATTTAAAATTAAATTACATACATTTTGTCTGTATAAACAATATTACAGGATTGACGAATACATAAAAATTTTGAAATGAATACCTACATATTTATTATGATAATAATCTTTTGTAATGTGTAAATAATATAATTTTTTTAATGTCTAACTATTAATTTATTCTCTTGTAGTAGTTAGTGATTATAATTTTGTTCTGTTGACTAACTTTTAGCATAAGCTATTAGCATAGTTTTAATTAAGTAGCCCGTAAGTAAAATTTGCATGCTTATTCAAGCAGGATGTACGCACCTTTTTGCTTATAAGAACTTATTGTAATACTACATTTTGCAAATAAATATTGATTGATTGATTGATTGATACCAGTCAACCATTGGAGCAAACAGAGACTTGTAAGTTGGTGCAGGAAGAAAATTTAATTGTCAGATAATACCTAGTTGGTTACTAAGTTCTGTTACCAGATTTCTGACTGATAAAATATAAAATAAAGTTTGAAAATCAAAAATTTAAGTAATTTTTTAATAGCCTAATTCTAATGAACATAATATGGTATAATTATACACAAATCAGATAAGATATTTATTGAAAATCCTTGTAAAGCACAAGATTGCCTGAAGACGCAAACACGCGGTAAATTTAAGAAAATTACACTTTACAAAAGTGCATCAAATAAATATTTCACCTTTGTTTAGAAGGTTCCATTGCTTGTTTGTAAGAAACCTGTTTATTAAAGGTAATTGCGTGACCACCATTTAATTTTCTTGCGATTTTATCCCACAGATATTCCCATTTGAAATATTGCCTATTTTTAAGTTTTTCACAAAAGACATAGATTTAGACTGCTATGGAACAAGCAGACTTGCAACGTTTAGTCTAGTATTTTATCGGATAGCCCCACGTGAACTATACATATACCAAATTGAAGCTAATGAATATAGCTACCGAATTGTGTAAGACTGATGCGTCTTAAAGGTGACTAAAAATAAATAGGATTTAAAATCAACATGATTAAGGAGCGTAATTTTAACGTATATGTTTCACGCCTTTTTCCGAGTATTATAAAGAATTCTGAAAAACTGCGACAATCATTTTCAATTCAATGTATTGTAATCTATTGACTATTAAATAAGCTTTTAAATTATGTACGTGAATAATTAAAATCTTGCTACCTATTCCTATTTATTTAGTGAAAACTCTTGTAACAGAACTTAGTAACCGACTAGGTAGTTATCATAAAGCAAAACTTATTAAACATATATTTACAATAAATAAAAGCTTACATATATATGGTTACAAACTACTACTTATATAATATACAACAAGATAAACTAATACATATTAATACGGTAAATATGATGGAAAAATTGGAGCTGTCGTATAGGGAGAGGGAGCGAATTCCAGAGACAGATAGCCTGAACGGCGAAAGAGTTCGAAACGAAACCTGTATGGCCTTATTCAGTTTTTGTGCAAAAAATGTTTCTGTGTAAATATGTTGCCTAGGCAAAAGATGGCACAAGATTCTTTATTTACAAGGCACTTTATTCAAACTAGTTTTAAAATAGACTAATACCTAAATGGCCGTATAACCTATATTTTTACCAAAAGGCCTTGGCGAAAACTAGTTTTAGGTAGCATATAGGTATCTTTTAAAAATAAAGGTATTACTGATTGAAATAAAAACGTATTTAATATAAGAATGGGACGAAAAGCAGCTAAAATAGCTATTTTAAAAAACCACTATCGTAAAGGCTACATCGTAATGGCAATAATTTCTTTTAACAATCGCGATTCTTATGAAAACTGTGTACAAATATTTGTAGCGTCTTTCCTAATTTAAGAGGCCATTGTTAATCCTTTCGTATCATGTTTAGGGTTCCGGAACTAGCAAGTAAAACAAATATAGTTTTGGCATATATAACCATGTGGTCTTTTTTTATACCACGACGGTGGCAAACAAGCATACGGCCAGCCTAATGGTAAGCAGTTACCGTAGCCTATGGACGCCTGCAACCCCAGAGGATTCACATGCGCGTTGCCTACCCTTTAAGATCAATACACTCCTTTTTTAAGAACCTCATACTGTAGCCCGCTGAGAAAACTTTGGCAGGGAGTTCATTCCACAGCCGCAGCGCAGGTTGACCTAGAAGTTTATTTCTTACAGGTCCAAGGGATAGTTGACCTGTATTACTTAATTTTCCACTTTCCGGGTAAAAAAGGTAATGATAATAACAGAAAGGCAGGCGGATTCTAAAGTAGTCCTTTTCCAAACTTTAAGACTACTAGGTTTACTCCTGTGGCGCAGCGGCCCAATGTGTCTTGGCCTCCAAAACGACTGCTCTCCACTGATCCAGGTCCTGTGCAATTTCCCGTCAGTCGCCAGCCTGGAGTTCGCGCAGATCCGCGTCCACCACATCAGACCATCGATACCTAGGCCATCCGACCGGACGTCGTCCTCCCGGTTTCTCCTCACATACTCTTTTCACCGCCCGTTTGCCTTCCATTCGCTTAAAATGACTTAGATGACCGAGCCATCGAAGCTTTTGCGCCTTTATCACTTTTTTTAATTCCAAGCTTTATATCCTCACAAAAACAGGATCATGAAAAATTGCAATTTATTATACAATGGATTTAACTGATCTACAAAATTGGTGACTGATTTTGAATTGATGTTTTGTTCAGCAGAAAAATCTGAAAAATATGTAAGCGAAAGTGACGCATGACGTGATAGGTGATAAAATGACAACCATGATACACGTTCTGAGTAAGTGAACGAATCTAAAACTCAATGACGAGCGCAGCGAGTGATTCAAAAAGTAATACATATAAATTGAACGTTGCGACTGTTTCAACTGTTACAAAAAAATTTAATCATTAAATATCTAAGTAAAATAAATCGTTTTATAAATGTATCATTCAAAACTATCGCTTTCAAAAGTTACTCCTGCCAAAGAACGCGACGAAACAAATTAAAACTTGAATCAAATTACTTCCCCACTCATGGATAAAATGCGATTTTCCTCACTGTTTCCATATTAAAAAAGTGCGCCTTTACGAGCGGCTGTTCTGTTAAATTATTCGCAAGCACATCGACGGAACCATTATATTTGGGCAGTTCCCACTTGGCGTGACTCTGAATGTTCCCATTGTAGCTGTTAACAAAATACCTATTTGTTCGTCGCACCATTGTTGCGTCTATCAAAGACAAAATTCACTGTGAAGCTGCAATCTTTTGTTGGTTTTTATTTCAAATTTTGCTATATTTGTGTTTTAATAAAAGGATGGTTAGTTGTCATCCGTAGTTCCAATTTTATAAAGAAGCAGGTAGTAAAATTGTCACTAAGTACTTATGCCAGTTGAATATGTAATTAATAACTTGGTGAGGGATATCCGTTTGAGCTCAAGATGCTGGCCGTCTTTAGAATAGTTTTTTGTTTTTTGCAAATTTACGTAGTTCAGTGTGTAATATTGATAGCTTATTGTGCGGTGACCTAACGAACAAGTGTGCAGCTAATAAAATTTTTTTTTCAAAACGCGCGTAACCACCTTTTAGTGGAACAAACGGTTATCCGGGGTCTCGGCCACCCACGTGTTTGTAGGGAGGCTATCACCTTACAATCAGCAAGGCCTCAACCCAACAACGTTGCTTATATTTTATGGAAAAATAATATATTAAGATAATAAATAAGTCTACACCTCGACATTGGCAGAATTCACTTCGCCAAAATCGGCGAGGAGTAAAAGCCATATATATATATATATATATATATATATATAAAGAAAAAAAAAACTTGATGAGGTAAGTATTTTACGGACTTAAAATTGTGACTTAATACCTACTCGGGAGCTAGTTACTATAGGCGTACCTATACTTATTAATTTCCGAAAACATTTTGAACGGAGATACATACCTTTTCTATTATTTATGGTACGACACGTACCTAGAGTAGAGTTTAAATAACAATTGGACGATGCTATTGATTGTGCCAGACCTTTATAAAGACACCTCGCAAGGTATCAATTACCAAAACATTGCAGCCAATTGAGACACAAAACCAAAGAATAGCTTGCAAAATTGATATATTATTACACTACGCCACATGAACAAATAAAACAACAGGACTAAAATGTTTACACAAAAACGCGTTCTTCTAAAATTCACGCTTTAATAAAATCTATACAGCAGATCTCAGTTCCATCAATATTGTTTGGCTCTTTGAGCTCAGGGGCCCATTTCTCGAAAGCTTGTAACTTGTAATACAAGCGGAAGTCCCTTTCTAGCAAAAGATGTTGAAAAGTGACATCCGCTTGTATTACAAGTTACAAGCTTTTGAGAAACGGGCCCCCCTGGTCTTAACAATTCAACTGCAGTAGAATGGCTGCGGATTTTTTTTTATACCACTACAGTCGCAAACAAGCATTCGGCCCGCTTGATGGTAAACAGTTACCGTAGCCTATGGACGCTTACTAAAAAAAGTTAAAAGTTTAAACTGTTTATTATTATGAATTGGGTTAATAACAATTTCACTTAACTTAGTATTAATCTTTTGTCCAACTCCAAAGGTGCCATATGCGCGTTGCCGACCCTTTACAAAAAGGAGGATTCACTGTGTTGACGGCTAAAGGAACAGGAGGGCCCTCATCGTCAACACACTGGGTCCACTATGAGTAGGGTCTAGTGCTATTTGTCTGTGATTTTCTGTAAAGTGGAGGTACTTCCCCAGTCGGGCTCTGCTCCAGATTTGAGCGAGATGACATTCGCTGTGCTGAAGCCTACCACACATAGCGAGATGACATTCGCAGTACCCATACCTCTCTTTTAGGACATAACAGTGTCCCACTGTTCAAGTCGCATGTTGGAAAGAAGCATTATATGAGGACACAAGGCGAGTATACCAAAGGGCCAATAGCTACCAAGTGGTGTAATGCCATCAGGAAGACTTGTAACTCCGGCATGGCCCTCGACCGCGTCACATGGAGGGACATTGTACAATTGGTCACGATCTTCAATCATAAGGCAACGACGAAGAAAAGAGCCTAATATTAATCTGAGTGCATTTTGTTTACATTCACGTATTGGTTCGAAAGGCACTTAATGATACTAGTATCAAATTAAGATCAAATCTATGTAATATTTTTTTAGTCTGAATATAGCTCCAGCTTCAAAGTGGCGTGGTAATGAACAAAATATGTATAAAGGATCGTAATGAAAGTCACCGCTGCCACCACGATTGACGTTCACCAAATATCGTATAGAAGTGGCAACAACAATATATTAAACGAAAATCTTAGATGCTACCTTGATTATTTTAGCTACTGATGGGATAACAATATCCATCAGTATGTAGGTTTTAACCATTTTTTTTTTACTGTATTAAAGAACCATATACTGATGTTTTATAATTATAACTGTTTCTCTTTAGTCTTTCTGTTTTTTAAATTTAACGTTTTATAATTTTAATGAATCGGTATAAGTGCGATACCTACCTATTTCTAACCTAATACAAATTTATTTTGATGAAATTTTTAATTTATTTAAAGTGGTAGAAAAAACGCTTCCACATTTGACAGATATTGGTTTGACTATGAAGAACACACACTGCTGATAAAAAGTTTTTTAATGAATGCCGCTTCCATCGCTTGTTGCGTGCGTCCGAAAAATGCTCCAGTTGTTCACCGGGCGGCGCGGGCGCATCTTACCCAAACGTTACCTAATACGTCTCGTGCGCACCACGTATACTTACGACTTGGGTATTTACTACAGCATCTTTGAAATTTAACTTTAAGATGGCTTTATAGCTATGTTTTAGCTTTGATTGTCTGGAATAGATCGCTGTCTACCGATAAGAGCCTGTTAACTGCCTCTACTTTTAATTTGTGTACTGTACTGTTGTATTTTTTGAGGTTTGCAATAAAAAATATTTGCATTGTATTGAATATGTCGTTTAGGTCGTGTAACTCAAAACAATTACAAGTGGCTTTTAAATATCCTATTGATCCACAATAGTATTTTATACAATCATGACATAATGAAAAGCTTAATTATGTCACTATTGTATACAATAGTTTTTTTACGAGTGCTTAAAATAGACAAGCCAAGAAGAATTAAGTTCGACGAACGCCTCACAACTTGCTGATTCTATACAATTTAGTAACCTCCATCTCCCGGTTAATTTCGCCGGCGGTCGGGGAGGAGGACAACAGAAGCACATCCCTTAGCAATCATCTTATGGAATACTATAGACAACGTTTATAAAGTATATGTTTTGAATATATCTGTCAGTCATCGTATT
The DNA here is from genome assembly GCA_947086415.1 of Pammene aurita. Classification (NCBI taxonomy): domain Eukaryota; kingdom Metazoa; phylum Arthropoda; class Insecta; order Lepidoptera; family Tortricidae; genus Pammene; species Pammene aurita. The sequence goes on along the minus strand of OX352302.1, from coordinate 32,687,166 downwards.
GACAAATTATAATGCAGGGTAGAAAAAAAAGATACAAGATATTCTTCAATTTAGGCACATTACAATGCACTTATAAATATCCAAAATAACTACTACCAGTTCTAACTCTAAACCACAACCTTGAGAAAGGGGGACATGACATGGAAAACGTACTGAGCCAATTTCTACTTAATAAACTATACAATATGTAGGTACAAACAAATCAAACCAGAGCCACTTTGTGGAGGATGATTTGCTTTGCTTTGTATGAATTGTACAAGCAATGTCCCTAAAATATCACAAAAATGACACAAAACGAAAATAAAGGGGCTATTATTTAAGAAATTAGTGTACCTAGTGGTAGGTGATAACCAAATAAAAAACTCAAAAAAGGCACCATAATACTGCCATCCAAATAAATTTACATAAGGTTCATAGTTTTAGTAGTGGACGCGCACAGTGTGTAACGCAGCTAAGATATACGCACAAAACTTTTCGGTATAAAAACGTAACAGTGAAATTTTTGATACATTCGTGAAAAAACACCCAACCGACTCACTCTGGGCGTGGCTCAGTTTTTTTAATCTGTGCTCCAGGATTTTGTGCAAAATGAAGCTGGTATGTGACGTGATAGTGTTGTGACAATTTTGTAGTGATGTGCAATAATTAGTTTTTTTTAAATCACCAAAACCGGGATTCTTAGAAAATATAGGTATCGGCCAACTAACAAAGTTTCAACAAATTTAAAAATAATTCACCATAATAGCGAAACTTATATTTAATCGTATTTCATGCTATAAAGATAACAAACATAATCTTTGCATACCATAAATTCAATTTATTTGTAAACAAAGACTCATCTAATAGACCTTTTGTTTGAATGAAGTCATCAAATCATCGTTTGAAACGCGGAAGCAACAACCGTGACATGACATGACACTGTACCTACGAGCTACGGTGAATTGTTTTATTAACATTTAAAACAATGTATACACCTTCTCATATTTAATACAAAATTTATACTACGAGTACTACATCGAAATAGAAAATATAAAACACAAGATAATATCATTAAAAATTATACTTCCTCCTTTTTGAAAGTTAATGTTGGCCAGGGGCCGTACTAAGATGATAATACAAATGAAATTAAAGAAGTGAAGATTACTTTCATACATTTTTTAAATTTCAATTAAAGTTATCGACAAATGATTCTCACTTAGCTAAACCCTAAGGTCACAAAGGCGATAACAACAATACATTTAGCTTAATCAGATGTCGATGTTTTCTTCCATCATGATTATGGCTAATATGGCTGCATATTAAGTACCTATTTAATATTTATCTCTCATTATAGATAACATCTCTAGTAGCAATACTTGCTGTAGCTTCATCAGACCCAGTTCCCTACACCACCCAATCAACGGAGCACTTTGCCAACACTGCCGAAGCCTACCAATCACAACTCGAGGTGCAACAACATGGCGTCTACGGCGACCAATCACAGTACAACCAAAGGGATTTCAGCCAAACAGATGCCGGGTATTCCCAAGGATCCTCGGTAGCGTTTCCCAGTGGGCAGACATCGTTTGCTGGGCAAAGCACTCATGCTGGACAGCATGCTTTTGCTGGATCGAATTCTTTCCAGTCTCAGAGGCCTTCCGCGGAGAAATCAGCTAGGATAGTTAGCTTTCAGAATGAGAATAAAGGGAATAGCTATCAGTACTCTTATGAGACGGAGAATGGTAAGAAGGTTACATAATAAAAAGTAAAATTTAATAAGTTGCTTTAATTACGAAACAGAGTTGAAACAAGTTTACAGAAATATCAACTTCTTTCGGTTGATGTTTCACATGTGTTCGGTGGTTTTTAGGTTGTTTAATGCTTTTATTTCACTTTTTATACACATACTTAGGTAATCATTACATTTCCAAGTAAATATTAGACTAGTTCTGTTGTGACACGATCAGACGGATAGACAAGACATGACGGATATGAAGTGCTATTTATGAATTTCGATGCAAAACCCCTAAAACAATCACCCTTAATTTCCATCCCCACAGGAATAAAAGCCCAAGAACAAGGCTCCGTCCAAGGCAAGAGTCTGCGCGCGCAAGGCGGGTACTCCTACACCGGTGACGATGGTCAAGTCTACACAGTGACGTACACCGCTGATGAGAATGGCTTCAGACCCCAGGGGGCCCATCTTCCCACACCTCCCCCCATCCCGGAGGCTATACAGAAGAGTATTGAGCTGAACCAGAGCGAAGCGGCCAATAATAATGGCGTTTATGATGATGGTAAGGAATGTGTTGTCATTATTGATACATTGAAAGAAATATTGAACATCAGTAAGGAAGGCGAGGACCAAGAGTATCTCATGAAAGAAAAAGTTGATAACATGAAGTAATTAAGGTTTTAGGTGGGATTAAATATAGGCAACCACTTGCATACTTATATGCGCTTTCCTAACAAGATTCATAAAGCAGTGATTAAATCATAGCAGTCCACGGCTAGACACACCCTTCTGATCAGTAATTTGGTAACATACAAGGTGCTCGCGAGTAAACCGCATAATTTTGACAGCGTACTCCTGAGGCCAAAAGAAGTCAGTCAAGAGGCCAAAAATATCATATGACTTTTGGACAATTCCGCCAAAAAAAAAATTTTTTTGTTTTTTTTTCTCGTTTCCTGAACGTATTCTTAAATTAAAAATAAATGTTAATGACAAAACTATGCCTAAAAACAAATAAAACTACTTTTTTTTTCTTAAAATCAAAGTTAAAGCAAAGTGTTTCCTGTCACTTTGATGTCTGTCAACAGGGATGCCTATAATGAGTTCCATAGTCGTAAAATTGCCGTTAATAAAGCGTTCAGTCCTGAGTTATAATCAAAATATAATATTTTTTTAATTGGTTATAACTCCGAAACAAGATGAATTTCAAAAAAGTTTATTTGACATTTTAGTCTCTAAATAAGGTCGGGATAACGCTGTTAAAATTATGCGGTTTCCTCGCGAGCACCGTTATATAGGCAATAGTAGATTATTAAACAAGGGATGAAATTAAGGCACACAGTCATTTATAACGATACATATTGGTGCCGAACCGGAGTGAGAGCGTCATAGTTCTAGATTCTAGATAAACGAGTGCGTTTCCTCTGATTTAAATACTTTACTTTTCATTTCGAATGAAGAATCACATTAAATTTACTGGCCTGCGCCGCTTTCATCCAACCACACTCAGTAAATTTCTTAAACGTAAGTATGCCTTTAATACCATCACAAAAGTACCCATTGTTAAGAATCAAACCTGAGACCTTTGACCCCTTTGCTAACTGCGCGTTGCTTCTTTTTACAGGAAGCTACAAAGAAGGAAACGAGCTTCGTCAGCAGCAGCGGCGACCCCAGCAGCACAGCCAACGCATCCAGCAAATAAACGAACTTCAGCCTGTTCAGCAGTATCAAGAGATCCCACAACAAGTTCAACAGATCTCTGAGATCCAGCAACATCAACAGAATGACGTCCAACTTCAGCATCAACTTCCAGAGATTGAACAGGTTCAACAGGATCAGCCGGAGGTCCAGCACTTCCAACAAGGCCAGGAGGTATTCGGGACCTCTGGATACCAGCAGTACCAGCAGGAGCAAGGCTGGGTTGGACAGGAGGCAACTACAGCTGGATACAATGGTTGGTAATGACCAAGACAAGAAGACGTAGCCACCACACGAGAGAAAGATTGTGAAAAGAAAATGGAGAGTTATTTAGAAGGGTTTGAAAGAAAACATTCAGACAATGCGCTTTTTCAATAGCTAATAATAGTACATTTTTAATTCGTGGTTTTTAATTCCTATCGCTGTTATTTTTAAAACATCATTTCATCCTTTTATTCAGAGTTTAAAATGTCAGATTCGAGCGCTCGAATCTCAAAAATCGCCTCCCTGATGGAATTACCCAAATGGGTAATATTTGATGGTCAAACTAGAAAAACTAAAACTTAGTCATCAGTGTTACCTACATTGATAGTATCGGCCATATGAGTTTTATAAGCGTTCTTGACATCATAATACTTTCTTGTAGACGTTCAAATGGTTAAATAATGGAAGGAAAGTAAGGTAAAGACTGAAAAGGAAGTCAGAAATGTTATTCGGGTCAATAATTAAAGTGTGGTGCGTTAATCATAAATAGGTGTGTAAGAATGTGACCAAATTGAATTGTTCCTGTTATTGTTGATATTTTTGATGTAATAACTAATATATATTTGTTACTAACAAACCCACGTTTCATTTCCATCCCAACCGTACCGTTGTTAAATTTCGTATAGCTGTTGATTATTTGGCTATATATGAAATGTTTTTGGTGGGCTATATCTCTTTATTAGGTATATCTAGTAGTATTTAATAGTAAAGCCCTTTATTGTACAACGTAAAAAACAAGACGAATAACATATATCATTTAAACAAACGACGTTATCCCTTTAAGGGATCTATACCTTTCAATTTAGATTGGTTTGCCATCCTCATTGCCATCTGGCATCTTTTAATGGGTGTAGGTCAGAGTGACAGACCAACAAAGCGTATTATTGCTGAAACAAAAACGGTAGGCGTAGGGTATACATTATTTGGCACTACTTTCCCCCAATAGAAACTTCTGGCTATGATATAATCTAATTAATTACACAATTTCCCATAATATTGCATCAAACCCAACTCTAAAATTTGTTCTTAAAGTTATTTGCATTCTTTGACCTCCACCACTTTACAGCTCGACGACAACAACGTATATGATTCTAATTGAGAAATGACAACTTTACAGGAGAGCAAAACAGAAGTAGAATCCTTATACTTTTTTTCGTGTTAAAGATAATAAACTGAAACTTGGCACACATGATTATAATTTTATTTTATTGCTAATTTATTTTCATATAACTCGATTTAATGGTAGTTTTCCAGAAAATGCAGATAGTCCACTAGATTAAGTTAGAACTATTGGCTTACCGTTGTGTATACTGTTCTATCTACCACTTAGAATATTATACTTGGTTACAATTTTATTTAAGAACTACGTAAGCAGGTCTATCTGGGACTTAGAACATTATACTTGGTTACAATTTTCTATAAAATCTACGTATGTAGGTCTATCTGGGACTTAGAATATTATACCTGTAAAAAAAGTATGCGACTCACTGTAAAAGATTCTATGTGTGAATTAAGTCATCAAATTTAACTCATTTATTTTGCTCATTTTTAAAATTATATACCATATTTTTAACGCACAATTTTATATTTTATTTTTGGGTTCATAAACATTCTGTATAAATCTGCATAATTATAATTTTGACACATTTTGCAGTTAGAATCATATTCAACATTAGTTTTATAGCTCAATAAAGAAGAGAAAGTACTAAATAAAAGTAAAAGTATATTAGATGTGTTATTTATTCAATAAAATGTAATAAAAATGTAAACCTGTTACTAAAACCTTACATATCAGTCTTAATCACGGCATTAGTCAGGAAAAAAGGAGTATTTTTTAACATTGTTCTTACTTATTTACCTTATGTTTTAATATTGATCGATCAATCTTCTTTAACAGAACATGATTTTATCAGTCTTTCTGACAAAATTACGTATTCAAACAAGTCTTTTCGCATGCAATAACATTAAAATTTTAAATGGTTTTCATAATTAGATATTTCCTTCTCAGATGTTCTCCGTAGATTTTTAAATTGATGACATAAATCACATTGGTCTTTTTTGGGATAAATTATCCAATATTCACGTGCTTGTTTGTTATATCGCGGTATTGTCTGACTTGACTTGAGATTTGATTTTCAGATTGACTTGATATGCTTGTATTAGTGGAATGCGTATCTTCTGGCTCCTCCAACGCAGTTGTCAGTGCTCTATATAATTCCTCGGGTTACCCTTATCTGGTAGAATAATATTAGTCAGAAATACACTTGGCATAACATGTTTTGCAGAAACACTTTCGGTCGAATGGTAATTTGGCATAAAGGTTTAGTTGGCATTACTACTACCACGCATACGACACATTTTGCAGCACATTGTTTTGTAGAACATTACTTTGGCCGACTTTGGTTTAGCATAATTTAATGTACCATAATAATCCTATAGCATACTATTACAAAAGCATAATTATTTTCTGCTAGTAGGAAAGTAGGTTAAGTAAATTTTACGTAGTTGAATATTCACCTCCACTCACCAAATTTGCTATGGCATAATAGGATTATTAGGTATCTTGCGTCCCCAACACACCCGACTCGCTACCAAAGAGGAAATACAGTCCCAGAGTATTCGTTAGGTACGACGACGAGCGAAACCAGAAAAGTGGGATAGGCTAGGTTAGAACTGTGACCCCCCACAGGAACGTACTGTTGCCAGAAAATTGGGTTAGGTTAGAACTGTGACCCCCGCGGCAACAAACTGTTGCCAGAAAAGTGGGTTAGGTTAGGTTACAACTGCGCCCCCCGCGGAAAAAACTTTATGTTCTTATGAGCAATACATCCAATCTCACATGTCTTGTACAATATGATAAAACAATGAAGTCTATCTTGTAATCAAATGTTATTCGGCTTGACAACTTTATGCCGCCTAAATATTATGCAAAAAAAATATCTGCGAAAATACTATTCGTTTAGAAGACAGTTATGCCCATCAACATTATGCCAATATAAGATTCGATATTATAAAAATCTGTGATATGATTTATGCCAAAGCATATTTACTCTGCGTAAGGTGTTTCTGCCAAACTTCAGCTAAGTATCATCATGCAAAACAAATATATGTCAAAAAAGTTTCTGCAAGACAATAGTGAACCTTCTTCGTTTATCCTTAGAGACTCTGAAAGTCAAATACCATGCATATTAAAAGCAACATAAATTAAGCTTTAACACTATGTGCATATACTTATACGAGTATGTAAAGCTGTATTACTGGTGCAAAGTAAACAGTGATCAAAATAAGGATTAGCTATACAACAAAACTGCCCGTATAAAACCTTAATCTGTGATAGTTATTTTATTACAAATAGCATAGCATTATTTTACATTACATTATATTACGCTTACGCTTTTTAATATTTAAATTAGCACTTGCAATGACAGATATGACTATTTTGAGTGTGTCCAAAAACAAATTCAAAAAGATAAAAAGTTCTAAGTGACTGATTAAATGGCGTAAACAATTCTAAGTAGCACATAGATTTACAAACTTTGTTAACTATAGCTACGATAATAACGTATACAGTTCTAAGTGACAGATAGTCCTGCGTACGTAGTTCTCTTAAATAATACTTTAAACGTATGTAGTTATACGTGTCACATCGAACACTTTACACATTTTTAAACATATAAATACAAAAATATAAGGAAAACGTAAATAAATATTACATACCTCCATAGAAAACGATCTAGTGTTCACAACTGTTGACTAGCTGGTCGGCCGCGAACTGAGTGCGATGTGGTAAATAGCGCTCCGTGCGCGCGAGTGAGAGAGATGGCATTCATCGAGTACGACTCGATGTGGCACTTGGGATCGTGTTCGTGTTAGTATACTAACTTTTGAGTCAGATGGCACTGTATGCGTCATTTAAAAATCTATACTAAGTGACATTTTAAGAAAATTTTTTATACCAGGCGATAGGTTTCGACTTCTAGATCATTATGCTGCAGCTTACGTAGTTCGAACCTTTTAGCACTTTGCACCTTGTACGTTGTTGTCGTCGAGCTGTCAGATGTCCGCATCTAGAAATAACCGTATAGCAAACTAACTACAGTGGTTTTGTTGCTCTCATTATTGTGTTATATCTGACGTGGCTAGCTTCCGTCTAGTAGTCTAGTTCTTCTGGTGCTAATTAATTCTTACCTGAAAACTACGAGTTAACGTAACTTTAGACTAATAAACATTAGAACCAGTGTCTTGACACTTAGGCAGCGATTACGACACCTGCCTACACTCCGCCCATCTATTGTGAGATCCCAATCGACATTCCATAGCCCAATGCATCATAAAGACGTTCCTCTTGGCTCTTAACGAAGATACGATTTTTTTTTTTTTTTTATACCACGACGGTGGCAAACAAGCATACGGCCCGCCTGATGGTAAGCAGCTACCGTAACCTATGGACGCCTGCAACTCCAAAGGAGTCACATGCGCGTTGCCGACCCTTTACAAAAAGGAGGATTCTCTGTGTTGACGACTAAAGGAACGAGAAGGTCCCTCATCGTCAACACACTGGGTCCTCTTTGAGCTCTTTGGCAACCTTACTCACCAGCAGGAACACAACACTATGAGTAGGGTCTAGTGCTATTTGGCTGTGGTTTTCTGTAAGGTGGAGGTACTTCCCCAGTCGGGCTCTGCTCCAGATTTGAGCGAGATAACATTCGCTGAACGTGCCCTACCACACTTAGCGAGATGCCATTCGCAGTGCCCATACCTCTCTTTTTGGCGTAGTTTAAGGACATACCCAGGTCCGGACGTAGTTTAAGGACATACCCGGGTCCAAAATTTTATTTATTGAAACTTTATTGCACATACCAAAGGCCGGTATATTCAACTGTCCCATTAATTGACGTGCGTTTGTCGTTTTACCATAATTAAAACTAGGGCTCGCGGTCGATTCCGGGTTTCGGGTACCCGTTTCCAAGATCCGTTTCTGAGTAACACGAACACGGTTTTCTGGCCCGTTTCCCACGTGTAATTAAGCCGTTTCCACGAGTAAACGGGTAGCCGAAACAACGATATGAACTTAATAATTTTAAGCATTTTCTACCAGTCAACCATAGCACCAAACCATAGGATAAAATGCGTTACGAAGAAATGTTACTATACAGGATGTAACAAAAATACTAGTAAAACATTTAACGGCATAATTGGTATCTTATTGCGACTAAGTAAAAGTAGGTGAAATTTTTTTTGGACACAAAGATAACAATTTGAATGACAACGCCAACATTTAAAAATAAATTAAGTAACCTTTGTAAACTATACATACAATACATTTTTATACTCTACGCTCAGATTATAAAGTTAACCCCCTACCTCATGTCATAAATAAAAAGTATTTGTTTAAAAATGAACTTTAGTAGCCATCAAAAGAATTGAAAATTATAACTGTCATATAGGGCTGCGCATGCGGTAGAGGGTTAAGTAGATAAGTTTAAGTTACATACCTATCAACTACCTACCTAATAGCTTACGTAAATTAACAGGAGCCTCGTCCGCCAACAAACCATTCTGTGGTTTGGCAGAAGAACATAAATGTAAATAGAACATAAATATAAGCGAATTGTGAATAAACGTTTATTTTTTATTTTTTTGTACCTATGGGAGTGGGACACGTCGTCCCAGCGGGCCAACCCTCCATACAAAACCTTTTTTTTTGCATTATAAATGTTTTTTTACGGTTTTTCATAGTAAAAATATGGTACCAATTTTATTATGAGTATGACGTTAAACGGATGACCAGCATCTTTATTACACCTTGTACGACAAACAAACAAACAAACAAACACACACACTTTCCCATTTATAATATTAGTATGGATATTGGATTGATAGCCTAATTACGCCTCTTTCTCCGTCACAAAACAGCAAATGAAGGTAATGGCCAAGTATTCTAACATATGAATTTTACGAAAAAGTGTAAGTATGTACAACGAAAAATAGAATGGCCCAGTTGCCGGACTTAAAGGAAATGTTTTATTATCACTAATATGTCACAAGATTAGCCATGTCACAAGCTATTTAAGCACAAAGCCGAATACTGCTCCGGGCAAAACTTTTTATATCCTAACTCGATCAAGTTGACAAAAAATGCGTTCCACTTTGACCTGACATTAACCCGGCTTAAACTGCTGCAGGCGATTTAACGCAATGAAACGCCTACATCATAATTGCGTGGTCAGTTTTAAAATTTATAGATCTTAGATACGATTGAGATTTGGTATTAAATTTTGGATGGTGCTTTTGTCTGATAATTTGTAATTATCAATTTAGTAAAAGGCTGTTAATGCTTAGGCTTTAGCTCATTTGCTGCCGTCTAATGGCAAACGCTGTAAGCGTTAGGCATAATCCAGTTTAATTTTATGATAAAATTCACAATTATTTTTTTACCTTTTTTACAATTACCTAACGAAATTAATAACCTTTCTTTTGTTCACTTGCCGCGTTTTGCTGTGCTCCACAATTGAACGCTATACTGATATAATGAAAGCAAAATGCTGATAATGCTATTTGCAGCGTTCTGCTCAACATGACATCACGGCTATGATAAACATGAAGTAATAACATGGTAACTCCAAAGTAATGTAGAGTCACACATTTTTGCGGGTGTGCCTATAATATGGCATCGGAGGCAAAACATATACGCCATGACAGTTAGCAATTTGAATTTTGAAACAAATCAAATTATTTTGTTCAATATTTTTTGATTTGCAATTTTTAAATAGTTACACTACTATATATAAACTGAAAATAAATGTCATATACTTCAGAAAAAAAAATGACCAAACCCTCCGGTGTCCGAGGCCAGATTTGAACTGGCGTCTTCAGCTTTCGCGGCTGACGTCCTGACCACTAGACCACCCGGTCACCACGGCGGAACTTGACAAATTTTCTCATGTATATGCAATTTATCATAAGGTAAGCCCATTGAGTTACAATATACTCGTAGTTGAGGTACAGTCTTAAACAAGATTTACCGAAAATATGGCTCTTGAAAATTTGTAACAAGCCAGTTTTATCACTGACTAAATTCTAATAAAACTGACCTAGAAAGTGCGGTACGAGTCGTTCTTATAATAAATAAATAAATATGGGACAATCTTACACAAATCGACCTAGCCCCACGGTAAGCTCAATAAGGCTTGTGTTGCGGGTACCAGACGACGATATATATAATAGATAGATATAGATAAATACTTAATTACATAGAAAACATCACATCAACATCTGTGATAAACACACAAATAAATGCCCTGACCAGGATTCGAACCCGGGACCTCCTGCTTCATAGGCAGGGTCACTACCGACTAAGCTAGGACTGCTAGGAGGCCGTTCTTACAGCGTACAACACCATTGTGGGGCATGTTTTGGGCTGATTGTGTATCCCGTTCTTTATTAGTATTATATATCTGTGGGTAAGCCAGAATAAAAAGTAAATTTAAGATACAAATTATCCTAGACCCAAGAGGAACACAGCTAGAGATTCGATCCCCGGGTCAAGGATGCACTTTGCGATTTGCGATCCTACGCCTCACTATGAAGTTTAGTTAGCACAGCTGGAATTTACGAGTCAAAATCATAGCATATGCCTAACATAACCTAAAAGTACAGTCAAAATTATCACAACGACAGTGGCAAACAAGCAAACGGCCCGCCTAATGGTACGCAGCTACCGTAGTCTATAACGCGTGCAATTTTTGTTTATACCACGACGGTAGCAAACAAGCATACAGCTCGCCTAATGGTAAGCAGCTTCCGTAGCCTGTGGACGCCTGCAACTCCAGAGGTGTCACATGCGCGTTGCCGACCCTTTACAAAAGGAGGATTCTCTGTGTTGTAAAGGGACAAGAGGATCCCTCGTAACATGCATTTTTTTGGAAGACGTTATTCGATTCTGTTTCCCATTAGATTCAAATGTCTCTAATAAACCTACTATCTATTGTAGCCCTGAAACATCAAAAATGCGAAAATACCTCAGGCGTACGAAAACTATGAGGAAGGAACAAGTTTTTGGATAAGCACGACATTCATTAAGGCACAACATTTTTGGCACGTCATTTTTTTTAGGCACGACAAAATGGGTTTACCTATGTATGGGTAAACGCATATTTTCGTGTCTAAAATTATTAAGATAATTGTATAGTTTGTCCGGAGGCTTAAGAATAAATGCGCGATACTTTAAGTATGGAGCATTTGTGCTTAAGCAGCCGGACAAACTATACCTATAGGTTTAACAAGAAAAAAAATGTTTTACTTAGTGATAAAACTTTTTTTTTTCTTGTTAGAACACTTATCGAAATATATAAGGGGTATAAATACTCGTAATGGCTTCAATTTTACACTTTTAAACCGCAATATCTTTACAAAAATGTTAACAAATTATTACGGATTTCCACTTTTTAATATAAATTTGGTGTTGGAATGTGTTTATTGAACAAATTCAATTAAATATGCTTTACGCATGTTCTTAATTTATTCGTTAGTGGAAAAAACCCTTAATTAAATGGCTATGCTTGCTGCTAGAGCACAATTTATTGTTAATTATTTTACATGTTTTTTTAAAGTGGGGCATTCCACTCATACAATAGTATGTTATTCAATCAAATACAAACACTGAAAACATTGAAAAAATAATCAACCCAGCAGGATTTGAACCTCGCATCGATACGCCTTACCGGGGCTCGATCGCTTCACCAATTAAGCCATGGGTTCAGTTACTGAGTTGACGAAATTCTCAATGCCTTCAATCATCTTTTTGCATTTATTTTTACATCGACTTTATAGCAGCCGTAAGCGACATCTAGGTGCCAACCACTAGAGTTAGATACCCTTTCCGCCGACCCTTTTACAAGTGTCACAACGGAAATAATAGATGGCGCTGCTATCAACTCATAATTATTTTACATGTTTTTTTAAAGTGGGGCATTCCACTCATACAATAGTATGTTATTCAATCAAATACAAACACTGAAAACATTGAAAAAATAATCAACCCAGCAGGATTTGAACCTCGCATCGATACGCCTTACCGGGGCTCGATCGCTTCACCAATTAAGCCATGGGTTCAGTTACTGAGTTGACGAAATTCTCAATGCCTTCAATCATCTTTTTGCATTTATTTTTACATCGACTTTATAGCAGCCGTAAGCGACATCTAGGTGCCAACCACTAGAGTTAGATACCCTTCCCGCCGACCCTTTTACAAGTGTCACAACGGAAATAATAGATGGCGCTGCTATCAACTCATAATTATTTTACATGTTTTTTGATAGCAGCGCCATCTATTATTTCCGTTGTGACACTTGTAAAAGGGTCGGCGGGAAGGGTATCTAACTCTAGTGGTTGGCACCTAGATGTCGCTTACGGCTGCTATAAAGTCGATGTAAAAATAAATGCAAAAAGATGATTGAAGGCATTGAGAATTTCGTCAACTCAGTAACTGAACCCATGGCTTAATTGGTGAAGCGATCGAGCCCCGGTAAGGCGTATCGATGCGAGGTTCAAATCCTGCTGGGTTGATTATTTTTTCAATGTTTTCAGTGTTTGTATTTGATTGAATAACATACTATTGTATGAGTGGAATGCCCCACTTTAAAAAAACATGTAAAATAATTATGAGTTGATAGCAGCGCCATCTATTATTTCCGTTGTGACACTTGTAAAAGGGTCGGCGGGAAGGGTATCTAACTCTAGTGGTTGGCACCTAGATGTCGCTTACGGCTGCTATAAAGTCGATGTAAAAATAAATGCAAAAAGATGATTGAAGGCATTGAGAATTTCGTCAACTCAGTAACTGAACCCATGGCTTAATTGGTGAAGCGATCGAGCCCCGGTAAGGCGTATCGATGCGAGGTTCAAATCCTGCTGGGTTGATTATTTTTCAATGTTTTCAGTGTTTGTATTTGATTGAATAACATACTATTGTATGAGTGGAATGCCCCACTTTAAAAAAACATGTAAAATAATTATGAGTTGATAGCAGCGCCATCTATTATTTCCGTTGTGACACTTGTAAAAGGGTCGGCGGGAAGGGTATCTAACTCTAGTGGTTGGCACCTAGATGTCGCTTACGGCTGCTATAAAGTCGATGTAAAAATAAATGCAAAAAGATGATTGAAGGCATTGAGAATTTCGTCAACTCAGTAACTGAACCCATGGCTTAATTGGTGAAGCGATCGAGCCCCGGTAAGGCGTATCGATGCGAGGTTCAAATCCTGCTGGGTTGATTATTTTTTCAATGTTTTCAGTGTTTGTATTTGATTGAATAACACACAATTTATTGATCATAAATTAATATTAGTATCGTTAATAAACACTAATCTCATTATGGACTGGTAAATTAAACTTCATTCATTACCTGAAGGCCATTTGTAATCGTCTTTCGAAAACATTAGAATAATTTCAATGTCACTTTTGCTATTAATTTTAGAGATGAAGAGGACATCAGGACAGGACTTTACAATTGAAAATAATATATTATAACCTTAAATACAGCGTGGATTTTTCAAATGCGAGAAACTTTAAAACACGTATAGCCAAGATCCAAGTCCAATGCATTAACTACGCAATACAACTAACTCCTATATTGTCTGAATCAGAAATATCAGAATGTGCTTGAAAGTTATGACGATGCAACTCCAATACAACTTTAATATTGGTTTATTATTTGTAGTGTGTTGGAGATGTATTATGTTTTAATGTATTGTGTATTTTAAAATTCGAATACGGCACTAGAAACCACATGCTCCGTGAGGTCTGAGGAGGTTTTCCCTAGCATTTTAATGAACGAATATTGACATTTACAAATTTTTGAAAAACTATACAGTGAGCGAGAAAATCGTAAATTTCAAAAATAAAAATTGGTGCCATCGCATTTCTAACCAGAGATCAGAAGAGGGATCAGGAGAGGGATCAGAAGTCCTGACTAACCCAGTTTAGGGAACTAGAAAAGCTACAAATAATACTCTCTTTTATGACCAGACAAACACTGAAATTCTGTCTGGTTACTCATTCCCACTACACGGTACTGTACTTAACTACTATTCATACCTAAGTACCATCGCCCACACTGTTAACTACCCATCGGTGGACCTTATGCCTTTTGTAATAAGGTCCACCGATGTACAGTTAAGAGTGTTGCTGTTTGTACTAGGAGGACCCGTAAAATCCAGCGTGCCTTATCCATCATTTCAGACATGCCTGCCTAATATTGCGAACTGATAACTCGCGATTTACTTGCAAACAAGATGGCCAATATAACAAGACCTTCTCAAGATATATTTTCGCCTTCTAGCTCCACAAGCCCTTGATCGATCCTGCTCTTATACGAACTCTCAAATCATATGTATCTCTGCTACAACCCCAAAAAAAATCATAAAAATCAGAAAACGTTACTAAAGTTATCACGGAACAAACCCTCGAAATCAAAAAGCCATCGAAATGCCGAGACGTCCCAGTTGGAGTTGTTAGTAAGAACTTCACTTCGCTTACGCAGCTCGTTCGTTAATCGAGAAACGAAACTGAACGCCTGTTGCTTTGTACGAGCAATTTGAATGTAAACGACACTTTTTGGTTAACCAGATATTCTTATACAATACAATACAATAATCTTTATTTCAGAATATAGATTCCATTTGGTTTACTACACACAAAAACAAAAACAAATAAAAATCTTATACACGGCGAAATTTAAACGATGATCAAGAGTTAAAAAATATTAATTTCTACCCAAAATAGAATTCAATTGGCTCCTCATGCAATTTACTTCGCCAGCTAATTAATACAATTAGTGTTCATTAACTTTTACAAGATATTATTGGAGACATCGGTTTAAAGAAACTTTATTGTCTAAATAAATTACAGAAATTTCACTTATAAGACAACTTATAAATAGTTAACTTATCTAAAATTATTACAAGCTAACGCAATAAGCAAGCACTTTTATGACAACTTTTAACAAAAACAGTGTGTATTCAAATTAAAACTAATGATTAAGTACGAAAAAATTAAACTAGGAATCGACCCTATAGTGTTAACATAAGGTTTAATTTTAAGCGATTAGTAACAAGATAATATGAGGGTATCTTTTGTGCGACTCATGACTACTCGTAGACTTGTTGGCCAGTTAAACGAGACTTAAAGCAGCGGTTAAATTTCGGTTACCGAGAGTGACATTATTTTAAATATTTTGAACATATATTTGTGCGTAAGTTAATGTAAAGGTATAATTTTATCCTATAATGTTTTTATTTTATGTAAATGTATTAATTGAGATGAATTTATTATTTTAAGCATGTCTTTTGGCATATATGGAAAGACATGGACAGGACACTCTATTTATATTAAGGGAAGTAGATGTACGTCAATATCTGTGTCTTATGAATTGAAAATTACAGATTGACAGTTTTATTCTTGTCTTAATTTTATGATTTAAATTAAACTTCATTTTAAATCATTAAATCGTCGGCTACTGAATTTAAATAAAATTGTCTTTTTTCTTACACTTAGTATACTATCACACCCAAAACATAGTAACTATAGACTTTTTTCTACGTCTACTAACTTTGGTTTTCAAACTATTTTTCATAAACCTATTAGAAATTATCACCTTAAGGATGTACACAAAAATGTACCAGTAAATAGAAATGTATACATTATACAGAATGTTTTTTCAACCCTCAGGGGTAGCGTACGGACAGTAAAAGTATGTTTTAGACAAAAAAAGATTTAATCATTAGTTATTCAATCATATATTATAACCTAGGCGACTCCATTGCCCTCTGCTCAATAATGCCACCAACTGTCCGTACACTAGTGATTACAGGTAAGTACGAGTAGGCCATACTAGACAAGTTTTTCTATATTACCAACTTCAAAATCCCTAAAAAATCGTTGATCTCCCATAGATTATAATCAAAGATTACATAAGTGACGTGGATATCTGACCGACCAAATTGTATGACACAGTAAAAAAAAACAACGGGTTGCCCTCCTGGAGTACTGGCAGAAGTGAAAACTTGAATATTAACGTTGTGCATTTTTTTGATATTTTGGAATGGTTAGGGAATAGTTTTGCACGAATTGCTTTAATTATCAGTATAAAAGTACTATTATTTAGTAATAGCCCATGACACTGAACCTAGTTCGATAAGTCTCCTAGATGAGATATATATAATAAGACGCGTCTTTAATGGGGGAACACGAAATGCTGATGCTGCAATGCAAAAAAAGTGGTGGCATATTTTAATTTTTTTTTTTTTTTAATTTAAAAAATCCGGTTTCTAGTACGATAAGTCTCCTAGATTTCGTTTGTTCCTTGAAGCAGGGGAGGGGTAGGGCTACACGATAATGCGGTGCTGCAAGCCCCCGTGCGTGGCTTTGTCAGTGGCAGCAGCATCAAAAGATTGTAGATGTATGAAAAAACAAAACGCCTGATCGTTTTATAACAAAAACAAGATGTTATGTAACCTAAACTTAGCGCCTGAACTGCAAAAGGATGTTACGTTATTAAAATGATTACATATTTTAAACGATCAGGCGCTCCCTTACTATATCATTTATGTGGTATCATTAAAATACAATATTCATTTATTGCGCTATCGTACACAAATATGACAATTTAAATTACTTACATTAAAAAATTTACACTTCAGAACTATTACAATTATTTAACATTAAATTGACCAACTAACCTGTCAAATATGCCGTACGTAAACATAGTTCACAATTCCCGAACGCACCCCTCACTTGTCAACCACTAAAATATGTAATATAGCCGACCATGTGTCATGAAATTAAGACTTTTAAATGCAAAATACGCGACAGTCCGAATTTTGCCCATACATATATTTCTTCGATTCAAAACTTTTATTTTTTTACGCTTTTTCATTTGAGCATAATTTCATTCGGGTCTACCGTACCCCTCGTCGGAATTATTAATATAGATTTATTCGATCAGGTCACGTGTCCGTCTTACGAATTTTCAATCTGACGAATCTGACGGTCACGTGACCTGACGCGAGTTTGTAATTTTTTCTCCATCACAAAAAGTGCACAGCGCCGCTAAAGAAGTTATAATACAATTGCTCAAAAATTTAGTTTATGTAGCTGCAAATCGTGCGTAAAGTTTGATTTTATGCACTAGTGCTAAAAAGAAATCTGATCTGCAAATCGTGCGTAAAGTTTGATTTTACGCACGATTTGCAGATCATAATTAGAAATAAATGAGTATTATGCGAGACCCGCTTATAAATGACAAATGACCCACCTGAACTACGCGCGATTGGGCATAAAGGAGTATTATGCGAGACCCAATAATATTACTTGAACAACGCGCGATTCAATTAAGCTGTCTCTCGTACACTGACAGAATATAAATGTAATTATATTTCAGTATAGTTTTTTCGCAATTGTATTAAAAAACGTTGTTCGACACACGTGCGGAAGTGTCATTTTCACTCGTCCCGAGTCAAGTAACCTCGGTACTCTTGCGATATGACATACTTCTCGCACTTGTATCGAAAACTACTATTTCACTTCAAAATCCGCGATTTCGGAGTTGACCCCATAGTAAAAGTTGTTCAGTATGGCAACCCCTCGCGCAACAATGTGTGTGACGTGTAAAGGAGGTACAAACTCAAACAAGAATTACTGAAAATATGCCTCCTGAAAATTTGTAACCAGTCTTATCTATTTAAATAAACGTAAAAGTCCTGACTGACTGACTGACTGACTCACTTAAATCAACGCCCAGCCCGAACCGTTGGACCTAGAGAGCTGAATTTTTCACAATAGGTTGTTTTTATAACATTAGTATCCACTAAGAAGGGGTTTTTCGAAATTCATCCCCTAAGGGGGTAAAAAGGGGGTTGAAAGTTTGTATGGATGGGGTTTAAAATTTTGAGTTAGAGATTTGAAACTTCGTACGTTTACTAATAATTAAAAAACAATAAAAGTTATTTCAGCGTTTTTTAAAATTCAACCTCTAACAGGGTAAAAAAGGGGTTGAAAGTTTGTATAGCTATAAGTATAAATAGATTAAGAAGATGGTTCTGGGAACCGTCAAAAGTTAGTTAAGAACATAAAATTGGATATGAAACTCAGTATGAGGAACCGTATTATACGCGGACGAAGTCGCGGGCGGAAAGCTAGTAACGTAATAAGACTTAAAGAAAGTGCCGCCCGAGGCGTTCTGGCGGTACTATTGTGGGGCCATTTTTTTGGGCTAATTGTGTATCCCTATTATTATTTGATTGGTGCGCCTACCTAATTACCTCGCACAATATGGCAAACGGTTGAAAAATCACCCTGTATCTATATTTATCTGTATCATTTTCCTTAAAGCTTATATTAGCGCGACCTGCGCGACGCACTTATAATGGAATCAAATCAGTATTAAATGTACACGAATATAATGTAACGTATACGAATGTAATGTATACGAGCTTAAATAAAGGAAGTGTTGTAATCGTTCAATATATTATAGTTAGACAGAAAGTATCGGTGTAATTGATCTAGTTTTGAGCCTTTATATTTAATTATTCATGTTCATTACAGGTTTGCAAAGGAGGATGTGATAACGATTATTTTGTCGTAGTTATGCCGAAACGTTCCAACTCACAATAAACTCACGGTGGGTTATTGGAACGTTTTTGCATAACTACGTCCATTTGAGAATTGAAGTGGCATTCCAGTTTTATAAATTGATAGGTCTCCTTCCTGGCGACTGCAGTCTGACCTTCCAACCCAGAGGGAAAACTAGGCCTTATTGGGATTGGGTCCGGTTTCCTTACGATGTTTTCCTTCATGGAAAAGCTACTGGTAAATATCAAATGATATTTCGTTCTTATACGTTCCGTAGAACTAACTGGTACAAGCAGAGGTTTGAAAGTCGGATGGCTAACGCCAGGCTACCATCAGCGCTTCGATAAATTATTGAATTTACATGCGTCACGTTATGGCACGCCACAGATAACCTCAACCACTAGATATATCGTAAGTACAGCTCGAGGTCACCACACATAGGCGATCCCGTACTAATTTAGTATGAGAGCGCGACCGCTTATTTCAGTTGAGTTAACGTTTTTGATCATTACTCATATGAATTAAAAATATCCACATAAATCTAGTTACAGCGGTGAACCTGGATTGTTATACTACAAAATGGTGTAGAAGAGATGTGCTGTTCGAATCGTAGAAATTTACGGATAAAATTGAGCTTGTGTGTGGTGACCTCGTGCTCCTTGTAAAAGCTTAATGATGAGGTGTCTGTGTAGGCTGTGTGGCATGCTCCCTGAAACCTAAAGATCGATACTAATAAGGCAAACGTCCGAATGTTCGTCACTGTTTCAGTACATGTAAGCTTTTTTTTTTTATACAACGACGGTGGCAAACAAGCACACGGCCCGCCTGATGGTAAGCAGGTACGGTAGCCTATGGACGCCTGCAACCCCAGAAGATTCGCATGCGCGTTGCCTACCCTTTAAGAACCTATACACTCCTTTAACTTAAATTACTCGCAATAAAGGTGAGGTGGATGTTAACAGTGGGGTAAATAGACTAAGAACTGGCCACATCAGATATGACACAATAATGAGAGCAACAAAACCCGTCTAATTAGATTGCTATACTATCCCGACAGCTTTTAATGCGTGGAGGTTAGTGACAGACTAGCAAATTTTTTCCATTGGAAAATAATAATATAATACCAAAACAGGTAAAACTGCCGAAGTTGTCTCAGTTACAGAGGACATCTTTTAACAAAAGAACAAGAAAAATTACGTTTTATTGCGGGAACAAAAACAGTAGGCGACAAACTATGAATTACATTAAACGTCGTTGGTACTACTTTCCCCCAACAGAAACTTTTAGTAATGGTATAATCTAATAATTCATATAATTTCTCACAATATTGCATCAAACATAGTTAGAGATAAACATCAGTTAGAGAACTATTTAAAGAAATTAATATTTTAACTGTTGCTTCCCAACATATCTATGACAATATTATTTTTGTTGTAAAGAATATACATACATTCAAAAAAAATTCTAACATCCACAGCTGTACTAGAAATAAAAACAAGCTTGCTATCAGAAGTAGTCGTATCAGCAAAGCATACAAGTCATTTTTTGGTCAAGGTATTCACATTTATAACAAGTTACCCGTCGATGCTTTAAATTTATCATTTCCCGCTCTTAAGAAATATTTGAAAAAAAGTTTAATCAAAGGGTTATTACAGGGTCGAGGACTATATGACGGACAAAGATGCATGGCCCAAACCAGAAACTACTACAAAATCATCTAACATTTAGAGGACACAGTTCAGATAGGAAAGCATATCAAACGTTTTGTGAAGCAATCAGATTTGGATTTTATTATTATTATTTTATTTTAATTAAAAATTTATTTATTTTTATCAAAAATTATTATTGACACTATACTGTTTTTTCCTCGCAAGTGTGTTGAAAAACGTCGTATGAAACGCGTGTGCTTGATCATTACATAGCTCAGCTTCCTTATGCGCACTCACGTACATGCGCACAATATCACTTCGTATGTAATGATCAACTTAGCACACTTGTATCATAATGTACTATTAAAGTATAAAAAAAACAAAACCATGGCAACGGAACAACAACTGTGATTTATTGGTTCCGCGTATAATTATCTCAAAAAAATTAAATAAATAACACCGTTTGACGATTTACATAAATCCGGCCGCAATAGACAAGCGGTACTAAAACTCTTCTCTGCGGAGACCGCAGCGCAGACCTGCGGGGCCCGCCTGGGACACGCTTAGCCGCCTTGACAACTGACATTGTCATCCAAGTGAAAAAATCAACAATATACATCTTATTCGCATATTTCTACCTAAATTGTTTCAACAATTGTGAAAGCACGTGCGTATGCCTGTTGTAAATGTGCGTGCAGTAACGGTGTTCTTGTTATTGAAGATACTATACTGACGTTTAATACCAAGGTCTCTCGCAACCTCAGAAGACCGCACCCTGCACCCGACAATCGTTCTGCTTTATTTGTTTGTTGTAAAAGTGCGTGCAGTAACACTGTTTTTATTGAAGAAACTATACCCACGCTTATACCATACCAAGGTATCTCGGAACCCCGTAGGACCGCACCCCACACTACAATCGTGCGGCTTTATTTGTTTATTATAATTTTTAATTTTTAACAGTTTGTACATACCATTTTAAGTTCTATTAGTTTTATGTTTATTTTGATTTAAGTTTTAATATGAGTTCCTCTTCCCATACTTTGACTTGCTCCCATTGCCCTGGTTCGTCTCGCAGATTCACGTCACACGGACTTAAAATACACATTGGACACCTTCACAAAGATGTAGCTCGCCAGCGTCACCAGCCTTCGGCCCCTCGGGTGGCTCCCAGCACCAGCCAGACTGACCGTAACAACACCTGTCCACAGGGCCCGCAAGTCACTCAACTACCTGGCAACGCCCTTAACCGACTCGGAGCCCTTAAATCATCGGTACGGGTGCTTTGCCACATCCCTAAGGGAGCAAGAAACCTGGCTGCGGAAAAATTAAGTAGTGTTATTAGTAAATGTATTGATACCAATGAGACTGCGGACTGGTGTGCGCTACTTACATTTGCGTACTCTGCGCTAAAAGCTCCAGACGTCGAGGGCCCGGGTAATCTCACCACAAAAGTGAAACATAATATCAATAATTATTTGCCTAGTTCTTGTGAAAGTGTTAGCAACGTGCAGCCTTCCGCTCGCTTGTCCTCTGCACAGAGGATAATCGAGTCCAAAGTATTCGAGGGTGATGTGAGAGGGGCCGCTCGAGTGTTGATGTCAGACGACTGTATAGCACCCCCGGGCCCTGAGACTCTTGCTTCCTTACAGTCGAAGCACCCGTCCCCGTCCCGCCCTTTAGTTTTTCCTCGGGAGCCGGATAATTCCATTCAAGCCTTAACTGTCAACTTGGAGGAAGTAGTTCAAGCGCTAGGGATGTTCCACAATGGGTCAGCTTCTGGTTTGGATGGAATTAGACCGGCTCATTTAAAAGAGTTGACTGCGAGCTCCGCTGGCGATAACGGACAACGTTTGTTAGAATGTCTCGTTAAACTCTGTAACTTTTTACTCAGTGGGCAACTAAACCCAGAAGTCTGTCCGTATATCTATGGAGCGTCTTTGTGCGCGTTGACTAAAAAAGAGGGGGGTATACGGCCAATTGCTGTAGGTAGCACCTTTCGCCGTTTGGTAGCCAAGCTGGGATGCCGTGCCGTTAGGGAACGGATGGCTGGGTACCTTCAACCTCATCAGTTAGGTTTTGGCACACAAAGAGGGTGTGAAGCCGCTATTCATGCCACGCGCACGTTCGCAGCAGATCCAGGGAACTCGAACTGTGTTATCATCAAATTGGATGTTAAAAATGCCTTCAATACCATAGAGAGAGATGTTCTTTTAGGCGAAGCCAAAGAACACATACCGTCATTGTATCCTTTTCTGTATCAAGTTTATCACTCACCTTCCAACCTTTATTACAATAACTCCCTGATTCTTTCACAGGTGGGTGCGCAGCAGGGGGATCCACTCGGACCACTCACCTTCAGTCTCGCCATTCAGAAAATAATACCGTCTTTGAAGTCACCTCTGAATTTATGGTATTTGGATGACGGGACCTTGGGTGGAAATCCAGATATCATAAAGCAAGACTTGACTGTTCTACTTCCGCGTCTCAAGGAGTTAGGACTAGAGGTGAATGCGACGAAATGTGAATTTTTCTGCTGCGGACCCACTTCTTCGTCTAATACGTTGTCATCATTCAGGACTTTGCTTCCAGGCCTAAAAGAACTATCGCGCAGCACATTTTATCTTCTCGGTTCTCCAATATTCCCAGACGCTATCCCAGATGCTTTAGAGACGAGAAGGCGACTTCTTCTGCTCGCTCGACAGCGTCTCTCTAACATCGGTGCCCATGTCGCCCTGACTCTGCTTCGAATGTGTTTCGCAGTTCCAAAAATTACTTATCTTTTAAGAACAACACCAACATGGTTGTATCCTGATGAGGTATCTACTTTCGATGAAACTTTAAGAGATACAACAGAAATTATCCTAAATGTGTCCCTTTCAGACGGTCAGTGGAGCCAAGCCTCGTTACCCATTCGGCACGGAGGGTTGGGTTTAAGACGCGCGGCTGACGTAGGCCTACCAGCATTTCTTGCGTCGGCATATGGGGTTAGTAGCTTGGTATCTAAAATTTTAAAATCCAATGGAGACCAGGTTACCATTCCTTATCTCAGTAATGCCCTTGCAAAGTGGAAAACCCACTATCCAGATACGTCCTTACCAGAAATCCCGCAAGTACAAAAATCATGGGACGAGGCCGGGGCCAGAAAGGAGCTGGCATGTCTAATGGATGCTGCAACAGGTGTGGATTTGGCTAGACTCAGGTCGGTGTCAAGAGCTGAAGCTGGTGCTTGGTTACAAGCTCTGCCTGCACCTTACTTAGGAACCCTTCTCGATAGCGATTCAATGCGTGTGGCAGTAGCTCTCCGCCTGGGCTGCGATGTTTGTGCATCTCATCAATGCATCTGCGGCTCCATGGTGGAAGCCAATGGTCATCACGCGTTGAGTTGCTGTCGCTGCTCAGGCAGATTTCCTAGACACCACGCACTCAATGACATCGTCCGGAGGGCCTTAGTATCTGCAAATATTCCCTGTGTATTAGAACCCCCCGGCCTCAGTCGCACAGATGGGAAAAGACCGGATGGGTTAACCTTAGTGCCTTGGGAGAGGGGAAAATGCCTTTTATGGGACGCCACGTGCGTCAGCACCTTCGCCGCGTCCCACCTCCCCCGAACGATACAGACGGCTGGTGCCGCTGCAGAAATTGCCGCAGTCAGAAAACACGACAAATATTCATGCCTTGCTGGCAAATATTTATTTGTACCACTTGCTTTCGAGACGACAGGGTGTTGGGGGTCTGAGGCAATAGCCTTTGTTAAGGATCTAGGGCGACGTATTGCCGAAAGGGGGTGTGATGTACGCGCGGGTTCTTACCTGGCGCAAAGGTTGTCCATCGCCATTCAACGTGGCAACGCTGCCAGTGTGATGGGCACCTTCGCGCCTGGTACAGCTCGAGGGGGGCTCTTTGAGTAGTTTTTAGTTTAGTTTAGTTTTTACTAGTGTTTTATATTTAAATTTAATTTACGTAACATGTATTGTAACTTTTAATTAAACAATACGTACATTGTATGTCTCTCAAGCTGTTTTGATATGCCTTCTTATAGAACTACGCATTATTGTGTATCATTAAGATATAATTACTGTTTTGAAAAAATAAGTCCCGCCGAGTTTCTTGCCGGTCATAAATAATACTTCTCGGGTCAGAGGTGTAGGGTTAGAACCGGTGGTAGTTTTTTTTTCTCTCTGACGTTCATAAGTGCATTGTAATGTGCCTAAATTGAAGAATAAATATCTTTTATCTTTTTTTATCTTTATCTTTTAAACCCAGAACTTTAGGATTTGTATTTTTGAAGTGGTTTGGCATCCTTTGACCTCCACCACTTTACAGCTGTCAGATGTAAAGTGATGATCAGGATCTAGAAATAAAAATACTATAGCAAACAAACTAAAAGGGTTTCGTTGCTCTCATTATTGTGTCATATCTGACGTAGCCAGCTGCCAACTGTTTTGGAGTATGGACAATGTTTAATAATCCATACTAATATTATAAATGGGAAAGTGTATACGTTTGTTTGTCCGTCTTTCACGGCAAAACGGGGCGACGAATTGACGTGATTTTTTAAGTGGAGATAGTTGAAGGGATGGAGAGTGACATAGGCTACTTTTTGTCTCTTTTTGGCGAATTCCAGAAAAGTTTATACGACATTTTAGTCTTCAATTATGATCAGGAATACACTGTTAAAATCTCTCGCAATCCTCACGAGCACCGTGTATAACGTTATAAAACAAGGATATCGTGTGATAACGGTGTGACCTCATATTACATCTGGCGCCCAAAAAATTGCCTGCGCTTGCGCAGCTGAAACGATGTCTCACAGATCACTTACCTCGTGTAAATTACAAATATCGACCAAAGGAGAAATGGTGTATAGCAAGGATGATATAGACATGGATTGACAATAACCATACAAAATCGCGTTCCCTTATTTCAGGTTAAAGCACTATCGTCATCTGTCAGTCACCACAAACACTAAATTCTAGTTTCTAATATTTTGTTCGGCGCTTAACGCTGACAGAATTACTCGAATACAGAAGTACAGACTCGACAGATGGCGCTGTGGCACTTAGTACCGAAAACAGACGTATAACCTGAAGATTCGAGGGACGCGATTTTGTATAGGCATTGTCAATCCATGTCTTAATCATCTTTGATGTATAGTCAGCAACAGAAGTAGATGCCTACCTACTGGCTGTTTCTTAAAAAAACATAGAATTTTTGTTGTTATTGTAGTGGTTCATTGGGCGCCGGTAATTTAGTTGGACCAAAAGCACAGGTTTTAACACACACTCGCGCGCGCACACACACACACACACAAACAAACACACACATAGATACACACACGCATGCTTAAATTTAATAAAAATATAAATATGTATGGTAATATTTGTAAAAAAAAAATTTCGAGTCTCGCCTGAGGCAGTGGGTTTTTCTACTTTTCCTTTATTTCTACCAAGGACGATTAAGACATGGATTGACAATGCCTATATAAAATCGCGTTCCTCGAACCTTCAGGTTATACGTCTGTTTTCGGTACTAAGTGCCAGAGCGCCATGTGTCGAGTCTGGCTGGAGTCGAGTTATTCTGTCAGCGTTAAGCGCCGAACAAAATATTAGAAACACGAATTTAGTGTCTGTGGTGACCGATAGGTGACGCTAGTGCTATAACCTGAAATAAGGGAACGCGATTTTGTATGGATATTATCAAACCATGTCTATATTATCCTTGATTTCTACGCATTGTGGTATCGATAGCAGACGTTCTGCTTAATACAAAATTAATTGTGGTAATGGGAACCTCACGAACTTTGAAGCGTAGTCTATATGTCGTAGTCTGTGGACGTAATTATTGTAATGAATGAACGGATTACAGACATTACTGTATGCTAATAGTTTCAATGAATACTTACTTACTTACTTACTGCAGTGGCGCAGCGACCCAAAGTGGATCTTGGCCTCCGACACCGAAGATCGCCAGGCTTCTCTGTTCACAGCCGTCTCTGCCCAGTCAACGGCGCCCAGCGCGGTGAGGTCCTTCAGCACCTCGCCTTTCCAGCGGTGCCTAGGACGCCCAGGTGGTCTTCTACAAGTTGGCTGGGCAGAGTATGCTCTCCAGACGGCACGATCTTCACCCATACGAACTACGTGTCCGAGTCATCGGAGTCTAGCGGCTTTTGTTTCCCCAATTATGTTCGGTTCAATGAATAAGATCAAAAAACAACATCATTTGCATACTTGTAGGGCAAAATTGACTAGAAGAGTTATTGAGGAAATCCTTTTTCGGAGTTAATTGAAATAAATGTATAGGGTATGAAGATTTATTATTTTGTAATACATGTACATGAGCCATTAGAAATTTGAAATAGTGTTAACTATTTTAATAATACGTCCATGAAGCTAGTCACTACACTTTTTCCCTAAACAAAGTTGAAAAAATTTAAGAAAAAACAAAAAAGAACCGACTTCACTTACTCCACATTTCCAAAAGTAAATGCCCGAGCTAGCGTAAAAATACTTAAATCACTATAGGTCAGAGTTCCCTCGATTTCTCCAGGATCCCATCATCAGATCCTGACCTGGTGTCAAGGAACCAACTGTCAAGTATACCCTTACAAAAACAAAAAAAAAACAAATCGGCTCCGCCGTCTTCGAATAATCGGTGAACATACATAAAAAAATAGCAAAAACAAAGAACAAGACAAATTGAGAACCTCCTCATTCGAAATCTTGAAGTCGGTTGAAAATGAGTGTACACATTTCTAACGGTCGGCAACGCGCATGCGACGCCACTGGAGTTTCAAGCGTCCATACACTACGGTAGCTGCTTACCATCACCCGTATGCTTGTATGACACCATCGTGATATAAAAAAACACTTGCGCTGCAGGTTCGTCCGGTTAGTAGAAATTGTATATTGGTCCTTCGGGCCGGAACATTCTTAAGGTATTATAATTTAATATAATAAATGAGTTATGACTCATACTTTCGCTCATATTTATTACAACATGCCATACATATCACACATGAAACACTTGACAACCATTAACTCATCTCAAAATTAAATTTAATAAGCCCAACTCTTCCTCGTTTAAAATATTCAAAAAACAAGTTTCCCTTATACAGAGATGGATTTCTGTATTAAATTCCAATTAACGCATCCCTTTATGTCGGGGAAGCGGCTTGTAATTGTATGGTGCCAACAAGATATTATCTAGAAATGCAGAAGTTGAATAACCACAAAATTACAAATAAAACAAGAGGCCTGACAATGTGCCGTATTCTACATGAACAAAATATTACAAACACAATTCCAACATCCAACAAATAATCGACCAATATTTGAAGTCGTATTGGAGTTGCATCGGAATACGTATGCTATCTGCATTACGTAGTTAATGGGCCATTAAAAAAAAAAGATAAAAGATATTTATCCTTCAATTTAGGCACATTACAATGCACTTATGAACGTCAGCATATGCATTTTATTTAAAGTTGTACCCTTCACTTTTTAGGGTTCCGTAGTCAACTAGGAACCCTTATAGTTTCGCCATGTCTGTCCGTCCGTCCGTCCGTCCGCGGATAATCTCAGTGACCGTTAGCACTAGAAGACTGAAATTGAAAATGAAGTGGTAAAATAAAAAGTGGAAAAAAATGTTTTATTAGGGTACCTCCCCTATACGTAAAGTGGGGAGTGTTTTTTTTTCATTTGAACCCTAACGTGTAATATATTGTTGGATAGGTATTTAAAAATGAATAGGGATTTAGTAAAATCATTTTTTGATAATGTAAATATTTTCGGAAATAATCGCTCCAGAAGTTTAAAAAAAATGTGTCCCCCCCCTCAAACTTTTGAACCATAAGTTTTAAAAATATGAAAAAAATCTCAAAAGTAGAACTTTATAAAAACTTTCTAGGAAAACTATTTTGAACTTGATAGGTTGAATAGTTTTTGAAAAAACATTACAAAATTATTTCTGAACTAAGTTTGTAATTTAACCGTGTAAGCAGGTGTTTATTAGGGTTTCAGGGTTCTGTACTTAATATGTCAACTCAATGTAACAAATAGCCCACTTTTTGAACTCTTAAGTGGGGACACTTACTGTGACGGACGGAAAACTACGGAACCCTACACTGAGCGTGGCCCGACACGCTCTTGCCCGGTTTTTTTTGATAGTTTTACATGATTTCAACTCAGAATCACGAGCTTTTTCGATCCTAGTAGGACACAAAAAGTGTCCCAAAATGTTTATGTATTTTTTGTTACTTCCATTCCGTTACCGCCATAAGAAGTCTATGGAAAAATGGTAGGTAACGGAATGGAAAAAAATGGAACACATTTTTTGACATACTAACCTTAGTATGACAAAAAATACCTCTAACGAGGTCGAGATTCTGAGTCAAAATCACCTAAAATTATACAAATAAAAAAGTGGAATATACAACTTTAAATAAAATGGCCCTAATGCATTGGAGTTGGATTGCGTTTCAAAGTATACAGAACAATGTCAATACAAAATCTCGTGACTCCATAATCCAGGCTGCTTTAGCTTTATAGCATCACTAATGCAGCAGGTCTTAGTTTCATAATTTTTGTTGGGCGATTTGACGTTTTCAAAATAACCCTACTTCCGACACAGGAACGAGATTGTGACAGTCATTGCCCAGGTATTATTGAATTCGGTCCATGCTATGGAGGATGGAAAAATATCATGCCCTGGAGGGTAACTACCTTATGTCTGCTTATGCGAAACTTTTGTCAGGGAGGGATCCCAAGAAAACACAAAGCTTGATCATATGAAATTAGCAACTGCTTACTGCCGTGAAAAATCTAGGGGTGGGACATGCATATTGATTAATAAATACTTAGATTTCAAACCGCTACCTGATTTAACAAAATTAGCTACAACATTTTATTTTGAGTGCTGTGGCATTGAAATAGTATGCTTTGGGCTTATCGTTGTAAATAGATATAGAATTCCAGATCAGAAAAAAAGTCACGTTGGACTATTCCTTCATAAATTAGATATTTTATTAAACTATCTCACATTCCATTATAAAAGAAGAAAAATAGTTATTTGTGGTGACTGGAACATCGACACACTAAAACAATGTAGAGCCTCAAAAGACCTGATTAGTATTTTACACAATTATGACTTTAATCCACATATTTTAGACCAAACAAGACAAGTGCATGCATTGATCAAATTGCGAGCAATGTAAAAAAAGTAGCTTCCGAAATACATTACCTTGGGCTTCCTGATCACGAGACTGCTCAATCTATAACCCTAACATCTATAAAAAGGAAAACAAAAATTTGTACCTGGTATGAGCTTAGGCGAGACTATACCCAAGTAACACATCAAAGCAGTATAACGGCCGTCTTACAAGCATATCTGTATGCTTTTAGCATTTTGAGTTCGTTTTACACTAGCATTATAAACGTTTATAGTGCTGATGTAGGTCTTAAATGGGCACAAATTATCCAGCTTGAGATCTTATACAGGTCATTTAATAGCATTACAGGCGCATTATGTCTGCGCTATTAGCATTATCGTTGTCATGGAAAGTGCCAATCGCATTAAAGAAGCATTAGTACGATCTATTAAGTTGCCAACCGCATTAAAGAAGTATTAATACGGCCAAAAAACTTGCTAATCGCAGTAAAGAAGCATTAGTACTCTCGATTACCTTGCCAATCGCAATACAAAGGCATTATTACTAGCATAAGAGTGTAGTAAAATAAACCTTACGTCAAAGCAAAAACGTCTCTAACACCCACGGAACAAATGTTATAATACAATGAACATTGTGATTTAACTACTTTGTCTCGCAATATAAAATGGACGGAGACGGTACAAAAAACTGAATGAGTGACACGTCATATGTGCTTGCATCGTAACAAAATTTATAAAAGTTTTTGACTCTTTTACGTTATTATATCCTTCAAATATTACTGCGCAATGTAGTTTACTGTAAATGTGTATATAAGTTTCATTGAAATTTTTCACGCGCCTTTGATTTATTGTGGTTTTGCTATAAAATATTATAAAAAGATATGCGTCAAATAAACAAAACAATTGTGTAATCCTCGTATAGAACGAGTTTCACATTATTAACATAATAGTGTTGGTTGAGCAGTCTTAAATTAAGTTATTATATAGGTATTTTCCTTGTATAAATAGGTCCGCATGATTTTATTTTTAGGTTATAAATTATTTACAAAATGGCGTTGGTCTATATAGACGGAGAGCTAGCCACGTCAGATATGACACAATAATGAGAGCAACCAAACCCCTCTAGTCAGTTTGGTATACTATGCTTATTTCTAAATCTGGACATCTGGCAGCTTTAAAGTAGTGGAGGTCAAAGAATGCAAACCATTTCAAGAAAACAAATCCTAGAGATCTGGGTTTGATGCAATATTATGAGACACTATACAAATACTATACAATTTTAAGAGAAATTATACAAAAGTTTATGTTGGGGGAAAGTAGTGACAAACAATGTGTTCATAGTTTGTCGCCTACTGTTTTTGTTTCCGTAATAATACACAATATTTTTTGGTCTAACGTTTTTTATCGATTTTTGACCAGTTTTGAGTCGATATTCCAACATATTCACTACAGATAGAATTATAAGGCAAACGACTATCGGTTCTTGAATCTTTTATCTCCATTCTGTAGAGCCGGATCTTGAAATAAATGAGCCGTTATTTTTTTATGATATTTTTAAAATATGGTCTAAAAAAACACTTTTATCGATATTCGAATGGTGTAAAGAATCTTACATATACGTAATCTACATATTAGGGTTTCTCTTTGATGTCTCTAAAAACTGTAGAGAGATTTTAATTTTTAACTAATTGACACAAAATTTATGACCATAAAACCACTTTTTTAGCCTAAACCAGTTCGACTTTGATGTCAAATATCTCGAAGACAATGAATATTGAAGTAAATATAGGATACTATATTTACTTGTTTAAAGCCGTTACTGATAATATGATAAGCTATATAAATCATTAGAAAACTAAGGGAATCAGATCTAAGGTCGTTGGCTCCAGGGAGCCCCTTAAAATATAGGCCCTGTCCTTTGTAACTGAGACAACTTCGGCAGTTTTTTCCTAGTTTGGTATTACTATTTTCCAATTAAAACATTTTGCTAGTCTGTCACTGTGACCTCCATCCATTAAAAACTGCCAGATGCCAGGATATAGCTATGAGAATAGTATAGCAATGTAACCAGACGGGTTTTGTTGCTCTCATTATTGTGTCATATCTGACGTGTCTAGCTCTTAGTCCAATAGCAGCTCAATGACCCTTAAAAAAAGGTTATTAATGCCCACAGCATTACACGTGAATAACTATGCTATTAAACAACATTAAGCATTTATTAATGCCATTGTAGAACCTAAGGCACTAAACCACACCGAAGCATTAGTGTAGCAAACCAAAACGCAACTGTAAAGCTGAATGCTGTACAGTTGCATTTTGGTTCGCTGCACTAAAACTAATGGCTAAACAAAAGCATTTACATATGCCATTATACAACCGTTATACAGCGTAAAGCATCATATAATGCTATTGTAGAACCTAAAGCACTAAAAACAGCTGAAAGCTGTATACCGGATTTACGTGGCATTATAATGGCTGATATTCATGCTCATAAACAGCATTAAGCATTTATTTATGCTATTGTAGAACCTAAGGCACTAAACCACACCGAAGTATTAGTGTAGCAAACCAAAACGCAACTGTACAGCATTCAGCTGTACAGTTGCATTTTGGTTCGCTGCACTAAAACTAAAGGCTTTAAAAAAGCATTTACATATGCCATTATACAATCGTTATACAGCTTAAAGCATTATATAATGCTATTGTAGAACCTAAAGCAATTAAGTGCTTTTAAACAGCTGAAAGCTGTACATTTGCGTTGTGGTTTGCTGCACTAAATCTAAAGGCTTTACAAAAGCATTTTGATATGCCATTATATAACCGTTATACAGCTCCAAGCATCATATAATGCGACAAATTGCTCGGTGAACGTATATAAGAGTTTATACGGTCTTTAAGTTCGAAATAAGTTAACTGTTCATATGTTATAATGCTTCCTGTGTTACTTGGGTAGTAACGAAAATATTTGTAAGTTTTGTGACTGTATATCATCGCTTTCATTTATTTATTTATTTATTTTCATTTTTATTTATTCATTTTCAGAAGTCATTGAATTCACTGACGCATCTGATGCATTTATGAATTTTTTTTGAATTTGTTATGCTTAATTTATAATTTGTGTTTCCCGACAATTAGGGTTAAAGTCAATAATAAACCGCTAACAAATAAGTGGCTTACTAAAGGCTTAAAAAAATCTTGTAAGACAAAAAGATCTCTCTACTTTAACTTAAAAAGATCGAAAGTGAATAGTCCAGCCCAGATGCGGTATAAAAAATATAACCTAATTTAAAAAAAATGTATGATGAATGCAAGAAAATTTGAAAACGCTAATTACATTCACAACAGTAAAAATAAATGTTTTGCAACATGGAATGTTATTTCCACAACTTTGACAAATATTTCGCACGATAAGGATATTCGTAGTGTACAATCTAATAACAAATTATTTTCTAGTCCTCACGAAATCTGTGATATTTTTAATATTTATTTTATAGAATCAACAAACTCAACAAACCAACCTCATAAGTCTCTGCCACTCAAAACAGAAACATCTGTAAATCAAGCTACTATATTTTTGAGCCCTTTTAGTAGTCAAGAACTATTTACAATTATAATGTCCTTAAATAATAGTAAGGCCAGTGGATATGACGGCATAACCACAAAAGTTATGAAATTATGTGCAGTATACGTCTGTCCTCCACTGGCTCATGTTATAAACTTATCGTTTGTAGAAGGTGTATTTCCAAAAGAGCTAAAAATATCTGTAGTAAAGCCCTTGTTTAAGAAGGATGACCGGAAAGACCCTGGCAATTACAGACCAATTGCATTAATAGCCATAACATCCAAAATATTCGAAAAGGCTTTCTACACTAGACTAAGTAACTTTTTAACAAGATTTAATATACTCTGCCCGGAACAGTTCGGCTTTCGTGAAAAGAAATCCACAACCCATACAGGTTTTGAATTTGTAAAATAAATTACAGAGAGCATCAATAATGGTACTCCAGTTGCATCGCTTTTCTTAGATATGACAAAAGCGTTTGACTTTGTTAACCACTCGAAACTATTAAGTAAGCTCGAATATTACGGTATTCGAGGCAGGGCACTCGATTGGGTAAGAAGTTATTTGGCAGACAGATTACAATTTACCGAAATAAGTAGATTTGTCGAAGAAAATAATGTGATTACTAGGAAAGTTTTTAGATCTCAATACAAGACGAATTATACTGGTGTGCCACAAGGCAACATTTTGGGCCCCTTACTCTTTATCATATATATTAATGACTTGCCCAAAGCAACTCCTAATAAAGTGATCATGTTTGCGGACGATACGAAAATTATGATAAAATGTAATAATAGCCTAACTTTCAATCAAGAAATTGATAATTCCTTAAATGACATAATACATTGGATGGACATGAATGACTTAAAAATTAACATTAGTAAAACTAAGTTTATGCGAATTAAATCATATATGTACATCATGATATGTATATATGTACGTATATGTATGTTTATTTTGTATTTATTTAAGTATGTATGTATATTCATATGAATGTGCTGTGTTATCTATTTCGTCTCTTTTGTTTCTATGCACCACCTACTGCTTATTGTTTTTCTCTAGTCTCCACTACCCAAAAGTTGTCTGGAAGAAATCGCTCATTAGCGATAAGACCGCCTGTTGTTACCTCTACCTAAATTTATCTAATTGTAAAATTTGTGCTTGTAACTGTATGAGGTGTGCAATAAAGAGTATTTATTATTATTATTATTATTATCATATAATTCTAATACCATGCCAATAACAGTCAAATATAAAACTGAAAACGTAGATGAAGTAACCAGTGTTAAGTTTCTAGGATTCACTTTAGATGAACATCTGAACTGGAAAGATCACATCGAGCAAATTTGTAACAGACTGAACAGATTTGTGTTTGCTCTCCGTAGACTGAGAAACACTGTCTCTGAGGAAGCTGCCTTGACAGCTTATCATGGATACGTGTCCTCTGTTCTCAGCTACGGTCTGATACTGTGGGGTAATTCTGTTGATGTAGAGAGAGCTTTCATAGTTCAGAAAAAATGTGTTCGGGCTGTCTGTGGTGCTAGGCCTGATGCTCATTGTGGCCCCCTTTTTAAACGGTTGCACATTCTCCCTCTACCTTGTTTATATATAAGAGACGTATATGTCTTAGTTAATAACAACCGACATTTATTTAAAACACGTGGTGAAGTAATGAACAGGGTAACCCGACAAAAAATTATGAATTTATTGTACAAACTACGTGCTTACAAAATGATTTATGACAAAAACGTATTTAACATGTGTATAGTTATTTATAATGGATTACCTAATGACATAAAAATACTTCAAGGAAATAGTTTTAAGAAAAATTGACTAGCTGGCTTATGGACGAATGTTTCTACAGTGTAAAATTTTTTTTGGTTTATATACAAAATTCTAACCTTAATCATTGACATATTTAATATTAATACTATTTAGGATAGTCCTGACATAATTTTACAAATTTTATGATTATCTTTTATGTACTAATCTGTATATATATTGCCTGTTTGAAAATATTTGCACGCTTGCATGCAGGCTGAATGCACTGAACTTTATTTTAATTATAAGAACTGTATATTTACTGTGTTCTATGCAAATAAAATTCTTTGAATCTTTGAATCTTAAAAAGTTGATATAGCTCAATTCACTGGAAGGAAACACCCGTAATTTATTTTAAAGGGAAATAACTGCATTTACTAAATTTTGAAATAAGTACATTACACTAAAAAACTATTTGTTTTGTAATTTTTGCCAAAAAATTTTTTGAAAATTGATGCCAATCGATCCTATTTCCAACAAGGATAAAAACTTCTTAAATACCAACTAAGTTTAGGGCACAAGAGAAGCCAAAAATAAAGATTTTTCATACAAGGAAAAAAGTGAAAAGTAAGAAAATAGCTGTGAATGCAGTTTTACTTTTTCGGAAAATTGTAAGAATGTTTCCTTTCAGCGAATTGAGCTATCTCAACGTTTTAAGTTAGTTCCTCTCCAGTGCTCTTTTTTTTCACCCTGTATACCTATGTAACCTAATTCAAGTCCAAATATATAATCTAACTCGCTTACTATTCGCTTGTATTTTGCTAAATAAAGGCAAATTAAATTGCTATTTTAGATAACAGGATTAAAAATTCCAGTAAATACGTATATCACAGTGGTTTCCCTTTAAAAAACACTTTGACTTGAATTAGGTTACAGAGTATAGCAATCGGTCATAGACTACGATATCCGCAGTGTTCGCTGTACACTGGTTTACCACAGGCGCGATATAAAAAAGGAAGCTGAAATAATCAAATTAGAAAGTAGTTTGGTTAGATTAGTAAACATTAGTGTTTGATATATATGAATGATGTGCTGACATTTGTAACATAAGGTCGGGTCAGGCGTCAGGGTCAGATTGATACATCACAGAAATGGAGCAATTGAATTTGGCATTATATTTAATCTAAGGCGTATACCATAATATATAACCGGTTTTTATAAAGTGTCGGTGGAAAAAAAGCATTCCTCGCCTGATTATAAGTAGGCTGAGGTTGACTGGTAGAGAAAAACTCGTAGCATGAAGTCCGTCTTGTATAATCTAAGTTTTTTTAGTGCAGTAAATAAACAAATAAATGTGCTGTTACAGTAGCATATGGATGCCTGCCACTCCAGTGGTATTATTACACTTTTAAAAGCCTGTAGGTACACTTCTTTTTTTGAATAAATAATGAGGCCAATCGAGAGAACCTCGGCAGGGAGCTCATTCCGCAGCTGGCGTGTTCCTGGAAGGAAATTCCTCTTAAATCGCACCGTGACTAGGTATAGGATATATACGTTCTAGGATATATATGGCGAACAGGGACCCAATTCGATAACCGAAAACTGACGGTTGCTAGTGAGACCACTTTGCCACATTCGATTGACTGCTTTTGTTATAATTTATCTGCTCAATAAATTATTGAGCTGCAAAATAATTACTTGGTTAGCAAGATTAAAAAATTGGTGGTTAGAAAATCATGGCTGTAAGCAGTTTAATTGAGAGGTATGCATATTAAAACAATGGTAATCTGATATAATAAAGTTGGTGGCATTTGATTTGAAAAATCTGGAGAGTTGTAACCGGAGTGATCTGGCATGGATATCCACGTGTTATAGTTTGGCATGTCGAATAGAGCCCTGTGTAGAAGTGGTGGTGGTAATATTACTAAAGGGCGGCATGTTTGAATGTTTAACACAATTAGAATGTAAGTTCGGAAATGACGGAAAACGATACGAGTATAAATGACATTTAAACAAATTGTGTCACTATTATATTACGTTCGACGTACTGTATTGACGTTGTGCAATTTATTTTTGATATCTCTTAACATGAATGTGATAAGTGATAACTACCTAGTTGATAACAAGTGTAAAATAGATAAGTAATAAATAACTAGTGTAAGAAAGTCCCATAATATTTATTGATTTATTTATTATTTACTAACATAACATTAAGAATAAATAACAAACCAGGATACTAAAACTAATCTTAATTGAAATATGACTAAAAATATACTAATAAATTTACAAAAAAATCGCAAAGAAATAACAGAAAACAAATCGACCGAAAAATCGTAAAGAGCAAAAATCGACCTAAATTACGTGAGTGACCCATTATAAATATTTTTTAGGGTTCCGAAGCCAGAATGGCAAAAACGGAACCCTTACAGTTTTGGTCATTTCCGTCTGTCCGTCCGTCCGCATGTCACAGCCAGCATTTTACTCGGAAACTATTAGACATATCTTAATAAAATTTAGACATAAGGTGTAGTTTGTATGCCGCTATTTAGTTATGTAGTGAAATTGCAGAAAAAAATATGTTCAGGGAGGGCGCTCCATACATGTAACTAAATTAAAAAAAAAACAAATATCAACAACATGTTGCACATCAATCGATAGGTCTTTAAAAATTACATTTAGATTTTCTTGAACATTTTGTGATTAAGTGAATAGTTTCAGAAATAATCGCTTCGAAAGTCGGAAAAATAGCGTCCCCCCCCTGTAACTTTTGAACCGTAAGTCCAAAAATTTGAGAAGATGCGCGTTAAGATATACTTTCTACAAAAATTGTTTTGAACATTATCGGTTTAGCCATTTCTGAGTTATTTCCAAAAAACTTCTTCCATAGGCATCAGATACGACCTTTTAGCATTAGTCTGGTTCTTATTCCATTGAAGCTACGGAACCCTCCATTAAGCGTGGTCCGACACGCACTTGGCCGGTTTTATTTAAATATGTTAGAGTCTCACTAGAGTTTTATAATTTAAAACAAAGTAGGATTTTTTTTTCTTAAATAGATGCAGGTCTTAGGTAAGTTGTGGCAAAAGGGGAAAGCTTGTCGACTTGAATAATTATTTCATTACATAGGTACGCATGCACGCAAGATAATATTCAGTTTGTTTACGAAAACTAGGAACGTTGCTAAGTATAAGTTCATGTGAAAGGAAGAGTGTAGCCAAAAAAACCACTTAATTTTATAATCAGTATTTACATTTGAAAAACGTATAAAAATTCACGCGATTTTTTTCGATTACCCAGAACGCTAACATGTAAATATGAGCGAAAAGGTGTTAATACTTTCACAGGAAAGTATTCATATTGTCTGTTGCAAAATACTGCAAACATACAAATAAAAACCTAACCATAAACTTGGCATACATTTTAAACAGCTGACATTTTCTTAAACATATTTTTGAAGGCACATAGGCTAGAGAAAATAGGCATCATATTAAACTAATAGTAACAACACTATGAAAGCTTGAAGCTAGCACATGATTTATAATGAACTGTGAATTGTATATGTAATGTGTATTTTAACGCCCTAGAAAATACTTAAACTTTGAAGTGTTTACAAAAACTTGAATCCTGTTTTTTCTTTAATTTATAAAAAGATACCTTTGACATTTATTATTTCATTTTAAGACACCGAAATCGCAAAGCTCTAATGACCCAAAAAGCTATTATAATCACGCGCAAAAAAACAAACATCATTTATTAGGAAAAGATAAAAAAATTCAGAATTTCCATGATTTAATTTGAAACAATCGTGAAAAAATACTTTAATCATAAATTTAAAAAAAGTTTTAAAAAAAACACTGAATATTTTTTTAAAGGTTTTTTAATGCCCCACAAAATACTACAATTCAAACAAAAACATGAATCCTGTTCTATTTCTGTCCTTTAATATAAAGTAATATACATAAATATGACTTTTTTGATGGAATTGTCAGACACCGAAAGCTTAAAGCTTTAATGAGCCAAAAAGCTATCACAAAGTACGCAGTGCAAGCGCAAAAAACGAACTTTAATTATAAGGAAAAGTTACAATATTATTTTTCCAGGATTACGAGTACCTTGACTTCATTTGAAAATGAAATAAGAACTTTAATCAAAAATATAACTTTTGAGTCTATTTTTTATTTATTTTAGTGTTTTTAACGCTCCAGAAAATACTTAAATTTTAAGTGGTTACCTGAACATGAATCCTTTTTTTTCCTTTAATATAATAAAAAATAGCTTTGACATTTTTTGATGTAATAATCAGATACCGAAAGCTAAAGCTCTAATGACCCAAAAAGCTATCACAATACGCACACGCAAAAAACTAACTCTATTTATTAGGAAAAGTAGTATCATTATTATCTAGCCGTTTTGTAACGCGTTCTCGTATATATAGGAGAAGCGGCTCTGAGACTGCACATTCGCAGGTTCGAGTCCTCGCAAACCACACGTACTCGCAAAAATGAAACTGGTGAGTTTTTTGTGTGTCGGCGTTTGTGATAGCATATTAATAATATTAAATTAAATACAAAAAATAATTAATTTTTTAAATAATAAATTTAGTATTTTAAACATTAAAAAAAAGATAAATATGCTTACTTTATTTAATACTTATGTTACAAGCAAAAATGGCAACGACAATAATTTTAATAAAATTATGAATAAATTAATTACAAAAATAGATAGCTAGCTTTGCATTTGATTAAAGATAACGAGTTTTAATTATATCATCATCGTCAAGTAACGAGTAACCTAGACTTGGCCGGCGGCTCTTCCACGCCCATTAATAATAATGGTGATAGAATCTCTAACTGTAATATATTAATGTGATAATATGTTCAAGTGATTATAACTCTTTTTTTACTAGCAGTTTCGAAATGCCTATTTTTAGGCACTGTTGTTTAAAAAAATAATTGTAACCTTCCCAAAAATAAAATGAATTTTGTTCTGACTTCAAATCTAGTCCTATATTTAGAAATTTACATGAGAATAACAGAAATAAAATAAAACTTAACAAATAAAAATCTAATATGATTGCAATATTTTCAAAGGTCGATTTTGACAACTGACACTTCCTCATATTACGACCTATAACTTTATTACAAAATCCAGCTCAAAATTAAACAATAGCTCATCATCTTCAATAGCCTCATAACATAACTAACTATATAATTAATCAATGCTTAAGCTAGGTCTAGCCGTTACGTAAAGAATTTGACATGTTATGTTATGATATGACAGG
Organism: Pammene aurita; assembly: GCA_947086415.1. NCBI lineage: Eukaryota > Metazoa > Arthropoda > Insecta > Lepidoptera > Tortricidae > Pammene > Pammene aurita. Next base: position 32,646,445 of record OX352302.1, on the reverse strand, counting down.
TCATGATTTTGCGTAATTGGGCAAGATGTTATCGATATGACATGCATTTAATTTTGTGTAGAGTTTGATATTTGATTAAGTTTTAATGATGGGGTGTTGGATATAAATAGTTTAATGATAAATGTTGGTGCTGTTTTATACATTGGTGTAAGTGCATGACTAATGATTAACACCTTCATAATTTTCAATACAAAATTCAATTTATATAGTAAGTAGTCAACTAGTCATGTAGAGCTTTACTAATGAGGTGGTTCCACACAGATCGATCAATTGTGTTTGATCGACTAATATTGATTGCGGTAATTGACTGACTATCGATCAAAACGATACAGATGGTATACGCCGTAAGCTAATAATTATACTAATCACTTCACCAGTAATGGTAGTTTTTTAGTGCTTATTTACATTATACGAGCCTATACGAGTTTTGATTGATATTATCCTCCTTGATTTGTGGTTATCAAAAATTGCCAGGATATTTGAAATTTTGATGTCATAAATAACATTTAAAATACGATGGGATGGGAGATGCCATTGGCCAATGGGCGCATAGATGATAAATCATTCCTTCATAACAATACTAATCATTTAAATTACGCTATAATAATCTGATCTATATTAATGACCACCACAAAACACTAACATGGTGTTCCCAAACCTCATAGTTGCTTTGCTTTGAGCGTTGCCTTTACCTCGATCTGTACCACCCATACTCAGGTACGAAATCGTTCATTATGACAAATAAATGATTATACAACATGAGTCTATCTCATAAACCTAACTCAGAATTTTACCACAGGGTACCAATTCGGGGCCTCAAATATGAATGAGTGTCACGATCATGCTATTTCCCACAGCTCTTGATCTCCGCTATCCTTGGCGTGGCCGCCGCCGGTGTGGCCCCAGGCTACTCCGAGCAGTCTAACCGCCCCCAAGCCGCCTTCGAGAGGAGCGCCAGGATCCTGGCTCTGGACGCCGACGTAAAGGAAGACAACTTCAGATACAACTACGAAACTGAGAATGGAATTAAGGCTGAAGAGCAGGGTCATGAGGTAAGCTCTTAACTCCCATATGTATCTAGACTATTCGAGTGTCCCACTGCTTAGAAAAAGCCTCTCCCCTGGATCTCGATAACTCCTGATTTTGCACTTCTTCCAGCCGTTGTTAGGAAAGGTGTCCAGTCACCCCATGTCAATTACATAAGATATTTTGAGAACAGGTTAAAAAATAGGGATTTACCTCTCAGTCACACACGTCGTGTTTGAAACAAACTCTATCATATTTGTTGCAGTATCATGCTAGTATTGTGATATTTTACGACCTTCACATTAGCTCAGAAGAAAGCAGATTTTCTCACCTTTAGCCACTTTAACATTTAATCTGCGATAACAAATAAAAGTTTGCATCCTTCTTACTCAGTATTCGATGTCAAGCAGACAATGTACTTCTCTCAATCAGTGTAAAGAAAAAACAAACAAACACAAGCAAGGGAAGGGAAGGGAAAAATTGTTGACTACGGCTTTAGTTCCTCGCTTTAGTTGATTGTCGTTTAATCGATTGAGCTTAGTTATTAATTATTATTTCGTACAACATAAAAAGTGACACAAAATCGGCTACAGTCATCATAACAGAGTATAGGATGCATTTATTTTCTTTATCAGAAAAGAAGGTAATATTTTCCTATAAAGAAACTTTTTGCGCACTATCAATGATTATTCCAGAAATCCAAATACATTTATACATTTTCCACATGACCTTTTACCGACGCGACCTATGGATACATCGAAACGTATCAGGAAAACGATTAGAATGTGCCCTTGATAGTGCTCTAGGATCGTCGGAATACGTCGGCGGTCATCTAAAGTTCAGGACCTTCAAATAATAGCTTTGTACAGCCACAATGCATTTCCCACCTTTGTAAGGATGGCAGTATTGTACAAGGAAATAACTTATCATCAGTGGGTCTTATGACATGGAAATAAGGTTTACGTCAGTTCACAGTGTAGACGATCGTAGATTTACATGCTTTGTCACTTTGGGAATGATTTTACGATAGTGTTCTGTCGGAAAGTATGTTGCAAAAAGTTTTGTTGTTTCATAACATTAGACAATGTGTTGCGGATCGGTTAGAGATTGGCTCGTTATTTTGAGCAACTTTATATGCTATTGTTTTATGCACTATATGCCATAACAGGATTGCAATAGGTAGTATCATATTTGTGATAGTAAGATGTAGGTAGGTAAGTACCTATTCTTAACTAAATTCCACGAACGATTTCAACTTCCATAGTACTTGTATCTTTGACTTTATATATAATCGTCTCATACATATTTGGTACTTATAATTGGTACTTTAAAATACCTGAGTGTTACCACCAAAAGTAGTATAATTGCTCGCTGTGCTATTTTATTCTTAAATTTTCATTCATTCTTAAAATATTTCTTACTGACCTTTTATGTCAAAGCACTCATGGCCTAATTTTCCAATTTGATTTTAAAATCCATTAAACTAATTTATTTATCCATAATAACAATAAAATCAAAGAACAATAATCAAACTCGGGATAACATGTCGATTATTGGTCTCTGTGTAGTTTAAGCATAAAGCTGAGTTTAAGGTATGTCAAACCGATTAAAGTACTGAAATAGTAAATCGAATCCGGTTCAAATTGACCTACAGCGTGCTTGAGATTGCCGTGTGGCTTAAAGGGCAGTGACCAACGCATACAAAGGTCAGTACAGTGCTAGTAAAGATTTATTAGAGTGAATAGGTTTGAATATAATTTGCCTTTAAATACTAATTGGAAACTCGCTTTTACCGAAGCATTTATGTTTTTTACGATTAGTTTAATAATATGAAACCATATTTATTCAACTGTTGCGTATTCGAATATAAATAAAGCTATTCTATTGACATACGATTTATTTTTGTGTTGATTTCTTGGATTCTACTATTTATAAAGGAAGGATTACCATTATTATTAGGTGCGCTATCTTTGAAAATACTACGGTAAATCATATTGTTATTTTCAACTTTGTAATTATGTCAACACAGTTAGTTCTACGTAGATAATTGACAAGAAACAAAGAAATAACTTTTAACCACAGCCTTGTGTCGGATAATCTTCAAGTTCAAATAGTTTTAGACTTTTAATAATTACGTCTAATGCGTCTCTTCGAGATTGACATTGGAGTGTGGTTGGGTGTTGAAATGAGCCATTATTTTGCGGTTGGGGAACAAATTTGGACAAATGAGTACTATTTATACATTCCCAAAAGAGTTATTTATTATAATGATCAATTTTACATACACTAACTCATGCGTTAGGTATCTGATTATACGAGCAATATATTTTTTGAGACATGTTCCAAGGATCCCTTTTAGGTCCTTTACTATATACCATGCTCTAAAGTGTAGTTGACATTATTATTTTGATTATACCAAACATTAGAACATTAGACATTTACTACAATCTAATGTAACTTCATTAACTATATGGCAAATCAATAAAAGCCTAATTAAAGTGAAAATCATAGATAATCGAAGATGCAGAAAACGGAAAAAATTGGGACACTATTTTTACTTATATACTAGCCAAATTTCCTAATAAGATCAATACACCTATTTATAATCTATATTACTCATTTGTGAAGGTCGACATGGACATCTCCATCAAAGTAATTACTTCTCTGATAAACTACTCAATATACTTCTTAATAACAGAAATAACCGTGTCATTTAAATGTCAATAGTATATCGTTGCGTTTGAAATATTACAAACCACAGGTTTTATTAACTAAGCTCAACATTCACGTTATGATATATTGGTATAACGATTTTCAAGATGTCAAGTGCATTATAATTTAAATGCATAATCAGTTCACTAATCATGTTTCATAATTTTTACTTTTTATCTTATTATTGGCAATAAATAAATCATACCCTTAAGTACCTATTCAAAGAATAATCATATTATAATTTTGTAATTCGTTCGATTTTTAGTTGATAGGATTAAATATGACAGAAGTGACGTTTATCCTTTTCTTTTTATCAATTGGTTATCCAGATCATGTCAATTAGTGTTCAAAATGAGATTGACTTAACTTTAATGCAAAGGTCAAACGTTTTAGTGACATTGGTTGTTAAAAACATAACTTGCATAAAATTTATTTGATGACAAAATAAGTAGTATTAGAATAAAAATTCAAGACGTTAAAGCCTGACTATCGCCCCTACTACTTCAGTAACTGCGAACGTAATTACATCTTCACTGACCCCAGTTTTATCTTGTCCCAAATCATTGTCATTTCAATCAACAATCATCCTGCCAAATCCAACGAGTTTCATCAGTGCCTTGTGCAAACTTGAACCCCGTCCCGCTCATATCATTAAGATCATGCAACTGCCCATCAAAAAGTTTTTTGCGTATGTCGGACCTACGATTTACGGCTTTCACAATTGGCGATACTTGCATAGTGGGTTTTTGACGAATGATTAATTATGTTGCTATTAATAATCTCAGCGGGGTTTCATAAAATATTTCGTAACAAATGCGTTTGCTAAAGGTTGGGTACTGCAAGTAAAAATCATGTTAAAAGGATTTGGTCTATTTCAATAAACTTTTGATTTCATTACTATTTGTGTTTTGTAGTGTCTTTAAGTTTATAATTTTTTAATAGATTGTAGAAGGTTGTCTTGTCATAAACTATATTTCTGCATTTCACTAAAGCTACGTAATCAATCGATTTTAGTCAAACAAATGATTATACAGCATGTGTCTATCTCATAAACCTAAGTCAGTATTTTACCACAGGGTACCAATTTAGGGGCCTCAAATATTAATGAGTCCAGCAAACCAATAAGAAACATTTAATGACTTCGACTGCTTACAGATTATTTGTCTTGATGTTCCAGGCTGACGGTATCGAGGCCCAGGGTGGTTTCCAGTACACCGCTGACGACGGTCAGGTCATCTCCATCTCATACGCCGCTGGCAAGGAAGGCTTCCAGCCCCAGGGCGCGCACATCCCCACCGCTCCCCCCGTTCCTGAGGAAATCCTGAAGGCTTTGGAGCAGAACGCTGCTGATGAAGCCGCCGGTATTATTGATGATGGTAAGTACTGAGTAGACCACCACTATGATAGATCTCCACTCGTCAAATCTAGATGAGATTTTATCATAATATCACCATAGCTTTCGCGCTCTAACAAGTGTAAAAGCGACGCATGACGCGATTAGCGATGGCAATAAAATAGTTGCAATCTATCCGTTTTTCCGTCCGTAAAAAGTCTTGTCAAGCAAATATATCATTGGATTTCCCTAATTATGGAATGTATAATATAGTAAGCAAGTTCTGTTAACTTTGCATTCACTAATAGTAGAAGTATTTGTTGAAGCATAACGATGAGGATACGTTCTCTCAAACTCACTCCATTGCATATATACTTAAGTTCAATAAAGAAATATCTGCGTGCAAATGTGATTTCCTGATCTGAGCTGAAACTTCAATCTTCATTGAAACACTTAAATGTAGGCCTAATTATGATGAAGTTTAACCTAATTACATATATCAAAATCTAACCTATAGAGAACGCCAATAAAACGGCTACAAAATTACTTAGAATTCTAGCCGCTTACCAAGAAACTTGTTTTCTAAGACCAATATAATAAGAACGTTCTCTTCCATAAATTTCTATAGATCTCAAAATCAAGCTAGACTGGCCTAGAGCTTTCCTAGAGCAACTCTCCTGGGCGTTTTGAGAGTAATTTATGTACACACCTGCCGCACTGACCTTTCGGTGTTTCACAATGACCCCTCACTCTAGATCTTGGGAAACAGTCAATTACGCTCCGTTCCTTAATACTATATAATTAAAGGTGACATTACCTTGATCGGTTTAGAAAATTCGTGAAGATCGTGTAGTCGGTGGGATGGGAATTTGCTTGTGAAGGATAATGAGGAGGCGGCTAACAATAGGTGAAGGTGTTTTAATAGATGTTAACGATAATAAAGATGTAAAACATGACATTTATGAATACTATGTTAGCTATAAATGAACCATTTTATAAATTATTTGATTATTAGGTTAGCTATAGGGAACGCAACCCGTACATTTTCATACTAAACAAGGATGATTAAGACATCGATTGACAATGCCTATACAAAATCGCGTTCCCTTGTTTCAGGCTAAAGCACTAGCGTCATCTATCGGTCACCACAAACACTAAATTCCTACTTAACCTTTCTGTTAAGCCCATTGGTTGACTGGTAGAGAATGCCTTATGGCATTAAGTCCGCCATTTGTACCATCATATTTTGTGCAATTAAGATTAAATAAATAAATACTAGTTTCTAATATTTTGTTCGGCGATTAACGCTGACAGAATAACTCGACTCCAGACTCAACAGATGGCGCTGTGGCACTCAGTACCGAAAACAGACGTATAGCCTGAAGGTTCGAGGAACGCTATTTTGTATAGGCATTGTCCATCCATGTCTTAATCATCCTTGATACTAAAGAAGGGGTTGCATTCCCTACTGCCTGACTTTCCAGTATTGGTTCACGTCATTTATGACTTGTATCTACAACTTTAATAATTTTATCGAAGCACTCACACGCATCTAACGAAATTCCTTTCTTAATATTCCAGGTCAGTACAAGCCCGAGCAGCACGGCGCCGGCGGCGCTGCTTTCGGACACCAACAGCAGCCGAACTATGCGCGCGCGCAGGCCAGCGCTAGCTACAGAGGCTAAATAACGCTATCTCACTCTAACTGTAAGAAACAAACCAATAGCAATAGACGTAAACGCAATTTTTTAAAATTATATTGACGTAAATAGTAAACCTGTAGAGATATTTGAAGTTAAAGAAGATGCAAATTAAAATACAATACTAATAAAGGTTGAAATCAAAAACAAGATACAAGATAATAAAACCAAAATTTGTTTCAGTTTTTGAACACCATTTATCATGTGTCAACTTAGTAAATACAAACAAAAACATTGAGCTGTTTTTATGGAAATCGCCTTGACTTTGAATAAGTAGATTTATAACTTATGTACCTACTGAATACTTATTGTATTTAGAAAATTTACCCCATTACTAAAATTTGTTCAAAATCATGACCATGATTTATTATCTTGTATCATGTTTTTAATTTCACTCTGTAAATGGAAACAAAACAATGGAACTTGAAGAAGTAATAAGCAAAAGTGATTCTGTAGTTACATACCAAACATAGAATTGAAAATGATGACGAAAGTAAAATAGAAGATATTGAAGTGACGTCAAATAAAACCAAATGTAAATGAAATACGAAAAATACACATTTTAACTAGGAACTTATTCTACTACTAGAACTAGTGTGAAACTGGACGTCAATTTTATAAATTCTGTTTTTAGTTTTGTGGTTTGTTACAATGGTTAATACTGATCTTAGCAATAATGACCATGACGATGTGGGTGAAATTATTTATTCTGTGAATAAAAGATTTTTTATAAAGTTATCTTTTTAATTGTTCTGCCCCTTTATCTAGTCAAAAAAAAGAAAGTAGTACACGTAAAATAAAAAACCTTTTTTTTTCACATACACCTAAATTAAGTCATTTTCTTTTTGAACGGGAGTAAAAGAGAAGCACTGTGGTAAGATTAGTGGGCGACCGGGGTCACAAACTTTAAAAATATATATAAGAATGCTAAAAGTTAATTTCAGACATACCTATATTATATCTATAAGTGAAAAAGGTTTGATAGTGGACAGTGGCCTGACATGGAAACCTCACATTAATAAACTTAAATCAAAGCTATCTAGTTTATTAGGATTGCTACGTGGTATAGTAAGATGTCTCCCGCTCAATGTTCGTTATAATATCTATAATTCATTAGTCAAAACCCATTTGGACTATCTCATTGAAATATGGGGTAGTGCTGCTAAAACTCATTTAAAATTCATACAAATAACACAATAGTAGTTTATGTAACTGTTACGTAATAAGGGTCCTTAAAACATGAGTGTGGTTTTATGAAATGAGCCGCAGGCGAATTTCATAATAAGATCACACGAGTGTTTTAAGGCCTAATTACGTACAGTAGCATACACTGCTTTATCTACACTCATATTATATATATTAAATTAATTGTTCGGAAACCATAGAATGACCGCCATTGTACCGTCATGGCCTACTCGATTGTGCCGGCGCTCGCGCGGGACCAATCGAGTTGGCCTTGGCGGTAACATTATGTTATCAAATTCGATGTTCCAAATTTGAAACTCATTGCTTAACAATATTTGAGCATGCATAGTTAAAGTTACGTTACTGCCGCAGATAAGAAACTTATCATAGTTAAATCGTTTGTTGTAATGCTTGTCATTGTCTACGGTTTTTGAACGCATTTTAGAGTACTTACAGTATGAGTGTAGATAAAATAAACTAATAAAGGTTTTATTTTATTATGACTTCCTTATTTCAACAAAAAAAGTTATGAGTCTAAAACAATCATATTACTATAATACTTGTATTTTAATCAGGAAGATCATAAATAAACAAATACACTGCCAAACAACTTTTGTTACAAACAAAGAAAAAGGTCGTAGGATTCTTCGTAATTCGGATAACCTTTTCATACCCTTTGCCCGAACAAAAAATTATGGTAAAAAAAATATTACATTTGAAGGAGCACGGTTATACAATAATTTTCCCAAAGATATTAAAGAGGTTAAATCTTTTAACACTTTTAAAAACAAATTAAAGGACCATGTTATTACTAATATTCCCGCCATCTGAATTCGGCCCTGGAGCTTAGCAACTGTCCTTACGCAAAGCGCAACATGTGTATGCGCAATATGTTGTTCTACCCGGTTCTAAAATTGTTATCAGTGCAATATTTACCCACTATTGTCTTCCGTGAATCTTGTTTTGTTCTGTAAATTTTGTAAGTAATGTATATAATTAACGCCCACGGGCACAATTGCATGGCATGTAAATAATATAAATAAGTGTAATTCTCATCCTGTGAAATGTAAATTTCTTTTGAGAATAATAAATATCTTTAACTCGAAAAAAACTACATATAACCCTTTAAAGGATGTGTAATATATCAAACCCCCTTAACCTAGTCTCTGACGTGAAAAAATAGGCTAGTTTAAAAAAAATAAGCAAGTTTTAGGGGTCGCTACCGCGCTTAAAAAATTGGCCAGAAAAAATTAAATTCATGAAAGTAAGCAACACCTTAATATTCATTACATTTTTAAGAACTTTGTTAAGGCTCCTTATTCCCTAAAAGGTCGGAAAACTCTATTAATGAAAAAAACCGCATAAAATGCTATTTATAAGATAGTTTGAAGTATTAGTAATACAAAAAATAATTTTGAACCATGTTTATTATTATTAAGTACCCAAAAATACGATTCTTACAAAAAGTGTCCTGTGAAGTGTGATTTAAGTGTCATTTTTAAAAAATCATAGTAATTTGAAATTTACTGCTATAGTATAGTTTTTTTTTTTATCGTGATAGAAATATACATAGTTTAACTTTGCAATGGTAATGTTTTTAGGGCAAAATATTCATAGGGATTTCGTGGAAAAAATTAAATGTAACCGTGTTTTCATCAAAAAACTGGCATATAATCAGAAGGTATTTTGTCGATTATCCAAGATGAATCTTCGATTTTTATTTCCATGGCCGTCTCATACATGATATACTCAATTGAATTTAATTCAAATTAAATAAGAATTTTTACCCTTTTTTGCGTAATCTGAAAATGAACGGTACACCTAACTGGAAAATCCGGAAAGGCCTTCCAAGACAACCAATTTTTTTCATATTTCACTCGTTAAAATGTAATATTTGCTCCGATGGCCGTCTAGATAATGAAATGAACTATTATGTGCATCAATAGTTGATTTAAAAACACTTAGTATTTTCGCCATAGCCTTCGAAGAAAATGAAGCATTTCGTGAAATTCGCGCGTTTTGGGAATAAGGCCTCTGAAGTTCGGTATAACTTTGTCCGATGGCTTAAGCGTGAAGAGCTATAAAATAACTTGATTAGTAGTAAAACGTGCGTAAATGATTACACAAAAAGCTAACTTAACAATTTGTACTAAGGCTCAGTGTCAAATAACATCACTAAAATTGAAAATGGAATGACAAAAATTGGATGGTAGGATTGTAACATTCAGGAATTTAAATTTATCAATAGTAGGTATTCCGTTAGAACTGGCGTGCAGTATATGTAAATAGGTTGTATACCAAATCTACGCAGCACTGGCCGCCGCTACTAGACTTTTATACAGCTTGTAATTTTTATACGGGCGTATACTTTATCCACCTATAATATCCAGCAATAGGACTCATATAGTATAATCATTTTGTTAAATATTGTTATTAATTATGTGTAATGATTTTTTAAAGTCCTACCGGGCACCAATGTACGCTATCCAACTGATTTAAAACTGACATAACTGACATGACGCACCGGTAAGTTAATTGTCATGGATGCAATTCATTGCGGACTGAATTATTATGTATGAAAAAAAAAATATATTTTCATAAAGAAATAAATGTAAATAGGTTCCCTAGGTCTAATACTAACCGCCATTAAAATATACGCCCGTATAAAATTTACACACTGTATAGAAAAAATATGAATAAAATTAGTCAGCTGTCAACCGGCGTTTTATTCCCTTGAACCTGTATACGCCATCTACATTTATAAATTTATTTAGCCATTGCGTAATATATACAACGTGTTACTTGAGCCACTAAAAACCTCAGACACCCCAAACGATTTTTATTATTGCTAATTAATCTATCGTATTTATTTTTCAATAAGTGAATTATTTCGTAAGATATTCATATGTTTAGTTTTCCTTGCAATTCTATTCAATTGTTAACTCTACACTCGTTGTTGTCACATCTCTACATGTGTCATGTCATGTCAACCTATCAACCTACTTTGTCAATTTGTATGACATGACATAAGCTAAGATGACATACTTTGACAATGACAACCTACATGACACTATTTACAGTAAAAAACAAATTTGTCAAAGCTGCCAGCCATTATTAATTAATATTCAACCTCTATTTCCTAACCTTTCGATAGAATGGTAAACTGTAGTATTCGAAACTTTTCTGAACTCTCGATTCTGAACAAACGCTTTTCATGTTTTTAGTCTTGGGTGTAACACGTTGTATATATTATTTTAGGGACAAACTTACACAAATCAAACTAAGTCCCAAACTAAGCAAAGCTTGTACTATGGGTACTAGCCTACTAGGCGACGATTTACCTACTTATATAAAGCCTGACCAGAAATATATGATCATGCGCCATGTTGCGGAATTTCATTGGAACTAATTTCTTACACTGGCAATAATTTTAATGACAGAATGATATGCATGTGTGAGTGCATGTGATAGGCTGTCACTGTTGTCAAGTGTCATTGAGACGGTTTACTTGAATAAAAAAAGTGTTGAATATTAAATAATAAACCACAAAAATTCCCAAAATTACCCATATTCAAGAGCGAAACATTGTAAATAGTGTATATAAAAAACAGATGTAAATAATACGCTCGGGAAATGATACTATTTCGCTGTGAAACATTTTCAAATTAACATTAGAGCTGACAGGTAAACAAATCAGTGACAAATCAAGATGTCACTATACCATAAATAATAACACGCTCTATGACTGTTGCCATATAAATGAGAATAATAGCGCCCTCTTGACAATAATCATATATTTCTGGTCAGCCTTTAGATAAATGTATACTTAGATACATACACGGTGCCCGTGAGCATTGTGAGAGATTTTAACCACGAATTCCTGAAGTCATAGGAGTAATAAATGTTATATAAATTTAGGTCAATTTCACTCAGTTTTTGACTCAAACAAGCTCAGATTCATTTTTTATGGTCTACTTGACGAAAAAACTTATGCTTTTTTTTCAACGGGCACCTAATTAAAAAAATATGAGTATATCATAAAATCAGCAATAATTGGTACTATAACCATCTGCGAGGATATTATATAACGGTTAAATTTTTATGTTTGAAGAAAATCCGATGTTTTCGATACATCTATTTCGAAAAAAAGTTTACTGCTCCAAAGGTTTTGACTCAAATGGGCTCAGAATTATTTTTTAAAGTCAAAATAATGAGTGAAAGCTATTTCTAAAAAAAACATGTACTTTTTTTTGAACACTCGTTTTTTTCAAGTGCACCTGGTAGAAAAATTTTGAGTATGACAAAAAATCAAGAATAATTAGTACTATAACAATCTGCGAGGATAAACGGTTTAGCCTTTATTTTTGAAGAAAATTTGATTTTCTCATTCGCTCCATACATATTTTTTTAAATAAAATTATAATTAATTATTTTCAAAACCAAATTTGATAATTACCTCGGATTCATTTTGGGACATATTAATACCTAGCTAAAGCTATTTCAAGAAAAAAAGGTATAAATTAAGAAATCAATTTATATTTCTATGAAAGCCGATTTTCAGCCCGCAGTGTGGCTGGTCGAGCCAAAACTGGAGAATGACAAGGACTGGTAAGAGCTGAAACCTGACCCTGAAGAACTGGAACTGAACCCTGATCCTGAACCCTGACCCTCATGCCACCGCCATGCTTAGCTGGGTCGTATTTTACTGAAAGAAAGAATAAATACAATAAAAAATTGATAATTATGATGACACTAAACTATTATTTTTGAATAAACGGTTAAAATATTGCCTAAATGAAGGGACATAACGAACAATGAAAACTGTTTAAAATACTTAAATTAGAAGAGGTGTTTTTCTGTCGATAGATAAGTTTAGTAATATATCTTTTTTTTAAGTAGGTTATTCAATATTTCGAACAATAAATAGTAACCCCCTTATCCATAAACATCTCTCAGGCATCAATTAGTTTATGTTTTGTCCTTATCTGTAGCTTTGACAGTTGTGTTTATTAGTAACAGACAAAATATAAATTAACTAATTGAGATCCGAGAGGCGTTTATTAATAAGGGGTTACGTTTTCGGCTTTAATAGTAATTACATACTTACTTATAAAAAAAAAACATAAATTAATAAAATCATCATGAATTAAGCGTATTTGGACGCTAGTTAAATGGTAACTAAGCGATGATATAAGTAAGTAGGTACATCGGTATTAAAAAACAGCAAATAGGCACTTGCATGAGACCATCCTTTGCCCGTCATTAATCAAACTAATTTAATAAATAAATTCATCCAAAAGCTTGTTACCCCAAATTACCACAAGGCCGAGAGATGTCGCTGTATTGCTCAAAAATCTTCAATTCGAGTAGTTAACTAAAGCCTAAAGATTTTGTTGTAAAGTGTATGTTCATATAGTTCTCGCTTTTTATCACAGATGGCGCTAAGATTCAAACATAAGAAGTAAGTAAAGCTGTATGTTGTGTAGATATAATAATAGTTTGTTCATTTGTTTTTATTTTTACGTTTTTTTTGGCTTTTTTGTAATTTTCATAGTAAGTACTAGGTAGTATGTTATTCAATGAAATACAAACACTGAAAACATTGAAAAAATAATCAACCCAGCAGGATTTGAACCTCGCATCGATACGCCTTACCGGGGCTCCATCGCTTTACCAATTAAGCTATGGGTTCAGTTACTAAGTTGAGGAAATTCTTAATGCCTTCAATCATCTTTTTGCATTTATTTTTACATCGACTTTATAGCAGCCGTAAGCGACATCTAGGTGCTAACTACTACAGTTAGATACCCTTCCCGCCGACCCTATTGCAAGTGTCACAACGGAAATAATAGATGGCGCTGCTATCAACTCATAATTATTTTACATGTTTTTTAAAGTGGGGCATTCCACTCATACAATAGTATATTATTCAATCAAATACAAACACTGAAAACATTGAAAAAATAATCAACCCAGCAGGATTTGAACCTCGCATCGATACGCCTTACCGGGGCTCGATCGCTTTACCAATTAAGCTATGGGTTCAGTTACTGAGTTGACGAAATTCTCAATGCCTTCAATCATCTTTTTGCATTTATTTTTACATCGACTTTATAGCAGCCGTAAGCGACATCTAGGTGCTAACTACTACAGTTAGATACTCTTCCCGCCGACCCTATTTCAAGTGTCACAACGGAAATAATAGATGGCGCTGCTATCAACTCATAATTATTTTACATGTTTTTTAAAGTGGGGCATTCCACTCATACAATAGTATGTTATTCAATCAAATACAAACAATAAAAACATTGAAAAAATAATCAACCCAGCAGGATTTGAACCTCGCATCGATACGCCTTACCGGGGCTCGATCGCTTTACCAATTAAGCTATGGGTTCAGTTACTGAGTTGACGAAATTCTCGATGCCTTCAATCATCTTTTTGCATTTATTTTTACATCGACTTAATAGCAGCCGTAAGCGACATCTAGGTGCTAACTACTACAGTTAGATACCCTTCCCGCCCCGGTAAGGCGTATCGATGCGAGGTTCAAATCCTGCTGGGTTGATTATTTTTTCAATGTTTTCAGTGTTTGTATTTAATTGAATAACATACTATTGTATGAGTGGAATGCCCCACTTTAAAAAACATGTAAAGTACAGTCAGCTGCAGAGAAAAGGTACCACCCGCCATACAAGTTTGTAGGGCACGGTGGTACCTTTTCTCTGCAGCTGACCGTACTAGGTACTTATGCTGCATGAAAAAAAAATGATAAGTGGAGCGGTTGTCATGAATTTGTAAGTTGCCTTTATGAACTCACGAGTAAGTTGCCTTTTATAAACTTATGGACTTTTTATAACATTGAAGATTCGAGATATTTATTAATGACGTACACAATATTACAGACAAACAAAATATAGACGTGGTGCAGCACCACGAAATCGAGCAGGGGCTTAGCAAAATGCTAGCTAGTATGTCAGCTAGCGCTGGTCTTCCGTAGGGCCGTAGGGCCCACTTGGTGGTAAAGCTCAATTTCAGAAAGCGTTAGTTTCAAAAATATTGCGACATTTTTTGGATCTTACCTACTTACTCCTCTGGCGCAGTGACCCAAAGTGGGTCTTGGCCTCCAACACGACTGCTCGCCACTGATCTCGGTCCTGTGCAGTTTCCCGCCAGTCGCCAGCTTCTCGTTCGCACAGATCCGCATCCACCACATCCGCCCATCGATACCTAGGCCGACCGACCGGGCGACGTCCTGTCGGTTTTCCCTCATATGCTCTTTTCACCGCCCGTTCGCTTCCCATCCGCTCAAGATGACCGAGCCACCGGAGCCTTTGCGCCTTAGTCACACCAATTTTTGGGTCTTAGTAGAATCTATTCTACTCATGATTCTAAGTACGAATAAGTTAACATAATATTTCTCGGATTCTGACAAACACCTCACATTTTCATTACATTGATTTGTGAAATCTTTACTAACCCATAATAGTGTTTTAAGACACAGTTGGACTTAACGTCGCTACTTTCAGATGATATTTCATGCAAAGTGTTACAAAAGTGTTGGTGATATATGAAGTAAAAGGGAATAATTGGCATCAAATTCTAAATACGAAAAACTGTATTATTGAGGGTAGTATTTTCCTCTATTTTCAACAGACAATTCGCTACAGTTAACCTTGATTTTTTTTTCTAAATTTGTCGGGCCAAATTTTGGCGTATTCAACCTTTACACTACCGTTTCGCATGCTATGATATATAATAATGACAGATGGTTTATGCACGCTGTAAAAGTGAAGCACTTAAAATGAGTGAATTCAAACAATTGTCGCTAGTCGCGCATCGGCAAGCGAGAGATGCGGACGTGCCAATGAGCTCCCGTCACCCGCGTGAGAAAGAGACAAGCTATAATTTTCTAACAATGAGAGTGACAAAGATAATTGGCAAAATAGATAAACAATAAAAGAATCGTTGCTAGGTTATGAAAAAACTCTGGAAGTATTTTTGTGCTCATTTTGTTAGAGTGTAACCCATCCATAGTAAATATCATTGTTCACATGTACCATAAATGATAACACTATCAAGTGAAGAAAAAAAATCTATTCAATTGTAAACCTAATTCTCACGCAAAAGGGTACAATACCATTATCTTTACATATTTCAGTAGTTAGTTGTTATACTTATAGAAACAAAACACAACGCGATAACCTTAATCATATATTATCCTTTTCTTACAAAAAAACCGGCCAAGTGTGAGTTACACTCGCGCACCAAGGGTTCTGTACAAACCTCTATAGGTAGGTATATAAGTAAAAGTTCACCCATCACGACAATCGAGTCATAGTTACGCGTTCATGAGGAAAGGGGTAATCATTAAAAATATTTTTATTATATGATGTAACTAAAAATTTAATGTTTTCGCAAATTTTCTTTTATCTGTGCTATAAGAAGTTGCTTCGTCCCAAATTTCAAGATTCTGAGTTCACGGGAAGTAGGTACCCCGTAGGTTTTGATTCCCTTGCGAGATTCGAAAATTTGCGGAAATTTGCGGCATAAGTAAACGGCTGTACATATCTTTTGATTGCGTTGGCTTAGAAGTTTGATTTTTTCACAGCTCCAAGGGACATTAGACTTGAGTGGTTTACCATTGAATTGCCGACAGACATTTAATCGAATATTATTTCAAAGACAACGTTTCATGTATTTTCATTTCATCGACAAGTCATTGCGTCGAGGACTCGTTACTAGGTAATTTGAACCGAGGTCTTTTAATTGGTAGTTGACTTATTTCAATAAAATTCATGTCATGGCTTTTCATTTCGGGTTTTTTTAATTAATTTTTTTACATGTAATAATATTTATTCCGCATAAAATTATTTCAATTGGTAATATTTCGTTATCGAAACTAAACGCAATCACGTCAGTCCGCTCACTCTGCGCGATTATAGCTATGTGGGTAGTTTCAGATATAAAATTGTTTATCTGATCATGTGTGGCTTTTCTGGCCACAGTTTTCTTGGGTATCGCAGTTCTAACCTAAACTAACCCACTTCTGGCAACAGTTCGTTTTCTGGGGGGTCGCAGTTCTAACCTAACCTAACCCACTTCTGGCAACAGTTCGTTTTCTTGGGGGTCGCAGTTCTACCCTAACCTAACCCACTTCTGGCAACAGTTCGTATTCTTGGGGGTCGCAGTTCTAACCTAACCTAACCCACTTCTGGCAACAGTTCGGTTTCTTGGGGGTCGCAGTTCTAACCTAACCTAACCCACTTCTGGCAACAGTTCGTTTTCTTGGGGGACGCAGTTCTAACCTAACCTAACCCACTTCTGGCAACAGTTCGTTTTCTTGGGGGTCGCAGTTGTAACCTAACCTAACCCACTTCTGGCAACAGTTCGGTTTCTTGGGGGTCGCAGTTCTAACCTAACCTAACCCACTTCTGGCAACAGTTCGTTTTCTTGGGGCACGCAGTTCTAACCTAACCTAACTCACTTCTGGCAACAGTAAATGTGCAGTAATATAAATGTACAGTAGGACATATATTATAAAATTGTATTAAAGTAATACGTCGAAGAAATGAATTGCAATGTTTTGTAGTTGTGCCAATTAAGATAATTTGAAACAAATCGGCGATTAAGTAATATTCGTTGAATAGTATTTCTACGTAGTAAGATAAATTTAAATAAATAGTTGTTGAAATAAAATAACGCCAAACAATATTACTAGTACTAAAGTTTCGATGAATCGTTGTCGATGAAATAATATTCGATGAAAAAGTTGTCGACAAAACAAGGGTACACCGACTTGAGTATTTGATATAAATTTCAGCTTGATACCTCCACGAGTTCCTGAGAAAAAGGGTCTTGACAGACGGACGGACGGACGGACGGACGGACAACAAAGTGATCCTATAAGGGTTCCGTTTTTTTCTTTTCGAGGTACGGAACCCTAATTACAAAAAAAAATATCTGTATAAGTATCGACCACAATAGCCGAGACTATTATTTGTCAATTATACTGACACGGGTGGTTTTCATATAAAATGACGTTTATTTCGAGTCTATAAGGGCCAGAGACAGGCTAAATCTTATTTTGTCTATGTTAAAAGAAGCTACTGCCACAGAATAATATAATAGTATTTCATACAGAAGGTCGTCTTCCCTACAAAATCAACGTTTGACAGAACTTTGACAGATGAACGGTGACACATGACGTCTCCACACAATCTTACTTTTCGACGTTGTAGGGTTGACAAGTACGCAACTAGTATTATTGCTGGACCTGCCCCAGTCTGTCTTAATCTACGTAATCTATCAGTAATTTTAATACAAAACTAGATAAATGTCCGATTTATTACCTTATTTGCCCATTCTAATTATTATTTTAGTACAAAACTACTACTATAAACTACTTAAATATTTGATCGTGTCTGTGGTCATGCCATGAATAAACGAAAGGGATTTTGACAACCCCGAAAAGTATTCGATACGTTCCAAGGCAGTAGCTGTCACAGCGTGGAGATGGACACCCTTGCTACTGTACACGTGCATATCACTCGACCGACCACGGGCAACAGGGCAGCAAGCAGTTCTCAGATATCTGGTTTTGCCAATTGACTTTTGTGAATAAATTAGGTTAATATTAGTAGGTTTTATTAAAATGAAACACCCAATCTAAATATGCTAACAGACGGCCGTCCTGTAAGCCGGAATGACCCTATTCCGATCCGTTGATCAATATGGTGTAAATGGTGTAATACATACAAACTATCATGTTTTATTTACTAAACAGTATATCCACAATCCCTTGATCGATCCTGCTCATATACGAACTCTCTAATTATATGTACCTTTGCTACAACCCCAACAAATTTCATAAAGATCAGAAAAACGTTACTAAAGTTATCGCGGAACAAACTCTCAAAATGAAAAAGCCATCGATATGCCGAGACGTCCAAGTAGCCGAAGTTGTTTGTAAGAACTTAACTTCGCTTACGCTCCGCTCGTTCGACTAGAAAACTATGGAATAATTCTGCATTATGTCAGTACTGTCAGTAGCGATATTGAAACCTTGAAAATATTAACTTGTTGAATTATATCAACACGAATTTAGTTTCTGAGAACTATAAATATAATAATTATAATGTAACTAAACATTTCAAATTGTTGTAAGAATCCTTGTTAATTGATTTAACTCATAAACTAGATTTTTTTGCTATTATATTTTTGAGTATAGCTAACAAACTCTCTTGGAGTAGCGTCCTTTCGATTGGCCGACGTGGAAAAATGTAAGTACTAAATGACAGTTCGATGGCATCAATCTAACCCACCGACATAAAATTATTAATATCGGTACAAAACCTCAATATGCTCTGTTCTGAAATGATAGATTGGTTAGATAGTTTGGGGCAAACAATGATATTTCAGTATCGGTAATATAAAAAAAAGTTTAAATAAATAATACGTTTACCAACAATCTGTAGTACTTGCGAGTCTTCTGATTTACTATATCTAATACAAGTAGGTAAGTAGGCAGCGCTAGTAGGTAGTGCTAGGTGGTAACCTTGGAACGGAGGCGGGAGTATTGAAATATGAATCTTAAATTATTAGCTGTTTACTTCGATTGCTCGTAAAGCGCTAAGTATATTTCTGATATTTTATTGATTATGTATGTTAAATAAATAGACAAATTAAGGAAAAAATATTCTGTACGCAGGTAGGCCGGTTACGTACATCTCATACTTCTCTGTAGCCAGTCGAGTCGCTCCGGCACGAGGCAGAAGAGAGGTTTCACAGGCCACCACCGTCCTTTTCGTTGGCGGATACGCCGCCACGCCTGCTGTGGTAATGGCGGATGGGTTGTTCAAAGAGAAACAACGGGCACTCTTTACACGTATATTTCGCTCGACTTAACCTAAATTACAACAGGTTTGACACTTAACAAAATGTTCGCGCACAGCGAATTAGATTCACCGCTCGCGACGCGGATTAAACCTCGATAGGTCCTCGAGGGTCGGCGGCGACCTCGGCAAAAGAAAACTAGCCGCTAGGCTTTAGTTCCGGCACGTCCTTCCGAGACGACGGCCAGATGAACAGAGGGAGATGACTCGAAGGGAACGAAATAAGAGCGACCCGTTCATTGGTTCGTTCATTGATTCGTTCATTGATTAGATTTGAAGGCATTTCAACTAGATGTCACTAATTTGCGTGAACATTCCGTCCCGGCCCAGGGAAAAGGTGAGCTGAAGACCTGAAGTTTACATCGCTACGATCTAGCATAAACAAGAAATATGAAAACAAACAATTATTAACAAAAATAATGTTATATGAGTCGTCTACAGCGTAAGTAATCTGTGGCCATCCAGTGCACTTGCACTCAATAACATTCCAACATAATATCAAAGTATGAATCATGAAAGTGTAAAAACAATAACGGTAAGCTACTTACTAAGTTAGTTACATGGTTTCCCGAGGAAACAGTGGTACATAGTTCAAGATAAATAGTACTAATTGCTACAAGTTAAACCAAATTTTATAATTGTTAATTTACAACAGCTGCTCAAATAATTAAAGCTCCATAGGCAATTTACATAATTTGACAACGGGGCGGACAAGTTCGCCTATCTGTGTTTTCAGCTTTACAGACCTGACGACTCCGACGGAGCCTTTGAAAACTTGGATGACCCTACCTCGACCCCATTGTAGAGGCGGGGAATTTTCATCGTTTATTAAGACTAAATAGTTTAATGCTACATTAGGTCTGTTCCATTTATTACGGGCTTGCAAATTATTTAAATATTCCAAGTGATACCTAGCCCAAATTTTTTAAGTAACAGCCTGAATAAATTGAAAATGCGACAGCCGTGACATATTCGTGTCCTTCCAGGAAGGTTCAGGAAATGACACCAAAGGTTGACCTATCAAAAAATGACCTGGGCTGAGAACTACCAGGTCACAAGGATCCTCTGACATTGGAACCAGCGCTCTAGAGTTGAGTATAGCTTCCGCCCTGCAGAATACCGTCTGCAGACCTTCAAAGGTCAGGATACGGTCCCCAATCTCTCGTTTAAGCAAGTTCTTGCTACTCTTGACCGCTGCTTCCACTAGGCCAGACATGTGAGGGGCGCCGGGAGGATTGAACTCCCAGCGGACGCCTTGGCGACGAAACTCATCCTCTAGGATGGTTTCGTTGTCAAGCAAGAACTGGTTAACCTCTCGGAGGTATGAGCTAGCAGATTTAAAATTGGTACCTTGGTCACTCCGGACGAGGACGGGCAGCCCACGTCGACTCACAAACCGTGTGAACGCAGCGATGAAAGCCTCGGTGCTCAGCGACGAGACGACCTCGAGGTGTACCGCCTTGGTACCTAGACATACAAAAAATACACAGGTAAGCTTTAACAGATTTAGCATTTCTGAGATGGCTACTTTTAACCAAGTACGCGAAAATGGACGCTTCGCCGTGACGCGATCCGCGGGCAGATCAGCCATGAAAGGCGCCTGATCTGTCGCGTTGAATCTGAAACATGACATACAACCCCTGATGACACGGGACACCTGACGCCGTGCTGACGGAATCCAGTATCGTTGTCTAAGTATATTAATCAGGGCACTTGTCGAAGCATGACAATAGATCCGGTGATAGTGCTCCATCAATAATTGTGATCATCGGTGGTCCTTAGGTATAAGCATTGGGTGCTTTGCGTCATAACATAACGTAAGCTTGAATTACGTAGTCTGCCTCCGACTCGAATAAAATGATTGTCGTCCACGAATACGCTCAACTTCTGAAGTGATTTGCATACCAGCTTCCCTTTTTTCAGTAAGATGACTTCATCTTGGTATGCATCCAACTGAACCTTCTTGATCCAGTGATCCGTCGCTGCACAATTTTCCTCTATAGTAAGATTCTGTTTCAGATTTCGTTGCTGCTTCGGCAAACGAATATTCCTGCAAAATCTCAAAACGTACGACGTCACGTTTATGAGTTTATTATACGAGCTGACTCTCGACAGTAATAAGTCTTCCCATGTCTGCTCTTCCTTGGCGACATGAACCAGCTGCTTGAACCCTGGCAGCTCCGGTGACATGGTGACCGGCATCGTTGGCCACTGTGACTCCTCCTTGAGTAGCCATTCCGGCGACCACCACAACTTGCATTTGATGAGCCCCTTCGCTGTAGCACCTCGGGACGCGACGTCGGCCGGGTTTGACTCACCTCGGACATAGCGCCATGTCATTGGTCGCTTCGACTGTTGAATATCCTGTACTCTGTTACATTCAAATGTCTGGAGCAGATGTCGTTTCGTGTTAAGCCAACACAACGTGATTTTGCTATCAGACCACGCATTTATGCTATCAATCTCGATTTCGTCTTCATAGGCCGCTGCGACATGATTTAGGAGTTTACAAACCATATGAGCTGCGTTCAACTCATTCTTCGGAATGGTTTGTTTGACTTTCTTAGAGGCCACTCGTGTCTTAGCTAGGACTAACCGTACCATGACGTTTCCAGACGTGTCCTCTGTCCGAAGGTACACGCACGCTCCATAGTCCTGCTCCGAGGCATCTCCAAATCCGTGGAGTGAGTAACAGGCAGATCCTGGTAACGCGACGCAACGAGGGATCTGTAATTGAGACAAATGGTTTAAATCCTGAACCAACTCGTTCCACTGAACCTCCTGAGTATCCAGGAGCGGTTCATCCCACGTCATTTCATCGGTAAATAATGACTGCATGAACAGCTTGAATCTGTAGAGAATCGGTGCGCAGTACCCGCACGGATCATAAAGCCTAGTACTTAAAACGCTTCGCTTCGTTACCGCCTGCCCCAACGGTACATTGACCTGATACGACATGGTGTCGTGCACCGGGTTCCACTGTATTCCCAATACCTTTATGAGGCTCCTGTCTTCAGCGTCGAATTGACGAGGCATCTCACAATATTCCTGTGGTAGGTCCCGGAGTAACTCGTGACAGTAAGACGACCATTTCCTGAGCTCGTAGCCGGCACTGCTCATGAGTTTTATGAGCTCCGATTGAAGCTGCCGAGCCTCTGTAATTGAGTTGGCTCCAACCAGAAGGTCGTCGACATAGCTCTGACGTCGTATGACGTCTGCAGCTGGAGACCCTGGATGCTGTGCTTGCCAATCCGCGGCTAACTGCAACAGCGTCCGTATTGCGACAAAGGGGCTTGACCGTAGTCCGTAGGTATTAGTATTCAACTCGTATACCTGTATGTCCTGCAACGGGTCCTCACGCAACAGGATCAGCTGATAGCGCCTATCACTGGGGTGTATCCACGTCTGCCGGAACATCATGCGAATGTCGGCCGTGAACACGCACTGGTGCCGTCTGAAATTCAACAATATCTTTGTAATATCATTCTGAAGAGGCTTGCCTAAGTGTAGGCATTGATTAAGAGTTATTCCATTGCTACTCTTTGATGCTCCGCTAAAGACGACCCGAAGCTTATTTGAATCTTTTTTGAAAATCCCATGATGCGGAACGCAGTAGTGCTCAGAGTCAAACTGGTAACTGGATTTAGACATGTGTCCTAGCGACTCATATTCTCGCATGAAATCCTTATATTTCTCAGCAAAGACTGGATTCTTGGCTAGCTTCGCCTCTAACGAATGAAGCCTGCGTACAGCAATGGCTCTGGTCTCGCCTAGCTTGGGTCTGTCTGACAAGAAGGGCAGCCGCACCATGTATTTCCCGTCAGGCATACGTTTAGTAGAGGAAGTATACAACCTTTCGCATTCCAAATGTTCCGGGTGATCCGGTGTGTATTCTAGAGGCTGCTCCACCTTCCAGAACTTCTCCAGCACCTCTTCAAGCTTGGTAGCGTGCACGCCGTAGTCTTCCACGGACGTCCCTCTCGACTGCTGCGCCGAGGTGTCAGCAGGGTGTGTCCAGATGGCTCCCATGAGGACATCTCCAAACCAGGTACCGTAGGCCTCCACTCCTGTAATGTTCGTGAGCATCTTTGAACCAGTGAACATATAATTTAGCACATCCAGGCCGAAAATGATGTCTACATCTTGAGATTTATCAAAATCTGGATCGGCCAGGCTGAGTTTAGACGCATCTAAGTGGGCCTTTAGGTAATGGTTACAGGCCGGAATATTTCCTATAACTGTATACAGGGCGGTTGCCACAACGCTAATTATAGGGACTAATTTTCCTACTGGCTTAAATACTAATTTAGCAATGGTACCGGGTACCTTGACCTGTTGGTTTCCGATCCCAACAATACTATTTCCTACAAACTGCTGATGCAATCCTATTTCATCTGCAAATGATTTCTTAACTATCGAACACCCTGCTCCGGTGTCTAACAGTGCCCTTGCCAAAATATAATTGCCTTGGCCTGACCTTACCATAACAATAGCAGTAGGGCTGACCCGGATCGATGGCATCATCATCCGAGGTTCTTGTGGTACATCAGCAGTAGCCTTATTTCAAGAACGGCGCTCAGGGCTGCCTCGAGTGCCGAAACGTAGGCTGTGGAAAGACTCCTGCGCCTGGCGTGCCCTCGTTCCCACCGGAGGGCGCGGGATGTGACCAGCAGTCATCAATTGAGCTGGCTCGACCTGTTGTGGAGGAGGCGACCTAGTCTCTTCTCTCCACCTTGGCGGGCTCGTACGGGGTTGTTGAGCTCGCTGCGCCCAAGACCCTTGTGGCGGGTTCAACGCCTTGTGTCGGGGAGGGGACCTACGCCGTGGTGGTGTACTTACCCTTCTGGTGGGTGGGACCAGGGTTCGCTCATGGACCCTGTGCACCGGTTCCGCGGCTTCCGCTCCCTCCCTGCACAGCAACGGGCTATGCGACCCTGACTGGCACGCACCGCACCAATTACGAGCCATACACTCTCTCGCGTAATGAGAGCGAAGGCATTTAAAACATGCACCATTCTTCCTGACCCAGGTTTTCCTCTCCGAAACAGCCAGACTTGCGAAGAATAGACATTTGTATATAGAGTGTGCACTACTGGAACAGTACGTGCACAGCCCGTTAGACCGAATCACCTGATCAGTTTCTTCCAGCTCCGCAGCCAGAACACGTGGAGGGGACGCTCTGCCGCGTCTTCCCTTGGTCGGTGACTGCCGTCCCATCGGTGCTCTTCCCGCTGCCGCAGTGGGAACCACCTGCTGCACCCGACACTGCTCATCCAGCAGCGCCAGCAGCTGATTGAGCGTTGGCAGGACTTGAGGATCCGTGCCACAGCGTTCCTCAAATAGGGTTCTGATGCGAATAGGCAGCTTCTGCAACATCATGTAAACAACTAAATACGACCACTCAGAAACCGGCTGCTTCAATTTTTCTAGGGCCTGAATCGACTCGCCCAGAGGATCATAACACTGTGTTCGCACATTTATATTCGGGCCCCCGACATTGGGCAGATTGACTATCCGCGCAATGAAGGTGTCCACAAGCTTTCGGGAGTTATGGTACCTTTTCTTAAGAAGATCCAATGCCACCGAGTAGCTTGCGCCATCCACAGGTAAGTGTTGTACTACCGTCAAAGCCTCCGCATGCAACGACGTTCGGAGGTAATAGTGTTTCTCGGCATCAGACAGTGGACCTGCGTCCACTAATGCCATAAAAAGGTCATAGAATGACATCCATTCTGTCATATCCCCGCCATATGTTGGCAGTTGTACCAAAGGCAACTTAACCTTACTGTGATACTTAGCTGCACCAGCTGTCTGTCCTGACTCCTCCCCTGATGCCTCATCCAGTTGGATAAGAAGTCGGTTGATCTCGGCGAACTGCTCCTGGTAATTGAGACGTTCCGCCTCTGTTAGTTCCATATCGCTTGTCAGCACCGCCTCATAGGCCGTGATATATGTTTTATATACCTGATCAAAATGCCGCTTAGCTACCGCTCTCGCTGAAGACCCGGACCTGGCAGCCACCGTGCCAGCGTAATCAATAAGCATTTGATACCTCGTTCCCAACTGTACTTTAGCCTTGAGCGACATGTTGTCAATAGATATTAACTTACCTGGTAAAACACAAATATTTCACAGCGCCACGCGTATTTTCAATTAATCACCTATTTATGAGTATTTACTAACCAATTTTAAGCTATATTCTAACCAATTTAATCTAATCCTAAGTATTTTCACGTAATATTAGTTGAGAAATCTATCATAAGTAGCACAACACAACTTGACGTTTGGCATTGACGTTTGTCAAGTGAAGTTCAATGTCACAGACAAAATCCCTAAGATGGCTGCCACGACGTCCGACGATGGTCCGGATCGACGTTCCTACCATTCAGTTCGTTCACTTGGCACGAAACCGGTAAACCTCAACCGGATGTAGTACCTCACTATGGCGACCTCCAAATGTCCCCACAATGACACGTTTCACGTTACTCAGAATGTTTATTACGTAATCGCGCACTGAATTTACACAATGAATGCCAACGACTGCAAATTCCACTCGACAAATCCTTGATTGCCGCGGCGCGATTCTTGGCCCTGGATTGCTACAATCTTGCCCCAGTCACGGGATTTTATTTTAAATTTTCCCAAATCACGGGTTTTGTTATTGTCGTGCGATTGTTCCCTCTCATGGGTCACACCAAAAATGTACGCAGAACTAGCCCAGCCGCCGCGGTAGGCCGGTTACGTACATCTCATACTTCTCTGTAGCCAGTCGAGTCGCTCCGGCACGAGGCAGAAGAGAGGTTTCACAGGCCACCACCGTCCTTTTCGTTGACGGATACGCCGCCACGCCTGCTGTGGTAATGGCGGATGGGTTGTTCGAAGAGAAACAACGGGCACTCTTTACAGGTATATTTCGCTCGACTTAACCTAAATTACAACAGGTTTGACACTTAACAAAATGTTCGCGCACAGCGAATTAGATTCACCGCTCGCGACGCGGATTAAACCTCGATCGGTCCTCGAGGGTCGGCGGCGACCTCGGCAAAAGAAAACTAGCCGCTAGGCTTTAGTTCCGGCACGTCCTTCCGAGACGACGGCCAGATGAACAGAGGGAGATGACTCGAAGGGAACGAAATAAGAGCGACCCTTTCATTGGTTTGTTCATTGATTCGTTCATTGATTAGATTTGAAGGCATTTCAACTAGATGTCGCTAATTTGCGTGAACATATTCACTGGAGTAGGATCGTATTAAGTGATCGTTTTCGCCAAATAAAACGAGTAAAATGTCATAATAAATTGATCTAAACTTGTCACCGTGGTGAAAGAATACTGTAACACTAAGATCCGTATTTGTACGATACTACCAAATTTTCGAATTGTGTTCGAATTTTTAAGTCACCTTTATAAATTATAAGAAAAAAAAAGTCACTTAATGAAGCTTATCGATAAAAGCTTGGAGAAACAACTCGGGAAATTTTTAAGTTCGTCATCACTTATTTGAACAAATACAATAGTGATAGAATAGAATGGATTAGAATAGAATAGAATAGAATATCATTTATTTCAGTGTAAGTACACAGTTATACAATACAGACAGTGGAAAAAAAAAAGAAAAGAAAATGAAGACTTATAATTAACTTGTATACTGTAACCACACTGAAAAAGGTGAACACTCAGCATAATGCCAGGTCCTACTGGAGTAGTACCTATCTGACGCTGGTCTTCCGTGTACACCTGTCGGGAGCGTAGTTGCGCGCAGCTACCAGTTACATTAGGTTTACCAAGACTATTAAATTTACTAGTGCTAATAATTACAACAGTAAGCAACGAAGCGAAAACGAAGCAGTTGACATCAAATGATAATATGACTAGCATGGTCTTAGAATAAATAATATATATATATATGTAATAGATCCCGAGTCTAGGATTTAGTCAATGTAGTGTTTCAGAGTCTGAAACACTACATTGACTAAATCCTAGTCTGAAATTCAGACTTTGTCCAGAATATCTTCCATATCCTGAAATACACAATTACGTCACTAGAGAAAAATGTATAGTGGGAATCTAAACACCCTACTTAATAACTAGAAAAAGTTTCCAAAACTGTAGGAATTAATGTGAGGTAAAAAATTTCTAGCCCGTCTAAGCATGTTGACATCGCTTTGCACAACTGTTTCCTCCATTGTTCAATGATATTATCAGTTGAGTTACACAAGGTTATGTTATCGGTAGTTTGGCTAAGACTACTGTTACTAAATAAAATAAATAACTATTTTTCATTGGAACATAGGATCGAACCCACATAAATTGTGCATACATCTTACTTAAAAGTTGTGTTTTGTGTAGTGCCAGTTAAACAGACGTGTACGTTAAGATGCTTCGCGCCGTCTTTACTAGAGTAATTCATGGAAGCAAATATGTTAAAAAGTATGTATGAATTTTCTTTATAAATATATAACGCAAATATACATTTAATTTAAGCTGAAGCGAGTTCAAATGAAAGTGAAATAGGAATTGGAAAAATCTGCTGTTTTTTCTTCAACGATTATTATTTACTTTGTAGGTACAAATTCTGTAAATAATTATTTTAAGTACTAAATAATAATGATAAATATTTTATTTTTTAGTTTAATGTTTTAAGAACGTTTATACAAAAGTACATAACTGCTCTATAGAGTAGAGTTCGAAATAAAGGTCCAAAAATATAATAGCGTCAATCAATCGATAAACCATTTGTCCCGTGCCTGATTTTGAGTAAAAAAAAAAAGGTTTTTGTCCAGTACACCTTCCAAACCATGACCGTGCGCCATGACCGTGCCCGTACACATGCAAAAAAGCATTCTTTGTATGAATTACTATTAGGCTTTGCCCACTTAGACCGTTCCGGCACAGACCAACACCGTAACGTGCCATGACCGGCCATTTTGCAGGTGCCGGGCCGGTTTATTTATGTCGCGGTACGGTGTTGGAACGGTGTCTGAACGCCGTACGACCCCATTTGCTAAACGTTTGCAACGGGGTCTAACCGCGTATGCTCCGCGGAGATTTTTGCTTTTGTATGTAATTTCGAACGGTCATGATACGGGCTATGAAAGCGCGATACGCGTTACAAACGGGTATCATACGGGTATAGCCCGCTGTTGATACGTTATACTGGACAAAGCTCAGCGTACGACGCTTTTCTCCGTGCTTGGCACGCTCATGACACGGTCATGGTTTGGACGGTATAGTGGACACAGGCCTTAAACCAGTAAACCGATAATGCACCACTAATTCTCTACGAAATATTTACCAGTTGCATTACTCTGCGAGAATTTGCATGAAGGTACTATGTGTTTGTAAAAAATAAAAATAAATGGAACAAACCATTCCATTTATTTTTATTTTGTTTTGGAAAAATAAGTACCGCCGAGTTTATTGCTGGTCATAATACTTCTCGGGTCAGAGGTTTAGGGTTAGAACCAGTGGTTGTTTTTTTTTCTCTGACGTTCATAAGTGCCTTGTAATGTGCCTAAACTGAAGAATAAATATCTTTTATCTACACCAATATCATAAATCCTCTATTCCGCGTTCGGAAACCGTATGTAACTACCACCATTATTGCAACCAGTAACGTAACATCTCTGACAGTGTGGTAAAAACGTATGAAAATTCATAACCCACGGTAACGTTACCAAGATCCGCGCTCTCCCCGAGCGCCGGCACCCGCCCGCACGACCGCCGACACAATCGAGTTCGTCATGGCGGTGCAATGGCGGTCATTCTTCTGGTTTCCGAACACATCATTTAGGATTTATAATATGTGTGTAGATAAAGCAGTGTATGCAACTGTACGTAATTAGGCCTTAAAACACTCGTGTGATGTTATTATGAAACTCGCCTGCGGCTCGTTACATAAAACCACACTCATATTTTAAGGACCCTTATTACGTAACAGTTACATAAACTACAATTTTTTTTTTTTACATTAAGTGTTTTTTGCAATTATGATACTTTATATCCTAACGTTTAGAACGACTACATACAGACTCTTAAGAACATAAATCATTACCGTTTTCCTATTATTATCACGTTTAAAAACATACTAAATAATATCTACTTATTGGTGTTTTTACAGAAATGTTGTAATGCCCGAAAATAAGAAAAACATAAAATCTTTTAAGGAAATCCCTGGTCCGAGTAGTCTGCCCTGGATAGGACCTCTTCATAATTTTTTAACCGGAGGTAAGCTTTTGAAACGTGTAAATGGCATCATAATTTGGAGAAGGCAACTGTCGAAGTGACATCAACAAGGGATTTAGAAATTTTTTCGCGAAAAGAGCTCAATGTTTTGTCTCAAATTGCACCGCATTTGAAGTCTACCGGTTTTCTGAAATACACTAATATTAAAATGCTGTATACTAACGCCATAGGGAAGGTTTTTGCTTAAGAAAAGCTTTTTGACTGCATACTAGTTAAGGTCCATTCATTTTCTGTCTCTATCTCTCATTAGGTTAATGATTTGATTTTTTTATGGTATTTGGTAAGATACATGAAAACGAATTTCAGCGTTTTTAAAGATTCATCTTCCAAGGGATTAAAAAGGAGTTGAACTATTGCATCAGGAAATAACGCTTTTTTTAAGTGGGAAACTTCAAACTTCATCAGAAAATCAGGAGTTTTGAAAATTTAACCCCTAGAGTGGTTAACACGGGGTTTATAATTAGTATCGGGAACTTTATGGGAATTAAGTGAGAGACTTGAATCATGTAGAATGGCATTTGGTAAGAATATAAGAATCAGTAATTTTAAAATTTTTCAGAACTTCGTCTTCTAAGGGGGTTAAAAAGGAGTTGAACGTTTGTATCGGAAACGAACGCTTTCTTAAGTGAGAGACTTCAAACTTCGTAGAAAGGCACTAGGTATTTTAGAATAGAGGAAAATTTATTTGGATCTTAAAACTTAGGCGCTTTGTTTTGGCATACATCTACAATCTTTTGATGCTGCTGCCACTGACAAGGCCACGCAAGGGGGCTTGCAGCACCACATTATCGTGTAGCCCTACCACTACCCTGTTTCGGGGAACAAAGGAAATGTAGGAGACTTATCAATCTTATCATACTAGAAATCGGATTTATTTTTATTTTTTCAAATAATAAAATAAAATACACCGCCACTTTTTTGCATTGCAGCATCAGCATTCCGTGTTTCCCCATGAAAGACGTGACTAATTATATATATCTCATCTAGGAAACTTATCGAACTAGGTTCAGTGTCGTGGCTTCTATAATACAATCTTCATACTAAAATAGACTATGGTAAAGATACAGCAGAAGGTAAAATTGCCACGTTTGACGGTACGGACGGTTTCTTACTGTCTCTGCGACTGCGACAGGCATGATGTTGTTAGCGAAGAACGGTGTGTTAGCTCTAGTCGTTCGTTTTGGACCCGGGGTATGTCCTTAAACTACGTCCGGACCTGGGTATGTCCTTAAACTACGCCAAAAAGAGAGGTATGGGCACTGCGAATGGCATCTCGCTAGGTGTGGTAGGGCACGGTCAGCGAATGTCATCTCGGTCAAATCTGGAGCAGAGCCCGTCTGGGGAAGTACCTCAACACCTTACAGATAACCACAGCCAAATAGCACTAGACTCTACTCATAGTGTTGTGTTCCTGCTGGTGAGTTAGGTTGCCAAAGAGGACCCAGTGTGTTGACGATGAGGGACCTTCTTGTTCCTTTAGCTATCAACACAGTGAATCTTCCTTTTTGTAAAGGGTCGGCAACGCGCATGTGACCTCTTTGGCGTTGCTGGCGTCCATAGGTTACCGTAGCTGCTTACCATCAGGCGGGCCGTATGCTTGTTTGCCACCGTCGTGGTATTGTAACATTATTCCATCTATTGGACCCGGGGTATGTCCTTGGACCCGGGGTATGTCCTTAAACTACGTCCGGACTTGGGTATGTCCTTAAACTACGCCAAAAAGAGAGGTATGGGCACTGCGAATGGCATCTCGCTAAGTGTGGTAGGGCACGTTCAGCGAATGTCATCGCTCAAATCTGGAGCAGAGCCCGACTGGGGAAGTACCTCCACCTTACAGAAAACCACAGCCAAATAGCACTAGACCCTACTCATAGTGTTGTGTTCCTGCTGGTGAGTAAGGTTGCCAAAGAGCTCAAAGAGGACCCAGTGTGTTGACGATGAGGGACCTTCTTGTTCCTTTAGCCGTCAACATAGTGAACCCTCCTTTTTGTAAAGGGTCGGCAACGCGCATGTGACTCCTTTGGAGATGCAGGCGTCCATAGGTTACGGTGGCTGCTTGCCATCAGGCGGGCCGTATGCTTGTTTGCCACCGTCGTAGTATACAAAAAAAAAAAAAATCTATTATTCAATTTAAGGCTCTTAATAGTATCCTGAAGAAGAGTAAGGTCTCTTTCTGGTCCGGTGTTTCCCAGCTGAACTCTCTTACAATTATCGTAAATATTATTAATTAAAAGGGCAAAGGGCACTCCAGCTATAGAAGAATAAAACTAGGACTAAAAATGTCTGTACAAAATCATGTTTATATGATTTAAGCAAACGCACTAACGACATCTGTGGCGCATTAACGCATTGGCAGTTCAATGCATGAACACAGCGGAACTGCAATGCATTTTGTTCGCGCTTTGACCAATGTCAAAATAACTCTCTACTTCAATTATGGCGCTGGGGCACCTCAGCAGCATAAGTAATATATATATAAGGTTAGTTAGTCAGTTGTAGAGAAATTCGACGTATAGACATTATTGGGCTGTCTAGTTTTGTTTCACCCATTCCACAGACATAGGTGTAGTATAATCACAGGGCGGACACGCCATACTACACGTTTGTGTGCACGGCACATCCGTACAGTAAATACTTCAATCCGTGCGTGAGTTCTTACCTTCAACCTGACTGATAATGATAACCTACTAGTTTCCTACCAATCGGCCGCCTCGGGGTGAGGTAATTTCATTAGGGGCGGGGTGCAGCGTGGTCATTCTATATGAAATACTATTATTTATTCTGTGGTATAATTTAGTGTGTAAAGATTAATGATTAATTTTATTTTACAGGCAAATTAACAGGATACCAAGGGATCAAATTACATGAACATCTTAACAAACAGTACGGGCCTATAGTGCGACTGGACGGAATCCTTGGGGGGTATGACACAGTCATTTTGTTTGACCCAGACGCAGTGGAATATGTGAGTATTTTCAGTTTATTATATACTAGCTGTGCCCGCGGCTCCGCCCGCGTGGAATTCGGTCTGTATCAGTAAGCGGCTAATTCACCCCTAATTTCTCTCCCGCTACTCTGGAGGCGGAACTTGAAGTAAAGTTGACAGATGGATTTATCCTATTAATTTTTATTGGCATGATTTAAACGACATAGAATAGTAGGTGTATACGCGGTTGAAATGGGGGGGGGGGGGGTGTCACAAATGCAGAAATGTTTTTTTTCTATTTGAGGAATTAGTAATCCTTAAGGGGTGAATCCTTAAGGGGGGGGGGGGTAGACCCCCCGCGAGGTGGACTGATGACCTGGTGAAGGTCGCGGGACTCCGCTGGATGCGGGTGGCGCAGGACCGGTCATTGTGGCACTCTTTGGGGGAGGTCTATGTTCAGCATCATAATGATGATGATGATGATGAAGGGGTGATTTCCGGGATAACAATGCGAAAAAAACCGGCCAAAGCATGTCGGGCGATGCTCAGTGTAGTTTCGTAAATGCCGCCCTGTTACGAAACATCCGTTCAAACGGTCGTTTATTAAGGGATATTTGGCGGCGCTTACGTCAGTCTACTGTCCGGCACATCCTTTCACTATGCGATTTTGACTGATAATTCAAACACGGCTGAACCGATTTTATTCAATATAGTTTTTATTGAAAGTTCTTATCAGGCCTCACCAAATTTCAGCTTTCTAGTGCGAACAGTAACTGAGCAAGACCGTGGACAGACGGACGGACATGGCGAAACTATAAGGGTTCCTAGTTGACTACGAAACCCTAAAAAGAGATAAATAGTAGTTTATGTAACTGTTACGTAATAAGGCCTAATTATGTACAGAAGCATACACTGCTTTACCTACACACGTATTAAAAATACACTGAAACCATGCGTGCCGGCGGTCGGGGGGGGGGGGGGGGGGGATTTTGATTACGTTACCGTAGGTAATGAATTTTCATACGTTTTTACCACACTGTCAAAGATAATACACTGATGTTACGTTACTGGTTGCAATAATTGTGGTAATTACATACTTCAAGGTAAGCACATTATAATGCACTAATGAACGTCAGAGAAAAATAAAATACGTGAGTGTCGTGGAACACTCTGTTGGAACGAAGTTATGTTATTTAATTTTATTTCATTTTTGACTTTTTCGTAAATTTTGTGGTATTAATTTTTTTTGTATTTTTTTGAAATTTTTCAAATTTTGGAAATTTAGGAAAATTTTTGAAATTTTTGAAATTTGTGAAACTTAAATTTATGAAATTTCTGAAATTTAGAAATTTTGCCATTTTTTACTTTTAGGTTCTCGACTTTTTTCACTTTTATCAATTTGTTACTTTCACTACAATTCACTTCACTTCACTTTACTTACTTACTCCTCTGGCGCAGTGACCCAAAGTGGGTCTTGGCCTCCAACACGACTGCGCGCCACTGATCCCGGTCCTGTGCAGTCTCTCGCCAGTCTCCAGCTTGGAGCTCGCACAGATCCGCATCCACCACATCCGCCCATCGATACCTAGGCCGACCGACCGGGCGGCGCCCTGTCGGTTTTCCCTCGTATGCTCTTTTCACCGCCCGTTCGCTTCCCATCCGCTCAAGATGACCAAGCCACCGAAGCCTTTGCGCCTTTGTCACACCAATAATATTTGGTTCAGCCACAAGTTGTTCAATTTCGGCGTTTTTGCGGATCCTCCAGCTGCCATCGGGTCTCTGCGTCGGGCCGAGGATTTTGCGGAGAATCTTTCTCTCTGCCACCAAAAGCTTGTTCTGCTCTCTTAAAGTGAGTGTCCAGGCTTCACATCCGTATGTTAAGATAGGCCGCACTACGGTCTTGTAAATTCGGATCTTGGTTTTCCTACTGAGAAGCCTGGACACCAGGACTTTATGCAAAGCTGCACCGCACCGCAAGGCATTTTGAATGCGAATGTCAATCTCCTCGCCACGGGTATTGTTGTCATTGATGTCCCTCGCGCTGGCCCTCACGGCGTAGAGGAGCGTCCCCCGGGTGGTGGATGGGGGAACGGTCGGTAGTACAGCCTAGCTACGCTAACCGGCTAAGTCTAGTAGACTCGCTAACCAACGACGGATGTGGTCCTCCGGCATTTTGGGGGTTGTGCGGCGGGTTAACAGCCTTCCCACGGAAAAAAACTATTGTTACGAGACCAACACGAAAGAATAACCGGACTGATCCCAATACCAACGACCCCAGGCAAGGCTTAATGGAACTCCGATTAGCATCGTGGAATGTGCGTTCTCTCTTCCGACCTGGAGCCCTGTACCAAGTAAGCAACGAATTGAACAGGTATGGAATAGGAGTAACGGCCCTCCAAGAAATCAGATGGTTAGGGAAGGGAGAGTGCAATGTAGATAATAAATCAGTACTACTTTATAGTGGTAGTGACACTGGGAGGCACAGTCACGGTACGGGATTTATGGTGTCGAGAAGGATATTGGGAAGTGTGATAAGATTCGATGCCGTCTCGGATAGAATATGCGTGCTCCGTATCAGAGGGAAATTCAGCAACATCTCAATTGTTAATGCGTATGCACCGACAGAGGTTGCAGACGAAACTCTTAAAGATGATTTCTATGACCATCTGGAATCAATATATGATCAGCTGCCGTCATACGATACAAAGATACTAGTAGGAGATTTTAACGCACAAGTAGGCCGGGAAGATATCTTTATGCCAACAATAGGAAAGCATAGTAAACATGAAAGGTCAAACGACAATGGGGTTCGACTCATTAGTTTTGCATCGTCTAAAGCCATGGTTATTAAAAGCACTATGTACCCGCACAAGGATATCTATAAGGGGACTTGGAGGTCTCCTGACGGTAGAACTGTTAACCAGATAGATCACGTATTAATAGACGATCGTCATAAGAGCACTATTTTGGATGTGCGAGCATTTCGAGGAGCCGACTGCGACAGTGACCACTACTTACTAGGTGTCAAAGTAAAAGTTAAAATAAAGATCGACAGAATAAAACACAACAAAGGTGAAGACCCCATTAATATAGATAATCTTAAAGATGAACAGATTAGAAGTAATTTTCAACTAGAACTGAGAAATAGTTTTGATGGGTTAGCATTGGAAGACACCATTGATGGCAAATGGGAACGAATAAGAGATACTGTAAAGACCATTGCAGTGAGGGTTCTTGGTCGGAAAAAGAGGAAAAAGAAAAGGAAGTGGTGGAACCAAGATTGTGAGGGTATAATAAGGGAAAGGATAAGGTACAAGATGCTTTCTGAGCAGGACGAGTTGTGGAAAAGTAAATACGAAGAAGTGCGTGTGGAAGCTAGGAAAGTTATTAGGAGAGCAAAACGCATGCACTTAGAAAATATAGTGAGGGAAATGGAGACTCTGATCAGAGCAAACGAATCGAGAAAGTTTTATAAAGAGGTAAGATCCTGTAAGAAAGGGTATCAACCCACAACTCAAGTGCTAGAAGACGAAGAAGGCAACCTGGTCACAGATGGCGAAGAAATAAAAACCTGCTGGCGGAACTACTTTCGGACACTACTGAACTGCCCTCCGATCGTCGAGCTTATACCCCAGACCACAGAAGGTAATGAGGATGAGAGAGTAGAATCCCTGAGCTTTGATGAGGTCAGACAGGCAATAATGAGACTCAAGAATAACAAGGCGCCAGGGGCCGACGGTCTGCCCTCAGAATTGTGGAAGTATGGCGGAGGGACAGTGCAGTCCAAGCTATATGAGCTATTGCTAAGAGTTTGGGAAGCGGGGATCCAACCGCTTGAGTGGAACACGGGAGTCATTTGTCCCGTTCACAAAAAAGGATGCAAGAGGAAGTGTGAGAACTACCGAGGTATATCACTGCTTCCTACTGCGTATAAAGTGTTGTCGTATGTACTCCTCAAAAGACTGGAACCGTACGCGGAAAAAATTCTCAGTGATTATCAGTGTGGGTTCCGTCGAAATCGCAGTACGGTTGACCAAATCTTCCTTCTCAAACAGATCATGGAGAAGAGATGGGAATATGCGCAATGTGTGCACGTGGTTTTCGTGGACTTCGCTAAGGCATACGACAGCATAGATAGGGACTTTCTATACGCCATACTTAAGAACTTCAACATCCCTAACAAGTTAGTCGCCATGGTTGAGGCTGCAACGAGAGACAGTAATATGAAAGTACGGGTGCAAGGCGATCTGACGGATGCTTTTCCAGTTGTTACGGGGTTAAAACAGGGCGATGCCCTATCGCCAATGCTTTTCAATTTAGTGCTGGAGCATGTCCTCAGAAAAGTACTAGCCTTGGAAGTTGGACTAGAGCTAAATGGAAAGCATATGGTAGTAGGGTATGCTGATGACCTGGCTCTATTGGGTGTTAGTAGAGCAGAGGTCCAGGTGGCGACTAAGACCCTTGAGACTGAAGCCTTGAGAGTAGGCCTACGTATAAACCACGATAAGACTGAGTATCTCCACATGCGACGTAACAAGACTGGTCACTTCACTTTATTCTATTTTATATATTTTTTTATTTCATTCCATTTTACATGTTTCTCAATCGTATGGGTGTACCGTTTTCGTGACGTGACGCTTTTTCGTGACGGTCACGTGACTTTTTTTCACCTAGCCCCCCCATCCGCGAACCGTCCAATAAGGAACTTCGTTCCAAAACTACCACCGGTTCTAACCCTACACCTCTGGCCCAAGAAGTATTATGACCGAAAAGATACTCGACGGGACTTATTTTTTTCAAAACAGTAATACATTATTAGATCTTAAAGATACAAAATAATGCGTAGTTCTTCAAGAAGACATATCAAAACAGCTTGAGAGACAGATAATGTACCTATTGTTTAATTATAAAGAAAAATGAAACCTAATCTGACTGCTTCACAAAACGTTTGATATGTTTTCCTACCTAAACGGTGTCCTATAAATGTTGTAGTAGTTTTTTGGTTTGGGCGATGCATCTTTGTCCGTCATATATAATACTCGAACCTGCAATAACCCTTTGACATTCATGACATTTTCAAATATTTCTTAAGAGCGGGTAAAGGTAAATTTAGAGCATCGACGGGTAACATGTTATAAATATGACCTTGATCAAAAAATTACAAATTATTGAAATACTGAATACCAAATTTCATCTTACGGACAGCGGTTATTGGTTGTTTCTTCCCCATGTAAACTTTCACCCCTTTTGTATCCGTTTAAAGGATAATTTCCGAGATAAAACTATTTTATTTCCTTTTCTAATTAATTATCTCCATACCAAATTTTATCTAAATCGATTCTGCGGTTAATAATTCCCTATACAAATTTCCAACTCTCTTTTCACCCCTTTAGGGTTGATTTTCGGAGTGAAAACTATCATTTGTCCTTTCTTGAGACCCATACTATACCAAATTTCATCTGTATCAGTTCAGCGGTAAAAAAATCGTCATACCAACTTCCAACCCCCTTTTCGGGGTGAAAGTGTTTATTTTCGGGATGAAAACTATTCTGTCGTTTCTCGGGACTCAAATTATCCGCATACTAATTTGTATTAAAAAAATCTCCATACAAACTTTCAACTCCCTTTTCACCCCCTCCAGGGTTGATTTTCGAGATAAAAACTATTCTTTGTCCTTTCCCGGGACTCAAACTATCTCTACACAAAATTTCATCGAAATCCGTTCAGCCGTTTTCACGTGATAGATGTATAGATAGATAGTTTTTATTGAAAGTACCTTTCAGGCTTCACTTCCATTATTTTTTTCTTTTTTTTTGGACCTACGGTTCTAAAGTAAGGTGGGGGGGGGGTTTCAAGATGAAACTATCCTTTGTCCTTTCTCGAGACTCATACTATCACTCTATACCAATTTTCATCTAAATCTGTTCAGCGGTAAAAAAATCCTCATACCAACTTCCAACGCCCTTTTCACCCCCACAAGGGTTTGAAAACTATCCTTTGACGTTTCTCGAGACTCAAATTATCTCCATACTCATTTCTATCTAAATCGTTTCAGCGGTTAAAAATTCTCTATACAAACTTTCAACCTCATTTTCACCCCCACCAGGGTTGATTTTCGGGATTAAAACTATATATTATCCTTTCCCGGGACTCAAACTATCTCTATACAAAATTTCATCGAAATCCGTTCAGCCGTTTTCACGTGATGCGCGGTCAAATAAACAGACAAACAGATAAACAGATAAACAGACAAACAGATAAACAGACAAAATTCTAAAAATTGTTGGAACGTGTTCTGTTATCGATTCTAAGTATCCCCAGCCAACTTTTTTTCGATTATCTTCCATGTACAGACTTTCGACCCTCTTCAGCTTTATTATATGTATAGATATGTACCTTATAACAAAGCCCCATTGTTCGCATGGCGTCATTAAAAAATTAACCATTATTCCCTCGAGAGTAAAATAAGCCATTTCTATCTTCATACGGAATGTTTAATGAATAATTGAACAAAAATACTTGGCGATGGCGAGTTATTCGTTTATATTTTTAGCGTTTTCACTCGAGAAATTATAAAGCCATTGAATAGATATGTACTCGTACCATAGCCCTCGAGTATGGGATTGTATTTAGCAAATGTTTACGAAAACGAAATTGATCTATCAGTGCCAGAGAAAGCAAATCAACGAAAGCAAACTCACCCCGTTCCTGCACGGTGAACAGCTAGTCGGTACCGACTCTGTCCCTGGGCGAGCTGATGATGTGGCGGTGGAGGCGAGGGTTTTGAACATACAAATTTGATTAAATATTTTGGGTGTTTTGGGTTAGTGCGACGAATTAGCTTGCGCGCACGGCAACAAGCAGTCAACGAACGGTCTACCTTCAACTGGCTCTTATAAATGTCAAAACGATTTGAAAAACTATCTAAACATGGTGTCCGGGACCATCAGATACCTAACTGCAATAAAAGGATAAGGTTCACGCTGTGAAATTTGTTTACAACCATCTTGAAGGTTCAATAGATTGTCTATCTCTCTGGATAATAAATAGCGTTTGCAATGGGTAATACGAGTAGTTATAGTTTGCCACTCTCTTCGCCTTAAAACCCCACAGATAACGTATAAATTACAGTAGGAAAGTCTTTTTTTGAACCCTTCATAAGTTTAGTGACTATTTGACCAAAAAATATGCGGATAATTTTTTAGTGTTGATAGTTTTTTAAGCGCTGATATACTTAAAAACTTGAAAAGCTTGGTAGAGGCCTTCACCCTATAGAGGGGTTCTCATCACCAAAAAACATTACTTAATTTTTAAATAACTTTATATTATTAGATCTGTCAATTTGCATGTGCAAAAATACAAATACAAATGCGTTTATTTCATTACTTTTTACAGTACACAGTGTTTACAGGTATCGAGGTTAGGCAAGTAAGTAGTCTATGTTAGTTATGAAAGGTTAGGTAATAATTTAAGGATATGAATCATATTTAATCAAAATCATGTAATGAAAAAGGTGCGGGTACAGCTTGCTGCTGCTGGATTTAAAATTGTATTGTTAAAGTGAAATTAAAACCATAGAAAAGAACAATAATGAATAGTTTCCTTAGGGGTAGTTATTAAGTACACACAAGAACAGAATAACAAGTAACTTACATCTATTGACATGACCTAAAAGTTAACTTTATGAACGCATCCCTTACCGGGCTAGTCACATGTATATTTTCGAACTCCTTTTGATGGTTGATGTACCACTTTTCATCTTTTTTTATGTGATCGAGAAATAAATGGCTTTTTTATTTTATTTTTATTATGTATTATACTTAAAAACCAATCAGCAGTCCGGTTTCAACACTTTCGACCGACTTCAAAAAAAGAAGGGGTTCTCAATGCGTCTGATTTTTTTATGCGCGTTGCCCCAGAACTCGTCATTTATAAACCAATTTGAAGATATTTTTTTTAAAGGATTTACTAACAGATTGGTCCAGGTCAGTACCTGATCATGGGATGCTGGAGCTGAGCAATCGAGGTAACACTTCAAATATCAGTTGAAGTGTATCCTCTCCTTGTTTCCCGTACAGAACTAATTACTGATTCTGTACGGGGAACCATTTTTTTTCTCCCATTGCAGAGACCAATAAAGTCCTACTCCAAAACTGGGTTATGTTAAAGGATTTCTTCTTTCCTTGCACAAAACCAACGTCATGAGCCAGTAATATACCAGGAAGGAGAATTCCTACTACAATACTCAGTTTGGGATTAGGAATTTTGATTGTCTTTGGCAGTCAAAACCACAATATGGAGGAACCATAAAAAAGGCGCAAATTATTGTATATAAATTATGGACTACGACTCTAGCCAGCAGATAGGTTTGCAGTTTTGAATACAATAGGGATACAGATAACCTCAAACACTAGATAGATCATAAGTACAACTTGAGGTCACCACACACCAGCGCTCCCGTACTAATTTAGTATGAGAGCGCGACCGCTTATTTCATTCGAGTTAACGCTTTTAATCATTAATCATGTGAATTAAAAATATCCACAAAAATCAAGTTATTGGGACCCACCTGGATTGTTATACTAAAAAAATGGTGTAGAATACTCTTGAGATGTGCTGTTCGAATCGTAGAAATTAAGGAATAAAATTGTGCTGATGTGTGGTGACCCCGTGCTCCTTGCAAAAGCTTAACGATGAGTAATCTGTGTAGTCTGTGAATAGGGAACACACTCTCCAAACGAGCTCATAAACCAGCATCTTAAAATATTCTGACTAGCTTGTGTCAAAAATGTAATTTCGTCAAACTATTTATTAAAACCAAATATAAATCTACAGGTATTAAGATCTGAAGAGCCGATGCCTGTTCGCCCTGTTCTCCAATCCTTGGCATACTACCGACACCGACACAACAAGGTTCATGATCCCAAAAGAATAACAGGGCTTGGAACTGAGTAAGTAACTGTACCTTCCCCCAACATAAGGGAATGCAATAACCGGTAAAAAAACTGGTTTTTTCTTGCAAAAGGAAAATACCGAGATCGGCCCAAGATCCAACAAACACGGTATATAGAAAATAATTAATAATATTTTATCAAACAACAACGGACACTGTTTCAGTGTCCATTAATACGATTTGAAAGGAAAGCAACAAAACTGAATGTTTGTCATTCCACTACGAAAAAACCGGAAAGGTGTTTTATTGATTTCTGAGTTCTATATATTGATTTGTATTTAGGGTTCCGTAGCCAAAATGGCAAAAACGGAACCCTTATAGTTTCGTCATGTCCATCTGTCCGTCCGTCCGTCCGTATGTCGCAGCCATTTTACTGGGAAACTAATGAACGTATCTTAATAAAATATACACATAATGTATTTTGTATGCTGCTACTTAGTTATGTATTTAAATTGCAGAAAAAAATATTATTAGTGGCGGGCGCTCCATACCAGAAATGTGCGCCGCCGATGATTTTGACCGGCGTAGAATCGGCGTGGCAATTTTTAAGTCTTTCTTGTTTTAATGCCCGGATGTGGTAGTGGCCAGTATACTACTTCTTTTAAAATAATGCTTTTCCTTTTTCACTTATTCCTTGCTGGTGTACCAACTGACGTTATTTTTGCTGTCATTTCGATGCTATCGTAAGAATTACGTAGACGACTTATCGATAATTCATACCGT
This sequence comes from Pammene aurita, assembly GCA_947086415.1. NCBI lineage: Eukaryota > Metazoa > Arthropoda > Insecta > Lepidoptera > Tortricidae > Pammene > Pammene aurita. The sequence continues at coordinate 32,603,750 of OX352302.1, read as the reverse complement.
CTGGTTTTTAAATGATAGGTTTATATTTTTATATAATTTGCTTTTTCCGGCTTTGAATAGCATTTTGATTTACTTTTTTTCCCTAAAATTCTTATTTGAAGTAATTATTGAAGTAACAAATTTTTATTTTTTTTCTGACTCCAAAAAGCTGGAGGTTCTCATTTGTTGTTTTCATTTCGCGAAGACGACTGGGTTAGTTTTTTTTTTGTTTAAATGGCCTATTCTCATTAGGTCAAGTTTGATTTTGGGATCGAGAGAGAGATATATATTTACGTTAATGTTAAGTTTAGTTACATAACGTTACACCTGCAGTTAATTGTAATTTACGTGCTTTTATAATAGCTCGCACATTTTCGCTCTGCTAGCGACACTTAATACTTAATAGTAAAGTGGAACTGTAGATATCACTATAACATGATTTCAACTTAAACTATTTGGAAAAGATGCTTCAATTTTGTTTTAAAGTTACTCGTTCTTTTTATCCGATGCTACTGACGTTCGTTAGGCGCATGGATTTATCGTGGTTCACCGATGTTCATCAGTTCTCATGTTTTTGCTATTAACATAGAATAGAACTTCGCAAGCCGCTCGCAGCGGGGATGATTGGATGAAATAAGTAACACAAATAATTGAAAAAAGCTAAATTCTGTTATTTAATCAAGGAACCTAATCCATTATTATTTTTGCATTGTTTAGAGTGATGCATTATTGAACATTTCTTCATCTTAGTTACTTGACCCATAGCGTAATTGGGAACATGCGTGAAAAATATTTAATTGAGTTTGTTCAATAAACACGTTCAACAACAACACCAAATTAATTTAAAATTGTGGAAATCCGTAATAATTTTTAATATTTTTGTAAAGATATTTTTATGAATAACCCAAATATATTTTACTTGATGATGAATAAATACCTCAATTCGATTACTTGTGTTCTTACAAGAAAAAAAGTATAAGAACTGTATAGGTAAAAACGCATTGTTTCGTGCCCAAAAGTAACAAAAACATTCCAAAAACTTATTGCTTCCAAAGAGTTTTCCGCAACTTTGAGGCCGGTGACGTCATAAACCTCACGTTTTTCGTATGGGGCCTTTGACGTGCGTCGCAGATACCTAACGTATTTTCGCATTTTTGACGTTTCAAGGCTACAATAGATAGTAGGTTTATTAGAGACATTTGAATCTAACGGGAAATAGAATCAAATGACGTCTTCCCAAAAATTCATGTATGTTGCGAATCGGTAAAGCGATCGAGCCCTGGCAAGGTGTATTGATGTTGGTTCAAACCCAGTTTAATTATTAACCCAAATAATCAAACCCAGTTTGATTTAATAACAAATTAGAATCCAATCCATCCATCGAAGAACGATAAAATAAAATGTAGAATTCAAGCAAGCATCTTTGTTTTTTAGAACTAAAATCAAAATTTTCCCTCACAAATTACAAATTGTAGATCAGTATGTCCTGCACTTGTTAACTTCGAGGCTTTTTGTATCATTATCGTAGTTGATTTTCAGGCAAGTGGTGAGGCCAGTTCTACATAGATATAATTTTAAACAAAAAAAAAACCGACTTCAGCTAGCCTCCACCTTTCCAAAAGCACATGCTCGAGCTGCTGTAAAAAATACTCAAACACTATAGGTGTGCTATAATAGTTGAAGAGTTCCCTCGATTTCTCCAGGACCCCATCATCAGATCCTGACCTGGTTACAAAGGGACCAACTGAAAAGATCTTTCAAACAAACAAAATAATTTTCCGAATCGGTCCAGTCGTCTTCGAATAATCGGTGAACATACATAAAAAAAACATGCAAAAATCAAGATCCCGACGAATTAATAACCTCCTTCTTGAAATCTTGAAGTCGGTTGAAAATACTCAAATAACTATAAGTGTGCCTACAATTGTTGAAGAGTTCCCTTGATTTCTCCAGGATCCCATCATCAGATCCTGACCTGGTTACAATGGGACCAACTGTGAATTATCAATCAAAAAAAGAATCTCTTTCAATCAAAAAAATAATTTTACAAATCGGTCCAGCCGTCTTCGAATAATCGGTGAACATACATAAAAAAATAGCAAAAAAAAAAACAAAGATCCCGAAGAATTGATAAGCTCCTCCTTCGAAATCTTGAAGTCGGTTGAAAAGTACGGAGCTATAAATGTGGACCATAACTAGTGGGGTTCATCTTTTTGAAAATTCTTTAAAATCAAGTCTTTCATTTAAAATGTGCAATGTTTGCGAGACAATCATACGTTTTCAAAGATTTGGGGTGTTTTATTAAAGCAGTTTATCCTTATAAATACTCAGTAGGCTTCAACTTAGAAGGTAATTAGTTAAATTCCCCAGGCATATTAAAAATATGTACCACGCCGATTTCACGCCGATCACGCCGCCACCGCCGGTCAAAAAACGATCGGACGACGCCGTCGATGATTTTGCCATCGGCGCACACCTCTACTCCATACATGTAACTAAATTTAAAAAAAAAATATATATATATATATATACAGAGTGTAATCGTTACGTGTAGCCAGGCGATTATTCCGTAAATATAAGAGATATTAGAAATTTTCAAACTGATATCGAAAGTGCGTTACCCAATGAGTAAAATTGCATTAATAACTTTTTTGAAATAAAAGTATTAATATTAAAAATATTAAGTTTAAACGCTCCCATACAGTTAGTATTAGTACCTACGACGACTCACTCTCAAAGTAGAACGTCGGTGCCGTAAGAGATAAAACTGCTTGAGATTCATTATTTGCACCAATAAACTGTAATAGTAGTTTATGTAACTGTTACGTAATAAGGGTCCTTAAAACATGAGTGTGGTTTTATGAAACGAGCCGCAGGCGAGTTTCATAATAAGATCACACGAGTGTTTGAAGGCCTAATTACGTACAGTTGCATACACTGCTTTATCTACACTCATATTATTTATCCTAAATGCATTATTCGGAAACCATAGAATGGCGGCCATTGCACCGCCATGGCCAACTCTTGTGTGCCGGCGGTCGCACGGGCGCGTGTCGGCGGTCGCGCGGGCGCGTGTCGGCGGCCGCGCGGGAGCGTGCAGGTGTTCATTATGTTATCAAAACTCATAACACATCAATATTTGAGCATGTAAAGTTAAAATTACGTTACTGCCACAGATAAAAAGCTTATCATAGTAAAATCGGTTTAGGTAATGCTAGCCATTGCCTACCGTTTTCGAACACGTTTTAGAGAACTTACAATTTGAGTGTAGATAAAATAATAAAACAAATCATGACTCATTTGATAATGGTGAAATGACTAGACCGTACAACTAAAACTAGTCTTTCAACGAACGTCGTACTAAATGTATGGGAGGGTTTGAAGTTAATGTTTGGGATGGTTCTGATTTTATTTAAAAAAAGTTATTAATGTAATTTTACTCATTGTGTGACACACTTTCGATATTCGTTAGATATTTTCTAATATCTCTTATATTTACGGAGTAATCGCCTGGCTACACTTAACGATTACAGCCTGTATATATATATATATACAGGCTGTAATCTTTAGATATATATATATATATCTAAATATTTTTAGAATGGCATATCAATAGATAGGTCTTTCAAAATAACATTGAGGTTTGTTTGAACATTTTGTGATTAGGTAAATATTTTCTGAAATAATCGCTTCGAAAGTCCAAACCGTAAGTCCAAAAAATTTGTGAAGATGCGCCTTATCACATACTTACTACGAAAATTATTTTGAACATTATCGGTTAAGCCATTTTTGAGTTATCTCCAAAAAACTTTTTCCATAGCCATCAGATACGGCATTTTGGTATTACTTTGGTTTTATTCCATTAAAAGTACGGAACCCTCCATTATGCGTGGTCCGACACGCACTTGGGCGGTTTTTTTTTTCATTTCTTTATCTTGGACGCAGTGGCCTCAAATTTGAAATGTATTCAATATATTAGCTAATACTACCTGATTACTGGTACACGTTTTCTGAAAAGCGCACGGAGACATAAGTTTGAGCTTCGAGAACGTTATAATGTTAAGAACTGAAAAACCAATTACAGCATCTCTCTACAACTCAATTTATTGGAAAATCAATTTTCTGACATCTGGACTATTTCAGTGAAGGAGAGAGCTGGAAAAAATTAAGATCAGCAGTGAACCCTATCCTAATGCGGCCGAAGACCATAAAACTGTACTCTGATGTTCTAGAAGAAATAGCCAATGACATGGTTCAAAGGTAAGGTAAATAACCTTTTTTAGAATTTTTTACAGTACAATATACAACATATATTTATCTAGAATCATCGTCTATTTTGATTCGTATTAGAAAAAAAAGTAAACCAATTTTGTACTCCTTTCCGTTTATTTTTTTAAACACTTTTTCACTTGTTAGGATCGGGAAAAGATCATAATTTACAATAGAAAAAACATAAAGTTACAAAAATATGTTAACAGGTTTTCTGTCGTAGTCCCAGGCCAGTATATGCCAACATAAATAATTGTTACTTTTAAAGATTCAGATCAATTCGTGATGACAAACACCGGATAACGAAGAAATTCGACAAAGAAGTATCTTTATGGGCTCTAGAGTCTCTCGCTGTGGTGGCGTTAGGCACCCGCCTGAACTGCACCGACCCAGATCTACCCCCAGACTCACCAGCTAAAAAACTAATACAGAATATTAATAATGTTTTCAATATAACTTATAAGTTGGACTACAAACCTAATTTATGGAAAATATATTCAACACAAACGTTTAAGAAAGGGATGAAAATCTATGAAGAGAATGAGAGGTAAGTGCCAGATCCGGATTGTACTCTAGTCGGTAGCCCTGTAAGAAGCTGATGGTTTACCCCAGTAGATATAATAACCACTACGTGTGCTAAATGAATGGATATTTGTGTTTGTTTTTATTATGTATTATAGTTAAAGCAATGACGCGTAGTTACACTTGTAATGTCCTTGACTTTTCCTCTTCTTTCCTGTTGGCTCGTCAATACATACCGCACGTCCGCCCTCTGTCACGGTCGGGCGCCTACTGCTATATGTACTCGAGACAACTATACACTACATCCCTTTCTTGTTTTATTTTTTTATTTTATTTTTTTATTTGTAGATTTAAATAATAGATTAACATTTTAATTTGGATACATGTATTAACGTAAATACAATTCCCATAATTTGTGGATTATCCAGATTACTTTTCCTTAACACAATTATCACAGTGTAAATACTCCATTTCTATAATTCTTCTCCATATCGATGTCACTTGTCATTTCATAGTTTTCATCACCGTCGTCTCCGCTTATGACACTCCATGTGCCGTGTATCTTTTTTTTTTTTTTAAGTGGACTACGTCCTTACAAACTGCTTTGAAATCACTTGCGATTTTTACTATAGTTATTTTCAACCAATATTGGCAATGGTAATGGAAACATATAGCATTAAGCTAAGCAGTGATATAGCATACTTGTATTTATATCAACAAGTTAAACTATCCTTCAGCTAAGACTAACACTGGATTTCGGTAGCTTGACTGCTCCTAATTTTGTTTATTCACAACTGCCCAGATTGTTGTTACTATTAAAAAATGGTTAAGAAAGACCAAGAGTCTCAAGTACTTAATTTATTGCAACTCATGTTTCCAATTAATCACTATATTTAATCAGAAACAACCCAATACTGGTTTTATGCAAACCTTAGATTTAAAAGCACTAAAAACCTCGATGAATGAGGTGTTTGTTAACCATAGACTGCTTTGTTGGCACTCTTTGCTGTAGCAAAGAAGGCTCCAGTTCTGGGCAAGACCGCTTAGTTTTCAGATTTTTGAGGGAGTTTGCCTGTAGGATTTGAAACTCCCGTCCCAAACCATTAGAAGTTAGTTTTAAGAGCATTACATAGTATGTGTACTCATGATGTCTGAACCATTCAAACGAGGTATTTTTTAGTAATCACAGATTAAATAAAGTCTGTGTGTGCTCATGGCAATGGCATCACTTGTACATGGACGGATCACAGAAACCTGTTAACTACTTGCAATTTTTAGGGTTCCGTACCTCAAAAGGAAAAAACGGAACCCTTATAGGATCACTTTGTTGTCCGTCTGTCTGTCTGTCTGTCTGTCTGTCTGTCTGTCTGTCTGTCTGTCTGTCAAGACCATTTTTCTCAGGAACGCGTGGAGGTATCAAGCTGAAATTTATACCACATACTCAGGTCTATTGCCCCTTGGAGCTGTGAAAAAATCAAACTCAAAAGCCAACGCAATCAAAAGATACAGTCGTTTATGCTGCAAATTTTAGTTTTTCGGCACTTGCAAAACCTACGGGGTACTTCCCGTGAACTCAGAAACTTGAAATTTGGCAAGAAGCAGCGTCATATAGCATAGACAATGGAAAAATTACAAAAAGTAGACATTTTTAATAAAATCATACAAAAAAACATTTTTTAAATTTTAAACTTACTACTTTTTTTCTCGTAAACGCGTGGAGATATTAAATTGAAATTCATGTCAAATACTCAGGGCTATAGGACCTTTCAGATGTAGCAAAACCAAACTTTTATGTAAACGCAATCAAAAGTAAGAGCAATTTAAGTCGCATATTTTGAAACTGAGTACTCGCAAGAAACTCAAAACCTACAGGGTACTTCCCGTAAACTCAGAAACTTGAAACTTGGCACGAAGAAACTTCATATAGTACAGACAAAGGAAAAATTACGAAAAGTAGACATTTTTAGTAAAATCATACAATAAATATTTTTTTAAATTTTAAACTTACTACCTTTTTCCTCGTAAACGCGTAGAGGTATTAAATTGAAATTCATATCAAATACTCAGGTCTATAATACCTTTAAGTTGTAAAGGTTTGTACGGAACCCTCGGTGCGCGAGTCCGACTCGCACTTGGCCGGTTTTTTTTTTTACAATACCAAAATATTATAAGTAGAGTCTCGAAATATTTGCAAGTAAGTTGCCAAACCCTTGTAGGGGCATTTTTGTACATTTCGGTTTTCAACATGCTTGCCTACGCAGCAGCATGATAGTTTCCCTGCATCGAAGACAGGTTGAAATATCAATTCATTACATGCTTTAATTTAATCAGTTATATTCGGGAGGCGGAACAATGGCTTTAACCTTTTCACCACCATGACCACATTATATGATAAGCAAAAGAAAATGTTACTAGGACGCATGAACGTTCATCTGAAGCTGTAAATATGGTCGTCGGTTAGTTCCGACTGTGACGTATAATGAATTTGTCCGCTTTAGACTGCTTATCTGCAGATTAATAATGATTGAACGCAGGTTAGGGTCTTTTGCCTTTTACATACTTTTCAGTGTTGATGAGGTCCAATAACCCCTAAAGTAATTTGTGAATTGTATTTCTCTAGCTATAGGCTAATAAGGATAAAAACCCTTAGATTATAAATGGTCCATATTAACTGTTATATTGGAACCATTTCTGACGCTTTTCTGAGGTCTAGTCTCTAGAGACTCGGTAACAGTAACATAGACTGTATGGATTAGAAATTTAACCAAACCATAACCAATGTGCGCGTTTATCCTCATTGCCCAACCAAATTATAAATTTAATAATGTACCTTGCGAAGGCTGAATATTATACCAGTTTGTCGCAATAACTAGAAAGCAGATTCCAAATAATAATGATATGACTATCATATTTTTATACACCTTTGCGCAGGTGGTCACCAGAGCTCGGATTTTTCACGGCAAAACAAAACACTAGCGTAATTTAGCCAGTGCTTGAAATATTATTTTATCGATATCGATAATTCAGAACTAGAAGAAATAAAAGTCACCAAATAAAATTAATATGTAATAAAACTAATAAAAACATTTGTATAAAGTTACTATATATTAGAAACAGACGCAATTTCTTCTTCAAAATCTACGTCAGTACACACAGCAGCACAAGACATTTTATTTGGGTAATAGTGATAGGAGTAGATGATCATTATCTTTTCAACATTCTCTGGGAGTAAACAGTTGCGTTTATCACTATAAATCCATTTATGTACACTAAATGTACGTTCAACTTCAGTTGACGTCAAGGGAGCAAATTTATAGAATTCATTATCAGTTCGGGTAATATTTTCAGATATGTCTCTTAAAATTTCGTAATCAGGATTTCGTTCGAGCACGGCTTCAAATTTACGTATCACTGGTAAAAGTTTACTCCAGTTTACGTAGCAACGAACAGTATCCAGAATGAGGAAGGATTCCGCAATGGATAAAGTCGAACATTGCAATTGTTCTATTGAAGAGGCTATTACTTCGTAGTTGTCGCGAATGAAATTTGACTCCGGTCGTAGTTTGCGTGTTTGAAAACATTTTTTTGCAGCTCTTATAGCTGCCGAGTCATTAGCAAGTATGGAGACGACATCACGTATTTGCTCATAGTATTGAGCGTAATATACCGCAGCAGATATCCAAGTTCCCCATCTGGTGATAATTGGCTCGGGAGGTAGGGGAATGGACGGATATTTTGCCTTAAAAAGGCGTACACGCTCTGGAGATTTTAGGAATATCTTTTTGACATTCGATATCAACCCATCCACACCTTTGAAATTATCTCGCACTTCTTCGGCAACCCGGTGCAGACCATGAGCTAAACACGTAATGTGTTTCATACGAGGAAACGTTGCTTTTAAAATACGACCGGCTTTAAGCATATATGCGGCACTATCTGTGCAAAGTAAAAGCAAATTGTTTACGTTATCATTGAAAGAATTTTGAAACAAAAATTTTAATTGGTTTATTATTAGGTTTGCTATTGTTTCCCCATTTACCTTCTCTAAAACCTTCGACCCCAAAAGATAAAATTGCTTAGAACAATTTTTTTGCAAAGACCGAATCACCACGTTTGTCACACATTTTCCCATGAAATCTGGTGTTTCGTCTATAGATATCCACAAATAATTGGTCATAGCAGGTCGATTTTTTCGCAGGGTCGATTCGTCCGGTAAAGAAGTCATAGAGCAGTCGCAACATAAATACTTGTTTAAAAAATGACGAAAATTATTGTTGTTGACTGTTGCCCATGGTATGTTGCATGAAATAAGAAAAATAATTAAATCGAAATAAAATTGATGTTTCCTATTTGGTTGCCCCGAACGGTAATTGTGGCGGTTGCTTTTCACATGATTCTCAATATTGCATTTCTTCAGTTTTAGATGCATATCGCACATAGAGCAGTATATAGTGGAGGTCACTTCATTATAGACTAACTCAGGGTGATTTTCAATCCACGTTTTGATCCGATCTTGTACATTACTCATTTTTGTATTAATTGATACCTTGCAATACGAGTATTAAGTTATTATACGTATATCCAACACGTCGGATTCAATGCGTTGCGAAATAAATAATACCTAGATGCAATTTACGTTTTATACGTAATGAAATGACAGTTAAAGTGTGAATGTCATATGTCATGTGAGATGAAATTTGCAGTCGTTTCTATCATTTTAAATGAGGTGGTATAGTTACTTCGTTCTAAGTTGTACATGCAGACCTACCTCTTTGTTGCTCGACTATGGCAAAGCTAAAATGAAAAGTTATTTTATTACTTATACAGGCTGTCCGGTAATTAATGTACAACCTTCTAACCCCCAGTAGGTCACCTTAGACTGGTCAGAAATATTGATTTTGAGCTCTAGTAAGTCTCCTGTTTTTCGAATTTTTCGCACGTTTGTTAGTTTTTAAATTTTGACATTCACACTGATAGGTGTACCATCGAATAAAAAAAGAAAAAATGTACTGAGGCAATACCTGTCATATACTCTAGTAAGACTCGATAGGTGTCGATAAAATAATATTTCAAGCACTGGCTAAATTACGCTAGTGTTTTGTTTTGCCGTGATAAATCCGAGCTCTGGTGGTCACAGTCAATTTTATTATAAATCAAAATTAATGCCCAGGAGGCAGTTACTAAATAATGTTGCCGCGATTGTGGGCTCCTTGCTCAAAAGGATAGTCAGCCTTGCGCAGGCAGTGTTTGAGAAGTCTTATATGCCAGTCAAAATGTGGAATGCTTTCCCAAATGAGCATGTCATCCTTGCGCAGGCGTCATGCCTATTTTATCATTAAAATTTTACTAGAATACTGTCTAAAGGGAAATATTGTACTTCAATAGCACTTATATGAAATACTCGTTTTAAACGAAACTTAAGAACTGTGCTCTTGTATACAGTTGCGTATCAAGCATGTATCAAGTTAATAAGAAAGTAAGTAACTCGTATCAAATGTTAAAGGATAAAACCGTACAGTACGGTTACTTGTAAATAAATACTTACGTTTTAGTAATTATAACATTTACACTGCATACAAGAGTATACTTTTCTTAACCATTTCAGCATACAAGGCTATCGTCGCCTAGTACCCACAACACAAGCCTTATTGAGCTTACCGTGGGACTAGGTTGATTTGTGTAAGATTGTCCCATAATATTTATTTATTTATTTTCTCAACACAATATAATGACAACAATTTACCGTTATAGATTTGTTACTTAGCTTGTGTCTCTGAGAGTAAAAATACAAGACCTTTAAAGGGAGCTTTATCAACTCTCTAGCGTATCCACACTTTTCAACAAAAGTGAATATATATATCTATATATATATATTTTTTTTTTTTTGCCACATATTTGTAACAATTGTAACCTCAACGGTAATGTGCGTATTGATATCCCGATCCTCAAGTTCAAACATTTTTCAAGTATAAAATTGAGGGTATGTTCCTCACACTTAAACATTTGATATAATTTCTTGCCATATTTAAACAAGTATGGGTAAATAACGCGATCTATGTATGTATTATTACACCAATGAAAGTCATGTCATAATTCAATTAATGAATTTTCGGAATTTAAGGTTAACACGTCTTGAGAGTAGTGCGATACGCAATTCTACTTGTAAACTCGGAAAATATATCAAATATTAAAATTTGTATTTTTAATAATAAATTGAATAGGGTAGCCGCGATGAGGCGCATCCTTTTAATTTACTTGATTTTATCATCACTATACTATTTTGGATCGGTTCCTATTTGCCAAGGATGATATAGACATGGATGGATAATATCCATACAAAATCGCGTTCCTTTTATTTCAGGTTAAAGCACTAGCGTCATCTATCGGTTACACCAGACACTAAATCCTAGTTTCTAATACTTTGTTCGTCGCTTAACGCTGACAGAATAACTCGACTCCGTCTCGACAGATGGCGCTGTGGCACTTCGTACCGAAAACAGACGTATAGCCACTACAAGTCTATACTACTCTTTGATTCAGGCACAGCTGTCAACCGCCAAACATGGCGCACAAAATTTGTTCTAGATGTCACATCTAGTAGAATACATAATAAATCAATGCAACACACATAAGCTGCATCATTTTGAACTTTCTTCATCTGTTTAGTTAAACAATTATATTTCTTTCATTCTTGTGTGTTACGTAAAGTGCGGCGAGACAAAGTATTTTATAACGGAGGAAAAGGACAAATTGGTGTAAAAACGTCTCCACCTATATTTAAACCACCCTCTTTTACGGTAGCCAACTTTTTAAATTTTTTTGTTAATTTCACTAGTACCAAATTCTCCATTTATTTCACTTTTATATTTCATACCTATTTGGACCATGTGCCTATTTTGCAAGTCTATTCAATATGTTACGTATGAACTTATATTTTTCTTTCAATAGGAGTTTAATGATAATAACAGACACATTTAGGGTTTGCGATCCGGATACCCGGATACCCGAAATATCCGGATACCCGCTCACTTTCGGATCCGGATCCTACGTCTCAGGATCCGGATATTACGGATACTACGGATCCATTCAATTATTATCACTAAAATGATTAATTCATAACTAGTTATGCTCATATTTTGTTTTCGATTACTATATATTATTCTACAGTCTACATTATGTGAATATACCTTATATACCCCATATAAAATAAATTGAACACGTAATTTCTGAAAAATAACTCTTACTATTGCTATTGCTACATATTAGAGTTTGAGAGTTCATTTGCTTGGAAGAGTTAGCGTGGTTTCTCTTTATCAATGTCTTTATCAATGTTAATGTTCCTTTTAAAGACTGATTTACAAAGTTGATTTTAAATAGGTATACTTTAACTCGACTCGACTGATTTATGATTAAGATTATCCTAGAAATCCTATTTAGGTAGCCTTTACTAGCTAGTAAACAATTAATATTTACATTATTATATCTACTAATACTATACACAAAGTGTCTTTGTTTGATTTTTTTTATTTAAAGTTGATTAATATGCATATACATTTACATATACATGTACCAAACACATTTCTTTTACTACAGACACTACAGTCACTACAGTTTAATTTAATCGTTAGAAACTAGCATATACAATTGTTCTTTTTAATATTGTAGATGTTGATTATATGTAATGTAAATGATTTTATTTTTCATAGCTTACATGTACCAGCTTAGCTACGATACTAAATTGTTAATTATTAAGATTCTTTTGTTAAGTTAGACTGATTGTTATTATTTAATAAAGACCAGAGTTTACCGAGTGTTTATATCATATAATTGTATTATTTGTGATGACATTGATAATTTTTTCTATATTGATTTTAGAAAAAGTAATAAATCCCATTGAACCAATGATTTTCATCGTTTAATTAACGGAATCGTTTACCGTAACGTAAGAATTTAAGATTTTATTTTTCGGATCCGTAATATCCGTATTATCCGGATACCCGGATCCGTAAATTTTTTGGATCCGTAATATCCGGATTCGCAAAACTGACGGATCTTGCAAACCCTAGACACACTTAACCATTGGTTTTTAAAAGTGTGAATTATTATACAGACATTTAAGTAAATATGGTCTTTGTCTTTGCAACTACAAGTATTTGCTTTATAGTTAGTTTCCGGATCATAAAATTCATTCACATGTAGGTTATTATAAGACAGTCTGAAACCCCAACTGCATAGCAATAACTTATTCATCAGCAGCTCAAGCAACCATGTGGGCAGTTATCTCCCATCTCGCTCGTTCATTACATCTATCACTTTTTAATGCCCAGATCATATCATATGATTTAATCGCGCACGTTCAAGTTTTTTTTTTTTTACATACTAAACAATACAATTCAATGGCTAAATGTTCAGTATTATCGACTGCTTTTCAAATTCGCATTTTAATGCCTCAGTAGTAGATGGCAATTAAATGGTCAATACCAAATGGTTTTACAATTTAATGTGTATATATTATCTACTATTATTTGCAATTTAATGCATTGCCAACCATAAATGGATAAAGTTCCTTAATAGATGCCAATTAAATGGTCATGCTAAATAATACCTCTAAAATTTAATGTGTATGTATTATCTACTATTATTTGCAATTTAATGCATTTCCAACCATAAATGGATAAAGTTCCTTAGTAGATGCCAATTAAATGGTCATGCTAAATAATACCTCTACAATTTAATGTGTATGTATTATCTACTATTATTTGCAATTTAATGCATTTCTAACCATAAATGGATAAAGTTCCTTAGTAGATGCCAATTAAATGGTCATGCTAAATAATACCTCTACAATTTAATGTGTATGTATTATCTACTATTATTTGCAATTTAATGCATTTTCAACCATAAATAGATAAAGTTCCTTAGTAGATGCCAATTAAATGGTCATGCTAAATAATACCTCTACAATTTAATGTGTATGTATTATCTACTATTATTTGCAATTTAATGCATTTTCAACCATAAATAGATAAAGTTCCTTAGTAGATGCCAATTAAATGGTCATGCTAAATAATACCTCTACAATTTAATGTGTATGCATTATCTACTATTATTTGCAATTTAATGCATTTCTTTTCCAACCATAAATGGAGTAAAGTTCCTTAGTAGGTGCCATTTACATGGTCAATAGGTACTGTATGTACTTAACAATACAATTTTGTGTACCGAGTGCACCGACGCTTCCTGCCATCTTTACCTACACTTTACCTACAACCCATTTTCGCAATAATAAGAGGTTTCTTCTACCTACGTGTAAACGCATGTAGGTAACCGGCTACGCACCTACGAGCAAAGCGCCCGCTAGGCACTTAATGGGTTAAATGCATAAAAGTGTCAAGTAAATTGGCAAGTTAACCGACAAAAGTGGTTTAATGCAGATGGAATTGCTTTAAATAAGCACTAAGTAGTTGTAGGTACGTTTATTTACTTCTTTAGCACCCTGCGCTCGAACATTGGTAAAATACCAAGTTCATGCTTATAGGTATGTGTCGGTGTATGTACTTAATGTGTAAGTAATATGGATACTAGTATAACCTGGAGCAAGATAGAAAACACCCTCTCCCCATAGGGTATTTAGTTGTAATTATCCTATCATTTAAGTAGGTAGGTAGAATAGTCTTGTAGAATAATCCTTATCAAAACTGTGGTAATGACTGTTTCGTCTGAATAATCGTGAGTCTAATGCGATCAAATATTTTCACATGCATAGCTATAGCTACGGGGTAACCAATACGAACCAGGCGTCAGTACTAAGGTAACTAGAAACTTAATTACTTGCTATTAGATATTATTTCCTTTAGTCTGCCCCGGAACGCGGATTTTGTGTCACACTTATTGTAAAAAATTCCTAACTGTGACTTTTATGCAACGATAACGTAGGTAGGTATAATATATTTAATGTAGAAACTTGCATACTAGATCGGTGCAGATTATTACTTAAGTAGGAGTTATTACAAATACCTCATCGGATTTGGTCTTACATTCGAGCGGATAAGGGAAATACCCTCGTCTTTGCTTATTGTCTTGACCGGACCCGATTTATTTGTGTAATCATTCTCTTTTGTCGTACTTAATGACTTGCCTACGTTAAGTTAAAGTTATAATGACGTACCTATTCCAATAATTATTTTCAAGTCTCCAAACACTTATGTATTTCACCTTTGAATGGCGCGTAACGAAAAATTTGTTGACACATGCACTATTGGTGTATCATGGCCCGTTATTATTCGATTTTCTAATTAATTTTTTTCGAATACACGTTTCTTTTGGTGCTACTCACTTTGATCCTCGTCGCCACCTGTAATGTCCTTGACTTTTCCTCTTCTTTCCTGTTGGCTCGTCAATACATACCGCACGTCCGCCCTCTGTCACGGTCGGGCGCCTACTGCCATATGTACTCGAGACAACTATACACTACAACACTGTCCGAGAGGACACTGAATCTACGGCCATTGCTCTGAATATTACGAATAGTTGTTACGTAAAGCTAGAGCTAGAGATTTCCCCAAATTGTATTAGTTGTAGTTTGTAATGACGTTGGTGATTTTTACAGAATAATAAAATATTTCATTGAACAAGCGATAAACAATTGGGAGAAGTCAAAGAGATCAGGAACTGTTTCCAACTCGGAGAAACCTGCTTTGGAAAAACTGTTGGAGATAGATGTTCATATAGCACTCGTGACGGCTGCAGACATGTTGCTAGGAGGAATAGACTTAGTATGTATTTCAGCTACTAATGCGTTAACGAAAAGTTGAAAAATATAAATTTTTGACAAAGCAAATTATGTCTGAAATTCGGTTTGTTGGTGAAAACTAGCCAATTCAAATCTTAAACTTGAATTATATGCCAAGTGAAATAAATACGTCATATAAATTTTATTTAGAATGTTGCATATTCTTGTAACTGAAAATTTAGGATTTTCTATATATAACTTGGCACCCATATTAGATCTCAGTTTTTTTGTCGGCGAAGTGCTTGGCTCTTATTTCACATCTGTTTTTGACGGGATATCATTACTTGTTGTACAGAATAAAACCGGACTTGCACTCTCAACAATCCTAACTATACTATACTAGCTTTTGCCCGCGGCTTCGCCCGCGTACTAAAAGTACTAAAAAAGAAGGTTCTCAGTTTTACCCGTATGATTGTATGTATGTTTGTCCGCTTTTATTTCGCGTTTGGCTGAACCGATTTGGATGCGGTTTTCGGAAAAGTGTTTGTTACATTTTGGAGATTTCAGTGTACCACGTCATTTTGGTGAAGGCGGTTCTCTTATTTTTTTAAATAAATGATTGTAATCGTTGTTGAATTGTTACGCCAGCAACGACTTACTACTATTAAGAGATAAAGATTAATGCAGATTTCTGCTCTTGAATAGTAGCTTTTCCCAGCGACTTCGTCTGTGTGGAATTAGTAATCCACCCTCCGTTTTACCCGCTTAAGGAATAACTTCTGGGATAACAACTATAATATATCCTTCCCAGGAACTGAAACTGTCTCCATACCAAATTATCTAAATAGGTTCAGCGGTTAATAATTCACCATGCAAACTACCAACCCCTCTTCTACCACTCTATTAATAGTTTATCGGGATAAAAAACTATCCTATATTGTTTCCCAGGACTCAAACTATATCCATACCAAATTTTATCTAAATCGGTTCGCTGTTAATAATTGGGTACTTTCCTGGGTAAAAAAAATATAATTCTATTTAGTCCGTCAGTTAGATTATCAAAAAATATTGGACACGTATTTTTTATTTTATCAATCAAACAAAATTTGGTGAAGATATAGCCCGTTAAAGTTCCGAGTGACGTCACATTATACTAAAAATTGTACTGAAATGTGACATCACGTGGAACTTTAACGGGCTATATCTTCACCAATTTTTGTTTGATTGACAAAATAAAAAATACGTGTCTAATTTTTGATAATCTAACTGACGGGCTAAATATATTTTTTTAGGAAAGTAGCCAATTCTCCATACAAAGCTTCAACCCCCATTTTACCCCTTTAAGGGTTGAATTTCGCGATACAAACTAATATATGTTCTGTCCCGCGATTCAAACTGTCTGTATACCAAGTTTCATATAAATAGGTTCAACTGTTAAAAAATTCCCATACAAACTTCCAACCCACTTTTCACCCCTTTAAGGGTTGATTAAAACTACCCTATGTCATTTTGGGCTATGCGTATACCACGTTTTGGTGAAGGCGGTTCCCTTATTTTTTTAAAGAAATGATTGCAAAAATTGTTGAATTGTTACGCCAGCAACGACTTACTACTATTAAGAGATTATGATTAATGCAAATTTCTACTCTTGAATAGAAGCTTTTCCCCGCGACTTCGTCTGCGTGGATTTAGTAATCCACCCTCCTTGTTACTCGCTTAAGGAATGACTTCTGGGATAACAACTATTATATATCCTTCCCCAGAACTCAAACAATCTCCATTTGTCAGTCATGATATGTCAGTCAGTCAGTCAGTTTCATCTTTTATATATTTAGATCAGATTGCAATTTGGCACAAATACTTTCAAGTTTCAAGAATTTTCATGTCCACAATATTCCAAATCGAACCCATTTTCGTAATTTACGTCCTAAAAAACCATAAAAACGACACCCATATTGATATTTAGACATTTCCACCCCATCGCACCCCATCGCACAGAGGAGATGGTAAGTCACATCCGCCATGTTGGATTTTAAAATCGTAATTGTTTTCGTAATTAACGACCCAAAAAACCATAGAAACAGTACCCATGTTGATTTTCAGACTCTGCAACCACATTTCCCCCTTTTAGGGGTAGAATTTTCAAAAAACCTGAAACACGTGTTTACTCATTTATTGTTAGGAATACTCCTGTGAAGTTTCGAATAAAATAGTCTAACTAATCTTGTTTCGCTATACAAACTTTGGACCCCCATTTCATCCCCTTAGGTTGTGAATTATGAAAAATCCTGAAACACGTATTTACTCATTTATTATTAGAAATACTCGTGTGAAGTTTAGAATAAAATAGTCGAAACTGATCTGGTTTCCCCATACAAACTTTCAACTCCTTTTTTACCCCCTTAGGGGATGAATTTTGAAAAACGCCTTCTTAGTGGACACTAACGTTATAAAAACTACCTATTGTGAAAAATTCAGCTCTCTAGGTCCAACGGTTCGAGCTGGGCGTTGATTTAAGTGAGTGAGTCAGTCAGTCAGGACTTTTACGTTTATATATATATATATAAGATAAGACATATTATTACTATATTCACCTATTTTGATATAGTACCTACTGGAGCCCCAGGGGGTCTAAAATTTATCAAATGCATGGGCAAATATGCAGTTTTTACTGTAATTCTATTCTACATTTTGCTACCTTATACCAAATTTTATGCTCTTATAGTCTAGGACCTCTCCAAAGTTTCCTCTTTAAAGTTGTTTACGGCGTGTTAGGATTAGGACCTTTAAGATGTGTGTTTTATGCTCACCGAAACATGCTCTACAACACATCATGGAAGCCAATTGGTAGAAAATTATACGAGTTTAGAGTAGAGTACCGGAACTCCTATACTATACGAAACTTTGTTATTATTTAGGGTTATGTACCTCGAAAGGAAAAAACGGAACCCTTATAGGATCACTTTGTTGTCCGTCCGTCTGTCAGTCTGTCTGTCTGTCTGTCTGTCTGTCTGTCTGTCTGTCTGTCTGTCTGTCAAGACCATTATTCTCAAAAACGCGTGGAGGTATCAAGCTGAAATTTATATCAAATACTCAGGTCTATTGTCCCTTGGAGCTGCAACAAAATCAAACTTAAAAGCCAACGCAATCAAAAGATACAGTCGTTTATGCTGCAAATTTTAGAGTTTATCGGCACTCGCAAAACCTACGGGTTACTTCCCGGGAACTCAGAAACTTGAAATTTTGCACGAAGCAACGTCATATAGTATAGACAATGGAAAAATTACAAAAAGTAGACATTTTTAGTAAAATCATACAAAAAATATTTTTTTTTTAATTTTAAACTTACTACCTTTTTCCTCATAAACGCGTGGAGGTATTAAATTGAAATTAGTAATAAACATACTACAACTTTTGCTTGTTATAGGTTTGTACGGAACCCTCGGTGCGCGAGTCCGACTCGCACTTGGCCGGTTTTTTTTTAAACTTATCTTCTATACATATAATAAAGCTGAAGAGGGTTGAAATGAAAGTCTGTACATGGAAGATAATCGAAAAAAAGTTGGCTGGGGATACTTAGAATCGATAACAGAACACGTTCCAACAATTTTTAGAATTTTTGTCTGTTTATCTGTTTGTCTGTTTATTTGACCGCGCATCACGTGAAAACGGCTGAACGGATTTTGATGAAATTTTGTATAAAAATAGTTTGAGTCCCGGGAAAGGATAATATATAGTTTTAATCCCGAAAATCAACCCTGGTGGGGGTGAAAATGGGGTTGAAAGTTTGTATGGAGAATTTTTAGCCGCTGAAACGATTTAGATAGAAAAGAGTATAGAGATAATTTGAGAAACGTCATAGGATAGTTTTCAAACCCGGGTGAAAAGGGGTTTGGAATGGTATGAGGATTTTTTTACCGCTGAACTGATAAAGATGAAATTTGGTAAAGAGATAGTATGGGTCTCGAAACAAGACAAAGGATAGTTTCATCTTCAAACCCCCCCCCCCCACCCCCCCCCCCAACTTACTTTAGAACCGTACGCCCAAAAAAATTTAAAAAAAGAATGGAAGTGAAGCCTGAAAGGTACTTTCAATAAAAACTATCTTCTATATCTATACATATAATAAAGCTGAAGAGGGTCGAAAGTCTGTTCATGGAATATATTTAAAAAAAAGTTGTCTGGGGATATTTAGAATCGATAACAGAACACGTTCCAACAATTTTCAGAATTTTTGTCTGTTTATCTGTTTGTCTGTTTAATTGACCGCGCATCACGTGAAAACGGCTGAACGGATTTTGATGAAATTTTGTGTAGAGACAGTTTGAGTCACGGGAAAGGAAAAAGAATAGTTTCATCCCGAAAATCAACCCTGGAGGGGTGAAAAGGGGGTTAAAAGTTTGTATGCAGAATTTTTAATAGAAATTAGTATGGAGATAATTTGAGTCCCGAGAAACGACAAAATAGTTTTCATCCCGAAAACAAACCCTTGTGGGGGTGAAAAGGGGGGTTGGAAGTTGGTATGAGGATTTTTTTACCGCTGAACTGATAAAGACGAAATTTGGTATAGTATGGGTCTCAAGAAAGGACAAAGGATAGTTTTCACCCCGAAAATCAACCCTAAAGGGGTGAAAAGGGAGTTGGAAATTTGTATAGGGAATCATTAACCGCAGAATCGATTTAGATAAAATTTGGTGCGGAGGTAATTTGAGCTCTGGAAAAGGAAATAGTTTTATCTCGGAAATTATCCCTTAAGCGGATGCAAAAGGGGTGGAAGTTTACATGGGGAAGAAACAACCAATAACCGCTGTTAAGAAATATTTGAAAATGTCATGAATGTCAAAGGGTTATTGCAGGTTCGAGGACTATATATGACGGACAAAGATGCATGGCCCAAACCAAAAAACTACTAGAAAATCATCTAACATTTATAGGACACCGTTTAGATAGGAAAACATATCAAACGTTTTGTGAAGCAGAGGATTTATTTTTCTTTATAATTAAACAATAGGTACATTATCTGTCTCTCAAGCTGTCTTGATATGTCTTCTTGAAGAACTACGCATTATTTTGTATCTTTAAGATCTAATAATGTATAACTGTTTTGAAAAAAATAAGTCCCGTCGAGTTTCTTTTCGGTCATAATATTTCTTGGGCCAGAGGTGTAGGGTTAGAACCGGTGGTAGTTTTGGAACGAAGTTCCTTATCGGACGGTTCGCGGATGGGGGGCTAGGCGAAAAAAAGTCACGTGACCGTCACGAAAAAGCGTCACGTCACAAAAACGCGACACCCATACGATTGAGAAACATGTAAAATGGAATGAAATAAAAAAATATATAAAATAGAATAAAGTGAAGTGAAGTGTAGTGAAAAGTGAAAGTGAGAAGTAACAAAGTGATAAAAGTGAAAACAGTCGAGAACCTAAAAGTAAAAAAAATCAAAAATGGCAAAATTTCTAAATTTCAAAAACTTTCAAAAATTAAAAAGAAAATTAAAACCACAAAAGTCAAAAATTAAAGAATATAACTTCGTTCCAACCGAGTGTTCCACGACACTCGCGTATTTTATTTTTCTCTGATGTTCATTAGTGCATTGAAGAATTAATATCTTGATCTACACCAATATCATAAATCCTCTATTCCGCGTTCGGAACCGTATGTAAATTACCACCATTATTGCAACTAGTAACGTAACATCAGTGTATTATCTGTGACAGTGTGGTAAAAACGTATGAAAATTCATTACCTACGGTAACGTAATGAAAATCCCCCCCCCGACCGCCGGCACCCCCCCCCCCCCCCCCCCCCCCGACCTCCCGGCGCAATAAGGTTGGTCATAGCGGTGTAATGGCGGTCATTCTAATGGTTTCAATGGACTATTAATATGTGTGTAGGTAAAGCAGTGTATGTTTCTGTACATAATTAGGCCTTAATGCGTAACAGTTACATAAACTACTATTTATCTCTTTTTACGGTTCCGTAGTCAACTAGGAACCCTTATAGTTTCGCCATGTCCGTCCGTCTGTCCGCTGTCTAGCTCAGTTACCGTTCGCACTAGAAAGCTGAAATTTGGTGAGGCCTGATAAGAACTTTCAATAAAAACTATATTGAATAAAATCGGTTCAGCCGTTTTTGAATTATCAGTCAAAAACGCATAGTGAAAGAAAGTGCCGGATAGTAAAATTACATCAGCGCCACCTTATATCTCTTAATAAACGACCTTTTGAACGGATGTTTTGTAACAAGGCCGGATCTACGAAACTCTACACTGAGTATCGCCCGACATGCTCTTGGCCGGTTTTTTTTGCATTGTTATCCCGGAAATCACCCCTTTAGGATTACTAATTCCAATTCAAGAAAATCCCCAGCTAGGTTATACGTAGCCTATAAAAATTCAACGTCTAAAAGGGGGGTAGCCACAACACTCGATTGAGTTAAATTTGCATGCCCCCCCCCCCCCCTCCAAGTGCACCTCAAATATAAAAATCATTTCTGCATTTGTGCCCCCCCCCCCCCTCCCCAATTGCAACCGCGCCTGTTCTTACCTTTCATGCTTAGACTGATTTGACGGGAGGATCGATTTGGATGATATTTGCCGTGGACATGAACGTATAAATACAGAAGTGGTCCTGTATCGTCCGATATACACCTACTACTCTATGTCGTTTAAATCATGCCAAAAAAAATTTATAGGATAAAAAAAGTATTTATTTTTGAGTGTAGTTTCATTTAGTGGTAATTGTAAAATATTTTATTAGGACTACTGTCCTCTAGCGTATCCATCTGTCTACTTTACTTCAAGTTCCGCCTCCAGGGTAGCGGGAGAGAAATTAGGGGTGAATTAGCCGCTTACTGACACAGACCGAATTCCACGCGGGCGGAGCCGCGGGCACAGCTAGTTATAAATAATTTTCAGTTTTTTTTTGTTTGTACCAATACGCCTAAAAGTCTATCTTGATGCCAAATATCAAGTTTCTAAGTCATCTGGAAGGGAAGTCGGGAGGCGTATGCGAGAGAGGTCCCTCGCTCCGGGTCTTTCCTGATGCAAAGGTTGTCTATCGCCGTTCAACGTGGCAACGCAGCGAGCGTGATGGGCACCTTTGCATCTGGAGGGTCAGGGGATGGATGTCTGGGAGATATAATTGGTTAATGGTGTATTAGGCTTAGGTGTAGTTTTCAGTGCTCATTAAAATTTTCTTGTGTGTAGTTTTATTGTGCTATATAGTGTTTAGTTTTAGTTTTATATTAGTTATTCGAATGATTTGTTATATTTAAATACTCGTAAAATGATCTGGAAGTGGGATTTAGCACGGTTTTTGCCAGGTTTATATCTACAGTCTGTGCGAAAAGAAAAGTGTCGTAGTTTTTATTAAATCCCTTATAAATCAAGACACTTCTCTTTTCACACAGAAAATAGATTTTATAATTATTGATACTATTTTAAACACAAAACTTTCGTGAGACTCAGACATATTAAATAAACTAACTTTTGCCCGCGACTTCGTCTGCGTGGAATTAGTAATCGTTTAGGGATGACATTTGGGATAACAACACAAACTATTTCAATACCAAATTTCATCTGAATATGTACAACGGTTATCGGTTGTTCCCCATGTAAACTTCCACCCCTTTTGCATCCCCTTAATGAATGATTTCTGAGACTATTTGAACTAACACTATTTGATTTCCTTTCCCAAAACTCCACTATGTACATACCAAAGTTTGCTTACAGACTACCATAACATTGATATGCACATTTTACCTACTTGCAATAAATCCTGAAAAACAACGCAAACTCAGGGAAGAGGTACTGGGCCAGAAAAACAGCAAACCATACCTCAGAGCGTGCATCAAAGAGTCCATGAGACTGCTCTCACCGCTACCTGCTGGAAACACAAGAGTATCTACAGAAGAATATAATCTGCTTGGATACAAAATACCGAAAAACGTAAGTTTTATTTGTAGTTATCTTTTGCCTCGTTTTAAATGGTAATGGAGTGTGCTCCCGGTACTCTTTTTCTATAGAAATTCGGTACCAGAACCGGGAATTCCCGGTTCTCGCCATACAAAATCAGGATCGGGAGCATTCCCTAGTGAGTAGTTACAGAGAGAAATACTTACTTAAGTAAGCTTGGAGCGCTCATAGTGGAGTACGGGAATGCCCTTTTTAACCAATAAAAATGACATAAATCACAATTTCGATTTTATTTTGTGACGTGTTAGATTACGTTAAGTACTAATAATAAAACATATTTTTTACAATTGTTAGCATTGCGCTAGGTATAATACATGTATTTGTTTGCTACACATAGAAAAGAAAGTTTTATTTTTCTCCACCAGGCTATCGCTTTTTACTATTGTAACATAACTTCACATTTTAGAACGGTTTTGTCAAGAGCATATGTCGTCTTAGCCATTTGTAATTCGTTTAGAATTCAAGGTCACTTACATTTTGACTTATTGTTTTCGATTATACTCACATAATCTATTAACCAGACTGTTATAAAATGACAGATGATATTGAAATACTTGATTGCAATAGTATGGTAAAGGAAAATATATCTTGTATAATATTTTCTTGTTGTTATTAACAAATATCCATATAATACCTAGCGCGACGTCAAAAACTGTTAGAAAATATTTTTTACTATAAATCATACTCTCTAACTAAAAAATAAAATCGCACTTGTGAGTTATCGAAGCTCAAAACTGTTCGCGTACTGTACTATCACTCCATTACAACTGAGAGCTATCTAGTCCCGGTCAAAAAAAAAACAAAACAATATATCGATATCAGCATTTTTATTTTATCAAAAAATTGGTTACCGCATTCGAAATTCATTTTTTAATTAATCCACCTATGACGAAAATGATACTATTAAGTAGTATTGTTCTATTACATGTACACCAACATCCACTTATTTTTGTTAAAGTTACTTAATAATACAATTCATATTATTTCAAAATGTAAAATATTTAATTTCGTTTCGACACGGGCAAAAAAGGTTCAGGACGATTATGGTTTACATAGGCCTATTTTACGTGCCTTAACACTTTTTATTCCAAATCCAAATAAAAAAAACATTAAGGTGCTGTAGAATTGTAAAACTTTAAATAAATCTTGTATCAAAAAGATATCAAGCAAAAAAAACTTAGATGACTCATGAAGTAGATAACCTAATAATAAACATAAATATTTACAAAGTAGGGTTAAATACATAGATATTTAAATGGGATGGGCGTAAGAGGGGATCCGTGACACGGGGATTCAAGAGCGCGGCGTGACGGGAGAAGTGAGTGATACGAAAGTATAAGGGCCACCCCATACTTCTTCGTCACAGTGGGCACAGTGGCACAGTGGCTGCGCGGGCGCTCGCGCGGCGTCGATGCTCGAAAGAGCTAGTGTGGGGGGTGGCTCTAACTAAACACTAGTTTTTAGTGTTCCGTAGTCGATTCAGCGACCGATAATATAGGTATCGCCAGGAAAGATGAGGTGAATGATTACGCACGCAGCTACATTACGTACTGATTGCAAAAAAAGTGAATGAATGGATTGAATGAGTGAATGTATGTGCAATTAATTAAAAGCACGATATAGTTTCGAAAATAAGGCAGAAAGAACAATGTACTATTATTAGACCTTTATTTATTATACAGATACCTCTCTATTTAAATAAAACTAATTGAAACAGAAAAAAATACTAATATCATTTCGAACTTATAATTATATAATATGAGTGATGTGTTTTATATAAACTAGTCCGCCTAGGACTGAGAACCAGGGACGGGAACCAGTTACCATAACCCAGGTATTTCATAGGGTTATTTTAGCGGTGGTTTTAAAAACCCTGTTATAACGGTAACCTTATGATGAGGTAACCTTATTGATTCGGTTACCGTATCGATCGGTTAAACTAAGGTACACTAACCGTTTAAAAAACCTAATCGATTTGGTTACCGCATCATAGGGGTATTGAGCCAGCTCAAACGAATGTAATCTTTACTTACACTTGCATTAGGCTTATTATTAAATTATTGTAGTGGCCACGGGCACGGGGCTGGTCGACTAAGCTCGCAGTACAAACAAACAGGTTTTGCCGGTAACGTCGTTTAGTGTATTCATTTTTAACAATATGTGTACTTTATAGAGCAAAATTGGAGTGGCGCTGCATTTCGTTAGGCTATTTTATTTATACTTTATTTATTACTATTACAATACTATACTTTGGAGAAATTACGAATATGTATGCGTGGCATTCGTCCATAGGAATTAAAATCTATTGTTTTAAGTATCAAGTATGTATATTTGTATAAAGTCGGCGATATTATATTCACATAAGTATCTATTTATTTTATAAAAACTAATAATAACATTATTGGTAGATAAATTAGTTATGAATATCATTTTTACTTTTGGTCTCATATTTGGTAGAAATAAAAACTATTAGTTGCGAAAGCGGATCGTGGTAATCTTAGTACCTCGGTATTCTTATCATTTTCTTAGAAATACCTAACTTAACATTTAATTTTAACATCCTTATCGGAAAGCTTATCTGAGCAGCGAGATGTGAGCGACCCAAAATCTCATAGGTCTTTTGTTTTCGATTATTTTAGGATTAACCAGGTGTGGTGACAGACATAGTGGCAACAAGAAATACCTATACATATTATTTTTACGATATTTTATTGATTGCCTACAATTTTGTTATGCTGTCTTTGTCAACTTTATCAATTAAGATTGCGATAGTGTGTATATTATGCGTGCCGAAAATTAGAGAGGATCATGATTCATGGTATTTGTCCTTGAACTAGTCAGTAAACTTAGAAATCAATATCATTAATTTTTGTTGTTACATGTTGTATCATCTACCCTTTCCCAATACCAGTTTCTGAGTAACACGTATTGTCAACGCCAAAAATATGCTTACATTTTTGCACCTTACTCCTTTGTAATATGGTTTATAAATTTATACATATTTTTGGCATTGACTGTACCCGGTTTTCTAGCCTGTTTTGTATGGTCGTGTAAAACACGTGCACGAGTCAAAACGTGTAAGAGCTACTAATGAATACATGAAACGTTTAGTTATATGCAATCTTATTCGGCCTCCTAGCCCAGTCGGTAGTGACCCTGCCTATGAAGCAGGAGGTCCCGGGTTCAAATCCTGGTAAGGGCATTTATTTGTGTGTTTATCACGAATATTTGTTCCTGAGTTATGGGTGTTTCCTATGTATCTAAGTATATATTTATCTATATAAGTATGTATATCGTCGCCTAGTACCCATAGTACAAGCTTTGCTTAGTTTGGGACTAGGTTGATTTGTGTAAGATTGTCCCCAAATATTTATTATTATTATTTATTTCCTTTATTTATCTTTTTACTTAGTTTAGGGTTTTTACAATATTTTTATAAAAGTAAAATATAAAAATACATCTAAAACATATGAAAACAATAAAAGCATTATAAAAAACCTAAACTAGGGTGCCGCCGGCAACGGAGCAGGGCCCAGGCTGCCGGTGGTTAGGGCCGCAGAGTGAGGAACCTTCGGACTATGCGCGCCGTGTCCAAGATTACCGCCTTCTGAATCTGACCCTTGATCCAACCACAACCTCGTAGCGAAAGTCTCTCAAGATGTTGGTCGAGACTCTTCGCTACGAGACCGTTCGCAGAGACAACTATCGGCACAATGATCGCCGAATCAACCTCCCACATGGCGGTTACCTCGTGAGCCAAGTCTAGGTACTTGCTGGACTTGTCCTTCTCGGCCTTCACGAGGTTGTCGTCACATGGGACGGTGATGTCGACGAGCATGGCCCGGCGTTGCGGTCGATCTATTACCACGATATCAGGCTTATTGGCTACTATAGTCCTGTCCGTGATAATAGATCGATCCCAATAGAGCGTGGCACGACCATTTTCGAGAACTGGCGCAGGTGTGTACTTGTAGTACGGCACTTCGTGGTCCACAAGACCGTATAGGAGAGCAAGCTGCTGGTGTATAATCCTTGCTACGAGGTTATGTCTGTGCAAGTACTCGCCGTTAGCAAGATGAGAGCAACCGGAGATGATATGCCTGAGTGACTCTCCGGGACGGCGGCATGCCCGACAAATGTCGACCGTACCGTCCTTCAGGATATACCTCCGGTAGTTATTCGTCATGATAACTTCGTCCGCAATTGCACAGGCAACACCTTCGGTTTCTCCGAAGAGGTCCCCGAATCGTAACCAGTTCACCGACGCGAGTAGGTCTACGTCGGGTCCCGTGAGGGCCCTGTAGAACCGCCCGTGTAGCTCCTTGCTCTTCCATACCGCCCTGCGATCCTCGGTGCTTAGCACCACAGGTTTGCGCCAGTTCTTGTTTGCCAAGGAGAGCGGCGTGAGACCCTTATCTACTGCCACCACATCACGATGCATCCCACACTCGTTGTTAAGGAAATAATTCCTGAGATCGTACACCTCACGGTTGTGGAGATTTTTGGCGTTTAAAAAGCCGCGACCTCCACACTTCCGTGGGATGTACAATCTCATAACAGACGAGCGTGGGTGAAGCATACGGTGTGTGGTGAGCAATAGACGGACTCTCCGATCCAGGGCATCCAGCTCGGTCTGTGTCCACCTTAGTATGCCAAAGGAGTATGTGAGTAGGGGCATTACCCAGGCATTGAAGGCGCGCACCTTGTTGCCACCTGACAAAAGACTATTAAGTACTTTTGTCAGCCGACTAAAGAAGCGCTCCTTCAACGCCCGTTTAATACCCACATCCTCAACACCCAAAGACTGTGACATACCAAGGTATTTGTAGGTTTCTGATTCAGAGATAGATCTGAACGTCATTGTCTCAGAAAGCTGTAGATTTGTTGAATTTACTACTTTCCCCCGCTGTACATGCATAACCGCACATTTATCAACACCAAATTCCATCTTGATGGAACTACTGAACACTTCAGTGGTGTTCAGTAGTTCCAACAGATCTCGGTTATTTGGTGCAAACAATTTAAGATCGTCCATGTACAGAAGGTGAGATATGACTTCACCCTCTCTCCGAAGCCGGCAACCTAGCCCCGAATCCTTCAGCAGATTGCTGAGCGGATTTAGAGCTAGGCAGAACCACAGGGGACTCAGACTGTCGCCCTGAAATATTCCTCGCTCGATCCTTATAAAGTCCTGCGGACCAGGGGGGTCATCCCCGCCTCCTGGTTGACGAAGGACTGTGGTCCACCGCCTCATACACGCGCCAAGGAAGGATCTTAAAGCTGTATCAATTTTATACAGCTCTAAGATCCTCTCCAGCCATGAATGAGGCACCGAATCATAGGCCTTCTTGTAGTCAATCCAAGCGGCCGAAAGGGTCCCCCCATTCCGCCGGACTCGTTGGCAAATGGTCATGTCTATGAGGAGGAGCTCTTTAGTACCACGGGACCCCACCCTACATCCATTTTGAGCCGAGGCCAAAATGTTATTTGCGACCATGTGCGCGTTTATTTTTGCTCTCAAAATGGATGTAAGGAGCTTGTAAAGTGTAGGCAAGCACGTGATGGGTCGGTAGTTTTTCGCTTCCGTGGTACTACCGGACTTATAGAGCAGAAAGGTTACACCAGTTGTTAAGGAAGGCGGGAGGGAGCCAAGTTCGATGGCTTGTTGAAATTGCGTTGCCAGACGCGAGTGCGAGCATCGAAACCATTTTAGCCAGAAGTTGTGCAATCCATCCGGGCCGGGACTTTTCCAGTTCTGGGCCGTACGGATTGCACAACTTACGTCATCGGGGCTGATGGTGATAGCCCCCATAGGTTCGATGGACTCGCACTCACGTTCGACAACACTCATCCACTCGCCCTCCGTGTGTTCAACCGGCGCCGACCAGATGCTACGCCAGAAATCAGTCATGGCAGTAGCATCCGGCAGTCGCACGTCGGACACACGGGGGTCGGTTTCCTCCCACCTTCGGTATACCTTCCTTTGGTCACTTTGGAAAAGACGATTCTGCTTGAATCGGTCCACACGCTCTCTGTAGCGGCGAATACGGCTTGCCCATGCATAAACTTTCTGCTTCAGAAAGTCGATGCGCTCTATGACATTGGCCATGTAGTCGCGGGGCTCGATATTCGTCCCCGCGAACGCCTGGTGCACAAAGCGCATTACTCGGGGGCGGTTATTGCCCCCCCTGAAGCAGATCAGCTTTGCAATGAGAGTCCTAAATGAGTTAATACGACGCTCGATCCGTACTTGCCATGCGGGGACACCCCCGGTGGTCCTAGGTGCACGTTCAGCGTCCGGAAACTTGACTCGAGCAACACGGCACGCCGCGATGGCTCCGCAGTACATGATCGAGTGCGTATCATCTAAGTCTTTACTAGTCCGCAGGAGTGGATCTAGCAAATCATTCAGGGCTCCCATTAACGCTAGATTGCGTCTATTCATAGGCAAGCGTGGTAATCGTGGCCTAGGGGTATTTGTGGAGCGATACTGCGTAATTGCCTCTTCCAAAGTCCTCCTCAGTTGCTCATTGGCTGTAGTACTCACACTCTGATTCGCGATCTCCTCCTCATCGGCATTGAGATCAACCCGCGGCGCCCCCGATGCCAGGTCGGGTGCGGGTATCGGATCCGGCGACGTGGCGGGCGGATCCCGCGCCGAGGTGGTGGCCGCGCGAACAGAGAGAGCCTCCAGGCGAAGCCGATCAAGTGTCGCGTCATTCAACCGCTTTAGCCGCTGAATGACGCGCACCTGATCCGATAGGCGTTGCGCAGTCGTGTCAATAGTTGGTTCAAGAGCCTGAAACAGAGGAAGTATCCGGTCACGATACGCGCACAGATTAGTTCCCCCCTCTGTAGCCCCATAATAGGCGCGCATGACGTTCTCGTTCATGGAAGGAGTCCATTTCATGCGACGCACTATACCACCGGCAGCGGGGGCCCTGGGCGGGACAGGATGTCCCGCAAGCCCCAAGCGTGCCGACAGCGGTGGCCGTCCTCGTCGCGCTGGTGGTCGTCGCGGCGGCGGCGGCGGCCCGCACTCGTCGCTCGACTCGCTGGTCTCGGGCGCTGTAGCAAATTTGTCGCCCGATGAGGATGGCGAGGAGACGGACGAGGCGGGCGTAGATGGTGGGCGTGCGCTTGTAGTCTCGGCTTCTTTTTGACGTGCTTTGCTTCTTGTAATCATCCGTGTAGTGTATTTTTATATCCGCGTATCTTTTTCGTGTCACATGTTGTGACAGCCCGTATCGTATCCGTTGGGGTCATTTTTAGTGACGAAAAGGTAGAAAATATCACACTTACGAGAAAGAATACGTCTAAAATACATAATTACAAAAAAATAGAAGCAAAATTTGTATAAAACACGTCTGACGCTGACAGCCGTCAAAATTATTATTATTATGAGTCAATAAAGTTTATTTAAAAAATCTATTTCTTTTTCTGGGAAATTGCATGGCAGCAGCAATAATCTTTTATTCTTTTCCATTTTATTGGCAAAAATTTAAACAGTAACATATTATTTAATGTGTGTCTGATGAAAATGATCCCGATTGTATTAAATCTGTACCTACTATGTCCGTCCCTTTCATAAATTATTATTTATGGTCACAACTTCCCTTTTTACTAATCCTTGCCCTTTGTGTTATAATTAAATAACATGCGTACTTAAAGAAAAGACCACACATCTGGCGCTGCGCACCTATTACTTTTCTTCTGTATGTATATCTTTATCAGAGGCGTCCATCCTGGCCCTTGATAAACATTCTTTGTTTAGCAAACTTGCAAATCAACTTAAATGTAAACCGATAAGAGAGTGTAACATTGTAATTGACATAGATGACAAGTTATTTACCATTTTTGTTGAACAATGGAATAAAATAAGGTAGATTTAATATTATGGCGTTAAACTGTACTATATTTTTTTTATTTGATTTACATAAGGCTACGGATACGGATCGCTTTCTTTTATTTATTTAATTTTGTTAACTTAAACGGTATTTTTTAACGATTATTAACAGATTTTTAACCGTAGCATTATTTTGTTGTTGTTTATAATTAGATACACAATTCAAAAGTAATGCCACAAAAATAGTTTTTATAGTTAGCTTGTTACATTTGGTTTATTTATTACGAATGTACGTGTTAAATTAAAATAATATGTTATTTTATTTGCAACATCGTTTCTGTAACATAATTAGTTTTATTCCTGTATTAATTTTTACACAACGTAGAGGGTCCTCTATTTTGGACTCCACGATCACATGCATTTATAGCCGATTTTTTTTTTAAAGGAGTCGATTTAGTGCTTTGACACAATGCTGTATTTATATCTATACATATAATAAATCTGAAGAGGGTTGAAAGTCTGTACATGGAAGATAATCGAAAAAAAGTTGGCTGGGGATACTTAAAATCGATAACAGAACACGTTCCAACAATTTTTAGAATTTTTGTCTGTTTATCTGTTTGTCTGTTTATTTGACCGCGCATCACGTGAAAACGGCTGAACGGATTTTGATGAAATTTTGTATAAAAATAGTTTGAGTCCCGGGAAAGGATAATATATAGTTTTAATCCCGAAAATCAACCCTGGTGGGGGTGAAAATGGGGTTGAAAGTTTGTATGGAGAATTTTTAGCCGCTGAAACGATTTAGATAGAAAAGAGTATAGAGATAATTTGAGAAACGTCATAGGATAGTTTTCAAACCCTTGTGGGGGTGAAAAGGGGGTTGGAAGTTGGTATGAGGATTTTTTTACCGCTGAACTGATTTAGATGAAAATTGGTAAAGAGATAGTATGGGTCTCGAAACAAGACAAAGGATAGTTTCATCTTCAAACCACCCCCCCCCCCCCAACTTACTTTAGAACCATACGCCCAAAAAAATTTAAAAAAAGAATGGAAGTGAAGCCTGAAAGGTACTTTCAATAAAAACTATCTTCTATATCTATACATATACTAAAGCTGAAGAGGGTCGAAAGTCTGTTCATGGAATATATTTAAAAAAAAGTTGTCTGGGGATATTTAGAATCGATAACAGAACATGTTCCAATAATTTTCAGAATTTTTGTCTGTTTATCTGTTTGTCTGTTCAATTGACCGCGCATCACGTGAAAACGGCTGAACGGATTTTGATGAAATTTTGTTTAGAGATAGTTTGAGTCCCGGGAAAGGACAAAGAATAGTTTCATCTCGAAAATCAACCCTGGAGGGGTGAAAAGGGGGTTGAAAGTTTGTATGGAGAATTTTTTATAGAAATAAGTATGGAGATAATTTGAGTCCCGAGAAACGACAAAATAGTTTTCATCCCGAAAACAAACCCTTGTGGGGGTGAAAAGGGGGTTGGAAGTTGGTATGAGGATTTTTTTACCGCTGAACTGCTAAAGATGAAATTTGGTATAGTATGGGTCTCAAGAAAGGACAAAGGATAGTTTTCACCCCGAAAATCAACCCTAAAGGGGTGAAAAGGGAGTTGGAAATTTGTATAGGGAATCATTAACCGCAGAATCGATTTAGATAAAATTTGGTGCGGAGATAATTTGAGCTCTGGAAAAGGAAATAAAATAGTTTTATCTCGAAACTTATCCCTTAAGCGGATGCAAAAGGGGTGGAAGTTTACATGGGGAAGAAACAACCAATAACCGCTGTTAAGAAAATATTTGAAAATGTCATGAATGTCAAAGGGTTATTGCAGGTTCGAGGACTATATATGACGGACAAAGATGCATAGCCCAAACCAAAAAACTACTAGAAAATCATCTAACATTTATAGGACACCGTTTAGGTAGGAAAACATATCAAACGTTTTGTGAAGCAGAGGATTTATTTTTCTTCATAATTAAACAATAGGTACATTATCTGTCTCTCAAGCTGTTTTGATATGTCTTCTTGAAGAACTACGCATTATTTTGAGTCTTTAAGATCTAATAATGTATAACTGTTTTGAAAAAAATAAGTCCCGTCGAGTTTCTTTTCGGTCATAATACTTCTTGGGCCAGAGGTGTAGGGTTAGAACCGGTGATAGTTTTGGAATGAAGTTCCTTATCGGACGGTTCGCGGATGGGGGGCTAGGCGAAAAAAAGTCACGTGACCGTCACGAAAAAGCGTCACGTCACGAAAACGCGACACCCATACGATTGAGAAACATGTAAAATGGAATGAAATAAAAAAATATATAAAATAGAATAAAGTGAAGTGAAGTGTAGTGAAAAGTGAAAGTGAGAAGTAACAAAGTGATAAAAGTGAAAACAGTCGAGAACCTAAAAGTAATAAAAATTAAAAATGGCAAAATTTCTAAATTTCAAAAACTTTCAAAATTTCAAAAATTAAAAAGAAAATTAAAACCACAAAAGTCAAAAATTAATTAAGAATATAACTTCGTTCCAACCGAGTGTTCCACGACACTCGCGTATTTTATTTTTCCCTGACGTTCATTAGTGCATTGTAATGTGCTTACATTGAAGAATTAATATCTTGATCTACACCAATATCATAAATCCTCTATTCCGCGTTCGGAACCGTATGTAATTACCACCATTATTGCAACCAGTAACGTAACATCAGTGTATTATCTGTGACAGTGTGGTAAAAACGTATGAAAATTCATTACCTACGGTAACGTAATGAAAATCCCCCCCCCGACCGCCGGCACCCCCCCCCCCCCCCGACCTCCGGCGCAATAAGGTTGGTCATAGCGGTGTAATGGCGGTCATTCTAATGGTTTCAATGGATTATTAATATGTGTGTAGGTAAAGCAGTGTATGTTTCTGTACATAATTAGGCCTTAATACGTAACAGTTACATAAACTACTATTTATCTCTTTTTAGGGTTCCGTAGTCAACTAGGAACCCTTATAGTTTCGCCATGTCCGTCCGTCTGTCCGCTGTCTAGCTCAGTTACCGTTCGCACTAGAAAGCTGAAATTTGGTGAGGCCTGATAAGAACTTTCAATAAAAACTATATTGAATAAAATCGGTTCAGCCGTTTTTGAATTATCAGTCAAAAACGCATAGTGAAAGAAAGTGCCGGATAGCAAAATGACATCAGCGCCACCTTATATCTCTTAATAAATGACCTTTTGAACGGATGTTTTGTAACAAGGCCGGATCTACGAAACTCTACACTGAGTATCGCCCGACATGCTCTTGGCCGGTTTTTTTTGCATTGTTATCCCGGAAATCACCCCTTTAGGATTACTAATTCCAATTCAAGAAAATCCCCAGCTAGGTTATACGTAGCCTATAAAAATTCAACGTCTAAAAGGGGGGTAGCCACTACACTCGATTGAGTTAAATTTGCATGCCCCCCCCCCCTCCAAGTGCACCTCAAATAGAAAAAATCATTTCTGCATTTGTGCCCCCCCCCCCCCACCCCAATTGCAACCGCGCCTGTTCTTACCTTTCATGCTTAGACTGATTTGACGGGAGGATCGATTTGGATGATATTTGCCGTGGACATGAACGTATAAATACAGAAGTGGTCCTGTATCGTCCGATATACACCTACTACTCTATGTCATTTAAATCATGCCAAAAAAAAATTATAGGATAAAAAAGTATTTATTTTTGAGTGAAGTTTCATTTAGTGGTAATTGTAAAATATTTTATTAGGACTACTGTCCTCTAGCGTATCCATCTGTCTACTTTACTTCAAGTTCCGCCTCCAGGGTAGCGGGAGAGAAATTAGGGGTGAATTAGCCGCTTACTGACACAGACCGAATTCCACG
Source organism: Pammene aurita (assembly GCA_947086415.1). Lineage (NCBI taxonomy): Eukaryota > Metazoa > Arthropoda > Insecta > Lepidoptera > Tortricidae > Pammene > Pammene aurita. Next base: position 32,568,551 of record OX352302.1, on the reverse strand, counting down.
CGGGCGGAGCCGCGGGCACAGCTAGTATTGAATAAAGCTTTTATTGTTGTCACAATGACTGTCGCCGCATTCTGTTCTAAATATGTAATATAATCTAATCCTAAAACAATGGAAAATATCACGACCGGCCACGAAGTGCGCAGGTAGCGGCGCGGTGCTTCTCAACGGTTGCACCACGCCTCTTTATTTATTTAATTTTTATTTAATTTTAGTTTAATTTTGATTTAGTTTTTATTTTATTTCATGCTTCAGCAACGCGACTATGTTCAAAGCTCAATGCGAGTAGCTAGCTAGTTTAAATGTAGTAAAACACCAAACAACCCACTGATAATAAGGTTAAAATAACCCAATGAAAACCCTTAAAAAAAACCCTATCGCGATAGGGTATTGAGGTTAACCGTACTAAAGGTTATGGTTTCCGCTTCAATGAGGTTACCGTTATTATTCTGTAACCTTATGATACGGTTACCTTATCATTCGGTTACCGAATTGATTGGGTTACCGAATCGATAGGATTAAGCCTAAAGAGGGGTTTTCCGGTCCCTGCTGAGAACACGCGATTTCCTTGCAAACGAGTCGACCAATATAACAAGACCTTTTTGACGATTTTTTCGCGCCTTCTAGCTCCGTAATCCCTTGCTCCCTGCTCATATACAAACTCTTAAATTATATGTATCTCTGCTACAACCCCAACAAATTTCATAAAGATCAGAAAAAAATACTAAAGTTATCGCGGAACAACTATTCAAAATCAAAAAGTAATCGAAATGCAGGGACGTCTAGCCAGAGGTGGCCTGTTGACAGTTCTGTTGTGTCCGAACATTGAGTAACAGGAGATGACATCCCTAAGAATTTTTTTGTCCCAAAAGTTGTAGTGAAAATCACCACAAGTCTATACTAACTCTTTGATTCAGTCATAGCTGTCAACCGCCAAACATGGCGCACAAACGGGAGCCAGCGCGGTAGTATTAGGGTTGAGGTCGTGAGTCGGGTGGGTGTGTGGTGGGAGACCCTGGGACTTACGTAGAATTCAGTGAAAGGAGCCAATTTGTTGGAAGTGCCTTCTTTTTTTAGGTTGTGCCTAATATGTTCTTCTTTGCATCCAGGTCTTGGTAATATTAGCACAACACTACATGCCTCTTATGGAAGGACTCTTTCCAAGATCTGACGAATTTATCCCAGAAAGATGGCTGGAAGATAAAGATGACCCTCTGTACTACGGAAACACGAATGCGTTCGTTATGGCCCCTTGGGGATATGGAGTAAGGAGTTGCGTGGGTAAGCATGGCGTGGCCAATATTTTTGGGTGCAATCATTTTCCTCTTTATTTTAATTTAATGTGATAACAGAACGAGGTAATTGAGGTAAAGGTTTAGCACACGCACATACAGCCCTCATTTTTAGTCAACTTACAAACTCAAATGAACAAACGAAGATCAAAATAGACTTTTTAATAAAATGACTTACTTATTTATATTTTCTTTAACGTGTGAAAATATTCTTCCAGGTCGTCGAATTGCAGAATTGGAAATAGAGACGATCATATCGAAGATAATAGAGAACTTCCAGATTGAGTGGACCAGCAGTGCCCCTCTACAATTCGCTCCTAGTCTATTTAATTATGTCAAAGAACCATTTTATTTTGCTTTCAAGGACTGTACAATGCTAGCATCGCACATTTCTCGGTCAGCATAAAATATGTTTGTTATAATAATCGCTGTATCCGCGATTACGCAAAATGTACAATAATTAACCAGTCTACGTTTATACGAGCTCCTAGCTAGTACCTAATCATAATTATACCTTGGTTATCAATAAAAAATATATTTAAATCAGTGTTTATTATCAAGACACTCAACCGTCCAGAATCACATCATTCAGGTGTACAAACCCGTACATCTATATCAATCAGTCCTCAAGCTGTAAAAGCTTAACTACAAAAAAAAATAAACAGGTTTTTATAATACATAGATTATTTATGGGATGTATTTTTCTAGTATTACGACATGTAAACATCCAAAAATATAATTTAATATGACACACGGTCTATGTTTGTTTTCCCTATTCATTTTGGCTACCGGTATCCTTTTTCGTGTACGTATATGATTTTCTGTCGGAAAAAAAATATGTGACTCACTCTTATTTGTAGGGTCAAAAGAGCGTGTCACATATTTTTGCGGCCTTCGAGTAGGTAGATACTATTGCCGGTGACTGTACCAGTCCATATTAGTACAAATATTTGTATAATTAAAATCTCCTAGGGCTCATCCAGAAATTACGTGATTAATAATAATAATCATTAATATACAAATGACTTAAAAATATAACAAATAAAACTAACTAGAACTAAAATAAATCTAAATAATTAATTCTAAGAATAAAATTAAACTGAAACTAAAATATATCTAAAAGATTATGGGATTAAATATTATCATTTCCACCAAAAAATACATTGATGCTAAGCTAAGCTTTCATACCAAAAAAATATATTAAACACCACATGTAGTTAATGATCACCAAATATAGCTAATGATCACCAAATCTTAGATGGAATTTTTCACGTGAAGACAGGCAAAAGGGGGCACAGGGGGCTCGGGAGGCCATGCCCCCAAATTAATAAACAAAAATTTCATACGATCGCTATTTTTACTTGTATAGGATCATTAGTTATCTTAGACGGAGAGCTAGCCATGTCAGATATGACACAATAATGAGAGTGATGAAACCCCTCTCGTTAGTTTGCTACACTATGCTTATTTCTAGATCTGAACATCTGGCAGCTGTAAAGTGGTGGAGGTCAAAGAATGCAAACCACTTTAAGAATACAAATCCTAGAGTTCTGGTTTTGATGCAGTATTATAAAAAAAATACATAAAAATAATTAGATCATATCATTGCCAAAAGTTTCTGATGGGGGAAAGTAGTCCAAAACTACGTATATATAATGTAATTCATAGTTTGTCGCCTACTGTTTCCGTTTCCGGAATATTACGCAATGTTTTTTGTTCTAATGTTAAAATATAGGCCCCGTCCTCTATAAACAAGATAACTTCGGCCGTTTCTATCTATTTTTGTATTACTTTTTTCCAATTCAAAAACTTTGCTAGTCTGTCACTCTGACATCCACCCATTCAAAGCTGGCAGATGCCTGGATCTCGCAATAAGGATAGTATTGCAATTTTACTAAATGGGTTTCATTACTCTCATTATTGTGTCATATCTGACGTGGCCAGCTCTTAGACCATTAATTAGCCCTAAGGGGCGAAAGTAGAAGCCCCGCGAAAGCGAACAACATTAGTATATAGGTTGAAATCGGGGTCATGTAGCAAGCGATCAAGGCATGATACACAAGGCTACCTTTACTATGGGACCAACTCCGAAATCACGAAAAAATTTTTCGCCTCTCCATAGAAAACAACAACATGTGATCGGCCGAAATTTATAAAACTGCCAAAAATTTTGTCGTGATTTCGTAGTTGGTCCCATAGTAAAGGTTGTTCAGTATGTCCTTGTGTGTCATGCCTTGATCGCTTGCTACATGACCCCGATTTCAACCTGTATAAAGTGTGTACATTTAATACGATCAAAGAATCAAATATAGATATAGGATTTAATAGTGTTATCATTAATTGAGAGATTTATTTATGTTACACTTAATTAATAATTAATAAAGTTGATAACAATGACCCCGTCACATTAAAGTTGGATACTAACCCGTTATTCATAAACGTATGTCAAGCCTCAGTTAGTTAATGTATGTTAATAATAATATTAATTTACAAAAAGGGCAACCCTAATGATATCGGCAACTACCGTCCCATTAGCTTACTTCCATCACTCTATAAATTGTTTTCATTGAGTATTTGCTACAGGATTGGTCCGCAACTAGACAGTAAGCTTATCGAACAGCCAGCCTTGCGCAGGCGTTTCTCTCCCAACTATCACATACAGGTGATAGAAAAAGTCCTAGAAAAATATAAAGAACTAGCTTTTGCCCGCGGCTTCGCTCGCGTTAAATTCGGGGTAACAAACCATACAAACTTCCACCCCCCATTTTAGGGAAGTGGGGGGTTAGAAAGAGACAAAAAGTAGCCTATGTCACTCTCCATCCCTTCAACTATCTCCACTTAAAAAATCACGTCAATTCGTCGCCCCGTTTTGTCGTGAAAGACTGACAAACAAACAAACACACACATACACATTCCCATTTATAATATTAGTATGGATATGGATTCAACAAACCACTGTACCTGGGATTTAATGGCTTCCTAACCCAGTCGGTAGTGGCCCTGCCTACGAAGCAGGAGGTCCCGGGTTCGAATCCTGGTAAGGACATTTATTTGTGTGTTTATCACAGATATTTGTTCCTGAGTATGGATATTTTCTATGTATATAAGTATTTATCGGTATCTATACACCGTGGGCTGGAATAACCCGACAGATCTTAACCACGAATACGTAAGACCAAAAGAAGGAAAAAAATATTATATGACTTTAGGTCAATTTCGCCGAAAAAAATTTTTTTTTTTTCGTTTTTTTTTCCATTTTTTGAATGTTTATTGCACATGAAAAGCAAATGTTATTAATAAAATTGGTACATTTTTTTTTGAAAAAATTTAGTTACTGCAAAGTTTTCCTTGTCACTGTGATATCTGTCAATAAGGACGTGTAAACTATGTCCAATAGTGGCAACAACGCCATTAGAAAGGCGTTTTGTGATGAGTTATAACGAAAAGTGTATTTTTTTTAAATTGGTATTAACTCTGAAACTAGGCGTATTCCAGAAAAGTTTATAGGACATTTTAGTATCTAAATATGATCAGGAATACACTGTTAAAATCTGTCTAGTTTTATGGGCCCACGGTGTATATTAAGGGTAATCTGCGATTAAACTCCTGGAATTCTTTAATAGCAATAAAGATCCTAACGTATTGGAATGGAACTAAATGTTTTATTGGTAAATCCATATTATATAGAATTACACAAACTGGGCATAAATATTGTAAATAAAACAATTACCTAATAAGCTAATTTTACAACTGTAAATGTATATTACATATACCTGTGACAATGTATGATCAATACAAATAAAGAATATGAATAAGAATAAATATATATATATATATATCGGCCGTCTAGTACCTACCCACAACACAAGCCATATTGAGCTTACCGTGGGTCTAATAAGCGGGTAATACAAGTCACATAAACACCAAAAATTCACTTAGGTTACCTACTGCCTTTTACTTATTCAATCGAGGTATTTTAGCCACAACAAACTTCTGCAATCCGACATTTTTTAAACAACTGCCTAGCCTCGCTCTGATTGGGTGATTCAAGCGCTGCGTTCTACACGCGCCTGGGCAGTGCGTTTTTAGGGTTCCGTAGTCAACTAGGAACCCTTATAGTTTCGCCATGTCTGCCCGTCCGTCCGTCCGTCCGTCCGCGGATAATCTCAGTGACCGTTAGCACTAGAAAGCTGAAATTTGGTACTAATATGTATATCAATCACGCCGACAAAGTGGTAAAATAAAAAGTGAAATTTTTTTTTTTATTAGGGTACCTCCCCTATACGTAAAGTGGGGAGTGATTTTTTTTTTCATTTCAACCCTAACGTGTGATATATTATTGGATAGGTATTTAAAAATGAATTGGGGTTTTCTAAAATCATTTTTCGATAATGTAAACATTTTCGGAAATAATCGCTCCAGAAGTAAAAAAATATGCGTCCCCCCCCCCTCTAACTTTTGAACCATAAGTTTTAAAAATATGAAAAAAATCTCAAAAGTAGAACTTTATAAAAACTTTCTTGGAAAATTATTTTGAACTTGATAGGATGAATAGTTTTTGAAAAAAAAATACAAAATAATTTCTTAACTAAGTTTGTAATTTAACCGTATAAGCAGGTGTTTATTGTACCTGTAATTTCTAAAAAATTACAATGAAATGACGTGCTTTCAAATAAAGTAAAAACGGTGAAAATCGGTTCACGCAATAAAGAATTATCCCATAAAAATCATCTTCCATACTTTATGCTCGCGCGCAATAGTTTACTCAATTTGCCGATAGATGTCGCTGTACATGGAACTCTCATATCATATCCTACATGGCGGTTTTATTAACTCTTAAGTGGGGACACTTACTGTGACGGACGGAAAACTACGGAACCCTACAGTGAGCGTGGCCCGACACGCTCTTGGCCGGTTTTATTGTTGCCATAGCTCAGGCAACGGATTCCAAAATTGAGATAATGCATAATGCTTGTACAAGTAAGTTGAGTAAAAAAAACTCCAGTAACTTTTCATATTTGTTTTATACGAGAATACCAAACATCAGTCACCGGAAAATCTTAAGGCAACATTTAAATAAATCCCCATTTGTTAAAGTCGTCGAAAAGTCCTCTGAACCGTTCGACGAACAGTTCGTTGGGGCGCGGCACGAACCACCCATTTTCGAAGGTCGCAGCTTCTGTAGGGTCCATCAAGCCGAAGGGCAGACACATCGCCGCCACGCATAGGCCCAGAGGTAATTTCTTGAAAAAGTAAGATATATTGTAGCATGACTTACTTATGTTATTTTGGAAGAGTTTTCCCTGGCATGGTGGGGTTGCGCACTGCACTACATTTTCTAAGTTGTAAGCAATATTAGTAATATGCTAGTTTTATAGTATATCTATCTAACCTATGGGCCTTTAACTGACTTAAGAAAACGATTTAATTAAACATTAAACGTGTAGGGTTGGTAGGGTATTCAAAAAATCATTTGATGTAGGCGCAAGAAACGATTTTATTAGAGATTGAACGTGCTAGGGTATTAAAAATAATTATAAGTAAAAAAGAACCGACTTCACTTAGCATCCACCTTTCCAAAAGCAAATGCTCGAGCTGATGTAAAAAATACTCAAATCACTATAGGTGTGCCTACAGGGTGACTGGTAATTCGTCGTATTCCTTCAAGGGGGTTATTCTACAGCTTATTCGGAGTGATTTAAGTCCAGTCAAGCAGGGGTCAAAACTCATTGGTTTTCAAGTTATTCAAGATTTTAGATTTTTTTAATAAATACCCGCTTTTTGACCTAAAACTAGTATATTTTTGAAACTACGTATTTTTCAAATAAAAAAAAGATTTTCCGAATAGCCAATGAATCACTGATTACGTAAAATAATAAAAAAAGTACAAAACATATCAAAATTTTGCAAATAAAAGCATCTGAAGTCAGAAGTTTTTGTTTTTTTTTTTTCAAATCTTGTTACATTTTAAGGCATAACTAAAATAAAAGTAATAACACTTCGCGTACAAATTACAGAATTTATTTCCTCAGTTCATAAGCTTTCTAAAAAGGTACAATTTATGACATTTTATGCTAATTTTTTACAATTAATAATAATAATACCAGAGCAGGTACAGGACTTAGCGTACTTGACTTTAGTTGTTTGTGTCGTTTTAAACTCGCCGAAGGCATACTTTATCTCCAGTTTCTTATCTTATCTTATTCCTTGAGGTAGTAGGCACTGCAGATTGCCTTTGGTGAAACAAACAAACTGATGTCATTAGGTCAAAAGGGTCATTAGCTAATGAGCTAATGAAGTTAAATTACTTTAATTAGTTTGTTTGTGTCACTTTAATTCTTACGGCGGGTTTTTCGCCTTCTGTTCCTTATCTTATCTTAATTTTATTGGGTGGCGATACTTCTCATGGGGTGGGGGTGAGACTAACCAGGTTTAAACAGGTCATGTAGTAATTAATCAGTTAGTTACTTTCAACTTTCTTTCCAATTCGGACGATATTGATAACTAAGTTTTTTCTCAAATGGCTACTTACGAATTCGAAGAATACGCAGATATCATTTATTGTTACGGACTCTGTGATGGTGACGCCGCTGCAGCTAGAAGGGAGTACCAACTTCGTTACCCTAACCGCCGTTCACCTCACGTAAGCGTGTTTGGTTCATCGTACCGTCTTATTCGGGAAACAGGATCAGTTAAACGCCGTCAAGCTGATGCTGGATTTATAATTTTTCCTTTTTAAGATTAAATTTTATTTAATAATGAAACTGTTTTCCTATTTTTCTTATTCCCCTACTTAATTACTTACCAAAGTATCACCCCGGGCAACTTAAAGTCTCAGAAAATAAGAAACTGGAGACAAAGTATGCCTTCGGCGAGTTTAAAACGACACAAACAAGTAAAGTCAAGTACGCTAAGTCCTGTACCTGCTCTGGTATTATTATTATTAATTGTAAAAAATGAGCATAAAATGTCATAAATTGTACCTTTTTAGAAAGCTTATGAACTGAGGAAATAAATTCTGTAATTTGTACGCGAAGTGTTATTACTTTTATTTTAGTTATGCCTTAAAATGTAACAAGATTTGAAAAAAAAAAACAAAAACTTCTGACTTCAGATGCTTTTATTTGCAAAATTTTGAAATGTTTTGTACTTTTTTTATTATTTTACGTAATCAGTGATTCATTGGCTATTCGGAAAATCTTTTTTTTTTATTTGAAAAATACGTAGTTTAAAAAAAATACTAGTTTTAGGTCAATAAGCGGGTATTTATTAAAAACATCTAAAATCTTGAATAACTTGAAAACCAATGAGTTTTGACCCCTGCTTGACTGGACTTAAATCACTCCAAATAAGCTGTAGAATAACCCCCTTGAAGGAATACGACGAATTACCAGTCACCCTGTATAATAGTTGAAGAGTTCCCTCGATTTCTCCAGGATCCCATCATCAGATCCTGACCTGGTTACAATGGGACCAACTGTGAAGTATACGCAACTGTGAATTTTTCAAATCGGTCCAGCCGTCTTCGAATAATCGGTGAACATACATTAAAAAAAATTGCAAAAACAAAGATCCCGATGAATTGATAACCTCCTCCTTTGAAATCTTGAAGTCGGTTGAAAAAACAAAGATCCCAACGAATTGATAACCTCCTCCTTTTCTAAATCTTAAAGTCGGTTGAAAACGTTTAATGTACCTACGCGCGAAACTGACATTCTTCACTCGTCCCGGGTTATCTTGGGACTAGAAAATTACATTCTTCACTCGTCCCGGGATGTCTTGGGACTAGACAATGACATTTTTCACTCGTCCCGGGATATCTTGGGACTAATAATGAAATATTTTTGCTGCAAAATTGCATGGAAACTTTATGAATTAATTCCATTCATCACATTTTCCTGCCATTTTGCCGCTGACTGTGCCATACATTTTTAATCGTCTGCTAAGGATAGCACAATGTTTAGAATTGAAGGAAAAGTAAAATAAGCTACTGCCTCGGCTGACATTCGAACTCCAATACTCCGGGATACATGCCTATTGCTCTAACCAACTGAGCTACTTGCTTATTTTATTATATTAGGTACACTGAACAGAGATCTTACAATATCATGGATAAAATAGATATTAAATGTCTTGAATTTGAATTTTATTTATTTATTCTCATTGACAAGTAATACAATTTACAAAGAAAACAGCATGATATGATATCTATAAGAGCAGGCAAGAATTCCCCCGTACTAGTAAAACTGTATGACGCAGGTATAGCACCTCTCCCGGACCTACAACTAGCTTGACACCCAAAGAGTAAGAGCAAAATTAAAATTAAATTCAACATCTTAGTGCGTCGAGAATTCAACATTAGGCATTAAATTATATTTTGTGTTACAATGAAAGGAAGAGATAAAGTTACATTTACATTTCACAGAATAATCCTACACAAGCTCAGGTAAATGCCAAAACAAAACTAGCATTCGACAACCGAAGAGGATTGAGAGTTAGATCTTACCCTGATGGCTGCGGATTTTTCCACTATACCCTTTATATGCGTCTTTAGAGGACGCCTAGCGATATGTCGTAGAAGTGTTACACTTCTTAAATAGTCATCGGAGTCCCAAATTCTGTTGAGAATTGCGTCTTTTATGCGTCTTATGAGAGTCTTACATGAGGCAGTAGATTTTTCAACTTTCCCTTTATTTCTAAATACTGTCACACAAACATTGTACCATTACCTCTTTCATGTCATCTTCAAACTCCTCTCTCCCATACACCTCTCCCGGCTCCAATCCGAGCCTGGACATCGCTAGGACCAGCTCCTGGTAGTAGTGATCCACGAGCTGGTGATAGTACTGTCGCCGGAACTGCTGGTCTGTGCCCAGGACAATGAAGTAGATGAGGTCTGACACGGGGCATCCGATCCGGGAACACTGGTAGTCAACCGGGATCATGGTGAGCTCGTTATTCTATGGGACAAAATAAACTTGTTACATGTTTAAACAGTGGTTCTTAACTGGCAGTCTGCAGACCACTGGATAAAAAAATGTTCAATGTTCTCTTGGGAAAAGCGTAGCCTTTTCAAGATTACATATACTCATGGACTTTCCCGGTGCCTACATTTAAATACGGGCGGTAGCAAACAAGCATACAACCAGCCTGAGGAGAAGTGGTTATGATAACCTTTGGACTAGGGGTCCTACATAGGTGGAGTACTACGTAAGTACGCCACATTGTTAATCCGTCGAAATAACCCCGACAAGGAGCTATTTCACAGCCAGAGTGTTCGCAGGAGGAAAGTCCTCCTTCATACTACTTTTTAGGGTCCCGTAGTCAACTAGGAACCCGTATAGTTTCGTCAAGTCCGTCTGTCCGTCCCTCCGTCCGTCCGTCTGTCCGTCCGTCCATCTGTCCGCGGTCTAGTTCAGTGACCGTTAGTACTAGAGAACTGAAATTTGGTATGAGTATGTGTATTAATTGCGCAGACAAAGTGGTAAAATAAAAATTGAACAAATATTTTTAGGGTACCTCCAGTACTAGGGTTTGCAATATCCGTCAATTTTTAATATTCGGATAATTTGAATAGCAAAAATTTTTTATCCGAATATTCGGATATTTCGGATAATTTCGGATAAATACGGGGTGATAAATGAAACAAAATATTTATTCTAAATGATATAATTCGAAAAATAAAGCGATACAATAACCGAGTAATTTCTTTCAAGATATCAATAACTTAAAAAAACCTGTAATCAGAAAATATTGGTCTATCTTAGAGGATATTTTTAACGGCATTACATTATTAAAAAGGAAATAAAGACAAACAATCAACAATAATTATACAAAGATGACGTTTAAAACATATAACACAGTAGAACCCGCTGACATCAGGCAGGAAGTCAATAAAGTTAAGTTCGGAAAAAAGCTGCGTACTTACCTTGTAAATTGCATAAGTTAATTTTTCATAAGCTTAATGTATAGATGTTACCTTTATATAAATAAGAGTAGAGACTGCACGATCCCACAGTCAAACCGTGAAAACTGTTTTGTGGGACCCTTTATTTGTGTAAGCTGTATCTTTTTCATGTTAATAAATAAATAATAAAAAAAAAAAAAAAAAAAAAAAAAACAAATGCACGAAGTCTTAATAGAAACAATTATAAAATGTCTATTAATCAAAATAAAACCGATATATCTATGTACGTAATATAATCATAACAAAATAGTGCAATAAAAAAAAATCGGGATCGAACTTCAAAAAAACAAATAACTTCTTTGAGAATATTAAAAAAATAAAAGATACTTGTCTAATTAACAATCTTTTATAATAAATATCTTTTATCTTTATCGTGTAAGGCTAGAACAATTAAGATATAAATATTACGTAAAAATTAAATACGAAAACAATCAGCTTTTTATAAATTTTACAATCAAACGAGACTAGCTACGATAGGAACGTTTTTACTGCTTATTTGATAAGCCAGTATCTAGAGTAGTGTTGTAATAGTATGTCCGAGGCTCGCATGCGAAAATTTTTTTGTGTTATTACTTATTGCTCTTCGTCTTTCTCTGCCTAGTAATAAGATCTGACAAAACTTAATGCATCTAATGAGTCTTGCTGCATTCTAGACCGTAAACTACTACACAAATATCCCGCTGCAGAAAACGCCCTTTCCGCTTTCACACAAAAGGACATGTTCTTTCCGTGTACTTAACAAGTTGTTTATATTTGAAACATTTCATTTATAACTAAGACTGGTATCTAAATTAGTATTAACAGTACGTACTTAACGTATTTAAAACTATATTAAGTACTTCCTTTATTTAGTTATTCCTAGAAGCAGGCTGTTGTCGCATAAAATTAACATTTCGCAAAACTACCAAGACGGTTTACGCATTGTTCACCAAAACCAAAACAAAAACAACTAACCCTTACAACTGATAAACATATAGAATGAATGGCGAGATTGGCGAGGAGCGTGGGGTGATGGGGTAAATATTGCATTTAGTTTCAAGTTTCAAGTAACAATAATCGTGAACCAGGTAAAAACCCTCTTTATCAGTAAATACTTTGTTCTTGCCTAACCCTAAACGATCATAACTAGAAGCGTGGTGAATGATACAAAAATGATAGGAAACATAGAATTGAATGTTTTGAAATATATTTAGTCAGCCGGTTGTCAAAATTGGTTCGGGTAACTTCGAAATAACGTAATAAATAAGTAAAACGTGATTTTATACACTGTTTATGCGTTGTATAAAATATCCGTTTTATTCGGATATTCAAAGTTGAACTATCCGAATTAGGGTTTGCAAAACGAATATTTCTAATAGTAATTTGTATGGAAATAATCGTATTATTCGAATAATATTCGAATAATTGCAAACCCTAATCCGAATATTTTCGGATACTATTTTTAGCGGATATTCGGATAATTTGAATATCCGAATATTCGGATTGCAAACCCTATCCAGTACACATGAAGTGGGCGGTAATTTTTTTTCGCTCTGACCCTATTTTGTGGTATGTCGTTGAATAGGTCATACAAAAAGGATGGGGGTCTACTGAAACAAGTTCTGGATACATCTAATATTTAGTTTTTTAATTAATAGCGACGAAAGTTTAAAAAAGTGTAAGTGTTTTAAACCGTGGGTCCAAAAAAATTGCAAAAATTATTAAAGTGGGGCCTAATAAGTACTTTCAATGAAAACTATATTGAATTAAATCGGTTGTAAAAAGGATGTAAGTGCCGCATAGTAAAATGACGCAAAATAATACCGGCCATGCTCAACGTAGGGTCCGTATTTACCGGCCCGTCACAATACACCCACTCAAAAGGTTGTTTATCTACACTCATACTGTAAGTACTCTAAAATGCGTTCAAAAACCGTAGACAATGACAAGCATTACAACAAACGATTTAACTATGATAAGTTTCTTATCTGCGGCAGTAACGTAATTTTAACCTTGCATTGCATGCTCAAATATTGTTAAGCAATGAGTTTCAAATTTGGAACATCGAATTTGATAACATAATGTCAACTCACCATAACATAACTTGCCATGGCCAACTCGATTGGTCCCGCGCGAGCCCCGACACAATCGAGTTGGCCACGCCGACACAATCGAGATGGCCGCGGCGGTGCAATGGCGGCCATTCTATGATTTCCGAATACGGCATTTATAATAAATAATATGAGTGTAGATAAAGCAGTGTATGCAACTGTACGTAATTAGGCCTTAAAACACTCGTGTGATCTTATTATGAAATTCGCCTGCGGCTCATTTCATAAAACCACACTCATGTTTTAAGGACCCTTATTACGTCACAATTACATAAACTACTATTTTTATATGATATTATGAGCAAAACAGTCGTTTATAGGAGACTAGAAAAAAACGGTCAAATACTGAGCATAATTGTATTGTAAGTGACGATCTTTTAGTGAATCCATTTTATTTTATGATGTAAAATACTCTGTGGTTTTCTACAAGAAATAAATAAATCTATCTATCTATCTATCTAAGTCCATGAAGTTATTATTCTAAACTGGAGAATAGGTACTCTTCGGCCACAAAGTGAGGCCAAAAGAGAGCGTAATAGATGGAGTTGCGTCTCGTTTTGACTAAGGAGGTAATGACGTCATCAGAAAATCAAAATGTCAATATGTGTCAATTTTATAACGTGTGCGAGTGAGACACGGGTATTATGCTCTCTATCGGACCGCTTTTGTATTGCTGCAACGCACACAGAAATCGTTTTTTTTTTCCTTTTGTTTCATATGTTTAACTTTTTTCCTAGCTTCTTTCTTTTTAAGGATATAATTTGTGTACCTACCTAACTGTGTGGCAAGCAAATAAAGAATATATCTATCTATCTATCTTTTACTACTAGTCTCATAGGTGACTACCGAGCAAAACAGTTTTTCATAGGAACAACTGTTTTTCTCGGTAATAAGGATTAACTGTGGTTACGGAAATAGAGTAACTTTCCAATAAATCTACGCCGATCTAAATCATCGGCGGCGGCGGCGTGGAAAAATTGTTGGCGGCGGCGGCGTGGAAAAATTGTTGGCGGCGGCGGCGTGGAAAAATTGTTGGCGGCGGCGGCGTGGAAAAATTGTTGGCGGCGGCGGCGTGGAAAAATTGTTGGCGGCGGCGGCGTGGAAAAATTGCCGGCGGCGGCAGCGCGGCGACGCGGCGCACATACATGTCTAGGCCCGACATGCTCTTGGCCGGTTTAGCTACAATGGCGGCAGATATATTATATCGTACGCAGTTTTCGCTCGCTTTGTTTGAAATGTTAGTATTACGAGTAATTAAGAGTTTTGGATTAAAAAAAAAATAATTTTAAGGAGTTGGTCTACTCACCACTTCCATGTGCATCAAATTATTACCTCTAAAATCTCCATGAATAATCACCGGGGTGTTCCGTGGGTCACTTAATTCCTTCAATTTGCTCCAACCCATTGAGCCTTCGAGGAGTTTAGATAGTTTCTCTCTCTCCGCCTCATTCAACACTGCTAAAGCCCCGTCAGCTAGACCTTTCCATTCCGGATGTGTCAGCATTGGATGTAGTTTAAATAAATCTTCAACATACTTATACTCTTCAGGATATTTCTTTCCAAAAGCGAAAGAAAGTGCATGAAATTTGGCTAAAGTTTCTACACAGTTTGAAGCATATTTCCAATCCACGCTCTTTAATCTGTCATGACACTTATACCCTTTAGGTACGAGGTTCTCCAATATAATCGTCTGGATTTTGTCCGCTTTATTGCTGTAGAATTTCGGAAACTCAAATCTCTGGTCAGTTAGTCCATGTATGTTTTGTAATCTTTCATAAACCTTTGGCAGTTTTGAGTAGATGAAGTTTTCTATTGAAAACTGGTCTTCTAGGTTGGGGCTGGCGGCGACTTTGACAAACAGGTCCAGGGTTTCTTCAGGGGTAAAAACTTTTACTTCGCACAAAAATGAAGTGAAATTGTTACCATCGTTGCTAATAATTTTAATTTCCACATCGGTATTAGGGAAATTATCCGAAACAATATCTTTTACAAAATGACGCAGTTTTTCTGGTAACATTATTGGGTGATTTTTATAATAATAATAATAATAATAATAATAATAATAATAATAATCTTTATTGACTTAAACCTAATACAAGTATAACTAATATTTGCACAGTACGCTAATAGCTTAAGATAGACTTATGCATTAGGTTTGAAACAGTTTCACCGGAACTGAGCCTCTGTCTTCCGAACTAGGCGGATGCCTGTGACTCGGAAGTCAGTGATTCCACCGAGAATATGGGTTGAGCCGAGTTATATGCAGTTGTGTCTTATAAACAAAATAAATTAAAAGGAAACTTAACTTACGAAATTATTATTATACAATAATAACACTTTTTACCTGACGTGGTTGTGTACTTGTGTGTATGTATTTACGAGTATGTGTGCGTGTGTGTAAATGTGTGTGTGTGTGTGAGTATAAGAGAGAGAGAGAGTGAACGTGTGTGAAAGTGTGCTAGTGAACATGACAAGTTATAAATTGGGACGTGATATATCGTAATTGAAGTAATAGGATAGGTAGGGTGATTGTTAGTTGAGCGGATTGAGAATTGGTAGCGGTAAGCCATGAGACGCATTTATTTCAGGCAAATTAGGAGGTCTTCAGTCGCCGAATAAGTTTGTGATTGAAGCCAGGAAATTAATTTTATTTACAGTCGAAACGGTTTAATGGGTATATATTTAGTTGTTTATTCGTCTTATTATAGATACGAGCACTCATTGCCGCATACTGTCGGCTGGCAAATCCCGTCCGCCGATCTCCTACTGGACAGACAGTCTGTTTATAACTTTTAACACTAGCACGAGCTGAGAACAATATGACATACAATATTATAATTATAATGTTATTTGTGAAACAGTACCAAGGTCTCAGCACTTGTTTGATGAACCCAAGAATAAGTCCACACAGACCGAGCGCTGCGATAATTAAGTTTTTAGTATACAGCATTTAAAATCAAGAATAAGAAATATTTTTGAATCTACCGTTTTCCAAAACTATTTAACGTTATAATTTATATACTAGTAGATCTACTTTAGATAAACAAATCAATATAATCATTAAAGTTATTTTCTATAAACGATTTAGATTCCGGAACATAATAAAATGAAGTTTTTTGAACTTTTCTCAGTTTTTTTTATATAAACTTTGATTAACTATTATTCTTAGACTGTCAAACAAGTAAAAAAGGATGAAACCATGTAGATGTCATTTCTACAACTACCGATACAGACAAATTTTAAGGGAAAATAATATAAATTTCATGATAAATTAATACCTGTGTATACGCTCTTGATTGATCTGGGAGTTACCAAACTAAATCAACGATCTCTTGTATAATACCTTCTTTAATATTTGGTTAAATATATTACTGATTTTATTTAATGTTCTTTTCTCAAAGAGCAAAACCGGAAAGTTCTCGGGCTACACTTACTCGTAGTCTATGACTAAGTTCCTTGTTTAATCAGCTGAAATGAATTAAACATTAATACATGACAATACAGATATTGTGCGTCAGAACGCACAATATACATGGTGTACATGAGGAAACCGAATAATTTTAACAGCGTATTCCTGATCATAATTGGAGACTAAAATGTCGTATAAACTTTTTTGGTTTTCGCAAAAAAAATATTTTTTTTTTGCTTTTTTTTCTATTTTTGAAATGCTTTTTAATATAAAAACATGAATGTTATTGTTAAAGATATCGATTAAAATAAATTAGTACATATTTTTTCGAAAAAAATTGTTTACGTAAAGTATTCCTTGGCACTTTGATATCTGTCAATAAGAATGTCTAGACTAGACCCCATAAAGGGTGAAATCGCCATCAAAAAAGCGTTTTGCACTGAGTCACATTAAAAAAATGTTTTTTTTATTTAAGTGGTAGTAACTCTGAAACTAGGCGAATTCCAGAAAAGTTTATACGACATTTTAGTCTCCAATTATAATCAGGAATACGCTGTTAAAATTATTCGGTTTCCTTATGTTACACCGATTATTGGAAACCACAGCCAAATAGCACTAGACCCTACTCAATGAGGATTTCCGCGATCGAAATTTTCACTAGATGGCAGCACCGTGACGAGATGCCTTTTTGACAGCAGCTGTCAAAATCCACCAATCAACAAATATGACATGATTCGTTTACGCTTCAAGATGGCTGCATCGTCTTTGGAATAGTTATTTTGTTTTTTGCTCATTCACGTAGTTCAGTGTGTAATATTGATAGCTTATTGTGCGGTGAACTAACAAACAAGTTTAGTGTGCAGCTAATGAAAAATTAGTCCCAAAACGCGAGTAACCACCCTTTAGTTGAACAAACGGTTATCCGGGATCCCGGCCACCCACGTGTTTGTAAGGAGGCTATCACTTTACAATCAACAAGGCCTTAACCGAACAACGTTGCTTTTATTTTATTTTACGAAAATGAATAAAATCCTAAGTGTACCTTGACATTGGCAGAATTCACCTCGCTAAAATAGGCGAGGAGTAAAAGCCATTATTAAAAAAAAAAAATAACATGATTGGTTGATTATGACAGTTGAACCTCTCGCCACGGTGCTGCCATCTAGTGAAAAACTCGATCGCGGAAACCCTCATTAGTGTTGTGTTCCTTTCGGTGAGTAAGGTCGGACTGATTTCGGTTACGGTTTTACCGGTATGAAACCGGTATTCCATTACGATACCGTAATGGTGTAAAGGTTACGCGCGCCGCGCCAACATAACGGTACCGTAACCGTTTTGAAATATCGGTTACCAGTAATCGATTTAAAGGTAACCGAAATCTTCAAAATACCGGTTCCAAACCGGTATAATAACGGTTACCGAAAAAAATAGGCGGAAAGACAAAACGGCAGCGCCCGCGGTTTGGCAACGACGCCAAAACCGAAATATCGGTAACCTTTAAAAATCGGTTAAGGTACCGGAAAAAATAAAGGTTACCGTTATATTTCGATAGCGAAATGTAAAGGTTCCGCTACCGAAACCGCTATTTGAAAACCGATATGACGTCATATCGGTTATAAAATATACCGGTATTTTTCGGTTATGCAGTCCCTAAGGTCGCACGGACTGCCAGAAAGCTCAAATAGGATGAAGTGTGTTGATGACAACCACAATGACAAAGGGACCCTCTCGTCCCTTTAGCCGTTAACATAAGTGATTCTATCTTTATATGAAAGGGTCGGCAGCGCACATATGACACTGGAGTTGCACGCATCCATAGGCTACGGTTGCTGCTTACTATCAGGCGGACCGTATTCTTGCTTGCCACCGTCAAATTTCACTATATATGATCAATATAATGTGCGAGAAAATAAAAAATATGTAGGTATGCAAAAATAAATAAATGTAAAAAATACGTAAACAAAATATACATTTGTAAGTTTGTATTTTTTTGTGTTTAATACTGTATTTCAAATATTTTACGTCAATATAAACAATTATGGATGTGTTGAGATTATCGGATCTTTAATATGCACTCTATAAGGTGCTAACAAATTAGTCACGGATATTTTAATTTAAGAGATAATACATTACATTAAAACAATTAACTTTTAACTGTAATTAAGGAACGTTTGTATATCATTTTTTTGTTTTCATTTACCGAACAAAAAAAACTATTATAATTAATTTTTAAAATAACCATCCCCTATAGGTACATTACCTGTCAAGATGTTTAACACTGTCTATCATGTCACGTCAAAAGTTATTTTTCTTAAATGTCATTATGATTCGGGTCTAAAGAGGTATCATTAATTATCTTATTAACAGGGTGTTTTAACGTAGGAAATTTGTTTCCTAGTTTTCTCCAAAAAACATAACATAATCTATGATGTTTCATACTTCAATATACTCCGAGAACCGAGTACTGTCAGCGGTAAAAATATCCTTGACTAATTTATTAGCACCTTATATATAGGTACCTAAATTTAAAAAACGGAATAGGGTTAATTCATAACATAAACAATATAATCATGTGTAGAAAATGAAACGGTCATATTTTAAAGTTATAAAGTTTACTTTATTAAGTAAGTTTCCAAAACTTAATTGTTAATTAAATATACAATTCACGTAACAGCTAATGGCCAGAAAGAATTCCATGTTCGTCGAGAAAATCCTAAATAAAATAATCACATAATGTGTGAAAGTATTATAAGTATTGTTACATATTTACAATTATTTAAGAAATGAGATAGTTACAGAGAAAAATAAAACGAAAAAAATAGAAAGGAAAAACTCTTAATAAAGACTTTTAAATGTTTATGAGTGACATGCAGGAGGTTACTTTATTATTAAATTTAAACTTTCGTGGGACATACTAACACTATAAAATATAACGGTTACACTCACGTCACTTAAGTCACTTCGCGCGACATGTTTCGGAGGGCTTTGAAGATGGAGACGTAAGCTCTCCGAAACATGTCGCGCCAAGTGACTAAAGTGACATGAGTGTAACCGTTATATTTTATAGAGGTAACTTTATTTTTATTGATTATTGTCATATTTACCATCAAGCATACCGTATGTTTGTTTGCCACCGTCGTAGTAAGTATAGAAAAATATTTTAACAAAACCAATCAAAATAAGCAAAAGTAAAATATAATAAAAATAACAGTCACGGAAAGTCATCAAAAGTTCTACTAGTATCGTTGTTAGGTAAACGTTCGAGTGCTCGTCATCATATCATCTTTAAAATTCATTCGCACTAAAAGTGACAGCGTGTGTCAACTAAAGGGCATTTGCGTGTCCAGCACTAGTACGTAAACCATATCGTGTTTCTCAATATCTGTATCCAGTTTTAGAGTTGAAGCTGCCCTGATGGCTGGTCGAGCCAAAACTGGAGGCTGACGAGGACTGGTAGGAGTTGAATCCTGACCCTGAAGAACTAGAGCTGAACCCTGATCCTGAGCTCATGCCACCGCCACCATGTTTAGCTGGGTTGTACTTTCCTGAAAGACCGAATAAATATGACAAAAACGAAATTAAACATAAATCATTATAATTTTTTAATAAACGGTGAAGTATCACCCGGCCCGCAGTAACCGGCTAAATCACTTTCTTTTTTTTTGTAGGCTCTATCTACAAAAAAGAAAACGATTTATACGGGATGTTGCCAGTAACACGAGCAATGAATTAAAAATATAGATTCTATTACTCTTTTTACTCTACAATTTTTGTTAAACAACTTAAAAAAAAATGTAGTCTTTAGATTCTCTCTTTTTTAAACAAATTAAATAGTATTGTCAATATACGTTAAAATCCTTCTAATTAACGTTGCCTGTCAGTCTTGTCACCCTACAGACATAATCAATTTCGCAATACATTGTGTGTTCGAATAAACTTTAAAGTGTACTAATAATTAAACCACAAGTTATTTTTCAATGTCACTGAACAAACTTTGTATACGTTGAGGAGTAGAATCTACACTTTAATTTTTTGCTCATGTTACAGGCAATACCTGGTACCTATGATATCCTGGTACATAAATTATTTGAGACGTTTTTGTATCGATTAACTTATGATTTCAAGCTCACATGGTCATTCAAATAATATTTACCACGTAAATATCCCGTTTCAAATAATATTTATAATTGCTATAACTTTTTACACATTATTTATACTCTTAGTTTGGATAGATTCAATATCGAACACTGTATAAAGTACAATTATACAATACAGTACAAATACTCTTTATAGAACACGTCAAACAGAAAAACAGTACAGAAAATACAGCAAATTTAAAGTAGATGTAAACAACAGGCGGTCTTATCGCTAAAGAGCGATCTCTTCCAGAAGTACCTACATAAACTGACCAAATTACTGCTATTGGCTCTATGAAATTCCCGCAAATTAATGATGACGATACTTACCAAAGGCGATTCCTTACTTTAAATAAATAAATATTTAGGGGAAATGTTATAGCGGCAATTGATTTCGTATATTTCCATAATAATTCAATGCAAAAACTGGGTTCGCGTCCCAAAAACAACCAGAACATTAATTGTAACTGACTCCATTTCTGATGAATTAGCGAGTATTGAACTAATATAAATAGAATCTTGAAGCAAATCAAATTATTTTGTTCTAATTGTTTTGTTTAATCTAAGTAGGTAAGGAAACTGTCAAAGGTTTTTTTTTTTTTACTGGCTTTCTCCCTCTGCACAGAGCAATGGGAATTTTGCCAATGTCGACGTTAAACGTTAATTACACTTATTTATTGTTAACTAAATATATGCAGTTTGGCCAGGTGGCGAAAGCATAGGGTTATATCTGTCAATCTTTGATCTGTCAATAGTATTGTTCTATGGAATTCGACGTAAAAGGGCCTTTTGATTTTAACTTGTAATTACACGACTTAAGTCGTGTTTCAGTAACGTCCCACTCCTGACAAAATATATGGGATTTGGCATTGACCGTCAGTATTGTGACGATTGCTAACCGGCCGTTAATGGTACAAAGTTAGGTGAAAATGCCCAAAAGACTAAATAATCTACGCCATAATATTTAAAAAAAATTGAGGCTTATGGTGGGACTGACAGGTACAACCTATGGTGGCGCCATCTGTAAAAACCTTTGACCTGCTAACCCCATTAATAACCTAAAAGTTTGATATGCTGCTTTGCCATATAGCCGAGAGATGTCGCTGTGAAGCTCAATAGCAATGATAACAATTTCAAAAGGCTATTTTGTAAGTGTATGTTCGTATAGTTCACGCTCTTTATCACAGATGGCGCTAATAGGCCTACATAGATGTAAGTAAGTGAATAAATGTTAATATATGTAGACATTATAATAATAGTTTCTTTACTTGTTTTAATTTCCGTAATAAAAAAATAATGGTAAGCGAAGCGGTTACCACATTCTTGGAAGTTTGCTTTCAAGAGAAAGTTAGTGGATTCTAAAATATTGGAACATAGGCAACATTCATAACTCAGGAACAAATACCCATGGTGAACATACGGCATTACTTCCCGGATCAGGATTCGAACTCGGGATCTCCTGGATAAAATAGATACACTATAAAGGAAATAACATACCGTCATCAAAAATGCCCGCCGCCTCATCCTTAGCGTTCTGCTGAAGGGCTAAAAGTATAGCCTCCGGAGTAGGGGGAGCCACGGGTAAGTGCGCACCCTGGGGCTTGTAACCCCCCTCTCCAGCGGTGTAGGTTATGGTGTAGGTGTTCCCGTCGTCACCCTTGTAGGAGAAGCCACCTTGGGAGTTGCCGGCGTTGTTGGATTCCTCTGCTCTGATGCCGTTGGAGGTTTCGAAGCTGTAATGGAAACCTGAAAATACAAAATGATTTTTTTATACCACGACGGTGGCAAACAAGCACATGGCCCGCCTGATGGTAAGCAGTTACCGTAGCATAGATGCCTGCAACTATAGCGCATTCACATGCGCGTTTTCCAACCTTTAAGAACCTAAACATTACTTATTTGAATAACCTCATACTGTAGCCTCATGGGAAAACCTTGGCAGGGGGTTCTTTAGGCTCCAGGGCGTGAAGATGAACATCCTGCCGACGGCGAGCGGTGGGGTGATAGAAAGTGGCCGTGGGCATCATGTCAAACAGTGTTTTAATAAAAATATAGTTATAATCGTAATAGTCGTCACACTCCTGTCAGAGCTTAGTGGTCGTGGCCTCGACTGTTGATTTAATCGGTTGGTCTTCATTCCTCTCGACTTAATATGTCAGCCTAAATACGTCGGATCCTGAGCCCTGAATCCTAGTTCAGCTGCCTCCTCTCTCGCACAAGAGAGACCAGGCTATAGTACCCACGCTGGCTCAAAGCAGGTTGGGGATTTCACTATAGACGCGTGCAACTCCAGATTCGTTTATATGCAATCTTTGTAACTACTAAGAAGCATTTTTAACAATCTAAATATTTCATTTCAGCTTATAATGTACACGGAAAAGTGTAAATAACTATTAAAAACATGATTAAAATAATGTGATGCGTTCTCTTGTTTAAAAAAAGCTTACCAGTTTCTCCAACTTCCGTGTCCTGCTTCAAGATGTTCGCGTTCTTCTCTACCTCCTGCTGCGGGCGCCTGTTCCCAGTATCTCCTCCGCTGAAACTGCTGGAACTGCCCTGGAAGCTGCCTTGACTCTGGCTGCTCCCAGAAGCTGCTGGAAGGTAGCTGCGGGATGGCAGCAGAGCGGTAGTGCTCAGAGCGACCAGCGCCAGGAGTGTGACGTGGAACTGTTAGAAGTGCATTTGAAATGAGTTGGATGAATATGACACGATAGTTTCTTAAGCATTTGGAGAGGCAGGATTGAAGAAACGAGGGGCAGCGGAAAGGCTAGAATAACATCTCATTAAAAGACTGGCTCAAAAATAAAGAATTGGCGATTACTCCATCGTCTAGAGCATAGCTTTTAAGTATCTAAATGATAATGACGAGTAGGTAAATAATATTTTACTTCACATATATTTAAAATACAACGTAACATACAAAATTACAAATTACACATAAATAGAGGCCAAAACAGGCGGTCATATTGCTAATATTTAAGCGATCGCTTCCAAACAACCTTATGACTTATGGATTAATTGTAGATTACTAAGATAATAACTAAGAATTAAATAGATGGTTACAGCCAAATTAATTAACTAAACAGGTGGCTGGTAACAAAAAATGCTACAAGTCATGTTTTTTGGTACCTACCCATGGATAATATGAAGTGGTTTGCATTTTAACTAGTAATCCGCTTCGAACAGAAAACTCGCTATTTACTTGCATACGAATTGACCAATATAACAAGACGCCTATGAAGATCAGTTTTGCGCCTTCTAGCTCCATAACCCCTTGATCGATCCCCCACATAGAACAACTCTCAAATTATATTTATCTCTTCTACAACTCCAACAAATTTGGGAAAGATCAGAAAAACGTTACTAAAAGTTATCGCGGAATAACTATATAAAATCAAAAATCCATCGAAATGCAGGGACGTCCTAGTAGCCAGCTGACAGTTCTGTTGTGTCCAAAATTGTCTCTAAGAGCTTCGCTTCGGCGCACTCGTTCGTTCGATAATCTTAAAGTACCTACGTAAGAACCTCTGTATCATCGACCCAGTACTATGACCAAAGAGATTAGTGCAACGTGAGCTCGACCAATGGACGCAAACCACAAGAGATGCAAGACCAAAGTAGTCACGATCCTCATCAACAACGAGACTCCGAAAAAAGACGTATTGCTTAATGCTAATAATTATTACTTATTGAAAGAAAAAGCATTTATTCGTGACGTAATACTTAAGCTTAAAAAAGGAGGATTCACTGTGTTGACGGCTGAAGGAACAAGAAGGTTCCTCATCGTCAACACACTGGGTCCTCTTTGAGCTCTTTGGCAACCTTACTCACCAGCAGGAACACAACACGAGTCTAGTGTTATTTGGCTGTGGTTTTCTGTAAGGTGGAGGTAGTTCCTCAGTCGGTATCTGCTCCAGATTTGAGCGAAAACTACTTAATGAATAAAACTAAAAGATACATTTGTCACGAAATGGTCAGCGTGGTGCTAGCCTGGAGGGCCAGCGGTGGTCTTCCGTAGGGGCCACATGTGGGTGTGGGTATTGCAGATTGCATTTGCTTTTAAACTTCCGCGTTAAAATTAACTCAAATTAAAATATCCTTAAAATACTTACCAAATACATATCTGTAATCGAAGTTCAATGGATGACACCTAGAACTGAACTGTGCCCGGTGACCCTATTGGGGCACTTTTATACTGTTTCGAAATTACCCTTATTAACGTAAAACGGATCTCTAGGACCTTGGTACTAATGTAATGAGAGAATGCTGTGATTGTAGTTGGGAGCCAGTTACAGTTCGCGACGAATACTTAAAAATATCACCTACAGATAGCGCTGGTAGCTTGGCAGTAAAATGTCGGACTTTCAATCCGGAGTTTTCGGGTTCAAACCTCAGCTCGTACAGTACAGTTGAAATCTAGAGCCACTTATACAGTTTAAATCTAGAGCCACTCGCTGTGAACCCCTCTCCCCCGCTCCCTTAGATCACGTTACACCCCTCAAATGGAGCGCGCTCCACTGGTTGGGAAACCATGGGCCGCGATTCGAAAAATCACACACACACTGGACAGACACAGCTCCAACCCAACTCAACCCAACTCAACTCAACGCTATACGACATTGACATTTGCTATTCGAACAGATTTTCATTCAACATTGGTCTCACATTGGTCACACATTGGTCTCACATTAATAAATACTGCTCAATTTAACTTACAAACACTTTGTAAAAGTAATTTATTATTAATCATGATTCATTTTTTAAAGTTAATAATCGTATAGTCTAAATTTTAAGATGTCCACGGAAAACAAACAAAATTACAGACTTCGTTATTAGTAGGTACAAAGTACTCGTAATTCTGTTAACTTGATTGTATGAAACTGTATAAGCGACTATAATGCTTGAATTGAGAGTTTGTAGACCGCAGTACTAGCGCATACTTTTCGATGGAGCTTTTATGGTCGCAAATTTTAGCATCGTCGACTATGCTGAAATGGATTTTCATACAATATTAGAGCACGGTCGGCGAGAAGTACCGTCCTCCTCCCTGACCGCCGGTACGATCCACCGAGAGATCGAAGTTACTTAATTGTATAGACGGAGCAGGCTGTGTAAAGCATTCGTCGAACTTAACCGGCTTGCCTATCTTGAGCAATCGTAGAAAAAATATTGTATAGTGGCCTAAACACGAGGTACTCGACTAAAAAGCTCTTCATTATAATTTCTATAAAACACTATTAATCAATTAATATTATTCACACATTAGCTACACTAGTAACTAACAATTCGTAGATAGTCGTTAATACAATGATAACTATGTATGTAAATGTAAAGTCTAACTGAAGTTCTAAATAAATAAAATAAATATGGGATACAAGTGACATCAGGCGGGCACCCTACTCGCAATAAAATAATACAAAGTCTTAATTCCATCTTTCTAGCACTAATGGTATCTCAGCTAAGCCCGAGACAGATATACAAACATACACATGAAATGGACATGGCGAAACTATAATGATACCTTTCGGACTTTTTTAAGCGCCAAAAGTGTTACCTACATCATACTTACTTAACTTACTACATTACCGCATTGAATTTCATATTATCGGTAATAGTTGCATGACTGCCCCAAGTAAACTGTGTTACGAAGAAGCACCTTGCTATCACTGTCAAGGTCACGTGTGTTTTATATACTTTGGTGCTACAGACACATTGTAACGATGATCACTTTCTCTGTCGCTCAACTCAAGGTCATGGCCGCGGTGAACGTAAAACACTAACCATGGACTTTATCTCGTTGAGATAAGGTTCAAAATTAGTTGTATTTGTTGGTACTGTTACTTACTTTAAAGCACTTTGTATTGCGTTCAGATGCCTTGTTAAGCTTCTAAGGTTACTTATACGAGCGGTTTCTACAAACGTTATCCATATTATGAGAAGTGTATTTATTATATAGGTCTTAGTGAATTTTATAACAATGTGACAATTTAATTCCGTAATTGATATAAGGTAAAGTTTATCACGAATAAAATGAAGGATTCTTAAGTTTATCAGGGTTTTTCAAAACGTGGGTGCACCCCTCTGGGCCGTACCACCGACATTGGGCCGTATTCTAACTTTAAAACATATTCAGACACGATCCGACTTTAATACTCTAATGCATTCATTACGCAATACAGCTAACGACTAAACTAAATCATAAATATCAGATTTGCTTAAAAAATATTCCGATGCAATTTTAATACAATTTCAATATTGGTTGAATATTTGTTGTGTTTTTCAGTTATGTTGGGGTAGATTGAGTTATGTTGGGGTAGACTTTTTTAATGTATTGTTTATGTATTTTAAGATTAGAATAGGGCACATTATAAAGTGGCGCGGAGCACAACACATCACAGATTATCACACTCCGTTTCCTTTCACCTTTCACTGAAGCGAAGGGTGGGCGTGGGCATTTCATTTTAGCCACCAGGGAGGCGTGCGAACGTATAGTTTGGGAACCCCTGGGTGCGTAGCCAACGTGCCAATCGTTAACGCTCCGTAGCGTATCGTAGTCACCTCGATACACGATACGATACACCTATAGGTCGAAGAGCAAACAACTTCGCATTACTCGCCGCAGGCAGCCGGGTTCGTCCTCACACCCTGGAACCTAAATGTTCGCATATTATGCGGTTTCAGACAATTTATCTCCCATGAATGCCTGAAATGAGCCTACCGAGGTTTTCTCGAGGCACTGCATTTTGGGGTTAAATCAAAAGGTAACAGCTAGTTAAGAAAACTTTTTTTAATAGCCTATTTTGTGTCCCACTGCTTGGCAAAGGCCCCCCTTGTTTTGCGCCACCCGTCACGGCTCATTGCACGCTCCCGCCAATCGCCACAAAACCCGCTATAAAATTAAAATTTGACAAACGGAAGTATAACTGCCTTTGTATTACTTATAAATCTTATAATATATTTTGTAATTGGTCACTCCGATAGATTATCCGCCCACTAAACCATTTAAACCACGTAACACGAATTAACCTTAAAGCTTACAAATACAAAAGAACGATTAAAACATTACGAAGCAGATCACGGTCAGGTGAAGGGCGTGGCAACGCGCTTGTGACGTCACGGTTGTTACGTATGGGTAGTTGTCCATACTTGGCCTTTTTGCAAAACTGTTTTATTTTTTTATTAAACTAAAAAAAAAATATGCTAAGGTTTTAGGCTGGGATGTGGCGTAAGACAGGGGGACCTAAGCTCACCTACGCTATTCAACCTTTACATTAATGAGCTCTTGGGTGAGCTTGGAAGAATGCATGTCGCCTGATCAATCAATAGTCAATATGAATCGACGACGTCTGTCTTAATAATATCACTATCAGTTATGCAGACGATATGGTTCTTCTAAGTGCATCAATGGGCGGCTTACGCAAATTATTAAAGATATGATAGTGCGGTCATATGCCGAAACCCATGGTTTGAAATACAATGCGACTAAAAGCTAGTATATGGTGTTTGAAGCTGGACGTGGCAGTACAACTGAAGTGACACCCATTAAACTTAACGGAGCAATCCTTGAAAGTCTTTTAAAATCTCCTATTTGGATTACTTACGGATATGCGTCTAGGAATTGTTCATGTTACTTTGTAATAAAATTCGTCAAATGATCTCTAAGGTACCTAGAGCTTCTGTAGGCACTTGGATGCCGGACCATCAACATCTCCAGTATAATCCTGAGGATGCCTCAAGACATGAAGATTTCAGAATGCCCAAATGCACCGTGAATACGCTGCAAATGCGCCGCTAATAAGCTGCGCTTTAGCAAGCTTTTAGATTGTAAGTTCGAACAGAACGTAGCGCGAATTACGCTAAATAGGTGTACAATTTAAAGGTAGCAACAATCGAGCGGTGGGATGTGCATCTCAGGAGCCTCGCATTAGGGCAATCAGGACAAATAGATGGTCGAAACACGTATCAAAGTTTATAATGTTGGTGGTTATTTGCTTTGTTTAAACCCTAGACTAATTAACCCAAGACCCCGCATAGCCGGGCGACCCCCACAGCAAAGCTTTTGAAGTTATGTCACTCTAGTATAGTGAGACACTAAATAATTGGAAGTGACAGTAAACTTAGTACCTCGCCTGTACCTCTACCACGAGTCATATAGAAAATTCTGAATATTTTTCTATAGGCGTTAACGAATAATCGGGCTTCGAATCGTTTTCCTTCAGTTTCGACAGCAACACATACAAACGATCTATGCTGACATTTCATGTCGGATTACGTTTAGTGCGCATACATCCGTCTCATAGGTAGAACGAGACGGATGTATGCGGCACGTCGAATGTGATCTGTCATGTTAACGCACTGAAGGTCAGTACAGTTTGTTATCGATAGGTTTTATTAAAACGTTATCATAAGACACTAATTTGACTTATGTCACCGAAAAATACCGTATCGACTGTAGAAAACTCTTTCACTATCAAATTATAAGGTGAGATGTCAAAAACAAGGTGAAAGTGAAAACCATTCGTATTTATTGTGTTATATTTATATATTATTAGTTGACGAAATAATATCGACAAAGCCTTATATTAAGCATAATTTGTTAATAAGACTGCATAGTATGATAACTGGAACTGGAAAACAAACGGTAAATTTCAAGCCGATATGAGAAATAGAAATATCCACATCAACACTTCAATAAGAATAATTTTAAAAAAGAAATCTAGACCCAAGAACTGCTGAATATTTGTGAGATTTATGTATTAATAGTCAATTAATCTGATTTTAAATCGACACAAAAATACCAACTCTAACCTAAAATTAATGGTAAGTAGTTGAAATTTGATATGATAGTTATAAACACTTTCATTTTCAATCATAATAATTACAATGAAACTGTGAAAAATAACAAGTAATATTGAAACATCTTTTACAGGTTCTTGTGCATCATTCATTTCTGATTGATTGCTGTAGCAGCTAACTTATCACCAGCAAAGCAAACTATTTATCCCAGGAAGGTGTATTATTTTATATTCAAGAAGTAACAACTGCGTTACAGACCGGGATCTTCGAATTATTGCATCCAAGTACTATAAAATAGTGCTTACTTAAAAGACATCTAGATTTATACAGGGCACTTTGGAATTATAATGTACATAATTATATTAAAGATTTATTTATTGCGAAATAGCCTTTTAAAGTAACATTGTCACAAATTAGAAACTTATAAGTAATACTAACAATTACTCGTACGTGTAACTTATAAATAGAAATAAAACCATCATTATGCAAGAAGCGGCAAAGCCGCAATCCTGCGTTGTGTTATGTATGAAAACCGGCGGCTTGCTGGAGCATCTTTAGCTTCTCTTGTGCGTTTGTTAGGTCGTGAGGCTCCGTGCCCCTTGCTTCACGGATCGATTGCCTCGACATCAACAATAGATAGACGAACGACAACTATATTTAATAGTCTTGTAGTGATTTCGGATGTCGGGCGCCGCTCCGGCTTGTTTGCTGGTAAATAAATTAAAGGACTTCGCCAACGTGTCGGTGTCGACGCAGGTGGGATGTGTAACAGTAGCGCATTGCCTATACTTTAGAGAATCAACAACATCCTGAAAGGGTACTTATCCGTTTGTGATTATACAATAGACCTGAATAATAAGAAATAAACCTATGATCCACTAGTTATGATCACTAAAAGTCGAACTGTCATGTTGACAAAATAACCAAATAAATTAAGAATCACCTAACACTTTACATATATGGACGTAGTTCTAGGACGTTTTAAACTATTAGCAGAGCTCGGATTTTTCACGGCAAAACAAAACACTAGCGTAATTTAGCCAGTGCTTGAAATATTATTTTATCGACACCTATCGAGTCTTACTAGAGTATATGACAGGTATTGCCTCAGTACATTTTTTCTTTTTTTATTCGATGGTACACCTATCAGTGTGAATGTCAAAATTTAAAAACTAACAAACGTGCGAAAATTTCGAAAAACAGGAGACTTACTAGAGCTCAAAATCAATATTTTTGACCAGTTTAAGGTGACCTACTGGGGGTTAGAAGGTTGTGCATTAATTACCGGACATCCTGTATAAGTAATAAAATAACTTTTCATTTTAGCTTTGCCATAGTCGAGCAACAAAGAGGTAGGTCTGCATGTACAACTTAGAACGAAGTAACTATACCACCTCATTTAAAATGATAGAAACGACTGCAAATTTCATCTCACATGACATATGACATTCACACTTTAACTGTCATTTCATTACGTATAAAACGTAAATTGCATCTAGGTATTATTTATTTCGCAACGCATTGAATCCGACGTGTTGGATATACGTATAATAACTTAATATTGCAAGGTATCAATTAATACAAAAATGAGTAATGTACAAGATCGGATCAAAACGTGGATTGAAAATCACCCTGAGTTAGTCTATAATGAAGTGACCTCCACTATATACTGCTCTATGTGCGATATGCATCTAAAACTGAAGAAATGCAATATTGAGAATCATGTGAAAAGCAACCGCCACAATTACCGTTCGGGGCAACCAAATAGGAAACATCAATTTTATTTCGATTTAATTATTTTTCTTATTTCATGCAACATACCATGGGCAACAGTCAACAACAATAATTTTCGTCATTTTTTTAACAAGTATTTATGTTGCGACTGCTTTATGACCTTTTTACCGGACGAATCGACCCTGCGAAAAATTTATTTAAATCTCGTGTACAAAAAAACTATACAGGGTATAAGAGAGGTAAACAAAACCAATTATTTGTGGATATCTATAGACGAAACACCAGATTTCATGGGAAAATGTGTGACAAACGTGGTGATTCGGTCTTTGCAAAAAAATTGTTCTAAGCAATTTTATCTTTTGGGGTCGAAGGTTTTAGAGAAGGTAAATGGGGAAAGAATAGCAAACCTAATAATAAACCAATTAAAATTTTTGTTTCAAAATTCTTTCAATGACAACGTAAACAATTTGCTTTTACTTTGCACAGATAGTGCCGCATATATGCTTAAAGCCGGTCGTATTTTAAAAGCAACGTTTCCTCGTATGAAACACATTACGTGTTTAGCTCATGGTCTGCACCGGGTTGCCGAAGAAGTGCGAGATAATTTCAAAGGTGTGGATGGGTTGATATCGAATGTCAAAAAGATATTCCTAAAATCTCCAGAGCGTGTACGCCTTTTTAAGGCAAAATATCCGTCCATTCCCCTACCTCCCGAGCCAATTATCACCAGATGGGGAACTTGGATATCTGCTGCGGTATATTACGCTCAATACTATGAGCAAATACGTGATGTCGTCTCCATACTTGCTAATGACTCGGCAGCTATAAGAGCTGCAAAAAAATGTTTTCAAACACGCAAACTACGACCGGAGTTAAATTTCATTCGCGACAACTACGAAGTAATAGCCTCTTCAATAGAACAATTGCAATGTACGACTTTATCCATTGCGGAATCCTTCCTCATTCTGGATACTGTTCGTTGCTACGTAAACTGGAGTAAACTTTTACCAGTGATACGTAAATTTGAAGCCGTGCTCGAACGAAATCCTGATTACGAAATTTTAAGAGACATATCTGAAAATATTACCCGATCTGATAATGAATTCTATAAATTTGCTCCCTTGACGTCAACTGAAGTTGAACGTACATTTAGTGTACATAAATGGATTTATAGTGATAAACGCAACTGTTTACTCCCAGAGAATGTTGAAAAGATAATGATCATCTACTCCTATCACTATTACCCAAATAAAATGCCTTGTGCTGCTGTGTGTACTGACGTAGATTTTGAAGAAGAAATTGCGTCTGTTTCTAATATATAGTAACTTTATACAAATGTTTTTATTAGTTTTATTACATATTAATTTTATTTGGTGACTTTTATTTCTTCTAGTTCTGAATTATCGATATCGATAAAATAATATTTCAAGCACTGGCTAAATTACGCTAGTGTTTTGTTTTGCCGTGAAAAATCCGAGCTCTGACTATTAGTGTTATTTGTACATTTGAAATTTTGGTTTTCTTAGGTAATCCTATATCCTACGACGAAATAAGTATATGGATGGATGGATGAAGTACTGACAGTTTTCACCCGTAATTTCCCTGTTTAAAAAAAGTTGCGATCGGTGAACATTATGAAAAAATAGTAAAAATAAAAATCCTGACGAATTGAGAAGCTCCTTCTTCGAAATTTTGAAGTCGGTTGATAACATTTTATGCGTTAAAAGTCACGCGCGTTTAAATAAGGTAAAAAAAAGGCTTACTGTCATAACTTGTATTTCCCGGCTCCGATGGCATGAACCGTAAGCCAGGAACAAATTTCATGACCAATCGCAAGGCGTCCCAGGTGGTGATAATTTTTGAAGTGGTTAAGGACGAAGTATAATAATGACTCGCGTAGGTCAGCTGTCGCTCCGTTGGTGGGTTGCGGATCGTCAGTATTTGATGCTCTTATTATCAGGAAAATCGTCAGCCGGCTGTATTGAGGTAGAAAGACCGTCTGCTGATACCCTAAATACCATGTATTCATGTGACTAGTTTACGGTCTTTTCAGTGCTATACAGCCGGCTGATGATTTTTATTTTATTTGTAATAGCATATAAACTATCACCTGTTTCAACTGGGACGCGATGGTAATTTTATTTTATATATATTTTATGTGAGAAAATGGCTACCGTTCCTCAACCCACTCAAGGAACGGCTGTTGGAAAAACAAAATATGTTGAGAAAATTGGCCGTGGCAAAATATTGTATGATGATCGCTGATATTGAATTATCGACGCGAAGGCGCTAGGCGCTGAATGTGGCCAAAAACTGTTACTTTCTAAGGGATATATCTCAATAACAAGTCATTCAAAAAATTTGAAAAAAATATATGTTAATAACGATTTCATGTACAACATTGTCAACGTTTGAATAACTCGTGTAACGTATAGTTTCTCCGTTATTTAAATGTAACGAAATGTCGTTTTAGGGTTAATTTTGCTTATATCTACTGAACGGCTTATTCTATTTAAAATATTGTTGAACTAAAAAATGTGTACTACAGAACACTACAAACTCAACGTAGGATATTTAAATTGATAAAATTTTCTTGAACAACTTGATCACAATTCCACATTTCCTGCGTTGGTAGCTCGAAAACGGCGTTGCTGGCAGTCGTGAGCTAGCTTTGAGACGAGGAGGCTGTGTCGCTCGTCGCTCCGTGCTTCCCTTGTACTACATATACTTGTGATTGGCCCGTGAGCAATAATATCGGACTTACTGTGCCTAAAGACTAAATAACTGCAGAGGGTTCATGCGATGCGGACATAACGTGTCTTCCCGGAATCTATAAAGTATAGACGTTTTATCTTTTAAGATAATGTTCTCGTATGCATGTTTATGTATGTTCGTATAAAAAGTGTATTTTATTTAGATATAATACGAGTAAAAAACAAATAAAATTAAAATGGAGGAAAAAACAAAAATCATGAATCTCATAATTCTCTGAAAACAAAATTTGGTCATGTAAGTAAACTACAATTATTATGTTTTAGTAGACTAATGCATCACGCAAAATAGGCGGTAGTCATCGAGTTGTGGAAATCTGCTAGTACTGCAATACAATAGACTAATAACCAATTTAATAAAAACTCCGAAGCACCGAATTTATTTAAACATATTTATTTAAGAATACCGTGTTCTGAACGAATGTAATATGCGTTTTTTTTTTAAAGATTAAACACAATTTTTAATGTTATACTTTATACTATTTTATCAAATCAAGAAATTGCGAAGTAAACTGCAAAGGATTGCATATAAACCGGCCAAGAGAATGTCGGTCTATGCTCAGTGTAAGGATCCGTAGTTGCCGGCCTGTTACAATACATCCATTCAAAAGGTAGTTTATAAAGAGATGTTTTGTGGCACTTACGTTATTTTACTATAGGCATCACCCAAAAACGGCTCAACCGATTTTATTCCATATAGTTTTTATTGAAAATACGTGATAAGTAATTCAATGGCCTCACTTCCAGGAATTTTTCCAAATTTTTTGGACCCACGGTTCAAAAATCAAAGAGCATGTTTTACTTTCGAAGCTATTATTTACGAAAGTATTCGTTTTATCCAAAAGTTATTTAAGGCTTATTCTTCTTGAAAGACCTATCCAACAATGTGTTTCAGATACTTATTGTTTTACCACTTTGTAGGCGTAATTAAAACACATACTCATACCAAATTTCAGTGTACTAACGATCACTGAGCAAAGCCTGATTGAGATTCTAATAAAAAATTACTGATATTTAAGAGTTCAATGTATGTAAGAATAAAGGAAAAAAAGCTATTTTTTTATACCACGACGCTGGCAAACAAGCATACGACCCACCTGATGGAAAGCAGTTAGTTAGTAAAGCCTATGGACGCCTGCAACCCCAGAAGATTCACATGCGCGTTGACTACCTTAAAAAAGACTACTATGTCGGTGAAATAAATACAAATTTTATATTAATTATCAACACAAAGTAAATAAATAAATTACTAGTAAGGGTTAATACTACCTATCAAATATCTTTAAAGGACCGGCCAAGTTTGTATCGGACCACGCATATTGTAGGGTTCCGTAGAAAGTAGTTTCCTGGAGATAACTGAAAAACGGATAAACCGATAATATGTGAAATAATTATCGTAGAAATTAAGTACTAAGCCTTCTTGGGTTTTTTTCATATTTTTTAGACTTACGGATTAAAAGTTAGATGGGAAGCCTTATTATATTTAGACTTTCGAACAAATATTGACTTAATAAAACAGTTTTAAACATCCTCTATATATATAAAATATTTATAAAACCGTATCGTACAACATGTTCATATTTACAAAAAATATATTTTTGACATTTAGTTTGGCATATGTATGTATATGGAGTGCCTCCCCTAAAAGTTTTTTAGCAATTAAGCCAGAAAACTAAGTAGCGGCACATGAAACACACCTCTAGATAAAATTTCAGTAATATATGTTTTATAATAAAAAATGGCTTTGACATACGGACGGACAGACGGGCATGTTTCAAAAAACTTTTAAGGGTTCCGTTTTTGCCATTTTGGCTATGGAAACCTAAGAAGTGTTTGCGCTGTGTTATATTTTAAAGATCTAAATTTAATGGGCTTACAGCTCTCATGACAATTGTATGACGATTTCGTGCACAAATACCGCTCCTCACATGTGCATTTTTACTATACGCAACTCGCAACAGGCTTAGTTTTGTTAATTTATCGTAATTAAGTGAATGTTTACGGTTAATATTTAAAATCGCAACAAAAAATAACCATCTATTAAGCTCACTTGCATAGCAAAAAAAATCCAAATTCACATAAAAACACCGCTTTGATGTGCATTCAGTTTTTTTTGCTATAATAGTCAGTATTTTTTTATTTTTTCTCATATGCGGAATATTTTTAACCATATTTCGTAAATTCGTAAATATTTTGCCGGTCACTGTACTTTAAATTCAAAATCTAGGTTTTCATTTTTTTACATTAAAATCTACTAATCGATATCGTTATTACTTATCTTATTTAATAGGTAAGTAGCATTCCTAAAAATGTCACCGTACCTAGTACTTAATCACAGTATTCAAATCACAAAACGTCCGCAAAAGGATTATAATTATTATAAAGCTGCCCGCGCGCCTCTGAGTAAAGTCATATTCTTTGAACATTGTTGCGGTGCATCGCGGTGGATTTACGCACGATCGAAATGAGAGGGGTACGCGGGTGGCGCGGGTAGAGAGCGCCCAAACGGTCAAGGACACTCCGGCGACAATCGTCTTATGCACGCAATAAGAACCGAGGCCCAGCGTTTGATGTGTTGTACAGGAGGGCTCGATAATTATCTGTCTTATATGGTGGTCATCATAAACCAGAATTCAAAGTGAGATGTTAAAAAAATTGCGTATTTTGGACAAAAATCGAGCATAAGCAATTTTTGGCGTCGCAGAAAAAAAAGTTTTATTTGCATATAAATTATAAGCTACACAACTTTATTATATTTGTCATTTTGTTCAAGTACAGTCCGCAGCAGAAGTAGCTAA
This sequence comes from Pammene aurita, assembly GCA_947086415.1. NCBI lineage: Eukaryota > Metazoa > Arthropoda > Insecta > Lepidoptera > Tortricidae > Pammene > Pammene aurita. Next base: position 32,531,561 of record OX352302.1, on the reverse strand, counting down.
GCGAGTGAGGTGTTCAAAATGACCTGCACACGCTCTTATTCTCTTGACAATAAAGTCGTTTTTTAATAATTCTTATCTGAATGTTATTGATTTATTCATTAATGTATTTCATATCAATTAAAATTATTTATGTATATTGTCCACAATAATAATAATATAAAAACACAAAAATCATTAAAAATTTAACCCTAAAATGTAAATAATTAGTCTAAATTTAAACACTAACTCTAAATATAAAACACCTCGCCGAAATCCCTCACTTCAGGCATAGACCCCAGAATACTGGCGGCGTAACGTTATCCTTCTGCACCGCCAGACTCAACCTCTGGAAAGAAGGACCCGCCCTGTAGTTCCCCGAGACGCCTATGAGACGTTCCGATACCTTTTACACAAACTTTTTGGTGTCGGACGACCATGGACCCATAGTTTCAACCGCGAGCGCCGCAAACTCACACTCATTTGTTAAAAATGAGTATTTGCGGCGCTTTAGCGTTTGGGCTTGATCAGCGGCAGTCCCAGGTTTCCGAGCCGAGCCCTCGACGTAGGACGGAGCCAACGTGTCCACGCAGGTGGCATCCCACGCCAAAGCGCAACCCAGGCACGAGAGTGCAGCCATCAGGCCTCATGCCATCAGCTACAAAGAGGCCCAATGGCTCCAAGAGTCGTAGGGAGAGAGGCAGTGGAGAGGGCGCGTCTAATTAAATTAATCATTAAAGTTAGTAATTGGGACAAGTATTATATTTATCATATTTACAATGGTACAATTAATAATAAAATAGATTTGGAAAATAATTAACACATTTTACAAAGAATTTAAACGATCGACCCGCTCCCTGCCGTTCCCGATGCAAAGGTGCATAAGGCTTGCTGCATTTCCACGCTGGATTATTATGGACATCCTTTGCACCAAGAGTTAGTAATTTAGTTAATATTAAAGTAGGTTTTCAATAGGTGTCTGGCAAATTGTCTTTTTATTGTTTTAATAATAATTAGGCTCACGTTCAGATCACGATTCTCTTGACTCGTTATATACCTAATACGTTTTTAGGCTATCAAAACTATTATAATATATCAAGTTTGATATTAAATTATAAAATACCTGCTGTGAAGACGAATATGAAATGAAATTGTTGTAAAATATAACTTAAGTTTTATAGATCAAGAGTAGGCCGTTTTCACCTTACCTCATTGAGGAGCAGAATTCAGCTTATGTAGGGCAATGCACAGTAAAATGTTATGCATTTTAGTACCTGGTAGCCTGAGCCACAGTTAGAGCATTTTGTACAGTAATCAAAATATGATCCTATTATTTGACAAAAATACTACTTCATTGACTAGCAAGTTGGCACGTGGCCCATTCGATAGGCTCATCGAGAGGTGCCAAAATAATTGTGCCTGGTAGCCACACGCAAACCTGACACTTTAGGATTTATTTTTCCTTAAAAGTTACACAAGTATTATCTTCTACTAGGTCAATTATTTCAATAATTCCGAGATATTTGACATCAAAGTCGAAACTTTTTGGGCAAAAAAGTAGTTTTCTGGTCATAACTTGTGTGTTAATTAGTTAAAAATTTAAATCTCTCGTCTGTTCTAAGAGACGTCAAAAAGGAACCCTAATATGTAGATTTCGTATATGTAAGATTCTTTACAGGATCATATCGATAAAAGAGTATTTTTAGACCATATTTTAAAAAATCATAAAAAAATTGAGAATTTGTTCCAAATCCGGCTATACAGAATGGAGATAAAAGATTCAAGAACCGATAGCCATTTGCCTTATAATTCTATCTGTAGTGCAAATATTGGAATATTGACTCAAAACTGGTCAAAAATCGATAAAAAAACGTGTAGAGCCCCCTAATTGACTTGTTAATTAATAGGTTCACAGTGAAAATTAAATCACCAAAATATTTTACAATACTTTATTGTAGTTGATATACATTTTTACAATGAGCATTATTAGAACACAACGTTTGACTAATATAGCGAATTATAGACAAGAAGAATTGACTTAGAAACTGGATTTACAGATGAAGTCACTAGATTAGTACAAGTAACCAGTCTGCTCGTTGAAAGCTTGCTGAGGAATGTTGTCGTGAGAGGTCTTAGGCGCAAGGTATTGGCGGAGTTGGCTCTGTTGGCCGCGAGATCCCTGGGATCCGAAGTTGGATCCTTGAGATCCAAAGCCACCTTGGGAGCCATGAGATCCGAAGCCACCTTGGGAGCCCTGAGATCCGAAGCCACCTTGGGAGCCCTGAGATCCAAAGCTACCTTGGGAGCCTTGAGATCCAAAGCCACCTTGGGAACCCTGAGATTCGAAGCCGCCCTGAGATCCATGGGAGCCAAAGCCAGAACCATGAGATCCAAAACCGCTGGAGCCTTGAGAACCAAAACCGCTGGAGCCTTGAGAGCCAAAACCGCTGGAGCCTTGAGAGCCAAAACCGCTGGAGCCTTGGGATCCGAAGCTGCTGGAACCTTGAGAACCGAATTTATTGTTCTGGCTGAACTGGGACGTGGAAGCGAATTGGTTGCTGGAGGATCCGAAAGAATCTGAAAAGAAAAATCGGTTGAGTATGTGGACTTCAAATGTTTGTAATTTGTTGTTAGGGCATTTTCACTTAACTTTGTACCATTAACGGCCGGTTAGCAATTATTACAAAACTGACGGTCAATGTCAAATACGTCAGGAATGTGACGGTTAGACGTGACTGAAACACGACTAAAGTCGTGCTTTGAAATACAATTTCAAATATAAATGCCCTGTAATGCTATGAAATAACATAGCTAGAATGCCTAAAATGGAGTGTAGAAATAGAAATAATTTCAGTAGATATTCTTTTTCTGCTACTAAAAATTAGTGCTACGTAAATATTACGCTGTAAAATGACTGATGTCTTGTTTCAAGGCGCAGTTTTTCAGATAAATTTTCAAATTGTATAAAAAAGGGAATGAACATAAAACTCACCTTGGCCTTGAGCACCACCGGTGGGCCGGTTGAAACCGCTGTTGCCAGAAGGACCATGGTCAGGAGGCAGGTACTGGTTGGAGCGAGCAGCTCCAAACGAAGAGAAACCACGGACACCAGCAGAGCCAGAGCCAGCCCTCACGCCCTGAGGAGCAGATCCGAAGCCAGCCGAGTCACCAGCGTCAAGACCGTTCTGGGAGAAGTCTGACCCATGGCCACCAAAGCTCTGGTGATGGCCAGGCTGAACTGGAGGAAGGTACTCTTTAAGTCCTCGTTGCTGCTCAAGGTGTTCCAGGCGAGCAGCCGAGCTGACAGCGATGAGGGCAGCAAGGATGAACTAGAAACAGACAAACTCATACATTCTTATACAAGTTAAGCTAACTTTACCAGGTGGGGTGGTCACCTGCTGACTGTTACCGACGGGTGGGATCGACTCCTGGATCTAAAAAAGAAACCAAGGTCTAGTGGTAAGTTTTATATATCTTACCCTATCACGTACCTACCAAATACCAGTGTTCTATGGATATTTTATAATTTAATGATCTTTTGGACACCTTTTGGTTTTGTAACGCTGGTAATCAGAAGGCTTCTAAGAGCGGAAATCATTTAACTTTTCTAGTGCATCAAAGCAATTTAAAAAATGCCAATTGATTTGACAAACGGGTGGTAAATTTGTTAAAATGTTATGACTGCAAAGAACTAGGGCATATTTTTAAATTACAAGGGCAAATTAGACATATAATGGCAAGACAAATAATTTAAAAAATAACTTTAACTAATTTTTTAAGCTAAATGTGAACCTGCAAAATTTATTTAAGGCACCAAAAACTTGAATTTAAAACAATAAAATACTATTATTACAGAACTCAACCACTTATGTTATAAAATAAAAATTGCCTAGTAATAATATAAACTCAAAAATTACCAGTTTCATTTTGGATATGAGCTGTAAACTACCGAATGAAGGCACAAGTTGAACTGTGATGCTCCGAACTCACTGACCCATTATATACCACATGAGATCTGATCTTAATCCCTCAAGTGACGTCATCCTTTATAGAAGATTATAAACGACCATATTCGAGTTATGATATGCATGCCCGAGTAATTAGTTACTATGGTTTTTTTTCCAAATACGTGATGGATTGACCTCGTCAACGTCAGATAAGGAGCAACGTACATTTTCAAGGATTTAAATCATTAATTACAAATCAATTTCGTGGAAAGTTGACGGGCGTCTAGATCATCTATTGTCTAGGTATTGCAGAATCTTGATTGATAATTGATATAATATATCATTAGTAGGATGCAAATTATGCATGTCAGAAGCTATGATATATAATTGAGTCAAGGCCGGCAGGCAGCGGACTATTTTTGAAAATGTTTTATATCTTGTATGTTTCCTTCATTTTGTTATATATTATGTCTTAATTAAATATATATTATTTTAGTCTCCACTTTTCGGTAAAAGAAAATAATTGTAAGAAAATTTTTAGACCGCCACGAATGAATTCAGAGGTGTTGAAGTCTCCAACCCGCTTTGATCTAGCGTGGATACTGTAGCCCGATCCCTCTCATGCAAGAGAGGAGGCCTGTACTCGTCAGATATGTATATTAAGGATATATATAAAATCTTTACTTTTAGTTGTTCGCCGCAAATTTTAAACTTGAATGAGAAATTTATCTTAATCAATAGAATGATAAAACATTTTTTTATACCACGACGGTTTCAAACAAGCATGCAGCCCGCCTGATGGTAAGCAGCTACCGTAGCCTATGCACGCTTGCAACTCATGCGCGTTGCCGACCTATTACAAAAAGGAGGATTCACTGTGTCGACGACTAAAGAAACAAGAGGGTCCCTCGTTACATCCTGGCCACCAACGACAGTGACTCCAATTAAATTCAAATGACTTTTCCTGATTGTCACATCTATCCTATACATTAGGTACAACATACGCGTAAACGCGTAAGGAGAAATATGTTTGTTCACGAACTACGCCAAAACTATTGCATATAGTAGGTAACAGTTTGTACCCCGGCTACATTAATTTTGCCTCCAAAACGCATGCAGGCAAAGCGGGAAACAGCTAGTAAGTAGTTCATAAAATCAAGCTTTGTCTAGAATGCTGTAACTGTAACACGAGCTGTAGTGGACTTCACCAGGGTGTAAACTTTTGCACACATTTTATTACGGTTGCTGGTATTTCAGCCTCTTTGCTTTTAGATAGTTGGTTGATAATTGGTGTCGTTATCAGGGTTTTTCTTTAAAACATTATTTAATTTTAGATAAACTCATCTGCCCGTTTGTTTCTTTTTTTGCATACAGTTAATAGTTTTTATTATTTCTTATAAAAACCATTAACCAACTATCTAACACCAAAGTCCTACGTCTAACGTCAAAGTTGGACTAGAGCTAAATGGAAAGCATATGGTAGTAGGGTATGCTAATGGCCTGGCTCTATTGGGTGTTAGTAGAGCAGAGGTCCCGGTGGCCACTAAGACCCTAGAGACTGAAACCTTGAGAGTAGGCCTACGTATAAACCACTATAAGACTGAGTATATCTACATGCGACGTTACAAGACTGGTCGAGACAAAGCTGCAGATCTACAGGTTGGACATACTATGCTTAAAGGGGTGGCCAAATTTAAATACTTAGGTTGTACGATCAATGACAACAATACCCGTGGCGAGGAGATCGACATTCGCATTCAAAATGCCTTGCGGTACGGTGCAGCTTTATATAAAGTCCTGGTGTCCAGGCTTCTCAGTAGGAAAACCAAGATCCGAATTTACAAGACCGTAGTACGGCCTATCTTAACATGTGAAGCCTGGACACTCACTTTAAGAGAACAGAACAAGCTTTTCGTGGCAGAAGGAAAGATTCTCCGCAAAATCCTCGGCCCGACGCAGAGACCCGATGGCAGCTGGAGGATCCGCAAAAACGCCGAAATTGAACAACTTTTGGCTGAGCCAAATATTATTGGTGTGACAAAGGCGCAAAGGCTTCGGTGGCTCGGTCATCTTGAGCGGATGGGAAGCGAACGGGCGGTGAAAAGAGCATACGAAGAAAAACCGACATTTCCTAATATGCCGCCTAACATCTAGGATTACCGAACACCTTTAGTCGACTATTTTCTATAATCCACTTAAAAACATTATGCGTACAGTCAAGTGCAAAAATACGTATCGAAATAATCGTCTCATAAATATGGTTACTACGCACTTATTACAACGGGATAAGATACTATGGGACATATTTTTGAGTAAGATGAGTACACCCATATTTTTACACTTGACTGTACAACATCACTTTCTATTGTGTCTATGGTTTTTTGCCTAACTCTGGAGATTTTATTGTCTTTTAATATGCTTTGTTTTTTATCCGGTTTAGTAGGTAGTATATATTCACTATTGTACAGAAAATTTATATGTGAAGTATAAAAAATATTATATTTAAAAAAAATGTGTCTAACTGTAATTTATTATTATTCATTTATTAGTTAGGAAATATGTGCATTTATTTCCTATAATTCTTCTGTAACAATTTTTATGCCATAGGGCGAAGCATTGTGATACGAATCTAAATATATATTTAAGACCAAATTTTGTATCGACCTATGTTTAACAAATAAATAATTTTGATTGAATTGGTTTTGATTTTTGATATAATACTATAGTATAAGTAGTAAAACCCTAAACAATCAGAAAGTCAATCAACTTTAACCAAGATGATAATAACTAAATTAAGTAGTGGTCCTGGTGACCCTTACAAAAAGTGCAATTAAAATAGTTTTTATATTACGTAACGCCATCTGTATCGTAAAAAACTGTAACGAGACTGTTCAATCATGTGTACGTAAAAACTTGAAGCTACTTGTAACGGCGGATCCAGAAAAAACTTAGTCGTGACCTAGTATTAGAAATATAGCCTAAAATTATAAATGATTTAATATCGGATCATTTGGTGGATAGAAAAACTAATACTGAATTAGACGTTAATAGGTATACTTACCACCTGTTTTTGGGGTATGTGTTAAAAATAAGCGAAGTTCATAAAATAGTATGTTTCTTTGGACTATGCCTTTTTTTTGTCGGTGTAAAAATGATTTACGCATCCCCACGGGGGCCTAGGGAGGGCCCATAGTGGGGAGTATGTGGGACTCTCCTCTCCCGTAACTCTGCTAGCCAGAGGGAGGGGAGAGGCCTACCCACTAAATACACACTGGCGTCGTCCGCACTACCGTTATGGGGGAACGCCACGGGATAACTTGCGCATTTGTCCGCGGCGCTCCCCGGTAGCCCAGCCGGTATTGCCGGGCACCCGTACCTTGGGAGAAGAGAGCCATGCCGCTTCACTTTCTTCTCAAACGGGTAGGGCCAATTGGTATGTGGGTCCCCAGCCCACGGGCCCTACATTGGGGAGGAGCTAGCCGTTGGCTAGGGCATATTGCCTACGTCTCCTCCCTAGCCGCCTGCGCCGGAGCGGTGGCGCGTCCGCGCTGTTCTCACGCTCCCGCTCCGCTGCCTCCTACTGCGAGATTTCTTCCTCGCAGACTTGCTCTCCAGCATCTGTCGCTGCCCAGCATCGCTCGGACAAATTAAAATGCTATGCAGCGAGAGATCCCGCACCCTTAGTGCTGCCGTCAGCGGTGCCCTCTCTGTGTTCCAGCGGGGACACCCCTCCAGCGTGTGCGGGGCCGTGTCGTCCACCGCTCCACAATCCAGGCACTGGGTCCCCAACTCACTCCCGATTTGGTGCAGGTAATGCCCGAAATACCCGTGTCCAGTTATCACCTGCGTCATCCTATAGGTGAGGGCCCCATGCTTCCGGCCCAACCAGCCCTCAAAGTGTGGAAGAATAGCACCTATGGTGCGGGTTCCATAGAATGCCTACCTATATACATTTAGCGTGTAATAATAAAAAACAACAGATTGGATAAGGAGGTAAAGTCTACCTGAATGTTCAGCAACTATAAAACTTTCGTGAGACTCTAACATATTAAAAATATTTATAACGGGTTACTCACGTAATTTAAGTCGATTTTTGCTCGACATGTTTCGATCAATTTCAGATATGGATTTACTGTCTTGAAGCGTGATTCAAAATACTAAATTACTACTTTCAGTGTCAAGAATCTTACAGTGACTAAAATTTGAAGAATTTTAAATTCACTGACGATAATTTGTCAAAAAGATCTTAAGCATCAAATAGATAGCGAAAGGATCCTTGAATTTTTAAAGTTACATAGCCTTATATGTGGTCAGATCATTATCTTAACACTACAAGTTGTAGAGTAGTTCCCAAAGTCCATTATTGTTTAAAAAAATTTTTTTTTGTATAATAAGTGACCCCATTGCTGTTCAGAATATTGTAATATAAAACTACAAGTACAACAAAAGGGGCAAAGGTAAACAAGAAAAGGGGCAGAGGAAAGCCGCCTGCTACGTGGTGGAGAACAACCGTTAACAAAGAAATAGAACGGGCACAGCTTAACACACAGACAACCCACAACAGGATGTCCTGGCGCCTACGAACGAGGAGGGCTGACCCCAAGTAATGGGAGCAAGCAAGGAAGAAGACGAAAAAGAAGATAAAACTACAAGTGCGTTATAGTTAATAGAACCCAATAGTTATACCGAATATACCGATATAGATAGCAAGGTCTTCAATTGATCATCATGCTATTGATACTAGACCAATTTGTCAGAGTCAAAAAATTCGGCAACTAATTAATCACAATTTCAGTTTAATAGTGCATTAATAACGTGTTTTTGCTGTATTCTACGAACTAGAGCGATATTCCGACTTAAAAAAAACATTATTTATTGAGGGTTTGATATCAAAAATGATCTATAAATAATCTTTCAAAAAAATGTGATTTTGACAACCAATATCACTCAAATTACTCGTAAGTCGACACATCGTATTATTGCTAAGACAAAGGATGGTCCTTAAATCAATAACAGATTATATTATACTAGCTTTTGCCCGCGGCTTCGCTCGCGTTAAATTCGGGGTAACACGGTTTCCCTTTGCCCCCCGTAATGCTCCATACAAACTTCCACCCCCCATTTTAGGGAAGTGGGGGGTTAGAAAGAGACAAAAAGTAGCCTATGTCACTCTCCATCCCTTCAACTATCTCCACTTAAAAAATCACGTCAATTCGTCGCCCCGTTTTGCCGTGAAAGACGGACAAACAAACAAACAAACACACACACTTTCCCATTTATAATATTAGTATAGATAGATATAGATTATTATTTTTCGAATAGACCTCTTGTGAAATTTCGTCTGAACTATTAACGTTGTCAAGCCAAATGTGCCTAATAAACTATATACTTGTAGTTTCCTTTTTGAAGACTTCTTCTTTACATCGTGATACCCTTTTTTGGGACTTGAATTGAATCATATATTCAGAGCAATTTTTTTATCTCCCCCCCCCGCTCAATTTCCAGTATCTGTATGTGATGAAGAACGAGCATGCAAATTGCCATTCAAACCGGCTGGTCGGTTATCGATCCGTCAGAGTTGGAAGCCGAAAAAAAATGAAGGGGGAGATGAATAACAAAGTTCAACGTGAGTCAGTTCGGGTTGCACAGGGTGGTTCCACAACACGTAAGCAGCTTAAATACCGCGTGCCATTTGGTTACCTCTCGCCTCTCGGACACGGTAACTACGCGTCATTGCTTTAACTAATAGTAGGAGAGTCCATGACACTGAACCTAGTTCGATAAGTCTCCTGGATGAGACATATATAATTAGACGCGTCTTTAATGGGGGAACACGAACTGCTGAAGCTGCAATGCAAAAAAAGTGATGGCGTATTTTAATTTTTTTTTTTTAAATTTAAAAAATCCGGTTTCTAGTACGATAAGTCTCCTAGATCTCCTTTGTTCCTCGAAGCAGGAGAGGAGTAGGGCTACACGATAATGCGGTGCTGCAATCCCCTGTGCGTGGCCTTGTCAATGGCAGCAGCATCAAAAGATTGTAGATGTATGAAAAACAAAGCGCCTGATTTTTTAAAATATAAAATCATTTTAATAACGTAACATCTTGTTGCAGTTCAGGCGCTAAGTTTAGATTACATAACATTTTGTTTTTGTTATAAAAAGATCAGGCGTTTTGTTTTTTCATACATGTACAATCTTTTGATGCTGCTGCCACTGACAAGGCCACGCACGGGGGCTTGCAGCACCACATTATCGTGTAGCCCTACCCCTCCCCTACTTCGAGGAACAAAGGAAATCTAGGAGACTTATCGTACTAGAAACCGGATTTTTTTATATTTTTCATAAAAAAAAAATACGCCATCACTTTTTTCGCATTGCAGCATCAGCATTTCGTGTTCCCCCATAAAAGATGCGTCTAATTATATATATCTCATCTAGGAGACTTATCGAACTAGGTTCAGTGTCATGGGCTCTCCTACTATAATAGTCTACCCCTGACTTCAATTCTGTACAGTTTGACTCACTTCTTGCCACCCCATCCCCCATACACCAATCTCTTAGATATATGAATGGGGGTACACCTTTCTTTTGCTCTACAGAACAGCAACAAGTAGGCCGACCACTTTTCCATTAGCCAGGCATTTTCCAGGTCAGGGCTTTTGGATAGATGATGCCGCGTTGTCCTATTAAAAGTTTAAAATTGAAATCGAAACTGAATAAAAAAAGACACGACGTAATTAATACTAAAACTATAAAACACCTACCAGTTTACTACTGCAAAAACTTAAGCGGTTACAGTCGAAAAAATAAAACAGGTGTGCCACAATAGATTTGGCGCAAAATTAATACCCATAAAAATTCGTTCTGCATTTAAAACCTGATTGCGAAAATATAGACTAACCTCTTCCGCAGCCGTGTTTTGCGTTTTGTTTTGTAAATAGTAAGTATTCACGTGACAAACTTGTTTGGGATGGCCTTATGGCTATACGTTGGGCGGACAGAATAACGTCCATCACTAAAGCCACACTACAGGCAAGCATGCATCGGGCCCTGGATCGTGTGGATTGGAGTGCGTTGGTGAAAAGTCTCCACAATCGTCATGTCCCTCAGCCATGAGGATACGACAGAGATGAAGAAGAAACTCGTTTGAGTAGGTGTCGTTGGATGTAATACTCGTAGTCTTCATTGTTAATTAACAGTACCAAGAGACCTTATGGACAAAATTAACATTCTTAAAAGATTAGAGATGTAAGAAACTACAAAAGGTTATATCCTAGTCACACTAACTAAACCCTGCGCAAGATAGAGAGACATAAAGCTAAAAGATTTGAGTGTGAAGTATCCAAAGACTGTCAAGAATAGGGCGAAGTGAAGGCAAAAATCTGGATAACTGACCCCACCCTCATGTGGTACCCTGGGTACAATTTTTGCCAACCAATGGCTAATGGTGTTGGACGATACGATATGGTGATGAATGCATGGCGGAATTCGTTCTAAGACCTGAACCGTCAATTTAGTAATAAATTGTTCGTTTTTAGGGTTTCGTACCCAAAGGGTAAAACGGGACCCTATTACTAAGACTCCGCTGTCCGTCCGTCCTTCTGTCATTAAGCTGTATCTCATCAACCGTGATAGTTAGATAGTTGAAATTTTCACAGATGATGTATTTCTATTGCCGCTATAACAACAAATAAAATAAATCTCTAAGGGGACTCCCATACAACGCACATGTTTTTTTGTCGTTTTTATAGCTAATGGTACGAAACCCTTCGTGCGCGAGTCCGACTCGCACTTGCCCGGTTTTTTCTAAATGGGACTTGTTTTAAAAGAGGCATTCTGTACTAAAACCTTTAAATAGGGACGTTGTGCGCAACAAGGGCGTTTTCACAAGGTAGACCGAGGAAAACTTTGCAAAAGCATATGTACTGAAATATATGCGCCTCTGATTAGTCACAACTACAAAACGCATGAAAAGGGATGTGCTGTTCTCCTCGAACATTTTTTTTTTAATCCACGACGATGGCAAATAAGCATAAGGCCCGCCCGATGGTAAGCAGCTACCGTAGCCTATGGACGCCTGCAACTCCAGAGGTGTCACATGCGCGTTGCCGACCCTTTACAAAAAAGGAGGATTCACTGTGTTGACGGCTAAAGGAACACGAGTCCGGACGTATTTTAAGGACATACCCGGGTCCAAATATAATATTTGGATGAGTTTAGTGAATAGCGGCCCACTTTGCCAATTTACACACTCCATTCTTTCACTAATAGCGTATATCTGTGCCTCCAATGTAAAAGTCAAGTTTGTCCAAATTATAGATTTTTCTACTATAGTGTAAATTTCACGATACTACATCGTTTGTTTCGACTCTCATAGCACTACGACAACTGGTTGCTGAGATATCGTTTGTGTAAAAGGGTTAAACTAGTTCAAGATATGCTACAACTCACAACTCTATTGTTAAAAAGATTTAATTTTACTTTATCTTATTAATAATAGTGGAAAGTAAAAATCGTTTTACAAATTATGTTTAAAGTACAGTTTAACCTTTTCGCAAAAACAACATTTGACATGAATACTCGGTGTAAAGAAATCAAAGTATACTTCGGTAACCTTATACTACCTAGGCGTATTTCGTAAATAACGGTCAAAATTAGGTTTGTTTATTATTCACAAACAATTATAGGGATAAGATGATGTGTAAAGTGGTCTTATTTTACTTAGTTCGTTTTACACAATTAAGTTTAGCTAAATCGAGTAAATAAAACAGATTAATGTTTATTTTGATCCTTTCTCATATTTCATTTATAGTTGATTATTATGGGATAAAGTATATTTTACTCACTTTACGCAATGCTATTTTACGTTCGCATTGGGAAAAGTAGTGTTAACGTCAAGATATATTCTGTTTGGAGTTGTGTAAAACGGCCAAAGTCAATAGGATACGCGGAGGTGCAAAAGGAGGCTGAAAGCGGCGCGTACGTTACAAATTCATGAGTTTGCAGAAATCGCGCATCCTCTGCGCTTTAACGAATAATAGGTAGTTTTGTCCTTCGCAGCAAGTTTCAGAGATATAGATGAGTTTGACCATTTTACACAAGAAGAAACTAAAAAAATGTTCTTTATGTACTGTGACTGACACAGATTAAAGTTCATATATTTTTACGCGTTAAATCGGTAATCAGTATAAGTAAGTAAGTAATATAATAATTAAGGAGCATAAAATCGTTAGCACGATAGCACTGAAGACTTAGAAAGAGCTATATGGAGTAATTAGAACCAAAGAGCGACTGTCCAAGTAAATGAAGAAGAAACTGACGAAGTTAAGATCGGAAAAAGTCAAGCAGGACTGCATACTGGCACGAACACTATTTAAGTTATACTGGGAGGCAATTAATGCCGAATAGGTGTGCTTGACTGTGGTATGAATATCAACCACTGCATCGTTAACAACCCTAAGGTTGTTATATCTAAATATATGCGAACAACAAAATCTTAATAAGCGCCCACGGAGTACTACACTGCAAGAAATTGTTAACAGAGTCAATGAGTAAACAGTCAATGTTTCCTGGTCAAATGTTTCGTGAATCAGCCCGAGGTAAAAATAGTAAGTTTTGGAGGTCAAAATCTTGTGAAGAACCAAAGGTTATTATTGAAATTTAGGATTCGGTAACTAGAAGATATTCCTGCAAGATTGCAAGATTAGTCAAATAAATTTAAAGTTATTGAAGTGACCAAAAATGGTCTATAACTAGCAATGCACCGAGGAGAAGTTTCATAAGTTGCGAAACTTCTATGGAGAATATTCTCTGGAACTTAAATTTAATAAACAATCTTATCGTGTCAGAACCGAGGTAGACACACGCCATTTTAAATATTATGCCTGCCTGGTTTACTAATATGTGGCGTGTAATATTATATATTACACAAAATGTTAAAGTTCTCATGGGAACATTCTCACAGAGAACTTTCTAAGTTTCTTTCATGTAATTTCTCGGAAATTTCCGAGAACATTTCTGCAATTTCTGCAATTTGCACATTGCTGTCTATAACCCGTGGCCGGAGTGCCGCTTTTTGTTCTGCAAACTTAGCGGACACACTTTCGTAGTTCTAGAGTGGATAAAATGATTTATTGTGCACAGGAGTTCTATTGCAGTTTTCAGGCGGATTCCATTGTACTGGCTAGTGATCCCAATTTATAAGGCCGAGAAAACGAGGATTAACTAAGATTCATATAAAATTTTTTGAACAAAATAACATGTTCTAATAAATTGACATTATGCATTATGATTCGTTTTATGTTTAACCTAAACATGAGATTTGAAATTCTAGTTCCTAAAATTGTTTCTTTACACATCTTTTAAGTAAAAACATATATTATCAACACTATTTAAAGTTCAGTTTAACCCTTTGACACAATAATTGTTGTTGTGAAAAGGGATAAAAGTTTTTTTTTGAAAGCCTCTATTTCAGTTAATTTCAAGAAATTTAGGTTAATTTAGAAACGAAGCTGTAATTAGTTTCTATAACATTCTGGTTATAAAACAAAAACATAATTTTTCTATAAAGAACGCAAAGAAAAACAGATTTGCAACGTTTTTTAGCCGTACTGTAAAATTACGATTTTTGAGTTTAATCGTTTTACACTGGAGGCACAGATATTGTGTAGTTTTAGAAAGTACTAATAACAGATGTAACAAAAATGCTAATGATCCTTTTAAGGGCATAATTGGTATCGTATTTTATTTATGAAAAAATAAAAAAAATGTTTTTGCTTAAAAAAAATTGCTTTCGTATGGAGTTGGCCGGCTGGGACCAAATGTCCCATACAAAAAAAAATCCGCGTCCAAAAAATTTTTTCCTACTTTTTTTTACTAGCAATACGATACATAATTACGTGGGCATAATTACGACCATAGTGATATCACCACGGAATACACACCCGTATTCAATCCTGCTACAAAGCATACCCCTAAATGACGTAATAATGGCTTCCGGGTCTCCGGGTCACTATGGTGTCGATAGAAATCAATTAACGATTTTTTAATCGGTTTGTTTAACGATTCGGACACGACGCTAGACGGATGTTTCGTGTATATATATGTAGTTAAGTGGGTATTGATTGAGTTGTTGGGAGGTGTGGATTAGAGGCTCGCTCGTCGTGCCTACAGCGGCCACAACTAGAACTTCCCTTTGTCTGTTGCTCATTTACGGATTTTTAATATGTTCTGTTTTTTGCCTGTTGATTCTGAGTCCTGCCTTTTCCAGAGCTGCTCTCCATCCTTCAAATGTACACTGGAAGGTCGCTGAATCCTTGTCTATTAAGACTACTTCGTCCGCGTAGAGTATGTTCCAGGGTGTAGCCTGATGAAATTCGGATGTCAGGTGGTCCATCACGAGGTTAAAAAGAAGGGGGCTAAGTGCTGAGCCCTGATGAACCCCAACTTGAACATCGAACTCTGTGCTAACTCCGGCTGGGCATCGCACCTTCGTACTTACCCTTTCATACATGTTTACTACGATCGCGATGTAGCTCTCGGGGACTTTTTGGGCTCGTAGGGCTTGCCATATCAGTGGTCTGTGTACGCGGTCAAAAGCCTTCTCCAGGTCGATAAACACCAGGTCTTCTTTGATGTCTCTGTGGTGTTCCATCAGGATTCGTATTGAGTGCAGTGCGTCGGTGGTAGACTTGCCGGGTACGAATCCACATTGATTTTCAAACACCGTTGTTAGCGCCCGCCATATTACTATAAACTTCACTACCTGGGTATAAATATTTGTAGGTTTTAATAATTTTAGCCTTGCATTTGTTTATGTAGATTCATTTAAAAAGGCAATCAAACATATGGCAAGATAATACTTAAACAAAGGCGCGTTACCTATACACCCAAGAAAAACAACTCGCTTTGTATTAAACTCCCATAGATTTATGCCCGTTTCTAAAGTTCTCGAATGTATGCGTGTGTTTTAAATATGGAATACACACGCAAGGCTATAACGATTCACATAAAGCTATTACTTTACCAAAATTTATCACATGTGTACAGTCAAATACATTAAACACCATAACATAAATAAAAATGTTGTGTTTAAAAGTTAAAAGTTCAAAATCTTAGATATTCTTTGTAAGCCTTACTTACCTTACCTATTTAATAAAGTTTTAAGCGTAACGTAAGATTGAGTAGCCAGTCAGCAGTAAAAATAGCTTAAAGGGTCCTCACCCTCAAATTAAAGCTGCCAAAAATTCAACGTTAACTTTGTATTCTCACAAGTAAAAAAAAAAATTAAAAATTAAAAATGTTTATTTACTTTCACAATAATCATCATAAACTTAGTGATTGGTACCTCCTTTTAAGCTTATTATAGCCTGTGCCAGGAGGTACCGCTCTTCTTTAACTAGTTAAAACAAGTTTCATATCATGAGAATATCCCCTGGAAAGGCATTGACGATACACTTGACTTCCTTAAGTGATATCTCTAAGGAGGTGCATTTTTCAACAAAAGAGTACGCATGTTTTTATGTAGAATTTAATGAGCTTTAATATTGTCCTAGATTACATTTACATACAGTGCGTAGATTCGGAGGAAAAAGCGAATTTCTTCAGGATGGAGGACATTTTCCAAGGTGCTGGCGGTTCCTCGAGGTACTCAAATGTGAAATGGTGTTGCCAATAAAACGGGACCTCTAATCAACATACACACCAAATTTGGAAACTGTCCGTCGTATTTTGATTGTGTTATACGCTGTGTGCATGATTGTGGCGCCACCCCTTGGGCCAGGGCTCAATTTTTTTTTCTTTTTTTACGAATGAATTGCACTACTGGGTCCTTGCTTATATGAAATGTCTCTGGCTGATTCACTATTTTGACAGCTGATCGAGTTGAGGTGACATGGTGGTGTTCATTGTGTCACATTGTGCACTGCGATCGTTCACGTTATCCCCCCTCCCCCACGCACTTCGCAGATAACGAATACAGGCAGAGCTTCATCGAAAGGGTTAGCTATTATAATGCTTTGGTGGGAAGTGTCTTTTAAATCAATGTTTCCGACTAAGTCCTGGAAATGGCAGCCCTTCAAAAAGGCACAGCCTATTATTCATTTAATTCAGAAAACGATTGAAACTAGAAACAAATGAGTCGCCAATTCTTAAAACCAGATGCGCATTATGCAAGGACATGGCGTTCTCGTACGCATCTCTCATCATTGATGCTATCAAACTTATGCCAACCCGGTACCAAAACGTCGCAAGAATTATATTATTTCCTATTAATTTAGGTTGTTTTTGCATGAGCTGTTTTCATAATTAGCTATCTATGTCATAAAGAATCTTTATGGCGTGTGTTGCCTTCAACTGTGTTTGCTATTATCTGGCCCTGGCCGTGTATACTTAAAAGTAATGAAAACGCGTTATTTTGTATGAATATTTTTATTAAAAACGACTGCTTTTATTTCTTCTTGGATGCTATTTGCATTCTCGGTGCGATATTAGCGGGCCGAGTTAAAAAATAATGTTTTGTCCTAGCCTAAATTGGTACCTAAGTGACCCTGCCTACAAACACCCTGCCATATCGGTAACAAATAAGTATACAGCCCGTCTGATAGTAAGAAGTAACCGTAGCTTAACTTGAAACTTCAGAGGTAATAATGCGCGATGATGACCCTTTTCAACCGACTTCAAGATTTCGAAGGAAGTTCTTAATTCTTTGGGTGGGGGGTCCTGAAAATATCACCAAAGATCACCATGGGGGGGATCTGCACACTTTTTAACTAGGTAAATTCACAATAGCTGACGCCGAATGTATATGAAAATGTTGACAGTTCAATATAAATCTCGCGTTAGCTTTCATTAATCAATCTATACATATATATATATTACATACATGGATAATAGAGGTAAAAGTATTGGTATCTCATATAGGGGAACGTTCGAAAAAGTGTCCAGGTATAAGCAGTAAACAATAGTTCCAAATGTCTCCGGGTGGAACTAGGCATAGTTGAGCGTATGAAATGAACTTTATATAGGAAGTGCCTAAAAATGAAAATATTCAAAAACTGCATTAAATACGCATCCCTATGACATTTTTTTCATTTGAAATTATCGATATTTAATATTTATATGACGTTCCAAATAAAATTCATATTCAGAGTGTTTTTCTTCTCCGCAAATAATTATTTTGCAATTATGTATAGAATTTTAAATGTTTGATATCAAAAATCATAATAATATACATAATAACAAATATCGGGATTCGAACGAGGGACCCTCTGCTTCGTAGGCAGGGTCACTACCGACCGGGCTAGAAATGTATGCTCATGCTATTGTGGCGCCATCAGTTTAACGTCTTTTGACGGACACGTTTGTGACATAGAGATTGACATCTTCCATATAGCATCCATAATTACATAGTTAACAGCCATGTAAGCAATACAGCGCCATCTTCTGGTGATCACTGGAACTATTAAAGCTTGAATTGAATTATGATACAGAGCAGCAACGCAGCTGAGACGAATAGAGCTTTTGATTGTTAATTCGCGGCTAAACCAACAGATGGCGTTGGTTCAGTATTCTAAGCTTAAAAATTGTGCGATAGTTGTCTTGCGATTTCTGTAAAAACGATTTTAAATCGCGCAATTTTCAACCGACTTCAAGATTTCGAAACAAGAGGTTCTCAATTCGTCGGGATCTTTTATGTTACTTTTTTTATGTATGTTTACCGATTATTCGAAGACAGATCGACCAATTTGGTTTTTTTTTGTTTGATCTCATTATGGGAAATGACACTATATAATGTTGTGGTCACAGCAAGTAGCATAACAGAGTTAAACAACACGGCAAATGCTGCTATAATGGCTTGTAATAAGTGGTTCACAGCTAATAATTTAAATTTCAATACTGAAAAAACTAAAGTCGTTTGGTTTTCAGCTACTTCCAGAAATTCGGATACTTTAAATATCACTTTGAACGGTAACAAAATTATACAGACCGATGTTGTAAAATTTTTAGGAGTGCATATCGACGCATTACTGAATTGGAAACATGAACTTCAGACACTAACCAATTCAGTATACTCCGCGTGCTATGCCCTTCGAAGTCTGCGCGATTTGATTAACATGGCTCGTCTAAAGATGGCTTATCATGCACTCGTAGAGTCTAAATTGCGATATAGCATCAAGCAGTGGGGCAACAGCTACCAGTATAATACAGAAGCTGCTTTTATACTCCAAAAAAGGGATCAGGACAATAGTGCGCATACCTCAAATAGCCTCTTGCAGAAGTCATTTCGTTGATCTTAACATCCTTAATGTGCCGTCACTCTATATACTCGTAGTTCTGACTGACTTAATTAAGCACTTAAATAAATATGAGAGCTTAACTGAAAGAGGGATAAGGCTGTCTAGCAGACGTAAGCACATAAAATGCGACATTGTTCCCAGGCTTAACATTATGAAGCATGAAGCAGGCTATCAGGCTGTGTTCCTGTTCAACCATCTGCCCATTGAGTATAGATATATTACTAGTAGTAAAATCTTCAATACAAGACTCAAACATCACCTACTGAAAAAATGTTACTACTCTCTAGAAGATTTTATATTAGATAGTTAACCTTTTTTAATTCATAGATATTAATGATTGTTCTGAAAATTTTATGTGTAATGTTATGTCATGACTTGTATTGCATTGCAATGTTAATTTCAAATGTAAGACTGATTTAATATAAGGTATATTTAATAATTTAGGTAATTAATGTTCAACACAATTTATATTGTTATGATATGAATAATAATAATAAAGAATATGGGATCTTGGAGAAATCGAGGGACTCGTTAAATTAGTATTAACAAGTAATTTCGTTTATATTTTTCCTCATTTGGCTGAAATTAAATATGCATATGGGCGAAATCGACCATTATTTTCCTAATCCTAATTAAAACAAGGTAAGGTATACCTTATTGCACTATAGTGCAAATATTGAAACCGCAATTCGGACAGCTAAAGTTCTAAAGCTCCTACAGACGTCCCGTACCAATATTATTAGGTAGGTAAATAATAGTAGTCATGTGTTCGTGCTACTGGACTAATCAAAACAGTTTAGCGCCGCACAACGCGATCTACATATTTTTGAAGTGAAAACTTCTTTAGCGGCGCTGTGCACTTTTTGTGATGGGGAAAAAATGTTAAACTCGCGACAGGTCACATGACCGACAGATTCGTCAGATTGAAAATTTGTAAGATGGACACGAGACCTGATCGAATAAATAATTGTAATAGTTCTGAAGTGTTATATTTTTTATGTAATATAAATTGACATGTTTGTGTACGATAGCGCAATAAATGAATATTGTATTTTAACACATAAATGATAGTACTTTTATTTATACTGATAATTAAAGCAATTCGTGCAAAATTATTCCCTAACCATTTATAAATATCAAAAATGCACAACGTTAATATTCAAGTTTTCACTTCTGCCCGCACTCCCGGAGTGCACCCCGTTTTATGTATTGATATTCAGGATAACAACAGCCTTAAATAAGAGTTTTATATATAAATAACAGATGGCCCATAACAGTTATCTGTAAATTACATTCTACATAATAAATAATGTAGGTAAGCTCTATTGGTAGGAAACAGTACAAAAATAAAGTGTGCAAGTCAAACAAAATGCTCATCGCAAGTAAGATAATTGACCTTATAAAGAGACGTTATAACTATAACTTTATAAACAAGACATGTTTCCACTAGAAGGTACCGTGATTAAATAATTGTAAGTCTGTACACCAATGAATGTCCAATACAAAATATATTTAGAAGGAATTTTAAAGGGAATAGGTATATATATCATAGCGGTAGTTGCGACTACAGTATATTATAAGATTAGTGAAAGGGTTGGTTTACATGGACACTTAGGTCTTTCAATAATAGATTGCGTAGGTACCTAGGTATTATGTAGTATACTCCATATCGACAAAGTCGGGCCTTGTCTATTCACTGACAAATTTGTTCATCTTTATTTTTGTAGAGGCACTTGAACACGAAAAAATAAATTATTTTCGATATTAAATTACTGTATTTTTATTTACCTTAACTTAAAAAAAAACTAAACAAATATTTTTACATAATAAAACCATTGAGTAACAGGAGATGGACATATTGGACATCCCTAAGATATTCTTTATCCCAAAAGTTGTAGTGAAAATCACTACAAGTCTATACTACTCTTTGATTCTGTCATAGCTGTCAACCGCCAAACATGGCGCACAAAATTTGTTCTAAATATCACTCTAGTAGAATACATAATAAATCAATGAATAAAACATCCCTTTGCGATGATTTTGCAATCAATCCCGCCTTTTTTTAAGTGTTTAGTGTAGTAATTAATAAATTAAAAGTAAAGTAAGTAAGCATATTCACAGCATGATCGAATTCCAGACATGGTATCGCAGTCATGGCCGACTCATCACGTCTTTAATGGAAATAAATCGTTACCGACGCAAAAAAATATTGACTTATGTTCATTGGCTATGTACGGTAAAATTTCATTCAATGTTGCATTTAGAAGAGTAATGCATAGTTTTTTTCTTGCAATAATGAGATGTAGATTAGGCGTTAGATCTGTATTAAAAAGGAACATGAACAATTAGGGTGGATACTACACAACATTTAGATAGAGTAGCCATAGAAAGACCAGAATGGAGAACACTGGAGGAGGCCTTTGCCACTTGGCAAACGGACGAGCAACTATGGAGAAAACATGAAATATATGAATACTAATTACTTTTACTAAACTTAACTAAATAACTGTTTACCTAAATGTGCAAACTGTAACTTGTAAATATTTATGTCCAAATAAAAGGCTTATATTAATATATTATATTATTACTACACAAGATTTAGATCTTGAAGACAAAAACACAAGATGTAGATCATTATGTATAGTCAATTTTCTAAACTATGTAACTACGTTATTGTGTCGGTATAAACATCGTTAAAAACATCAATGAAATCTGAAAATGAAAACACAATTTCAATAAAGAGGCAACTAGCGAGGTCTCATTCGTCGCTATACTTACTCAAACTCGTATCTGCAGAAACCGATGTTTTCAGTAGAGCTAAAAAACTACTTATTTCATAAATTATTAATTACCAAAGTTTTTCTGTAATCAAATTATCTTATTAACAATACAAAATGATTATTTGGAAGCAACAGCTCATAGTTTATCCTTGAACTTCAAAAGTTATGTATAAATTTGGAGATACGAGTTTACAGTACTAAAGTGAACATATTATTAGGTTACTGAAAGAGTTGCTTACGAGGTTTTAAAGTTTATATTTCACATTATCTTTAATTCGTAAAAACTAAGTCAAACTAAACAAAAAATAATTCTCGATGTAATGAAAACAGTTTTTTTACTATTCATGGCGTAAAAGGTCATAGAAACTATGGTAATCTTGAGGAATCACTGCTTTTAAGCTTTGCAGATCATTGTATTTTCTTTTAGTGATCGTCAAAGATCCGCGGTATAGTTTTCGGAGGTCATGGGACGAAGGCAACCGTCGGTTCAAGCGTTGAGGTAACAGTTTCCAGTCGTTATCAAAGTGCAGTTTATAATTAATTCCCGATTGGGAATATTGTAGTGCTCTTATATTGATAACGCAGGGATCACCAGACTTGTTGCCTGGTCTTATGGATTTGTAATATCCCAGACTTGAAAAGTCTTTGAAAAATTTGTGGTCAACGTATTTAACTTGGTATGGCTGTTTTGCTCTAGCATCTTTTATGATCTGAATGAAATCTGCTGGAACATAAAGCTCCCTATTTTTTTTTCGTCTTTCAATAGTTGAATGTACAGAGTCACATTCCATTTGTGTGTGTCCAACGACCAGATACTTTTGGTAAATTTTTATTTTATATCTAATAGCATAATCGAGTAGAGCATTTGCAAGCGTGACGTTGCGATTTTGTGCGGCACAACCGTCACTGAATATAACGATAGGTTTATCTTTATCTTCAATACTTTCTAGGTAGTCTAAAAGACAAGACGTAAATATGTTTGCATCCATACCGCCTTCTGCTTCATGCCAGACATAGCAAGACACGCTACCATCTTTTTCATTATAAATTGTGAACTGGTGAACACACAATTTTAACTTAAAATACTGGGCTCCTGCAGAGAGACTTGGTATTGTTTGCACTGCTTGTAAATCAATAGTAAGCATGTGAATGTTTCCTTCTAAACAGTTCTTTTTATCTTCTTGTTTTTCAGTTCTGGCTCTATCTTTTTCTTGTATGTGAGTAAGATAAATTTCCTCTTCAACATTTTTATTTTTATAGCCATAACACAGATCACATTGATCTTTCTTGGGTCTGTATATTCCTAAATTTGTTTTTTTTACAACACCTAGGAAAGTTTTATACGTAGCTTTGAACTTAAGTGGGATGTTTGTTTCAATTAAATATTTTTCATAGACGCGATATAAATCAGCCCATGATTTGTAATCCACCTCTACAAATATTTTGTCACAGTCTTGTCTACAATAATGAGACGGCATCTTAGGGATTGAGTTCAGAAACTTGTTGATGTGTTCAATTTTGCAATCATTTACAGGTTTTTGTTTTTTCGCAAGACGAGCCTTTTTGGTCATACCGATATTGTTAATTTTAGCATTGTTCGTCCAATTTAAAACGCTCCATTCCCCAAGGCACAATGTACCCAGAAACATTTTTTTACATACAGGTTTTAGTACTCCGTCAATTTTCAAAAAATATTCCAAGTTACGGGATCTTTTAGTGGGAATACCTTGAGTTTGTCTCGATACCGGCTTAACTGTAACCATTGAATTCACGAATGATTTTCGTTGGTCCCACGAAAGATCATTCCAAAATGTTTCAAAAATGTCACGTCTCTCAGGTTCAGAAATTTCATTACATTTTTTTATTTTACTGGTATAACATTTTTTTGATTCGCATTTTGGTTGCATTACTCTTGGTTTACGAAGTGTCATATCAACTATACCGGTGCCTTTCTTTCTTTTAACAGAAGTATATGCCTTTCCTCTTTTTCTTAAACGCTTAACTTCATTTCTTTTCCATTTTCTAGGATTGCCTTCGCCTGTTTTCGCTCGTTTTCTACGTATCAATCCAGTGCTTTCATCAAGAGTAATAAAGCAATTTTTTGTACTTGTAGATGAGCTGTCACTATAGTTACTGGGACAATATTCGGACCCGGTGTCATGTGAATCGGAGCTAGCAACATTTTCACATTCAGGTGTGGAGGAAATCTGAACAAAATACCCAGTTTTCTCGTCCAGGATGTGATTTAAGGGGCGATATGTGCTAGTGCTAGGCACATCTTCAAAATAGTTGTTTTCGGGTGATAACTGAATTATCTCTCCATTTGTTTCGTCTAATATATAGTTGACTACCAGGGAAGTGGTCATTGTAAGCTTCTAGACTGGACACGAAGCCTTTTTTCGTAGTTTAAAGTAACCCAGGTTATTCATTTATAGTATCTATCACGAGTAATGTGTATTTTAATGCAATAATCGCGTTGGAACAGTTACTATTGACAGTGACATGATAATTATTGTTTTTTCTTATCTGACACTTATCTTAGTATCTAAGTGGCCAAGTACCTAATGAAGTAAATAAGTTTAACACTGATAACCAAGTTTATCCTATTTATGTATTTACGAGGTTAATGCAGTTACAAAAAACCGGCCAAGAGCGTGTCGGGCCACGCTCAGTGTAGGGTTCCGTAGTTTTCCGTCCGTCACAGTAAGCGTCCCCACTTAAGAGTTAATAACACCGCCATGTAGGATATGATATGAGAGTTCCACGTACAGCGACATCTATCGGCAAATTAAGTAAACTATTGCGCGCGAGCTTAAAGTATGGAAGATGATTTTTATGGAATAATTCTTTATTGCGTGAACCGATTTTCACCGTTTTTACTTTATTTGAAAGCACGTCATTTCATTGTAATTTTGTAGAAATTACAGGTACAATAAACACCTGCTTATACGGTTAAATTACAAACTTAGTTCAGAAATTATTTTGTAATTTTTTTTCAAAAACTATTCATCCTATCAAGTTCAAAATAATTTTCCTAGAAAGTTTTTATAAAGTTCTACTTTTGAGATTTTTTTCATATTTTTAAAACTTATGGTTCAAAAGTTAGAGGGGGGGGACGCATATTTTTTTACATCTGGATCGATTATTTCCGAAAATATTTACATTATCGAAAAATGATTTTAGCAAACCCCTATTCATTTTTAAATACCTATCCAACAATATATCACACGTTAGGGTTGAAATGAAAAAAAAATCACTCCCCACTTTACGTATAGGGGAGGTACCCTAATAAATAAAAAGAATCCACTTTTTATTTTACCACTTTGTCGGCGTGATTGATATACATATTAGTACCAAATTTCAGCTTTCTAGTGCTAACGGTCACTGAGATTATCCGCGGACGGACGGACGGACGGACGGGCAGACATGGCGAAACTATAAGGGTTCCTAGTTGACTACGGAACCCTAAAAATTGTGTCTATGAGATACGAGGAAACCATATCACGATTTACTCTTAACTCTTAGCTGCGATCAAGATAGGAGTTAATTTTTACGATTTATCACAAAAAAACGAAGTCATACACTTAAAAAAAAAATAGGTAAAAAACTCAGATACGAGGTTGAGTAAGTACAGCGACGATATGATATGATAGATGGTCTAGTACTCGCTTAGATACGAATGGGAAATAATTTTCCCTCGAGGGACACATTTCCCAAATGACGGACAAAGATGCATGGCCCAAACTAGAAACTACTACAAAATCATCTAACATTGAGAGAACACAGTTTAGATAGGAAAGCATATCAAAAGTTTTGTGAAAAGTATTGTGTATCTTTAAGATCTAATGTATTCCTGTTTTGAAAAAATAAGTCCCGCCGAGTTTCTTGCCGGTCATAATATTTCTCCGGTCAGAGGGTGTAGGGTTAGAACTGGTGGTAGTTTTTTTTCTCTGACGTTCATAATTGCATTGTAATGTGCCTAAATTGAATAATAGATATCTTTTATCTTTTTTATCTTTTACTCCCCCCAGGTATTTGATTGGGTCGTACACTTGTTTATTCACATCGTTTTTGTATAATAGTTAGACCAAAACGAACATTCGGGCGGAATGAATAAACCTAAAGAAATATAACATTATCTATGAGTCAAGTCCAACATCAGCCTTGCTAGCTCATGGATATGGTGGTTTTTAAGGGGTTTTTTTAACTCTTGTCTAACATAAGTATTTCAGCACTATTTACATATATAAAAAACCGGCCAAGTTCGAGTCGGACTCGCGCACGTACGCAAATCGTGTCAGTTGTATGGCAGCCCCCCTTAAATATTAATTTTATTTTAATTGAATTATTTATTTTTAAAGTGAATAATATAACTCAATATTGGAATGCGGAGTGAGACAGGGCGGGTTGGCGTCTACGAAGCTTTTCAACCTGTATATGAACCGGCTGATCGAGGAGCTCAGTAACATGCCAATTGGTTGTTCCGTTGGTGGAAAAGTCATTAACAACATCAGCTACGCGGATGACATGGTGTTGCTGAGCCCTTCGATCAGCGCGCTAAGAAAGCTGTTGGCCGTATGTGAGCGTTATGCTGCTGCCCATGGTCTCAGGTACAACGCGACAAAAATTGAGCTGTTGGTGTTTAAAGCAGGCAACAAAACCTATGAGG
Source organism: Pammene aurita (assembly GCA_947086415.1). Taxonomy (NCBI): domain Eukaryota; kingdom Metazoa; phylum Arthropoda; class Insecta; order Lepidoptera; family Tortricidae; genus Pammene; species Pammene aurita. The sequence goes on along the minus strand of OX352302.1, from coordinate 32,504,893 downwards.
TTGTCCCTCCAGCCTTACTTGACGGTTCACCGTTGAAAAGAGTGTCACAGTTTAAGTACCTGGGGCACTGGGTAGTGGACACATTGTGTGACGATCTTGATGTGGAAAGGGAGGGCCGAGCATTGGCGGTCCGGTGTAATATGCTGGCACGTAGGTTCGCGCGTTGTAGTAAGGATGTCAAAATTACTTTATTTAAGGCATTTTGTCAATCCTTCTACTCGTGCGCACTGTGGGTTAGGTACACGCAACGGGCCGTCAATGTCTTAAGGGTGCAGTATAATAATGCGTTCAGGGTGCTGATGGGCCTGCCTCGCTACTGCAGCGCGTCCGGCATGTTCGCGGCAGCGGGCGTGCCCGGGTTTCACGCTGTCATGCGCAGCAGGATCGCGTCGCTCATGCGCAGGGTGCGGGGCAGTACCAACAGCATCCTGAGTACGCTTGCTGAACGGGTGGACTGCCCGATAATGCGGCATTGGGATGAGGCTCACGCACCGGTGTGTGCCCCGGCCCGCCGTTATTAAGACCTTAAAGCTTAAGCTTTGCTACTAACCCTAGTTGTAAGTTAACTTTTAATTTTGTTGTTGTTATTGTTACTAACAAATTATGGATCTCAGTGTCCGAAATAAATGATTTTTAATTTAATTTAATTTAATATTCTGTGAATATTTCAAGCGTCTACCTGTTGCCGTTAACAATATCTAGCAAAAACGAGCAAAAAAACCTATGGGAGCCCGATGGGAGCCCTATGGGTGTTCTATGGGAGCCCCTTCAATATTTATTTTATTCAGTTTTTTAGTATTTGTCATTATAGCGGCAACAGAAATACATCATCTGTAAAAATTTTAAATATCTAACTATCACGGTTCATGAGATACAGCCTGGTGACACACGGACAGACAGACAGCGGAATCTTAATAATAGAGTCCCGTTTTACCCGTTGGGTACGGAACCCTAAAGATCAGCTATACCTCATTTTATGTAAGGCAAATGTACGATTTCAATGGATCACGCATATTGGGTCTCATCTTGTCTTTATTAGGCGTCAATGAGGTGCATCTGCTACCACAGTTCCATTTTAGTATCGGGTTCATTGAAATTGGTTTTTTGCCCCACTATGACCACCTACTTGTTTAAATATGTATATGTTAGAGTTAATGTTGAATTAGTTAGAATTGATCAATATTAACATCTACTAATTGGGCTACTTTTCGTTGTACATAAGTTTTTGACACTTTTTCGTAAAATGCATATTTTAGAATACTTGGTTATTACCTTCATTTGCTATTTTGTGACGGAGAAAGAGGCTCAATTAGGCTATCAATCCCGATAGCTTAGTTTAATAATAACATCTGCAAATATGATTGTGTGAATTGTGTCCCGATTTGTATGAAAATAAGGTTATTAAATTTAAACTTTCGTGAGACATACTATCACTATAAAATATAACGGTTACACTCACGTCATTAAACAAACTAGTGACTAAAGTGACGTGAGTGTAACCGTTATATTTTATAGTGAAAATAAGGTTACCACGACGTTACCATCTTTTAACATTAATCGAACGAGCGGAGCGTAAGCGAAGCTAAGTTCTTACAAACAATACAAACAACTTTGGCTACTGGGACGTCTCGGCATTTCGATGGCTTTTTGATTTTGAGGGTTTGTTACGCGATAACTTTAGTAACGCTTTTCTGTTCTTCGTTAAATTAGTTGGGGTTGTAGCAGAGATACATATAATTTGAGAGTTCGTATATGAGCAAGATCAATCAAAGGGTTGTGGAGCTAGAAGGCGAAAAAATCTTCAGAAAGGTCTTGTTATATAGGTAGATGACCAATATAACAAGACCCAAGATTCGTTTGCAAATAAATAGCGAGTTCTCAGTTCGAGGCGGAGTACTAGTTAATATGAATATATGAATTTTGGTTAACTAATTCCTATTATGTGGTTTAGGTATAATTTGGAAATTTAATTTTATACACATATATTCAATGTCTATCATACTTTTTTCTGGCAATAGATTAATGATCACGAAAAAGTAGAACGAGCCAATTATTATGTTTCGGAAGTTGGAGGAGGTAGTTGGTCAAGCGTATTAAGTTTCTGTATTATTATTCTGATTAAATGCTTTCGCAATGAAAACGGTCTTCTAGTAGATATATTGATATTACCCATATTCATTGTTGGGCCATTTTATTTAAAGTTGTACATTCCACTTTTTTTTTAATTTTGGAAATTTTAGGTGATTTCGACTCAGAATCACGAGCTCTTTCGATTTTATTAGAACAAAAAAATTATCCCAAGTTTTTTTTCCATTTCGTTACCATTTTCATGGGATAAAGACTTCTTATGGCGGTAACGGAATGGAAATAACAAAAAAGGTATGACATTTTTGGGACACTTTTGGTGTCTTACTAAGTCGTACTCCTGAGTCGAAATAAAATTTAAATAAAATGGCCCTGTTGCAACTAGAGAACAAATCAATTTTTTTTAATAAATATTTTGGAAAACGCGCTGGGTCGATCCCAACCGGGCACAGGAGGCCTGGGTCCCTTTTTCTTTGTATATGACATCTACACAGTTTAACAAAAATGCTGATAATCCTTTTAAGGCCATAAGTAGTATCGTATTCTAATAATGAAAGGATAATTTGGAAATAGTATGTTGATTGTATACTAGAATCGCTTACTTTTTTTTTTATTTAAATTCATAATTTGTTTCTAACTGTTGATGATGGATTATTATAATTTGGAAATTTATGTAGAAGACACAGTTCAGGTAAGAAAGTATATCAAACTTGTATGTAATTCATTTTCAAATAGTCAGATTTGAACTCATCTTTTTCTTTGGTATTTTTCTTAAACTATAACCTATTGTTGGTTAATCTAACCTTGGTTTGATACGTTTTCTTATACATAGAACAACGCACTTATATGTATTGTTTAGTTTTGATGTACTGTTGTTTTGAAAAAATAAGTCGCGCCGAATTTCTTGCCGGACATAATTCTTCTCGGGTCAGAGGTGTAGGGTTAGAACCGGTGTAGTTTGATTTTTTTCTCTCTCTTTTACTTTGACGTGTAAAAGTGCCCTTGTGGCCTACTTACTGAATAAATGTTTGAGTTTGAATTTAAGTTTGAAAAAATAAAAATAAAATGGTTTTGTATAGAGGGTTGGCCAGCTGGGACTTGTCCTATACAAAAAAACTTTTTGCGTCCAAAAATGTACTTTCTCTTACTCGCAATACGATATCAATTGTACCCTTCAACGGATCACCAGTAATATTGTTACACCCTGTATATAAATATATATTTTGATGTTTTTAATTTATAATAACAGTGATAGGAATCAAACAACAGTATGATTTTTTATAAATCTCAGGTTTCGACCTTCGTTTGTATTCGATATGTACAATGCCTTACATTTACAATATAACATTTTTTGTCGTTTTCTTAAATATATTACTGTCCATTTGAGTATATGTATTAACTTATAACTATTTTCACAATAGTAGAACATTAATTTTGATACAGAATTGTCGAGAAATTGAGATCATGTTAGATAGAAGAAATAGTTAAGGATAACAGTAATAATCATTCTTATATAATTATAAATCACATGAGTAGTTCACAGCTTTGTCCATTATTTATAATATTTAACTCTAATGATACAGAAATAAGTGAAAATATAAATAAATTCGTCGTTATAAATGGAAAAATATCAAACAAAAATAAAATAGAAAGAATAGAGTGGTGTGACAAGTTAACACGATTTGATAATCAATTGCAAATTCTATTTTAAGCACAAAGTCAATTATAAATACTGACAAATCAAATACCAACTTTTAATTGTTTTACTACAATTATGACAAAAGACAAATACCACATTTAACATTAACAATTAAACATTTGCATAAACATTGTTGGTTTCAACTTATCAGTATTAATTTGTCAAAGGTTTTAGCTCCTAATATTGGTATCCAGTCCTAGAGTTGAAGTTGCCAGATCCATTAGGGCCAGCCTTAGGAGCCAGATACTGACGGGAGGCAGCACCACCGAAGTTTGAAGAACCTCCGAAGTTGCCCGAAGAGCCACCGAAATTGCCCGAAGAACTGCCGAATTTACCCGAAGATCCACCGAAGGAACCTCCGAAAGAGCCCTTGGGTTGCTGGAAGTTACGGGCAGGAGCACCGTATTGGTTGGACGGTTGCTGGTATTGGTTGCCGGAGTATCCGGAGCCGGAGTCAGCACCCTCGCCATGGTAGGCACCTGAAGAATTATTTAGGTTTAAGTACAATGAACTTTTAAACAAATACATAGGTATAAGGACTGAGGATTTAATAGTAAACTCGGTCCCAATTCAACAATGGAAAACTGACAGTCTGTAGTGAGACCACATTGACACATTCTTAAATGTGGCAAACGAACGCCAATTCTATGGATTAGGTTGCCAAGCGTACCCCAAGCTCAATGGAGCCGTGGCAAAATCCGGGACATACGCTAGGAAGATGATGATGAATATTTGCTCAACGATTAAGTTTAGCAATTCAGAGAGGAAAGTCTACATCTAAAGGTACCATGTAAAACATAAGCACTTTCCACCAAATGGTACCTTTACCAAAAAATTGTCACATATTGAGTTCATGAGGGCGTTAGAAAGAAATAAATAAAAAATATGTAAGCGTAGGAGTATAGTCTGGCTAATCAAAAAGTGTAGTAACAGTAGAAGTAATAAGCTATACTCATCCCTTTTTTTGTGGTGAGGGTACTAGTGTAAGAAAAGGACAGTATGATTCTCTCTCTCTATGCTTGAAGTAAAGCAAACCCTGGCCAAACTATACTTATGTCTTGCCCGAAAATTGAAGTGTATAATTAACAAACGTTAGTCATAGATAAACAATAGACGTTCATCACCAAAGGAGTATAAGCAAAGTTGCATTAATGCTGTACTAATGTGTTCTAATAGAGACTGCGACCTTTGAGTTACAACATTACATTTGGTAATAAATAATAGATGGTGCATGGAGCTTCTCCCTTATTGTTTTGTGCTAGTTTTTGTGGCCAGGAAAACGGCGGGTGCCGATGAGCGGTGAGCGAAGCGATACACAAGCTTGAAACGCGCGAATGTGTTAGTTTGATAGGAAAATTTGAAGTTAGAAGTTCCAGGACTTTAAAATTAATCTTTCTAATAATCTTCCTTTCGACAAACAAATCAAAAATAACTGAATTTGTTCTCTAGTTTTAATCCTCTTTTCTTTCAGCAGTCGGGTAATAATAAGATTTTTATTTATAATTCTCAAAAACACAAATAAGTGCTTAAGTAGGTACCGAATTGAATGCATTAAAATTTTCCAAATTTTTCCAGTTTATCAAAATTCTTCGTGACTTTCAATTTTTTTTTTACCTTTTATTACAGTTAAGTCACTAAAATACATTTATTTATTATTTATTTGTGATTTTTTGGCAATAATTTGTATTTTAACTCAAGAGTTGAAGTAGGTAAAATACATTTAAAGTAATGAACTAATTTAAAGTATTTTTCTGTATATTTTTGTGGTTTATTTAGTTTTATTACTGTAACGCTGTGTAACTTATTTGAATAATAAAATAATATAAATCAAATCGAATTTTATTTCGATTCTAAATTAAACTGCTGATTTCATGGCCATAGCACTCATCTGTTCAGAAAGCTCAAGGCCGCGCACGGCGCGTTTGATGATGATGATGTTAACGGAACCACGGCAATTGCAGAGGTCATTGCTTTGAGACTGGTGAAACATTTGTTTTAGGGTTCCGTATGCAGTGGGTGCTAGTTATTTCACAAAAAATTGTGCAGTAAAATTTTAATCTTTAATTTTAGAATTTTTACTCGTTAACCTTTCGGCAATTAGCTACGCGCTACGCTCGTAGCTGAACCCAGCATTTTCCCGCTTTGTAGAGGAATGTGTCTACGAACAAAGAGCCCGTTTAGCGGGTTCCTGGCACTTAAAGTATTAATTTGCAGTTTCAATCCAGAAAAAAAAACAATATAATTCTTTCCGGTTTAGTATGAATAATTTTAACTGTAGTAGGTACTTAATTTACCCATAAAAAATCCACATTATCCATCAAAGTCTAGATAAGTATATTATTTGTAGTATTTCTTTGTACAGTTCGAATTGTAATAAAAATAGTAATTTTGTTACGATTCTGTTCACGTTCATTTCCAAAAATACGAAATCTGCAGTTCTAGAAGTCCCAGGTCTCAGGTAATGTTAATAATAAATTTTAATTTAAAAAAATCCTAGTATACTCCTACTTAATTCTTGCAATGAAGGTCACACTCCTATGGTCTTGTGGTGGTGGTGGTGGCAAACATTTGTTCGAACACAAGTAACACGGTATCACTCGCATCAGTTCCAGAACCCGTGGTTACGAACTTGTGTGCTGGTTCCCACACCTTGCCCAACCGTGGGAGTGTCACGCAAGTTTACTTTTATAACTTTGCGAAATGATCGCGCATTGCGCACTGTCCGGTAAGTATTAAAGGAAATGAGATGCAAGTAGCGGTTTTAAAAGTTTTCGTAAATTCCTAGACATCTGACTTAAAATAGACGGCTTGAATGGATAGTGTTCACCCTTATACGAAAACTGAAGGGGACAGTATACGCAAAATCAGAAAATTTAGTTGTTTTTGTGCAAGTATTTTTATGAACCTGTTTTGATTGGTAAAAGATCATAGTTAGTATACAAAAAAATGGAATTATAAAAATACAGTGTTAAGCAAATAATTCGGTTTTGAAATGTGTTAAACTTTCTATTTTGGTGGTGTTCCAAAAATTCAAAAAAATAACTTGACATCATCGGTGAATATTTATAAAAAAGCCCGATATTTCAACTATTTTTTGCAGTTGATTGTTTTCCCATTAAAACAAATGGAAAAAACCTGAATAAATTCTTCTTTGTATGCTTTAAATCTCTTGCAAAAGATTGATCTCTTTGCCTAACTTTCCATGGGATATTGTAGGACTACACGAAGCCGTAGAAAAATTAACTTTAAGCATATGTGCTTAAAGGACATTTTACTGTAACCATCCAAATCGACCATACATGCCTAAGGCTTACATTAAAATCAAATTAAATCCATATTTGTAAGCAAGATGCATGAAAAGCATGGAGTTTGAATTGTGTATGTAAAAGGCTATGCAGAATAGACCAATTTGTAAAATTCCTTTATAATTTATACATGCATTGAGTTCTATCTATGGCAATAATTATCTAAGTAACTTAGTGCGCCATTTTAATTAAAACGTCATCAAACACATTAGTAGGTACCTATTAAAAGCCTTAGAGGAAATTAATTTATTCTAAACCTTTTTTACTGTATCTATGACAAAACAATGTTATAAATGTATTTTTTTATACTGATTTATGTTCAAAAGCGTATTATTTAGAGCAATGACGCATAGTGTCAGGGTTCGAGAGGCAACCGGATGGCTGATGGTATTTTTGCTCCGTACGTGTTGTGGAACCACCTTGTGCAACCCGAACTCACCCACGTTGGACTTTGTTTTTCATCCCCCCCCCCCCCTCAATTTCCAAGTATCTGTGCCATTCACACTGGCTAGTCGGTTATCGATCTGTCAGAGTTGGAAGCTGTCAGAAAAATGAGAGGGGAGGACATGAAAAACAAAGTCCAACGTGCATCAAGTCGGTTTGCACAGGACGGTTCCACAACACGTAGGGAGCTTAAAAACAGTCAGCCATCCGGTTGCCCCTCGGACACTGTAACTACGCGCCATTGCTGTTTATTTGTACACGGATGATTACCCTGACTATTTTGTACACTTCATTATTACGATATATTCTTAGGACAAGATCAAGAGTAAGTCTATTTTGGTCAATGTCAATGAGATTTTATGACTATGTCATACATTATGATTGTATGTGTAATCGTATGTATCTAAACAATAATAATAAAAAATCGACTGACAAATGCGAATACATCCATTAGAAGTTCGTTAAACCTCCAATAGTCTTTAGAAACAAAGATGGCTACCGGCGATTTGACCTTTTCACTATTTATTAATGTTTCCCAACTTGTCTTAGTTTAAATGTTAGCTTCCTTAAACGGGCAGTTACGACATAAGGGCGGGCCTATGATGGTCCGTTAATAGTTACATTCACAATCGAAATTGATTAGATACGGTTCATTGTACAATTGTGTAAAAGTCATCTGATCTCATATTCAATTCTGATCCATCTGTTCTGACACTTTGATAATTATCTAGCACATTTTGCCTTACATCAAATGCGCTATGGCTAATTTATTTATATATTATAAAAGTGATAAAAATACTGTTAGACACGAGTTTCCCACTTCGAAAGCCCGCCGAAAAACGTTTAAAAGTTTTTTTTTTTTTACTTTTTTTATTTGCACATATTTTTATTCAAACGTGAAGGAATAGGCCAGATAGGTGTTGTGTCTACCTACGTTATTATCTAAGTATTTTACTTATCCAGTTTTAGACCAGACATGTGATTTACTCAATAATATCCCTAATAATCAAACAAATTAACCAATAATCATCTCACTTGCAAATATATCTTAATTATTGCTTTGCAAAACGATTACCATAACCCACAGTACTAATCTATAATTTTCATAGTGACTTAAGGGTTCCATAATCACAAAAAATAAACAGCTATGTTAAGGTATAATTACTCTTATACCAAGAAGGTATAAGGTCTGTGTAAACAGTATGAGAAATGTTGGTTTAAAACGTTTATGATGCGGCCCTAGATAATCTTAGAAAGGACGCTTGCATATGCGTAAGTTGCAATATTTACAACAGAATCCTACGGCTTAAGTGCCATAGTATGGGCTTGCGGTTACGCCCTTTTAACCGAATGACTTACATTAGTCCATGATAGGGTTTGTACTTTTGACCTGGATCTCAGTAATAAATAACGGAATTACTGCAAGATTAGAGCATCGCCATCATAGTTGAGTGTTGGATTTTCTTTACCCAATGTGTCTTCAGTCTGATTTGGCGACATTTGCCTAACTTCTACCGCAAAATGTTATTTTGTACCAATTGCATAGTGCTGGAGCTAATACTCCAGTTAAAGTTTGCAGTTAATGCTAAAGTTTTCGCTAATAAACAATGATTTTAAATTAAAAATACGTTTTTGTTTGAAGATGAGCCAATATAAAAGATGGCGTCCGATTCAGTTAAATCAGTAATCGTGACTAGGTAGGTACACGTATCCACTATTTATTTTTCGGGCATTTCTCATTTCAGTACTACCATTTATTACGAGTTACGTTTAGACTTAATACGAGTATTATATGATTTATATGTCAAAATAAGAAACGCAGTGTTTGAAAATCCATTTTCAAATGGTTTGGTATCAAAATGAGATTTTTTGCCATTAAAATGACTCCCAAACGAAATGTATCTATCTAATTCTGACAACTAATTTCACTACGTGAAGGACTGAAGGTATCTTTTTGATATTTGTCATGAACATAATACCTAATTGATAACAAGAAATTGATGATCTGAAAAATCCCAATCATTCGAATATTGATAGATTTAATCCTGACATTAAATAAAAATAAATAAATGTTATGGAACAATCTTGCTCCTCAGTAAGCTCAATTAAGACTTGTGTTGTGGGTACTAGACGACGATATATATGATAGATAGATATAGATAAATACTTAATACATATTACATCCACAACTCAGGAACAAATATCTGTGATAAACACACAAATAAATGCCCTGACCAGGATTCGAACCCGACTACCCGGGGCACTACCGACTTGGCCGTTAAAAAATCAAACCATTTACAAATTATCCTCCGAATAAGCCCTCTGGACGTACAATTCTGTAGTAAAACGGATTATAGGCGTGAGAATTATAGATTCATAGATATGTTAAACAGCATTGAGTCACTTGAGTGCAAGTTTCGTCACTTCAATGAGAAACGTTTAATAAAATGGTCTGTAAGCATAATTAACTACATGCGACAAATATATCTCTTATAGTTTCATGGTGAGAAAATGAGCTTTACTGTATTCGCAATAAACGTTCCAGTGCTCGACACACTAATGCTCAGTAGTTGTCACCCAGCTGTCACCTTTATTGTGAATAACAGATGACATGTACTGGGATAGTGTTGAGAATTGGGACGTTACCTTTAGGTATCTTATAGTAGGTATAGATTCACGTCAAGTCCCATAGATTGTCACTGCCAAGTCGATTTAATTTTTAAAAGAGTTCTTTCAGTTACTATAAAAAGATATAAGTGCCCTAGGTGTATGCTTAGGTCACGAAAAAACACCCCGAGCGTTTTACATCTTGTTCACGAAAAACGCTCCAATTTGCCGCTCATTTCCGTGAAAATGAACAAGGGAGCTCATACGTTTGTTCCATACGCTCGCCGCCAACAGCGTCAAAATTCGGGCGAAATAGCTCGGAGCGTTTTTTCGTCTTTAGTTTTTGCATCTAACAAGACTCCTTTGTCATCACACTCTATAGAAAGGATCTACATTTTCACACGCCTCCACATTGCCAAGCTAGATTACTGACCCACGAATCATTAATAAACACAGATAAATCAGTCTGGGGCCGTATTCTAAATCAAAAACACGTTTAGATACGATCCAACTTCAATACACTCCAATGCATTAACTACGCAATACAGGCTAGCACCTAAACGTCTGAATCAGGAATTCACTTGAAAATTATTCCGATGCAACTCCAATACAACTTTAATATTGGATGAGTGTGTGTTGTGTGTTGGAGTTATGTTTGAAATATATTGTGTTTTTAATGTATTGTTTACGTGTTTCAAAATTAGAATACGGCACCTGCTTGCTGAGAACTGTCCGTTCTTTGTGTATAAATGCGAAGGTTGCTAAGACTGTAATTTAGTTTAACGCTCCATAATTCAAATTTGCTCGTAATGAATGATAAAATACAAACTATACGGTACGAGTATGTACAACAGTTAAATTAAGATGAATTAAGTAATAAAGACCTATTGAAGAGACTCAGAGATGCCACAGGAGACCGAAGAGCTGGCAGCTATAGGGGTCAACAAATTAGTCTTGCGATCCAGCGAGGAAATGCTGCCAGAATCTTCGGTACCATGCCAAGTAATAAAGTAGAGTAGGTACTATGACAGAATTATTAATTAAGTTCTACGTTGATGACTTCTAGTTAGTGAAGCTGTGTTTTTATATATCGACTTTATACTGTTTTTGTAGGTTGTAATTGTCGAATTTTTTTTTTTTCGTCAACTACAACTAGATTAGCAAAACATTTAGGAAAAACACCAACATTTTACATGGGCATTATTAAACCCTGCTCATATTTCTACAAAGATATTTGTTTTCTCTTTTTATGTTGAATTGTAGACAGAAAGAAGACAGTCTAAAATGATAATTGAGATAGCTGTTTTAGTTACTCTGACTCATAAATCATAGACAGGTGTAGTCACGATGGCTGATGCAATATGCAACTGAATCTGATGCCATCTTGAATATTGGCTTGTTTTATTTGTGTACTGAAAAAGCTGAATAACACAAATACTTAAAGTTCTCTGGCTGGCAAAAAAGTTCTCCGTAAAAGGTACGTAGTTTACTAATCATGATAACTCTTGACCGGCACTGGCTGGGTGGTGAAGGAACGTCAATTTTGTATGAAAGAAATGTAAGTTCCACGTTTTGCCGGTTAAAGTCCATGTAGAGTTAACGAGGTCGGATTATTTTGGCTGTATGTGTGTAGATTGTCGATTAGATTTTTCAGGTTTTTATAATGATGATGCAATTTTGAGTTGCGGTCAAATTATTAGTCACCTGTAAGTATTCTGGCAAGGTTGACCCGCGGTTTCGTTAGTTTTACAAAAACTATGTTTTTATATTAGTACGCGTAGGTTACTCTAGGCAGAAGACAATATTTATTGGTATAACCGTACGTGTTTCATTTCCTCTGAGACCATATATATTCACAGCTAAAAAGAATGCTAGAATACTAGGAATTGGGATTTTTCTTTTAATTATGTACCTTTGTAAATCTTTGCAGGGTTTCTTATTCAACTACTCATTGTAACGTAATACTTTAAAGTTTTCTCATATCTGTTATATTTACGGAATAATCGCCTACGATTACAACCTGTATGTGTCAAACAAGATCCCGCGTATCCACGTTTCACACATGTTTCACAGCTTGGCATGCCGAATAGGGGTCCTGACGTCTCGTTAAACCACTGGTAGGCATTAGTTTCATTACTTCCTACGATTTACAAAAAGTTAGCTGTAGCCGCAAGCGCATCAATTTGGACTTTAATTAGCATTGCGGCTTCATTGTTGAGGAGATTAGAAGCTGTTTCGAGTTTTTGTTAGGTACAGATATTAGCGCGGAATTATATTTATAGAAGTATATTGATATAAGGCTAATCCTGTAGTTTTTTGCGTTATTAGGTTACGTTTAGGCTGCGTTTCTACCAGAGATGAGCGAGAATGTGTTGCGAGGAATGTGTTTTTAAGAACCAATAATCACTTCATTTACTTATCTTTCCTCAGTGCGGCTCTAGGATTGGTTCTTAACAAACACATTCCTCGCAACGCATCCTCGCTCATTTCTAGTGGAAACGCAGCTTTAAGGTATGACAACTGATACTTAATCTATGTTTTATTTCTGTTTGAGATTAAGGTACCTGCTTATGCAGATTGGTAATTCTTTAAATTTATTTATATTCTCATTATCTCGAATATGAATTTTTATTTGAAAGTGAAATGAAAATCTTTCTTGTTTTTGAACTCGGAAGCCTTTTCTCATTTGGTTAATTTATTTTCTATGATTTTATTAAACGATTTTTTTTGTAGGTACTTTGTTATGTAGAATATTATTTATACCTACATTACTTTTTCACTTAAATTATCATTTTTAAATGAACTTTTGAACTCAGTTAGTAACGCAACATACATTACAATCGTGGAAGGGTTAATTAGTCTGAGCTCGTTCTTAGATTAAACTTAACTCCTTTATCTAGACCTAATAAATCTAGATTATCTAAAGACTAGACATAATCAATGGCATATGATGTACTAACCTCATACGTGACATATGAACGTGTGTTGTGACTAATGACGAGTAGGTCATCTAGATTAAAATAAATGGTCTAGATTTAATATTTTAATGATTGTCGGTTGTTGCAACTTTGGAGTAAGTACCTTACTGTTGAGATTTCTCTGTATGTATGCATTATTAATGGAGTTTATATTTTATTTTATTTTTGTACAATTATGCGAAATTTTTTTAAATGTTTGCTAACTTTAGTCGCTTTTTCGCCGAAAAAGATAAAAAAATTGAAGTTTGCCTATTTAACCATTACTTTCTGCGTAGTGGACACATTAGAAATTAAGAACCCATAATTCTCACTTATCTTCCCAATTTTTACAAGAAAAAAGATGTCACTTACCATCGTCGGAGATGCCAGCAGCCTCATCACGGGCGTTCTGCTCCAGAGACTTCAGGATCTCCTCCGGGATCGGGGGAGGAGTGGGGAGGTGGGCACCCTGGGGGCGGTATCCGTTCTCGTCAGCGGTGTACGTGATGCTGTAGTCCTGGCCATCGTCACCCTTGTACCCGAAGCTACCCTGGGACTGCACGCCGTTGGTGGCCACTCCTTGAGCGTCAGCTCGGATGCCGTTGGAAGTCTCGAAGTCGTAGGAGAAACCCTCAGCGGTGACCTCGCTGTTGGACCTTAGGATCTGAGCACCAGCGTCTTGAGGACGAGAGTTCTGTTGGCTGTATGACTGTTGGAAACCACTGGCACCAGCGTTGTAAATGTTGCCTCCGTGTTGAGTTTGGCCGAAACCGCCAGCGCCTCCTTGGCCAAAACCGCCATGGCCAGCGCCTCCTTGTCCAAAACCGCTATGGCCAGCGCCTCCTTGGCCAAATCCTCCAGCGCCTCCCTGTCCAAAGCCACCGCCGAAACCGCCCGAGCCTCTCTGGCCGAAGCCACCAGCGTGGCCTCCAGCGCCAGCCGCGGCGTGGCCGAAGCCTCCGGCGCCTCCTTGGCCGAAGCCTCCGGCGCCCCCTTGGCCAAATCCAGAGCCTCCTCGGCTTCCGGGGGGCAGGTAGGTGTTGTCGAGGCGCCCAGCGGCGCACACTCCGAGGACGGCGGCTACTACGAACTGCAATGAAAAGAGAGTATTATATATTTAGTATCCAGATAATATGTTAATAAACACTAGAATAATCTCTCCAGATTTTTTTGCATGGGAGAATGCGTTCATATTATGGGCTTGTAAAACTAAACAGTAGTAAAAACTTTTTAACATGGTAGGGGAAATTTGACAAGTAGACTTGTGATAGGTTCAAAGTCGGATTTCTGGGAGAGTTGAACCATCACTGAAAATTGAAGTTAAATTTCTAGTCCTTCGATCCCATAAATAATATTAAATGCATCACCTTATATTTGTTTTTTTTTTGGGGTTATTTAAGTTTACAATTGAATTTTGAATTATGGGATGGGATACCTGTAACAAATCACTTAAAATTCCAAATAGTCTTAATAAAACGGCCATAAACACTGAAAAATAGATTTAAAAGTTTTAAGTTGCTTTAGTAAATAAGTGTAAACATAATGATTAAATACTGAAAACGGAAACGTGTTAAAGAAGCTACAAATATACATTAATACCTACGCACATTGCAATTTAAATACTTAGGTACCTACTCGTATGTTATATAGTCAATAGCAATTGGGTTTGCCAACTTATAAATAGGTTATAATAGTTGTAATCTCCGCTACAGAATTATGATGAGCCCAAAAACGATTGACAGTAATATGATAAAAGTCATGTCAATGCAACATTTAAAATGGTTACGGAGATGTCTGCCCAAGTCATTACTTTAGATAGTTATCGGTGAAGCGTACAATGTGTTGCTAAAGAATTACAACAAATAGTAATAGTACCGTAAAGTTCAAATTATTATTAGTCATAAAAGTTTAAGTATGACATAGTAAGGAGAAAAAACTATAGAGTTGATGGTCAACTATTCATATCATAACTAAAAAGTTTGGACTAGAATTTTAATGACTAGTTGATTGATATTTCTTGCACATTATTTACGTTAGTTGTGACGAATATATTAATAGGTAAAGTTTAAGATACAGACTGTAATCCAATTGCAACTTGTATGAAAACCGTGAAGTTGTGTAAATTTTATACAGAGTTTAACAAAACTGGTGGTAAGGGCATAATTGTTATCGTATTGCAAGTAAGAAAAAGTAGGAGAAATTTTTTTAAGACGCAATTTTTTTTTTCACATGATTTTTTTTTTTCTTACTTTTTCATAATTAGAATTGGGTACTTCCCTGGGTAAAAAAAATATAATTAAATTTAGTCCGTCAGTTAGATTATCAAAAAATATTGGACACGTATTTTTTATTTTGTCAATCAAACAAAAATTGGTGAAGATATAGCCCGTTAAAGTTCCGCGTGACGTCACATTATACTAAAAATGTGAAATGTGACGTCACGCGGAACTTTAATGGGCTATATCTTCACCAATTTTTGTTTTATTGACAAAATAAAAAATACGTGTCCAATATTTTTTGATAATCTAACTGACGGACTAAATATATTTTTTTAGGAAAGTAGCCAATTAAACGGATTACCAGCATTTTGTTACACCTTGTCCAAGTCGCAAATATAATGCAGGTTTTCACTGAAGGGTTGTTTATTGATCTAGTTTTGTTACACTTAAAACAACCGCGGTAAGCGATAACCGTAACCTGCAAATCGAGAATAGGTATGGACTCCCTAATCACTAAGCTTTGGAATTGATTTAGTTTTATTACCAAAACACCCTTCACATTTAAACCGACTGAATATTAACTACCCTTAGCCCGATTGTTTTAAACTTTAGGTTCGATTAAATACTATACAAATTAATCCCGAAACAACCTTTTTTTATTTAGTCACTTAAAACTCACCAATTTCATTTTGAAAACGTGATAGATATGCACGGAACGAAGCCGAACGTTTGACTGTGATGAGCAAAGACGATTGCAGGATTATATACTACCGAGCCGACTAGATCGCCTCTCTGAAGGCTAGGCTCTTCCTCGGAAATGTGTAACATTTTTAAGAACTAGTTTTGCAATTGGTACCTTTAATGGATAGTAAGGTTTTGTTATATATTTTAATTAGAGATTGTTAGGTTAATGAAGTTGGGAGAACGTATTTGAATAGGGATTGTTTCGAATTACATTTTGCAATTAAGGGTGAACCATATCCATAATGAACGACGAGGAAAAAAGGATATTTAGATACTAAGAGATAGAGGTATGCGATCGATATTGTAATTTTTTATATATTTAAGCCTAAATTAGTGAAATAAAGGCCTATCTACACCCCGCATTATGGGGACAAAACGAAACAAAAATTACTTTTGCCCCACATTATACTACCTGGCTAACTATATATTAAATTTGCATTATTCCCTTTGATATTTTTTTTGTACGCTTATGTCATGGAGTAATAAGTAATTTTAGAGTGCTTACTCCATAGATGGCTAAAAATATGCTAAAACATAAATTTACAAGATCTAAACAAGCTTTGCTAAAACTTTTTATTAATAAGATTTAAGCTTCATAAGTTTTTATTTTTTATTTATTAAAGATCAAAATAATTAATTAAATCGCAGAGTTTCATGGGTACTTAACTGCTAAAGACATTTATGGCTTAATTGGGTTAGTATTACATTTAAGGTGAGGTTTATTTATTTACGTCACCACCTGGCCATAATGTGAGTTTTACCGCTCGCTACGCTTACGGTAAAACTCGCATTATGGCCAGGTGGGGACGTAAAATTGTGTACTCACCACGGGCAGTAAAAAAGAAAGCCCTCTATCGCATATTTACAACCCTCGCCTGCGGCTCGGGTCCCAAATACCTGCGATTTCGGGCTTTCTTTTTTTTACAGCCCTAGGTAAGTAATGTACTATTATCGTATGGCTAGATGTCACTGGATATAGATAGGCATTTCCTCTCTCGGGTAGTAATAGTGGCTGATGAAGAAAATCCAACGAGTGCTGCGAGGTCCAGATGGGATAGTGCAGCTGCCAAGTTAGTTACTCTTTTAACACCACACAGGAATCACGTGTAGGGTTGTCTAAGGTGTTTCCTACGGACGCAGAGTAACATTGATCCCCAAAGGTGAGGTTATAATATAACTTATTAATATTAAGTTTTACCATAGCTCCCACGCAACTTATAAAGAAACTCCTTCCATTTATACATTACTTATTATTTAATAAGTTGTATGGAGTAAGCACTCTAAGCTTACTTATTTCTCTATACTTATGTCAAACTCAATCATCAATGCATGATCGTTTATGTCGATGTGGATAAAACATCTGTCAGGTAATCACATTTTAACAAATTTATTAGAGCACAAAATATCAAAAAATGTCAAGAAATAATAACAACACATCATGTTATTGTGTTACTTGGCTTTGGGGTTCCGTACCAAAAAGCTCTAATACTAAAGCTACACCGTCTAGGGCCTCGGCAATGATCTCGGAGCGGCAAGCGCCGGTCATAAGGGTGAGAACGAGATACCATGCTCCGACCTTTCGTCCTCACCTATAGCCGCCGCTCACCGGCCTCACTGCTGCCGCATCATGTCGCGCCTAAGCGTCAGCGTGGGTCCCGTTTGGGTTGTCAAAGTCGTTGGACAAACCGCAAGTGATGACGTCGCTGTTGGACCTTAAGATTTACGTAGGCACCGGCAGAATCACGACAAATGAGGATGCGAAATTTCAATCCATACTAATATTATAAATGTGAAAGTCTGTCTGTCTGTCTGTTAACTCGTCACGCTTAAACCGCTAAACCGATTTAGATGAAATTTGGTATGAAGATAGTCTGACTCCCGGGAAAGGACGTAGAATAGTTTTTAGCCCCAAAATCATCCCTTAAAGGGACGGGAAGGGGGGCGGAAGTTTATATGGAATTGTTGCTTACTGTAGACGTAAAATGGCATATGCGCTAAATTAATATTTGCTATGAGATTTTACTAAAGCGTTTCATTAATTCCTTATGGCATTAATCCCACGCAGACGAAGTCGCGGGCAAAAGCTAGTAATTAATAAAAGATGGTCATTCGTTAATCCGTCATTCTGTTACAAATACGTGATATTTTCTTGTCAAAGGTCATCATTGTCGGTAGTCAATAAGGCGTTGCTGCCACAAAAATTCATTTAGAAATAAACTTTATTAACAACCGACAATACCTATAATGTACCCAACAATAATGTATGTACTTTGACTTGAAAACGCCACATATATTGATTAAGCAAAAAAAAAATTGCAGCGGAACCCTCACAGCGCGAGTACAACTCGCTATTGACCGAATTACTTTTTAATGGCCGTCTCGTGCAAGTTTGCTAAAAGAGTCGTTACCATCAATTAGGTGTAGTACGAGTATATCAATTTTCCCATAACATTTGCTCTGAAGTGTTGCAATTTAAGGTTTTCTCAGGGACAATATATGTAGTGTTATACCGAATTCATTCTTACTGTCTTATCAATGTAAACAAACGTGTGGCAGACGTCGTAATTTCAGTTATTTTTGTAATTACAGTGTAAACTCTATATAACGACACTCAAGGGACTGAGCATTTTTCGGCGTTATAGAGAGTGGTCGTTAAATAGGGGGAAACAAAAAATAATTTTCTATTCTATAATAATATGTATTTACTAATATGTATATATTACACATTTTTAGTTCGAAAGTCTGTAAGAAACTGCAATACAACTTGACAAAAGCCTAGTGACCGACCGACGTAAACATGTGCAAGTTCATCATACAAAAACAAAAGACAACATTTCTTAGAATCTCCGGTACCTCAGTCAAAGTAAACACGTACAGGATAATAAAACAACAAAATAGTAAACAAAAAACGTACACAGCTGCAGTTTTTATCAATTTCGGCAACTTAGAAAGTATTGCTTAATGTTTTATAATACCATCTTGTGGTCGTTAAATAGAGTGATCGTGACGCTATGTAGAGTGTATTACTGTATACAAAACAAGGTAAACCAACCAAACTCAAGCAATTTCAACGTTTTAAGGAGTTTGTCGTTAAATCGAGTGACGTTATAAAGAGTTTACACTGTATTTGTGAAATTTTATTAGAAATATTTTATTCAGTGGTTAGTACATCCACATATACTTATTATTCTTACAAGGGTTAGTAATTGGTTGAATTCAATATTTTGTAAGCAAGAATTATAACAAATTGTTTGGTAATATTGTCTTCGGTTGCCGCGATAGTTATTCATGAAATAAAACAATTAAAAACGGATTTTATCGCGTGTATTGAGTTTAAATTACATCCCGACGTTTCAAACACTTTACAGCGTTCGTGTCGTTAGTCGACCCGTTGACCACGAACGCTGTAAAGTGTTTGAAACGTCGGGATGTAATTTAAACTCAATACACGCGATAAAATCCGTTTTTAATTGTTTTATTTCAAATTGTTTGGTAGTTTCTTTAAATTACAAATACTAAATTGCGTGTATTTCATTACTTTTTACAGTTGTTCTTAAGGTATAGAGGTTAGGCACGTAAGTAGTCTAAAAAGTTAGGTAACAATTCAAGAATATGAACCATATTTAATGAGGGTTTCCGCGATCGAGTTTTTCACTAGATGGCAGCACCGTGGCGACAGGTCTAGCTGTCACAATCCACCAATCATGTTTAACCATATATTTTTTGATTGGTGGATTTTGACAGCTACTGCCAAAAAGACCTGTCGTCACGGTGCTGCCATCTAGTGGAAATCTCAATCGCGGAAACCCTCATTAAAATCATGTAATGAAAAAGGTGCGGGTACAGCTTGCTGGATTTAAACCCGCCCTTGGCCAGCTAATTAGAGAGGTATTAAGTAACATTACAAATTACAACAACACTTTAAGTCATAATCTCAGAGAATAGTGTGATAATGTATTTGAGAAGTGTTTAAAGATACGACAAGTAAGGGTGAATTCGGTATAGTAAGTAATTACTTCGAATTCAAAGCGACATCATGTCATTCGTGATTATGACAAATTCATCATTGGCCCACGGGAATGTCAAAGGTAGTTGCAAAGTACATGCAAAGTTTCATAACAATACGACTAAGAAATAGGTTAAAATCGCTTTGTAACTTTATTACATAGTTTGTTACTGTTTAGTTATGAGCAAGGACCATCTAATACCTGGACTATATATAAAATCAATTCAATATTTTTTTTATTTTTGTAGATAACAGTGATATCTCTTTGTTAGTAGCACTTAAAAACGATATTAAAACTTAAAAGCTATATTAATCTTAACCAATTTAATCATAATAGGACATATATGGTCGGCGATCATCGTAAGAATGCTGTTTACAGTAGGGCATTCCACAAACTGTCCCGTACAAACGCGTGTTTATCTCTGATATTAGAGTTATATTTGCAATTTTAATTGGAAGATTATAATTGACAAATTGAATTGGCAGATTGTAAGGCGTCACGGTAGACCTCGTCGGAGATGGCGGGACGAGCTTGACGCCTTTGACAGAGACTGGTGGGAGACTGCAGGGGATAGGGATACGTGGAGAAATAAGAGGGAGGCCTTTGCCCAGCAGTGGGAAATATTGGCTCATAATGACGATGATGAATGATGATTATAATTGGGACCATAATTTGACTCTTTTCTTCATAGAAAAAGGATTTCGAAAACCCACCAATTTTCAGAAATTTGCGTTCGTATGGGACAACGGTGGACTTCCGTGGAATGCTCCTTGTGCTCTCGCGGGTTCTATGCAGCAAAGACGCCGCTTTTTTGCGCGTAATCGCTCCAAAGCCGTCGGTTCGTGCCTCCACGAACATGAGGGAAGCGCTGCAGAACCTGGGTAGCCCAACCAGCACTCTGAAGGCGTTGTTGTACACTTCTTTTAGAGCATAAATCGCTTTTCTCCAAAATTTTGTGAGCCCTGCACAAAATTTTGTAGAAAATCAAGTTATTTTGACAGTGTCAAAACTTCGAACATGATTAATGGAATAGCGACCTGGGGGCTTAGCCAACGTGGCAATCGTTAACGCTCCGTGGCGTAGCGTAGTCGTCTCACTCTATCACTCTTCCATATTAGTGCGACAGTGACAGTTGCTTTTCGGTCCCGAAGCAGGAAGTCCCGGGTTCGAATCCTGGTCAGAACATTTATTTGTGTGTTTATCACAGATATTTGTACCTGAGTTATGGATGTTTTCTATGTATTTAAGTATTTATCGAGAGCGTGTGCCTGATTACAGGACGAGGGAAAGACGGATGAATTGTGTGAAAGACGACATGAAGAGATGAGGGGATGAAGGGATGAGGAAGGAAGAGATGAGGGGTGGTAGGGAGGAGGACCCCGAATAAATGGGATAAGGGCAAGCCAATGATGATTGTCAGTCCAGGTACCTATTAGTCCTTACTTACTATTTAATTACAAATGAAGTTACAATAAACGTGGTAATAAGACGGACATAAGTATTAATTAAATATCATTGACACATCTCTGAAGTATGTTTTGTATTTGAGTGTTTTGTATTTCATGATTGATTGAATTACCTATTTTATGTATTTAGACAGGACTATTTAAGTCAATGTGCAGAATACTTATGCGTCGTAAAAGCAAACACTGAGATTATAGATATATAGACAGCCACAGTCTAATACCTTTTTGAGGTTCCAAGCCAATCCAAGTCTGAAGCGAACCAACCAAAGCTACCGCATGATTTAGGGTAGAGTCACAGAATAACTAATAGTACTACCGTACAGAAAATTCACTCCTTAACAAAAGTCAGATTTAGGTATAAAATTATACCTATACTCGCCGCCTGCAAGCAAAATTGAAACTTATAACCGGGCACGAACCGTGAATCTTCTTTGCGCGCCGCAGTTTTATGACTGAGCTGTGAGCGTCGGCCGGCACGGGGTTGTCACACGGCACAAGTTTTTGTACCTATACCTACTGATTTTTTATGTTTAAGATAAATATGTAGGAATTATGTCTGATTCTCACGGAAGTAGGTATGCCACAGCCATATTCCTTTGAAAATATGTCGGTCAGTTCCTAATATTGTTTCTGGGCAAACGATATACAAATTAAGGATGTCTATTTTAACAATTACTAAGTAAGGACTTCGGGACCTTTCAATATCGTCCGGAATTTAAAAATGTTATTTCTGCTTCCTTGTTCTTCCGTTTATTCAGACATCCGTAAATACATCTTTCATACGGATTAGATCGAGATAGGTTTCGAAGCCATTGTGTATTTTAAATTTTGCACGAGCACCACGTGACACGAGTATCGTGCGAGCCGAGCGGCAGCCCACTGCCATACGCCTGCCCGGGAGGCACGCCGGCCAAATGTACCTAAACTGCGTAGTGGAAAACCCCCTGGTAGAGTACTCTCTGCCCCTCAGCACCATCTAATTAATAGCGTTACTATTATAACGGTATTACTACGGAAACTTTGGATTGCTCTCGTTCAGATGGCGCTTCAGACTTGGAGCTTCAAAAAGTTCTTACACTGTGGCTGTCTATATATGTATAGTCTCTGGCAAAGATAATGGAGTGAAAGAGACGTAGAGTAATGCCTGTTTCACGAACAAAAAAAAGCTCCGCTACTTAGCTGTTTATATATTTAATCCCGTTTCTGAGTGTAACCGTTATATTTTATAGTGTTTATTGCACAAAACAGAAGAAAATTTACAAATGGCGGACTTAATGCCAAATACCATTTTCTACTAATTAACCATTGATTAAACAGAGACATGATGGTTGGTGGAGCAGAAAATTTCAATTTAATAGACAATTGTTTTACAAATGCCACATAAAGCCAATACAATTATTATATCTTATTCCTGACATGGGCAAAAGGTTTTAATCCCTAAAATTCTGCGCTCCATCTCTCGCTGGCAAACCTTAAGTTAGGACTTTTAGGCTTCAGTTAGCGACGCGACCATGACTGTGCACCATAGGTTAGGATGGGAAGGATACACAGTCGATAAGCTTTAAGAATAGTATTTTATATTATAACGAATTAAATAAATATTCTGTGAAGAACAAGCCAGGCAAAATTGAACATGGTAGGCAATGTTATAGCACTCTACGCTATTTATTTTTTTGACGCGGGGGAAATGCATTTACGCATCCTCCCGGGGCTCGGGGAAGGCCCATAATTGGGGGCTATGTGGGACTCGCCCCTCCATAAGGGAGGGGAATACCCACTAAAAACCCTGCACGTCTACCACGACACCCCCCCGATTACGCTACTAACATAACCTAACCTAACCATGTTATTAAAATATTTATTGAATTATAACTGTTAACACCAAATCAATAAACCAGTCCATTAAATTACAAATAGCAACCTTTTACAATAATAGTCGCCATGATTATGATTAAGTGGCCTAAGTGTACCATCACGACCGATGAAAGGGAACCTTGAGCTCCCGGAAACATTATTGCTAGTTTATGCTTGTTTGAAATCTTTAGATCTTCTTAGTCATCAGTCAAGATCTATTACTATCAAGCTATATTGAACACTTTAATCCTAACGATTGTTCCATGGAAAAACACTCCGAGCTCTGCCATATCAATCGGCGATTTCAAGCTACTGAAACTAGTTTTCTTACCACTAGCAACCGTTAATCTGTTAGAATCCATTTCTGCTTAGTTCAATACATTAATATTTAGTTAAGATTTGTTAAAGTTGTTTAAACAATTGTAAGTAGTAATTTGTAATATTCTCACTTTTTATCTATTACTAGCTTTTTCCCGCGGCTTCGCCCGCTTACTAAAAGTACTAAAAAAGGAGGTTCTCAGTTTGACCCGTATGGTTCTTTGACTCAGTGGTATAAAAAAATGCGGTTTTCGGAAAAGTATTTCTAAAGAAAACATTGCAATAATTGTTAAATTGTTACGCTGACAACGACTTAATTACTACTACTAAGAGATTATGATTAATGCAGATTTCTACACATGAATAGAAGCTTTTCCCCGCGACTATGTCTGCGTGGAATTAGTAATCCACCCGCCTTACCCATCATAAGGAATGTCTTCTGCATAATGAGTATTATATATCCTTTCTCGGAACCCAAACTATCTCCAAACCAAAACATCTAAATAGGTTCAGCGATTCTTAGTCAGTCAGACCTGCGACTCAAACTATATCCATAGTTACCAAATTTTATCTAAATCGATTCGCATTTAAATTTTTTACATACGAAACTTCAACACCCATTTCACCCCCTTAAGGGTTGATTTTCGGGATAAGAACCATTCTGTGTCGTTTCGCGAGACATAAACTATATCAATACCAAGTTTCATCTAAATCGGTTCAGCTGTTAATGATTCTCCTTAAAACTTCCAATCCTCTTTGCTTAACATCCCTTTAAGGGTTGATATTCGGGATCATAACTATTTTGTCCCTTCCCGGGACAAAAACTATCTCTATACAAAGTTACATCTAAATCGGTTGAACGTTTAAAACTTCCCCATACAAACATTTAAACCCCCATTTCACCCCTTCAGTGTTAATTTAAGGAATAAAAAGCATCCAAATCCTTTCCCGGGTTTCAAACTATCTCTATATCAAGTTAAAATAAAATCAAGTTTCATCAAAATCGACTTACTTTTATAGACAGACACGCATTTATAATATTAAATTGCGATTGAATTGCAATTTGGCACAAATGTTTCAAGAATTTTCATATCCACAATATTAAATTTCAAAAACGATGCCAGTTTCGTAATTAACGTCCCAAAAAACATAAAAACGACACCCATATTGATATTTAGACATTTCAACCCCATCACACCCTAACAGGGGTGATGGTATTTCACGTCCGCGACGTTAGATTTTAAAATCGTTGTTATACCCAATACACCATAGAAATAATACCCATGTTCATTTTCAGACTTTGTGTCCACATTTTCTCCTTTTAGGGATTGAAATGCGTGTTTCAGGTTTTTTGAAAACGCATTTACTCATTTATCATTAGGAATACTCCCGTTAAGTTTCGAATAAAATAGTCTAACTAATCTTGTTTCGCCATACAAACTTTGAACCCCCATTTTACCCTCTTAGGGGTTGATGTTTGAAAAATCCTTTCTTAGTGCACCCATACACTTTATAAGGAACCTACGTGCCAAATTTGGAATCTCTAGAACCAGCGGTTTGGGCTGTGCGTTGATATGTCAGTCAGTCAGTCAGTCAGTCAGTCAGTCAGTCAGTCAGTCAGTCAGTCAGTTTTGTTTTTTTATATATTTAGAAGAAATAGAAGAAGAAGATGTATTAAAACGTGTAGATAGATGTAAGGAATAAACAAACTTTAAGGAATAAACAAAAC
Source organism: Pammene aurita (assembly GCA_947086415.1). NCBI lineage: Eukaryota > Metazoa > Arthropoda > Insecta > Lepidoptera > Tortricidae > Pammene > Pammene aurita. Next base: position 32,479,459 of record OX352302.1, on the reverse strand, counting down.
ATAATTTTAAACAGAAAAGAACCGACTTTACTAGCCTCCACCTCCAAAATCCAAAAGCAAATTCCCGAGCTACTCTAAAAAAATACTCAAAGCAAGGTGTCCCTACAACATTTGAAGAGTTCCCTCGGTTTCTCCAGGATCCCATCATCCGATCCTGACCTGATGACAATGGGACCAACTGTGAAGTTTTTCAAACAAAAACAGAATTTTCCAAATCGGACCAGCCGTCTTCGAATAATCGGTGAACATACATTAAAAAATATAACAAAAACAAAGATCCCGACGAATTGAGAACCTCCTCCTTCGAAATCTTGAAATCGGTTAAAAATACAAACACTAAAAGCGTGCAAAACAAACGTAAGTATCTCCCTTGTAACGTTCACGAAAATGCTCTAATATGCACCGTTTTTTTTCTTGTTCTTGAGCATACTCAAACGCTCGGAGCGTTTTTTTCGTGAAACAGGCATAAGGAAAGACTTTGTCCACTTATGGCTGCTCTCTAACACGGGCCATTCTACCAGTGTAAGGGACGAAGGTTTATGACGGAACGAGATCGCATTTCGTTTGCTCCCTCTAACGCATAGCTGCGTCCCCATGCTGGCCCATGACGGCCCATGGTATAGGGCAGCCTTTATGACCGCTTGTTCTGTGGGTGCTCTGAAGAACTGTTTGACTTACATTCTACCGCCGCTCGCCGTCGATCGAACGGGATGGTCTTATTACACTTTTAATAAGTACGACAGAGAAGGTGCTATTAACGTTGGTTCTAGTCATAGACCTTGTTGCCCTCCACCCATTACTTATAGCAGTAGAGGGTCACAAACTGACATAATTGGCGATTTCTTCAAGAATTTCTGTGTTTACTACGAGAAAACCTGATATTTTTCTTAGAAAGTTGTGTCGGCTAACGAAAACAATGGTAAATTGTTTTGTTTTGTGCTGTAGAAGTGATTTTATCGTCATCTATATCTATGTCTATCCCTTACGGTAGTATGCGTGTGCGGTCTCTAGTTAAACTCCTGCTTTGAGGCGGTTTCAAAGGAATTTCCTCCCGCGATCGCTCCGGCTGCGGAATAAGGGCGTTTTCTCGGGAGGTTAAATAGGCCATGTGGGATTACGGGAGCCCACATGTTCTATCAATACAATGTCAGTAAACACACATGATCCATGGGGGGTGCTAAAAGAGTAACAAACTTAGCAGCTGCACTGTCCCCTCTGGACCTTGCAGCACTTACTGGATTTTCTTCATCGTCTGCTTTCCCACTACTACTACCCTAGAGAATAAATGCCTATCTATATCCAGTGACACGTAGCCATACGATAAAAAAAAGTCAGTAAATTAAGAGTGGGTTGAGAAGCCGACTTAATTATTAAGATGTATGGCTTATAAAATAAATGAGATAAAAAAAAGAGTGGGTTGAGTTTTGAGTTGCACCACGCACAAACTGTCAAACTTTTCATACAAGCAAATTTCAACAATGACGATGACTGTAACAAATAGCTCAGTGCAAGCGGTCCTTAGAGTCGTGTTCAAACGCTCGATGATGTACTAAAATATTACCAAAGCCACAATTTATACCTTCAACATATCTATTAAAAATACAATTAGATGTAATTGTAAGTTCGACGCGCCATCAATTTGTAAATACCTGCTGTGTCGGTTAAAAATTGCTACTTAGGATCGTGGTTGTGAAATAGCTCTCATCACTTGCGATACACCATTTTGAATTGTGTCGGTTTTTACACACTTATTTATATCTAGACACGCGGTAGCGTATCAAGCCAAGTTCAAGTATAACAGAACTGGCGAGCAACACCTTGTGTAATATTACACGAACCATTTGGAGCCCCCTTTGACCCCCTCATAACTCAAAAACTATTTCACATAAACATGTCAAATTTGGCTTATATATTGAAACTTGCAAGATACATATGTTCTCCAAATTTCATAAACACACATCAAACAGTTATTTACATATTAACGTCTATATATAAGTATATTAACATGTTTTTATCACGTATGGACCCATAGATCAAAACTCTAACCCTGTTCCAGATGACCTAGAAAGTTCAGATTTGGCATCCAGATAAGTAGTTGGAATGCAAAGAAATAAATCAGAAAGTAGTAATTTTTTATCATTTTATTATAATTTTTCAATTAATTGATTCTATTAGGAAAACATACTTGTAGTGCCTATATGCGTAATATAAGAATTAGCAACAGAATTGATGACAGCCTGTCTTTATGTGGATTTTAATGTGTTCACGTGAATATATAACGAAACCATTTGGTATTAATTTAATTACGAATAAGAACTTCTAATAATTTCTGTACAAAAAGTCTTCAACTTAAGAACTTATATCCCATCAAAAACATAAATGTGAAATGAGAGCCAAGTTCAATATACTATATATTAGTATATATGCCTTGGTTGTTGACTGCAACGACAAAATAAGTGAGATCTAAATGGGTGCCAAGTTCAATGGTCAGTCTTGAAATATATTTATAACAACATAATTTTTTTATAACAACTCAAAATATAATTTCTTTTGTCTCGGAGTAGCCTCATTCCCTAGAGACCGCGTCCCCAAGTGGCGGATCGGGAAATGCCCTCTCGGACGAGGTACCTAACTCGCCCGAAGGGTAGGAGGGAAATAAAATACCTCTCACGGACCACAAGGCCGGAGATGGACACTCCGTAATTAAACCTCACCAGTGGGCTTCTCTGACATATTCGGAATCTAGGCTACTGGTGTACTGTGCGTCTAAGTTGGGGCGTGCAGTAGAGATGGCGGCGGAAGAACCCTCTGGTCAACGGCGGCTCTCAAGTCTTCCAGGAAGGCAACAACCTTGGCGTCAGGTGGCAATCGGCCGTAAAACCGTAAAGCCAACATCAAATCTTCTAATCATGCAAAGTACAAAAAGAGAAACGATAACCACTAGGGCGTACCCCGCAAGCGACGACAGCAGCGATCGAAATACTACGAATACTAGGGCGTACCCCCGAAGCGACGACAACGTCATTAGGGCTCCCCAATAAATTCCCAAGTTGCGAATAGCAAGCTGGAACGTGGGCTCGATGACCGGACGAAGCGCTGAGCTGAGTGAGGCTTTATATGGTAGACGCATCAACATCTGCTGTATCCAGGTAACGAGATGGAAAGGGTCAAAGTCACGCAATATTGGGCACAACTACAAACTCGTGTACCACGGAACTTGCCAAAAGAACGGAGTTGGAATACTTGGAATAGCTATAGATCAGGACTTTCAGGACCGCATGGTAGAGGTGAACAGAATAAAAGTTATAACCTATAAAAGCGTTGGCGCCTGCAGTCAGATAGACTACATTCTAGCAGATCGTGGTCGGTTAAAGACATTCAGAGATTGTAAAGTTATTCTTGGAGAACCGTTGACTTCGCAACACCGACTACTAATTGCCGAATTTGTAACTCCTAGGCCAATCAAGGTGAAAAAAGATAAAGTTTTTAAAACCCGCTGGCACAAATTAGATCGAGAAGAAGGGCTAGACCTGTGTAAAGACGTTGCTGAATATACTCAAACGCTGGCTGAGGTGGAGGGAACGGCCAATGAAATGTGGAGTGACTTCCAGTCTTACTGTGGCAAAAAAGCCAAGCAATATCTTGGTATATCCAAAGGTAGTATCAACGGCAACAAAGATACATGCTGGTGGAACGAAGAGGTCAAAGATAAATTGGAAGTGAAGAAGTCACTCTTCAAGCAATGGCAGGCCACTCAAAACCAACATGACCTGGAAGTATACAAAATGGCAAAGGAAACTGCAAAGCGTGCCGTGACTCAAGCCAGGGCCACTTCCAGAGATGACTTCTACTCAAAACTTGAAACTGCCTCAAATGATAAAGATATCTTTAAAATCGCGAAACAAAGGCATAGGAATCTAGACACGCGGCAGCGTGTCAAGCCAAGTTCAACCAAAGGAAATGGCTAGCCAGCGTCGAGTGTATATTACACGAACCATTTGGTGCCACTTTTGACCCTTCTATAACTCAAAACCTCTTTAACGTAAACACATAAAACTACGTGTGTTTAATTATATCCATAAGGACATCTAGAAGCCCAAATTTCATGAAGCTAGCTCAAACGGTTGTAAAGATATGAAGGTCAAAAAGTCGTAAATTTTAGCACTGACTGACTGACTGACATATAGTACCTAAATCTAACCTACTTCCAGATGACCTAGAAGGATGAAATTTGGAATCCAGCTCGGTAATTGTGTGTAAGCGTAGGAAAAATATAAAAAAAGTTGAAAAATAGGGGGGGTCCTCATACAATTTTTTTTATTATTATTGTATCGTTGGAACCGTTACAAGCAGATATTTGAAACCATCCCAATATATGTATTATTATATGTGCTATATAACAGAAATATAAAAATAAAGTTAAATCAAAACATAAGTGGTGTCCCCATACAAAAAACTTGTAATACGCGCTAAACGACCGGCCAACGTTGTGTCGTCGGCGGCGCGCGGCACCACATAATTATACATAGAACAGAAGTAAATCTACATAAAAGCGCTCCCGAGCAACACATAAAACATAGGCATCGCTTACGAATACCGATTTAGTTATTTATTGTTTTATTACATTTATGTTCATCCTGCTTCTTTCTCAACGATGAATTAAATGATTGTCATACTATAACCACAAACGTTCTTCGTGCCTAAACCAGTAAGAGTATAAAAGTGAAGTACATACATGAGATTCAATAAATAAATAAATATACTTTATACAACCCGTTCGCTATAAGAGAGAATGTAGACAATAGCATAAAAAAGAAAACCATGCAGCGAAAACGCAAGAAAAAACATTAAATCTCAATACCTGCCTAGTTTTCTTTACAAAAAGTAATGATATCCCACCAAAAACATAAATGTAAAAAAGGAGAGCCAAGTTCAATACAAAAATTATGCTTGGCTTGTGGGCTTCGCCGCAAAAAGAATGGAGATCTAAATGAGTGCCAAGTTCTATGCAAAATCCAAATATGTATTTATAGGAACAAAATAACATTATGAACAAGTATTAAACTCTATTTCTTTGTTTTATTGGATACCTATAACAATTGCTGTTATTTAAAAATGTGAGATCTTAAAGTAGGTTAGATTTGACTTGGCCAGTTTTTATCAGAATTAAAATATATATATATATGTTGAATAACTTTGTAAAATGACTGATGTAATGAAAACTGGCAGAATAGAAATATAAGACCTGAGATGACCCAGGACCGCCCGGCCTGGCGACGCATGATTAGAAGGGCCGACCTCAAGTAAATGGGAAGGAGCCAGGCAAAAGAAGAAGAACTCAAAATATAATTTCTTCTTGAACTTAGGATAATATATTGAAGCCTAAGGTTTGACTTGGCTAATTCTCATATACGAATTGTATTATAGCCTTCGCAAGTTCTAAAGCTGTGAGTTCTTATTTTATTCTTCCAAAAATTTGACTTGTCGGTAGAAACTAACCATAGGGCTCTTCCATGACTGCTTTAGTAAGTACTTAATAATATGAGAACTAGATAAGTCAAACCTTAGGCTTCAATTATATTATCCTAAGTTTCAAAAATAATATGAGGTTTCTTTGAACATTTTGTGATTAGGTGAATAGTTTCAGAAATAATCGTTTCGAAAGTCGGAAAAATAGCTGTAACTTTTGAACCGTAAGTCCAAAAAATATGAAAAAATTTGAGAAGATGCGGGGTATCATATACTTTCTACGAAAATTATTTTGAACATTATCAGTTGAGCCATTTTTGCGTTATTTCCAAAAAACTTCTTCCATAGGCATCAGATACGACCTTTTGGCATTAGTCGGGTTCTTATTCCATTGAAGCTACGGAACCCTCCATTATGCGTGGTCCGACACGCACTTGGCCGGTTTTTTTAAAGAACCCCCAACTCAGCAAATTGCCACAGCACTCAAGCTATTGCACTGGTTTTCAGTGGTATTTATTATTATCGTCATTGATGTTGATTCAAATTTTGTAAGCATCTTATTCCCGGTATCTGAATGCGCTAAAATTTTGTATAGTTCCGTAATTTATATGGCAATGTAATAATGAACTTGCACGCTGATCTGATTATGGAGTCGGAAGGTTACCTAAGGAATTCCTGGAGGAAAGAACACCGAGCCCTAGCTCATTAGAAAAGTCTAGAGGAGCAATCACGGTTTCCGCGATGGAGATTTTCACTAGATGGCAGCACCATGGCGAGAGGTCTAGCTGTCATAATCATGTTTTTAGGGTTCCGTAGCCAAATGGCAAAAAACGGAACCCTTATGGATTCGTCATGTCTGTCTGTCTGTCCGTCCGTATGTCACAGGCATTTTACTCGGAAACTATACGACGTATCTAAATAAAATTTACATATAAGGTGTATTTTGTATGCAGCTACTTAGTTATGAAATTAAATTTGAAAAAAAATATTTTTAGGGGGGCGCTCCATACAGGTAACTAAATAAAAATAAAAATAAATCAACCAAATATCAACATCTGACACATCAATCGATAGGTCTTTCAAAATAACATTGAGGTTTCTTTGACAATTTTGTGATTAAGTGAATATTTTGTGAAATAATCGCTTCGAAAGTCAGAAAAGTTGTGTAGCCCCCCCCGTAACTTATGAACCGTAAGTTCAAAAAATATGGAAAATTTTTAAGAGATGCGCCGTATCATATACTTTCAACGAAAATTGTTTTGAACATTATCGGTTCAGCGATTTTTGAGTTATCTCCAAAAAACTTCTTCCATAGGCATCAGATACGACCTTTTGTTATTAGTTTGGTTCTTATTCCATTGAAGGTACGGAACCCTCCTATGCGTGGTCGTGGTCGACACGCACTTGGCCGGTTTTTTTAGGGTTCCGTACCTCGAAAGGAAAAAACGGAACCCTTATAGGATCACTTTGTTGTCCGTCTGTCTGTCTGTCTGTCTGTCTGTCTGTCAAGACCATTTTTCTCAGGGATGCGTGGAGGTATCAAGCTGAAATTTATATCAAATACTCAGGTCTATTGTCCCTTGGAGCTGTGAAAAAATCAAACTTAAAAGCCAACGCAATCAAAAGATACAGTCGTTTATGCTGCAAATATTAGAGTTTTTCGGCACTCGCAAAACCTACGGGGTACTTCCCGTGAACTCAGAAACTTGAAATTTGGCACAAAGCAACGTCATATAGCATAGACAACGGAAAAATTACAAAAAGTAGAAATTTTTAGTAAAATCATACAAAAAAATTTTTATTTTTATTTTAAACTTACTACCTTTTTCCTCGTAAACGCGTGGAGGTAATAAATTGAAATTCATGTCAAATACTCAGGGCTATAGGACCTTTCAGATGTAGCAAAACCAAACTTTTATGTCAACGCAATCAAAAGAAATAGCAATTTAAGTTGCATATTTTGAAACCGAGTACTTGCAAGAAACTCAAAACCTAAAGGGTACTTCCCGTAAACTCAGAAACTTGAAACTTGGCACGAAGAAATGTCATATAGCACAGACAAAGGAAAAATTACGAAAAGTAGACATTTTTAGTAAAATCATACAAAAAATATTTTTTAAATTTTAAACTTACTACCTTTTTCCTCGTAAACGCGTAGAGGTATTAAATTGAAATTCATGTCAAATACTCAGGGCTATAGGACCTTTCAGATGTAGCAAAACCAAACTTTTATGTCAACGCAATCAAAAGAAATAGCAATTTAAGTTGCATATTTTGAAACTGAGTACTTGCAAGAAACTCAAAACCTAAAGCGTACTTCCCGTAAACTCAGAAACTTGAAACTTGGCACGAAGAAATGTCATATAGCACAGACAAAGGAAAAATTACGAAAAGTAGACATTTTTAGTAAAATCATACAAAAATTATTTTTTTAAATTTTAAACTTACTACCTTTTTCCTCGTAAACGCGTAGAGGTATTAAATTGAAATTCATATCAAATACTCAGGTCTATAATACCTTTCAGCTGTAGCAAAATCAAACTTCTATGTCAACTTTTACTTATATACCTACAGGTTTGTACGGAACCCTCGGTGCGCGAGTCCGACTCGAACTTGGCCGGTTTTTTTTTCTTTTAATTAATGGCTTTTACTGCTCGCCTATTTTAGCGAGGTGAATTCTGCTAATGTCAATGTACACTTAGGATTTTATTCATTTTCGTAAAATAAAATAAAAGCAACGTTGTTCGGTTAAGGCCTTGTTGATTGTAAAGTGATAGCCTCCTTACAAACATGTGGGTGGCCGGGACCCCGGATAACCGTTTGTTCAAATAAAGGGTGGTTACTCGCGTTTTGGGACTAATTTTTCATTAGCTGCACACTTGTTCGTTAGGTCACCGCACAATAAGCTATCAATATTACACACTGAACTACGTAAATGAGCAAAACACAAAAAACTATTCCAAAGACGATGCAGCCATCTTGAAGCGTAAACGATTATCCGTTTGGTGGATTTTGACAGCTGCTCTCAAAAAGAACCATATGGTGAACTATTGAATGGGTTTTCCAATGGTACCTACGTACGTTTTTGGCGCAGCAGACTAGTCATCTTGTTAACGTATTGTGATTTTAATTCCAAAAGGCCGTAACTGCTACGACTGTCCTCTTAATATACAACGTTTTGACAACCATTGTGGTTAAATAGTGGTCTCTAAAAGGTCCGAATCATTTAGTGTAATATGCGTGACCTAGTTATCCCATTTATGAGTTGAAAATGGGTTATTTAATTTATTTAATTGGGTTTTCTACCGCTGTTGGATTGCATTCATATGCCGATAGAACGGATGAACCGATACATAAGGGCAGTTTCGATAAATGACAATTTGAGTAGCTATATTAAGTTTATATTGGAAAATGCGTATTAATATTATCTATTGTTTTTTTCTACTATTCGACTTTAATGCTGGAATTAAGACTTTGTAGACCGAATCACTAGCGCATACTTTTCGATGGAGCGCACATTTTAGCATCGTCGACTATTCTAAAATGATTTTTTTATACAAATTCGGGGGTGGGGGGGGGGGGGGCACAATCCAACGGGAGATTGTATAGAGGCAGCAGATTGTAACAGATTGTAGAGGGATCAGACTGTCATAGGCATTCGTCGACGTCTTTTGCTGGGAACTGTACACGTTTTTATAACAAAGTCCCCGCTGATGTAGTGAATTTGCCACTAAATAAATTCAAGTCTTATGTTAAGCGCTATTTGTTGAGGAGAGAGTACTATACTTTAAAGGAATTCATTGAGGATAACGATGCCTTTAAGCCTGTAGCTTGATATAGTTAGTACAATACAAATTATTAGGTACATTACTCTATGAAGCAGCTTTACTAGTGTCCAGTATTACCTGTTTTTCATTTTTATTTTATTTTGTTTTTATTTAGTATTTGGACACTTAGAGACGTTATACATCTCTAAGTCTTGCATTCGCAAATATTTATATGTATAGATATATATTTAATGATCCTGACGCTTAGAGACATGTACATCTCTATGTCACTTTTATATTGTAATTTAGTTCACGCATGTAAAATACGAGCACAGAATATTGTTTCTCACCAGACTAAACATGGCTAGTTTTTATTAATTAATAAAGCCCGCCAGCTTGAACATGTCATGCTCGCTTAAAAGGCTCTGCTTATGGTGGCGTCGTTGATCGGGTCGCCACTTTCCCGAAGAAAGGTTGAGGGAGGCGATGGCTGAGATATGCGTCATACTCGTGAACGGGTGCTGTTTGTGGAGACCGGTCTGTTTAGGCTAACTGGGGCAACACATTTACGTAACTTTTTATTAATCATATTTAATTTTAGTTTAATTGGCTTTAGACACAACATTCGGTGCTTGATTATCCATATTTTTTTATTCAAGACACTTGGAGACCTTATACATCTCTAAGTATAATTTAGAAATAGTATGTTTATTGTATACTAGAATCACTTAAGTACTTTTTTTTATATTATTTAAATTCAAAGTTTGTTTCTAACTGTTGATGATGGATTATTATAATTTGGAAATTTATGTAGAAGACACAGTTCAGGTAAGAAAGTATATCAAACTTGTATGTAATTTATTTTCAATAGTCAGATTTGGACTCATCTTTTTTCTTTGGTATTTTTCTTAAACTATAACCTATTGTTGGTTAATCTAACCTTGGTTTGATATGTTTTCTTATAGAACAACGCACTATATGTATTGTTTAGTTTTGATGTACTGTTGTTTTGAAAAAATAAGTCCCGCCGAGTTTCTTGCCGGACATAATTCTTCTCGGGTCAGAGGTGTAGGGTTAGAACCGGTGTAGTTTGATTTTTTTTCTCTCTCTTTTACTTTGACGTGTAAAAGTGCCCTTGTGGCCTACTTACTGAATAAATGTTTGAGTTTGAGTTGAGTTTGAGTTCGAACTCCATTCTTACCGACTTACCTATTTTGAGTACTCGTAGAAAAAGTATTGTATACAATAGTGACATAATTAAGCTTATCAATCTCGTACCTTACTTAGGCCACTCGGCAAGTTTCGTAGCCTACTCGTAAGCACGGTAGTCGACTAAAAAGCTCTTTATTATGTCACGACTGTAAAAAATACTATTATTCATTGTAATAATATAACTTTCAACTTTAAAAACTTCGCTGAGGTCATATATTACATCTTACTTCCAAGAGTTCCAAGTATAAAATAACAACATGCTAGCTAACTGTAGATCAATATCTACTCATTATGAACAATTTAACGTAAAAACATTAACAATAAAACTTACTCATCATTTTCTATGAAGCCACACAGGAACTTAAAATTACTTAACGGAAAAGCCGATTGAAAAAAAATGCTGCACGAAGTTACATTGTTAGAATGAATACAACTAATAAAGTTAATAATGTTACTTAATTACGAACTTTTGAAAACAGAATCACAATATAAAACACAAATCTTCATCTAACTTGAACGCGGAACGGTCAGATAATTGAACAAAAGAATGATTACTTAAGTATTAGCTAAACGAATAATATCTTCAACACCATAGCCCATTATTCTTTCAATTTGGTTTACAATTTAGGAACCGGGTTTGTCCTTAAACTACGTCCGGACATGGTTATATCCTTAAACTACGTCCAAAAGAGAGGTATGTGTACTGCGAATGTCATCTCGCTATGTGGCGTAGGGCACAGCACAGCGAATATTATCTCGCTCAAATCTGGAGCAGAGCCCGACTGGGGAAGTACAGAAAACCACAGCCAAATAGCACTGGCACTGCAATGGACTCATAGTGTTGTGTTCCTGCTGGTGAGTAAGGTTGCCAGAGAGTTCAAAGAGGACCCAGTGTGTTGACAATGAGGAACCCTCTTGTTCATTTAGCCGTCAACACAGTGAATCCTCCTTTTAGTAAAGGGTCGGCAACGCGCATGTGACACCTTTGGAGTTGCAGGCGTCCATAGGCTACGGTAGCTGCTTACCAATAGGCGGGCCGTATATTTGTTTGTCTCGGTCGTGGTATATAAAAAAAGTCCCAACGCCCCAGGCCGGGTCACGGGTCATTGACGTACCCGTGAATGGGTTCTACCAGACGTATTCATAGCAATTGATCCTCTCAAAAGGCCTGCTGCGTATTGGATGCAGAAGGCCTGTAATAAAAATAAAAATAAAAAAAACAACTTTACAGGTATCGTAAGACTCCGTCCGCAAAAGAGCGTTAGTCAAAGACGTACATAGAACCAATGATCTAAAAATGATAACAGGGAACTATTGGATAAGGGTAACGCACGACTGATCACTGCGGAGATCATTAAACCAGCATAATTCTGCTGATACTAGCCTAGGATAGGAAAACATCGTGAGGAAACCGCACCTAACCCCAAAACGCCTAGTTTCCCCTCTGGATTAGAACTTAGAAGGTCAGATGGCAGGCACAGTCGTAAAACCTAGAGCCTACGTTAATTCAAGGGATTAGGTTGCCAAACGAAACTCAAGCTCAATTGAGCAATGCGAAAAGCTGGGACATACGCTAGAAGGATGATGACACGCACAGGTCTGCCAGACCGCCGGATCCGTTTTCATACACACCAAGGCATCATCGTCCATTCCACCTCAATATTGATAATCGAAGTACCCTGTCACACTCAGTGTTAACCCACTCACGGTTGTTGTTTTATTGTTACGTTACTGTGACAAGGTGATAAATCGGTCAGCTACTTACTTTACCGCTCCTAGGTCCGTCTAGTCACGCTTTCCTATCAACGAAAACGCATAAAAGCATATATTTTGTGAACCATATACTAGTAATTTTAAGGGTCATTATTGTTTGTTTGGTAATCTATTGTAAACTAAATGTCAGGTGGCAGTCACAGCTAGTGATGTGCACATTTTTTGCACCCGGGAATAACTGAATGTTAAGTAGGTATATATTGTAACATATAAAAAAAATGTTGCTGTTTTTTTTTAAATAAATATATTCCGAGAAAACTGGGTCATCAATAAGTTTCATTTAACATTTTAATAGTGGTTAAATTGAATTTTGTGTGCATTTAATTTTGATACAAGTATTATTTTGACAAAAACGGGACTTAATCGCGTACTTTTATTATTTTCCTGACATATCGAGCGTGTCGTAACGCACGTGGTCGCAGGCAGACTGGTACTCGTACAAGCAGCTTTATTTGTTTTATTTTGAACTTTGCAGAATAATTCTAATTTTCGACTACTATATTATTCCGACTATAATGACTATTACAATGATTACAAAATCAAATAAAATCGTATACCAATAAATAAATAAAAAAAAAAAAAAAAAAAAATATTTATTTCAGATCAAAGATCCATATTATGTTAGTACTTATACTCTAGACTTAATAACTATGTTAGTTTGAGCAGACACATAGAATAAAAACAAAAACCAAATAAAAACAAAAAAAAAACTTCCTATTTGGCCCTTCCAATGGCGACTTCGACCCAGTATTTAATTGTAGGGCAGTCTAGGCTTTCCGACAATGTCCTGAGGAGGCTATTGCCACTGCAACGCACTCGCCTAAGTAGTGATCCAACACGCTTGCGTCTGATTGCGAAAAAGTCATCACTTCGCGCTTCCGCAATACCAATATTGTTACTTATTGAATAGGTTCGGACCCGGGGTATGTCCTTAAACTACGTCCGGACCTGGGTATGTCCTTAAACTACGCCAAAAAGAGAGGTATGGGCACTGCGAATGGCATCTCGCTAAGTGTGGTAGGGCACGTTCAGCGAATGTCATCGCTCAAATCTGGAGCAGAGCCCGACTGGGGAAGTACCTCCACCTTACAGAAAACCACAGCCAAATAGCACTAGACCCTACTCATAGTGTTGTGTTCCTGCTGGTGAGTAAGGTTGCCAAAGAGCTCAAAGAGGACCCAGTGTGTTGACGATGAGGGACCTTCTTGTTCCTTTAGTCGTCAACACAGTGAATCCTCCTTTTTGTAAAGGGTCGGCAACGCGCATGTGACGCCTTTGGAGTTGCAGGCGTCCATAGGTTACGGTAGCTGCTTACCATCAGGCGGGCCGTATGCTTGTTTGCCACCGTCGTGGTATTAAAAAAAAAAAAAAAAAAAAAAGCTTAATATGGATTAATCGCGTGTTAGCACTAATTTTATATTGGTTATCTGCGCATCAGCAATCGAATCGTAAGTAGTAGGTTTAATTTAATTTTTACTGTATGTTTTCTATTTCTTTACGTTATATATTGTATTATTTAATGGTTTTATTGCCCGAAATAAATAAGCATTCGTTCATTAATTCATTCATTCATAGCTTTGCACGCTTTTCCTGAACTTAACCAGAAATATTTCCCATCTGCGGGATTTCCTTAGACACGGCTCGTTACTAGTCGTGGCGAAGGGTTATCACGACAGATCTTCATGAATTAGATTGGTTTGTTGTTGACTCAATTTGTTCACACAGTCTGCAACTTAAACATCTATACCATTTAGAAACTTATCACCAGCGAATAAGGGTCATAACTGTGCAAATATTTTGTAATCCAGATAATCCAGATAATCCAGATTTGATTGTAATCCAGACTTTCGATCGGCTTTGCTCACGTTTTTGTTTAGGGGTCGTATATGCATAGTGCATGCAACACGTAAAGCCAACGCCTTGATACTCATGTCAGATAACAACAATACTCTATTATATTATACCTAAATACTCTTAGAGAATTAAACCCGGAGTATAATTAGCCATGTCTGTCATTTTCTATACAAAAAAAGTCTGCCGTATGGGGGGGAGGGGAACGGTAAATGTATGGATGTACAAATAGCCACGTCAGATAAACGTCAGTCCATCCCTCTAGTCCCGTCCTTTAAAGGGATAAGTTCGCCTTTGTACGTATATGTTGTGTTATATGTCTTTCGTTGTTTTCTTGTACAATAAAGTGTTTTACTACTACTACTACATGTGTATGACCGCCGGTCATATGTTTTCGGCAGAGGGGAACGCTTGTTAATGGCGACTCCGGTTGGTTGAATTCTCTAAGTAAATACTAGTAGTCCGCCTCGAATTAAGAGCTCGTTCTTCAATTTAGGCACACTACAATGCACTTATGCAAAAAACTACCACCGGTTCGAACCTTACAACTCTGACCCGAGAAGTATCATGACTAGGCATCGGAGTTTTTGTCGCATGGTAAGACTAATAGCAAGCTATGGAGTCGACATTTGCCATAAATGTAAACTCTTATTCATAGTCATACTCATTTATTGAATTTATCTTAAAATGCCTTTAGAGCGGTCGGTCGTGTATAAATTATCTTAGTCGATATACAAAAAAATATTTTTCTATTAGATTATGAATTCAGAACTTCAACTATTTTAACGTACAACTGTACACAGAACATTAATACATTTTTGATATTTTGCACGGATAGTGCTTGCATACATGCTTCTCGCTGGCAAAATTTTAAAAAGAAAATTTTACAATATGAAACATATTACGTGTTAAGCACACGCACTCCATCGAGTTGCAGAAGAAATAAGATCTGAGCATGACGATTAACTTCGTCATGCTCATATATTATTTCTTCACTTTGATCTCAAACGTCAAAAAGATATTTCTCAAATCGCCACAAAGAACGAGGCTATTTAAAGAGATGGTTCCCGATGTGCCATTACCCCCGCAACCAGTAATAACGAGGTGGGCTACTTGGCTGAGTGCTGCTTTCTATTATGAAACTTATTATGAAAAAATAAAAAGTGTTATATTTGAATTAAATAGCAGAGAAGCTATCGCAATATCAAAAGCCCAAGCCGCATTGTCGAACGTAAATATCCAAAAAGAACTAAGTTTTATAAAGGATAACTATGAACTTATTGTCGAGTCGATTACAATGTTAGAATGTACCAACATATCCATAAAGCAAACTTTCCGTATATTAGACAAAATTAGAAGTATTTTACATGTTTCGGCCCTGAAACAGTTCAAGATAAATTGGATAAAGTACTCTACAGAAATCCGGACCTCGTAGAGGTTAGAGCCATGGCAAATTCTCAGCAATTCGAAAGAATATTAGAATACGCGACGTCAGTAGCGTGCACAGAGATATGAGACTGGGTAGGCAAAAAAAAGAGCTAGTAACTTACCAAAAAAATTGCGTGATGGTTTTCATTTCGTTGTTAAGGTCAAGTCAGTTAATAATGACGGAGTCGTAAAAGTTGGGAAGGATACTGTTTTAATGTTTGAAAACAATAAACATTTGTTTGTGTTAACTGAAATTCCGATGTACACCGGCCCTTTTCAATCACTTCTTTTTTTTGCTAAAGAAGGCTTTGAAAAAACATCATTTTTAATAGTCTGCACACCCACACCCACCGTACAACTTTCACAATTTAAAATATCCATTTTGTCACTAATAACAAATTACCGGCAATTATTATCGTGTTATCTCACCAAAACAAACAAAAAATGGCGGCCTAATAAGAAATGCAAAAGCCGAATAAAACGAATAAAAAGAATTGTCTCGCATTTGCACTAAATTATCATAAACAATGCTACTTTTTGAAATAGTCACGTAACCATTGGAATCGGAACTATTCGGAAACCTTCGGCCGTCATCGTTTAGGAGTCAAGTGGCACGATAGACACTGCCTTTCTGCGTGTAATTGTGTGCGTTACTTGTATCTTTGTTTACTCGTATTTATAGGAACGCCCACTACACTGTAACCGCGTAACTACGACTCACGGAGACGCACACATAGAAAGGTGTAGAAGGAAATGTTTTCTGTCTTTACCGTGCAAGGCACGCAGCGGCGCTAGTGCCGCGTGGTGTAGACTTCGTCGCGATACTATATAGATGATGACTATTGATAACAATGTTTAACCGGTAGATGGAGCGCTTATAAAATTTTAGAATGTTTTATGTGGATAAAGTGGAAAGTTATATGGATTACTTATAGTACGATCGGGTGTAAATTAATTCGTTTAAAAGGATGGGTATCGGAATTATAGTAGGGTAGGCAGTGTCTTTTTGTCTTTATGAAGTGCACGCCACTGCGCGACGTTAACATCAGTTGATGTAGAACGATCGTTTTCTAGTCACAAGTGGATATTTGATCATCATAGAACCCGATTTACCCCCGAAAATATGGAAAAGGTCGCAGTTCTTTACACATTTCATAACTGTAATTATGAAAAGGATGATGCATATATCATGTCATATCGGGACTTTGAAGCTCTTATTCCTGTAGCTTCATGTTCTATGGAAATTTCAACTAATTAAAAGATCCAACATTCTATTGCCTAAAATATGTCTTGGTTCTCATTTCAACTAAGTCCGGATGAATTCATAATTGTAAATGTAAATATCAGTTTACGTGCCTATGTCTAAATCTTCAGATGTACTGTAAAACGATACAACTGCGAATAGGTAATTCGCCACTAGTGTGGACTAAAACATTCCCTTCTGCCGTGTTTTAATTCATCGCATCGTCGTTCGTTGAGAATTTTCTATTTTCGCACTTATATCGCGATGTACTAAGCTCGTTTTATTTTGATACCTACGTCTACTCGTAGTGTCCTTGTAAAAATGACGACTGCGGAACCATATATTGAGCCTGGCCCAAAATGTTCTCCTATTTTTATATACATATTTTTTTACGTGTTTTAATGTATCGTGTTGTTTGTTGTAAGTAATACTTATTTTCCAAAGATAACATTAAATAATCGTTTCTAAACTCGTGAACGTTGTTGTCCTTCATTGCAAAAAAATACCTAACTAATTAAATAAATGAGTATGAGTATGAATAAGAGTTTACATTTATGGCAAATGTCGACTCCATAGTCTTGCTATTAGTCTTACCATGCGACAAAAACTCCGATGCCTAATCATGACCGAAAAAATACTCGGCGGTACTTATTTTTTAAGTAATGCAGTAAATCTTAAAAATACACAATAATGCGTAGTCCTTACAGAAAACATCAACAGTTTAAGAGAAGACCGTGAAAACTATTGTGTAAAAAGAAAAGGAAAAAAATGTTATGCTTTCTTTTCTTCCCTGCACTGTGTCCTCTACTATTACTTCTAGGACTAAGATTAAGTAAATGCTAGATGATTTTGTATGTAATTTCCTTATCTTATATCCGATCTTATCCATGTATACTTGAAGGATTCGACAGTAACATTTAAATGCTCTAGTAGCTTACATCTTAAATGCAAAAGATCTGTCTAAACCAAGGTTAGTACTAAGACATCTTCACATAAAGGGATTATTACCACGCAAACGATAAAGTACACTAATCACACGTATATAAGAAACAAATTTCCGTAGCATCAAATCTAGACCATCTACAATTCAATGCATGTGAATCGTTCGTCTTTAAAATTTCTTATTTTCGTCTCAATTGTTTCTGAAATAGAGTTCGAAATCGCTTGAATTTGCTATAGTGTTAATCTTCAAGTATTTTTATCGTGTAATTAAAGTAGTATATTAATTTGTCTTTTGCTTCACTTATCGTAGATTAGGAGTAATGAGTGTAATAAATAACTTGAATGAAAAAGTTTATTCATGTGCTTTAAATGTGGAAGCGGTCAAGGTTAGGCAACAGATATAGCTCAAGAGGCATCATTATCATATATTTAAAAGATAGGTTCTTGTCTGTGTAGCATTGTCTTTTACAGCCTGATACAGCGCGACGTTTATTTTTTCCGTTACTTGATCCTTCCTTTTGGCTTTCCTTTCTCTTCTCTTCCTTTCCTTTCTGCTTCAACTCTATCTTCTATGACGTTTCGTATAAACTCGTCGTGTCGTAGCAGGTTTCCAAGTATCTTCCCTTTCCTGTTATCTATAGTTCTCAACAAAATGGACACTAAAGTAGTCCTGAAATAAAGTAGCAGTGTACAATCTTGTGTATTTTTTAATTTAGTGCTAATTTTTAAGCAGTATATTTATTTTATTAATCCGTAGATACAATACTAATAAATAAAAATACAATCATAATAGAATATGTGAGCATATTTAAGTTTTCGCGTTTTTAATTCAACATACTTTGTAACCTTTTGAACAACATAATTTGACAATCTTCAATCGACATCCGCTACAATGCCACAATTGTATTTCCATTTTCACAACCCGTTTTATGCTTTTCAGAATTTCATCTTACCAAGAAGCTACATTAATTAACTGTATTTTAGCTAGGATAGTCAGGAAGACTCTCTAATCTAACCTCTGACAAAGATTTTTCTATGGGAGATAATTTTCTATGAAAAAAGGCAAATACATTTAATCTAGACACACGGCAGTGTGTCCGCCAAGTTCGAGCAAAAAAAAAGCGACACACCGGCCGTGGGTTATATTACACGAACCATTTCGGGCCAATTTCGACCACCCTATAACTCAAAACATATTTTATCTACGCATATGAAATTTCGAGTGTCTGTTGACATCCCCTTAATTGTCAAGAATACAAAATTTCATTATTCTACCTATAGCAGTTCTTGAGATATTGACGTCAGAAAATCGCTATTTTTACTATACACTCACTCACTGACTCACTCACTGATTCACTGACTCATCAAAAACCTAGACCACTTCCAATGGTCGTACTGACTTGAAATTTGGCGTGGAGATAGGTCTTAAGGTCAAAGTAAAGGGAAAAATCTGAAAACGGCCAAGTGTGAGTCAGTTTTAAAAATAGCGAAGGTGTAACTTTGTTCTACTATGAAGTCATAATGAACTAAATGGGTATATCTTCCAATGGTCGTACCGAACTGAAATTTGGCTCGAAGGTTTGTCTTTAGGTCGAAATAAAGTAAAAATCTGAAAACGGCCAAGTGTGAGTCAGTTTCGAAAACAACGAATTTGTAATTTTGTTCTACTATAAGTAGGTATGGAGTGGAAATGGATAAGACTTATTTAAATTTAGATACATACCAATTTAAGACAATACATGTTTGTCTTAAAGACAAGAACAATAAAATTGTTCACCACTCTGTGTGTGTCTGTTGCGGGAACCGAACCCACGATTTACGAAGTGCAAAGCAGGTCACTAGGTACCAGTGTTGGCCGATAATTTCAATTAGAATTGAAAATTGATCAATAAGATTGAAGATTAATTTCGTAACTAATCAATTACACTAACATCAATTTTTACTAACGTTAGTTCGCATTGATTTTGTGACGTCGTCAATTACACTAACCGTCAATTAGAATTAACCTATTAGTTACACTAACGTCTCGAAAATTTAATAAGAATTACAGTTAATTAGATTAACGTTAGTGTAACTAAATTAATCCTGTCTTACACTAATAATTAATTTTAAAACTGCATCTCGGGTTCGGGTTGGGGGATGTAACTTGGCAAGTTTTAATAGAAAATTATATACTTGACACATTGCAGTCCAAAGGTGTCGATTCATTGCTTTGAAAAGGTGTGTGGTGTGTGAAAACTTGCCAAGTAACATCATTAAAAAGTACTGAAAATAATAAATGTTATCAGGAAACTGCTAAAAAAACCGGTGTGCGTTTCTCTGACTATTATAATTTTAGGTATTTCTATGTAACGTGATACTTATTCAAAATGTACCTTAAAAACTGCTGGAAATCAAGTGTGCATTCCTATAACTATTTATGATTTGAGGTATTTTTATGGAACTTGGTACTTATTCAGATCTCACTTCTTTTATAGGCGAAGCATTCCCATAGTATCGAACTTGGCAGCCTTTCACATTTATGTTTTTGATGGGATTAAAAATTACTGTAACTCCCTTAAAATTAAGCCAGATAAAAAAGTTTACTATTGAAGAAAGACAATTTATTAAGGTATAAAATAGCTCATCAAATCAAACTATAAGAAAAAACATGTTTTTGAGAAACACCTCAAAAATTCTGTCAGAAGACGCTGTTCAAAAAACTATGTGTATGATGGAATACAAAAGGCGAAAACTTCCAAACGCTGTTTTATTTAAGTATGATTGTATTTATGTTTTGTATGATTGTATCTAGAGATTATTTAAATATAAACACTGCTTCTAAATCGGCACAAAATAAAAAGATAAATCAAAAAAGGCACGGCTACTTTTTTTCCGGACCACTCCTTATATACAAAAAGTAATTTTACGGGCTACAGTCATTTTACGGGCGGCTAGTATCGGGAATTGGAAATAATTAATAATAGCAAATATTTTTAGTGTAACGGATATATCATGATACTAGTATTATTTATGCAATCAAATCCTACAAAATATCGTTATTCGCTAACCGCCACTAATATGTACACACATATTACAAGCGTTTTTCTTGTAGGATTTTAATGAATATATCGTTTCTAAGTTTTTTAAAATATGTAAGAACAAACTACCACTTATTACTATTTGTTTCTAACGAATTAGGATATACATCGCCCGCGCGGTACATTTTGTAAATTATGTGGTTTTACATGGACACGGTTTCTTGTTTCTCGCTTTCAACAGAAAGAAGACTTTAATATTGTCATGTTTACAAATAATTGATATTATTGTAAATTTAAATATAAAAAATGTTTATATCTATTTTTTTACCTATTTAACTACTCCCGGGTAAAAAGTTTGTAGGATTTTTGCATATATCTAAATATATAAAAGAAGAAACTGGCTGACTGACTGACTGACTGACTGACATATCAACGCACAGCCCAAACCGCTGGTTCTAGAAATTCCAAATTTGGCACGTAGGTTCCTTATAAGGTCTAGGGGTGCACTAAGAAAGGATTTTTCAAAATTCACCCCCTAAGGGGGTAAAATGGGGGTCCAAAGTTTGTATGGCGAATCAAGATTTGTTAGATTATTTTATTCGAAACTTCACAGGAGTATTCATAACGATAAATGAGTAAACATGTGTTTCAGATTTTTTGAAAATTCAACCCCTAAAAGGGGCAAATGTGGTCACAAAATCTGAAAATCAACATGGGTATCGTATCCTTTTTGAGTACTTATAGTACGCAGGCGAAGCCGCGGGAAAAGGCTAGTTATCTATAAATATCCCATAAGAATGAAACATGAAAAAATCAGGCTATTATAAATTAATGTTTGACGCAACCGTATCTTCCCAAGTAACACATCAAAGCAGTATAACGGCCGTCTTACAGCATATCTGTATGCTTTTAGCATTTTGAGTTCGTTTTATAGTAGCATTATAAACGTTTATAGTGCTGATATAGCTCTTAAATGGGCACAAATTACTCAGCTTGAGATCCTATATAGGTTATTTAATAGCATTACAGGCGCATTATATCTACGCTATTAGCATTATCGTTGTCATGGAAAGTGCCAGTCGCATTAAAGAAGCATTAGTACGCTCTACTAAGTTGCCAACCGCATTAAATAAGCATTAATACAGCCAAAAAACTTGCTAATCGCAGTAAAGAAGCATTAGTACTCTCGATTAACTTGCCAATCGCAATACAAAAGCATTATACTAGCATAAGAGTGTAGTAAAATAAACCTTACGTCAATGCCAAAACGTCTCTAACACCGACGGAACAAATGTTATAATACAATGAACTTTGTGATTTAACTACTTTGTCTCGCAATATAAAATGGAGGAAGATGGTACAAAAACCTGAATGAGTGACACGTCATATTTGTTTGCATCCTAACAAAATTTACAAAAGTTTTTGACTCTTTTACGTTATTATATCCTTCAAATATTACTGCGCAATGTAGTTTACTGTAAATGTTTATATAAGTTTCATTGAAAATTTTCACGCGCCTTTGATTTATTGTGGTTTTGCTATAAAATATTATAAAAAGATAAGCGTCAAATAAACAAAATAATTCTGTAATCCTCGTATAGAACGAGTTTTGCATTATTAACATAATAGTGTTAGTTGAGCAGTCTTAAATTAAGTAATTTCATTATTATATAGGTATTTTCCTTGTATAAATAGGTCCGCATGATTTTATTTTTAGGTTACAAATTATTTACAAAATGGCGTTGGTCTATATAGACGGAGAGCTAGCCACGTCAGATATGACACAATAATGAGAGCAACCAAACCCCTCTAGTCAGTTTGGTATACTATGCTTATTTCTAGATCTGGACATCTGGCAGCTTTAAAGTGGTGGAGGTCAAAGAATGCAAACCATTTCAAGAAAATAAATCCTAGAGATCTGGGTTTGATGCAATATTATGAGAAACTATACAAATACTATACAATATTAAGAGAAATTATACAAAAGTTTATGTTGGGAGAAAGTAGTGCCAAACGATGTATAATCAAATATAGTTCATAGTTTGTCGCCTACTGTTTTTGTTTCCGTAATAATCATACATCGGGGGTTTCGGTGTGGGAACGATTTGATAAAGAGTAGAGATAAACAGATAGGTTAGTCTGAGAAATTATCATATTATGCCTAATGAATAACTACCTCTCTGTGAATAGCTTACACTAGTGTGTATCATAGTTGATACGAGCTTTTTTTCTTAGAGGCATGTTTGTATTGACTATTATATAGTATTTTAAAAATGCAATTGCATATCCGAAATTTATTAACTAGATCTACCTAAGACAAAGACACGGTATAATAAGTATCAAATATTAATCTTGACGTCCGATACTTATGAACTATTTGGTTAACTGAAGAGGTTGACAATTATCAGTCATTACATGAATTAATAAAAAAGTACTTGAAAAAATCAAAGGTATATGTACCTACAATATATATGCATAATAGTCAGCTATTACATATAAATTGTATATACCTATGATTTTATCGATCAATTATTCATTAGGTAGAAACGTGCTAGAGTACATTCTGTTTTTTAAGTTAATGCTTACTCTTTGGCTAGTGTCAAACATTCCCGCACCGAAAACCCCGATGTATGGTAATAATACACAATATTTTTTGGTGTAACGTTTTTTTTTATTGATTTTTGACCAGTTTTTAGTCGATATTCCAACATATTCACTATAGATAGAATTATAAGGCAAACGACTATCGGTTCTTG
The DNA here is from genome assembly GCA_947086415.1 of Pammene aurita. NCBI lineage: Eukaryota > Metazoa > Arthropoda > Insecta > Lepidoptera > Tortricidae > Pammene > Pammene aurita. The sequence continues at coordinate 32,455,998 of OX352302.1, read as the reverse complement.
AATCTTTTATCTCCATTCTGTTGAGCCGGATCTTGAAATAAATGAGCCGTTATTTTTTTATGATATTTTTAAAATATGGTCTAAAAAACACTTTTATCGATATTCGAATGGTGTAAAGAAGGTGAATGGTGGAGCTGTCTTACATATAAAAACTAAAAACTGTAGAGAGATTTTAATTTTTAACTAATTAAAACAAAATTTATGACCATAAAACTACTTTTTTTAGCCTAAACCGGTTCGACTTTGATGTCAAATATCTCGAAGACAATGAATATTGAAGTAAATATTTTTTTTATATTTTTTTTTATTTATTTTTTTTTATCGATAAAAATGTTTACATGACATTACAGCTAAACCAATGCGTCACGAAACTTAGACTAAAAGCAATAATAACTTTAAGTACTTATTAACAATTACAGCAACAATAATATAACATTGACAAATTAAATTGGAACTGTTGAGCACCTAGCATCCATCGTCTCACAGAATCCCAAGCATTCCCTACACACTGCCGCCCATCGCCACGCAAATAGGTCACATTCAGGCGTCGAGGCCAGGAGCGCATTGAGCAGTGAAAGGGCGCGGGGCAGCGGCGAGTTCCTGCGCGATACGGTGCGCACCGGCGGCAAGGCCAATAGGTCGCGTTGTCGCGGTCTGAGGGCCATCCTTGGGACGTCCGGAACAAACAGACGCACGAGACCAGAGACAATTTCGGGACAGTCCGACTCACCACGTAAGGCTCGGCAAGCCGTGACAAGGAGTTGGTAATTCCGCCGGACCTCTAAGGAATTGTACCCTAGGGAGCCGAGAATATACTTCGTCGGGTACAGGTACGGATAGAATCCGAATGTTTTTTTATAAAGGAACCTTAAAAACGCTTTTTGAACCTTCTCAAGCAGTAAAGCATACGTCGATTCGTAGGGGTTCCATATGATCGACGAAGTCTCCAGCTTACTCCTTACTAGACCATTATAAACCATTTTCATTGCCACCGGGTCGTGAAAATCGCGGAGGTTTCGAATTACGAAACCCAGCCTTTGAAAGGCACTCTTAGCTAGAGAAAAAATATGTTCGTGAAAAGTTAGCCGTGCGTCGAACACCACGCCCAGATCCTTGACGGAAAAGACACGATTTATCGGCTCTGACCCCAGCATATAATGCCCATGTATCGCGGAACGTGAGCGGCTAAATGTACACACACAACACTTGACTGGGTTGAAATGAAGTTTATTGTGCATACTCCACCGAAACACCAAGTCGATGTCATCCTGTAACGTCTCGCAATCAGTTATTTGCTCTATCCTGTAAACCAGCTTCAGATCGTCGGCATACAAGAGACATTGAGCCGCCCGAAGAACCAATTTGAGATCGTTAATCATGATGCCGAAAAACAAGGGCCCCAAGATGGAGCCCTGACTCATGCCAGACCGGGTGTGGTAAGGAGTCGAGACAAAACAACCATGTCGGACGAATTGCTGCCGATCGCGCAGATAGTTAGCAAAAAAGGTTAGTAACCTGGGAGAGAAACCAATTTGGTCCAGTTTTCTTAGTAGCACATCGTTATCCACGCGATCGAAAGCCTTTGAGAAATCAAAATAGATGACATCGACTTGACTACCTCTGTCAAGATGCTGAGCAAGGTTGTCAGTTAGTATCAACAGATTAGTGTTGACTGAACGACCTGGCCGAAAGCCATGCTGCGCGTCACACAAAAAGGGCCGAACCTGTGAAGATAGAATCCGGTGAAGTATGGACTCAAACAGCTTGCCAAGGGTGGGAAGAACGGCTATGGGTCTGTAATTCTCAACGACGGAAGTGTCACTCGTCTTCGGGATCGGCTTCACTCTAGACACCTTCCAACTTCGAGGATATGACCCAGAAGAGAGCGCCAGGTTAAAAATATATTGTATAGGAATCTTTAGGAACTCCACACAACCCTTTACAATATACGCCGGTAAGTTATCAGGTCCAACGGAGCTATTGGCCTTTAGGCGTTTTATCCCAGCCTCAACCTCCTGCAACGTTATGATTTTATATCAATGCAGTTGGCGTTAGATTTCCGGTCGGAATTTTCTAACAAGTTCGGATCAAGAAGCGGAATATCAGGTAAAAAAACGTCTGAGAAATAGCTAGCAAATGCGCTCGCCACCTCCTTACCAACAAATTCTTCACCCTTACACTTGACTCGGGAAACAAAACCACCATTTGTCTTGAGACTGCCTACGTGCTGCCAGAAAGCGCGAGGATTGACTTTAAGAGTACTTTGGATACGCCCAATATAGCTATCATAAGCAGACGCTAGCAGCACTTTTACCCTTGACCTTAGTGTTGCAAACTTTTTGTAGACGTCTTTATCCCGCGTAGCCTTCCAATTCCGGTGCAGTTTACTTTTTTGTTTAATTTCACTAATCAAGTCAGCCGTGAACCACACAGGATATCGTCTACTCGAACCGGGCGGCCGTTTCCGTTTAGGTACACAGAGGTCAAATATATCATATAACATATCGTAAAACGTGTCCACAGCGATGTCGACATCGCCAGCACGGAGAACTTTTTGCCAACTTATTTCGGACACTAATTTATACATTTGCTCAAAATCACCCTTGGCAAAGTTCCAGTCCCGACGCATATCCACATTGCTAGGATCTAGACGCTCCGCAGTTGGTCGATGCGCACAGCTCCCAGGCAACGAAATCTCCAATGGGGGATGGTACGTATCAGATCTCGGGACCAACCCCTCGCCCACCATCTTTGAGACCGCAGCACCAGTGATGCGCTCCGGCACCAACACGACATCTAGCTTACTTCCATGTACATTCGTCACTTCGTTCATCTCATTCAAACCGCAGACAGATAACAGATAAAAATAATAACTAAGGACACTCTGGGACGTATACACCGGGTTCAAGTTCAAGTCGCCAAGCACAAGCACTACACCTGCGAGAGTGTCAATCACCGACTCAACTTTTTCAAACCACCGCATATAGGTTTCCTCTGAGGCACTCGGAGGAATGTACACGACACATACATAAAACACCACTTCACCCGCCACAAATGTGACCCATAGGTCCTCGCCGTTCGGCGTCTCCAAATCCGCACGACGCCGGAGCTCGATGCCAGGGCGCGCCGCGAGGAGCACGCCGCCGCCGCGCGCGCCTGTAGCGCGGTCCCGACGCAGCACACTCCACTCGCCGCACACCAACTCAGCATCGTTAACGGCATCGGTGAGCCAAGACTCCGTTACCGCGATGACGTCACAATCAAGAGCTAGCAGGTTTTGCCTGAAGTAGTGAAGTCTCGTGTTCAAGCCCCTGACATTTTGATATACTATGTCTAATATCGATACTGTTTCCGTCTTGGGACTTGGCCTTTTCAGGGTATGTGTCGTTTCTCTGCCGTCCTCGAAAAAACCATGGCTTCACCCGAGCGTTCTTGGGCCAAATATCTGCGGATAAACATTTGTCATATAGCTCGCACGGAATGCCTATTTTGAATGACCTGTAAGACCCCTTCGGTTTGAGTTCAAGGACTGTGCAGCCCCTTTCGGGAAATATTGTTTCCAAATATGCTCGTATTTCGTCGGCGCCTGACAACATGTTCCAGAGATGTATGTACCTTTGGAATTCCACCGCCTTGAGCGACGTGACCTCAGGCCCAGCCGTACCTCGTAGTGAGGTGAATCGCTTTTTTGGGATACTATTATCCTTACCTAGGTCACGGCCATCGACGGTAGCATCCATTTCCTCTTCCGTAGAGCGTACTGCGCACCAAGTTATCGCCCTTAGACTCCACTGAGGATGGTGTAGCATCGCCGGTTCCATCGCAAGCCGCAACACCAGTACTACTTTCCATGTTTCCCTTCGATACTGACAAAGGTTTCTTCGCATTTCGCTTCCTGTGTTTCCGTCCCGATTTCGTCTGAGATACTACGGCAGAGGGGAGCTCAGCACTCTGTTTCTCGCAGCGACAGTCGTTTGCCGAGTTCAGTTCAAGATGTTGTAGCCGCTCATTGACAATATCCAGTCTAGAAGAGCAGGAAGCGAGCGCAGTATGGTATTTTTTGACAGCGGCCAGGGCATCAGCTAGCTGCTCCGATAACGCGCTCATTTGGTCACGAATAATACTTATTTCCCTAACCAAGAACCCCGCTTCACCTGTGGGGGACGTTTGTGTACATTGTGTATGAGGTACGGGCGTCTCGCTTTTATTCCTGATGCTGATGTTCTTAATTGTTAATGGTGTACCTACTGGGGTCCCACAATTCGATCCTGTTCTTTTGAATGTAATCCTGCACTCAGGGCACATCCAAGTGTCTCGCTCCGCCAGCGTAGGAGTGTTACTGACGCATATTTGTTGGTGATACAGCTTACCGCAAGACGTTACCATGCACTGAATATACCCCTCACCGACTGCAAACTCCTCCTTACAGCCGTGGCAGAACATCTCAGCACTATCGCCCCGCTGCATTGTTTCACTTCTAACCTGCTCCAGATAAGGCTTAAATTTGCACACCGCTGCACAGTTACCCGGGGTAGCGATGCTATAGCGTCCGAGGATGACGTAGCTCTCGTAGCACTTCGTAGCACCACAGGCGTAGCCGATGCTCGCGGCTGCGGTGACGTCAGCGTGTGGGTGTCGCAGTAGGTACTTGATTTCGCCGCTAGCTTAGAATGACAACTTGGCTCAGCGGTGACGACAGCAGCCTCGCAGCCCCGCGCCCCGGGTTCGATTCCGGCGAACTTACAAAAAGTTGATGTCTCTTTCTAGGACCGCCCACAAGGAGGAGCCAGCGCACAGAGATGCTCAGGAAGAACAAGGAATCAAGTTTAACACTTTTCGACCAATCAGAATTAAAAGTTTAGAATAAATGAATATGGAATTCACTGCAAGACAGACACGTCCGCTCCCGGCGACCGCGGAGTGTCGAACCTAAATATAGGATACTATATTGTTTAAAGCCGGTACTGATAATATGATAATCTATATAAATCATTAGAAAACTAAGGGAATCAGATCTAAGGTCGTTGGCGCCAGGGAGCCTCTTAAAATATAGGCCCTGTCCTTTATAACTGAGACAACTTCGGCAATTTTTACCTAGTTTGGTATTACTATTATCCAATTAAAACATTTTGCTAGTCTGTCACTGTGACCTCCACCCATTAAAAGCTGCCAGATGCCAGGATCTAGCAATAAGAATAGTATAGCAATCTAACCAGACGGGTTTTGTTGCTCTCATTATTGTGTCATATCTGACGTGGCTAACTCTTAGTCCAATAGCAGCTCAGTGACCCTTAAAAAATGCCTTATTTATGCCTACAGCATTACACGTGAATAATTATGGTATTATACAACATTAAGCATTATATACTACTTAAAATTGCTATTGTAGACCCTAAGCCACTAAAACAGCTAAAAGCTGTATAGGGGCTGTTCATAAATTACGTCATCAATTTTTGATGATTTTTACCCCCCCCCCCTAAAATCATCCAACCCTCCCCCTGCCAAATAAAGTGACGTCATTTAAAAAAAAATGCGTTTTAAGCTTAATTGTAGAATAAAAAACTATTTAGTAGATAATATGTTATAGCATTAAAAGTTTATAGAAACACGACTTTCATTCCTTTTTTTACACATTGATGATGTGATCTTCGGAATGACCGCCCCCCCCCCCCCCCTCCTACGTCATGCTACCATCATCCGATGTCCAGACCCCCCCCCCCCCATTTGAAATGACGTAATTTATGAACAGCCCGTTATAGTGAATTACTTGGCTTTATAATAGTTTATATTATTGCTATTATACAGCATTAGGAATGTATTACCTACTTATAAATGCTATTGTACACCCTAAGGCATTAAAAATAGCTGAAAGCTGAATAGCGAATTTACGTGGCATTATAATGGCTAATATTCATGCTCTTAAACATCATTAAGCATTTATTTATGCTATTGTAGAACCTAAGGCACTAAACAAAACCGAAGCATGAGTGTAGCAAACCAAAACGCAACTGTACAGCATTCAGCTGTACAGTTGCATGTTGTTCGCTGCACTAAAACTAATGGCTAAACAAAAGCATTTACATATGCCATTTTACAGCGTAAAGCATCATAAAATGCTATTGTAGAACCTAAAGCACTAAAAACAGCTGAAAGCTGTATACCGGATTTACGTGGCATTATAATGGCTAATATTCATGCTCATAAAAAGCATTAAGCATTTATTTATGCTATTGTAGAACCTAAGGCACTAAACCACACCGAAGCATTAGTGTAGCAAACCAAAACGCAACTGTACAGCTATCAGCTGTACAGTTGCATTTTGGTTCACTGCACTAAAACTAAAGGCTTTAAAAAAGCATTTATGCATGCCATTATACAACCGTTATACAGCTTAAAGCATTATATAATGCTATTGTAGAACCTAAAGCACTTAAGTGCTTTTAAACAGTCGAAAGCTGTACAGTTGCGTTGTGGTTTGCTGCACTAAAGCTACAGGCTTTACAAAAGCATTTAGATATGCCATTATACAACCGTTATACAGCTCAAAGCATCATATAATGCGACAAGTTGCTCGGTGAACGTATATAAGAGTTTATACGGTCCTTAAGTTCGAAATAAGTTAACTATTCATATGTTATAATGCTTCCTGTGTTACTTGGGTTTACTGTATTACTAGCCCAGTCGGTAGTGACCCTGCCTACGAAGCAGGAGGTCCCGGGTCCGAATCCTCGTCAGGGCATTTATTTGTGTGTTTATCACAGTATTTAAGTATTTATTCTTATTTTTTTTTTTATACCACGACGGTGGCAAACAAGCATACGGCCCGCCTGATGGTAAGCAGCTACCGTTACCTATGGACGCCTGCAACTCCAAACGAGCCACATGCGCGTTGCCGACCCTTTACAAAAATGAGGATTCACTGTGTTGGCGACTAAAGGAACAAGAAGGTCCCTCATCGTCAACACACTGGGTCCTCTTTGAGCTCTTTGGCAACCTTACTCACCAGCAGGAACACAAAACTATGAGTAGGGTCTAGTGCTATTTGGCTGTGGTTTTCTGTAAAGTGGAGGTACTTCCCCAGTCGGGCTCTGCTCCAGATTTGAGCGATGACATTCGCTGAACGTGCCCTACCATACTTAGCGAGATGCCATTCGCAGTGCCCATACCTCTCTTTTTGGCGTAGTTTAAGGACATACCCAGGTCCGGACGTAGTTTAAGGACATACCCCGGGTCCAAAAAATATTCATCTTTATCTATTATATATATCGTCGTCTAGTACCCATAACACAAGCCTTATTGAGCTTACTGTGGGCCTAGGTCGATTTGTGTAGGATTTTCCTATAATATTTATTTATTATTATTAAATAATGGCTCTATGATAAAACCATGCTGGCTATGTATTAAGAACAAATTGTAAAGGAATTGACGTAAAAATACAAATATGAAACATGCTCTTTTTTATAAAAAAAATAATATTCTTATACATTTATAAGATTATTTAAATCATTAGCCATATTGTGCGAAACTAGTAGGTAGATCATATGGACCAACTTTACAATGGCATCAACTACGAAATAGTTAAAAAATAAATTTTGATCTTACGATAAAAAAATATGCACAATCTGGCTAAGGCTGGCGTGGATCCAGGATTCACTCAGGGAGGGGGGGGGAGCAATTTCCTTCACAAACAATCTTGCGGTCCACACCTATCGCCGCCGCCGTAGCACACGAGGGTTACGAGTCAGTGTGGGGGAAAATGTCCCTGTTGCCCTCCCCCCCCCCCCCCCCCTGTATCCGCGCCTGGCTAGGTGTTGAAAAAACACTCTGTATTATTAAGTGAAGAAGTATCTAGTTCTTACAATTGACACTCGAAGAACATGACAACATCATTTTATCAACTACTAGCCTTTTCCCGCGGCTTCGCCCGCGTACTATAAGTACTCAAAAAGGATACGATACCCATGTTGATTTTCAGACTTTGTGAACACATTTGCCACTTTTAGGGGTTGAATTTTCAAAAAACGTGAAACACGTGTTTACTCATTTATCGTTAGAAATACTCCTGTGAAGTTTCGAATAAAATAATCTAACAAATCTTGATTCGCCATACAAACTTTGGACCCCCATTTTACCCCCTTAGGGGGTTGAATTTTGAAAAATCCTTTCTTAGTGCACCCCTAGACCTTATAAGGAACCTACGTGCCAAATTTGGAATCTCTAGAACCAGCGGTTTGGGCTGTGCGTTGATATGTCAGTCAGTCAGTCAGTCAGTCAGTCAATCAGTCAGTCAGTCAGTCAGTCAGTTTCTTCTTTTATATATTTAGATGAAATATTAAAACAACTATTGTAGCGGTCAAAACTTTAAGCGGTAATGAGTTTAGCTTCATACATTTAAAGGTTTTACTTAGTAATTATGTAGTATACACTTTATATAATTACTGAAGCTGAATACAAAACTTTAATTACACTATTTAATGCGGAAGACATATTATTTAGTACCATTAACAGTAGCGGTACTTGACCTATTGAAATCAATTATTTTGCATATTAATTTCGTAATGTAAGCTATGTCATCTTGTTGACGTCATTTACTTTAGTCATATGGTTTAATGGTAAAGAGCATACTATATTCGCTACAAGCGATCCGCCCCGGCTTCGCACGGGATAAAAAATGGTAATTGTGGGTTATCTCTAAGAGATAGACATATACCATTGCAAACTTTTTTGTAGTTCTTTTTAAGGTGTACAATACTGTAGTACATGATTTTGATCTATCTCGTATGGTTCAGCCAGCGTTATTATTTATGACATCACATTAATAACCTCTAAAATTATCAGTGTTTCTCTACTATATTATACGTGTTATACATATAAACCGTCCTCTTAAATCACTTTATCTGTTTAAAAACCGCATCAAAATCCGTTGCGTAGTTTTAAAGATCTAAGCATACATAGGGACAGACAGCAGAAAGCGACCATAAATCATTGCCTTTAAATTTTCTTATTTAATCGCAAATTATTTTTACATTTTAGAACTGTCAAGATCTTCAGCAAATACACTCGCGAGCAAATAATACGGGTCAGTGACAAAAACCCTTATATTTTGCAAATTAATAGCGGTATGTGCAGGAAACTAACTGTGTATTAAAGAGAATTTAATATCGAATTAAATCAATGTTCTACAAGAATTCTGGAAAAAGTTTTATTTTAAAAAAAGTCGAATTAGGTACCAAATTCAAATTGAGCTTATTTCACTTTTGATTGTTTTCTCACTTTTGTTTTCAATCTGTCAAAGCAAAATGATAAAAGGCAGTTTTTGTTGACTTTGATGGTCATTATTGAATTACTATCATGTCGCTAACACAAGATGAATGTACACGTATCGTCACTTTGTTACAAGAAGGCAGAAGTCAGAGATATACAGCAAGAAGAACAGGCGTGTCACTATCTACGGTGCAGAGGGTCCTCCAACGTTTCCTACAAACTGGCAGGAACCTTCGAAGACCAGGAACCGGCAGGCCGAGATGTACTACGGCTAGAGAAGATCGATTTATTGTAACAACAATGCTACGAAATCGGCATCTCACTGCAGTTGAAGTCAAAAACCAACTTCGGGAGACCCGAAGAGATGACATCAGCGAGTGGACTGTAAGGCGGCGGCTTCGTGAAGCTAATTTGACCCCACATAGACCGGCAAATGGCCCAAAACTTGACAGAGGGCATCGAACTGCAAGGAAACTTTACGCACGCGAATACAAGCGATGGGGTGCCGAAGAATGGGCATGAATTATGTTTTCTGACGAATCCAGATTTATGCTCTATGCACATGACGGGCGGCGAAGAGTTTACAGACGGCCAGGTGAACGTTTTATTCCAGCCTGTTTTGAAGAAAAAGTTGCTTTCGGCGGTGGGTCTGTTATGGTTTGGGCTGGAATCTCTTCAGAGAGTCGCACGCAATTAGTTTTGATAGAAAATGGAACGTTAACTAGTGCCAGGTATGTGGAAGAGATTCTTAATGAGCATGTAGGCCCATATTTAATTAATATGGGTGAAAACTTAATGTTCATGCATGACGACGCCAGGCCACACACCGCACAGATTGTGGAAGATTATTTTGAGGAGGTTGGCATCAACACTATGAACTGGCCCTCGAGAAGCCCGGACCTAAATCCGATTGAGCACGTATGGGACGAGCTCGGAAGGCGTGTAAGAAATCGAAACCCCGCCCCAGCTACACTTAGAGACCTGAAACAGGCGTTAGTGGAAGAATGGGCTAATATCCCGCAAGAACGCATAAGAAACTTAATAAACAGTATGCCCAATCGTTTAGAAGCTGTAAGAAGAGCCCGAGGAGGCAATACGAAGTATTGATATGTTTTACTTTTTTTTTGTTTTTAGTTTTGTGTGTGAGGTACCACGGTTGCTTTTTACCTATAATTAATTGATATCGTGTTTACTATGTTAATGAAATAAACAAGTGAATATCATCTCTAACTCTTGACGTTGTTTTATTAACTATACATTTATCTATAATATACAATTTAATTCAGGCTCCTAGCTTTATTATTTTAGGAGATATTATAGTTTTTCGTACTGACCCGAATTATTTAGTACCTTATCACTTTAGAATCATATTAAATGCCGTATGAAACTATTGAAGCTTGTTATAACGACTAGGTACCGACATGTACAGATGTTTATGAGCAATTGATTGTTTGATCAATGCCCGTCACGTTCGATATGTAACTGGGCATTATGTGACCGGTTAACATAGATTAATTAATCTTTTTAAGAAATAGTCTAGGAGAGTGGTCCCTGAAAGCACCAGAAGTGGTCCGGAAAATTGTAAAATGGGCACCCCTTTGTTGATTTTATTCGCCATAGGTATTAAAACTGTCCCCTACAAAATAGGAATTTGATCAGGCGGTACCTTAGCATTGAAAGGTTAAGAATCACTGGTCTACGAAGTCATACCTTTTTTTTTTAATACCACGACGGTGGCAAACAAGCACACGGCCCGCCTGATGGTAAGCAGCTACCGTAGCCTGCTAATCCAGAGGTGTCACATACGCATTGCCGATATCAAAACGGCGGTTTAATAACTATAATAAATTGACTCAAATCTGGTATTTTTGAGCTAAAACCAAGTGGTTTTTTGGCTTGAAACTTTATCTATCTTTATCTCAATTATCCAGTGTGGTTAACTCCCAAAAAGCCTTCTTTGAGTGGTTGTGGTTTTAATTATCACTATGTGGTTTTAATTGCCATTACATCCAAAGTCCGACTCAACACTTACGTTGGTGCACGGCACGATAATCATAATCACAGCCTTTTGGCAGCAATTGACCTCCACAAAACTCACCTACATTTCGACCTTTCCAAAACATCATATAAGTCCCCCATTTGGTTTTAAACATCCGCCATTTTATTTAGAGCAGTAACATCGTTGTTCGTGACTAATTATGGGCCTTGTTTCAACGGTATAGGGTCTACTTTCATTTATGGTTTTTTGAGTAGCTATTAGTTCATGTCGGGTTATTTTTTTTGCCATCCATTTCGCTTAATTGGGTAACAAGATCACTTGAACTTTGATTGAACTAAATTTGGAGGATTTCCTTGGTCGCATCCTTGCTTGAGGCGTTCCAATTACTTTTGACTATTAACTAATGGATGTTTAAATGAAGAATAAGTAGTATTAATCACTATGCAAATGTAATAAAATAACCAATAGATATGGCCTCAAGAAACGATATTATGTACCAGTACCGAGTTACAGCTGATTTCTAGAGGGTCATGAGGTTGAATAAATTGAGCTTTATTAGAAGCTGAAAGGTTTACAGATGTACAGTAGCACTCGTTTAAGACACGTTTTTGAGTGGGTCCTTTCAATACCGTCCTAAGCGAGTATGTAAGAAGTAGCATGAAATTTGTACGAATCTCTAAATTTATCATACATATTTACTGCTAATCTATATTTCTTGCTTATTAATTAATTTCTCTGAGGTTCAACTATCGGTGTCTATCCTCTATCTAATACACCGATATACAATTACTTTAAGAGATTTTAACTACCTACTACATACAAAACTGCTTAAAAACATATAGTACCTCCGACCTATATTGATGATGATATTACTAAAAGTATAAATACATTAAAATCAGGATTTCAAATCTGAATGCATCTTTTATAGCTTCCAAAGGCTGAGACTAGGGTCTTAAACTTCTCAATTAATGACAGAACCTTTCATAAAATGATTCGCTATTACTAACCGAATATAAAGTGCTTATATTGCGTTTAATTTACTAGGCGACCTGGCAGCTATGCACTAATATTTTAATTTTAATGTAACCACGCATTCCGTGCACGATGCTTGTAGAACATAGTGAGGAAGATAGTTCACTTGATGGTTTATTTTTAACACAACGAACATAGTTATTGTGCCGTATACTAACTTTTAAATACGTAAGCAATACATTAATAATTATAAACAAACAATAAACCGATTGAACTTAGCCTCCACCTTTCCAAAAGCAATTGAGAACCTCCTCCTTCGCTATCTTGAAGTAGGTTGAAAACACAATATTTCCCAATCCATATTGGCCCTTATGTCAGCCGGTCCTTACGCTTTTATTTCTTAAAAATATAATATTGAATTTGTACAAGAACTATAACATAAGAGGCGTAAGGGCCATAAGGCCCCTTTCAATATGAATTTTAACAAATAATCAACAAATATTGGAGTTGTATGATTCTAATTTTAAAATAAATTAAACCACAACCTAACTATCTCCAACACAGAACAAATAATCAATCAATTTTGAAGTTTTATTGGAGTTGCATCGGAAAAAATTTCAAGCAAATTCTGATATTTCTGATTGAGACTGTTAGGCGTTAGCTATTGCGTAGGTAATGCATTGGACTTGAATTGGAGTTGGATAGCGTCTAAACGTGTTTTAAAGTTAGAATGCGGCCAGTGTTTTAAATTTAGAACACAGCCCATTATCAGTACCTTCGAGCATTAAAAGCCGAACGGTAAGACGTGCGCCACATGTGGTTTAACACTAGTGCTCATTCAAATCACCTGTTATTTTCAGTGAAGGAAAGTATCGTGAGGAGACCTGCATTCATACAAACATCAGCGAAAAAATTCAAGGGCAATTGAGCTACCGAGGGAAGCCAAAACCAGACCGCAGATCGAAAGAAGTGACACATAAACGTTTGGTAGACCCTGGTCACCCTGAAATTCTTAAGTTTATCGGCTGACATTAAAATCTACTTTTTTTACCATGACAGTGGGTAGTTATCATAACACATGGACGACTGTAACTCAAAAGGATACAAATGCGAGTTGCCGAACCTTTAAGAACCTACACTCCTATTTTAGGGTCCGTAGCCGAAATGGCAAAAACGGAACCCTTATAGTTTTTAAAAAGTTCATACTGTAGCCCCTTGGAAAAAACTCAGCAGGGATTTCATTTTATAGCGGGAGTGCTCGCGGGAGGATATGCCGCTTAAACCGCACAGTGAGCTAGCTATCCTTTAAACTCCAGGGTGTGAGGATGAACGCCCTGCCGACGACGGCGAGCGGTTCAGTGGTAGAAAGCAGCCGTGGGCAATGCCCACTGGGCATCATGTCAAATACTTGGGACTTGTAGCATAGTATGTAAAATGTTCTTTTGTTTTAAGCTGTGTTAAAAAGATCCCCCGTGAGAATGAATGATGAAACATTAAAATTAACACGGATTGGGTGAGCCCCTAGGCTCGAACCGACGGTACGTGTCGAAATTGCCGATACAACGTAAATTCCTTGCCTGTCTATAACTATTAAAACTTTAAGGTTTAAGACTTTAGTCTTTGTAAAGCCCCGAAAATTTTAACTTAACTTCGTCAATGATGACATTAAGTGATAAAAGATAAAATATGTTTCTTTTTATTATTCAATTTAGGCATCTTACAATGCACTTATGAACGTCAGAGAGAGAGAAAAAAAAACTACCACCGATGTTCATTACTACCATTTGTGTTCATTGCGTAATGACTAACGTGCGGATTTGAGCAGAGAGGGCACTGGAGTCGCCTAAGTTACATTTTATGATTGAATGACTAATGATTAAATTTTTTTTTTTGTCTAAAACATACATTTCTTATTCAAGTAGTGCTTATATTTTGGATCGAATTATTGAACTATTTTTCATATTATTGCTGAATTTAATTAGGCAGACCAAAATATATAGTTGGAGATATCAGCCAAAGGTCTAACGGAGTAAACGAGAGGGGATTCAATAATTCGATCCAAAAATATTGGCACTACGCTCCCGATTGATTTCAATTTCGGAGCAATTCGAGACAAAATATGAGTCATTTTCGCGAAAATAAATAAAAACAACTTCGCGCCATACAAATTTAGCTTTTCTAAGGACCAATGGTGGTGATGTCACTTTGACAGTTGCCTTCCCCATTATTCAATAATAATAAAACAGTAACTTCTGGTAATGGAAAGTTTGAATCCCCATACTAGAATAACAGGTGATTTCAAAATTTCACGTGTGCAAATTCAGGAAGCTTTTCTCCAACACGTCAGTATCAATGTATTTAGTAGGACAATTATTAGTCACTAAAGTTAGTTTTCTGTTTCCCACTAATAATATCAACGTGTGTTAATTATTTTTCAATTTCATTTATTTAGAGACCAACTTGGATCATTATATTCATTATTGTTAGTAGGAATACTTTAGATTGTCAGAATTTACAAATTAAACTATGATAAATATCAATAAATAAATTCCAGCCATAATCTAAGAGATACATTAAAATAGATTGATATTCATTAATCATTACATATAAAATAAAATTTACAATAAAATTCAAAATTAAAAAGTCAAAATGTAAGTTCAATCAATTTCATGTCTCATTGTTAAGTACAGTTACTGCCAAAAATATATATCTGAACGAAAATACAAAAATAAAACACAAAATTTATCATTAGGTGTTTAAAGGGCGTATAGGATTATTTACCCCTTAGACAACGTAATTTTGATATTTACTGTATGTACTAACTATAGTCACGGGCTTTAATGATGGTTTCCGCGATCGAGTTTTTCACTAGAGGGCAGCACCGTGGCGACAGGTCTAGCTGTCACAATCCACCAATCATGTTTAACCATATATTTTTTGATTGGTGGATTTTGACAGCTACTGCCAAAAAGACCTGTCGTCACGGTGCTGCCATCTAGTGAAAATCTCAATCGCGGAAACCCTCATTGTTGAGTCATTTACCGGTTCAAGCTGTTTTTTTTTGTTTAATACTTTCTATATGAAACGTCCAGTGTAAAGTGAATCATAAATAGCTTAATAATTAAAGTCCATGGCCGTACATTTCTGAACATTTACTTCGTAAGAACTATTATATAATCTGTGCATTTACATTAAAAGATATTTAGGTACACTACAATGCACTTATGAACGTCAGAGAAAAAAAAACTACCACCGGTTGTAATCCTACACCTTTGACCCGAGAAGTATTATAACCGGCAACTTATTTTTTCATTAGATCTTAAAGATACACAATAATGCTTAGTTCTTCAAGAAGACATATCAAAACAGCTTGAGACACAAACAATGTTTGTTTAATTAAAAAGAAAAAATAAATAATAAAATCCAAATCTGACTGCGTCACAAAACGTTTTATATGCTTTCCTACATTCACTAACTTAACCAGCGTCAATTGTTTCTATTGATGAAAACCAATATAAATATTAACCTGTTACATGTTTGAACTATAGCAGACAGACAGCAGACGCCCGCAGCAGGGGACTTTTGTTTTAGCATATCAAACGGGCTTACAATTTGACCCATTCACCTTGTATTAAGGTGTTGACAGGCTCAAAACTGGTGGGTGTGGTCATGTACCTGTGTGGTAGTTTTATTTCATAATTACGTTGGTACTAGGTACCTACTTATATCGTACTACATACAGTGTTATTGCGATGAGAATACGATTTAGATAGCTGCTGACAACTTATAGCTCACCAAACGAAGACGCTTAACTGCCTGATAGGGGAAGTAATTCGTGTATAGCTGAATTTTGGTGTAGTTGTAGGCAAAGGTATCTTACACAACATACTAAAAGTACCGGTGGATGGGGGCGCCGCTAGCTTTTTTCGGGTACCTCGCGGGGGGGGGGGGGGGGGGTAAATATTTTTTTTACTCCAACCCTAATGTGTGGGGTATCGTTGGATAGGTCTTTTTTTTAAATAAGGGTATTCTGAAACAATTTATCGATATCTCATTAAACATTGATCCCAGCAAAAAAGTGCAAAGAATCTTTTTTATAGAAAATTATATGTGAATGAATTAAGCAATAGAACATTTTTTCGTATGAGCCACCGTTACCGAGTTATTTCCAAAATTAGGGACCTTTACATATTTAACATTATATTTAACAAAACTCATTTGGTTAGTAAACGTTGTTTTTGTTCATAGTAGCGAGTTTACACGGATAAAATAATCCAAAGAGCGGAGCGTGAGCGAAGTGTAGTTCTTACAAACAACTTCCGCTACAGGAACGTCTCGGGATTTCGATGGCTTTTTGATTTTGAGGGTTTGTTCTGCGATAACTTTAGTACCGTTTTTCTGATCTTTATGAAATGTGTTGGGATTGTAGCAGAGATACACATAATTTGAGTGTTCGAATATGAGCAGGATCGGTCAAGGGGTTGTGGAGCTATAAGGCGAAAAAAAATCTTCAGAAGGGTCTTGTTTTATTGGTCATATCGTTTGCAAGTAAATCGCGAGTTCTCAGTTCGAGGCGGAATACTAGTAATATTATAAAACAAACAACTATTAAAGCCATTTCAAAACAAACATTAGTAACAGTCTCATTTCAATTCCATATCACGAGAGGCCATCTTTATTCTAAACCAACTGCAATTTGCTTCAATTCACGATTTGATTGATGAGCCGTTATATTTTGATAATTCAGTATTTGTAGCATTCGTCTGAAGGCCGTTTTCGTGGCAATCTGCGGAGCTATTTATTTAACGACCGAGTAAATGTCTTAATATTTAAAAAGTTTGTAGGTACAGTCGTCATTAGGTATATCGGAGCGGCTAAGTTGGTCACTAACTGAACAACCGCCTCTATTGTCAAAGCGATAAAGTGCATGTTCAGATATTTTTGAGTACCTTGGCCGCTCCGATATATCTGATGGCGACGGTATGTTTTACTAGTTATGGACTAAGGTTGCCAAAGAGCTCAAAGAGGACCCAGTGTATTGATGATGAGGGACATTCTTGTTACTTTAGCCATCAACACAGTGAATTCCTCCTCCTTTTTGTAAAGGGTCGGCAACGCGCATGTGACTCCTTTGGAGTAGCAGGCGTCCATAGGTTACGGTGGCTGCTTACCATCAGGCGGGCCGTATGCTTGTTTGCCACCATCGTGGTATTAAAAAAGGAAGAGCTGGCCACGTCAGATATGACACAATAATGAGAGCAACAAAACTTGTCTGGTTCGATTGCTACACTATCCATATTGCTATATCCAGGCATCTGGCAGCTTTTAATGGGTGGATGTCAGAGTAACAGACTAACAATTTTTTTTAATTGGAAAATAGTAATACAAAAATAGGTAAAAACTGCTGAAGTTCTCTCAGATGTATAGAATAGGGCCTATATTTTAACATTAGTACAAAAAACATTGCGTATTATTTCGGAAACAGAAACAGTAGGCGATAAACTATGAATTACATTATACGTCGTTTTGGACTACTTTACCCCATCAGAGAGTCTTGGCAATGATATTATCTAATTATTTATATAATTTCTCATAATACTGCTTTTAAACCAGAACACTAGGATTTGTTTTCTTAAAGCTATTTGCATTCTTTGACCTCCACCACTTTACAGCTTCCAGATGTCCGGATCTAGAAATAAGCATAGTATAGCAAACTGACTAGAGGGGTTTCGTCGCTCTCATTATTGTGTCATATCTGACGTGGCTAGCTCTCAGTCTATTACGTGGATTTCGAATTTAGATCAACTAGCATATCGGTGAAGGAAAACATCGTAAGGAAATTGGACCTAACCCCAATAAGGCCTAGTTTGACTCTGGGTCTGCGGTCGCTTTTGTTCTACGCTGATTCAAGGTATTAGGTTGTCAAGCGGACTCCAGGCTCAATTGAGATGTGGCAAAAGCCGGCACAAACTCTAGGAGGATGATGATGATCTTTGACGTCCCACTGTTGGGGAAAGAAGGAGGTTTGGGCTATAGGACTCATTGAATTTTGTTCGAATCGCACCAACTATCAAAAGATTCACATGCTTAATGGCAGAATGTAGTATATAAGTGCATGCCCTGTGTGTATTGTATGTTATGTTCATGTGAAAAAATCATTCATTCATTCATTCATTCATTCATTCGAAGGTAGTCCCTCTGCGTCAGCCAAGGTTTTGATACTTTGCACACTCATTAACTAGTAGTCCGCCTCGAACTCAGAACTCGCGATTTCCTTGTAAATGAGATAACCAATATAACAAGACCCTTATGATGATTTTTTCGCGCCGTCTAGCTCTATGACCCCTAGGTCGATCCTGCTCATATACGAACTCTCAATTTATGTGTATCTCTGCGTCAACCCCAACAAATTTCATGAAGATCAGAAAAGCGTTACTAAAGTCATCGCGGAACAAACTCTCAAAATCAAAAAGCCATCGAAATGCCGAGACGTCCCAGTAGCCAGAAGTTGTTTGTAAGAACTTCTTCACTTACACTCCGCTCGTTCGATTACTCATATTTCTTCGGCCTCAACGACGGGACAGCTTTACCCAGCAGCGCCTCCTAACCCTTAGGTACCCCAATAATTATCCATTAATTTTTATTTATACTTACCTGTAAATATTTGTTTTCATTTTGAAAAATAAAAATTTTGTTAAAAAAAAAGTTTATTAAATATTCAATGCATATTTCCTGCATTGGACTTAAAAGTCTAATGAAGAAGCTCATTGCTATAAGTTGGGGCCTAAACCTAGGGACAATGAGGCTTAAAAGCCACGTTACTCAGCTATCAGGGTATTAACTGTTAAGTATAAAGACGCTTATAAAAAGGTGTTATAGCGTTATCGCTATGATACTTACCTTTTTTGAATTCTCTAATTCTCATTCATTACACAATTTTAAGTCTACAAATTTTCAAGTGGGCACTTGAAGGTTTTTTATTGCTTTCAAATAAATTTCAAAACTGTCAGAAACACAAGGATATTCCACCTTATTGTACATTTTCAATGCACACAACAAAACCTTGTTTCCAAATGCTAATCATCTATTGTTATCCGTTTAAATTAATACAAACAATACTGATACTTTTTTAACATCCACTCCAACAATGTAACTTTACCGGCCTGTAATATAATCCGCAAAACAAAATCGAACTAGATTCTTATCTCGGCCGGCAAAGGTAACATTGCCGTGTGCGTATTGACATGATTCGTTAATACCAAGGCCAGAAAAATGAATCATTTCGTAAGCTAAGCATTCCAGATCTATTCTTGGCCTTTGACCTGACGTAGATGGAAGCTGAGTGCATTCTTGCGCGAGGTGCGTACTGCAATCGAATCTCAAGGAAATACAAAGGGGTTTTATTAACCACCAAAAAGGGTCAATTGAATATTTTTTGTTCCTTTATCTACTATTTCCTAAATTTTCTCAGTTTTATAACGAAAATAGCTATAATTTCGTAATAAAAAAAATAAAAAACCTTAATTTTATTATCTTTCCTTAATTATCTCATTTTCGGTACAAAAACTATCTATTTTATATACACCGTGGGCCCATAAAACTAGACAGATTTTAACAGTGTATTTCTGATCATATTTAGATACTAAAATGTCCTATACACTTTTCTGGAATACGCCTAGTTTCAGAGTTAATACCAATTAAAAAAAATACACTTTTATAAATATTATTCGAAACGGGATATTTACCATGTATATTTGAGTTTATGAGCACCGTGAGTTACTCCGTGATGATGGTGCATGCAACTGCGCCGAAATATCGGGTGCTCATAAACTCAAATATACATGGTAAATATCCCGTTTCGAATAATATTTATAATGTGAATGACCATGTGAGCTTGAAATCATATAAAATACACTTTTTATTATAACTCATCACAAAACGCCTTTCTAATGGCGTTGTTGCCACTATTGGACATAGTTTACACGTCCTTATTGACAGATATCACAGTGACAAGGAAAACTTTGCAGTAACTAAATTTTTTCAAAAAAAAATGTACCAATTTGTTTTAGGCGATAATTTTATTAATAACATTTGCTTTTCATGTGCAATAAACATTCAAAAAATGGAAAAAAAAAACGAAAAAAAAATTTTTTTTGGCGAAATTTACTTAAAGTCACATAATATTTTTTCCTTCTTTTGGTCTTAGAAATTCGTGGTTAAGATCTGTCGGATTATTCCAGCCCACGGTGTATATATTTATATGGCTAATTTGAATAGCTAATTTATACAGGATGTAACAAAAATACTGGTGATCCGTTTAAGGGCATAATTGGTAAGAAAACTGGACCAAGAAAAAGTAAGGAAAAATAATTTTTGAACGGAAAAAAAATTGTATCGGACACTTCGTCCCAGTGGGCCAAACTTTCAATTTTTTTTACGCGTAAAAAAATTTTTTCCTACTTTTTCATAATTAGAATATGCCCTTAAACGGATCACTATTTTACACCATTTTTGTTACACCTTGTATAAATAAAGCAACCAATCGAGACCACAAAAGCCCATTTATTATACTTTAGATTCAAACATACTAACTTTAGATTTCGAATATTTCACCTTGATTTGTTATTAATACGAGTGAGATTTTTAAATCTTGATTAGGCCTCCCAAACTTAGTCGTTCGTTTGACAGCAATATTAACTAAATTTATAAAATTTTAAACATACTGTCCCACCTTGCATAAGAATTATAAATTGGCACATTTGGAACGCTAGTAGCGCCAAGATCATTTTGATTCATACTTCTGCTGCCGACTGTACTATCACCACAATTCATAAAGGTCAACTACGTAGTCAAACCCGTAGTTTATGCAACCCATCACGCATCCTTATAATCTGAATCAATCTTCCTTCGATTACATAAGGTTTACAGGCTCACTTTTAAGGCCACGAGTACTTTCAACGACCTTGGACATGCATTTAACATGGACACGTCGCTATGCGTGACTTTTGGTCTGAGTACCTAAACATTTTGTTTTAGACGTACAAACGACAGCGTACCAAAACCTTCCGTAAATGCCGCTAAAATATTATAAAATGATCGGGAGATTTAAGAAATTTTTTATTTAATAATCGCCTGATTCTTCTTTTGTTTGAAAGAGTATACATACTTCACCGTTGGTCTCATTGTCATCAGGTCAGGATCTGATGATGTGATCCTGGAGAAATTGAGGGAACTCTGCAAATATTATAGGCGTATTGTAATTTGAGTATTTTTTACAGTAGCTCGGGCATTTGCTTTTGGAAATGTGGAGGCTAAGTGAAGTCAGTTCTTTTTTGTTTAAAATGATTGCTTGTCTTGTTTTAAGATTTAGGGTCGCAAAAAGTAATACGGGTCCAAAACAGAAGCCGAGGAACCAACCGAAATAAACGCTAATCCATACTAATATTATTAATGGGAAAGTGTATGTGTGTGTTTGTTTGTTTGTTTGTCCGACTTTCACGGAAAAACGGGGCGACGAATTAACGTGATTTAATCCCATTTTAGGGAAGTGGGGGGTTAGAAAGAGAGAAAAAGTAGCCTATGTCACTCTCCATTCCTTCAACTATCTCCACTTAAAAAATCACGTTAATTCGTCGCCCCGTTTTTCCGTGAAAGACGGACAAACAAACAAACAAACAAACACACACATACACTTTCCCATTTATAATATTAGTATGGATAGTTGAAGGAATGGAGAGTGACATAGGCTACTTTTTGTCTCTTTCTAACCCCCCACTTTCCTAAAATGGGGGGTGGAAGTTTGTATGGTTTGTTACCCTGAATTTAACGCGTGCGAAGCCGCGGGCAAAAGCTAGTATGAAATAAGACTCCAAAAACAAGTATTCATCAAAGTCGCCATAATAATTTTCGAATTTAAGCTGAGTCAGAATTATATTAAAACAATTTTACAATTTATATCGTGAACTTACTCACTTCTTAGTTACGAGTACATGGTACGATATGTAAATACGTGAGTTAAAATAATTATTATAATATAGTCGCCTTAAATCATAACTCTTCGTTGCGGTAGGCAAGCCACGCCCACAGTAATCGGCTCTTTGCCGACATCAAAACAGCATAATGTCTTAAGAAATTGCTGGTCCTTATGACCTTTTTACTGTATACCAGTGCCTATAACCTGATGACCTATCGTATGAGCACTTGAGCTAACTTGCGAAATTTGGTTCAGATTAGGATTGATCACAGACCATCTAAGTCTTGCTGTCTAGATCCACATCTAGAGTCATCTATGAATGACATAACCCAACGGTTGTGTCATTCCTAGATGACAAATATCTGTTGTTTTGTTTCCTAATAAAGCTAAATACGCGTTGTAGTACTTGTAGTTTTAATATTTGAAGGAATTAGGTTATAATATTTAGTTAGGTAAGATACTTTTGTGATTGTTATACAGTAGATAAGGAAGTGTGCTGAGTGCTGCTGTTCGCCAACAAACTATTGTGCAGTTTGACGAAAATTTATATTTTTAAATATATTGTGTAATTACTGGCTGATTAAATAAAAAAACCGGCCAAGTGCGTGTCGGACCATGCATATTCGAGGGTTCCGTACCTTCAATGGAATTAGAACCAAACTAATACCAAGAGGTCGTATCTGATGCGTTTGGAAGAAGTGTTTTGGAGAAAACTCAAAAATGGCTGAACCGATAATGTTCAAAATAATTTTCGCAGATACATAAGGCGCGATCTTTGATTTTTTTTCCATATTTGTTGGACTTACAGTTCAATTGTTACAAGGCGGGGACACAATTTTTCTGACTTGTGAGGCGATTATTTCTGAAAATATTCACTTAATCACAAAATGTTCAAAAAAACCTCGATGTTATTTTTAAAGACCTACAGATTGATATGCAACATGTTGATATTTGGTAAAAAATGTTTTTGAAATTTAGATACAGATACATAATACCCCTGTATATGTAGTTAACATATATGTACATATTACACCTGTATATGCGGCATACAAAATACACCTGAAGTCAAAATTTTATTAAGATACGTCTTATAGTTTCCGGGTAAAATGGCTGTGACATACGGACGGATGGACGACGGACGGACATGACGAAACTATAAGGGTTCCGTTTTTGCCATTTTGGCTACGGAAGTCTAAAGAAATATAAATCGTGTTTAGGTCAACTGACGAAAATACGTCTCTTGAACAATAAAGAGGTCTTGAGGTCCAAGACTGGTCAAACATTTTCATGAAATTCCTAGGTATATCATAAAATTCGTATAACATGGAGTTCCTAGGCATGCCATGTAGTATATAAAACAATATTTTTAATTGAAGACAATAATCTGACAGCGAATGTATGACAGGAACTGTTAGGTTACTGTCTTGAATTAAACCTACAGCTTTAGTAGTAATGTATTGAAAAGGCATTTCATGATATACCTAGGAATTTCAACATCTGCTGGATTTTGCGTCTCCATTCCGTTAGAGAAAATAAAATGATGTAGATTGCTACACAGTTGTACTATTGCAACTGTAGCGTTTTACAAGTAAAATTCCACTTTTACGTGACCTCGCGCTTTTTGTAAGCGCTCCATGCGGTGTCTATGTTGATTGTGTCTGTGGGTTTGATTGCCTGGTATTTGATGGTGATCGTGATGATTTCTGACAGGAGAAAATGAGCCTACTAGCGAATGTTTCAAGCGTTTAAAATACACTGATTAGTTTTTTAATTTATTATATTGGCAAATGTTGTGAGGGCCAACCACAATTAGATTTGCAGTACGGGTGCATTGGGGTAATTTCGCAGTGTGTAATTTCGAAAATCAATCAAATATCGGTCTTATCACATTGTAATAAGAGTCAACTTTCGGAATTACCGGCCACTTTTTTCATATCGGAATTACCCTACCTTAATTCCAAGATTTTTCTATGTGTAGACCTACCGAAACCAAAAATAACTCAAGCGCATTGTGTGCTATTAGTTTGTATTTGTTTTTAATCGACTTCAAGATTTCGGAGGAGGAGGTTATCAATTCGTCGGGATCCTTGTTTTTTTTTGTTGGTATATTTTTTTTTATATGCATGTTCACCGATTATTCGAAGACGGCTGGATCGATTTGAAAAATTATTTTTTTATTTGAAAAAGTATACTTTACAGTTGGTCCCAGACCAGGTGAGGATCTGATGATAGGATCCTGGAGAAATCGAGGGAACTCTTCAATCCTCTATAGGTGTGCCTATAATAGTTGAAGAGTTACCTCGATTTCTCCAGGATTTCTGTTGATTTAAGTATTGTATACAGCAGCTCGAGCATTTGCTTTTTGAAAGGTGGATGCTACTCGTAAGTGTAGTAGGTTATTATTTTTTTTTTTTTGCATAATATGCGCCGACTGCCTAAAATGTTCCTTCTTGTGTTAGATCTCAACGCGCTTTCTCGTTGTCATACCAACCAAACAATACCAAGACCAAGTACAGTCGCCATCAAATATATCGGTGCGGCCAAGTTACTCAAAAATATCGGAACATCTTGACAATAGAGCCGTTGTTCCGTTATTTATGACCACCTTGGCCGCTCCGATATATCTGGGGCCCTTTCCTCAAAAGTTTGTAACTTGTAATACAAGCGGATGTCACTTTTCGACATCTTTTGCTAGAAAGGGACTTCCGCTTGTATTACAATTTACAAATGGGCCCCTGATGGCAACTATAACACACAAGACCTACACAACATAGATAATCCCGATAAATTTAATCTTGATAGAGAGACCTTACAATAGGCATGGTGATTTTTTTTCATGTATGGTATCAATCGATTCGTTTTGTTGTGAGGATCAAATGTCTATATGGGGCCAATCGCGTTAAAGCATCACAAAAGTCAGAAATGAGACTTAAAGTCTGAGATTTGCATTTGTTTCTCAAAACGCTCCTAACAAAATGACGTTCAAAAGTGACGTCACGATCACATAGTCTCCCTGTTTAATTTAAAGTATGGAAAAAATATGAAATTGCTATTTCTACAGTGAAATGTTGCGTTTATGTATATGGTTGCCGTACAATTTATTTTACAGTAAAATGTTAAAAATCGAATGGTATCATTGTTTTTTTTAAATTTCGCACTTTAAAAAATCGTGAAATTTAGAAATTTTTCAGCTTCATATCTTTGAACCATTTCAATAGAGTTTATAAATTTTCACTTTAGTTGGATATATTGATGATTTTGCATCCTATCAACTAAATTTTATTGCATAATTCAACATGTGTCATCATGCCTACAGTAGATTGTGTCACAAGAGAGCAAAATGGCATATCATGGCAAAAGCAAACATTGAATCAATCTACCACTTGCTTTACACGATACCCCCGATACAATGACCGAAAAACTATTAAATCGTATATAAAGTCCTAGAACAGAAAAGTGTCATTTTAAACCCTCCTAGTAGTAAGAAAGAAAGAAAGAAAACGTTTATTCGGTAAATGGTCCACATGTACTTAATGAATAAGACTAAATAGTAGATTGTTAACCAAGGGTTGAAAGTGACCTGAGATATTTCTGGCGCTCGAACGAAGTGAGAGCGCCAATAGTTCGAGGGTGAAAAGGGTAATTTCACCCGAGTTAAACACTCTGCTTTTCATTTCGACCATGAGGAAAGTACAATACCACACGCATATTATATAAAACTGATATATAAAGAATAGTCTACCATACTAATATTATAAATGGGAAAGTGTATGTGTGTGTTTGTTTGTTTGTTTGTCCGTTTTTCATGGCAAAACGGGGCGACGAATTGACGTGATTTTATAAGTGGAGATAGTTGAAGGGATGGAGAGTGACATAGGCTACTTTTTGTCTCTTTATAACCCCCCACTTCCCTAAAATGGTGGGTGGAAGTTTGTATGGTTTGTTACCCCGAATTTAACGCAAGCGAAGCCGCGGGCAAAAGCTATCTATAAAAATGTTAAGTAACATTTGAACAATTTGAAAAAGACAAATTCAATGTTTTGCCGGTGGTCGGGGAGCAGGGCATCCGGGTGGGCACCGGCTCAATCCACAATCAACATAGCTAATTACATTTCAGCCTAGGGATGGAAAAGCAATTTTCCACCCTAGGGATGGAAAACAATTTTCCACCCGACTAAAACCCAGGAAAATAAAACTTTCCGAACAGGAGAGATGAAAAATAATACATTAGTCACGAAATTGTGATAAATTAGCTTGGTCCTAGCTTGGAGGGCCAGCGCTAAAAAAAACCCTTATCCCGAATATATGATGAGAAAAGACTATTTTCCAAGCCTACCATTAAAATTAACAAAAAGTGCCTGAGGCATAAAAAGGAAGATAATAAAAAGCAGATGAATTCAGCAACATTTTTTGTCGGTCTGTCTGTTTTTGTGGGTTCTAATGGGGGTCAAAGAGGGCCATTTATTGGTCCGGTTCCGGCTTATGTCAAGTTCAGTGTTGATTCCAAGGACGTTGAAACTCGGCCCCAAGGGTACCAATACACATAGATAATTGAGCTTTTTTGCGATAATTTGTCTAAGAGAGCAAATTACATATTATATAATCTCTGCTCGTTTGATATATCAAGTGCCCATCTAGGTATATTTTTATGAACTTTGGTCATGGGTGTGTAATTATAGGTACCTCATATTTATATTATTGCTTTACCTAATGGTACCTAAATTGAAAAGGGAAACTTCAAAACTATGGACAAGGATCGGATACCGGGATTTGCTCCATACTAAAAATACCGGTTAATTTCGTTCTTTTGTGTCCCATTTCATTTTTAACGAGGCAATCTAATAATACCAAGGCTATGTAGGTGATATACCTAAATACAATATTCAGTTCTGAAGAATGAAAACAGAAACCCTGAAAATAATTATATATTTCACATTATTTCGGGGTTATTTGAAAATACCGGTTAAGATCCCTGACTATGGACACTGATTAGGGAGAGTCAACGCCAAAAATATGTATGCAATTCTGAACCTTATTATAATTGCTAAAAGTGTAGAAGTGTTTACATATTTTTCGCGTTGATTGTACATATACATACACTGGAAAAACATTACTCGTACTATTCGCTTTCCTTTCGAATTCGAGAAAAATGCGAATTCGTTATTAGTTTTAAACTAGCAAACTAATTAATAGCTTTTAAAGCTATAAAAAAAATGCTTACCGTAAGTACTCTACTCAATTCACATAATTAAACTATGATGAATTGATGATATTTAGTAAATTAAGGGCCTGTTTCACAATGTCCAAGTAAAGTCCTGAATAAGCTACTTGCCACTTATGTGACGAATAAAGTCATCGTTGGCGTTTCACAATCTTCAAAAGCTTAACTGGTAGATAAAGTGCTAAGTTTTGCAGGTACTTTAATAAAATCTGTCAGGTAATTTATTTGTTAATTAGCTATCCAATACTTTACTTGGACATTGTGAAACAGGCCCTTAATGATTATAATAATATTGTCTTAGAAATAGTATAAATAACTTTGACCCGAATGTCATCTCGCTAATTGTCAAAGAATGTTATCTCGGTCAAATCTGGGTAGCATCGATTTTTTGGACATTTATGAATTTTTATTATACTTTATTTACGGGCAAAACGCTGGGAGGATGATGATGACGATCTGAAGCTTTATTAACCAGTCATCCTGCAAAGGTATTAAACTGAGCTGTGTACTGTTTAATTAAAATCATTTTCAATCAATTTTAAACTCCAAGAATATGATAAAACTACGAACTTAAGCTGAGCTTTCAAGAGCTTCTAAAACGCCATCTATTGACTCTCACTTACACTATAACAACAAATCGTTACATCATTCTACCTATAGAATGGTTACCTTTCAACGCGTGCCTCTCAAAGTACTAAAGGTGCAGGTAATCCACAATAGATGGCGCTGCCTACCAAAGCTTTTAACTGAACTTATTGTGATAATCGTGATTGCATCAGGGGTCACTAAAATCGTACGAAGCACGATATTCGCGAGACGAAGAATCAGTCAGTATATCGGCACCGAGTAAATAATAGTACTATACAGAGGTCCCTCTGTAACGTCACGAATCAAGTTGTCCCTTCTTAACGCATGACAAGTTATCTTTCTCACTTAGCCAAACGTAACGGACACTACTTGTCAAACTCAATTTTTTTAACAAAAAATGCACACCCTTGATATCGGCCGCCAATCATGAATATGGGTAAAAGGGCATAAAATAAAGTTAAAAAACCTTTTGGAAGATATGATGAACCTTTGAAAGAACCTTTTGATGATGATGATGATGCTGTTTGAAAACTTTGGAAACGTTTTATTTGCAAATTATGGTCCTATAGGAGAAGTCACTGTCGAAAATATAAGATTTAAATCTTACTGTTGAAAATAGAAATAAGCCCTTCGGTTTTTCATATTGTACATATGTAGCCATGATTTCCAATAAAATTTATATTACTTACTAAGTTTTAGGGATTGATATCGGGAACATTCCTAAAGATTTTTGACCGTTATTTCCGATTTTTTGCGTTCCCTATACTTTTTGATATAATTTTTAGGGAATGCGAGGGAGACACAAGTTTTAGCTTATATTTTCTTTAACTATAGAAACCTTTTTACAGACGACACAGACAGCAAACTTCTAAGGCTTATTCTGTGATTTCTACTTTTGCAATGTGTACGAGTAAGTCCTTTTCCAGAAACTACTACAAAATCATCTAACCTTTAGAGGACACAGTTCAGATAGGAAAGCATATCAAACGTTTTGTGTAGCAGTCAGATTTGGATTTTATTATTTATTTGTTTTTTTTTTATTTAATTAAACAATAGGTGCATTGTCTGTCTCTTAAGCTGTTTTGATATGTCTTCTTATAGAACTACGCATTATTGTGTATCTTTAAGATCTAATGTATTACTGTTTACAAAAAATAAGTTACGCCGAGTTTCTTGCCGGTCTTAATACTTCTCGGGTCAGAGGTGTAGGTAAGGTTAGAACCGGTGGTAGTTTTTTTTTCTCTGACGTTCCTAAATGCATTGATACGAGTATGTGCCTAAATTGAAGGATAAATATTTTTATCTTTTTTTTTATACTGAAAGTTTTCGAAAAAGACAAAGTAAAAATAATTTACGAAAGTTTTGTACCTACTTTAATTAATTAAGTAAGTTATTTTATTCAAAAATGTGTATTAATTAACCCATAGTTGTAATGGAACTCGAGGTCACATTACACGGAAAATTCGACTCGTATGCGCTCACGCAATGAAATCGGAATACCTTCCATCGCATCATCGACATAGTCAATTGAACATTCATAGGTAATCCTTATTGCAACTGAATAAGATCTATCAATGGTCAGAGTTGTTGGTAATGCAAGGCAAAGATTGGGTTCAATAAGTCAATGACTCAGCCCGCTCTTATGCGTCTCACTTATCTCTCGTATCATCGCCCACACTGTTAATTGCCATCGGTGAACCTTATGCCTTTTGTAATAAGGTCCACCGATGTACAGTTAAGAGTGTTGCTGGTTGTACAAAGCTTCAATCTTTTTGTGTAAAGATTGTAAAGTAAATACTCCTAAGTATTGGTTAGTTTTTTAACATCATTGAGATTTGTCTCGTCATTGCGTTTTGTAAACTGATCTGTAACTAGATTGAGGATGTTTTTATTGGAAAGATTAGGACATGGGTGATAGAGATCTCGAGAAAAAATTGTGAATTAGTTACGAAATGTGCTTGGAATGTATAAGAGCAATTTTTTAAATAATTGTTTCATAAACCAAACTGTCTACTCTAAAGCAGCATTTTGATTCATTCATCATTGTCAGGAGCATTTTGTTTGCCTAAATAACGATGTATTTATAAATATTTTTTTCATTATTAGAGGTTCTTTACGAAAAAAAACTAATGAATGAAGGTTTCCGGAATCGATTTTTTCACCAGGTGGCTCTGTGATGAGGGGGTCTTTTTGACAGCTCTCAAAATCCAGCAATAAAAAAACATGATTAAATATGATTCAACGGTGGGTCATAGAAAGTATATAGACAATATTTTTTCTACAGAAATAAAGACATTTTAATTATCAAAATAACATTTTAATTTAGTAAATAGCCGTGTTCATATACAATCCTTATATAATCAACAAATCGTAACTATTTATTTATAATGGTATCCAGTTTCGGGATCAAATCTTTGAGGTTGCTTGGGCCCACTGAAATCTTCACCAATTGGCGCAGAAGTAGACTGGTATCCAGACGTTTCAGGACCAGATATCATTCCAAAACGCCCTTCATCAGGCCTAAAACGATCTACTTGTTGGTTATTAGGTCTTACGGAATATGTAGGTCTCAACGTTCGGTCGAAAGAAGGAGCCATAGTGCTTTGGGTCGGTCTTCCTGAACCATCAATAGTTACAGAACTAGTCTTGTCTCCGAAACTATAATTTGGTCTATACGTTGTGCTAGGCACTTGACCAGGTCTTCTGTAAGTCTCTCCAGTGGGTGAGGTGGCTTCATAATAAGAACCATCAGGTATGTTCTGATAATGTCCCGGGCGCTCATGTGAATCTGGACCTGATGGAGGCAATGGTGTTGTAGAACTGAATACATTACCAACTGTTCCTCTATTCGGGGCGTTGGTGTTATAGAATAATTTGTCTTCGGGCCTTTGAGGTCCTTGGTTGGAAATGTACACCTGACCAGTTAACTGGTCCTGATAGTGAGGAGCTGAGGTTTGAGGCCTTCCGGAAGGTCGTTGAGAAGTTCCGTATGAAGGTCTTCTAGTTGTGGAGAATCCTTGACTCTGATTTGCTTCAGGATTATTCTGGTTATAACTGTGACCTTCCAAACTAGTCATGCCTTGCTCCTGTAATTGAGGAGACGCAGTAGTTTGTGGCCTTCCGAAAGGTCGCTGAGAAATTCCATATATCGGTCTTCTGGTAGTAGAGAAGCCCTGATTCTGATTTACTGCAGGGTTATTCTGGTAACTCTCACCTTCTTGGCCAGTCAGACCCTGCTCCTCATATTGAGGAGTTACTGTAGTTTGTGGCCTTCCAGAGGGACGCCGAGAAGTTCCGAATGAACCTGGTCTCCTGGTTGTAGAGAACCCTGCATTTTCATTCGCCTTAGTATTCTGGTTATAACTTTCATCACCTTTATTGTAACCAGGGTACTTTTGAACAACCATTGGTCGACTAGGTTTAACATTGTCATATTCATCGATATATTCATCAGAAGGTTCGTTTTCATCACCATGTACGTTCTTGGTTAAGAAAGGTCGAACAGTCGTCTGTACTCCCTTTTCATTAGTTCGAGATGGGAACTTCGTGGCCTCTTCTGATCCAAACTTCCTATGCGGTGGAGTGTATTCGTAACCAGTTTCTTCATATATCGATGGTTTGTTCTCTTTATCGATAGATATACCTTTATGTTTATTTGGAGTCGGTATTTTAGGCTTACCAGACAATTTGTTGTTTGATCCAGGAGTTGTTATCTTGTGTTTGCGATTATTGGTCATCGGCTTAGTTGCATCATCGGAATCATATTCTTTATTTGTGTCAGTTTGGTCGTCATAGTACGTATTCTTTTCATCGTCACTGCCAATGGGTACATTTTGGTTATTAACTTCAGACTGATCTTTAAATTTTTGTCCGTATTGGTTTTTCCTCGATGGAACGCGTGTGCGTGATTCATCAACAAAGTCAGGTTTAGGGTCCTGAGATCCGCCACTGTAGCGATCTTCAGCTATTTTGCTCCCTCCTGTCAAGGGTTTGTTTAAACCATCAACTCTTACGGTGGGTCGTTTTTTGCCAGACTGATTTTTTCTGTTTGTTTTCTTGGATTCTGGGAGATACTTGTTTAGACCATGGAAATCCGTTCTATTATTTGGGTCATCTTTGTAGTTGACCAGACCTGAATCAACATCGTAGCCATCGGAATCCTGTAGTTCATCATTATTTTCAAGTTCTCCGAAGTCACTGTTTTTAACTTTATCGTCATATTCCTGTGTTGATATCTGAAGACGGCCTGAACCATCGTTTTTCGAATGAACAATAGGTTTTCTTTGAGTTTTTCTTCCCTTTTGGCCTGGCTTATTATCCTCAGCGGTTAAGCCTTTAATAGGCTTCGGACGTTTGTCGCTAATACGTCTATTACCTTCGATATCTTCAAAATCAGAGTCATTTGTATCGGTTTCTTCTAATTCATATTCCTGTACACTTCCTGCCTGTCCTGGTCGGCTACCTTTGGGTTTCAATACATTTCTGTTCTGACCTTGCATAGTGTCTTCGTTTCTCTCCGGTATATCTACTCCATTAACTAAAGAGACTGTTCTATTTTTTGGTCTTGAACGAGTTAATGGTCCTTCATATTTCATATATCCATATTTTTCTTCATTGTAAGTACCTGTAAGAACAAAATACAAATTATAAATAAATGAGTAAATTTTGTACTTTACTAATTACATAACAGAAAATAATTGTATATCTTACCATCATCATCAATTCCAGCCTCCTTATCCATATTTGCTTGATCAATAACTCGCTGAATTGCCTCTGGGATTGGTGGTGGCGTTGGTAAATGGTCGCCACGGGGTTGGAAGCCATTTTCATCAGCGGTGTAAACCACGCTATACACTTTTCCGTCATCGCCAGTGTAGGTATAACCCCCTTGCTCTTGTACCATTACCAACTACTCCAGTTTCATCAGCATGAATACCGTTGGATGTATCGTAACTGTAATAGTAGCCTTCAGGAGTAAGTACGTTTTCATAGTTTAAGATCTCGGCGTTTCTATCACCTTGAGCCTGAGGACGTTCTGGCCTGAGTTCATTCATAAGTCCAAAGCCTGGTGTAGAAGAGAAATCTCTGGCTGGTATAGATCCAACAGTAGTGCCTGGAAATCTTTGGTTAGAGAAGCTTGGAGCAGGTCCATAGATAGATGATCCTTCAGACTGGAGCGCAGGTTGCTGATTATTTTCATGAGTTTGACTTCCAGGTAATCCTTGTTGTGGGAATGCTCCTCCCATTCCAGCGATAGGAATATTATTGTTACCGAACTTAGGTTGAGATCCGGGTATAAAACTTTCGGGCGCTGCCGTCGACGATGGAATCCGTTGATTGTCGATCGGCTGTTGGAACTGATTTTGTTGACTAGGTCCTAGCTGGTTGGTTCCAGGAGTATGCGCAAGTGTTTGTTGATATTGTGGTGCAGCAGTGGACCCCGGATAGGTAGGTTGGTTCATAAATTGACCAGGTGTGGAAAATAGTTGGTCTTGGTATTGAGGAGCAGTAGTTGTAGTGGGGAAATTCTGGTTTCCATACTGATTTTGTTGAGGAGTTTCAAACCTTTGTTGGGATCCCGGAGTTGAAAAGCGCTGATTATCCTGGTATTGAGGAGCGACGGTAGATGATGGAGAAATTTGACTTCCTACAATTTGGTTTTGCCCTTGTTGGCCAGGGGCTGCAAACTGTTGTCCAAGAACCAATTGTCCTTGATCGCCAGTAGTCGTGTAACGCTGTCCATTCTGGTAGTTAGGAGTAGCAGTCGATGGGAAATTCTGTCCTCCTGGTCCAGTAGTAAATTGCTGACCAGGCTGGTATTCAGGTGCAGTGGTGGATGAAGGATAATTTTGAATACCAGGATACTGCAGTTGGTGTGTAGGCACCGCAGATTCATAACCTCCTTGTAGGCCAGGGGTAAAACCTTCACCATCGTGGTATTGGGGCGCAATGGTTGACGACGGTAATGTTTGACCAGGATATTGGTTTTGACTAGGCCTTCGGGAACCAAAAGGTAGCTGGCCAGGACGTTGAATTTGACCGGGAGTGGTAAAACGTTGTCCATCTTGATAGTTAGGAGCTGCCGTTGAAGGGTAATTTTGAATCAATCCAGGGTTTGATGCTACAGTAGAGAAAGGAAATTGACTTCCAGTATATTGATTTTGGTGATTAGGAATCCGGGCTCCAAATACTTGTTGGTTTAATCCAGTCGTTGTAAATCCTTGTCCAGTTTCGAATTGAGGGGCAACAGTTGATGATGGAAGGCCCTGGTTTTGTAAAAATAGGTTTTGCTGGTTTGCTCCAGGTGTAGTATACCTCTGTCCAGTTTGGTGTTGAGGTGCGGTGGTTGACGAAGGGGACTGGTTTCCTGGGAATTGATTCTGGGTTATCTGGGAGCCTGGTCCCAATGGTCCAAATCTTTCATCCTGGTACTGAGGTGCAACTGTTGAAGGTATATTTTGATTGCCTTCAAATTGATTTTTTTGGTGGAATCCAGGAATATAGCCAGGTTGTTTCACTGAAACAGCTTGTCCGTTTTGATATTTAGACCCTTGGGGCAGATCGGATAGGTAACTGGCGCCATCTTGGATTGGGGATTGTTTGTTGGTCGCCGGTGGCAAGTATTCGAGACCATTAAAATTATTAGGAAACGGTGGTCGCACCGTGGTTCCGTATGGAGTAGCAGTAGATTGACTCTGTCCCTGTTGATATTGGTTATAACTAGGTCCTTGGCCTGGACCTCTGATCGGCTGCTGATATTTCTGCCCTGGAACGCCTGGTTTGACATTTGAGCCATTAACGAAGGCATTAGGCTGATTTATTTCGTAATTAGCTGGAAAAGTAGTCGTCTGAGTGATGGCGTACGATGTAGTAGTTTTAGGGGCAGGGTAAGAGTTTTGGAAGAAATTAAATCCAGGTTTCTGATCTGGTGTCCCTGTTGGAGCCGGTCGTCGGTTGAAGTCCAGCTCTATTTCAGATTTACCCTTATCTAGCTGAGGTGCCGTGGGTTGTTTAGGGAATTCTAGAGGTACATCGAGGTCTCCTAGTGTGCCTCCTGAGAGTTTGGACCCTGGTGGTGGAAGATAACTCCTGTCTAGCTTCTCAGTGGAAGCCAGACCGGAGACCAGGCAGATAATCTGAAAAATAAGGAAAACGTGAAGAATTGAATGACCGTTGCGCAAGGACGTTTCAAAATTGGTAATCATTATCAATAACTCGGGATTCTACGTATCTATGAAAAGAATATTGATGAGTTGTCATTACAGAAAAAACATTTATCAGTAATTTTGAACTGCACATAAAAATCAGCTTTAAGCTCGCTTTTTGTACTCATGATTGCAATATAAATAATTTTAGTAACCTGTACCCATTCTAGTTTTAAATGAGATTTGTACTGGTTAATATAAATATTTAACAGTATTTGCAATAAAGAAGAGAAATCATTGATAATCATCAACGCATCCTAGTAACGTAACAAAGACTTTTATGCCAGCACAAACTATATTGTTCTCAATCTATTGTCATATTAAATCGTTACACTTTCGTTTATTAACCCTAATATCACTGTACACTTCACTACACGAAAAGTATAAATCGATTAGAAAAGTTTGCAAAAAGTCCCGCTTGGTCCCGAAATTTCAAAACACTGTAGATGATTTTGCCGCTTTAAAGTGTATTCACTTATTAACACTCCCGTTGTTATTATGGATTGTAATAATAGTGTTGGTTAGCGACATAAACAACGATCTAGGAACAAGAAAGATTATTTAAGCGAATGACAAAAACTGACCAGAAAGATCTTCATCTCAGATGTGTCTTGCACAGGATGCAGTTGAGATGTGTGATGTCTCCCATCAAAAAATGTTATTTATACCATCCTTAAAATTAACCTCTAATGACTATTTAGTCGTAAGTGTGGACGTGACAGTCGGACATACCGTGACAGTACCCTAATTGTAGCTGTCAAACATGAGCAAGTTATTAAGAGTGTTTATTTTTTGGGTTTCGTCACGTTATTGTTGAGCTGGTCATGATATCTGTAATTTAATCCCAAATGGGCTTACACCTATCACGAATTTTCACACTATTCTAAGCTTTAATTTCTTTGGAATTAGAAGTATAATTGCTTGTGAATTTTATAAGACATACGGCAGTTTGGTTGTTAGTTAGAGATGGACATTATTTGCCTTGACATTTCCGTGGCCCGGAGTGTACGGTGACAAAGATCGAAATTAGCCCCAATATGTGACATAATATAGGAAAGTAGTGCGATGTTTCTTAAGAATAGGCTGATGTTTCTGGTTGATAGCTGACTCGCTGCTGAGGAGCTTTGATGGAACTGATTTTATGACACAATTGAGTGCCTTTACCCAGCACCTAAGAAAAACACGACTGCTTTTGTGTAGCTATTCAAGAAAACTAGTTTTTTTTTATACTACGATAGTGGCAAACAAGCATACTGCCCGCTTAATTATTTGTAATAAGCATCCAAGTATACAAAACACTTTATGTTACTTAGAAACGCAGACCACACCCTAAACCATTGCGTTGAAGACAGACAGATAACTTCAACCACACCATTCCATTCCAACCTTATTTCAACCGTAAATACTAAATATTTTCCAAGTGTTACGAAGCTCCACTAAACATTCAACCCTTGTAGGTAGATGATGGGTAATTCATATATCTGATGAGTTCAATAAAGCAAAGAATAGGCGTAATTATATTTCTAAGACCCAATTTTAAAATCGTTATTTAGGTTAAACTTACATACTTAGATGTCATATTCAAAGGAAAAAGTGATCAAGACTTCCGGTGCCCAGGGCTGGGATCGAATCAGCTCTTCTGCATTACTTGCAAATAATCTGATTTGTTCTCTAGTTGTTATTTAGGCTTCTGAAATACCGCTGAAAGCTCACACCCACAAGTGACCCACACCTGTTATACTGTTTTTTTTTAGTTTTTTATATTGGTATTGGGTAAGAAAACTATTGACATATTTATAATAGCTACTGAATTTATTTATTTTTTACTTTAGTCTGTGTCGTGTGATAAAATTTGATATTTGCTTTTATTTAATAAATACTACGATAGGATTTGGAATAAAAGTCGGATATAACTAGTTGATATAGCCACTAAAATATCTTTAACAACATCGTTAAATCTTATCACAATCGCATAAAGTCCAGCAACAGTCACATTGCTGGACATCTCCAAAGACAATGGCATTGAACTGGGCGCCAACAATTGGCGGACCCTCGAGAGGTCGGGTCGCGCACGACAAAGATAATCAATATGTCTCATGTAATTGCTGGACCCTGAACTGTGAACTTGTAAAGGCTTATGCTATTAGAAAAATATGGGAACCATGATGGTTCCATACAAGTGTACGGCCCGTATGAAGCGGAGATCGCAGCTGAGCGCTTGCGAATTCAACATTAAGGCTGCTCCAGATTTAAGAGAAATATTTTGAGGCCCTAACACTAATCTTTTCTACACAGGATGTAACAAAACTGCTGGTGATTATTTTAAGGGCATAATTGGTATCGTAAACTTATACAGAAGTCATATGCAAAGGAAAAAGTGACCTAGGCCTCCGGTGCCCAGGGCTGGGATCAAACCAGCGTCTTCTGCATTCGCGGCAGTAAGTAAGTTTATGATTTATATAGTAGTGTGTCTACTTAAAATAAACGAATCAAAATATTTATCTTATCTATCTATATAAATATATAAAAGAAGAAACTGACTGACTGACTGACTGACTGACATATCAACGCACAGCCCCAACCGCTGGTTCAAGAGATTCCAAATTTGGCACGTAGGTTCCTTATAAGGTCTAGGGATTCACTAAGAACCAAACTTTGAAAGATTTGTTATACTATTTTATTCGAAACTTCACAGGAGTATTCCTAACGATAAATGAGTAAACACGTGTTTCAGGTTTTTTGAAAATTCAAGCCCTAAAAGGGGCAAATGACTGTGGTCACAGTCTTAAAATCAATATGATGGGTATCGTATCCTTTTTGAGTACTTATAGTACGCGGGCGAAGCCGCGGGAAAAGGCTAGTTAAAAATAATTTGATTTGTTCTTCAGTTGTTAATTGGTATCGTATTCTAATTATGAAAAAAAAGGAAAAAATAAATTTTCGCTGAAAAAAAACATCGTTTTGTATGGAGAGTTGATCGGGTTAGACCACGTGTTCCGTACAAAATAAATATTTTTTCGCGTCAAAAATTGTATCCTCCTACTTTTTTTTACTCGCAATACGATACTAATTATGCCCTAAAACGGATCGCCAGTGTTTTTGTTACTTACACCCTGTATACCACGTCGGTGATAAACAAGCGTACAGTGCACCTGATGGCAAGTGGTCGCTGTTGGCTATGTGGAATGTGTTGCAGAGTGCGGGCAAGGACAGTAACCTTGTATGGAAACTATACAAAATTATCCATTTTCATTGGCCTTAAGCGAAATACTATCATTGACAGAACAGCCTCGCAACAGCTTCCCCTTAACATATTTATGAATGAACACGGACAATATATATGCTTGCAATATGATGTGAGTGTCATTCACACGAAGACTGTCAAGCCTATTGTTCAGTGAGATGGGAAATCTATTCATTAGCTACATATCTCAGAGTTAGAACGACATAAAAGCTAAACTGCTGATATGCTATTTCACTCTCTATTTGGATAGCTTGACGAATTAAAATTGGGTATTCTTGTCTTGGATTTAATTGAAGCAAGTAGAAAATTGAGTAGAATTTATAGTTGATGTAGGTATTAGCCCACAACGTCACACAAGATATTGGCGCTAGGAAGGTGGGAATGGAATTTTGCGTCACTACGGGCGTAAAGTGACATTTAACGCCCTCGCGCGCAGCGGCAAATCTTAATTTACACCCAAGAGAAGACGTAAAATTGTGTACACACCACGGGCGGTAAAATAAGGCCTCAGATCGCTAGTTTATGGCCCACAAATGCCCGCGATCTGAGCCTTTCTTTAATTTACCGCCCTAGGTGCGTAATGTACTATTACCGCCCTTCTTAAATGGGCGTTTTCACAAATCGTTTTAAGTTTATTTTATTTTATCGTATGGCTACATGTCACTGGATATAGAAAGGCATTTCTTCTCTGGGGTAGTAGTAGTGGGAAAGCAGATGATAAAGAAAATCCAGTGAGTGCTGCGAGGTCCAGATGGGACAGTGCAGCTGCCAAGTTTGTTACTCTTTTAGCACCACCCAGGGATCACGGGTAGGGTTGTCTAAGGTGTTTCCTACGGACGCAGAGTAACATTGATCCCCAAGTTGTAAGTTCACGCTTTGTACAGATTCCGAGGCGATGGCTGAATGTCGTGGAGGCCGACATGAGCGAAAATGGGCTCGTAAAATAAGACGCCCAGGACCGCGCAACGTAAAATAGTAATTAACATTATTTTTATTTAACTTAATAATGACATGCATAACCCAGCAGTGGAACGTATAAATGGTTAACATCTAAATATATAAAAGAAGAAACTGACTGACTGACTGACTGACTGATTGACTGACTGACTGACTGACATATCAACGCACAGCCCAAACCGCTGGTTCTAGAGATTCCAAATTTGGCACGTAGGTTCCTTATAAGGTCTAGGGATGCACTAAGAAAGGATTTTTCAAAATTCACCCCCTAAGGGGGTAAAATGGGGGTCCAAAGTTTGTATGGTGAATCAAGATTTGTTAGACTATTTTATTCGAAACTTCACAGGGGTATTCCTAACGATAAATGAGTAAACATGTGTTTCAGGTTTTTTGAAAACTCAAGCCCTAAAAGGGGCAAATGTGGTCACAAAGTCTGAAAATCAACATGGGTATCGTATCCTTTTTGAGTACTTATAGTACGCGGGCGAAGCCGCGGGAAAAGGCTAGTATTATATATTGGACCATTTTCAACCGACTTCAAGATTTCGAAGGAAGAGGTTCTCAATTCGTCGGGATCATTGTTATTTTTTTATATATGTTCACCGATTTTTCGAAGACGGCTGGACCGATTTGAAAAGTATTTTTTTTTGTCTGAAAAAGTATACTTCACTGTTGATCCCATTGTCACTAGATCAGGATCTGATGATGGGATCTTGGAGAAATCGAGGAAACTCTTCAAATATTATAGGTAGACCTATAGAGATTAGAGTGTTTTTACAGTAGCTCGGGCATTTCCTCTGAGTACACTAGGTGAAGGCGGTTTCCTATGTTTATAATTATAAATATTATCAACCGTCAGCTTGTCAGTATACAAAACTTGTAGACGGAGAGTAAGCCACGTCAGATATGAGTATGACACAATAATGAGAGCAACGAAACCCCTCCAGTCAGTTTGATATACTATGCTCATTTCTAGATCTGGACATCTGGCTGCTGTAAAGTGATGGAGGTTAAATAACGTAAACCACTTCAAGAAAACACATCCTACAGTTCTGGGTTTGATGCAATATTATGAGAAATTATATAAATAATTAGATTATTATCATTGTCAAAAGTTCCAGTTTCTGCCTAACGACGAATAATGTACTTCATAGTTTGTAATAGTACAAGTGATGTGCTCATATTAGAGCACTTGCTGTAAATGCTAAACATTTCATAAATGGACCTCTGCGCAGCGGCAACCGGTCACGAACTTCGCACGGCTGCCACCTGACGCGGCGCTTCATAATCTTCATATTTGGGTTATGTAAGCATCAATAGTGTACCAGATCGAGATTGATTAAAGGGCACAAATTATTAAACATAAATGGGCATTTTTATTTTAACTTATACTTTAAAAGATAACCTCAACAACTAGATAGATCATAAGTACAACTCGAGGTCACCACACATCAGCGCTCCCGTACTAATTTGGTATGAGAGCGCGACCGCTTATTTTATTTGAGTTAACGTTTTTGATCATTACTCATGTGACTTAAAAATATCCACAAAAATCAAGTTATAGGGACTAACCTAGATTGTTATACTACAAAATGGTGTAGAATACTATTGAGATGTGCTGTTCGAATCGTAGAAATTAACGAACAAAATGTACGAGATTTGACATTGACCGTCAGTTTGTCAAGATTGCTAACCGGCCGTTAATGGTACACAGTTAAGTGAAAATGCCCAAATAAAACGTGAACATAAATAAAATGCAAAAAAAGCAACAAAGATCCCCACATATTAAGAACCTCCTTCAAACGTTGAAGACGATTAAAAAGCAAGGACCATGTAAGTACCTAATACCAGGCATAATTTTGTCTACTTATCATGTCAATACAAACGTGTGTCAATCTGGAAGTCGTAATGACATTTATTTTTGATGATATTCGTTCGTTTATTCAAGATATATATGTTTTATTAGAAATTATATTTTTCAGTGGTTATCTACTTGGTTGAATATACATAGTTGTATTGAATACTAAGTTAGTTTCTTTAAGCATATAACATTTATACTCGTAATGTCCTTTAGAATTGAATATATATATTTTTTTAATTTATTTAGAACACAAACAGTCTTAATAATAAACAACATATGTCGTACACAATGTACAAGAACAAAGAGAGGGTACAAATAGACCTGGAGGTTCATTGAATTACATAAAGTTTTTAGAAAAACATGGTACGTAAAAAATAAACAACAAAAGTAGGTAGACTAGGTAGTTACAATTTAAACTAGACATTGAGTTATGAAACGGATCAATATCAAACAAAAGTTTATTAAGTATAAAAATGGGGGACTCGTTTGAAAAAGGCATGCTTTGAATATTTCTTGCGAGAAAAGCTAACATAGAATAAAGATCTAGATCGTAAGGGGTTATGCGGACAAACGAAAGTCACTAGTCTTAGGAGATCAGGACAGTTGATGACACCTTTAAGAATTTTAAAGAAAAACATAATATCTAAATAATTTCTCCGATTAAGAAGAGAAGGGACACGAAAATGCTTTGCCGCTAATGGCGGAATTTTCGATATATACACCAGTTCTGTAGCCTAATGATTTTAAGAAAATGTTTTGTACCCTTTCTAAACGGTCAATTTGGACTTGAATATGAATATGAATATAAATGAAAATATGAATATGAATTGTTTGTTTCATCTAATCATGATTAGGCAATAAGGATGAATCCTCCAGATATGAAATAACGTGCCTCCGAAAAGTCAGGCTTAAATATCCCTATTTTTGGTATCAGGTACCACAGGTCCATCTATTGAATGGGAATTAAGTTATCAACCGACTTCAAAATTTCGAAGGAGGAGGTTCTCAATTCGTCGTGTATGTTTTTTTTTTATGTTTGTTACTCCATAACTCCGTCATGTCTGAACCGATTTTGAAAATTATTTTTTTGATTGTAAGTACAGATACAGATTGGTCCCGTTTTTGTCAAAACGCAGTTCTGATGATGGGACCCATGAGGAATCGAGGGAACTCCTCAAATCTTAAAGGCATACATATAGTGATTTTTATATTTTTATCAACAAATCCATCATTTTCATTTAAAACAGTGACATTTGATGAAGTAGAACTGCTGATGATGATCAGAACGGAACTCTTCAACGACGCATAGTTCACGTTTGGCGATTTGTCCTCTTCGCTGTGTTTGTTTAGCAAGTTTAATTGTCAGGACAAATTTTCGTCAAGCTCAAGTTCTGATGATGGGATACATGAAGAATCGAGGGAACTCCTCAAATCTTAAGGGCTTACACATAGTGATTTTTGTATTTTTATCAACAAGTCAAGCATTTTCATTCAAAAGAGTAACATTTAATGAAGTGGAACTGCTGATGATGATCAGAACGGAACTCTTCAACGACGCATAGTTCACGTTTGGCGATTCGTCCTCTTCGCTGTGTTTGTTAGGCAAGTTAGATTGTCAGGACCAATTTTCGACAAGCTCAAATTCTGATGATGAGTTCCATGAAGAAACGTGGGAATTCCTCAAATCTTAAAGGCATGCATAAAGAATGGAACTCTTCAACGCAATACGCATAGTTCACGTTTGGTGATTTGTTCTCTCCGCTGCGTTTGTTAAGCAAGTTATTTCATTGTATGGAATCTAAGTGCACCATCTACAATAATGCTTCATCGGCTACCCCCATGGAAGTCGGTTTTTTTTTCTTAAAAATTATTTTATGTAGATTGACCGATAATTCGATAGACCGATTTGGAAAATTCTTTTTATGTTCGAAAGGGTATACTTCACAATTGGTCCCATTGTCACCAGGTCAGAATCTGATGATGGGATCTTGTAGAAATCGAGGGAACTCTCCAACTATTATAGGCACACCTTTAGTGACTTGAGTATTTTTTACAG
The DNA here is from genome assembly GCA_947086415.1 of Pammene aurita. Lineage (NCBI taxonomy): Eukaryota > Metazoa > Arthropoda > Insecta > Lepidoptera > Tortricidae > Pammene > Pammene aurita. The sequence goes on along the minus strand of OX352302.1, from coordinate 32,412,658 downwards.
CAACTCGGGCATTTGCACTTGGAAAGGTGGAGCCTAAGTGAAGTCGGTTCTTTTTATGTTTATCTTTTACATCAAATCGCCATACAAAATGTATGGTACTGACTACTGAGACATGGTGCGTTAGGCGGCACGCACTTATCGGAGCTACCATAGAGAAAAACAGCTGGAAGACGAAAATCCGGCATAATATTGTCTGTGGGCTCCTTATAACAATTTAGCTACCATACCGACTTCAAATTCATTTTTGTTTATGACGGCTGAATGCCACAGGAATGTGTGATGGGCCTTAAATGATGCTTACTTAGTACGTTTGGTTAATTTGTATAAGCATTGTCAGTCCAGCTATTACATGGTCGTTGGCTGACTTTCAAATAACTCTATAAAGGCACATTTACGAAAGTAGAAACAAAAGCAACCTTTACATTAGGCGATTTGAGTGTTTCTAAAGATTTGTTTCCATTTAGGAAAGTCTTCATTGTTATAATATAAAGATGAGCTAGATATTAGTTTGTATTACAACTTAAGTTGTAAATGCCAGACTGTTATTTATTACTATTACGTCTTACGCTGAACACAATGTAATACATATTTATTTATACTGGATGAAATACGGAACAACTTTTACCATGGGACCAACTACGAAATCGCGAAAAAAATGTTGGCTGTTTCATACGTTTCGACTGATCACATCACTACATAGTAGTAGTAGTAGTAAAACACTTTATCTACACTCATACTGTAAGTACTCTAAAATTCAAAAACCGTAGACAATGACAAGCATTACAACAAACGATTTCCCTATGATAAGTTTCTTATCTGCGGCAGTAACGTAATTTTAACTTTGTATGCTCAAATATTGTTAAGCAATGAGTTTCAAATTTGGAACATCGAATTTGATAACATAATGTTACCGCCATGGCCAACTCGATTGGTCCCGCGCGAGCGCCGGCACAATCGAGTTGGCCATGACGGTACAATGGCGGTCATTCTATGGTTTCCGAACACTTAATTTAATATATATATAATATGAGTGTAGATAAAGCAGTGTATGCAACTGTACGTAATTAGGCCTTATTACGTAACAGTTACATAAACTACTATTATTGTACAATAAAACACAACGAAATACGGCCTCCTAGCCTAGTCGGTAGTAACACTGCCTACGAAGCAGGAGGTCCCGGGTTCGAATCCTGGTCAGGGCATTTATTTGTGTGTTTATCACAGATATTTGTTCCTGAGTTATGGATGTTTTCTATGTATTTGAGTATTTATCCATATTTATCTATTATATATATCGTCGTCTAGTACCCATATTATTATTGAGCTATATATATTATTGAGCTTACCGTGGGCCTCGGTCGATTTGTGTAAGATTGTCCTATAATATTATATTATATATTATTATATTAAATATATATAACACAACATATACGTACAAAGGCAAACTTATCCCTTTAAGGGATTTCTTCCAGTTAACCTTTGAGCAATTGAGAGAGAAAGTTGGAAAAATACATACATACGTACATAGTATAAAACAAAGTCGCTTTCCGCTGTCTGTCCCTATGTATGCTTAGATCTTTAAACTACGCAACGGATTTTGATGCGATTTTTTTTTTAAATAGATAGAATGGTTCAAAAGGAAGGTTTATAAGTATAATACATGCATAATATAGTAGATAAACACTGATAATTTTAGAGGTTTCTAATGTGATGTCGTAAATAAACACATTTTTTTGCGCTTACATTGCAAACGCTGGCTGAACCCTACGAGATAGATTAAAATAATATACTACAGTCAGGCCTATGAATCATGCCCGCGCGAGCGAGTTATATACCTACGTTTTGCGCCTCCGCCGGGGGAGCTAAAGTCAGTGGGTTACCAACGCGCTCACTGAGCGCACGTCGTACCGCGCGCGACGCTACTAGGAACTCGGAACAATGTCATCACGAAAATTTTTTATTTATTGCTATGTGGATGGATGTAAAAAATAGCAACAAAATATCAATCAATATTACTCATGTAACTATAATTGTTATGCCCCATGCGAACCACTTAAACACTGAATCAATGCAAAATACCTATTTCCTTAACTATAAAACATATCCAAGCATATGCAACCCTAGCGATTGTGCGGGTGCGCGGGAGGTACGGGGTGCCGCGCGTTGAAGGCCGCTCCATTGTATTATTGCGTAGGTACGTAAACCGTAGGTATTTGCTTTTTCTATGAGTGATTCATATCTGTTCGTAAGAACTATTATATAATCTGTGCTACAGTATTGTACTCCTTAAAAAGGTCTACAAAAAAGTCCCGTGCGAAGCCGGGGCGGGTCGCTATTACAAATTTTTTTTTTTTTTCGCGATTTCGGAGTTTGTCCCATAGTAAAAGACGTTCAGTATGGCCTACCTAATCACCTCGCTGAATATGAACATTGATTAATATTTCAACGTTTATAACAATAATTTGTATTAACAGTGGCCCATCAATAATACCAGTAATGTATACTCGTAATAAATAGGACAGATTAATATTGGACCACTATGTAGATAAATTGTCCTTCTATAATGGACTGTATTATAAAATGTCACTTCAGTAAATGTCTACATACCGTGTTCCTATTTTATTCACCACCTCACTTTAACACTTCTGAAGCTGCATGCGTCCGTATACTACGGCGACCGGTTGCCATCAGGCGGGCTGTATGCTTGTTTGCTATCGACTTGGTATTAAAAAAAACTCATCTCAATATCTGCTGATATAAATGCGTTTCATTTCATCATTTCCAATTGAATATTAATTCAATTCACGGTGCATTAATTGGTTTACATTTAAACCACAATAGAGAAAATGTGGGAGTTCAAACAAATATTTCTTAATTTTTAATAACTTTATCTATGTTGATTACGGCATGGATATAATAAACTAATAGACGGAGAGCTATACTATTGGCAGTTTGCTATACTATGTTTATTTCTAGATCTGGACATCTGGCAGCTGTAATGTGGTGGAGGTCAAAGAATGTAAACTACTTCAAGAAAACAAATCCTAGAGTTCTGGGTTTGATGCACTATTATGACAAATTATATAAATAATTAGATTATATCATTGGCTAAATTTTCTGTTGGGGGAAAGTGCCAAACGACGTATAATGTAATTTATAGTTTGCCGCCTACTGTTTATGTTTCCGTAATAATATGCAATGTTTTTTGTTCTAATATAAAAAAATATAGGCCCTGTCCTTTATAACTGAGACAACTTCGGCAGTTTTTACCTATTTTGGTATTACTATTTTCTAATTTAAAAATTTTGCTAGTCTGTCACTCGGACCTCCACCCATCAAAAGCTGCCAGATGCCGGGATCTAGCAATAAGGATAGTAGAGAAATCTAACGTAGCCAGCTCTTGGACCATGATGTTTTATGCTTTTGTTATTAAACAATTAACATTGCTTAACTAATGCTTTAATTACCTCAAGTTATGTATGACATTTGGTTATTTGTTATTATTTATTTGGGTAAGTGTTCAAGGTTGCATTTTTATATTTTAATTATGTTTGTATATTGCCCTATCTGATCGATTGCACTTAATACATTGTGAAACAAAAAATAATTTCGCTATAATTGTTGAACTCTCGTCTCGTCGTCTTGTCTTGTTGTCTTGTATTTTCTCTAGTGAGGACCGCTGTTGGCGACACTAAACCCTTCCCGATCACAGTTGGCGTGCACCAAGGCTCGGCCCTGAGTCCTTTTCTGTTTAGTGTTGTGCTTGATGCTGTTACGCCGGAAATCCAGGAGCCGCCGCCGTGGCTGCTCATGTATGCAGATGACATTGCACTGACGGACGAGGACAAACAGGAACTAGAGCGAAAGGTGAACCTATGGAAGGGATCGCTAGAGAACGGTGGTCTAAAGATAAATGTCTCGAAAACCGAATATATGGCCTGCGGAAGTACTGATCCCGTTCCTATCTAAATAGGGAACGAACTTGCCGTGAAAACGGACAAGTTTCAGTACCTGGGATCCATACTGCATGAGTCCGGGTCCATTGACCACGACATCCGAGCCCGAATTAGCGCAGCTTGGTCTAAATGGCGAGAGGTCACAGAAGTCATCTACGATCGCAGAATTCCGCTAAGACTGAAGGGGCTAGTGTACAAGTGTATTATCCGACCGGTCTTAATATACGGAAGCGAGACGTGGCCGGTTCTTGGAAGGCATATTTAGGAGCTTCGCGTTACAGAAATAAAGATGCTGCGGTGGATGTGCGGCGTTACACGTGCTGATCGCATTCGTAACGAGTACATACGCGGCAGCCTCGCAGTTCGTGACGTAGCGGAGAAGCTCCAAGAATGTCGCCTTCGTTGGTTCGGTCACATCTCTCGCAGGCCAGCCGGCTACATAGGGAACGTATGCCTCGATCTAGCCCTGGACGCTCCTCGACGCGGTCGCTGAAGACCAAAGAAGCGCTGGCTGAATGTCGTGGAGGCCGACATGAGCGAAAACGGGCTCGTAAAAGAAGATGCCCAGGACCACGCAAAGTGGAGGAAAGCGAGCAGGAAAGTGGACCCTGGCAATAGCCGGGATAACGCTAGGTAGAAGAAGAAGAAGAATTGTTGAACTTAAGTAAAGACCCGACAACGGCGACAACGGAGATGGATAAGAGAGAGATAAGATATGTAGATACAGAGAATAGTTTTTTTTGTGTACAAAACGTAAGGTACTCATCCGTTGTATACTGATAAAGAAGAAACAAATAAATAAATAATAATAATAATAAATATTATGGAACAATCTTACACAAATCGACCTAGTCCCACGGTACGCTCAACAAGGCTTGTGTTGTAGGTACTAGACGACATATACTAGATATATAAATACTTAAATACATAGAAATCATCCATAACTCAGGAACAAATATCTGTGATAAACACACAAATAAATGCCCTTACGAGAATTAGCCTGGATGAAAATATTAAACACTGGACTCATATTAAAGACGCTGCCAACCTGAGCAGAATGGCACAATTGCATAGGAATATGTTTCGAGAGATGGTCGCCGACGACGTCCGATGAGGACATGACACAAGAAAAAGAAGAGGATTCGAGCCCGGGACCTCTTGCTTCGTAGGCAGTGTCACTACTAGCTGGGCTAGGAAGCCCTTGTAACTATCGACAAATGTAACAAATTCTCAAAATTCATAAATAATTTTTATTCTTTAACCAGTCAACATTTGTCTAATAATCGTATCCATCCCTAGCGTTGAAGCTTGGCCGAGACCTGGAGCGAGCTCCGAAATCCTGCGCCCTCTGGTTCTGTACCGGGGGAAGGTAGGCCTTGGTAGCACCAGTGAAGCCCCTGGAGTTTCCTGAGGATCTGAAGGCAGCATTGGTGACGACGGAATCTTCATCGTTACCGTCGAAGTCGCGGTTGAAGCTGTTACCATTGTTGAAATTGTTGCCATTGTTGAAGTTGTTGCCATTGTTGTCATTGTTGAAGTTGTTGCCGTATTGGTTGTTGTCGTCGCTGTATTTGCCTTCGCTGTAGGAGCCTGAAATTGGAGATGAGATTTAGTTGATATTTTTGAAGTTTGTCGTGTTTATTGCCATTTTTAATACAATGCCTACTGCCGCATAGGAACAAGAACTGATTTTATCTTCAGAGACGCGCTTAAAACATACAGTAGATATAATGATGATGCATACTTAGAAGTTTTGTAAGAGCTAAAATTAATTTAACTACAAAGATCTGTCACAACTCACAACATCTCCGGAGGGCTCCATGTTGGGTTTTAACGTCACTTCAATTTATCATAGTTTAGATCAATTGCTGCATATGTACCTATTACGGTCCCACTCATACTAACATGTGTTAAGTAGTGACGATTACTCTGCATCATATCATGGTCAAAAGGCGACTATAATATGCCTGTCAGGTTAAAACAGCATGATCATAAGCTTACCATCGTCGTAAATGCCAGCAGCCTCATCTCGAGCGTTCTGTTCCAGAGCCTTCAGGATCTCTTTTGGGATCGGGGGAGGAGTGGGGAGGTGGTCACCGACTGGCACGAAGCCGTTGTGGTCAGCCGTGTACCTGTAAAAAACATCACACTGAAATTCTCAATGGTCGCTATGATGATTATGAAACTAAATCTTAGATACGAAAAAGAAATATGAATGAATGAATGACCTTGGCCTCTTTTGAAAAAAAATTACATCTGGGACGATGAAAATATTACAACTGACCATTTGATAGTAATGTAAAGAGTACAAATCATTATTACTAAGCAAACTAAAGATAGCAGAATGTAGCCACCAGAACCGTCATCATTAAAAATTAATACTATCGAAAACATGATAAAGAACATGGCAAGCAGTCAGTGCAAAAGTTGACTTGTTTAAGTTTTAAAAATACCGGTAAATATTTTACCTGACAGTGTACACCTGTCCATCATCACCAGTGTAAGAATAGCTGCCCTGAGCCTCAACACCATTGGTGGCTACACCATTCTCCTCAGCGTAAATTCCGTTCTCAGTCTCATAAGCATAAGAATAAGTCTCTCCATCATTCTGGGAATCCTGGCGAAGAATAGCTGCGTTCCTTTCGAAAGAGGCTTGTGGTCTCTCAGGGCGATCGAAACCGCTATTGAAATTGCCATTGTCAAAGCTGTTCTGGTTGAAGTCGTTTCCATTTTGGTTGAAGCCATTTCCATTCTGATTGAAGCTGTTTCCGTTGTTGAAGTCGTTTCCGTTGGAGCCAAAGCTGTTGCCCTGGAATCCACTGCCGCGGGCGAGGCTGGAGTCAGGAGCTTGGAGGAAGTTGGATCCTGATGATGACTGAGCGTTGGGGGGGAGGTAGGTCCTATCTAGCTTGGCGCAGCTAGCCCAGGCCACAGCGGAGAGGAGAATGATCTGCAATATAATTTGAAATGAAAAATTGTTTGAGTAATATAAGTTCCATAAGCGAGTTGTAACAAGTCTACCGAACTCTCTCTTTTCAATAATAATAATAAAATGCTTTATTGTGCACCAAAAGTAAACACACATACAATATAAAAAAGAAACAGGATAACAATGTATTTTTTACTATATTTTACAGCTTTTGGGAATTAATTTGTTAGGTACCATTTTTGTCATTAAATCTTAAGTGTCAATGTTGTAAACAAACAGCAATCACTATCATTCATGTACTCGTATGTAGAATAATGAAGATGACAGAATGTTTCAAAATATTTTGCACAAAATATATATTTGTAGTAAGTACAACAAACACAATTACTCAAACAGTTAAAACTCTTGACACTTTATAAAACACTTTTCAAATGACGCTTAGAACCAAGATCTCAATGCATCCAATGCATTTTTTGCGCCAATTCAAAACTACGCACCAATTTCATCTTTTTTGTTGAAGCTACCACTCAGTTCAGATCCAAATGATGTTGTGATAGCAAATAAAACATTGTACTATATTTATACCCGATCGATCTACTTAGATATTGAAGATGGGCCGATCAGTCGTGGTTCACTATTGCTTAATCATGTAATACGCAAAGATGGACTCTTAATTGTTGTGGATGAGCTTATGCAAGAGCTATTCGAAAAATTGTTAAAGAATTGACATTTGGACATTAATTATTTTAAAAAAGCTAATTTTATTTCTGTTTCGTAATGTCTCGCATAAAAATTAAAACGTGTGAATTGTTTAATACTAGCCTTTTCCCGCGGCTTTGCCCGCGTACTTTAAGTACTCAAAAAGGATACGATACCCATGTTGATTTTCAGACTTTGTGACCACATTTGCCCCTTTTAGGGGTTGGATTTTCAAAAAACCTGAAACACGTGTTTACTCATTTATCGTTAGGAATACTCCTGTGAAGTTTCGAATAAAATAATCTAACAAATCTTGATTCGCCATACAAACTTAGGACCCCATTTTACCCCCTTAGGGGGTGAATTTTGAAAAATTCTTTCTCAGTGCACCCCTAGACCTTATAAGGAACCTACGTGCCAAATTTGGAATCTCTAGAACCAGCGGTTTGGGCTGTGCGTTGATATGTCAGTCAGTCAGTCAGTCAGTCAGTCAGTCAGTTTCTTCTTCTATATATTTAGATTAATGTATGACATGATGCTTTTAACAGGTTCATATTGAATCACGCAATAATGATGGGTCTCTTGCTTTATATTTTACCAATTGTGTGATTGTATTTAAGGAAATAGTAGGTACCTACTTGCCCCAAGTCATTCTGTAAACCCGGGCCCCTTATCCTAAAAGTATTTTTGACGCGCTTCATTGCTAGTAACTTCTATTTTACTAGGCCAATATTGGATATTTTATATAATTACACCAATACTAAGCTTACTAGATTTCCGTTGATAAATAACAAATGAAAGAAAACATTTATCATACCTACCTACCTACAATACATTCCTTGGTTCGATCGTTGTAAAAAGCTATACCTCTTGCTAAATAAAATTGTGTACTTTTTGCTTTCTGTTTGCTCTACTTACATACGTACTGTAATCAAAGTAACTTTTAAAAACTTATCTTTTTACGCAAATAATGGCCGCACATGGCGTCCTTAATGACTAATGGCATTCTATACCAGTCCACCATAGGACTAAAAAGAGACATGTCAAAGAGATGCAAAGAGAAAGGTTTTTCTAGAATCTCTGACACAAACTTATTTAAGTTTCTTCACTCTCGCATAACACCATCACTGGCACACCCACGAATGCTTCACCACCCAAAAGCACGAGCTTCATCGCTTCCATACATCGACCTTGCACTGGAACCTTTCGACCTCTCGTATGTAAATACGATGGTCTAATTTATATCGTGGTCGACGCAATTTGGTCTAGATATAGGTCACTAATTATGGGCTCTTAGATTTTATTGATATTGTATGTAGATTGAGTTATAATGTTAGGTTTTGTTTTTTGGAAATATAAATCCGTTTAATTTTGGTTTATTACGTGGATTTAACGACCGCAGACCACCTGCAGATTATTGAGATTTAATGATATAGACATTGTAAGTCCCAGATAACGTTTTTCTAACCAACTCTGAGCCCTGAAATTGTGTGACGCCATCAGTATTTGTTTATACCACCACGGTGACAAACAAACATACGGCCCGCTTGATGTATCAGCTACCGTAGCCTTTAGACGCCTCCAGAGATGTCACATGCGCGTTGCCGTACCTTTAAAAATCTGTACGCTTCTGTCTGCACCTAGTCAGTACTACAGCAACTACAGTTATTTCCTTGGAAAAACCCTGTCTCCGGGCAGTGAGCCTTCCGATTGCAGTCTGTTTTCCCCGAAGGAAATTGTCTGATATAAATAAATAAATATTAATATTAGGTGTGTTTTTTTTTTCGAAAAAGGTTTTTGGGTAGATTTTAAATTTAAATTTTATGCGGTTCTACACGGCGGAGGTTCGAGGTATAATCGTCAGGATAAGAATTTATTTGAACTTAGTCCATTTCTTTTTTCCGATTTTTCATGAAAATTTAAACAATATGTTTAAAATACCATGCGCTTATTACATTTTCTGTAGTAGGTATATAGTATTATTGAGTAGACAATAAAAGACTTAGTCGCTTTAGACGTGGATAATTTTAACGGAGTGTGCAGAATTGAAATGGGTACGGAATTTTGATCGAAAGTTAATTTAATATTGGGTGTATATTTTTTTATAGACATAATATTATGTCCATGGGTGTCTACAAATATATATATATACTACTCAATAATACTTCTTATAACTATAACCTTAAGTTACATAATACCGAAAAAATTACCTGGATTTTAGGACAATCTGGTTCTGGTATTTAAATATGCAGCATACTTGACCTACACCATTGTTTACTTAAGGCTTAGGCCTTATAATAACCATTATTTATTACTCGTAACGATATCGACAGATTTGAACGCTTATACAAACCAGTTTCACTGTAGTTTCCTGATCAATTATAATATACCTAAAGGCGAACTTATAAGAGGGCAACACTGAGAGTTTTTAGAATAAGTACCGGCAACAGTTTACCCAATTAAGCTATCCTGGGATATCCTGTGTCCAAGTTACGACGAGGGCATTGTTTATTCAAAAAAAATTGTTTCTGAATTAAGATTGTTTTCTTTATTTACCCATACAATGTACAACTTCGCTTAGTTTTTGGCTAAGTTAATGCATGGAAGATTATCTCCAAATATATATATTTGTTGTTTTCAACTGACTTCAAGATTTCGAAGGAGGGAGTTCTCAATTGGTCGGGATCTTTGTTTTTGTTTTTTTTTATGTATGTTCACCGATTGGAAGACGGCTGGACCGATTTGGAAAATTTTTTTTTTCGTTTGAAAGAGTTTACTCGACAGTTGGTCCCATTGTAACCAGGTCAGGATCTGATGATGGGATCCTGGAGAAATCGAGGGAACTAGTATTAGGGGCAAACCTATATATTTGCAACAGCAGCTTGGGAAATTCCTTTTGGAAAGGTGGAGTCTAAGTCGGTTCTTTTTTGTTATTTTTTTTTATCTACGTGCTGGCTGGACTGAAACGCTCGACTCGGTTGTGTATAGCAATAACACCCAAAAGCTACATTACGTTGGTCATCAAAAGATCGATCTCCGCAAATTGTGCGTGTATAATCGTAATTTGTATTAATTGTTATACGAAGAATCATTCCTAATGCTTAAGAAGCTCGAGGGAGTTGAAGGATTTTAAAATTTTATGTCACACAGCGAGGAGCAGTAATTATCTAAGTAGGCGAATTGGTAAATAATAATGAATTTGACACGACTTTATTGACAAAACAACGTGTTAAAATCTTTTTTTTTTTCAAAAGAAAAAATGCGTTTCTACCAGAGATGAGCGAGGATGCGTTGCGAGGAATGCGTTTGTTAAGCACCAATAGAATCACTTCATTTGTTTATCCTCGCACAGCGCAGCTCTATGATTGGTTCTTAACAAACACATTCCTCGCTCATCTCTGGTGGAAACGCACCCTTAAACTTAATCACTTTTTTTTTCAAAAGAAAAATTAAGTGCAAGGCTACGTCTCCATTGGAGTTGAGCGCGATGCGTTGCGAGGAATGTGTTTGTTAAGAGTCAATCCTGGAGCTGCGTCAATATTAGAAGCTTGTTTTTTTTAAGCTTTAAGGAATCGCATACATACATATTTGATGTAAATCTCAACTTGATGAAATAGGCTCTTGACAGACAGACAGATGAATGGACATTAAAGTGATCCTATAAAGGTTCCGTTTTTAGGGTTCCGTACCTCGAAAGGAAAAAACGGAACCCTTATAGGATCACTTTGTTGTCCGTCTGTCTGTCTGTCTGTATATCTGTCTGTCTGTCTGTCTGTCTGTCAAGACCATTTTTCTCAGGAACGCGTGGAGGTATCAAGCTGAAATTTATATCAAATACTCAGGTCTCGAAAGGTCACGATTCGAAAGTGCTTGTTGCTATGCCTACTTGAATAAACACATTTTTGACTTGACTTTGACTTTGTCTATTGTCCCTTTGAGCTGTGAAAAAATCAAACTTCTAAGCCAACGCAATCAAAAGATACAGCCGTTTATGCCGCAAATTTCCGCAAATTTTCGAAACTCGCAAGGGAATCCAAACCTACAGGGTACTTCCCGTGAACTCAGAATATTGAAATTTGGTACGAAGCAACGTATTATAGCACATATATAGGAAACATTGCGAAAACCGTAAATTTTTAGTTACATCATATAATCAAATATTATGACAAAAACGGGACTTAATCGCGTACACTGACTTTTATTATTTTCCTGACGTTTCGAGCGTGCCGTAACGCTCGAAACGTCAGGAAAATAATAAAAGTAAGTGTACGCGATTAAGTCCCGTTTTTGTCATAATAATGAGTGAACATCGTGTAAGTTTAAATCAGTATAATCAAATATTATTAATAATTTTAAAGTTACTACCCCTATATACCTACAGGTTTGTACGGAACCCTCGGTGCGCGAGTCCGACTCGCACTTGGCCGGTTTTTTTCCTTTTAAGGTACTTTTAACCCTAAAGAAAGACCAACTCGTTGAAGAACTTAAATCGCCCGGTCTCGCCCCAACAATGAGAATGACACGGTGCGCGTGCGCGCTTTGACAGCCACTTCACCTGAATAATGAGTTTGATAAAGGTAAAGGTTTTGCGGCTAACTTCCTGATAAAGCTGACTAACAGACAGACTATGCCGGGGCCGATGGCTCTGAACGAGAAAACTCGATACAGTGTTGGTACTATTCGGCTTGCGAAAAATGTAGGTCAGAATAGTGATCAGAATAGGCATGATGAATTTATTTCATGTATGGTATCAATCGATTCGTTTTATTGTAAGGATCAAATATGGGGCTAATTGCGTCAAAGCAACACAAAAGTCAGAAATGAGATTCAAAATTTGTCACTCGCTTTTGTTTCTCAAAACGCTCCTATTTAACAAAATGATATGCAACAGTGACGTCACGGTTGCATAGTCGCCCTGTTTAAAGTATGGAAAAATTATGAAATTGCTATTTTGACGGTAAAATATTGCGTTTATGTATATGTTTGCTATGGAATATATTTTACGATAAAATGAAAGAAATCGAATGGTGTCATTGTTTTTTTGTATTTCATACTTTTTTTAAATCGTAAAATTTTAGAATTTTGGAGTCTACCTTTGAACCATTTCAATAGATTTTAAAAAAAATTACGTTATCAAGATATATTTATCATTTTGCATCCATTCAACTTAATTTTATTACAAAATTCAACATATGTCATCATCCCTATTGATTAAACACGTAGTAGGTATTTTCGACGACATATACACGATAATTCAGAATCGGTGATCAGGAACCAAATTTTCTAATTCTGAATAACTTTTAGTATGGCACCAACTTCGAAATCGCAAAAAAATTTTTTGGCTCCCCATAGAAAACGACAACAGCTGATGGGCCGAAGTTGGTCCCATAGTAAATGTTGTTCAGTATCGATAACTAAATAATAAAAATTGGTTCCTGACCACCGATTATGAATCGTCGTGTAGAGTCTGTAGAGAGACGATATAATTGTACCCATACGTCCAAAGTAACACAGGAAGCATTATAACATATGAATAGTTAACTTATTTCGAACTTGAGGACCGTATAAACTCTTATATACGTTCACCGAGCAACTTGTAGCATTATATGATGCTTTGAGCTGTATAACGGTTGTATAATGGCATATCTAAATGCTTTTGTAAAGCCTTTAGCTTTAGTGCAGCAAACCACAACGCAACTGTACAACTTTCGACTGTTTAAAAGCACTTAAGTGCTTTAGGTTCTACAATAGCATTATATAATGCATTAAGCTGTATAACAGTTGTATAATGGCATGTATAAATGCTTTTTTAAAGCCTTTAGTTTTAGTGCAGTGAACCAAAATGCAACTGTACAGCTAAATGCTGTACAGTTGCGTTTTGGTTTGCTACACTAATGCTTCGGTGTGGTTTAGTGCCTTAGGTTCTACAATAGCATAAATAAATGCTTAATGCTGTTCATGAGCATGAATATTAGCCATTATAATGCCACGTAAATCCGGTATACAGCTTTCAGCTGTTTTTAGTGCTTTAGGTTCTAGCATTTTATGATGCTTTACGCTGTATAACGGTTGTATAATGGCATATGTAAATGCTTTTGTTTAGCCATTAGTTTTAGTGCAGCGAACAACATGCAACTGTAGAGCTGAATGCTGTACAGTTGCGTTTTGGTTTGCTACACTAATGCTTCGGTTTGGTTTAGTGTCTTAGGTTCTACAATAGCATAAATAAATGCTTAATGCTGTTTAAGAGCATGCATATTAGCCATTATAATGCCACGTAAATTCGCTATTCAGCTTTCAGCTATTTTTAATGCCTTAGGGTGTACAATAGCATTTATAAGTAGGTAATACGTTCCTAATGCAGTATAATAGCAATAATATAAACCATTATAAAGCCAAGTAATTCACTATAAGGGGCTGTTCATAAATTACGTCATTTCTAATGGGGGGGGGTCTGGACATCGGATGATGGTAGCATGACGTAGGTAGTAGGAAGGGGGGGCGGTCATTCCGAAGATCACATCATCAATGTGTAAAAAAGGAATGAAAGTCGTGTTTCTTTAAACTTTTAATGCTATAAAATATTATCTACTAAATAGCTTTTTATTTTACAATTAAGTTTAAAACGCATTTTTTTTAATGACGTCACTTTATTTGGCAGGGGGAGGGTTGGATGATTTTAGGGGTGGGGGGGGGGGTAAAAATCATCAAAAATTGATGACGTAATTTATGAACAGCCCCTATACAGCTTTTAGCGGTTTTAGTGCCTTAGGTTCTACAATAGCATAAATAAATGCTTAATGTTGTTTAATAGCATAATTATTCACGTGTAATGCTGTAGGCATAAATAAGGCATTTTTAAGGGTCACTGAGCTGCTATTGGACTAAGAGCTAGCCACGTCAGATATGACACAATAATGAGAGCAACAAAACCCGTCTGATTAGATTGCTATACTATTCTTGTTGCTAGATCCTGGCATCTGGCAGCTTTTAATGGGTGGAGGTCACAGTGACAGACTAGCAAAATGTTTTAATTGGAAAATAGTAATACCAAACTAGCTAAAAATTGCCAAAGTTGTCTCAGTTATAAAGGACAGGGCCTATATTTTAAGGGGCTCCCTGGCACCAACGACCTTAGATCTGATTCCCTTAGTTTTCTAATGATTTATATAGCTTATCATATTATCAGTAACGGCTTTAAACAATATAGTATCCTATATTTACTTCAATATTCATTGTCTTCGAGATATTTGACATCAAAGTCGAACCGGTTTAGGCTAAAAAAGTGGTTATGGTCATAAATTTTGTTTTAATTAACTAAAAATTAAAATCTCTCTACAGTTTTTAGAGACATCAAAGAGGAACCCTAATATGTAGATTACGTATATGTTAGATTCTTTACACCATTCGAATTTCGATAAAAGTATTTTTTTAGACCATATTTTAAAAATATCATAAAAAAATAACGGCTCATTTATTTCAAGATCCGGCTCTACAGAATGGAGATAAAAGATTCAAAAACCGATAGTCGTTTGCCTTATAATTCTATCTATAGTGAATATGTTGGAATATCGACTCAAAACTGGTCAAAAATCGATAAAAAAAAACGTTAGACCAAAAAATATTGTGTATTATTACCATACATCGGGGTTTACGGTGCGGGAATGTTTGACATTAGCCAAAGAGTAGGCATTAACTTAAAAAACAGAATGTACTCTAGCACGTTTCTACCTAATGAATAATTGATCGAAAAAATCATACGTATATACAATTTATATGTAATAGCTGACTATTATGTATATATATTGTAGGTAATACCTATGATTTTTTCAAGTATTTTTTTATTAATTCATGTAATGACTGATCATTGTCAACCTCTTCAGTTAATCAAATAGTTCATAAATATCGGACGTCAAGATTAATATTTGACACTTATTATACCGTGTCTTTGTCTTAGGTAGATCTAGTTAATAAATTTCGGATATGCAATTGCATTTTTAAAATACTAAGTATATAATAGTCAATACAAACATGCCTCTAAGAAAAAAAGCTCGTACGAGTATCATAGTGTGTAAGCTATTCACAGAGAGGTAGTTATTCATTAGGCATACATAATATGATATTTTCTCAGACTAACCTATCTGTTTATCTCTACTCTTTCTCAAATCGTTCCCGCACCGAAAACCCCGATGTATGATTATTACGGAAACAAAAACAGTAGGCGACAAACTATGAACTATATTTTATTATACATCGTTTGGCACTACTTTCTCCCAACATAAACTTTTGTATAATTTCTCTTAATATTGTATAGTATTTGTATAGTTTCTCATAATATTGCATCAAACCCAGATCTCTAGGATTTATTTTCTTGAAATGGTTTGCATTCTTTGACCTCCACCACTTTAAAGCTGCCAGATGTCCAGTTCTAGAAATAAGCATAGTATACCAAACTGACTAGAGGGGTTTGGTTGCTCTCATTATTGTGTCATATCCGACGTGGCTAGCTCTCCGTCTATATAGACCAACGCCATTTTGTAAATAATTTATAACCTAAAAATAAAATCATGCGGACCTATTTATACAAGGAAAATACCTATATAATAATGAAATTACTTAATTTAAGACTGCTCAACCAACACTATGATGTTAATAATGCAAAACTCGTTCTATACGAGGATTACACAATTGTTTTGTTTATTTGACGCATATCTTTTTATAATATTTTATAGCAAAACCACAATAAATCAAAGGCGCGTGAAAATAATCAATGAAACTTATATACACATTTACAGTAAACTACATTGCGCAGTAATATTTGAAGGATATAATAACGTAAAAGAGTCAAAAACTTTTATAAATTTTGTTAGGATGCAAACAAATATGACGTGTCACTCATTCAGTTTTTTGTACCGTCTTCGTCCATTTTATATTGCGAGACAAAGTTGTTAAATCACAACGTTCATTGTATTATAACATTTGTTCCGTCGGTGTTAGAGACGTTTTTGCATTGACGTAAGGTTTATTTTACTAATCTCTTATGCTAGTATAATGCTTTTGTATTGCGATTGGCAAGTTAATCGAGAGTACTTATGCTTCTTTACTGCGATTAGCAAGTTTTTTGGCCGTATTAATGCTTCTTTAATGCAGTTGGCAACTTAATAGAGCGTACTAATGATTCTTTAATGCGATTGGCACTTTTCATGACAACGATAATGCTAATAGCGCAGACATATTGCGCCTGTAATGCTATTAAATGACCTGTATAGGATCTCAAGCTGGGTAATTCGTGCCTATTTAAGACCTATATCAGCACTATAAACGTTTATAATGCTACTATAAAACGAACTGAAAATGCTAAAAGCATACAGATATGCTGTAAGAAGGCCGTTATACTGCTTTGATGTGTTACTTGGGGTATATCGTGTCATAGCGGGATTCGAAAATATTGGGAACCTTTTAGTGTCTCAGTAGAATCAATAGTACCAACTTACGATTTTTTTAATAGCCTATTTTGTGTCCCACTACTGGGCAAAGGCCTCCCCTATTTTTCGTCACCCGTCACGACTTAGTGCACGCTCCCGCCAATAAACGAGTTCAGATCGTCTCGCCATCTCCGTTTTGGCCGAACTCTGCCTCGGCCTTCCTGTGGGGTCCAGTCGATCACCGATTTGGCCCATCGATCTGAACTCGATTCTAAGTAGTAAGAGAAGTAGAATCCGACCAACATTTGCACGCACAGTTCGGCTGTCCAAAGCTGATAAGTGATAATAAACAACTCAAGTTTTTTTTTACTGATTCAGGAATTTAAAACCGATAAATCATTAACTTTTTGATATATGGATACTTTTCTGATTCAAGTTTTTTTGTGACCACCTAAAACTTAACTTCAGTAAGTATAGGTATATTTATTTATGTAAATTCAAATCCGATGCTTAGTCTAAACTGTTGGACAATTTTTAACTAGCTGGGAAGATTAATCGGCAGACACTACATACTTAATTATGTAAATTAATCTGTGTATAAATCTTATAATTTAAGCAAATCCTACTTATGTAGTAGGATTAGTGTCAGGTAACAATGTATTGAGTTACCTGGCATAATCTCATAGGTGTTGTATGTCTTACAAGTGGAATATTGTTATAATAGGCTAAAGGTACATTTAATAATTTTATTGTAGATAAGTGCAGTATACTTACTTATATTATAGTAGTATAGCAGCATACTTACTTATAAAGAAGGATAAAAAGTAAAACACAACTAATGAATTGACTTAAAAAAACATCCAATAAATTTTCAAATACTGTTCAGTAATATTAGGTACTACCTAGCCAGAAAATTACTAATTCCCGAGCTTAAGGCTGCGTTTCCACCAGAGATGAGCGAGGATGCGTTGTGAGGAATGTGTTTGTTAAGCACCAATAGAATCACTTCCTTTGTTTATCCTCGCACAGCGCAGCTCTAGGATTAGTTGTTAAAAAACACATTCCTCGCAACGAATCCTCGCTCATCTCTGGTGGAACCGCAGCCTTATACGCAACAAGTAACGATCCATTAATCAGTAGGTACATATAGTCAGCTACAGACGATGCTAAACAGGTGAAGTGCCCAAAGGTAAAGTTGTGTTCAGTTCATTTTGGTCATCTCGCCTGTTTAGGTACTTCTGTTGCTGATTGTAGAACCTGCTAAAACATTTCTAAAACCTGTTTAATTTTATTGAATTTTTCTTAACCATGACGGTGACAAACAAGTATGCGGTCCGCCTGATGGTAAGCACCTACCGCAGCCTATAGACACCTGCAACTCCAGAGGTGTCACTTGCGTGTTGCCGACTCCGGTACACACTCTTTTTTGATGAACCCCATACAACTACAGTATTGGGAAAACCTCGGCAGGGATTACTGTTTATTTAGAGAAGTTGGTTAATTATTGACATTATCATCATTGGCTTGCCCTTGTCCCAGTTAATTCGGGTCGGCGGCGCAGCATGTCTTTTTCTGCACATCTCTGTCGCCCATAATTCACATCCCTTCCTTGTTTACCATCTCTCGCAATCCATCCACCACCAGGTTCCATCCACTAGGTTTGCTTCTTCTCCTACATCCCTCCACATTCATTTATACCTTTTTCATAACATGACTAGTTAACTCTTGACGATCACAGTAAAAAGGAAGATTATTATAAGACCAAGCAAATCATTGCTTGCCAAGAAATAGGGCAGACATCTTACTATTTCGTAGTAGTTCTGATCTGATTAATGGCGTTGTCCGCTGAACTAATAGCTAGGCTACAAAGTAGTATTTACTGAGGTAGTGGACCACCTAGATCAAAGATGAGTTAAGAAATATTTAAACGGTTGGGTGCAGTCATAAACGATTAATTAGCAGGCTACCAACGCTTCTTTATTCGGGTAGGCAACAAATCTTGAGATATGGAGTAAGCGGCAGTTAGGATCGGTTACACCAAACCATTTGTGACCATGAAAAATTCCCATATTTTTTTCTAATAGTCTCGGCTCTTGACCAAAATATGTAAGCTGAAATTCTCGGCTACCACCGTGACTATGGTTATTATATAGCGGCTCTCCGGTAATTAATGGGTAACCTTGAAACCACCGATAAAGCACCTAAGGTTGGTCTCAAAAAAGAAGTAATAGGATTTTTTTTTTTATTAATGGCTTTTACTCCTCGCCTATTTTAGCGAGGTGAATTCTGCCAATGTCAAGGTACACTTAGGATTTTAAAATAAAATAAAAGCAACGTTGTTGGGTTAAGGCCTTGTTGATTGTAAAGTGATAGCCTCCTTACAAACATGTGGGTGGCCGGGACCCCGGATAACCGTTTGTTCAGGGTGGTTACTAAAGGGTGGTTACTCGCGTTTTAGGACTAATTTTTCATTAGCTGCACACTTATTCGTTAGGTCACCACACAATAATCTATCAATATTACACACTGAACTACGTAAATGACCAAAAACAAAAAACTATTCCAAAGACGATGCAGCCATCTTGAAGCTCAAACGATTAATAGGTTTAGTCTTTCTTAAATAATTGACAATGGTGAATAAAAAAATTGGCAAAAAAGTGTGATTATCTGGAAAACCGACTTTTATTTTGAGAAATGTTCAACTTGCATTTAACAAACATGATGTAGCAACCACATCTCCGGCTTGATTATAATTATAAACATCGTAACCCACCTTGGTATAATCATCTTTGTTGCGTTTTCAACCGACTTCAAGATTGCTATTTTTTTTATGTATGTTCACCGATTATTTGAAGACGGCTGGACCGATTATAATTCTTTTTTTGTTTGAAAGAAGTCTTTACAGATGGTCCCATTGTTATCAGGTCAGGATCTGATGATGGGATCCTGGAGAAATCGAGGGAACTCTTCAACTATTACAGGCACACCTATAGTGATTTGAGTATTTTTTACAGTAGCTAGGGCATTGCTTTGCTTTAGGAAAGGTGGAGGCAGTGAAGTCGGTTCTTTAATCAACTCGCTGACGGATAACAGATTTGTAGTCAAACTCGGGGCACACATAACGTCTTCAACAACGATATCGTATCTCAATTATATCAATTATCTGTCGCAGTCGTAATCATTAACCTAAGTTAGCTATTTTTTCTGGACCAACCTGCACCTGGATCTAACAGTCAGTGGTTAGAAAGTCATCCATTATTTACTGGGCACCCTGTATTTAAAATGTAATGTAATTGAAAACCGGATTAAAAACTAGAAAAAAAAATTGAAATTATTTCATGTTATACCTGCTCAGCTTTTTAGAAAACCTAAGTGCAGCTAATAACATATCAACATCCTGTTCGGGCGCAACCTTTACTGCCTTTTGTGCCACAATAGACGGAGAGCTAGCCACGTCAGATATGACACAATAATGAGAGCGACGAAACCACTCTCGTTAGTTTGCTATACGCATAGGCATAAGCATAGGCTTATTTCTAGATCTGGACATCTGGCAGCTGTAAAGTGGTGGTGGTCAAATAATGCAAACTATTTTAAGAATACAAATCCTAGAGTTCTGGTTTTGATGCAGTATTATGAGAAATTATAAAAATAATTCGCTTATATCATTACCACAACTTTCTGATGGGGGAAAGTAGTCCAAAATGACGTATAATGTAATTCATTGTTTGTCGCCTACTGTTTCTGTTTCCGTAATAATATGCAATTTTTTTTTGTTCTAATGTAAAATATATGCCCTGTTCTTTATAACAGACAACATCGGCAATTTTTGCCTATTTTGGTAGTACTATTTTGCTATTCAAAAATTTTGCTTGCCTGTCACTCTGACCTCCACCCATTAAAAGCTGCCAGATGCCCGGATCTAGCAATAAGGATGGTATTGCAACCTTACTAGACGGGTTTCGTTGCTCTCATTATTGTGCCATATCTGACGTGGCCAGCTATTAGTCCACAACCACAAGTGCATCACGAGACTTGTTGCATCCCGGGTTTGACACAGTTATACTCGTATTACTGCCTAGGGCGCAGTTCGACATATGTTGGTGCTAGGTCGTGACATCAATACAGTGTAGTTTAGCTAAAAATCGCACTGAGTGTTTTGTATAGGTTTGCTTGAGAAACGCCTAACAGAAAAGAGACTGCTTCTGTATTTTTTTTCTTTCAACTTTCCTAATAGAAAAGTATAATACATAGTAGGTATATAGAACAGTAGAACCTTCATGGCGGGAGTTACACAGAGTAGTTCAATCTTGTAAGTTTGATATTTTGGTATGTTACGGGCACAGTTTCTAACTTTCATTTACACTTTAATATTTAAGTACCTAAAGCCATAAAATCATCTAAAGAAATAATAGTATTTTATGCAACAGTTGTATTGTATGAGAAGGGTCAAAAAAGGTGAGTGGCGACGTGGGTAACAATTTGACCTGTAGGCGCAGCCGGAGGCGAAAATTGTTAAGAAAAACTCCACGAACATTGTTTGACCTACTTACAGCCTTGGCCAGAAGTGTTGAGCACTTGACCCTTGCGATTTTCATACAAAACTCGAAGTTTAGTCCAACGTTTCTATCTTTTTTGAAGTTATTTTATCAATTAATTCAAACTGAACAGGCATGTTTTGTTGAAGTTAGTCACTGCATAGAATATTTGCAATTTGTTGCACCGACTTAAATTAGCATTTTTGGGACCTCCACTTTTCATATTTTATAGAATAGTATATAGAATATAATACATTGAAAGTGTTATTAAGTGAAGTTTTCTAGATATATAAATAAAATATAACATTTTACGTCATCGTACATTGTTATGGTAGGAAAATAATACTTAACATCAAAATTGTAAACAAAAAACTGCTATGCTCAACACTTCTGGCCAAGGCCACACGTACAAAGTATTGTATGACGTCGCATACAATACTTTATCTACACTCATACTGTAAGTACTCTAAAATGCGTTCAAAAACCGTAGACAATGACAAGCATTGTGATGTCGTCCCGCGCGTCGGAACGGGCGAGACGGCTCACAACTCCGTCGGTCCGTACGGGACCTCGGGTTTTCTCAAACTAGCTCAGGGATGAGAGGGACACAGGGGAAAGTAGAGAAACACTGATTAACAAGGGTAAATACAGCGGGCTTTTATGCCGGTTTATTTATCTTAACTAAGAGTACTTAAGCTAACCTATGCTACAGAGCGCGGGACGGGATCCCCAGTTAGGGATGTATAAACGGGCGCGAGGTCCTAGTCTACTCGCGACAACCACGCGGGGTTGTTTGACCCTCGGTACGGAGATCAGGGTCGGTCGGGCGGCGGACGGTAAGAGTGACGGATGAACGGGAAACGGTAGGTACTATAGCGTGCAATTGCTCCTATACGAACACCGCGACTACTAAAGACCAGGATACGGGAATCGGGATGGACGGTAGGTACTACAGCGTGCAATTGCTCCTATACGAACACCGCGACTACTATAGACCAGGATACGGGAATCGGGATGGACGGTAGGTACTACAGTGTGCAATTGCTCCTATACGAACACCGCGACTACTATAGACCAGGATACGGAGGAACAGGCGAGGGGGAAGGGATCAGGACTATGGCGTGCTATTGCTCCTGTACGAACACCGCGACTGCCATAGCCTGGGTACAGCAATCCTAGCAGCCGAGCGGCGGCTGCGAGAATCACTGCCACGATGCTCGGCGCGCGCGCCTTATATACGGATCGGAGCGCGGGGACGCGCGGGGGGGCGGTCGGCTTCAGTCGGCCGGCGGCCACGATGCGGTGCACTCGCTGCGGCGTTCCGTCGCAGCGTGCGTAGCTCAATTGTGTGCGCGCTCATGGCGCTGCATCACAGTCCCGTCCCGGCTCTGGAGATTTTTACCTGTGGGGAAAAATCACCTGTATAATCACGGTTATAAAAAAAAATGTCCCCTCTGTCCATGTGTGACGTTTTGGGGATCCGTGTTTCCCTTGAAATGTTTTTTTACACTTTTAAGACTATTATCTATTTTGTTGGTTCTTATGACCGTGTTATTAATATTTATCTACGGTTTTTTTTTTTTTAATATTTTGTTAGGTTGGGTTATCAACATTTTTCGGGATAGCTTGGTTTAACGCGTGTTAGTTGCTATTTTAGTTTTGAATAATTTTTCGGGATGAATTTGTGTTTAGACCTTATGTCGTCTGCTTTAGGTTCGTTTTTGTGTAATTTGTGTGTGTGTGAAAGTGAACCTTATTTGTAATAATAATTTTGTTGGTTTTCGGTTGCGTTTACGTCTGGCTTGCACTTTGTTGTTTATGTTCCGTTTTATTTTAAGTTATTTTGACTTGCCTTCCTGGATTCGGGTTGGATTTTGTGTTTTATTTCAATTATTATACGGTATCAAATCTTTTGTGTGTGCTGTTATAATTGTGCGTTTGTAGTTTTTCTTGTAGTAGTTATATAACTGGTGATATTTTTCTTAAATAATGTATGGGGCTTGGGGCTAATTTGGCGCAATAACTTTTCTCTGCGTTTGATAATGTGAAATTTCTTTTTAGTACGTGGTTTTCTATTTTGAGGTTCCACGGTCGTTTATTTTTGCCGTAATAAGTTTCTTGTACCGTTGATGCCATTTCTTGTTTTTTTTTTGCACAATTTTATATATTTCTTGTACTTTCTTGAATTCTTGTATGTGTGGTGTCGGGAATGAATTTTGGTCGTTAGGGTTCCGTAGTTTTCTTCCATATAGTAGGACTGCCGGGGTATATTTAGTTGATTGTTGGACCGATGTGTCGAGTGCGAAATTGAATTCTCGTTCTACATTTACATTTGTGAAGTCAGCCCTTGTCAGGATAGGGTCTGTTGATATTTTTCCTTTGAGTTTTTCGAAGGCGGTTTCTTGTTGCGTGTCCCATACGATTATCTCTCCTTTTTTCAAAAATTTGACTAGTGGTGCGGTTATGTCGGCGTAGTTGGGTATAACTTTCCTATACCAGGATGCCATGCTTATGAATGTGCGTGTTTGTTTTATGTTTTCTGGCGCTTTTAGTTCTGTTATTGCTTTTATCTTTTCTGCGTTCATTTTGATTCCCTCTCTTGTCGTGTGTCCCGGGTATTCTACCTCGGCCTTTGCAAACTCACATTTTTCCATGTTGATGCGTAATCTTGCTTCTGTGATTCGTCGGAATACCTCTTTCAGGTGTACGATGTGTTCTTCGAACGTGGGGCTACACACTATAATGTCGTCGAGGTAAACGTATGCGTGAGGTTCGAGTTCCGGTCCGATTACCATGTCCAATAGTCTTTGGAAGGTGGCTCCACTGGAGTGGAGGCCAAATGGCATGACCTTGAAATGAAATAACCCCCTTCCGGGTACTGTAAAGGCTGTGATTGGCCTGCTGTGTTTGTCTAATTTGACGTTCCAGTAGCCGTTCTTTAGGTCGAACTTGGAGAAGAATTGGGCTTGTCTTAACTTTTCTAAAGTATCGTCTATTTGTGGTAGTGGGTACGCATCTTTTTCGGAAATTTCGTTTATTTTCCGGAAGTCTATACAAAAACGGTATTGTCCGGATGGTTTTTTCACCAATACTACGGGTGAGCTGTACGGGCTGTGCGACTTCTCGATTACTCCTTGCTGCAGCATGTCGTTGACGTGTGTGTCGATAATTTGTTGCTGTTTGGGGTTCCGCGGATAATACTTTTGTTTTACTGGTTCTGTGTGTTTGAGTCTAATCTTGTGTTCTATCCACGTGTTTCCTTTTGGACTCTTCTCACATAGTTCGAATTCTCGCTGTAGAACTTCTTGCAGCTCTTTGTTTTGTGCTTCTGAGAGCATTTCCCCCAGCGTCGGGTCAGTCTTAACATGCTGTGTATGCTCTGGGCTTTCCTTTGCGTCGGTTTCTGGTTCCATTTGTTCGGGTTTGTTTGCTGGCTGTCGTTCGGTGTCTGTCGCCTGGTTCATCTCGGATTGTTGCTGCTCTGTTGTTTGACTGTTTTCTTTTTCTTGTTCGGGTGGTTGTGTCTCGTCGTCGGTGTTAGTTGTTTGGTCTTGTGGCCACTGTATGGTCACTCCCAGCCTTCTTAACACATCCATTCCGATTATTATATCGGTTGCTTTCGGTAACACTCGTAGCCAGTGTTTTATTTTTATGTTTTTCACTTGTAGTTCCACTAGAATGCTTTTTGTTGACTCGGTTCTATTTCCGTTTGCTAGTATTATCGGTCTTGTTGTTTCTCTTTCTAGTAGGGCTTGTTTCTTGCACTCATCGTATGTTTCTTGATTAATGTATGTGTTTGTTGATCCGGTATCGATCAATCCACGGTATTCGTGTCCCATTATATATATTTCTGTGTATGGGCGGTTGTCCTCTCTCGGACTGTCTGATGCGCCTAGAGCTTCGCTTTTTCCCCAGGTTGGTTTCCTACAGCAGTTCTTGCTGAGTACGCCTAGCTTTCCACACCTACTACAGAACACCTGCCGCTTGCCCCTGCATGCCTCCGCGTCGTGTCCGGGCTTTCCGCACGCCCAGCAACAAATCTTTGAATCGTATTTGGGGTGTATCTTGTGGTTCTCACCGGAGCTTTGCGTTCTTCGTCCGCTCGGCTCTTCCGGTTTGTTTCTGCCTGCGGTATATGTCGTGTGTGTGTTTCCTTCCGGGTTTGTCGTTCTCCAGTGTGTGTCTCCATATCTCCCTGGTGTAGTGTCTTGTAGTGCGAAGCTCTCATACTCTGTAGCTAATTTTAATAATCCGGCGATATCCTTGAAGTCCTGCTTTTTAATGTATATCTTGTAATTCTTTAGCATGTTCTCATGGATGCGGTGTAACTGATCTGCTTCGTTAAGGTTTCCGTACCTCCTTATAAGCGTTTGCAGGTCTGTTATGTAGTGCGAAAACGTTTCTCGGAACTGTTGCTTTCTTGCGACTATTTTGGCGAGTAAGTCTTCTTCGTAGTTGCTCGGAAAGTAATAAAGCTTAAAGAGACTTACGAACTCTTCCCAGGTTTGCCATTGCTCTGCGTTGTTTCTGTGCCACAGGAGTGCTTTTCCTTGCAGGATCTGTGGTAGTGCCGGTAGTATTTCATCTTTCTCGATGCCACTTGCTGCTACCAGTTCTTCTAATCTTTCTATGAAATCTACCGCGCAATCGGTGATTTTGAATTTTAAGTTCCATTCTCTGATGAGTTTAGTGATCGTTTTCGCGTTGTTTTCGGACATGGCACTTGAGTCTTCTTCTTTCTGGTTCCGGGTAGTTTCTTCTTTCTTCAGGATTTCGACTAATCCTTTGCGGATTTCTTCGACGGTTAACCCTTCTGTCGGTATGCCTCGCTCTGCTGCTACTTCCATCAATTTCGGCTTCTTTAAACGGTATATCCAAGCTGTTGGCATTTAGCGCTGCTATGATATCTTGACGAGAGTCTTGTATTGCTGTTTAAACCGAATTAATATTCGAACAATCTGTAAACAATCTGTTATTACACAGGCGGAAAATAGTTTAATACTATTTGAATGGCGGGAAAATAGTCTATTGCTATTTTATTTTAAGACGGGAATAAGTAGTTAGTTCTGTTGACTATCGCGTGTCGGGACTGCCGGTAATTACCTACTTCGGGTGGGCAGGGAAAACGCGATATTAGTCTGTGATAGTGACCTATCCTGTGTCCCCTCGAGCGTATGAGCTCTTACGCGAGTTTTTGAGTTGGGCGCCAGATGTGATGTCGTCCCGCGCGTCGGAACGGGCGAGACGGCTCACAACTCCGTCGGTCCGTACGGGACCTCGGGTTTTCTCAAACTAGCTCAGGGATGAGAGGGACACAGGGGAAAGTAGAGAAACACTGATTAACAAGGGTAAATACAGCGGGCTTTTATGCCGGTTTATTTATCTTAACTAAGAGTACTTAAGCTAACCTATGCTACAGAGCGCGGGACGGGATCCCCAGTTAGGGATGTATAAACGGGCGCGAGGTCCTAGTCTACTCGCGACAACCACGCGGGGTTGTTTGACCCTCGGTACGGAGATCAGGGTCGGTCGGGCGGCGGACGGTAAGAGTGACGGATGAACGGGAAACGGTAGGTACTATAGCGTGCAATTGCTCCTATACGAACACCGCGACTACTAAAGACCAGGATACGGGAATCGGGATGGACGGTAGGTACTACAGCGTGCAATTGCTCCTATACGAACACCGCGACTACTATAGACCAGGATACGGGAATCGGGATGGACGGTAGGTACTACAGTGTGCAATTGCTCCTATACGAACACCGCGACTACTATAGACCAGGATACGGAGGAACAGGCGAGGGGGAAGGGATCAGGACTATGGCGTGCTATTGCTCCTGTACGAACACCGCGACTGCCATAGCCTGGGTACAGCAATCCTAGCAGCCGAGCGGCGGCTGCGAGAATCACTGCCACGATGCTCGGCGCGCGCGCCTTATATACGGATCGGAGCGCGGGGACGCGCGGGGGGGCGGTCGGCTTCAGTCGGCCGGCGGCCACGATGCGGTGCACTCGCTGCGGCGTTCCGTCGCAGCGTGCGTAGCTCAATTGTGTGCGCGCTCATGGCGCTGCATCACAGTATTACAACAAACGATTTAACTATGATAAGTTTCTTATCTGCGGCAGTAACGTAATTTTAACTATGCAGGCTCAAATATTGTTAAGCAATGAGTTTCAAATTTGGAACATCGAATTTGATAACATAATGTTACCGCCATGGCCAACTCGATTGGTTCCGCGCGAGCGCCGGCACAATCGAGTAGGCCATGACGGTACAATGGCGGTCATTCTATGGTTTCCGAACAATTAATTTAATATATATAATATGAGTGTAGATAAAGCAGTGTATGCAACTGTACGTAATTAGGCCTTAAAACGTAACAGTTACATAAACTACTATTTTCTACGACTACACTTAGTTTTACATAAAATGCGAAATTAAACACTTCATGGATATTGCAGTTACTTTGTGAACATAATCAACAATAATTTAAGTTTCACCTTTTAAAACACTGTATTCAAGAATACTATTTAACACAAACACACACAGTCGTTATTTAACCAATTATCAAAGAGCGACAGAGATTTGTACAAAAAAATATTTTCTAAGTTTGCAGTTTGCGACTACAAAAGAATGGGAAACGTAAAAACTACAATGTATGTCTGTGGTTCTTTTATTTTTTTCGTTTTTAAAGTATTTTTTTTTAAAACGATGAGTTTATTTTCTCCTAAAGTCTTGACTGCATGCGATTTTATTTTGGCGCTTTTATAGAACAAGTTCTTTTTTTGGGGTATAGACTAGACAGACTTTTCTTCGAGTATATTATCTATGTTGTTATATAGGTGATGACGAATGTATAAATGACAGATAAAAGTACGGGAGTAGAAAAACAAATAAACTCGTACCTTATCAAAACATATCACTTTTAAAACACATAAACAAAAACATAATTGAATCAAATCATTTTTACAGCACTTAGATTAGATTCGCGGTTTCCTAACATGAGACCCATCCTCATTAGCTCCCATGTTATAATCACACATAAACGGAGTAATTTGTACAACCAATATGATTACCCGTATTAAATAAACCCTCTTCACACCGAATCCTCAATTATCTCTTAACCGACAATTGGATCTTATAGCTTTGAAATAAGGTGTAATTTGGTCCAAATAAATGTGTCGATCGTAGTATGTGGATAGAAGTAGGGTATATCATACCCGGAGTCAATGTAGCGTTGCTAGGCAATAGTCGATTTAAATCAGCTCACATTTTACAAAATTAAGTAACCATTTGAAAAGGTTTCCACGGAAGATCAGCGTTAAGGTATCCCTAGCGTGCCTCAACACCAAGCTGAGTGGGAACCCTTTCAGTGACGCTATATTTAAAATGTTCCTGTAACAATTTGATGTTCATTTTCTTGTGTTACGAAGCGTCCTGAATAAAATTATTCTTATTCTTATTTTTATTATTAAAACCCATTTCGAATGCAGCGTAATTTTTCAAATCATCACCGTTCGTCACAGGATAACTAACTAACTAACTAACCATATGATAGTTTTTGGTTCTTACATTTGCGTTCAGGACTAGGTTTCTCATAATATAAGAAGGTATGGTAATGTAATGTAGGTACCTGTACAAGACTACACGCCTCTCTGGTTTTCACTAATATGTTGAAATAAGTAGCTACAATAAAAGAACTTGGGGTTTACTTCCTCTTAAGTTGTATTAAGGTTGCTCTAATCGATTTTAGGGATCCGTACCTCGAAAGGAAAAAGCGGAACCCTTATAGGATCACTTTGTTGTCCGTCCGTCCGTCCGTCCGTCCGTCTGTCTGTCTGTCAAGACCATTTTTCTCAGGAACGCTTGCAGGTATCAAGCTGAAATTTATATCAAATACTCAGGTCTACTGTCCCTTAGAGCTGTGAAAAAATCAAACTTTTAAGCCAACGCAATCAAAAGATACAGCCGCAATTATGCCGCAAATTTCCGCAAATTTTCGAAACTAGCAAGGGAATCAAAACCTACAGGGTACTTCCCGTGAACTCAGAATCTTGAAATTTGGTACGAAGCAAGTCTTATAGCACAGATAAAGAAAAAATTGCAAAACCCGTAAATTTTTAGTTACATCATACAATAAAAATATTTTTAATAATTTTAAAGTTACTACCCCTTTCCTCATGAACGCGTACGAGTGGAGGTATTAAATTGAAATTAATATCAAATACTCAGGTCTATAATACCTTTAAGCTGTAAAGTTTTGTACGGAACCCTCGGTGCGCGAGTCCGACTCGCAATTGGCCGGTTTTTTTTAATCTTCACTAAACATGTTCATTCAACATTAGCCTTCATGTTATTAAAGTGTCCGTACAACATCTGATCGCGTATCCAAAGTGCTTGTACAACCGTACATGAAGTTAAACTACTCGTTTAACTCTGATCGCCCGAAGCTTCACTTACACACGCGTGTGAAACTTTGATGGCTAGGACACTAATTACACGGTTTTTGTAGGCTACCATTATTTTAGGCTGTTAGTTAAAATGTCAGGGCAGCTAATACGGTGCGTGTATTGCAAGATTGACAGCGGTAAAAACTGACGTGTTTTGTAAACCAGGATGTCTCAATTACTTGGGGTCGTTAATTTTTTGGCCTATTAAAGTTTTCCGGGTCATATGACCCATGGTAATTACATGAAAAAATTATACATGTTTTAGCCTAAAAACAATACTGGTATTTTTTATACCATTATACCAGAATAGCTCATACAACAAATACTGATATTGTAATACCCACATTATAATAGCTTACAGCTTCAAAGATATAAAAAAAGATTCTACATTGTTTTCCAATGTTCGCGTAATTTCATATTTGTCTTTATCTATATTTGATAAATATTGGCTCTTAGACTAAGATATCAATTTTTTCAGTGTCTATTGCTATAGCCATACACTAGGTAGTTTTACTAACTTATACTATGTAATACGGCTTACGAGTATAATGTTATTATGTTAACGAACCTATTGGGACAAGCAATAAAGGAAAATAGGTTTGTTTGTGAAGAAGTCGATAAAAATAATGTTCGCTTTCGAAAATTGCATAATTTATTTCATTTCTATCACACAGTGACAACATTAAACTTACTATGTACAATATTAAACTACGTACAGAGTAACTTTTTTTATTCATTTTCTAATGCCGTATTCATATATTATTGAGCTACTGTCCTTTGGTTACTTTATTTAGTATTTGTATCCCTCCTCTGGGCTGAAGCTGGGCGGTTGTCGGGGTCCTCCGAAGGTTTCCTGGTTGGAAGGCCTCTGTGGTTGCTGACCGGGCTGACCCTGACCTCTGGGTGCTTGGGAACCAGGGAAGCCTTGAGCTCCTTGGGCTGGACGAGAGCCGGGGAACCCAGTCTGGCTTTGAGCACCAGGGAGTCCAGGTTGACCTTGAGGGCTTGAGCCAGGGAAAGAAGCTTGAGGTCTTGAACCACTAGGGCCTTGAGGCCTGGATTGTCTGCCAGAGTCAAAACCATTTTGAGGTCGGTTGTATTCATAGCCGTCTTGTTGAGCACTGTTTCCCTGACCTCTCTGGAGACCGCCCTGAGCTGGGGAACCTTGCGATTGCTGATTGGTGGGACGGTTCTGGGCAAAGTTGGATGGTCCGCGCTGAGAGCCAGATCCAAATTGGTTCTGGTTGAACTGAGAGCCCTGACCAGGCTGGTTTCGGGGACCTTGAGGGCCTTGGTTGAACGACTGAGGAGCAGAACCGGCAGGACTTCCAGGCTGTTGCTGGTTAGGTTCAGGAGCGAGGTATTGCCTTTGGTTTGAAGCTGGGCCGGAGCCTGGCTGGATTTGTCCAGGGAAGGGTCTAGCCTGAGGTCCTGCTGGCTTATTCTGGCCTGGGAAAGGCCTTCCCTGATTCTGAGCACCTGAAGGCTTGAAGGGTCCAGAAGGGATAGCGTTGGAGTTTCCATTAGGTTGACGACCTTGGCTCTGAGGCCTGGAGTAATCATAGCCAGCCTGATCCTGGCCGCCGTTTTGACCTTGAGTGCGTTGACCAGGGAATCCTTGGTTGCCATTCCCGCTACCAGTGAACCCTGATTGAGCTTGGTTGAAACCTTGACTTCCTTGACCCTGGTTGAATCCCTGAGATCCCTGAGGTCCGGATGGCTGCCCAGCAGAGCCGAAAGGTCCAGAAGGCCGTTGAGCAGAACCAGCAGGCTGTCCAGCAGAACCGGAAGGACCGAAGCCGTTGGAGCCTCTGAACTGCTGACCTTGGTTGAAGGAGGGAGCGTTGTACTGCGGAGCGACCGGAGCGTTATCTTCTTCGGGGTTGTAGGCGCCTAAAAATAAGAAAAATGCGTATGGCGTCATAATTTTATACAAATGAAAACCACATATACTTAAAAATTGTAAAAGCGTATACATTTTTGATATAACAACGGCAATAGATAGATAGATAGATAGATTGCTTTATTATTCGAAAAGTATACATTGATTTATACAGTGCCCTGCAAAACTGTTTCCACTGTTTTCCAATGTTTTTGTCCTTTAGTGTTATGTTTATGCGTAGGGATTTTTTTTATCTTGATTGGGTAGAAGGAGGCAAATTCTAAATCAAAAATCGAGCGAATATCATATCATTAATTTTCATAATAGAATTTTACGATCACTTTATGACGTCAAACATTAACATAAAAACCCACCGGATCTGTCTGACGGATATGCCCACTGGACGGATCTGTCAATATATCGCGCTACTCAGATCTATCCATTTCCCGCAATACATTAACGGATCTAAAATTGATCGAAATTACGTCAGCATGTGCTGAAAGACTAGGGTCGTGGCATATATGAAAATTAATAATTTCTATGATCATCCGGCATCACATATACATAAGTTACATAATCGAGCGATAGAGAGAGGATAACGAAACTATTATCAATTACTTAGCAGGTAATTAACATCTTATTTTATGTTATAGGCAAGAAAATACAAAGCCATATAAAGATAATGATGACCGGCACTATATGAGGCCTATCAAATGAACATGTGCAATCTCTATATGCATAACACAAGACATTGCAAGTAAAAGCTCTGAACAATACACTTCAATCAAACTTCGCTTGCCTATTCGCTTTTGTTATAAATTGCGAATTAGTATTATATAATAGCTCACTAGTATTCATTTTAGTATTAATTTTAGTTTTATTTTTTCTTTTGACGTGTATTGTATCCGTGCATTTACGAAATAAATGAATATGAATATGAATATTACAACACCTAAAAGTTACATACATTTTAATACATATTTAATATAAAATTTAAATTGCAAAATTTAAATTGTTACATTTAAATTGTTAAATTTAAAATTGTTATTGATTTTATCGCCATAACAGTGAATTTTGATTGTCATCCACAGCTATGGGATATTCATTAGAAATAATAACACCGGTATATGACAAAACAGATGGCAAATTACTATGTTACTGATGTTGCGAATAGCATTTTGTAATAGGAATCGTGACTGTACTACGCGAAAATCTTTGCATTTTACTATTACTCAGGAAGTCACATAAATCGTGAGGATAACATAATTTTATCAATTTTAATGGAGTCGAAAATTGGGCGCGGATGGAATTCACCTATAAATTAATGCTTTTGAAACGGTAGATAAACTGCTGTTGTTCTACTTTAGAAAAAAGTTTTAAGTTGAAGGAAATGCAAGTGCTTTTAATATTTTAATTATTACTGTTTCTTGGCTATGCTCTTCCTTAATTAAAAGTAATGTGATAGGCACGTTTGTAATTTACTCTTCACGATTTTATTAAATAACTATGAAAAATTTTTTATAACGATTAGATTCATTAAACCAAATCACGCATACAGCCAAATTATCAAAAATAGTGGTAATCCGTTTAACGGCATAATTGGTAACGTATTGCGACTATGAAAAAGTAGGAGAAAAGTTTTTTGGACACGAAAAAAAATTTTTTTTTTATGGGGCACGTCATTTCAGCCGGCCGGCCCTCCATACAAAACTAATTTCTTTTTTCGCGTGAAAATTTTTTTTCTTAGTTTTTCATAATTAGGATACGGTACCAATTATGCCTTTAAACGGATCACCAGCATTTTTGTTACACCATGTATATGGCATTATTTAAAAATATAAAATAATATTCTACTATTTATTAGTGCGAACACATTCGCTTCTACCACCTAAAGTTAATGACTAGATTATAATATAACGCCTCAGCTTTGTCTCTGTAGTTTGATGTTTGTCTTTACTTCCCAGCAGTAAAAGACAAGGATCAATCGACAGTGATTATGTAACATAAAACAATTAGTCTTACCTTCTTGAGTTCCAGCAGCCGCAGCCCTCGCGTTCTCCTCAATGGACTTCAGAATCTCATCAGGAATAGGGGGAGGTGTCGGCAGATGGTCTCCCTGCGGCAAGTAACCATTCTCATCAGCAGTGTACGTGATCTTGTAGAACTGGCCGTCATCGCCCGTGTATGAATAACCTCCCTGAGCCTGGACTCCATTGGTAGCCACTCCTGACTCCTCAGCGGAAATACCGTTCGACGTCTCGAAGTTGTAAGAGAAGGTTTCACCGTCATTCTGGTTGTCGTAACGCAGGATTTCAGCGTTCCTGTCCGCGGCCGCTTGGGGACGCTCAGGCTGCTGGGGTCCGGTTTGAGGAGCAAATCCAAGCTGAGAAGATGGAGGCTGAACACCTGAGCCTACAGGCTGGTAAGCCTGAGATCCAGCCTGTCCTGAAGGGCGGCCGAAACCACCAGCGTTACTGCCAAATCCGGAAGGCCCTGAAGGCTGGTTAGATTCAGGACGTCCGAAACCAGAAGATCCATCGTTGCTTAATCCAGAAGGCCCGGAAGGCTGGTTAGATCCAGGACGTCCAAATCCAGAAGACCCAGCATTGCCAAATCCAGAAGGTCCACTAGGCTGGTTAGGTCCCGCCTGCGATTGAGGGCCTCGGAATCCTGGAGCTTGCTGCCCAAAGCTCTGTCCAGGAGCGCTCAAAGATCCCGGGCTTCCACCAGCAGTGGCAGCACCAGGTGGCGGTAGATAAGTCCTATCCAATTTATCAGCATAGCCAAAAGCTATAAGGGATAGAATTATAACCTGAAAACAGACAAAACACGTGATTCCTTTGTGAAAGGTCAACTGATACAGGTCAAGATTAAAGCGTAATTTGTCTAAATTACAATAAATATAGACCAATTACGGAAATTGAAACTTGTTGTGAATTTAAGTTTTTAAAGTTTAAATTACCAGCTTCATGTCTAAGCTGTGGCGGCGGATTGAATGTGCTTGTCTGGGGGAGCTCATCCTATTTATATGGAGTTAAGTCGTTCACATCAAGTTACTTAAAACCGTACTCACGGTCCTAACCTTTGACTGGCGAAGATTCCTACTTAAGAGTACGTTCGACTTTAGACAAATAAATTGGGTTTAGTTTTATTGAAAATGTTTTAATTGCGAGATTAAAACTTTAGCCATCGTGAAAAGGATGTGGAGGTTTTTGAAATTTTATTGATTAGTTATTTATATAGGGGAAAATTGTGAAGGTATGTTTAAAGTAAATGTAGCAGTAATACCAGTTTTCTTAGGATGAAGTACGTATGTAGATACCTATTTTTATTAAAGTAAAGGTTTATTAAAAAAAACCGGCCAAGTGCGAGTCGGACTCGCGCACCGAGGGTTCCGTACAAACCTGTAACAAGCAAAAGTTGTAGTGTATTTGTTACTAATTTCAATTTAATACCTCTACGCGTTTACGAGGAAAAAGGTAGTAAGTTTATATTTTTTGTATGATTTTACTAAAAATGTCTACTTTTCGTAATTTTTCCTTTGTTTGTGCTATATGAAGTTTCTTTGTGCCAACTTTCAAGTTTCTGAGTTTACGGGAAGTACCCTTTAGGTTTTGAGTTTCTTGCGAGTACTCAGTTTCAAAATATGCGACTTAAATTGCTATTTCTTTTGATTGCGTTGACATAAAAGTTTGGTTTTGCTACATCTGAAAGGTCCTATAGCCCTGAGTATTTGACATGAATTTCAATTTAATACCTCCACGCGTTTACGAGGAAAAAGGTAGTAAGTTTAAAATAAAAATAAATATTTTTTGTATGATTTTACTAAAAAATGTCTACTTTTTGTAATTTTTCCATTATCTATGCTATATGACGTTGCTTTGTGCAAAATTTCAAGTTTCTTAGTTCCCGGGAAGTACCCCGTAGGTTTTGCGAGTGCCGATAAACTCTAAAATTTGCAGCATAAACGACTGTATCTTTTGATTGCGTTGGCTTTTAAGTTTGATTTTTTCACAGCTCCAAGGGACAATAGACCTGAGTATTTGATATAAATTTCAGCTTGATACCTCCACGCGTTCCTGAGAAAAATGGTCTTGACAGACAGACAGACAGACAGACAGACGGACAACAAAGTGATCCTATAAGGGTTCCGTTTTTTCCTTTCAAGGTACGGAACCCTAAAAACAAACAAAATTTAATTAATGACATAGGCTGTATTCTCTGTCAACTGACCATCCAGTTATTTTAAGAATTAACGCTTGAAAATACCGTTTAGGCCTTTTAGTCCAGTACCTATTGAAATTAATTTCTTTTGTTTGAAGTTATCGTTTTTTGTATCCTAGGTATTCTTTAAGTGTACCTAGGTAGGTATTAGATTTTACTTAATAAATTAAACTAATCTTTATTTACAATTTGTATTCAAAAGATAATCATAAAATAAGAGTTAGGTGTAGGTTTATATAAGTATTATGTAATATTTGCTCGTAATTTGTCTTTGAATAATTGAACTTGTTTTCTTTAATAAGTATGTATTTGTATTGTATTGCATTGTATTTTTATTGTAATATTGTCAGGTTTTTTTTACCAATCGATACTAAATAATTCTAAGGGAATAGGTGTTACAAACACAGGAAGGCCGAGGCAGAGGTAGGCCAAAACGGAGATGGCGAGACGATCTGAACTCGTTTTGTGGCAATTGGCGGGTGGCGCAAAATAGGGGAGGCATTTGCCCAGCAGTGGGGCACAAAATAGGCTATTAAAAACCGGCCAAGAGCGTGTCGGGCCACGCTCAGTGTAGGGTTCCGTAGTTTTCCGTCCGTCACAGTAAGTGTCCCCACATTAAGAGTTAATAACACCGCCATGTAGGATATGATATGAGAGTTCCACGTACAGCGACATCTATCGGCAAATTAAGTAAACTGTTGCGCGCGAGCTTAAAGTATGGAAGATGATTTTTATGGGATAATTCTTTATTGCGTGAACCGATTTTCACCGTTTTTACTTTATTTGAAAGCACATCATTTCATTGTAATTTTGTAGAAATTACAAGTACAATAAACACCTGCTTATACGGTTAAATTACAAACTTAGTTCAGAAATTATTTTGTATTTTTTTTTCAAAAACCATTCATTCTATCAAGTTCAAAATAATTTTCCTAGAAAGTTTTTATAAAGTTCTACTTTTCAGATTTTTTTCATATTTTTAAAACTTATGGTTCAAAAGTTAGAGGGGGGGGGGACGCATATTTTTTTACTTCTGGAGCGATTATTTCCGAAAATATTTACATTATCGAAAAATGATTTTAAAAAACCCCTATTCATTTTTAAATACCTATCCAACAATATATCACTCGTTAGGGTTGAAATGAAAAAAAAAATCACTCCCCACTTTACGTATAGGGGAGGTACCCTAATAAATAAAAAATTTCCATTTTTTATTTTAGAAAGAAAGAAAGAAAGAAAATACATTTATTCACGTCACACCAGTTAAATTAATCATGCAATTTTATAAAACGGACGATAAAAAGGACCCCCACTCAGCGTAATGCCACGGCAAGCCGCGGCGCTGATTTTCAGTGGGGACCTAACTTATAGCTAACTTATGACTAACGAGTGACGACACAACTACAGACAAGAAAAACCACTTTGTCGGCGAGATTGATATACATATTAGTACCAAATTTCAGCTTTCTAGTGCTAACGGTCACTGAGATTATCCGCGGACGGACGGACGGACGGACGGACGGACGGACGGGCAGACATGGCGAAACTATAAGGGTTCCTAGTTGACTACGGAACCCTAAAAAAGGTGTTTCAAAAGTTTAGTTTTAAGAACATTTTAGAAAACAAAAAAATCCCGTCCATCCAGCAAAAATAAACAGTTCCACATCGCGTTCATCTTGTTAACAGTTATCTGTGTGTATTGACAACCCCGCACTTGGTATTTAATCACTCCGATAGATATAGAGATAAACAATAACATATCTGCCCGAAACATTAATTGCCACGAAATGGTCGCAACTCAGCGTTAAATGCCGGCAGGGCCAGCGCTGGTCTTCCGTTGCAACCATTTGACGACACGGCGCATTGACGCCACGATCACATCCCCAAAGTAAGAATATCCTAATCAAAACAAGAAAAAAAAACAATAAAAAACAGGAAAAAATTATAAACAAAACACGAAACACGTTACGTATTACTTTAATATCGCGTTCGTCTCCTTAACACCTGTCTGTGCACGTCGTTACAAAACCCACCGATCGATATTACTCAGATAGCCTAATTATTTTTTTTTTTTTATACTACGACGGTGGCAAACAAGCATACGGCCTGCCTGATGGTAAGCAGCTACCGTAACCTATGGACGCCTGTAACTCCACAGGAGTCACATGCGCGTTGCCGACCCTTTACAAAAAGGAGGATTCACTGTGTTGACGGCTAAAGGAACAAGAGGGTCCCTCATCGTCAACACACTGGGTCCTCTTTGAGCTCTTTGGCAACCTTACTCACCAGCAGGAACACAACACTATGAGTAGGGTCTAGTGCTATTTGGCTGTGGTTTTCTGTAAGGTGGAGGTACTTCCCCAGTCGGGCTCTGCTCCAGATTTGAGCGAGATGACATTCACTGAACGTGCCCTACCACACTAAGCGAGATGCCATTCGCAGTGCCCATACCTCTCCTTTTGGCATAGTTTAAGGACATACCCAAGTCCGGACGTAGTTTAAGGAGTTTTTTTTATGATATTTTCAAAATATCATAAAAAAAATTAACAGTTTAATATCGCGTTCGTCCCCTTAACAGCTGTCTGTGTGTCGTTACAAAACCCCCGATCGATATTACTCAGATAGCCTAATTATTTTCAAAATATCATAAAAAAATGAACAGTTTAATATCGCGTTCCTCCCCTTAAAAGCTCTCTGTGTGCGTCGTTACAAAACCCCCCCGATCGATATTACTCCTATAGCCTAATTATTCTCAAAATATCATTAAAAAAAAACAGTTTAATATCGCGTTCGTCCCCTTAACAGCTGTCTGTGTGCATCGTTACAACCCCCCCCCCCCCCCCTCCGATCGATATTACTCCTATAGCCTAATTATTCTCAAAATATCATCAAAACAAACAGTTTAATATCGCGTTCGTCCCCTTAACAGCTGTCTGTGTCCGTCGTTACAAAACCCCCGATCGATATTACTCAGATAGCCTAATTATTTTCAAAATATCATCAAAAAATTAACAGTTTTATATCGCGTTCCTCCCTTAACAGCAGTCTGTGCACGTCGTTACAAAACCTACCGATCGATATTACTCCCATAGCCTAATTATTTTCAAAATATCATTAAAAAAATGAACAGTTTAATATCGCGTTCATCCCCTTAAAAGCTCTCTGTGTGCGTCGTTACAAAACCCCCCGATCGATATTACTCCTATAGCCTAATTATTCTCAAAATATCATTAAAAAAAAAAGTTTAATATTGCGTTCGTCCCCTTAACAGCTGTCTGTGTGCATCGTTACAAAACCCCCCCCCCCCCGATCGATATTACTCCTATAGCCTAATTATTCTCAAAATATCATCAAAAAAAAACAGTTTAATATCGCGTTCGTCCCCTTAACAGCTGCCTGTGTGCGTCGTTCGTTACAAAACCCCCGATCGATATTACTCCTTTAGACTAATTATTTGCGCCCGCGTTTGTGTGCGTGTGCGTGTCTATATACGATGCTTTTTTGTGCTCCTTGGACCAGGGCCTGGATTCTGCGACAAACAATTTAATACAAATGCAATGTGATAACCGAGTTTCAAGTGAGGTTCTTCTTACCAAAATAATTTGCATTAAATTTCAATAATTCGTTTGCTCAATGCACGTTTTCTCGAAGCCTGCATTCAGTGACAAATAATGAATGTAGGTATAGTCATTAGCGTTCAAATTAGACCAGGCGAGCGTGTCCTAACCAGTGTACTGGTTCAATGTAATTCCAAAGCATCTTTTGCTTGTTCAAGAGCCACATTTCGAAATAACAAATTCAAATCTACATTCAAATTTTATGTTATCAGTCGATTATAGCGTTCTTTGTCTTCCTCCTAGCGTTTGTCCCGGCTTGGGGTCCGCTTGAGAACCTAATCCCATGAATTGACGTAGGCACTAGCTTTAGATCAGTCTATCGCGTTCGCAAGGAAATCCTCAATACGAGTAACTAGTGCAAATCTCTAATAAAAATGTTGACAGTTTGGTAAAAATTCCGCGCCAGCTTTTATGAACCAGCCACAATTTTACCTAATTACGCTAAACCAACATTCCGTCGACCCAATTCAAAGCTTCTCTAGCGCTTCAGAATAGATCCACAGCAAAACGAAGCGGCAGGTCAGGTCAAACATTATAAAATTTTAATGCAGTGGGGCAAAGCATCGTGCGTGGCAAAAAATTGGCCAAGTTGACAAGTGCAAGGACACGCAACGTACGTGCACCCGGCGTAAAAGATACACATACATTTTTACACCTTAATCCTTTGTGATAAGGTTCATCTTTAGCGTCGTCTGTATGTGCAATTTGAGAGCATGTTGTGCAAAAATGCGAACCGTTTTGATGGTTTTAATTTAGGGGTTAGTTAAGTACTTCGAGGTCAAGTCACTTGTTAACCTGTTGTGAAGACTGCTATGGGCTTTTAATTGAATAATTTGCCTGTTTATTTATTATGCGTATTATGACTTCATAGTTCAACGGGACATGAACTGATTTTAATAACTTATCCCCTTATTCATAAACGGCCACTAAAGTTAAGAGATCGCTGATAATCGTTTGTCCCTTTCCCTCATATAGGTTGGACGGAAAGGGACAAATGATTATCAGAGGCCTCTTAACTTTAGTAGACGTTTATGAATAAGGGGGTAAAGTATACAGAGATCGGCTCCACGCTGAGACTTTCTTGAGGCCCGGGATTTTGAGGACTAATTTCATTTGTCAATTTAATTCCCTAACTATACAAATCAGTTGTTGGAACCACCGTGTGCAACTCGAACTGACCCACGTTGGACTTTGTTTTTCATCCTCCCCCCC
Organism: Pammene aurita; assembly: GCA_947086415.1. Classification (NCBI taxonomy): domain Eukaryota; kingdom Metazoa; phylum Arthropoda; class Insecta; order Lepidoptera; family Tortricidae; genus Pammene; species Pammene aurita. Next base: position 32,371,722 of record OX352302.1, on the reverse strand, counting down.
TCAATTTCCAGTATCTGTATGTGATGAAAAACGAGCATGCAAATTGCCATTCAGACCGGCTGGTCGGTTATCGATCCGTGAGTTGAAAAAAAATTAGGAGGGAGGAGATGAAAAACAAAGTCCAACGTGGGTCAGTTCCGTTCCGGCTGCACAGGGTGGTTCCACAAAATGTGTGAGCTTAAATACCGCGAGCCATCCGGTTTCTTCTCGGACACTGTAACCGCGCCATTACTTTAACTAATAGGAGTCTTAAACTTAGACTTCACAATGTGTATACCGGATGTGGCGTGTAACACGAGCAAACATTTAAAACGTAGATTCTACACCTCAAAGTACAGTATACAATGTTTTTTCAGTTCAGCGACTCTTAAAAATAACTTGTGGTTTGATTTTTACTACACTTTGAAGTTTATTCGAACACGCAATGATTGCGAAACTGATTATGTCTGTATGGTAACAAGCCTAACAAGCAATGCCAATTAAGATGGATTTTAACCTACATTGAAAATACTATTTAGTTATATGTAGTTTATGCAACTGATACATAATGAGGGTCCTTAAAACACGAGTGGGGTGTAATGAAACGAGTCCTTATTCTCATGTCATTCGAGAACAAAATGTCGTACGATTTATGTCAAAAAATATATCGAACTGACGTTTCGTATCGACAACATTTTAATATCTATGGATACTAGAATAGGAACCCATTGAAATTGTATTGGTTTTGACAGCTGTTCCAAATTTGAAACTCATGACTTAACAATATTTGAGCATGTAATGTTAAAATTACGTTACTGCCACAGATAAAAAACTTATCATAGTAAAATCGGTTGTTGTAATGCTGGCCATTGCCTACACATCATATGTTTTTGATCACATTTTAGAGGACTTACATTATGAGTGTAGATAAAATATTATTACGGTTGACTCTACAATAATTTAATAGGTTAATAATAATAATTCGCCATTGTTACGCTATCATCTGCTTTGATCCGCGGGGCAATGGCGAAACTGACAGCGCGGTCAGCCAATCACGGTCGTGTCCATTTTTACCCGATTACCGCTATGTCATGAGGAAATATTATGGTTTTGGTAATGCTATCCACACATAAGAGCAGTAAGTACATTGAAGAACTGGTTATAATTTGGAATATATTCAGTGATAATAAAATGTTGCAATCCAGGATAAAAGGTCCCATTTTTGTTGATATGGAGTTATTAGTATCTCATAAAACTACACAATATACGGTATCTATGTATTAGTGATAGAATGAAGTATCCTTATAAATCGACAAAGTGGGCTCTTTCATTGAACTCGTCCACAAATTAACATAGTGTTGTGTACCAGCCGGTGAATAAAATAAGTAAGTTCAAAGAGGAGGTGTGTTCACGATGGTGATTAGCCGTCAACACAGTGAATCCTTCTTTATATATATATATATATATATATATATTTATATATAACCTGCCAAGTGCGAGTCGGACTCGCGCACAAAGGGTTCCGTACCATTATGTTTAAAAAGGGCAAAAAATCATGTCTGTGTGTGCGAGCCCTCTTAAATATGTATTTTATTGTGTTTTTAGTATTTGTTGTTATAGCGGCAACAGAAATACATCAAGTCTGAAAATTTCAACTGTCTAACTATCACGGTTCATGAGGTGAGCCTGGTGAGGTGACAGATAAAAACGGCAAAAAAATCATGTCTCTTGTATGGGAGCCCCTTAAATATTTATTTTATTCTGTTTTTTAGCATTTGTTGTTATAACGGCTACAGAAATGCATCATCTGTAAAAATTTCAACTGTGTAACTATCAGGGTTTATGAGATACAGCCTGGTGTGAGACGGACAGCGGAGTCTTAGTAATAGGGTCCCGCTTTTACCCTTTGGGTACGGAATCCTAAAAAAGAGTCACTAGCATAGTCTTACTATATAGTATTACTAGTGTATTCAGCATGTATTCAGCGTACCTTTATACCTACTTTGTATTTTCTTTTATTATGATTGTATTTAACTACATTTATGTACAATAAAGTTTTTACATACATAATGGTAGGTATAATCTCCATTTAATAGGTGAGGTGGTCTGTGTGTCAACCGCATGAGAAATCACTAATTGTTCTCTTCTCGTTGCTTTTAACTCAATCCTACGCCTATTAATATAATTGGGACAAATGTAGATTTACAACAGTGCGTGTTATGTTGAGGCAATCAGAATAACTCCTAATTTACGTAAATTTATTTACATCCTATAACCTAAATTGTCACACACTAAGCAATTAGAAAAATGTTAGATTTAAGTTTAAATAGGCATGATGACACATGTTGAATTATGCAATAAAATTTAGTTGATAGCAGTGTTGGCCAAACGTTAGTGTAATTGAAAATTAAAAATTGAAGATTGAAACACATTAGTTAAAATTGAACACTAATAGTTTAATGCAAATTGATTTCAATTAGAATTGAAATTAATTGTAACTAACGTATTAATCCTTTGCGAATAACTAATAATTGAAGATATTTAATTTTTAGTCTCAAAAATTGAAACATTAATATAATTTTTAGTGTAGATTGAATTGGTAATTGACATTAATAATTTACCTAACTAAACGCGAATTTAGGTTAAGCTACGAGGTTTTGATTTTTGTTTCGATTTTGACTCTGGCCTCGGGGGCTTGTATTAATAAGCAATGGGACCGGTATCCTAAGATGGAGGTCATGCTGGACCCTTGGGATCGGATCCCTACTGGATCTCGGGTTTGGCGTATCATAGACTCATGCTGTTTGGGCTCATTCGACTTGTACTGATGAGCAGATGGTACCGGTATCAAAATCTGGAGCTCAAGCTGGACCCTGGGGATCCCTACTGGATCTCGGGTTTGGCGCATCATATACTCATACTGTTTGGGCTCATTCGACTTGTACTGATGAGCAGATGGTACCGGTATCAAAATCTGGAGCTCATGCTGGACTCTGGGGATCCCTACTGGATCTCGGGTTTGGCGCATCATAGACTCATGCTGTTTGGGCTCATTCGACTTGTACTGATGAGCAGATGGTACCGGTAAAAACAATGATACCATTCGATTCTTAACATTTTACTGTAAAATAAATTGTACAGCAACCATATACATAAACGCAACATTTCACTGTGAAAATAGCAATTTCCTAATTTTTCCATACTTTAAACAGGGCGACTATGTGATCGTGACGTCACTTTTGCACGTCATTTTGTTAGGAGCGTTTTGAAAAACAAATGCAAATCTCGGACTTTAAGTTTCATTTCTGACTTTTGTGTTGCTTTAACGCAATTGGCCTCATATAGACATTTGATCCTCACAACAAAACGAATCGATTGATACCATACATGAAAAAAAATCACCATGCCTATTGATGGGGTGCTTGCTGTTTGTAGTTTATTCGCAATAAATGTTTTTTTTTCTTTCTTTCAATTTTAGAACAACATTTACCCGCGAACGCTCCAGCTGTGGAACGGGCCTCCTGCTGAGCTTTTCTCTACCTACAGGTTTTTAATAGTCGACAACACCCCTGGAGTTACAGGCGTCCATCTAATAGGCTACGGTAACCGCTACCCATCAGGCGGGTTGTATGCTTGCTGGCCAAGTGACCACCGTTGTGGTATAAAAGGGACTGATTATCAAGCGAGCGCCTACTGACCACTAAGAACACACATGTCCAGTTCATCGCATTTGCCGCTTAGCGTTTGCCTGTGTGCTTATAATTCTAAGATCAACGAATATGATTACGTACGCGAACATTTTCGTTTATTTGTTTAACCAGCGAATAAATAATCAGTAGGTTAGGTTTTTGGTGCAAATGTAGTTCACTAAAAGTTGGGTTAGTATATTTGATTTAAATTAATTGTGTATCTAATATGCCACAATAATTTAAAAAAAGTATCTTATCTACTTGTAATAAGACAAGACAAAGACAACACAAGACCCTAAAGATTAACTTCAAATACAGGCTTTACATACGTAAGAGTAATCCTGTAGGGGCACCGACCAAATAATACTAGGGACACACAATTAGCCCAAAAAACAACGGGGTGAACTCCGGCAGAAGTGAAAACTTGAATATTAACGTTGTGCATTTTTGATATTTTGGAATGCTTAGGGTATAATTTTGCACGAATTGCTTTAATTATCAGTATAAAAGTACTATAATTTATGTGGTAAAATACAATATTCATTGATTGCGCTATCGTACACAAACATGACAATTTATATTACATTAAAAATTTAACACTTCAGAACTATTATAATTATTTATTCGATCAGGTCACGTGTCCGTCTTACGAATTTTCAACCTGACGAATCTGTCAGTCACGTGACCTGTCGCGAGTTTAAAATTTTTTCCCCATCACAAAAAGTGCACAGCACCGCTAAAGAAGTTTTCACTTCAAAAAATAGCCCCGGACGGTACTTTCTTTGACAGTCTTATTACGGTATAAGACTGGCCGGTTACAAATTTTCAGGAGCTATATTTTCAGTAAATCTTGTTTGAAACTGTACCTCCTTTACATTGTTGCTCGAAGTGTAGCGGTCCGATATTTTTCTTTTCAGGTAAGGAACCCTGAAAATAACAGCCAATTAGCCTAGACCCTACTCATAGTGTTGTGGACCCTCTTGTCCCTTTAGCCGTCAACACAGTGAATCATCCTTTATATTAAAGGGACGGCACCGCGCATGTGACACCTCTGGCATTGCAGGCTTCCATAGGCTATAGTAGCTACTTAACATCAGGCGCCGTATGCTGGTTAACCACCGTCGTAGTATTAAAATAATTTAAAACAATAAAGAACCACCTTCACTCAGCCTCCACCTTTCCAAATGTTTGAGCTGCTGTAAAAAATACTCAAATCACTACAGGTGTGCCTGTAATAGTTGAGTTCCCTCGATTTCTCCTGGATCCCATCATCAGATCTTGACCTTATGACAATGGGTTAGTTTCACAGCTGTTGTGAAACTCTTTCAAACAAAAAAATAATTTTCCAATCAGTCCAGCCGTCTTAAAAAAATAGCAAAAAGAAAGATCCCGACGATATGAGAACCTTCTCCTTCGAAACCATGATAATAATAATAATAATTTGACGGCTGTCAGCGTCAGACGTGTTTTATACAAATTTTGCTTCTATTTTTTTGTAATTATGTATTTTAGACGTATTATTTCTCGTAAGTGTGATATTTTCTACCTTTTCGTCACTAAAAATGACCCCAACGGATACGATACGGGCTGTCACAACATGTGACACGAAAAAGATACGCGGATATAAAAATACACTACACGGATGATTACAAGAAGCAAAGCACGTCAAAAAGAAGCCGAGACTACAAGCGCACGCCCACCATCTACGCCCGCCTCGTCCGTCTCCTCGCCATCCTCATCGGGCGACAAATTTGCTACAGCGCCCGAGACCAGCGAGTCGAGCGACGAGTGCGGGCCGCCGCCGCCGCCGCGACGACCACCAGCGCGACGAGGACGGCCACCGCTGTCGGCACGCTTGGGGCTTGCGGGACATCCTGTCCCGCCCAGGGCCCCCGCTGCCGGTGGTATAGTGCGTCGCATGAAATGGACTCCTTCCATGAACGAGAACGTCATGCGCGCCTATTATGGGGCTACAGAGGGGGGAACTAATCTGTGCGCGTATCGTGACCGGATACTTCCTCTGTTTCAGGCTCTTGAACCAACTATTGACACGACTGCGCAACGCCTATCGGATCAGGTGCGCGTCATTCAGCGGCTAAAGCGGTTGAATGACGCGACACTTGATCGGCTTCGCCTGGAGGCTCTCTCTGTTCGCGCGGCCACCACCTCGGCGCAGGATCCGCCCGCCGTGTCGCCGGATCCGATACCCGCACCCGACCTGGCATCGGGGGCGCCGCGGGTTGATCTCAATGCCGATGAGGAGGAGATCGCGAATCAGAGTGTGAGTACTACAGCCAATGAGCAACTGAGGAGGACTTTGGAAGAGGCAATTACGCAGTATCGCTCCACAAATACCCCTAGGCCACGATTACCACGCTTGCCTATGAATAGACGCAATCTAGCGTTAATGGGAGCCCTGAATGATTTGCTAGATCCACTCCTGCGGACTAGTAAAGACTTAGATGATACGCACTCGATCATGTACTGCGGAGCCATCGCGGCGTGCCGTGTTGCTCGAGTCAAGTTTCCGGACGCTGAACGTGCACCTAGGACCACCGGGGGTGTCCCCGCATGGCAAGTACGGATCGAGCGTCGTATTAACTCATTTAGGACTCTCATTGCAAAGCTGATCTGCTTCAGGGGGGGCAATAACCGCCCCCGAGTAATGCGCTTTGTGCACCAGGCGTTCGCGGGGACGAATATCGAGCCCCGCGACTACATGGCCAATGTCATAGAGCGCATCGACTTTCTGAAGCAGAAAGTTTATGCATGGGCAAGCCGTATTCGCCGCTACAGAGAGCGTGTGGACCGATTCAAGCAGAATCGTCTTTTCCAAAGTGACCAAAGGAAGGTATACCGAAGGTGGGAGGAAACCGACCCCCGTGTGTCCGACGTGCGACTGCCGGATGCTACTGCCATGACTGATTTCTGGCGTAGCATCTGGTCGGCGCCGGTTGAGCACACGGAGGGCGAGTGGATGAGTGTTGTCGAACGTGAGTGCGAGTCCATCGAACCTATGGGGGCTATCACCATCAGCCCCGATGACGTAAGTTGTGCAATCCGTACGGCCCAGAACTGGAAAAGTCCCGGCCCGGATGGATTGCACAACTTCTGGCTAAAATGGTTTCGATGCTCGCACTCGCGTCTGGCAACGCAATTTCAACAAGCCATCGAACTTGGCTCCCTCCCGCCTTCCTTAACAACTGGTGTAACCTTTCTGCTCTATAAGTCCGGTAGTACCACGGAAGCGAAAAACTACCGACCCATCACGTGCTTACCTACACTTTACAAGCTCCTTACATCCATTTTGAGAGCAAAAATAAACGCGCACATGGTCGCAAATAACATTTTGGCCTCGGCTCAAAATGGATGTAGGGTGGGGTCCCGTGGTACTAAAGAGCTCCTCCTCATAGACATGACCATTTGCCAACGAGTCCGGCGGAATGGGGGGACCCTCTCGGCCGCTTGGATTGACTACAAGAAGGCCTATGATTCGGTGCCTCATTCATGGCTGGAGAGGATCTTAGAGCTGTATAAAATTGATACAGCTTTAAGATCCTTCCTTGGCGCGTGTATGAGGCGGTGGACCACAGTCCTTCGTCAACCAGGAGGCGGGGATGACCCCCCTGGTCCGCAGGACTTTATAAGGATCGAGCGAGGAATATTTCAGGGCGACAGTCTGAGTCCCCTGTGGTTCTGCCTAGCTCTAAATCCGCTCAGCAATCTGCTGAAGGATTCGGGGCTAGGTTGCCGGCTTCGGAGAGAGGGTGAAGTCATATCTCACCTTCTGTACATGGACGATCTTAAATTGTTTGCACCAAATAACCGAGATCTGTTGGAACTACTGAACACCACTGAAGTGTTCAGTAGTTCCATCAAGATGGAATTTGGTGTTGATAAATGTGCGGTTATGCATGTACAGCGGGGGAAAGTAGTAAATTCAACAAATCTACAGCTTTCTGAGACAATGACGTTCAGATCTATCTCTGAATCAGAAACCTACAAATACCTTGGTATGTCACAGTCTTTGGGTGTTGAGGATGTGGGTATTAAACGGGCGTTGAAGGAGCGCTTCTTTAGTCGGCTGACAAAAGTACTTAATAGTCTTTTGTCAGGTGGCAACAAGGTGCGCGCCTTCAATGCCTGGGTAATGCCCCTACTCACATACTCCTTTGGCATACTAAGGTGGACACAGACCGAGCTGGATGCCCTGGATCGGAGAGTCCGTCTATTGCTCACCACACACCGCATGCTTCACCCACGCTCGTCTGTTATGAGATTGTACATCCCACGGAAGTGTGGAGGTCGCGGCTTTTTAAACGCCAAAAATCTCCACAACCGTGAGGTGTACGATCTCAGGAATTATTTCCTTAACAACGAGTGTGGGATGCATCGTGATGTGGTGGCAGTAGATAAGGGTCTCACGCCGCTCTCCTTGGCAAACAAGAACTGGCGCAAACCTGTGGTGCTAAGCACCGAGGATCGCAGGGCGGTATGGAAGAGCAAGGAGCTACACGGGCGGTTCTACAGGGCCCTCACGGGACCCGCCGTAGACCTACTCGCGTCGGTGAACTGGTTACGATTCGGGGACCTCTTCGGAGAAACCGAAGGTTTTGCCTGTGCAATTGCGGACGAAGTTATCATGACGAATAACTACCGGAGGTATATCCTGAAGGACGGTACGGTCGACATTTGTCGGGCATGCCGCCGTCCCGGAGAGTCACTCAGGCATATCATCTCCGGTTGCTCTCATCTTGCTAACGGCGAGTACTTGCACAGACATAACCTCGTAGCCAGGATTATACACCAGCAGCTTGCTCTCCTATACGGTCTTGTGGACCACGAAGTGCCGTACTACAAGTACACACCTGCGCCAGTTCTCGAAAATGGTCGTGCCACGCTCTATTGGGATCGATCTATTATCACGGACAGGACTATAGTAGCCAATAAGCCTGATATCGTGGTAATAGATCGATCGCAACGCCGGGCCATGCTCGTCGACATCACCGTCCCATGTGACGACAACCTCGTGAAGGCCGAGAAGGACAAGTCCAGCAAGTACCTAGACTTGGCTCACGAGGTAACCGCCATGTGGGAGGTTGATTTGGCGATCATTGTGCCGATAGTTGTCTCTGCGAACGGTCTCGTTGCGAAGAGTCTCGACCAACATCTTGAGAGACTTTCGCTACGAGGTTGTGGTTGGATCAAGGGTCAGATTCAGAAGGCGGTAATCTTGGACACGGCGCGCATAGTCCGAAGGTTCCTCACTCTGCGGCCCTAACCACCGGCAGCCTGGGCCCTGCTCCGTTGCCGGCGGCAACCTAGTTTAGGTTTTTTATAATGCTTTTATTGTTTTCATATGTTTTAGATGTATTTTTATATTTTACTTTTATAAAAATATTGTAAAAACCCTAAACTAAGTAAAAAGATAAATAAAGGAAATAATAATAATAATAATAAATACTCTTTATTGCACACCTCATACAGTTACAAGCACAAATTTTACAATTAGATAAATTTAGGTAGAGGTAACAACAGGCGGTCTTATCGCTAATGAGCGATTTCTTCCAGACAACCTTTGGGTAGTGGAGACTAGAGAAAAACAATAAGCAGTAGGTGGTGCATAGAAACAAAAGAGACGAAATAGATAACACAGCACATTCATATGAATATACATACTTAAATAAATACAAAATAAACATACATATACGTACATATATACATATATAATACACACAATAAGAAACAACAGTGTCAACTTAAAAACCTAAGGAAGAGATAAATAGTATTCCTTAAGTTGCGATTTAAAGCTACCAATAGATTGCGCGCGTTTAATGTTGAGAGGGAGAGAATTCCACAAACGAACGGCCTGGAACGTAAATGAGCAATTATAAAATTTGGAAGATGAAGATGGCACTTTTAGGAGCAATTTTTGAGAGGATCTAATAGAATTAAGATAAGAGAAACGCTCTTTGAGGTAGCGGGGAGTTGCAGGGTTAAAAAGTATAGAAAAGAGTAAAGAAAGTATGTGAGAGTTACGGCGGTGACGGATAGGGAGCCATTTGAGTTGAGAACGAAAACTAGAAACATGGTCGAATTTGCGTAATCCGAAAATGAACCGAATGCAGGCATTTTGAATACGCTCAAGCTTATTAAGTTGCTCTTCGGTTAGGTCTAAATAGGAGATATCTGCATAATCAAGAATGGGGAGAAGTAACGACTGAGCAAGCGCAATTTTAGTAGCATTTGGCAGGAAATTTCGGAGCCGTCTGAGAGACCCTATGGCAGCAAACATCTTCCTGCTCACTTCACTCACCTGAGGCAACCATGATAGACAACGATCCATGATTACGCCAAGATTTTTCACTTGGTTGGAAAAAGGAATTTGGATACCATCGAAGACTATCGGAGGGAGCCTGAGAAAGTCAATTTTGGAGATTTGTTTAGCGCTACCCATCACAATTACCTGTGACTTTAGGGGGTTTACTTTTAAACCGTAATTTTGACTCCAATTTGATATGCGGAGCAGATCAAGATTCGTGGCTTCTATAACTGAATTGAGATCGCTATGCATACCCTGCGAATATATTTGAAGGTCGTCGGCATAGAGGTGATACGAAGAGGAGAGATCAAGAGTTATGGAATTAATGAAGATAGAAAATAAAAAAGGAGACAGCACACCACCCTGTGGAACACCAGCTGATGTGCTGCACCAGGAAGAACACGAAGAATCTAGTTTTATTCTTTGCCGACGACCAACCAAATAGCTGCGGAACCAGTCAATCGCTGCAGCCGATATGTTAAGAGACTGTAAGAACGCGAGCAAAATGTCAAAATCGACCGTGTTAAAGGCATTACTGAAATCTAGAAGTGCAAGAACTGTAAGATTCTGGTCATTCATACCCAAACGGATGTCATCGGTAACCTTGACAAGAGCCGAGGTAGTACTATGGCCCGGACGAAAACCAGATTGAAATGGGTTTAGGAGGTCATTTCTATTCAGGAAGGAAGTTAGTTGCTGATGCACTAGCCGTTCGAGGACTTTGGATAGGAAAGGAAGAATGGAGATGGGGCGATAGTCAGAGAAGGAACTGGGGTTGGATTTTTTGGGTAAAGGAATAATATTGGCATCCTTCCACAGACTGGGAAAAGTACTTGATGAAATGGAAAAATTCAGAATACCGGTGATAATAGGAACAAACAAATCAAGGAGAGGGAGTATCATATTTCGGCTAACACAGTCAACACCAACGGCGTTAGAAGTGATATTCAATATACCCTTCCTAACATCACTCTCACAGAAATGGCTAAAATAGAAAGAAGAGAAATCTAAGGCAGGAAGTGATGAAAGATGATGAAGTGAGTTAGATTTCTTAGGACCACTGAAACAGGTGGACGATGAAAAATGCTGGTTAAGCTGGTCAACGCTAATATTGTTTAAATTGGTTGCCTGTTGAGATTTGCCAACTCCGAGACCTTTCAAAAATTTCCACACTTTGGCTGGATTTCCATCTTCAACAGAACTGTGAATATGACGCCTCTGAGCATCTCGACATATAGTGCTACAGCGATTGCGCAGGGTATGATATTTAAGTTTATTTTTCTCAGAGTTGTTAGCCTTATACTTAGATTTAGATTGATTCTTCCTCTCTATAAGGGCTTTAATATCCTCAGTGAGCCAAGGAGCAGGGAGATGCTTGACTTTTATTGCACGAACAGGAGCATGAGCGTCATAAAGTTGTATGAGGAGCGAATTAAAGAGAGAAACTTGATCGTCTACCGAACCCGCTCGAGCGATACTGCTCCAATCGATTGTTAAAGCGTCATCTCGAAGCTTTTCCACATTTAATCCACTAAAATTGCGCTGCAAAAGAATTTTTGATTTAGATTTGGGAGGACGAATTTTGTAAGAGAGATAGAGCAGATCATGATATGAGAAGGCATCCGCGGAGTATTGTCCAAATTTAGACACATGAGAAGTCGAAGAAACTAAAGTTAAATCAAGAAGAGAAGGCGAGCAATTTGGAAAATAGTGTGTGGCGTCTGAAGGGAGAATAGTTAGATTGCATGCATCTACCAGGGATTTAAGGCGTCGGGATCGACTGTCATCCTTCAGAAGACACGTATTTAGATCTCCCATAAGAATGTGATGATTATAAGAAGGCATAAGGTCTTCGAGAAGTTTCTCAAGAGAATCAAAGTAAAGTGATGATGTCGGTTGAAAATATTTTTTACTAAAGAGGTGAGAAAAAACATAGTCTTCAATGAAAGACCGTAAAATACATTTTTTTGTCAAAAACTACCTGTCAAAATATTATGAAAGTACCCATAACCTTGGCCTTCGCATCTGTGTTTACTACATTAACAAAAAACTTACGTTCCCATTAAAATGTCTTAATTGCAAGCATTTTTAACTCTTAATTAGTCGGTCTGTATATCATCTTAATTTATTCATTGCTGAATTTATCAATGACCATATTATTTATTGCTAATAAGCAATTGCTGCATTTGCGGATGTCCAGTAGTCAATATAATTTACACTGGTCTTTAATTTGATGGCAAGTTCGTGAAATAGCATTTACCTAGGTTAACAATTTTAGGTCATTAACGAATTTCGGTAATAATTTGTCTTTCTTATTTTTCAACTGACTTCAAGATTTCGAAGGAGAAGGTTATCAATTCGTCGGGATCTTTGTTTTTGCTTTTTTATAGTTCACCAATAATTCGAAGACGGCTGGACCGATTTAAATTTATTTTTTTTGTATGAAAGAGTCATATTGTAACTAGGTCAGGATCTGATGATGGGATCCTGGAGAAATCGAGGTACCTTTTCAAATATTATAGGCACACCTATAGTTAATTTTAATCTTTTTTACAGTGGCTCGGGCATTTCCTTTTGGAAAGGTGGAGTCTAAGTGAAGTCGGTTCTTTTTAGTTTAAAATTATAAATATAACATTGGATTATATTTTGGAGCCTTATTCAAAATCAAAAGCTGCCCTTAAAATTTTATAGGTATTATACCTCTAAGTAGGATAATATTTTCCTACATACTTTACAGCAAATACCATACAATTCAACTAGCATTCTTTGTCATCCTATTTCCGGATTTCATTATTCAGTGCCAAGGACCGTAAAGTACAGTCCAAAACAATGACTATACCAAGTCACATTTGTCCAATATTCAGGATATACTATTGTAGGATCTCGGGATCTATTAAAACACTATTTATTTACTTTTATTCAGGCTGTACTGCATGTACAAGGCAGGGCGTACGCACTCCACTCCACTACTGCTATCCACAGACAGACTACCCACATTCTATACACTTATTGTTTTCGGTATTTAGGTGCCGCACCGCTATGTATTGAATAGAGTTTGAGGTATACAATATTCTTTATCTACACTCACATTGTAAGTCCTCTAAAACGTGTTCAAAAACGGTAGGCAATGGCTAGCATTACCACAACCGATTTTACTATGATAAGCTTTTTATGTGTGGCAGTAACGTAATTTTAACTTTACATGCTCAACTACTGATGTGTTATGAGTTTTGATAACATAATGTACACCTGCACGCTCCCGCGCGGCCGCCGACACGCGCCCGCTCGACCGCCGGCACAATCGAGTTGGCCATGGCGGTGCAATGGCGGCCATTCTATGGTTTCGGAATACGGCATTTAGGATAAATAATATGAGTGTAGATAAAGCAGTGTATACAACTGTACGTAATTAGGCCTTATTACGTAACAGTTACATAAACTACTATTATTGCACCACACAAACACAAAGAAGTACAGAAACAGATTTAACAAAGAAAATAATGGTAACAACAGGCGGTCTTATTATTAAGCGATCTCTAATCAGACAAACTTAAGTTATATTTTTGATATACGAGTAGGTAAATCGCCGAACAAATGTATGGAACCTAGTTCTGATGCGTTAGTGATACGATATATGGAGCCAGTCCGTTAGTCTAAAATTTAGACTCTATCATAGGCAAACGTTTTATGTCTCAAGCTAATATTATTCTCCTCGTATTAGAAAGTTTAAGTTTTAATTCACACATTGCTCAACTGAATGCAATGACTAGGTACGTTCATTTAAGCATGAAACCTATCACTCGTGTTGAAAATCATAAAGCGTTACAATAGTAATATTAAGTATGTGCTAATTGTAGGTAAAGGGGCCCAAGTTAAATGTACGATGCTAATTTCAATTTAACAGGCGCGCCTGTTAAAATATTGACAAATTTATGGTCTTGAAGCAGAGATTAATAAATTAATAAAGAGTATATTAATCTCTCTTCTGTTCAACTATTATTGAAGGGAGAATACCAAAACGAAGAAGCCGAGGAAGACCAAGACGTGCGTTTCAAGATCAAGCCAAAGGAAAAGCTAACTTCATGACGTAAGAATTAGCGGAAAACAGAACGAAATGGCGATTACTCCACCGACAAGAGCCAGGCTCTAAAGATTATAATGATGATGGTGATGAATCTCTCTTCATCTCGCTAAGCGTGGTAGGGTACAGCGAATGTCATCTTACTCAAATCTGGAGCAGAGTCTGACTGGGGTAGTACCTCCACCTTACGAAGGAATACAGCTTAGCCAAGTAGTACTCATACTAAAAAATGCTATTATGACATAGAAGATTTTTTCAAAGACCAAGATATTTAACGGCCTTTTAAATTTTGACGGCCTCCTAGCCTAGTCGGTAGTGACCCTGCCTATGAAGCAGGAGGTCCCGGGTTCGAATCCTGGTCAGGGCATTTATTTGTGTGTTTATCACAGATATTTGTTCCTGAGTTATGGATGTTTTCTATGTATTTAAGTATTTATCTATATGTATCTATTACGAGTATATATATCGTCATCTAGTACCCACAACACAAGCCTTATTGAGCTTACTGTGGGACTAGGTTGATTTGTGTAAGATTGTCCCATAATATTTATTATTTATTATTTATTTATTTATTTATTTATTTATTTATTTATTTATTTATTTAATTGACATTGTTTAGTATAAATTATTTATTTGTATATATATAATTCTGTAAATATTGTAAATAGGATATGTTAATAGTTAAGCTCTAGTTTGTAAGTTTCTGCCATGCCCTTACAGGGTAATATGTGACATGTATTTTAATATGTAACATAAAAGCATGAATAAATGAATATGAATATGAATATGAATATTACTTTATATTGAAGAGTCAGCAATGCGCATGTTATTAATGCACGCAACTATACCTATAAACACTGAAGTAGCAAGCGCCCACAGGCTATGGCAGCTGCTTACCATCAGGCGGGCCGCGCGTTTGTTTTTTTGGTAGTTTCATGAATTTCACAAGAAATATAGCTAATTGGAAATTTAAGAAATGGAAAGTTTCGAATTCCATACAATAAGGCGACCAGTTTCCAAAATTTTTATTTGTAGATGCAATTTTATAAACGTATAGTCAGCAACATCAGTTAGGTACAGTCACCGGCAATTGTATCTTCCTACACAAAGACCGCAAAACTAAGTCACACGCTCTTATTTGTAACGCTATAAGAGCGTGTCACATATTTTTGCGGCCTTCGTGTAGGAAGATACTATTGCCGATGACTGCACTCTATTCCGTCGATAAATCAAAGACATTATTGAGACATAAATCTAAGGTGTAAACAAATCGTCAAATTCCCAAGGAAGATACGTACCGTTTATAACTGTGATTACGTGAAGCCATTACCCTAATGTCTGCTTTTAGCAATCGCTCAATAAAACCGAACCGAGCATCGTACCTTGAGGGACTCACATAACAGCAACACTAAACTGACTATAGGTGAGCCTTATTACAAGGCCATAAGGTCTATATTTGGTTAAAGTTACGTTACTGCTAGTACCTTGCGGGACTCGGAGTCGTGAGATGTTATTATTTATCGACATAAATACCTCCCTTTAGGTATGCTCTCCTAATGTGGCTATGGAAAATGTCAAAGGTGTGGAGTTTATGACAGTTCTTTTGACTATCATCATACTCTTAGCACTTGTCCCGGCATTTTTGCCATGTATACAGGTGTATGATTTTTTTTTTTCATGTATGGTATCAATCGATTCCTTTTGTTGTGAGGATCAAATGTTTACATATATGGGGCTAATTGTATTAAAGCAACACAAAAGTCAGAAATGACACTTAAAGTCTGACATTTTCGTTTGTTTCTCAAAACGCTCCTAACAAAATGACATGCAAAAGTGGCGTCACGATTAAATAGTCGCCCTGTTTAATTTAAAGTATGAAAATTTATGAAATTGCTATTTTTACAGTGAAATGTTACGTTTATGTATATGGTTGCCGTACAATTTATTTTACAGTAAAATGTTAAAAATCGAATGGTATCGTTGTTTTTTAAAATTAGTTTTTACTTTTAAAAAAATACGTTTTTTTTGAGTACCTACGTTAAAAAAAACGTATTTTTTTTAGAAGCCTTTGAACCATTTCAATACATTTCACTTTATTTGGATATGTTGATAATTTTGCATCCTATCGACTAAATATTATCGCACAATTCAACATGTATCATCATTCCTATTGAGCCGAACGTTTAGTAGGCACCACTTTTCACGAAAGCGACTTAAATTTTTCCTTTCGACCTAGATGGGAAAGGCCTTATTGAGAGGTGTAAAAAATATACGTCCTATTTTTTGTCTCGCTTCTGGACACAGACGTAGTGTCTTGCACGAGAGGGATCGGGCTTTATAGTCCCCATTGGGCCACATAGCCCCAAAGCGGGACTTCGAATACACCTTTGAATTTCTTCGTGGTTGTATACAGAATTTCTTACTATGTTAAATGTTTGTGCCGTGTTTCTTACTATGTTTAAGCTGGAATTTGAACTGGACACTTTTGGATTGAAAGTCGGGCGTAATACCGCCAAGCCACCGCCAAGTTGGTATGTTGTTGAAGTACAACATAACTAAGGTGTTGCTTATTTTCATGAATTTCTATTTTTCTGACTCTCACCCTCACCCCCTTAACCTAATCTCTGATATGAAAAAATAGAGTCAAGCAAGCAAGCAGAGCAAGTTTTGGAGGTCGCTACCGCGCTTCGAAACTGGGTACCCCAATGGGTATTCAAGGCAAAAAGTATTTCGATGAAATGATAAATATGCATCGTAATACGTTACTTACATAGAATTTGAGAACATTGTTGTCATTTAAAATATTTATTGTTGAGATTTTAGTTCGGTATTACTAAGTAATCTGGTAAATATCGAAAGTACGAGTAGGTATATATTACCAAGTGCAGTCACCGGAAATAGTATCTTCCTACATGAAGGCCGCAAAAATATGTGACACGCTCTTATTTGTAGGGCCATGAGAGCGTGTCAGATATTTTTGCGGCCTTCGTGTAGCAAAGATACTATTGCCGGTGACTGTACCAACTAAACATGGGTAAAAAATATTTTAAAAGACATGGATGTTCTTAAACTTCTAGGAAAACTTTAGTTACATCATGACTTATTTATTATATTGTATAAAAAAAAATTGCCTTATATGGGAGTTCTTCAAAAAAGGAGTGAATAGGTTTCTAAAGGGTAGGCAACGCGCATGTGAATCCTCTGGGGTTGCAGGCGTCCATAGGCAACGGTAACTGCTTACCATCAGGCGGGCCGTATGCTTGAGTGCCACCGTCGTGGTATAAAAAAAACAATGGTGGTACCCAATTTTCATAGCGCGGTAGCGTCCCGTAAAACTTACTTAGAAATTTAAAAAAAAAATAACACTATTTTTTCAGTGACTAGATTTAGAGCGTTTTCACATTGTCCGATCCGATATCGGATATCGATTGGCCCAAGGAAAAAAGAAGCTGCTAGAGGGAACTCTAAGGTATTAAGCCCGCCTTTTTCATGTTAGTGCTTTCTTTTGAGCAATGGAAATTAGGTATTTTTAGTAAAAATATAGAAATGCACAAATTTTACATTTTTCTTTTTTGTGGTCATATCCGACAACCGATTTAGGATCCGATAATGTGAAAGCGCACTAATATAATGGGGTGAGAGCCAGAAAAATTGAAATTACCTAAAGAAAATAAGCAACACCCTAATAAATACTCTTTTTAAATTCAACTTAATCAGGATTGTAGTTAGGTATTAAGCCTGAAAAACCCTCTCTTGGGCAAAAGGGAGCGTATTATTTTGGGCCCCTTTTTAGGGTTCCGTAGTCAACTAGGAACCCTTATAGTTTTGCCATGTCCGTCTGTCCGCGCAACTGAAAGGAGATCGTCAATTTTTGTTAGGTGATCTGGCCCAGATTATTTAGGACCGTTTAGGAATGGTTCTTACCTTTGACGAAACGTCATAATTTCTAAATCAAGACGGTCGTAAAAATATTGCGAAATCTAATGGGAAAATTGAAAAATCATGCATTTAAAACTTGAATCTGACAAGGACAATATTTGAAAGCGTGCTTGCCTATGATTTATATATTAATGTAAAAAAGTACCGATTTTTTTAAAGATAATGTACAAAAGCGAACTTGAAAACAAAACGGGAATCATGATGAAATAATAAAAAGTCATATTTTGATCGTATTTATAGTTCCTGTATTTCGGTAAACAAAGACGGCTGTCAAACCATCGTTGATACTATTAACTGAACATTCCTAACACCTATTGCGAAGGGATAAGGTTTACCACCGTTAAGTGCGATAGCACTAGTATCTGACATTGCAAAATTGAAAAAAAGATGCGTTTCGTTATCGAAGGAGCATGATATTATGCCATTATGAAACCCACTTTTAATATTCAAACTTCGATCAAAAATGCAAAAATACGCATTTTCAATCTTTAGGCGTTTTAATATAGTCGATTTCTAATTTAAACTTTCGTATTCGTAGGCTTAGATACTATTTTAATATTACAATGTTCTAACTTACCGAACAGTATCAAAACGCAGATTATGTAACGGTATACATTGACAGTGTCAAACCAAAAAAAAATCCCGTTTCAGGCCAGAGTGAAGTTAAACTTTATGTCAATGCCATAAGGACGTTAACGACTTGTCTTGCTGTATTTTAATCGCGGAATAATCAACATAATGTTTATTTATTTAGTATTTCTAATTCCCGTTTAATTTTTTTGCAATATTTTGTCTACTTTAGTAATAAAATGAGTATTTATTTTACATTGCAGTACAAACTGTATACGGTTTATATCAGGTGGCCCAGAATTGACGATCTCCTTTGCTATGAGTAGTTATGTGTTTTAATCACGCCGATAAAGTGGTAAAACAAAATTTGAAAAAATATTATTTTTAGGGTAGGTACCTCTCGTACACATGAAGTGTACGAGACGACGTTTTTTTTTTCGCTCCAACCCTATCGTGCAGAGTGTCGTCGTTGGATATGTCTTTTAAAAAAATGAGGGTTTTTTAAAACAATATTTGGATAAAACGAATACTTTTGTAAATAATAGCTCCGAAAGTTTAAAAAAGGGCGTCCCCTCCCTTTAACTTTTGAACCGTCGGTCCAAAAAAATTGGGAAAATTCATGGAAGTGAGGCATGATAAGTACTTTCAATGAAAACTATATTTAATAAAATCAGTTGAGCCGTTTTTGAGTGATAGTAAAAGGACGTGAGTACCGCATAGTAAAATCACGTAAGTGCCGCAATAAACCCTTGCCCAATAAATGACCTTGTATTGTCACAGGCCGGCAACTACGGAACCCTACACAGAGCATACCCGACATAGTCTTGGCCGTTTTTCTATGTCACATAAGCGTGATAAATAAATAAATAAATACATATTATCGGACAATCTTAAACAAATCAACCTAGTCCCACAGTAAGCTCAATAAGGCTTGTGTTGTGGGTACTAACTAGGCGACGATATATATAAGAGATAGATATATTTAAATACTTAAATACATAAAAAACATCCATAAATCAGGAAAAAATATCCGTGATAAACACACAAATAAATGCCCTGACCAGGATTCGAACCCGGGAGCTCCTGCTTAATAGGCAGGGTCACTACCGACTAGGCTGGGGGGCCGTTAAATGAATGTAATCCTCTGTGTTCTGAATACCATTGTATTCAGGTATATCAAAGTACAATGATGTCGAGGTTAACTTATTAAACAAGCTATCACACATCGATGATCAAGAACTGCTCCTTTTTAAACGTTTTCCTTAAGGAGATGACATTACAAAATGTTAACCGTTTAGGGCTAATGTTTGGGCCAATGACCTTTGTAGCCCTATTAAGTATCTGGACTAAATTAGTAGGTACTGACAGGAGCAAAAGTAGTAGTACTAGTAGTAAAACACTTTACGTCACACCTGGCCATAATTTGAGTTTTATCGCACGCTACGCGTACGGTAAAACTCGCATTATGGCCAGGTGGAGACGTAAAATTGTGTACTCACCACGGGCAGTAAAAAAGAAAGCCCTCTATCGTATATTTACAACCCTCGCCTGCGGCTCGGGTTACAAATACCTGTGATTTCGGGCTTTCTTTCTTTTACAGTCCTTGGTAAGTAATGTACTATTGTCGTACAAGAAAACACAAAGAAAGACATATAACACAACATATACGTACAAAGGCGAACTTATCCCTTTAAGGGATTTCTTCCAGTTAACCTTTGAGCAATTGAGAGAGAAAGTTGGAAGTGCTAGGCAGACTTAGGTACTGTACGATACGGTAAGATGAGTTGTATTATAATTTATGATCTAATTAGGTAGATACTCAGTTCGGTATCATACATAAATTTAAATAAACTTCTTACATAAATACAAAATATATACTACTAGCTTTTGCCCGCGGCTTCGCTCGCGTTAAATTCGGGGTAACACGGTTCCCCTTTCCTGATTGCCCCCCGGAATGCTCCATACAAACTTCCACCCCCCATTTTAGGGGAGTGGGGTGTTAGAAAGAGACAAAAAGTAGCCTATGTCACTCTCCATCCCTTCAACTATCTCCACTTAAAAAATCACGTCAATTCGTCGCCTCGGTTTTCCGTGAAAGACGGACAAACAAACACACACATACACTTTCCCATTTATAATATTAAGTATGGATACATACATACTATAAATACATACTACCTACATAAAATAAAATAAATAATATGAAAATTATTACCGCATACATCTTACAGTTAGGATTCGTAAGTCTGTAAGTAGCTAAGCAGCTGAGGTGTTCAAAATTACCTTCACTGTTATTCTCTTAACAATAAAGTCGTGTCAAGATAATTTTGAACACTTGAGCTGTTTAGCTACTTCTTCTGATGACTGTACGAGTACAGTCATTTATTTGTATGTTTTTGGATAATAATCAGGGATGTAACAGATGTGGTTTTATCGGAACCGAAAGCGGAATCAGATGTCTTAAATTTAACTTATCGGAACCAGAAACGGAATCGGAACCGAAAACGGAAGCGGAACCAGAATCGGAGCCCGGGTGATAGCAGCACATGGCAAGCGGGGACATGAACAAATGACAGGTATAAACTTGTTTGTTTTTGATGTACGCCACTCATTTTCCCCCGCTGCATTGCTATGACATCCGATATTACTTCTGTTTTGAAAGTAACAGAACCGGAACCGAAGCGGATGTTTAAAACCAATCGGAAGTTCCGACTTAACGGAACCGGAACCGGAGCTCTGTTACATCCCTGATAATAATATAATTACAGTAGGTATAGTTGGGTGGTAACGGCCTCCTAGCCTAGTCGGTAGTGGCCATGCCTATGAAGCAGGAGGTCCCGGGTCGACCTGGTCAGGGCATTTTATTTGTGTGTTTATCACGGATTGTTCCTGAGTTATGGATGTTTTCTATGTATTTAAGTATTTATCCGTATTTATCTTCTAAATATATAAAAGAAGAAACTGACTGACTGACTGACTGACATATCAACGCACAGCCCAAACCGCTGGTTCTAGAGATTCCAAATTTGGCACGTAGGTTCCTTATAAGGTCTAGAGGTGCACTAAGAAAGGATTTTTCAAAATTCACCCCCTAAGGGGGTAAAATGGGGGTCCAAAGTTTGTATGGCGAATCGAGATTTGTTAGACTATTTTATTCGAAACTTCACAGGAGTATTCCTAACGATAAATGAGTAAATACGTGTTTCAGGTTTTTCGAAAATTCAACCCCTAAAAGGGGCAAATGTGGTCACAAAGTCAGAAAATCAACATGGGTATCGTATCCTTATTGAGTACTTATAGTACGCGGGCGAAGCCGCGGGAAAAGGCTAGTCTATCTATCTTCTATACATATATAAAGCTGAAGAGGGTTGAAAGTCTGTACATGGAAGATAATCGAAAAAAAGTTGGCTGGGGATACTTAGAATCGATAACAGAACACGTTCCAACAATTTTTAGAATTTTTGTCTGTTTATCTGTTTGTCTGTTTATCTGTTTGTCTGTTTATTTGACCGCGCATCACGTGAAAACGGCTGAACGGATTTTGATGAAATTTTGTATAGAAATAGTTTGAGTCCCGGGAAAGGATAATATATAGTTTTAATCCCGAAAATCAACCCTGGTGGGGGTGAAAATGGGGTTGAAAGTTTGTATGGAGAATTTTTAGCCGCTGAAACGATTTAGATAGAAAAGAGTATAGAGATAATTTGAGAAACGTCATAGGATAGTTTTCAAACCCTTGTGGGGGTGAAAAGGGGGTTGGAAGTTGGTATGAGGATTTTTTTACAGCTGAACTGATTTAGATGAAAATTGGTAAAGAGATAGTATGGGTCTCGAGAAAAGACAAAGGATAGTTTCATCTTCAAACCCCCCCCAACTTACTTCAGAACCGTACGCCCAAAAAAAATTTAAAAAAAGTATGGAAGTGAAGCCTGAAAGGTACTTTCAATAAAAACTATCTTCTATATCTATACATATAATAAAGCTGAAGAGGGTCGAAAGTCTGTTCATGGAATATATTTTTAAAAAAGTTGTCTGGGGATATTTAGAATCGATAACAGAACACGTTCCAACAATTTTCAGAATTTTTGTCTGTTTATCTGTTTGTCTGTTTAATTGACCGCGCATCACGTGAAAACGGCTGAACGGATTTTGATGAAATTTTGTGTAGAGATAGTTTGAGTCCCGGGAAAGGACAAATAATAGTTTCATCCCGAAAATCAACCCTGGAGGGGTGAAAAGGGGGTTGAAAGTTTGTATGGAGAATTTTTAATAGAAATTAGTATGGAGATAATTTGAGTCCCGAGAAACGACAAAATAGTTTTCATCCCGAAAACAAACCCTTGTGGGGGTGAAAAGGGGGTTGGAAGTTGGTATGAGGATTTTTTTACCGCTGAACTGATAAAGATGAAATTTGGTATAGTATGGGTCTCAAGAAAGGACAAAGGATAGTTTTCACCCCGAAAATCAACCCTAAAGGGATGAAAAGGGAGTTGGAAATTTGTATACGGAGCCATTAACCGCAGAATCGATTTAGATAAAATTTGGTGTGGAGATAATTTGAGCTCTGGAAAAGGAAATAAAATAGTTTTATCTCGGAAATTATCCCTTAAGCGGATGCAAAAGGGGTGGAAGTTTACATGGGGAAGAAACAACCAATAACCGCTGTTAAGAAATATTTAAAAATGTCATGAATGTCAAAGGGTTATTGCAGGTTCGAGGACTATATATGACGGACAAAGATGCATGGCCCAAACCAAAAAAACTACTAGAAAATCATCTAACATTTATAGGACACCGTTTAGGTAGGAAAACATATCAAACGTTTTGTGAAGCAGAGGATTTATTTTTCTTTATAATTAAACAATAGGTACATTATCTGTCTCTCAAGCTGTTTTGATATGTCTTCTTGAAGAACGACGCATTATTTTGTATCTTTAAGATCTAATAATGTATAACTGTTTTGAAAAAAATAAGTCCCGTCGAGTTTCTTTTCGGTTATAATACTTCTTGGGCCAGAGGTGTAGGGTTAGAACCGGTGGTAGTTTTGGAACGAAGTTCCTTATCGGACGGTTCGCGGATGGGGGGCTAGGCGAAAAAAAGTCACGTGACCGTCACGAAAAAGCGTCACGTCACGAAAACGCGACACCCATACGATTGAGAAAAATGTAAAATGGAATGAAATCAAAAAATATATAAAATAGAATAAAGTGAAGTGAAGTGTAGTGAAAAGTGAAAGTGAGAAGTAACAAAGTGATAAAAGCGAAAACAGTCGAGAACCTAAAAGTAAAAAAAATCAAAAATGGCAAAATTTCTAAATTTCAAAAATTTCAAAAACTTTCAAAATTTTCAAAAACTTTCAAAATTTCAAAAATTAAAAGGAAAATTAAAACCACAAAAGTCAAAAATTAAAGAATATAACTTCGTTCCAACCGAGTGTTCCACGACACTCGCGTATTTTATTTTTCTCTGACGTTCATTAGTGCATTGTAATGTGCTTACATTGAAGAATTAATATCTTGACCTACACCAATATCATAAATCCTCTATTCCGCGTTCGGAACCGTATGTAATTACCACCATTATTGCAACCAGTAACGTAACATCAGTGTATTATCTGTGACAGTGTGGTAAAAACGTATGAAAATTCATTACCTACGGTAACGTAATGAAGATCCCCCCCCGACCTCCGGCGCAATAAGGTTGGTCATGGCGGTGTAATGGCGGTCATTCTAATGGTTTCAATGGATTATTAATATGTGTTTAGGTAAAGCAGTGTATGTTTCTGTACATTATTAGGCCTTAATACGTAACAGTTACATAAACTACTATTTATCTCTTTTTAGGGTTCCGTAGTCAACTAGGAACCCTTATAGTTTCGCCATGTCCGTCCGTCTGTCCGCTGTCTAGCTCAGTTACCGTTCGCACTAGAAAGCTGAAATTTGGTGAGGCCTGATAAGAACTTTTCAATAAAAACTATATTGAATAAAATCGGTTCAGCCGTTTTTGAATTATCAGTCAAAAACGCATAGTGAAAGAAAGTGCCGGATAGTAAAATGACGTCAGCGCCACCTTATATCCCTTAATAAACGACCTTTTGAACGGATGTTTTGTAACAGGGCGGGATCTACGAAACTCTACACTGAGTATCGCCCGACATGCTCTTGGCCGGTTTTTTTTGCATTGTTATCCCGAAAATCACCCCTTTAGGATTACTAATTCCAATTCAAGAAAATCCCCAGCCAGGTTATACGTAGCCTATAAAAATTCAACGTCTAAAAGGGGGTTAGCCACTACACTCGATTGAGTTAAATTTGCATGCCCCCCCCCCCTCCTCCAAGTGCACCTCAAATAGAAAAAATCATTTCTGCATTTGTGACCCCCCCCCAATTTCAACCGCGCCTGTTCTTACCTTTCATGCTTAGACTGATTTGACGGGAGGATCGATGTGGATGATATTTGCCGTGGACAAAATTTATAAATATAAAAAAAGTATTTATTTTTGAGTGTAGTTTCATTTAGTGGTAATTGTAAAATATTTTATTAGGACTACTGTCCTCTAGCGTATCAATCTGTCTACTTTACTTCAAGTTCCGCCTCCAGGGTAGCGGGAGAGAAATTAGGGGTGAATTAGCCGCTTACTGACACAGACCGAATTCCACGCGGGCGGAGCCGCGGGCACAGCTAGTTATATATATCATCGTCTAGGATCCATAACACAAGCCTTATTGAGCTTACTGTGGGAGTCGGTTTGTGTAAGATTGTCCTATAATAAAATATTTATTTATCATTATTATTATTTATTCTTTTAACAATAAAGTCGTGTCCAGCTTATTTTGAACACTTGGGCTGCTTAGCTACTTCTGCTGATGACTGTACAGTCATTTAATTGCAAGTTTTAGAGGCTAATTAATATAATTATAGAAGGTATAGTTGGACAATTATTTTTGTATTAAGCTGCTAACGATACCACAATGTTTAGAAATAAAGAAAAATTAGAAAAATCGAGGGCGAGACTCGAACTCGTGACTCCGGGATACGTGCCCATCGCTCTAACCAACTGAGCTACTGAGACTTACATGATGGCCGTGAATTTTTCCACCATATCATATCCTTTATTTTATATGCTTTTTAGATTTGGATTTTTCGACTTTTCCTTTATCTCTAAACGTTGAAACATACCTAATGATTAAATAAATCAGGGTCCAAGGATTTCCAAGCAGTCCCAACAAGGGCCTTGGTAGTCTATATTATATACTTTTTTTTAAATAACGTCGATGGCAAACAAGCATACAATCCGCCTGATGGCTAGCAGTTACCATAGCCTATGGACACCTGTAGACGAGCACTGTAAAACATTTACACTCCTTTTTGAAAAACCCCTTACAGTTTTTTTTTATCGTATGGCTACATGTCACTGGATATATCCCAGAGAAGAAATATCCCTTACAGTAGTCCCTCGGGATAACCTTGGCAGGAAGCTCATTCTACCGCCAAAGTGACGCGCAGGAAATCCTCTGAAACCGCCCAGTACGCAATAATTTAGGTTCCAGGGTGTGGAGGATTAATGCCCTGCCGACATCGAGCGGTCTTAAAGTATAATGCCTTTATACAAAATTCAATGGAAATCAAATT
The DNA here is from genome assembly GCA_947086415.1 of Pammene aurita. Taxonomy (NCBI): domain Eukaryota; kingdom Metazoa; phylum Arthropoda; class Insecta; order Lepidoptera; family Tortricidae; genus Pammene; species Pammene aurita. Next base: position 32,345,510 of record OX352302.1, on the reverse strand, counting down.
TGGGATCAATGTTACTCTGCGTCCGTAGAAAACACCTTAGACAACCCTACACGTGACCCCTGGGTGGTCCTAAAAGAGTAACAAACTTGGCAGCTGCACTGGCCCATCTGGACCACGCAGCACCCACTGGATTTTCTTCATCATCTTCTTTCCCACTACTACTACCCCAGAAAAGAAATGCCATTATAGTGTGTAAATTTTATACGGGCGTATATTGTACTGGCGATTAGTATTGGACCTAGGGAACCTATTTACATTTATTTCTGTATGAAAATAAGGATATTTTTTTTCATACATAATAATTCAGCCCGTAATGTATTGCATCCATGACAATTAACTTACCGATGCGTCATGTCAGTTATGTCAGTTTTAAGTCAGTTGGATAGCGTACATTGGTGCTCGGTAGGACTTAAAAAAATGGTTACACATAATTAATAACACTATTTAACAAAATGATTATAACTATACGAGTCCTATTGCTGGATACTATAGGTGGATAAAGTATACACCCGTATAAAATGTACTGGCTGTATATCCAGTGATATGTAGCCATAGGATAAATGAATAAATAATACAAAATTCATAAAAATCATTTTTATTACAAATTAACAACTCGCATCAAATTGATTGCAGTACAAACAGCAATTTGTCTGCTGAGGTCATTCCAACAGTTGAGTCAGAATCGGCAATGATGATGAATGAGTGCCATTTGTCATAATCTGGGTGGTCGGTCGGTCAACCACTCGTAACTGTTTGTAAACATGTCGGATTTTTATAAATGGGTTGTAGGTGCGCCTAATTTTAACACCTTTAAAAGATGTGGCATGCCTTCTCAATAAAAATGTTTCTAATTTTATGATATATTAATAAACAAATAAATTATGGGACCTTCTTACACAAATCGACCTAGTCCCACAGTAAGCTCAATAAGGCCTGTGTAGTGGTTACTAGGCGATGATATACAGTGTGGAAAAATAAGTCTGGCCCTGGAGGGAAACTACCTTAAAACGTTGAGATAGCTCAATTCGCTGAAAGGAAACATTCTTTTATTTTTCCTAAAAATTAAACCTACATTCAGTTTTTTCATAAATTTCACTTTTTTCCATACTAAATGTATGAACAATTTTTTTTTATTATTTATGGGATCTCTTGTGCCTTAAACTTGGTTGGTATTAAGAAGTTTTTATCCTTGTTGGAAATAGGATCGATCGGTATCAAGTGTCATAAAAAATATTTATGGCAAAAATTACAATAGAAATAGTTTTTTGTGAACTGTACTTTTATCCAAAAATGTGTAATTGCAGTTATGTCCCTTTAAAAAAATTAAAGAATGTTTCCTTTCAGTAAATTGAGCTATATCAACGTGTTAAGGTAGTTTCCCTCCAGGAGTGCGATTTTTGAATCTCACCAAGTGACTAATTCTCACCGATGTGAGTGATTTACTATCGGAAATCACTCACATCGGTGAGAATTAGTCACTTGGTGAGATTCAAAAATCGCACTCCAGGGCCCGACTTATTTTTCCACACTGTATATAAAAGATATAAATAAATACTTAAATATATTAAAAACATCCATAACTCAGGAACAAATATCCGTGATAAACACACAAATAAATGCCCTGACCAGGATTCGAGCCCGGGACCTCCTGCTTCATAGGCAGGGTCACTAATAGTACTATTACCGACTGGGCTCGGAGGCCGTTATGATTTTACATTCATTTATATGATTTTACAAACCATTGCCCTTTAATATTGTCGTCTGTTGCCGCGATGAAAATTCATCATAGTTTTTACAATTAAACGGATTAATCGCGTGTTAGCACTAATTTTTAAAGTCTCCCAACGTTTCGAGCTCTTTACAGCGCCCGTGACCACGCGATTAACTAACACGCGGATAACATTGCCCTTTAAGTTGTTAGAAACTTTTAATCCCTCCTTCACCTTTTTAAGGGTTGATTTGACAAAAATACTTTTATATAGAAGATTTATGACACCTTTAAAGGTTTATGATGTGTGTTGTCTATCAGTCTTTACCTTCTGTCTTTGCTTCACAGAGGGCAGCATGCTTTTCGAACAGCTGATTTAGATTTTTTTTATCTTTTGTGACAGGAATTAGGAAAGAAGTTTACGAGTAGATTAATTCCTTAAAACGGAACTTATATTTTGTTAATAAGTTTTATTATTTATTTCATTGCATACATTTTTGAGAAAAGCACTACATACCTCCGCGTGTAAACGGATTCCCAGCCTCGTATTCATATCCAGCCTCGCTACGCTCGGCCGTCTATACCTACTTGGCTGGTAGTCCCTATGTTCCCGGCGTCTGCTGCGTTTTATGGGGTTAAAATAATATACTGTTGTTTTATCTATGTATGATCCAACAATTTGTTCCTAAATATTTTAACTCCATAAAACACATTTCAATGTAGCGTAAATAAAGTTAATGGCCACGTTATATTTACCGCCAACTTTATAGCATTCGTTGCCATTGACCTTATGTGGTAGGTCTTCAGTTATGTCATAGCATAGGTTCCTCATAGACGGTTCTTTTATCTTTATCTTTTTTTAACGACATGATTTGATTGACATTCAAGTGACTGACAATTGCGAGTAATTAACAGCAATCAAGCAATGATAGATATTTAAATCAGTTCTCTGCGGCGCTTGTAAGAAGAAGTCTATTAATTTATAATTATTGTATGTAGTTTATAATATATTTTATTATTGCATCCACTGAGAACGATGACCGAAATGCGTGTAACCGATTTTAGGACTAATAAATAGTTTATTAAAAAGAAACAAATTAAATGCAGTACAAAAATAGAAATAAACTAAATTAGAACCAAAAATATCGAATCAGCTATATACAGATATTTACAGATAAAAATGGGAGCTAGCTCAGCACCGCACGGTAGGGTGGCCAGAAGGCTAGTGGCATTGCCGCACTGGATGACGATACCAATTCGCTGGGCAAGAAAAGAGGCAGCCCTCTGGTCACCCGTGGCGTCTATAATATTTAAATCGTACTGTCAAATTATTATGTGTAAATTTTATGATTGTAATTAAGTTAAATTATTAAGACTAACACTAGATTAAGATTTTTGTTTGTTTGTTACTAACACTCTATGGATACATGTTTGTCCGAAATAAAGAAATTTTATTTTATTTATTTATTTATTTAATATATTTATATATTTTTATGTGTGCCATTTGCCATAATCTTTTTTATTTATTTTATATATGGAGGAATATGTGTAGTTTATATAGTATTATTCTTAAATAAATATTAAATATTATTATTATAGGACAATCTTACACAAATCGACCTAGGCCCACAGTAAGCTCAATAAGGCTTGTGTTATGGGTGATAGAACTGATAGACGACGATATATATAATAGATAAATATGGATAAGTACTTAAATACATAGAAAACATCCGTAACTCAGGAGAGAATATCCGTGATGTACACACAAATAAATGCCCTGACCAGGATTCGAACCCGGGACCTCCTGCTTCGTAGGCAGGGTCACTACCGACTGGGCTAGGAGGCCGTTAAATACCTAAGTACAATTTAACTTTTCTCCGTGCTCTTTTGTCTTCTTGTGTCTGTTTGACTTCATTGTTGACTAGTAAAAAATGCCTTTTGGCATTAAATCCGCCATTTATTCATGCATTTGTAGTTTATAATAAATAAATTGTGACTATTTCAGATAAATCATTAGAATCTTGTGTTTCACTTTACGCAATCACGTCTTATCATGTATTATAAATATATTTATATATGGGTAGGTACTTACCGTACATTCTTTGCAATATCATTGAAATATGAGATAAGGAAAAATTTAAGAAAATGAAATTGCCAAATTGCTTGAAATTATAATTTAACATTTTTCTAACTCTTCTACATCTAAAGTGCTAACGTGCAACAATTCTGTGTATTTTTAAAGATACCTAGAAGGAAAGTTCTCGTAATTCAAACATGAGCTGAAGAGCATTCCAACATAATATCTATGACAATGAAATTTTATAGTAATATAGTACGTAAAGAATTTGCATTTCACGTGGCATCAAATTAATCTTGGCTGGATTTTCAGGTTATATACCGGATGTTGTCTGTAACACGAGCAATAAATTAAAGCATAGATTCTACTTCTCAAACAAGACAACTTTTGTTCAACAACTTTAATAAATTTGTAGTCTTTAGATTGTCTCTTTTTGAAATGAAATGAAATGAAATGAAATGAAATGAAATGAAATATTTATTTGCGAGAATACGTAAAAATAAGGTCTTAAAAGGTACATTGAACCAGTATTCTGTCGATATAAAATCAACGTGCAAATTAGATATATAAATTATAACTTAGATATAAGAACAATTATGTCAACAAAATCATCATTATTCGATTCTAGTAACTAGAAAATAACTGTAATAATAATGAAAGGTATACATGTAAAGTCAATAGAAATTTCAATAGTTATAAAAATCATTTTAAATAGGGAAACAATATTAACAAGTTAACCACTAAAGCTTAAATAGTCCTGAATCTTATAAAAACATTTTTCCTGCAGCCATTTATTCAATTTTGACTTAAATTCTTTGTCATCAATTGTCTTTAACTCTTTTGGAAGTTGATTATATACAACAATGCACATATTGTAAGCGTTTTTCTTGTACATATATGTATCATAATTACAAGCAGGCTGATAAAGCAGATTCTGGTATTGAGGTCTCAGTACTCTCCTAGTTGTTTCCTCCAGCCTCTTGAAATACCCTATGTGGCTTTTGGTGAACAGACATACTTTAAGGATATACATTGAGGCTAAGGGAAGAATGTTAAATCTTTGAAAGAGTGGCCTACAACTAGCATCAAATCGGGCCCCAGCTATTGCCCTTACACAGTCCTTTTGGATTAAGAACGCCCTCTGAACGTCAACTGAGTTCCCCCACAACAGTAGTCCGTAATTGAGAGTTGACGCGACATAGCCATGGTAGGCTGTTAACGCGGCCCTGATCGAGACCGAGTTTCTGAGCTTTTTTAGAGCAAAAACAAACCTGGATAATTTGGAGCAAATTGAATCAATATGACATTTCCAGTTCAGATGTTTGTTTATGAACATGCCAAGAAAGTTGGTGTTATCTGCCTCTTCAGTGATAGAGCCATAGAGATTGATGTTTAGATTTAATGGATCCGCTTTATAGGAGTGAAATTGCACTAATGCAGTTTTTTAAATATTGATACTAAGATTATTACAATCTGTCCATGTTTGCATATCCACTAGAGCTTTATTTATGTCTGTTTCGTATGTTTTTTTATTTGATCCCTTTACTATTAAAGTAGTGTCGTCAGCGAAAAGAATACACTTTTGTGAAGTTGCTAGGGGGAGATCATTGATATAAAGAAGAAATAACAACGGTCCCAGATTGCTTCCTTGTGGCACGCCAGAACTATTTAGACGATATTGTGATCTAAACTTCTCCCTCACAAGGTTACCTTTTTCAATAACCATCCCTGAGATTTCTGTACATTGCTCACGATTAGTTAGATAGCTTCTCATCCAATCAAGAGCGTTACCTCTTATTCCATAGGCTTCAAGCTTGGCAAGAAGTTTCATGTGATTTACGCAGTGAAAGGCCTTACTTAAGTCAAGGAAAATGGAAGCCACAAGCAGTTTATCGTTAATTGCCTCTGATACATACTTGATGAAATCGAAGCATGCCAGTTCAGTCGAGCATTTCTTACGGAAGCCAAACTGTTCCGGCAGTAAGATTTTGTGCAATGTCAGGTAATCAGTCAATCTCACAAGCATAGCCTTCTCAAAAACCTTTGACAAAACAGGTACCATGGTAATAGGCCTATAGTTATTCGGGTTTTTCCGGTCGTCTGTCTTAAATAACGGTTTAACAATTGAGAACTTGAGTTCTGTAGGAAAGGTGCCCTGACTTAAAGAAAGGTTAATCAAGTGTGCCAAGGGACAGCATAAGCTTAAAGCATTACTTTTAAGTACAATAGTCGATATATCGTCGTAGCCGCGAGATTTGCTATTTTTTAGTGACTTTATTAAGTTGAGCACTTCGTTGTCGTCCACAGGCATTAAGAACATTGAATTAACGTGGTTAGAGCCAGGCTTAAAAGTTATTTGGGTACTTCTGACTGATGTCAAAATAAAATTATTAACTACGTCGATAAAGTAGTCATTAAAAATATTGCTGATGTCTTGGGGATTATTATAAGTTTCATTATTATAAGTAATTGAATTAATATTATTGCCTTGGTCATTATCTGACTTTTTCTGATTAATTAAGTTCCAAGCTGCTCTACATTTGTTATTATTTGAGTTAATGTACTTATTGTTTTGCTGCTGCTGAGATTTGTAGATACATTTTTTTAGAATGCGGCTATAGTTTCTAAGATATGCTTTGCTTTGGCTATTTTTACCAGGTTCTCTTCTGCTCATAATTAGCAACTTACATTTTACATGACATGACATTTTAATCCCTTTCGTTAACCATTTCACAGTTTTTCTTTGGTTATTTACTCTTACCCTTAAAACCGGAAAGCAAAGATTGAAAAAAAGACATATCAAATCATAGAATAGTGTAAATGCGTCCTGAAAATCCTCGACAACTAAGACATCAGAAAATGACAGAGCGGCGAGACACTCTCTAAACTTACGTAGATTGTCCTTGCAAAAGTCTCTTTTGTATTTGAACCATGTTACAAACGAGTTACTTTTCTTTACATTTAATGTTAATATTTGGGCTGTGTCATGATCAGATATATAAAGGCTGTGGGTCTGTCCTATTGCATTTTTTACGTTCGAAGCAATCAAATCTATGCAAGCGCTAAGACGGGTGGGGGTGCGGATATGCAATTTAAAACCATAACCTGCAAGAGTTTCGATGAGATCCTTTGAGAACGTAGAGTTCTTTAAAATATCTATGTTCCAGTCACCACAGAGTATTATTTTCTTTCTTTTATATTTACTAGTTAGTTGAAAAAGCAGTTGGTTGACTTTGTGGATAAATATTCCTATGTGGGATTTGGTTTGCTCGGGTATTCTATAAATAACTATAATGATGATGTTAAGACCCAAGATCTCTGTTCCACAGCATTCAAAATAATGATTTGAGGCTAGGTTGGACAAAAAACCGATTGGTTTTACTCCTAATGCATTATTTACAAGAATAGCAGTTCCACCTCTGCTTTTATTTATACTGTATGAAGCAGCTAATTTTAAATTGTTCAGTCTTATATTGCTTTCACAGCCAAGTTTAACGAAAGTCTCACTTAAACAAATTAAATAGTATTTTCAATGTACATTAAAATCCTTCTAATTGACATTGCTTGTCAGTCTTGTCACCCTAAATACATAATAAATTTCGCAATACATTGCGTGTTCGAATAAACTTTAAAGTGTACAAAAAATTAAACCACAAGTTATTTTTCAAAGTCGCTGAACAAACATTGTATACTTTAACGAGTAGAATCAACGTTTTAATATTTTGCTCATGTTACAGGCAACACCCGGTATTAGAAATGAATATTAACGTTAAACAAGACTTTTCCGCCTCAATTTCTTTTTTTTGTAGCAATTAATAATTAGATTTTTTCCTTCAAATTATTTATTTATTAGCCTGTAGTGTCCCACTGCTGGGCAAATGATTCCCTCTCTTTCTTCCACGTGTCTCTGTCTATGGCAATATCAGCCCAATCACCACGAAAGACATCAAGATCGTCCAATTATTCATATTAACCTGAATAAATCAGACATACCTTACCTTATGCAAGGCAACACCCCTTGATAATTACAATATCCATGTATTCGTATAGGAACATCGAAATAAATAAATCTAAGCAACCAAAACAACTCCTTGGAGCATTCTGCAAGCGGAGAGCACAAAAAAGATTGAGTAGGTACGTAATATCAGCACGGTTAGCACATGTATGCCGCAACAGTACTGTATCGCGCACCAGATAGACTATCCAATATCCAAATCCGTCTTTTTCTGACTACATCAATTAAGCGAGATACTGCCGCGGCACACTTGTACTAACCGTGCAGATATCACTGGAGAAGGGCACTTAACTGGGCATTCATTATAAAATCTTTGGAGGGGAACAAATGGTGATGGTGGGTGCTTAACCTAACCCAAAGCCCAAAGGGTGGTTTTCAACTCTACGAAAAAGACTTACTCCTACTCATTTAAATGGGAATAAGAGTGAGTCTGTAGAGAAAACCTTAACGCCCTGGCCAAGACTTCATGCGGTGAAGGCAGTGTTGTCAAGAACTAACTAACCTAACTATTTTGGCTCAACGATCTAAAGAGAATCTTGGCCTCCGAAACGAGAGCACCTATTCCGATCTTGCGCAACTTCTTGGCAGTTATTGACGCGAAGCTGAAGCAGATCCGCCGCCACATTGTCTCCCTAACGATACCTTGGCTGGCCCACCGGACGGTGACTCGGTCGTCCCAAAAACGATCTCTTGATAGCCCGTTCCGTAACCATTCTCTGTGGGTGACCAAACCAGCAAAGTCTGTGGGCTTATGTTTTGCCGATGATAATGGATATTTGTCAAGAACTGTATACCTACTTAAGCATATTTTAACACGCTGGTCTTGGAGTTTTACTGAGGTATTTATTTCTTAATTTAATTGAAATTTAAAGACTAAATAGTAAATAAAACAATTTTTATTAGTATTTACAATAATAATTTATTAGAGAGCGTATTTATATTCAAAATATACAGCTGGTGCACCGTTAATCCTATATTATATCTACGATATAATTTAATCTCAATTATATTACTGACACTTCCACCTTATTGTATCACAATGCTCGTTCTATGAAATGCCGTTTGGTTTAAAAATGGACCTTAAAAAACAAGTTTTAGAGTTTAATATCCATACGGCAAAGAAGTTCAAAACTAGAGCGTATAGTTCTATGGCACTTATTCTACTTAATAATGGTAACCCGTTTCGTCGAAGCTAGGGGGTACTCTGGGTCCCCCGAACACTTCTCCCTTACCGGCAACTAACTGACTCTGCGCTGGTTTGAAGGAGTTGCTCTGGAAGCTTGAAGAGATAGAACTGTCTCCCTGACTAGGGCTGCCGAAGCTGGACTGCTGCCCGAACGTACCCTTGCAGCATGTGCTTCCATTCTGACCGAAGGGTTTGGGAGTCTTAGCTTTATCCAAGCTTCCTTGACCGAATGGTCTACGTTGATTGTGGAGCTGATTGCTGTGCTGTTCAGTTTGCGCTTGGCTGAACTGCTGCGCTGGTTTAGCATCAAACTCATCAGCTTGTTCCTGAGTTTGAGCACTGAACTGGTCTTGGGAAGCTTGGCCGAATTGAGGTTTTGAACCGAAAGTAGATTGTTGGGACTTTGAGGTAGATTGACCGAATTGAGGACGGGATCCGAATTGGGTGTTTTGTTGGGTTTTTGTGCCCTGACTGAACTGGGTAGGTCGTGGAGCAAATGATTCAGATGTGGCCTGTTGAGAGGAAACGGTAGAGTGTCCCGATTGAGGTCGCAATCCGAATTGGCTGCCTTGTGAAGAACTTTGACTGAACTGAGTAGGTTGAGGAGCAAACGAGTCAGGTGTCGCCTGTTGAGCCGAAACGGTAGATTGTCCAAATTGAGGTCGGGATCCGAATTCATTGCCTTGAGAAGAACTTTGGCTGAATTGAGTAGATTGAGACGCAAACGGCTCAGATTTCACCTGAGCTGAAGCGGTAGACTGTCCAAATTGAGGTCGAGATACGAATTTATTGCTTTGCTGACTCTTAGAGCTTTGGCTGAACTGAGTAGGTTGAAGAGCGAAGGTTTGTGATGAAGCCTGACCTGAAGTAGACTGCCCAAACTGGGGTCGTGATTGAGCAGGTTTCTGAGTGCTAGGCACTTTAGTTCCGAATTGTCCGAAGCCATCTTCAGGAGGCGGCAGCATCTCGGCTGGTTTGGTGTATTCGTATACTTCGCCAGTGTACTGCAAGTTCGTCACAGGTGTATCTGGTTTAATGTCGTCATCAAGTTTCACCTGCTTCACGTCTTGCAATGGTTGCTGGCTCAAAGGCTTAGCAGAATTGAAGTTTTGTTTCTCAAATTGGCTCGATTGAACTCCACTAGACTGCGTTTGGGATGTGGTTTGTGCACTGAAAGCAGGCTTGCTGGGCTCAGGTGAAGAAGGGCGACTTGATTGGAAGGATGATTGTTGGAATTGTTGCCTGGACGATGAATGTTGTCCATTGAAACTAGGAGCTGAAGTAGGAGCAGCAAAAGAGGATGCCGACGCTTGGGTGATACCATTGGTAGTGGAAGCAATAGAGTTACTCTGGAACTGGTTATCAGATGGTGTCGATTGAGTGGGGAACGAAGGGCGTCTTGATGAACCTGGACGCTGGCCATTTTGGGAAGGCAAAACAGTTGAAGGGTAGTTTTCTTCTTCTTCGGTGGTTTGAGCGAATGGTCGCTGAGTCACTCTATCAAACTGATTAGACGACGCACTTGGAAACCTTGAGCCCTGCGACTGGGGCGTATTAAAAGTTCTAGAAGGCTGGTTGTAGTAATAAGAGTCGTCCTGAGCGGTAGCTTGTTGAGCAAATTGAGGTCTCTGAGTGCTAGGAGAGAACTGGTTATCAGCGTTTTGAGAGAATTGATTTTGCGAAAATTGCGGGCGTTTGCTACCAAAACCAGTCTGCTGGGTGAATTGTTCTTGCTGACGGGGAGCTTGGGTAGAGAATGGTGATTGAGTGTTCCTGTTACCACCCAATGGGCGATTGTTAGAGCCCTGCGGTCTAGATTGGGGGAAGGATGGAATAGTCGGTTGAGCGGGGACCTGAGAAGTCTGTATTTGAGAGTTTTGAGATGCAAACTGTGACTGTCCAATGCGGCTAGGCTGCGCATTTAAACCAAATTGGGTAGAAGACGCAGAAGATTGAGCTGACTGAGCATCTTGGGGACTGGTTTCGAAAGGTGTAGTCAGTTCAGTATCAGGGACAGCAGTTGCATGCTGGGAGTTGAAAGAGGCCGAAGCGTGGGCAGAGAACTGGTTATGTCCATTTTGGGGAGCAGTGTTAGCCGCTGAACCAAACTGCTGCCTATTGCTTTGAGATGCAAAGCGGTTTCCATTTTGGCTTAATTGTCCGTTAGTGCTTTGCTTGAAGTCGCTGAATTGGTTAGTGGGTCTTGAAGCAAAAGATTGAGAAGGGCGAGCTTGCTGTTGTGATTGCGAATGTATATCTCCGGAACCCTCAGTAGTTTCTTGTTGGAAGGTTGACGATGAATTAGCATCTGAGTTATCAGCGTTAGCAGTCTGTGCATGTTGTCTTCGGTTTTGGTGTTGGAACGGAGGCAAATACTCGTTTCTCGATCCAAATCTGTTGCCGCTTGTTGCCGTTTGGCTTGAGAACTGGTTCACAGTTTTGTCTCTATTATTAGGGTTGAAAGGCTGGTTCTGAAAGTTCTGATTAATGAATGTGCCGCTCGCATCCACGTCGGTGTTCCCAGTATCAGCTGATAGCCTACCATTCTGTTTACCATTAGCGCTGTCACTTTCGGCGTAATCGCCTCCCGCATTGTACTTATGAGCATCGTACAAGCCTGTAAATAAAAAATGAAAGTTGTTGGCTATTTGTCACGCTGTTAACTATATATCAGTCGGCAAATACATTTATCACGGCACAATAGTATAATGCTGAGCTGTCCCGTCACGGGATTTGTCAGTGATTTTTAAAGCGATAATGAATTGAGTGGTTACTTGTTTGTAGAGGATTTTTATCATTGTGTAAAAAGTGAAAATTGAATTAGCAAAAGACATTCAATATTTCTATAGAATTATTAATAGGCTAATGGATTTGTGTATCGGTAGGACTATTTTTGAATAAAGGTATTTATAATATAATGTTTAGATATAACGGAACTTTTTTTGTACAAATATAAAATTCCTCAAAAATAAAGAGGGCTATTGATGCCTTGTTAAATGAGCAAATTATCAGAATAAAATCAAAATAAATAAATAAATTTAATGGAACATAATACTTCAATTAAAAGCTTTTTATAAAATTCCAAAATAAAAATTACATAAAGTAATAAGTTACTGTTAACACAACATTCAAGAATGACTAAGAGTAACGGCCAAGTGTGAATAGGACTTATGCTCTGCGGTATTACATCTCTCTCTCTCTCTCTCTCGCTCTGCATTTAGAAACAAACTTTAATTTTTTCCTTACGACTTGAATTTATAGGATTATAGTTTGCACCCTAAGTACGGAACATTTATAACATCCGATTTTGGCTACCATTTAAAGAGAAGTAGTCATACAGGTGATTTATTCATGTTTTCATGAAAGAAACTTAACATTTACAAAACAAATATTTTAATAATACGACAATATACGGGGTGGAAAGATAAGTCGGGCCCTGGAGGGAAACTACCTTAAAACCTTGAGATAGCTCAATTCGCTGAAAGGAAACATTCTTTTATTTTTCCTAAAAACTAAAACTGCATTCACAGTTTTTTTCTTAATTTTCACTTTTTTCTATGCTAATTGTATGAAAAATATTATTATTATTATTTATGGGTTCTCTTGTGCCCTAAACATGGTTGGTATTCAGAAGTTATTATCCTCGTTGGAAACAGGATCGATTGGCATCAATTGTCATAAAAATTATTTATGGCAAAAATTACAAAATACATACTTTTTTTTAAAACTGTACTCTTTTCCAAAAATTTGTAAATGCAGTTATATCCCTTTAAAGAAATTAAAGAATGTTTCCTTTCAGTGAATTGAGCTATCTCAACGTTTTAAGGTAGTTTTCCTCCAGGGCCCGACTTATCTTTCCACCCTGTATATAATACAATTTTAAAGTATGTAGTAGCCATCCGCCGTCTCAAGATTTTAAACTTTTAAATAGAAGGCTACTGAATAAAATTAATAAACATCACAATTGTATACATTTTGTCACTTTTTGCCTGAATAAAAAGAGTAAAAGCAAATAAAAGTGGAGTAAATCGCAAGTAACCGGCCCTGTCCATTTAGTTACTGGCCATAACTTTCATCGTCATTTACAAATAACTGGCCATCCTCCAGTTACGGGCCAAATCTTAAAATTGTGTTATAAAGATCTTGGTAAAATCTTTACATTCAAACATCATAACATGGACAAGAACTACATATACTCGTAATCATAGGTACATATGAATTATACATTCAAATAGTTAAAAAAAAAATAAAAAAAAATAAAAATAAAAGAAAAAGTAAAGTAAATGACCACAAAAGTTGTGGCTAGTAACTGGAGGGTGGCCAGTTATTGGCGATTTACCCTGTTTCTTTGTTATTTGACATCTGTGTAGTACGAAAAGAGATTGAAAGAAAATAATGTTGACGTTCAAATTACTACTTAATCCGTCGCATAGGGGATAGCTATTTTGTTTTAAATTATTTTCTTTAAGATTACTATTAATTCTTTTTCATTTATTTGAAGCTCGTACATAAATAATTGCATTACCTATTTTTTATGATAAAGCGTTAGCTAAAACACTAAAACTAATGGATAACGAATTGTCCGAACTTATTTTGTTTCGTTTGCCGTTAAATAAAGTTCCATTTTTTTCTGTGGTACTAAAAATAATTCTACTCACCATCATCAATGACACCATTCGCCTCATCCCTCGCATTCTGTTCCAGCGACTTCAAGATCTCCTCCGGAATGGGCGGCGGGGTCGGCAGATGGTCACCCCTGGGCTGGTACCCTCCCTCATCAGCCGTGTACGTCACAGTGTACACCTTTCCGTCATCGCCTGTATAGGAATAACTTCCCTGCGCTTGCACGCCATTAGTAGCTGTTCCAGTTTCCTCAGCGGAGATCCCGTTATCAGTTTCGAAGGCATAGTTGAAGCTTTCAGCTCCAACTTCGCTGTCAAATCTCAAAGTGTTAGAAGCGCGCTCTTGAGCCGCTTGGGGGCGCTCGGGCCTTGAATCTAAATCTCCAGACACTTCAAATCCTTCATCAGTCCTTGCTTCGAACTGGTCGGATTCTTGAGCTCCGAATTGGGAGTTAGGAGCGAAGCCTTGAGGGAAACGGAAGCCAGCCTGAGAGCCTCGGAAGGCAGCCTCGCCTACTTTAGAGGCTGAGGAGCCGTAGGAGTTACGAGGAGCGCCGAGGCCTGATTCTTCGGATCCTGATGCGCCTCTAGTTCCTAAAATTTTAGGGGTTAAATTATTAGAAGAAACTAAATTCTTATTCTGAAGTTTAAAGTCTTGATGAAAATTGATGAGGTCATCCTACCTAAAATATTTTCTCTTAGAAGGATCTTTGCATAACGTAGCTACCAATTAACGCTAATACAAAAGTGAATTTATGACAAACCAATAAGGGCCTTATCACGGCCTTCCCTTAGGAGCTTGAGCGATTTGAAAGCTATTTCTATACAAAACTCGTTCGCGGCGAACTCGCGGCGTGTTTGCTCCCATACAAAACTCGCTTCCAAATCGCAAGTGTGATAACGCCGTAAGTGATTTAATAAACCAATATTAGGAACTAAACAAACCTGCTAAGCCCAAAAATTTACGAGAATATTAATATAATAACTAAACAAACCTGCTAGAGTAACGAGAACAAGAATACATAGAAAGGTTAACTGGAAGAGATCCCTTAAAGGGATAAGTTCGCCTTTGTACTTTGTTTATTTTTCTTTTATCATGTTTGTTTTGTTACTTTTTATGTACAATAAAGTGTTTACATACATACATAATACCCTGAAAGACATCAGTGTAGCTTTTTATGAACGAAGAAGCAAAAGGTCTGTAGTGATCCATAGCTACTTCCAGAAGCGAATGCTGAAGGAAAGTATCTAGAGGAACGTAGCCTAAGAACAAACCTGCCAGAACAGCATCAACCACAACACCATGGAAAGTCATTGGTGTAGCTTCCCTCAGGAGCTTAGGGTCTGCAAGAACCTAAGGCTGAGGTCAGCAAATGATGCGGAAAGAAAGTCGCTAAGAGACGGTAGCGTTAAAACTTACCTGCTAGAGCAGTATCAACCACAATAACCTGGAAGTCATTGGTGTAGCTTTCCTTACGAGCTGCATTCTCGTTGAAAGAGTTAGGGGTCAGCAGGGATACACGGTTGCCACCGGCAACTGATACAGGAATGAGTAGCCAAGTAACTGACCTGCTAAAGCAGCATCAACCACAACGCCCTGGAAGTCATTGGTGTAGCTTCCCTTGGGAGCTGCCTTCTGGGTGAAGGAGTTAGGGGTTTGTAGGGATCCAAGGCTGCCACCGGCAACTGATACAGGAATGAGTAGCCAAATAACTGACCTGCTAAAGCAGCATCAACCACAACGCCCTGGAAGTCATTAGTGTAGCTTCCCTTAGGAGCTTCATTCTGGGTGAAGGAGTTAGGAGTCTGCAGGGATCCAGGGCTGCCACCAGCGGTTCTGGCCGAGGCAGGGGGCAGATACGTGCGGTCGAGCTTCGCTGCGCTGCAAACCGCGGCCAACGCGGCTACTATTAACTGAAGAAATGTTTATTTTAATTTACACAGCATAATTTACAGTTGCATTTTTTTAAGATTTCGGAATCTTACTAAGGAGTTCTACCGACAATTCCGACATCTTAAAAATATCGTACTATAACTGTCAGCAGTGTAAACTATTGGGCATTAGCCTGTCGAGTACTAAGATGTTTACTTTAATCGTGAAAGATCAATTCAAATTTGTCCGATATCGAGCAATGAAAAAAGAAATTTAGACTGTTAGACCGCGCTAAGCTATGAGTATTTCAATTTCAGTGCGGCTTTATTAGAATTTTCAACAAGTCAAGAAAAAATATATTACATATGTAGCTGTGTATGATATTATGAATTATCGACAAATCAAAATTCAGGGTTTTGACTAAGCCACCATTTGTTTGAAAATTATTTTGCGCTTAACATTATTTAAAAACAATACTTTTGATTTATCACAATTAATTTAATAATTATTGCTTACTAACATCAGAAACAGTTTAAAATATTTGTTAATTAATACTTTCTTGTAATAGAGCTAAGTACATCACGCCATTGTGGAAATAAAATATAAAATTAAAAAGCAACAGTCGAAATATTTGAATACCAATTAATTTAAAAACAAATTGAAATGATGTGCTAGTCATTTTTAATCCTATTATAAAAGCCAAATTTCTAATTTTTAAATATTGCTACTGGAAATTATAAATAAATAAAAAATCAATTGATGTGTTTGTTTCAAAAATATAAAATAACCGATATTGACTCTTACTCCTAATTTCCTTTTATCTTTTTTTTTAGATTTAGTCCTTAAGTATATTATTTTTATATTGCAATTTATAATTATTCAATTTTTAAAATTCTCGTCTTCTTTTGTTTTTGTTATTAACTAATTTTAACACTTTCCCCAAAAAAAAATCACGTTTTGAAATATCTTTCCCTACTTTTTAACACAAATCTCCTAAATTAAATCGTTAGCCACCATTATTAACTAGATCCGCATTATTCCACTTAAGTAGCTGGCACAATTCTCTGGATGCCATTGCTCAACTTGAAAAACAAAACACTTGATAAATTAATCACCGCTTCCGTAGCAAATGTATTACCAAATTCATCTTCTGTGTCCGAACTAACTCCCGAACTAGCTCCAATGAGCGAATCCCTGATACTGATGCTCCATAACGTACCACATTTGGTTTATATACATCTTCAAAAGTCATCTAAAAAAACGTGCTCACGAATTCTGACAACATTATCTTTGCGGCTACTTCTTCTAACATCTTCAACTGTTACTATAAACCCCATTTTGTTTCGTAGCCATAAGAGAGAAATCTACAAAGTTTTAGTCGAAAGTGAACGGATAAGTTTGTAAAGATGCACGCGGAGATCCCAAGTTCAAGTAGCACTGTAATGTTGGAATTTAATTGGAAATAAAGTTTAGTTTACAATGTTGTCATTATACATTAAGAGTTTCGTGATCTATAAAAAGGGCGAAATAATATGTTCTTTGATTGGTATGATTATCGGAATTTGATTATTGGTGTTATGAATGGAGTAATCAACACTTCCGATACGATCGTGTGGAAGGATGAAGATTTTCACGAGGTGTCGTGAGGTTACGCTAGGTCACGTATTTTATAAAATAATCTAATATAGAATCGAATTCTAGTTTATTTGCATTCATACAAAAGTTTATTGTAACTCTGGTGAGTAACTGCGCGTTCAAGATTTTGTTTAAGTCTTCAATAATCAGGCTTGTCTTTCCGGTTCCTAAAAGTTTTCATAAATAACTACACTACACTACCCTACACTTTTGTTGTACTTAAATAATAATAAGTTGTCCCGTTACAGTGAATGTATCAGTCATAAATATGTACGTACTAGCTTTTGCCCGCGGCTTCGCTCGCGTTAAATTCGGGGTAACACGGTTCCCCTTTGCCCTGCGTAATGCTCCATACAAACTTCCACCCCCCATTTTAGGGAAGTGGGGGGTTAGAAAGAGACAAAAAGTAGCCTATGTCACTCTCTATCCCTTCAACTATTTCCACTTAAAAAATCACGTCAATTCGTCGTCCCGTTTTGCCGTGAAAGACGGACAAACAAACAAACACACACTTTCCCATTTATAATATTAGTATGGATTTAGTCGTTAATTGTATTGTATTGTAACTAATTGTTAATGTAATTGTAATTGTTACTGTAGTGTTAAATTAAAGTAAGAGTAAAGTACACTTCAGAGCAATGAAAACGAGTCATATTGTATGAAAAATCTCCAAAATGGTCTGTTTTCATTCCTCTTTTTTTTTTCGCTGTGTATTCGAAATTCAAATCTATTATTTTTTTGTTTCACATTGGTAACCTACGCTTTCCACAAAACAAGCATTGACTTCAAATTTTTCTTTGCCATAAACTTTTGTAATCTCGATCACCTATAACTTGTGGTAAAAACTTTAAATTGTGGTAAAAACTAAATCTTAATTACTATATATGTAAATATGAGTAATTAACATTACTTCACCTGAATCCCCCAAAATTGGCGATGTACGATCCAAACTAGGATCTGATTGAGCTAATTATAGCTATCAAACTATCTTAAGCTCACAATGGCTTGTGAAACAGAAAGACAAACGATTCAACGCGCGATTAGTATGACTAGCAATGTGCATCTTTATTTGTAGGGGTCGTTGGTGATATTAAAGAAACGTTCAAAATGTTGGGTTTTTGTTAGGTGTGTAAATATTTACTTCGATAAGACTGCAGAAATATTTAGAGCCGAGGGCGCGTTGATGTCGTTAGTTCCAAATACTAAGTGAGTGTTGTATACAAAATGTCATATAGTCGGTAAGAGTTATAATATAATTTTAAACAAAAAATAACCGACTTCACCTTAGGCTCTACCTTTCCAAAATCAAATGCTCGAACAGCTGTAAAAAACACTCAAATCACTATAGGGTGCGCCTATAATATTTGAAGACTTCCCTCGATTTCTCCAGGATCCCATCAGTTCAAACAAAAAAAGAATTTTTCGCCGTCTTCAAATAATCGGTGAACATACATGAAAAAAAAACGAAAACAAAGATCTCGACAAACTTGAGAACCTCCTCTTTAGAAATCTTGAAGTCAGTTGAAAAATAATCCTATAGTAAAACATACCTGAGATGCATAACCAACTCACACATTTAAAAACTTCTTTTGGAAAATGGATTGAAAACGTATTTGCAACAAGCATACAATAAACATATAATTATGCAATCAACAATGGAACTAACGATTAAACATTGGGCGTTACCCGTCTCGTTCACAATCATATTGTAGTTCCGACTGTTTGTAGTAATAGTAACACCTCTAATTATTTGATCTCGCTGACAGCTACGGGTTTTTGCATCCTACGTGATCTGTCTTTTGGAAGGCGGAAATAATGAAAGAGATGATTATAATTTGTTGGCGAAGGATAACACTATACCTATAAGTATTTCTACCTTTGAATCTCTCTCTCTCGCTCTCTGTAATTGCGTCTTCGTGTCTGAATATAGTCATTATCTAGCGTGCGTCTGGATCGTATGACTTGCAAATAATAGGACATCGGAGTTGAAGCATACTGAATGAAGCATAACTACGTACTTGTGCCTTCTACGCATGAGGCTTGATGTCTTATATTTCATTTTAGTCATCAAAACTTTGACCAATCACAGCTTATTTAAAGAGCAGGAAATGGCATGGTTAATATTCAAATTTCAAATGTGGCGAGGAGGGTAAAGGTATAACTGTAGTAAATACCAAAACCGTTTTGGGATCTATTTTTGTGTTTTCCAATTACAGATTTTTACCAAAAAAAGTGTTTTGCAATAACAGATTTTTTTTAAATTATAATATCCTTAAACGTGTTTTTAATGTTTTATTTATAACATAATTCACTCCTTAATATCATATTAACATTTTATAATTCGACCACGAAAACGTACAATAATCTAAGTAGCAACTCACGGTACAACATAAACGGTATGATTATAATCCATTTACTTACTAAACATCCCAATTAAATATTAAATCGTGATACGTGATATGAAATAGTTTTCAAAAAGTCTTAAGATACGTATCTTGTGTATACTAGTATGCCCTTTTGTTAAAGAACTACTGAAAATCAGTTATGATGATTATGATAATCTTAATCCTTAGGCCACACATCGTGACATGTTTTAGTTATTTGGTCAACAATTTTGTATGATGTGATGCTGATGATACATATTATTTTCATTGAATTTAGGTGGCGTAATACTTAGTGAACAAGTATGCATACATTAAATTCATAAAACTAAGCAAAAGGCTGTTAGATTTTGTTTCTCTCTAACAATGTTACCAAGTTCCTTCCAATGTTCCTTTAGCCGTCAACATAGTGAATTCTCCTCGATCCGCCTGAATTAAAAAAACCCTTTAGTTATTTGGACATTTATACCTCTAAATCATACTAGTATAAATGTGTATAATAAATGCGTAAGGAGAAATACAACTTACACAAAAACTACTACACAGAATTTCATGAAATTTTGTATTTTTTTTTTTTTTTATACCACGACGGTGGCAAACAAGCATACGGCCCGCCTGATGGTAAGCAGCTACCGTAACCTATGGACGCCTGCAACTCCAAAGGAGTCACATGCGCGTTGCCGACCCTTTACAAAAAGGAGGATTCACTGTGTTGACGACTAAAGGAACAAGAAGGTCCCTCATCGTCAACACACTGGGTCCTCTTTGAGCTCTTTGGCAACCTTACTCACCAGCAGGAACACAACACTATGAGTAGGGTCTAGTGCTATTTGGCTGTGGTTTTCTGTAAGGTGGAGGTACTTCCCCAGTCGGGCTCTGCTCCAGATTTGAACAATGACATTCGCTGAACGTGCCCTACCACACTTAGCGAGATGCCATTCGCAGTGCCCATACCTCTCTTTTTGGCGTAGTTTAAGGACATACCCAGGTCCGGACGTAGTTTAAGGACATACCCAGGTCCGGACGTAGTTTAAGGACATACCCCGGGTCCCGGGCCCGTGTATAGTAACAGTTTATGCCCCGAGCAACATTTATGGTAGTTTTTTCTACAAAATTCACGATCAGCTAGATAAATAATAAAGAAGTAAAATTTCTATGATATTCATTGCACATACATATAAGTGTAAGTACACGAAAATAAAACAAAATATAGTGTTTACAAAAAAAGCATGGTCGATCGGTGAGTAGGTACGTCGCCATCAAATATATCGGTGCGCCAAGGTACTCAAAAATATCTCAACATGCACTTTATCGCCTTGACAATAGCTTCGCAAGACCTAGGGCCAACTCTACGTTTTTTTTTTAAATTTGGTATCTTCTTTTATAAAACTTCTAAAAGACTTCAAAACTCGATTTCTAATTTGTACTTGTACAAGTAGGACAGAAGCGTTGTTCAGATATTTGTTACCATCTTGGCCGCTCCGATATATCTGACTGCGACTACCACTGACTTGAACAAACGACATCAACGCGTTTCGCAGCACCTCAGCAAGCTACCGGGCTACAGAGAATAATCACTAACAGCTTCAAACATTATTATTAGTTGTTAAAGCATAACAATAATGTGTTTTTTGAGTATCATAACGGTGGCAAACAAGCGTACGTCCCGCGTGATGGTAAGCAGCTACCGTAGCCTGTGAACTCCGGAGGTGTCACATGCGCGTTGCCTCTTTGACCTCTTTGAAGCTATATTTATGACGTTATATATTTTGAAATGTAAGTGCAAGTTTGAAGACCTATACTGGTGTAAATTCTTGGATAAGTTTATGACTTTAGATTGTAAAAGTGTAATGCAACATAATTATTACAACTTTGGCAACTCATGTATGTAGTTAATGCGGTGGCGAGTATACGCCATCAGATATATCGGAGCGACCAAGGAGGACAGAAATATCTGAACAATTTTAGTAATCCGACACGTTAAATATTTTAGTAACATAATTTGTTTTAGATGTCATTATGATGACAACAGGTACCTTTCTATGCTCATTTATTTTTGAAGCCTCGGATTTGCTCATACATATATTTATGAACTCGACTGTACATAATAGATCCGTAACAAATGACAACTTTACATTTAGAATACCGACTACATACGTTAAGTCCGCCATTTTTATTTTTTACATACGTGTAGAGAGTAGCAATCAAATATATCGGAGCAACCAAGGTATTCAAAAATATCTGAACATGTACTTTACCGCCTTGCTAGAGGTATTTATTATCAAGGCGGTAAAGTACATGTTCAATATTAAATATAGGCACAGCTATAGTGATTTCAGTATTTTTTACAGTACTACGGGCATTTGCTTTTGGAACAATGGAGGCTATGTGAAGTCGGTTTTTTTTTGTTTAAAATTATAGATTTGACAAACGTTTATTAATAACGCTATAAATATACTTAACCGTTAACTAATGCAACGTAATGAGAAAATGTTGCCTGGAGCGAGATGTTATCGTCCATCGTATCAGAAGTTTAATTAAATTAAATCATTATGAGTACGGTCACGTCTTAAAATATGGATAAGTACAATTAATGTGATAAAAACATGTAAGTATCCAAGACTTTACGCCTTGGTAGTAGAGTCGTGGCTACATATTTTTGTCACATTCAATGTATCCATATTTTCAGTCGTGACTGCACCCAATCCAATTATTATTAAACGTCATTAAACGGTCGATATAAAAGCTCGGCCAAATGCAAGTCAGATGCACACCCACCAAATGGGACCAACTGTGAAATATACGCTTTCAAACAAAAAATGAATTTTCCAAATCGGTCCACCCGTCTTCGAATAATCGGTACACAAAAACAAATACATAAAAAAAAAATAGCAAAAACAAAGATCCCGACGAATTGATAACCTCCTCCTTCGAAATCTTGAAATCGGTTGAAAACAGTTTCATGTATGACGATATCGTAATTTCGAGAAATCCTTTCATGAGAAAAGCATAAAAATAAACTCTGAAGGCTAACGAACTCGTAATAATTTTTAAGAAAAAAAAACCGACTTCCATGGGGGTAGCCGGTGAAGCATTATTTTAGATGGTGCACTTAGATTCCATACAATGAAATAACTTGCTTAACAAACGCAGCGGAGAGGACAAATCGCCAAACTTGAACTATGCGTCGTTGAAGAGTTCCGTTCTGATCATCATCAGCAGTTCCACTTCATCAAATGTCACTCTTTTGAATGAAAATGCTTGATTTGTTGATAAAAATACAAAAGTCACTTTATGTATGCCTTTAAGATTTGAGGAATTCCCTCAATTCCTCATGGAACTCATCATCAGAACTGCGTTTTGACAAAAACGGGACCAATCTGTATATATATACTTACAATCAAAAAAAGAATGTTCAAAATCGGTTCAGACATGACGGAGTTATGGAGTAACAAACATTAAAAAAAAAAAACATACACGCCGAATTGAGAACCTCCTCTTTTGAAATCTTGAAGTCGGTTAAAAAGAGGAGGTTCTCAATTCGGCGTGTATGTTTTTTATTTTTTTTTATTTTTTATGTTTGTTACTCCATAACTCCGTCATGTCTGAACCGATTTTGAAAATTCAAAAATACAAAATACAAAAATCACTATGTGTAAGCCACATAGTGATTTTTGTATTTTTATCAACAAGTCAAGCATTTTCATTCAAAAGAGTGATATTTGATGAAGTGGAACTGCTGATGATGATCAGAACGGAACTCTTCAACGACGCATAGTTCACGTTTGGCGATTGGTCCCCTTCTCTGTGTTTATTAAGCAAGTTAGATTGTCAGGACCAATTTTCGTCAAGCTCAAGTTCTGATGATGAGTTCCATGAGGAATCGAGGGAATTCCTCAAATCTTAAAGGCATACATATAGTGACTTTTGTATTTTTATCAACAGATCAAGCATTTTCATTCAAAAGAGTGACACTTGATGAAGTGGAACTGCTGATGATGATCAGAACGGAACTCTTCAACGACGCATAGTTCACGTTTGGCGATTTGTCCTCTCCGCTGCGTTTGTTATGCAAGTTATTTCATTGTATGGAATCTAAGTGCACCATCTACAATAATGCTTCACCGGCTACCCCCATGGAAGTCGGTTTTTTTTTCTTAAAAATTATCAAATCTTGAAGTCGGTTAAAAAAATGCCACTTTCTTGTTATTTACCATAACACTACCCAACTATACTATCTATAATTTATAGTCTACAAGTTCAATACGTAATTAAGTATAAATCTTATCTTTTCAAGCGACTTCAAGATTTCGAAGGAGGAGGTTATCAATTCGTCGGGATCTTTGTTTTTGCTTGTTTTTTTTTTTTTTTTTTTTATGTATGTTCAGCGATTATTCGAAGACGGCTGGACCGATTTGGAAAATTCTTTTGTTGTATGAAAGAGTATACTTCACAGTTGGTTCCATTGTAACCAGGTCAGGATCTGATGATGGGATCCTGGAGAAATCGAGGGAACTCTTCAACTATTATAGGCACACTTATAGTGATTTGAGTATTTTTACAGCAGCTTGAGCATTTCCTTTTGGAAAGGTGGATGCTAAGTGAAGTCGGTTCTTTTTTGTTTAAAATTATTGTTTTATACAAGATGCATGAAACAAAAATACTAGTGATCCGTTTAAGGGCATAATTGGTATCATATTCTAATAACGAAAACAAAGAAAAAAAAATCACGCGAAAAAAAATTGGTTTTGTATGGAGGGTTGACCGACTGGGATGACTGACGGATCCCATAAATTGTTTTATCTACACTCACATTGTAAGTCCTCTAAAACATGTTCAAAAACGGTAGGCAATGGCTAGCATTACCACAACCGATTTTACAATGATAAGCTTTTTATGTGTGGCAGTAACGTAATTTTAACTTTACATGCTCAAGTATTGATGTGTTATGAGTTTTGACAACATAATGTACACCCGCACGCTACCGCGCGGCCGCCGACACGCGCCCGCGCGACCGCCGACACAATCGAGTTGGCCATGGCGGTGCAATGGCGGCCATTCTATGGTTTCGGAATACGGCATTTAGGATAAATAATATGAGTGTAGATAAAGCAGTGTATGCAACTGTATGTAATTAGGCCTTATTACGTAACAGTTACATAAACTACTATTTTGTTTTTTGCGTCCAAAAACATTTTTTTCTATGTTCTTATAAGTCGCAATACGATACCAATTTTATTATGCCCTTAAACGGATCACCATTATTTTTATTACACTGTGTAAGTGTGTTCCTTCATTTGTGACCATATTTATCCTTAGTAAGTACGTACATCGTCATGTAAAATAATCTTAAATAAAAAAAAACCGACTTCACTTAGCATCCACCTTTCCAAAAGCAAATGCTCGAGTTGCAACAAAAACTCAAATCACTATAGGTGTGCCTATAATAGTTGAAGAGTTCCCTCGATTTCTCCAGGATCCCATCATCAGATGCTGACCTGGTTACAATGTGACCAACTGTGAAGTATGCTCTTTCAAACAAAAAAATAATTTTCCAAATCGATCCTGCCGTCTTCGAATAATTGGTGAACATACATAAAAAAAATAATTGCAAAAACAAAGATCCCGACGAATTGATAACCTCCTCCTTCGAAATCTTGAAGTCGGTTGAAAAATGACACCTTTAGGTATTTCAATTAGTTTTGGACCATAGAGATGATAGAGCTTTTGGACGATAGATGGGTGGTTTTAAGATAAAAACGTTTAATACTTACCTTTAACTCAATTCAGAGACTGTAAATCTGTACGATAAAAAAACATATTCGTCATTGTTTAGTTTTACTTAAGTCCGTCACCATAGATATATTTAGCCTTTAACCCCCTTATTCATAAACGTCTCGTAGGCCTCAATTATGTATTTATGTTTTATCCTTATCTGTCACTGTTACGAAGCGTTTAACACCTAATTAGTTTTAAGCCTCATTCGTTTAGTATAATATATTCGGTCATATTAAAATCAAAAATCAATTACTTATAATTTCATTAATATTTATTCAATGTAATAAAATCAGTAAAAAATTTTTAAGTAAAATATTCCAATCAATATATAATTATGAATATATCCAAATTTCAAACCTAAATGGCAATGTTTTGAACTCAAATTTGACACATGTATAGATTCAAAACCTCACCCGTTGTTAACTGATTTTACCATAGACTTGTGCACATCACTTTCTTGTATTTTCTATCTATATAATTTGGATTACACCAGCTTGAAACCTACAGTCCACTCATTATTACTATACAAGCCGAACGAAGATTCTTCAGTCACTTTGACAGTTATATTTGTTAGAAAAAGACAAAACATAAATTAGCAAATTAAGGCCTGTGAGACGTTTATAAATAAGGGGGAAAGTATTTTATTCAATGACGCAAAATAAATGTCCTTTAGATATATCTTCCAATCAGTACCAGTAGCACAGCGGTTGAAATGTTCAAAATTATGTTGGTAGGACTTTATTGCCAAGAGAATAAGAGCGTGTATAAGACTTATGAACTCCTCACCGTACTACCTGGGGCCGTATTCTAACTTTAAAACACGTATAAACACGATCGAACTTCAATACAACTCCAATGCATTAACAACGCAACACAGCTACAGCATAAACATCTGAATCAGAAATATCAGAATTTGCTTGAGAAATATTCCAACGCAACTTCAATACAACTTCAATGGTTGATTGTTTGTTGTGTGTTGGAGTTATGTTTGAGATAGGTTGTGTTGTTATTTCATTTCATTTCATTTATTCATTGCTTTTGCATTGTTAATGTATTTTAAAATCAGAAGGCGCCTGGGTGTGTAGCCAACGGGGCAATCGTTAACGCTCCTTGGCGTAGGGTAGTCATCTCTCTATCACTCTTCCATATTAGTGCGACTGTGACAGTTGCGTTTCGTTCGCTACAGAGCGTAAAAGATTGGCACGTTGGCTAGGCTTTCAGTACTTGCTTGCCTTACTTGCATTGTTCTAATAGGATTATGCTGAGAATGATCATTTATTTATTTATCGTATGGCTACATGTCACTGGATATAAGATAGATATTTCTTCCCTGGGGTAGTAGTAGTGGGAAAGCAGATGATAAAGAAAATCCAGTGAGTGCTGCGAGGTCCAGATGGGACGGTGCAGCTGCCAAGTTTATTACTCTTTTAGCACCACCCAGGGATCACGTGTAGGGTTGTCTAAGGTGTTTCCTACGAACGCAGAGTAACATTGATCCCCAGAGATTGAGGATGATCATGATATTGAATCTTGAATTAAAACGGATCACTCGATTGAAAATGAATTCCAAAGTTACGAATTCATTGTTTGCGGATCCCTAGAAAGTTAATCTGGAGGAAAGCGGTCGAACCAAACCTGTTTAGGTCTCTGAACTCGGTGTCAAAACTGTTGAATTTAGGCGCCAAGCGATTAGTTATCGATTATACGACTAAGGGCCGGTTGTTGTGTATGTACGAGGAAGGGTCTGTTAACGTCAAAGTCATCGTTAAAAAAATCTTGGATGAAAAGTTTGACAGTTTTCTATGGGATGACAGCTCCGTCGCCATATTTAACGTCGATGACTCCGTTAATTGTGCATGGTGCAACCTACCCTTATACGAGTAAATGTAGATAAGCCAATTCTTGGGATAAGGTTGCCATGCGGACCCTAGGTTCGAACGCTAGGAGGATGATGAACCATAAGTAAATTAAAGTGGTGGATCATTGATAAGTTAACCATAGTTATACCTATGTCTAATTTTAAGTTATTTTTTACTAACAAAATATGGACAATAATTAGTCTGATATAAATGCATTTTTTTTATTGAACTCGTTTCCCAGCGATTTGACTAATTTTCAGCCCTTTGTATTTATTTTTACCAAACATAATAAGTAAAGGAAAATGATTTTCGCTTTGGCTATCACTACGACCAAACAATACACTACATCACACACCTACAATAATAGTTACATAATACATAAATAGAATGATGTTTACATAGTACATACAATGATAGTTACATGGGTACAATGATAACCCGATTTTCATTAATCATTGACGAAGACTGGTGTTCATCCTCACACCATGGAGCCTAAGGGGTCGCGCACTGTACGGTTTGAGAGGAATTTCCTTCCACGAACGCTGCGGCTGTGGAATGAACTGCCTGCCGAGGTTTTCCCAGCGGGCTACAGTATGAGGTTCTTCAAAAAAGGAGTGTATAGATTCTTAAAGGGTAGGCAACGCGCATGTGAATCCTCTTGGGTTGCAGGCGTCCATAGGCTACGGTAACTGCTTACCATCAGGCGGGCCGTATGCTTGTTTGCCACCGTCGTGGTATTAAAAAAAAAAGACATAAGTTTTCGACCTCGAGGACCTTGTGGAATTTGGAGGGGGGACACAAACCTATTTTTTTTTAGTTTTTCGCTTATATCTCATAATCTAAGCACAAGGTGTACACAAAAAGTGCTTAGTTTGTGAGATATAACTGAAAAACTGAAAAAAAATACGTTTTTGTCCTCCCTCCGAATTTCACAAGGTCCTCGAGGTCGAAAACTTATAAGAGTCTTCGTGGCATATCCCATTGAGTTTGGATTACTTTCCAGATGAAATGTACATAACTGCTGGACTAAATAGTGATTTTCACTAAAACTTTTGGGACAAAAAAAATCGTAGGGATGTCATCTCCTGTTACTCAATACAGTCGATACGATCAAACCTTCTTACTTAGGGTGTAAATTCAATTCAAATTGATTGCAACAGAAGCCCACATATTATAATCAACCTAATACTTAAGTCACCTATATAAGTACGTGGGTAGGTACAGTCACCAGCAATAGTATCTTCCTACACGAAGGCCGCAAAAATATGTGACACGCTCTTACAGCCCTACAAATAAGAGCGTGTCACATATTTTTGCGGCCTTCATGTAGGAAGATACTATTGCCGGTGACTGTACTACAGCACGAGCAATCACACGTCTAACGCTTCAAAGAACTCGAAACAATTTATCGACCATTGTCTGTAGTAATTAAAGAAATAATAGCAATTAATAACCAAAATATGCAGAGTATCTCAAATCAGCCCATATCAACTAATATTGCACTCGAATTCGTGATCGTATTGGCGCATAAGGTTAAACAAATCACAACATAAACTCAAACAATTAGACAACTACTAGGATTCCAAAGTTATTCCAAAATCACTCTTATCTTAAAGACATTAAGGCCATAAAGATGAGTTACGTGACTTTTTGCACCGCAAATGTAAGTTCATGATCGATCAGTTTTTGAAACCATTTTTCATATTAACAGTAATTAGAAATGACAGGCCATCGAAACAGAAGGTGCTCATAATGTGTGAACTAACCAGATAACAAGAGCTTCATCTTATTTGCCAATGATAGGATAGAGAGATTTTGATTGACTGGTTATGTGGCTGGTCTGTTCAAAGGTGATTGTTTTACCAAATGACCAGTTTCCCACAATTGCCATTTTTTGGTTGGAATAGTCCAATATGTTATATATCACCAAGGCAACGTACAGCCTCCTAAGAGTCCTAAGGGGTCTCTATCGGTTCCCATAAATTTTTACTTCCGTTTTTTTCAGTCCATAACGTTTTCCATCGTAATTTTTATTAGTCATATTGTCAATAGTCATAAAATTTAACAATCTAAATTGCTGGTCCGATTTTTGCAGGTCATCATTATTGTTAGTCATAAAATCTGTTACTCATAATATTCAAAGTCCAGATGGTATCTATTACATAATGTTGAAGGCACTAAACTTGCTTATAATAATTGTTTTAAGTTCTTTAATCGCAGATTATAATGATAACTAGGGGTGTATATTGGTTTCCACAAATTTTAAGATCCGAATTTTTATAGTCCATAACGTTAGCCATCATAAGTTTTATTAGTCATATTGTCAATAGTTATATAATTAAACAACACAAATTACATTTCCGATAACTCATTGCGTCGAGGACACGATACTAGGTAATTTGAACAGAGGTCTTTTAATTGTTAGTTGACTTATTTCAATAAAATTCATGTCATGGCTTTTCATTTCGGGATTTTTTACTTATTTTTTTTTTACATGTAATAATATTTATTCCGCATATAATTATTTTTCTTAGGGGTCGCAGTTCTAACCTAACCTAACCCACTTCTGGCAACAGTTCGATTTCTTGGGGGACGCAGTTCTAACCTAACCTAACCCACTTCTGGCAACAGTTCGTTTTCTTAGGGGTCGCAGTTCTAACCTAACCTAACCCACTTCTGGCAACAGTTCGATTTCTTGGGGGACGCAGTTCTAACCTAACCTAACCCACTTCTGGCAACCGTTCGTTTTCTTGGGGGTCGCAGTTCTAACCTAACCTAACCTACTTCTGACAACAGTTCGTTTTCTTGGGGGTCGCAGTTCGAACCTAACCTAACCCACTTCTGGCAACAGTTCGTTTTCTTGAGGGTCGCATTTAGTAAACGTTATACTTGGAAAAAATTATGACTATTGATGTTTATGCCCATAAATAATAAAGGATATCATTTTATGTCTATCGAAATTCGAAACAATAAGTTTATGGGAAAGAAAGGGATGACATTAAAACGATATGATTAACGACTATTAGTCCGATAAAATATATGCCTTAAAATATTTCTGAATTATTATTGATATACCTTCGAATGTTATACTCATCAATTTTATTCCTTTTGCGATTATAGCGTTTAATATTATAGATCTTTATTATTAGAACTATGAAACGTTATGCTTTACAAAAATTATGACTATTGATGTTTATGCCCATAAATTATCATCATCATCCTCTTGCCCTTATCCCATTTACTTGGGGTCGGCGCAGCGTGTCTTTTTCTTCCACACCTCTCTATCACCCGTCATCTCATCACTCACATCCTTTCTTTTCATATCATCTCTCACACAGTCCATCCACCTTTTCCTAGGTTTGTCCATCCCTCCGCATAACATGCCCGTACCACGCTAGGCGATTAGCCCTTAATTTGTCAGTTATGGGTGCGACTTTCAGGCTTCCTCTTATATATTCATTCCTTATCCGATCCATTCTCGTCACTCCACACATCCACCTTAACATTCTCATCTCCGTTGCATGCAATCTCTTTTCATCCGTCACCTTTAGGGCCCAACACTCTGATCCATACATGACGACATGCCCATAAATTATATGGATATCAATTTCTGACTATCGAAATTCGAAACAATAAGTTTATGGGAAACAAAGGGATCCCAGTCCTAAGACATCAGTTAAGTAATTACAGAATTAACATGTAGTCGTTTCCGAGAAAAGTGACTTTTCAAACACCTTCGAGATTTCGAAGGACGTTCTCAATTCGACGGGATCTTTGTTGCTATTTTTTTTTGTATGTTCACCGATTGTTCGAAGACGGCGGGACCGATTTGAAAACTATTTTTATTGTTTGAAAGAGTATACTTCACAGTTACTCCTAATAATTTTTATCCTGACCATTTCAGAATTTTCATTATTTCTTACTAGCTTTTGCCCGCGGCTTCGCTCGCGTTAAATTCGGGGTAACACGGTTCCCCTTTCCTGATTGCCCCCCGGAATGCTCCATACAAACTTCCACCCCCCATTTTAGGGAAGTGGGGGGTTAGAAAGAGACAAAAAGTAGCCTATGTCACTCTCCATCCCTTCAACTATCTCCACTTAAAAAGTCACGTCAATTCGTCGCCCCGTTTTGCCGTGAAAGACGGACAAACAAGCAAACACACACATACACTTTCCCATTTATAATATTAGTATGGATATTGTCAGTTACAAAAGAACTAAAGCCGATTGCAATGCTAGACATACAAGCCGGGTCGGGTCACATCTTAGATTACATCTGTCCAGGTCCAGAGAGAGCTATCTTGTTAGTAGAAACTTAATGCAAATTGATCTGACCTTTCAGAGGACGGAATGAAGAAACGACGTTATCATCACTCGCATTTATTTCGCCAATCCCTTTATCAATTGAAAATTGGTTGACAGTGGCAGTGACAAAGGTATAAAATAAAATAATACATAGAATACATTCAACGAACTCAGATTAAAGATGGAGAAAATATATATCTATGTTTAACACCAACAAATGCCAGTTTTCGGTTCATACAAAATGTTTAAAGCAGAGTAAAATACAGAAATATGAAAAAAACGCACGTGCCGGAAAATTTCCCACTACTCAACATATTTTCAATCCTGAACAGACGAGACTTTAAAACCCAACTCGTAGTTTGCGCGTATTCATAAGCTGAAGCGAACGAGAATATACCTTGAGCTGTTGTCATTTGATTAATAAGCCATTAATCATCCAATGACCATAGATCATCATCATTGTTGCGCTTGAAAAATTACTTATTTTATTAACCTCTATTTGTCATAATTGTCATAAATGTATTGGAAATAATTAATCTCCATCTCGGTTCTTAATGCTGCACACCTTAGTAATAATATGGGCATGTTTTGATTGGGTATGTTGTTTTTGCAAGTAATGTTCAGTCGCCATCAGATATATCGGAGCGGCCAAGGTACTCAAAAATATCTGAACATGCACTTTATTGCATTGACAATAGAGGCGTTGTTCAGATATTTGTGACCACCTTGGCCGCTCAGATATATCCGATGGCGACTGTACGTTAGATGGGCTTAAAACAATCTTTATCGTTCTCGTACACGTAATTTTTTATTTTATTTGGGTTGTATTTTAGTGATTTTTACTCAGAATCCATCTTATTTAGTTACGATTTTTTCACAGACTTCTTATGGCGGTAACGAAACTTTTGTTCTCCTATTAGAATCGAAATAGCTCGCAATTCTGAGTACAACTCACGATATTAAATAATAAAAAATAATATTACGTAAAAATCATTACCTATTTACATGAAATTAAAGTAGCACGTCTTACTGCTACACCACCAGTTTTTTTTTTGTAACATTGGACTATCTAGTAGGTATTATTCCAAGCGTTTGTCCCTAGCGTTTGTCCCGGCTTGGGGTCCGCTTGACAACCTAATCCCATGAATTGGCGTAGGCACTAGATTTTACGAAAGCGACTGCCATCTGACCTTCCAACCCAGAGGGGAAACTAGGCGTTACCGGGATTAGGTCCGGTTTCCTTACGATATTTTCCTTCACCGAAAAGCGACTGGTAAAAACAAATGATATTCCGTACATAAGTTCCGAAAAAACTCAGTGGTAGGTACGAGCCGGGGTTTAAACCCGAGACCTCCAGATTGAAAGTCGGACGTCTTACTGCCAAGCTACAAGCGTTTTTTAGTACTCGTATCGTAAGTACTATTTACTCGTCGACTAGGCATATTGAGATAGGTAAGTTACAGTTCCTCAAAATGGGCTAATTGTGTATCTACGCTACGTGATTTTCTATCTGGTTGCAAAAACGGCTCCAAGGCCGATGGTCCATATAGATGACATTTTGCAGCTTCATTTGTCTTACTTTAGATTAATTGAAGGCACTCTTGTTACCCGACTGATTAAAAAGAGGGTAATGTATAGTCGCGTAGTACCTAAGCACCCCACTTAATTCAATGTCTTGCCTAGGTTCTTTAATTGTTTCGTAGCGAAGTTTTTTTTTTTTTTTATCGTATGGCTACATATGTCACTGGATAAAGATGGTGGGATGGTGAGAGTGGGAAAACAGATGATAAAGACAATCCAGTGAGTGCTGCGAGGTCCACATGGGACAGTGCAGCTGCCCAGCTAGCGGCGTAGCGAAGTAAAAAAATTGCACATTTCAATGATTTTTTAAATTTGGCAATTATTCATATTTATATCAAAATATATCGTGACATCACAGTTTGAGACAACAAATGTCACTGTAGCAAATCGTTTTAACATAAAAATGCTTTATTAACAGAACTACATGCTTATTACTAATATACATTCTTCTGCTAAACCGCAAAGCATACTCGTAGTTTTGTATGTTCATAACTGCATTGTATTGCGCCCAAATAAGCATATTTTATCTTATCAAACCATAAACCGGTCCTGCTGTAGAAATATAAAAATTGTAGGCATTTTAAATGTCAATCACAAATTTAATAAGCTATGGGAAATGGAAAATACATAAGAGAACCCGACATCTGTGTATTACTTACGGCCCTACTAGATGTCATAATCACTCCACAGCTTTTTATTCAGCACCCATAAGTCACAATTATGCTTGATAAAGATTAAGAGCTTATGTAAAAAAGGTTTTTTACGGCGTACTCTAACGAAATGATATCACTATCCGGATGTCTGTAATTTGGCTGCCAATTAAAGAAGCTGTCGATATGACATCACTATTAATGCTGTCGCTGTGGCCATTGATTCTGTAGCTGTGACCATGAATAAATACCGAGCCGCGGAATTAGAAAATTGTGTAAAGATGTGAAGATGTAAATGGACGTACGAGAGCAGACTGTTTAAGACTCCTCTGACTACTTTAAGGCGCACCACATAATTATCTAACTATATCCACGTTTTGAATCGATAACCTTCCCTACTCTCCCACGCGGACTTCCCTTGCATTCCAATCCCATAATATATTTACGCAAAACGTGCATTTTTTAACGTCTTCATGATTTCGAAAGACGATGCTCTCCGGGATAATTGTTTTTGTTACATAATATGTTCAGCGATTTTTCTAAGACTTTAAAAGTATATCGCCAGTAGCCCGTGGCTAAAATATCTAGGGGGTCATACAGTAATGACACACTTCGTCCTTGCATAAAAATATACAATTACGGCCAGCACGTACGCGTTGCCGTCCCTTTAAAAAAAAGGAGGATTCAATGTTGTTAGATTTATGATAGCGGGTAGAAGGAGATTTTGATGGCACCCGGCAACAGCAGCGTCAGTCGAAATATAGCACTCTATGTACGGCCGTATCTCATTTCTCGGTGCCCTTTTTCCTCAACAATAACAACTGTGTTGACGGCTAGACTAACAAGAGGATCCCCCGTCGTCAACACAATGCATCCTGTTTGAAATGTACTTAAGAACTTACAACAACATTGATTTATTAGTGGGTAATCAATTAACACTGTATTCCAGAAGTTTTTCGGAATCTAATTAACAGATAAAAATTCAATAGCTACTGTAGTCGCTATAGGCCAATCAAATTAGACGTTTTCGAAGAAATATTTCCAACAAGCAGGAAATCGTTTTAATACCTTCATTTGGTCCAAATTCGTGTAATCCGAGTTTTCCCAATACCAGGAGGTGTGCATTATTTTTGGAAAATTTTTGCTCTTGTATTGAGGACCTCATTTCAGCAGGTCAACTATTCCTGGCAGCCCTATATTCATCTAAGGCCAATGAGACCTCCCTGGACAAAAGCCGCCACGAGATATTCTCAAAATTCTTCATAAAGTCAACTTTCAATGTGGCCTCTGCCCTAACATACAGCCGAATTTAACCCTCTTTAACATTGAATGGATTGACTTTTTCCGAGGGACTACCGTTTTTGAGCTACAAGCAAATAACTGAAAAAAGGTAAGCATTTCGCAGTTTGCTGCCAAAAGTTATGCACACGTCTTGGGATTGGAGAAACTCGGATTACACGCATTTAGGATGAAATGAAGGTATTAAAACAATTTTCCAGCCTGCTGGAAATCCTCCAAACGCTTTATTGATCTTATTCGATTGGCCTACTATTGATTTTTTATCTATTATTTAGATCCCTAAAGCCCAGCATCCGGTTTATTTTAATTGGCCATTCATTAACTCAATTTAAATGAAAAAAACAACTTACCGCGATGCGTGATCAGCCTTATTAAAATGATATTATGACAGCTGAGTGTTACGAAAAAACGTAAATGTACTTTAAATTTGCTCATAGCTAAATAAGGTAATGTTTGCAGAAGTCCGCGTTAGTCTACAAGAAACATATATGTTGCATGATTTCAAAATTAACTACTCCGGTGATAAAGACAATCAAAACGAGAATAAGCTAGAACTCTCTTGAATAGTCTTAAAATTTAGTATTGTACGACAATTACAAGTCTCATTATCATGTCCAGATCATTTAACGTTTGGGGACGTCAAGAAATCTCCACCATCTCGGAAAATGTCCTACACCTTGAAGAAATTCACTTTTCCCTCTAAATCTACGCACTTTACGCAAATATGGTCTAGGGGCCTTATTCTAACTTTGAAACACGTATAAACACGACTCATCTTCAATACATCTCCATTAACAACGCAATACAGCTACGGCATAAACAAATCTGAATCAGAAATATCAGAATTTGCTTGAGAAATATTCCAACGCAACTCCAATACAACTTCAATATTGGTTGACTGTTTGTAGTGTGTTGGAGTTATGTTTGAGATAGGTTGTGTTGTTATTGTATTGTTAATGTATTTTAAAATAAGAATCGGGCACAAGGGCGACATTAAAGATCATTAAATTCCACATACAAACGTACGTACACTTTTGCGTAAAAATGCATTTTCTTAAAGGAAAAACTTGAGGAAGTGAAATGTTTCGTCAATGTTTTTCCAGGGGATATTATCTTGATATGAAACTTGAATACGAATTCGACGTTCCTTTATAGATTTGTACGTGGTCTACCCTAATATCAACATTATAAGCCGGCTGCGACTAAAACAATTAAGTACTTAGAGTTTAAATACTGAAAACTTACCCTGTAGCCTAGGATACAGTCAATGATCAGTCTCAGTGGGAGCATTAAAGTGTAATATCGGCAAGTCTGGCGCGGGAGGATCCTGGATTCACATCCAGTAATATCCCTTCACTCCACACAGCCGCTCGCTTTAATGCTTGTAGTTGGAGCCCATGTAAAAAACCGGCCAAGTGCGAGTCGGACTCGCGCACGAAGGGTTCCGTAAATTTATCTATAAAAACGGCAAAAATTCGGGAGTGTATGGCAAATCTGTCAAATCTGTCCAATCCCATTCTCATCGCGACTGCATAATAATAATAATAGGGTCTCGCTTTTACCCTTTGGCATTCCTAAAAACGCAACATTTGCTAATCTCTGGATTCCACAAGACGAATCTCCTGTTCATAGCTAAGTAGGCTACGGAGGTTAGTTAGGGTCACGTTTTTTCAGTAATCCTAAAATTTTTCAACCCTAAAATCCTAAAATCCTTCAATCCTAAAATTCTTGACGACTTCCTTCAGTCGGAACATGGAACACGATGATCTCCTACAGAGCTAATTACAATGACTGAATGAAGATGACATCGCGGCCTCTGCGCAAGGCCGGTAGCGATCATATCAGTGAATTATATCAATTCGTTATAGTAATGGATCACGAATCAATAACTATTGATCTGTTTACGATATTTATGGTTTATTTGAGTGGGTGGGCACGATGGGGAGCTATTCTGATTTATCTATAGGTTGAAAACCGACAGTGAGCGCAATGCCTAAATGTTAAAAGGAGTTTTTTTATACAAGCATACGCCCCGCCTGGTGGTAAGCAGCTACCGTATCCTATTATTTTGTTACCGTATTTTTTTTAGTTTTTTGTTTGAAAGACTTATACTTCACAGTTGGTCCCATTGTCATCAGGTCAGGATCTGATGATGGGATCCTGGAGAAATCGAGTGAACTCTTCAAATATTATACGCACACCTATAGTGATTTAAGTATTTTTTACAGTAGCTCGGGCATTTGCTTTTGGAAAGGTGGAGGAAGTCGGTTATTTTCAATCGACTTCAAGATTTCGAAGGAGGAGGTTCTCAATTCGTCGGGATCTTTGTTTTCGCTATTTTTTTATGTTTATTTACTGATCATTCGAAGACGGTTGGACCTATTGGGAAAAATCTTTTTTTAAGAGTATATTTACTTCACAGTTGGTCCCATTTTAACCAGGTCAGGGTCTAATTATGGGATCTTGAAGAAGTCGAGGGAACTCTTCAAAATAGGCACCTATAGTGATTTAAATATTTTTTAAAGTAGCTCGAGCATTTAAATAAATAAATAAATATTATGGGACAATCTTACACAAATCAACCTAGTCCCACGGTAAGCTCAATAAGGCTTGTGTTGTGGATACTAGGCGACGATATATATAAAAGATAGATATAGATAAATACATCCATAACTCAGGAACAAATATCCGTGTTAAACACACAAATAAATGCCCTGACCAGGATTCGAACCCGGGACCTC
This sequence comes from Pammene aurita, assembly GCA_947086415.1. Taxonomy (NCBI): domain Eukaryota; kingdom Metazoa; phylum Arthropoda; class Insecta; order Lepidoptera; family Tortricidae; genus Pammene; species Pammene aurita. The sequence continues at coordinate 32,307,801 of OX352302.1, read as the reverse complement.
CTGCTTTATAGGCAGGGTCACTACCAACTAGGCTAGGAGGCCGTTAACATTAGCATTTCCTTTTGGAAAGATGGAGTCTAAGTGAAGTCGGTGCTCCGGTATTTATTTACCATTTAGTTGTCAATTTCCATTCGACGTGATATTCTTGTGATACACGTCGAGCGCGAAAGAATAATCCCTCTGACGGATCTAAAGTGTACTGCGGAAGTATGCAGCCAAGGCGATGTCAGTGAACCCTGACCCGCGCATAAAGCAGCCATTGATGCGCTTGCGTCGATGCCATAGGAGCGTTAATAATAAAACAATAATAATATTTTAGCCTATATACGTCCCACTACTGCGCACGGCCCTCCTCTCATGCACGAGACGATTTGGGCACTTTTGCGGCTTTGTGCAGCATTTTTTCGTTGTGAATGTCGTGATAAACATCTCTGTCCAATTTATAAAAAATCTGCCATTCATGGTGGTTCCCTTATTATTGTTAAAAATGATCTAAGATCTAAAGAACGGAAGGATGTTGTAAAATGTTCCATAGAGAGGATTGTAGAAATTTCTTGTGTAGAATTAGACAGTTACATTGTTATTTGTGTATATAGCCACCAACAGCGGCAGCAGCTGATTTCAACAAATTTGAAAATACCATGGAAAATGTGCTGAAATTAGTCACTAATAGCCGAAACTGCCGAAAGCATGTTATAGTATGTGGGGATTTTAATGTTAACTTGCTTGAATCGTCTAATAATTCTGTTAAATTGCTATGTTTGTTTAAATCGTTTAATATGTTTAATTTGTTCTTTGAACCTACCCGGGTGGGCGTCACTAGTGCATGACAATACTCGTACATGCCTAGATAATATTTTTTGTAACTGTGATTGTCTGGATAAGCAAATATTTAACTGTTTTAATTCTGATCACAGCGGTCAAAGGGCATCTTTTAAAAAAGCCAATTCAGGAAACTCCACAAACTGTAACATATAGACCCATTAATGGTTATCGTTTAGAATTATTCAAAAAAGAAATTCAAAATCATCTGTCAACACTGCCTTATTCACATTTTTATGACTCAAATAATTTGTATGAAGATTTGTTTGGTATGATTATTTGTAAATTTAACAAACATTTCAAATTGAGAACTATTAGTGGGTCAAAGACTAAAGCTAAATCAAAGTTTAGCGAATGGGCTACCGTAGGTATTCATAAAAGTAGAAAGAGGCTTTATGAACTTTATGGAGAGAGAGAACTGAACAAAAATGCAGATTTTCTGGACTATGTTAAGAACTATTCAAAAATTTTCAAGAAAGTGTGTCTGACTGCGAAGGCGAACTATACTAGTGCAAAAATCAAAATTTCGGACAACAAGGTAAAAACAGTATGGAATAATATAAATAAGGAAGCTGGGAAATGTAAATCACGCGATTCTCAAGTCAACATTGTCTCAGAGGAACAGCAGGTATGGTCAATTGACGATATCGCCTCGGCATTCGAAGATTATTTTTCTAACATAGCATTAAATCCCACAAAATGTCTAAAATCATCTTCGTCTCAAGCTCATTCCTTACTTTGCACTAAATAATATTAAGAAATGTCAGATGATATTTGAATTTGACCTTGTAGATTCGGAAAAAAATTTAAAAATATTCAAAAATCAGAATTTAAAGAAAACAGAAGACTTATGTGGTACATCAGTTGTAGTCATCAGTCATATCATAGACGTCATAGCGCCTTACTTAGCCTTAATTTATAATAATTCAGTTTCACAAGGCGTTTTTCCAGATCTTATGAAATGTAGTAAAGTCATACCTCTTTTTAAATCGGGTGATTCTAGTGATCTGAATAACTACCGGCCGATATCTACTTCCTGTACTAAATAAAGGCTTTGAATGTTAAATGATCTACTGGGCCACTTCAACAGACATGGATTGCTTACAAGCAATCAGTTTGGTATCACAAAGGGACGTTCCACAACCGACGCTTCTGCGGTACTCATCAAACATATTTTCATTGCCTGGGAAAAACATTACGATGCAATTGGTATATTCTGTGATCTTTCTAAAGCGTTTGATTGTGTAGATCATACAACCCTCATTCTTAAATTAGAACATTATGGTTTGGAACAGGGTTCTATTTTGGGCCCATTCCTGTTCTTGGTTTATATAAATGACTTACCTTGTGTAGTACAAAACCTTTGTGATATCGTTCTGTTTGCCGATGATACATCTTTAATTTTCCAAGTTGACCGGCAATCTACCGATTTTACTGTAATCAATAACACACTAGCTGCTGTACTGAACTGGTTTACTATTAACAATTTGCTACTTAATGATAAGAAAACCAAATGTATTAGATTTGTTTTGCCAAACGTTGCACCGGTGGACACTAAGATTCTCCTGAATGGTGAATGTTTAGAGATAGTAGATAAAGCAGTGTTCCTTGGTTCGACGTTGGACAAAAATCTACAATGGAGTCCTCATATAAGAAAACTCGCTCTTCGATTAAGCTCGGCCGCTCATGCCGTTAGGAGAATTAGACAATTAACGAATACTGACACAGCTCGCTTAGTTTATCACAGTATTTTCATATTGTAATGTCATATGGTATTCTGGTTTGGGGCAAAGCAGCTGACATACAGACTATATTTGTTTTACAAAAAAGAGCCATCCGCTTTCTGTATAACTTAAAGGCAGGTGCATCAGTTAGAGAACTATTTAAAGAAATTAATATTTTAACTGTTGCCTCCCAATATATCTATGACAATATTATTTATGTTGTAAAGAATATACATACATTCAAAAAAAATTCTGATATCCACAGCTATAACACTAGAAATAAAAACAAGCTTGCTATCAGAAGTAGTCGTATCCGCAAAGCATACAAGTCATTTTTTGGTCAAGGTATTCACATTTATAACAAGTTATCCGTCGATGCTTTAAATTTATCCTTTCCCGCTCTTAAGAAATATTTGAAAAAAAGTTTAATGTCAAAGGGTTATTACAGGGTCGAGGACTATATGACGGACAAACATGCATGGCCCAAACCAGAAACTACTACAAAATCATCTAAGATTTAGAGGACACAGTTCAGATAGGAAAGCATATCAAACGTTTTGTGAAGCAATCTGATTTGGATTTTTTTATTATTATTTTAATTTAATTAAACAATACGTACAGTGTATGTCTTTCAAGCTGTTTTGATATGTCTTCTTATAGAACTACGCATTATTGTGTATCTTTAAGATATAATATTACTGTATTACTGTTTTGAAAAAATAAGTCCCGCCGAGTTTCTTGCCGGTCATAAATAATACTTCTCGGGTCAGAGGTGTAGGGTTAGAACCGGTGGTAGTTTTTCTTTTTCTCTCTGACTTTCATAAGTGCATTGTAATGTGCCTAAATTGAAGAATAAATATCTTTTATTTTTCAATTTAGGCACCAGCGTTTGATTGTGTAGATCATACAACCCTCATTCTTAAATTAGAACATTATGGTTTGTCAGAAAATGCCTTGAATCTCATGTCTTCATATCTTAGCAACAGAACACAAACAGTTGTTGTAAATAAAACCCAGTCTAAAGGGACTTCAGTAAAATTAGGAGTGCCACAGGGTTCTATTTTGGGCCCATTCCTGTTTTTGGTTTATATAAATGATTTACCTTGTGTAGTACAAAACCTTTGTGATATCGTTCTGTTTGCCGATGATACATCTTTAATTTTCGAAGTTGACCGGCAATCTACCGATTTTACTGTAATCAATAACACACTAGCTGCTGTACTGAACTGGTTTACTATTAACAATTTGCTACTTAATGCTAAGAAAACCAAATGTATTAGATTTGTTTTGCCAAACGTTGCACCGGTGGACACTAAGATTCTCCTGAATGGTGAATATTTAGAGATAGTAGATAAAGCAGTGTTCCTTGGTTCGACGTTGGACAAAAATCTACAATGGAGTCCTCATATAAGAAAACTCGCTCTTCGATTAAGCTCGGCCGCTCATGCCGTTAGGAGAATTAGACAATTAACGAATATTGACACAGCTCGCTTAGTTTATCACAGTTATTTTCATAGTGTAATGTCATATGGTATTCTGGTTTGGGGCAAAGCAGCTGACATACAGACTATATTTGTTTTACAAAAAAGAGCCATCCGCTTTCTGTATAACTTAAAGGCAGGTGCATCAGTTAGAGAACTATTTAAAGAAATTAATATTTTAACTGTTGCTTCCCAATATATCTATGACAATATAATTTTTGTTGTAAATAATATACATACATTCAGAAAAATTTCTGACATCCACAGCTATAACACTAGAAATAAAAACAATCTTGCTATCAGAAGTAGTCGTATCCGCAAAGCATATAAGTCATTTTTTGGTCAAGGTATTCACATTTATAACAAGTTACCCGTCGATGCTTTAAATTTATCATTTCCCGCTCTTAAGAAATATTTGAAAAAAAAATTAATGTCAAAGGGTTATTACAGGGTCGAGGACTATATGACGGACAAAGATGCATGGCCCAAACCAGAAAATACTACAAAATCATTTAACATTTAGAGGACACAGTTCAGATAGGAAAGCATATCAAACGTTTTGTGAAGCAATCAGATTTGGATTTTATTATTATTACTAGCTATGATACCCGGCTTCGCTCGGGAGTTGATATGAGATTACGTGGTAGATGAAATAAAAAAACATACTATGACGTAAAAAGTAAAAAATATATTTTGAAAACATTTTCTATATTTACATGTATTTACATTTTCTCATTATTTACACTACTTATTTATAAACAACATTTTTCATTTTATTGTCCGGGGTATATATATATAAATTTTTCGAACTTCCTACTCTTGAGCAAGCTACATATAGCTGACCGTGAGAGAAGCAGGATTCTTTGAGGTTGATGCCACAATATTTCAAAGTTTGCCCTTGCGCTTTGTTAATTGTAAAACTAAAGGCTAATTTAATTGGAAACTGCAATCTTTTAAATTGAAATGGAAGAATTCAGAAGAGATCTGGCCCCGTAGCCAAGATGACAATCGTTTGCAGAAAACGAAACGAATCGCTACATGCTCTCGCTCACTCTTCATTACTGCGATAGAGAGACGCATAGCGTTTCGATTCGTTTTCTACAAACGATTGTCATCTTGGCTAAAGCCCCAGTGGTATTCTAGGTATAAATACTGTGTGTCCTTTGTTCTTTCCAGAAATAAGTTCAGCTTCAATGACATTATTCGATAGCTGTTTTACGATCATCCTCGTTCCATGACATAGTTTTGGGGAGTTGAGATTTCTGAGTAGTATGATTGGAGATCCAATTTTCAGACGAAGGCAGTGTAATGGCATTCCTGGTACTTGTAAAGAGTTTAGAAATTCAGTAGGAAAGTTGACACTTTCTTCAATGGATACCATCGTGTCGATCGATTTATATACTTTCTCTTCACCAGGTATTTTCTTTAGAATATTAAAATTGATATCGTCAACAATATTATTTTTAGTGGCCAAAATTGCTCTTTGAAATAACCACTCTACGTTGGTATAGTTCTGAATAATATTTGGATAAATTTTGTCGATTAGTTCGTTTTCAGTAGTGGCTATGTTACAGAAATCACTATTGAGTTCAATGAGGCCGGTCGTTTGGTCAGTAGGATATGTACCTTCGCCTATTTGTAAAAGTATTTTAGCAAAATGTGCTGTTGTTTCATCTTTTGATAATTCAACCCTCATGTATTTGTACTTGCGGCCAGAGATGTGACTTTTTTAAGCATGCATTGATCTCGTCTGCTGGTGTTGATTTGGGAATAACTGGAAGTGTTTTTCGAAAATCTCCTGAGAGTATGAGTAGAGCTCCTCCCATCATTTCAGAGTTTTTTCGCAATTCTTGTAATGTTCTGTCCATGGCTTCTAGTGATTTTTTATGGGCCATGGTGCATTCATCCCAGAAGATAATTTTAGCATGTTTTAGAAGTTGACCCCGTCCAGATGATCCTGAGATTTTACATACCGGGAATTGTTGTTCGGCTATATTCAACGGTAGTTGTAAGGCAGAATGGGCAGTTCGTCCTCCTTCCATAAGTGTGGCTGCAATGCCGGATGATGCTAGTGCCAGTGCGATGTGTTTTTCAGCACGTATTTCCGCCAGTATTAGATTTATTAGAAACGTTTTACCGGTGCCTCCTGGTGCGTCCAAGTAAATAATTCCACCAGTGTTGTTATTTATTCGGTTCATTATAACGTTGTAAATTTTTTTTTGATTGTCATTGAGGAGTGGTTTGTTGTCAGCAATGTATTCAAGTAGTTCATTGACGTTGTAGCTTTTTTCCTTTGTAATTTCGTAGTTTAGCACACTGAAAGTATTTCTTTGTGGTGCTGGCATTCCAATTTCTACTAAGGTCTGGTTATTTATTGCTAAACATTTATCTTCTAAGCGAATGAGTGTTTCATTGAAGATGTCGTCATTGAATTCTATAGTCAGTTCTGGATTAGCTTGTCGGATTTGGTACAATATATCATCACTCATATTCCTTTTGAAAGAGTCCCATAGCTGTTTTGGGTTTGATGGGTTACATGTTGTTAGAATTATGGCGAATAACTTTCGAATTTGTTCAGCTGAAGCTGTGAGTGTGGCTTCTTGTAGTGTTAATTCCCAGTGGTTATCGTTTTCCAATAATCCTAAACGTTGACATGCTTCTCTGTAAGTCTGGCATATGTAGCCGTCAATAGTCCTGAGATCTGTGAAACTTGTTGGTCCCCGTATTTCGTGTAACAACATTCGGAGATAGAAACATTCGGCATTGTTTGGATGTACAGTGTATACTCGACCTATTGCGTTAGTTTCCATTATTTCTGGATGACCCTCTTCTGGCATTCCTTGTTTTCGTCGTTGAAATTTTCCTTGTTTTGTCCCACGTATAATAAATAGGGACGTCGACATACAGTAACGTCTTTGCGAATGGATCCGTTTGGCAAAGTTGGAAAAAAGCTGTTAATGTTGTGTGCTGAGGTGGTTCGCTTGCAATTTTTCTAGCCGAGTCTTTTGTGAAGTAAACTCTCTGTCCATTCTCCAAATGTACTGCTAGATGTTGCACAGCTGGTTCGCGTTCGTGTATGGGAAAACTAAAAATCCTCCACGCTGCTTCGTTACTGTTGATGTATCTTCCCATTTGGTACATGAGGATTTCATCATTTCTATTATTTTGTTCGCTATTTTGGACTATTTGAAATACTACCTTTGTTTACGTACTTACATATATATTTAATAGATTTTACTGATTTGCAATATTCAACGTTTATGTGTGCTTGGAACATTTTGGAAAGTAGTGGGTTATATGGTACTACCCATTGATTATCTATTTCCAGTTCGTCTCTGCCTTGTATTCGTATTTTTGCTGTGAAGCCACCGTTTTTCGGTGATCGTCTTCTATATTTAGGATAGCCGTCATCTTCAGTTTTTGTATCGTCCAAGTATGGTTTTGGATATTTTTTTGTACATTTTCCATCACTCATGCATGGCGCATTGAAGTTTAATGGTCCACATGGTCCGTGAATCATGTTTTTCACTACTATGTTGTATAGTTCCGGATCATTTTGTGGATTGGGAAATTCAGCTTGGATGATTTTGTCGATATCCGTGGGATAAATTTTATCGTGTAGCCATATGAGATTGTGTGAGTGAGGTAATCCTCGTTTTTGCCACTCGATTGTATACATCCAGCATCTAACGGTTCCAAAGATGTGGTATTTTGTGATGACTTCAATAAATCTTATTTGTTTTTGTCGAAAAACTCGGGCTATCATGTCGTGTCGATCCATGGAGGTTTGTCCGTATTTTAGTTGTTCTTTGATTTCTGGCCATGATGAGTTGCATGTAAATGTTATGAAGAGATCAGGTCGTCCATATTTTCTTACGTAGGTCATGGCATCTTGAGTATATTCGTGCATATGTCTTGGACTTCCTATGTATGATGAGGGTAAGATTACCATTGTTCCAATATCGTCAATATTGCCGTCATTTATGATCGCATCTCGAAGGTGGATGTATTCTTCTGTGCGTAGTTTCTTCTGATTCAGTCTTATGTAAAGCATCCGTTCTGCTTCTATTTTTGCGTACATATCTACCAGAAATTGTTGGAATAAACGGCGAGTGTTGAGAATGTGATTGTATATTTCATTGTCTCTTATCATTAAGCGGTAAGCATAGAACTCCTTGGAAGTGACTTTTTTGTTTGTTTCTATGCCTGTTTTAGGATGAATTTGTTTTATATTGAAATGATAACCATCCTCTCCGTGCAGAAATATTAACGGATATTGAAGAGCATCATATGAACGGTGTGTCTCTGCAATGCGTTGTAGTCCTTTTCTTCTTCGTTGTACAATTATGTCACGGCTTGTATTTTCATTGTCCACAATTACGATGGCGACTTCATCTATCTGAGGTGCATTAAATCTACGTTCGTGTTCTCCACGTGGTCTTTTATCGGCTCGAATTACAATTTTATAGTCATCAGAAATCATGCGGTCTAGTGTTGTTTTGAATATGTAAATCAGTTGATTGTATTTGTGTAAGATCCTCTGTACATCTTGGATTATTTCGCGTTTCAATCCAATAAAATTTGTACATCGTTGATCAATTTCGTTTTCTTCATTTCCGATGAAATATACTTGCAGAAATTTATAGTCATCGTTAGGCATTGGTAGTAACGATCCAATTTTGTGATAAATTTGCCCTTGAATTGAAAATACATATTCAAATTTGTCTCTATTAGTGTCAGTCGAAGTAACACCGAAAGAAGTCATTTGAAAGCAGGAGTTGTATGATCTTATATTTTGAAGAAAGTGTTTTGATTCTGGTGTTTCCCCGGTCATGTAATGTAGAAATTCCTGTGGAGGTGCTTCCAGTGGTGGTAATTCATGCAACAGAGACCTGGTGTTTCTTTACTGAATTTTTTCGCGTGGCAAAATTGGCAAATGTTATTCATTTTTCCGATCACAACATATTTATGATCGTAATATTTCTTCGTCGGTTCGTAGTGGAATGCTTCCTTTGTTAGATTATCTTTTAAAATGCTCGATTCTTCAATACTTTTATTTTCTTTTCTTTCTTCGCTTTTTCCGCTTCTCAGGGTGCTCATTCTGGTTCGTTGATTGTGTAAGCGTGCTTCGCGCTCTTCTTCCGTTTCATTTCTTCGATTTTCTTTTTGTTTCCGCCGTTTCGCTGCAGAACTGGCAAGATCTCCACCTCTTTTACGTCTAGGCATTGTATTCTGTAAAATATAAATTAAATGAACATTTTATAGACAAATATATTGTTACGTAAACGTGGAGCACGTTGAGACAAAGAAAAAAAATTTATTTAATCTTCAAGCGGTCGCGCGATATTTTGTTTACGGCCAAAGTATATAGAAGGCATCGATTCAGCGCCGCGCGACTACTTGAAAGTTAAGGAAATTACAATTGAAAGAAAAAAAAAACCATTAGAATTAATTAAATACACTATTAAAAATACTCACATTTGATATTTCACAATAAAGGCTCACAGATAACTTTTTTCTTCTTTGCTTCGAAATCGAGAATTAATTTAACACACTATTAAAAATACTCACACGTGATACTTCAAAATAAAGGCTCACACACAGATAATTTCTTTCTTTTTCGTTTCGAAATCGCTTGTTTCGCTGTTCAAATCAAACTAACTCTGGCGGGTGACACCGGGCTCTTATATATTCAGAAAGCTAGGCTCTAGGATATTCGAGAAAGTTGGCGCTAGGATATTCGAGAAAGTTTGGGAATAATCGTTCGTTTAAGTCCATATTGTGTACAATGAATGAAATTCAACTATTCGACAACAGATGGCGCCACTTTGGACAACGAATGAAGTTCAACTACTCGACAACAGATGGCGCCACTACACTTACTTTCCGAGTTGAAGGGTTGGAAAAGCCCTTATATCTTTAAAGACACACCCTTTAGGTTAAAACGGGAACTTTCTTGTTCGAGGGGGAATAAAGGGCTATCACACTATATAAGTCCCTTTATCGTGCTGGGACTCCTTTTTAAGTTTTATCGGCACGCACATTTTCTCAACTTAGTTTTATTATATATAATGATTTTATTTTAATTAAACAATACGTACATTGTATGTCTCTCAAGCTGTTTTGATATGCCTTCTTATAGAACTACGCATTATTGTGTATCTTTAAGATGTAATATTACTGTATTACTGTTTTGAAAAAATAAGTCCCGCCGAGTTTCTTGCCGGTCATAAATAATTCTTCTCGGGTCAGAGGTGTAGGGTTAGAACCGGAGGTAGTTTTTTTTTTCTCTCTGACGTTCATAAGTGCATTGTAATGTGCCTAAATTGAAGAATAAATATCTTTTATCTTTTATCTTTATCTTTTTTTTATCTCATGCCAGTACTCTGATTGCCTGGAGAGAATCATCATGACGGGAAAAGTGAAGGCACAAGACTAAGAGGCCCTCCCTCTACAAGATCGTGTGCTCAAATCACTGCACCCATGCAATTAAAACTGCAAGAAGCCATGCGCTTAGCGAGGGATAGAAGCCTATGGAGGAACCTGGTCTTCAACAGAAGGATATGATGTCACGATCCCCAGCTCTGAAGGAACTACTAATGATGATGACTCTGATTGCTAGACCATTTAGGTTCCAGGGTGTGAGGAAAAACACACTGCCGTGAGCGGCGGCGGTCGTTGACATCATATATAAAGTTATCAAGCTTTAAACGATCAGTAAATTCATGCGGAATGCAGCATGGAAGCCTCTCAATTTGTCATCCCAATCACGACACAAAAAATGTAAACATACAGATGTCAAATTGACCTACAAACTGACGAGACATCTGTTTTAAAAAACTGACTGTTCATTGAACTTTGAGTATGGAATAAATGGACTAAGAGCTGGCCACATCAGGTATGACACAATAGTGAGAGCAATGAAACCTGACTAGTTAGATTGCTATGCCATCCTATAGCTAGATCCGGGCATCTGGCAGCTTTTAATGGGTGGAGGTCAGGTCAGAGTGGCAGACCAACAAATTTTTTCAGTTGAAAAAAAGAAAAACCAAAATCGGTAAAAACTGCCGAAGTTGTGTCATTTATAGAGGGCAGGGCCTATATTTTAACATGAAAACAAAAAACATTGTGTATTACTGTGGAAACAGAAACAGTAGGCGACAAACTATAAATTGCATCATACGTCATTTGGCAGTACTTTCCCCTAACGGAAACTTCTGGTTATAATATGATACAATTAATTACATAATTTCCCATAGGTAATATTGCATCAAACCCAGAACTCTAAGATTTGTATTTTTGAAGCTATTTGTATTCTTTGACCTCCACCACTTTACAGCTGCCATATGTCCGGATCTAGAAATAATCATAGTATAGTAAACTAACTATAGGGGTTTCGTTGCTCTCATTATTGTGTCATATCTGACGTCGCTAGCTCTCCGTCTAAAATGATTATTGATTAATTATATAGTTATATCAGTCTGACAATCTATAATGTGTACCGTTACAACGGGAGCCTGTCATTATGTCATTTGGACGTGGAATTAATTACGTCATTTTTAATAAACTTACAATACAATATCCGATTACCTCTCATATTAAAAACAGTTATTAAATAATATGTGTGTAAAAAAGTTATAAACGTTTAGTACGTTAACATTTCGACGTTTGGGATGAGGTTCTTTTAACGGTCGGCAACGCGCATGTAGCACTCCTGGAGTTGCAGGCTTTCATAGGCTACGGTGAGCTCTTACAGTCAGTGGCATAAAAAAGAGAAAAGGTAAGAAAATATATCCATCTATACTTCATAAATGCGAAAGGGTAGATCCGTCTGTCTATGATTTTTCTTAGTTTTTCATAATTAGAATAGGTACCAATAGGGATGATGACACATGTTGAATTATGCAATAAAATTACCAATATATCCAAATAAAGTGAAAATTAAAAAAAACAATTGAAATGGTTCAAAGATCTCATGCTTCAAAATTTCAACATTTAAATTTTTTTTTAACTACGAAATAAACTAAAAAAAGACAATGATACCATTCCATTTTTAACATTTTACTGTTAAATTATGTGTAGTAGGTATGTGGTAATTTTTTATGGTAACCATATACATTTCACTGAAAAAATAGCAATTTCATAATTTTTCCATACTTTAAACAGGGCGACTATATGATCGTGACGTCACTTTTGCACGTCCTTTTGTTAGTAGCGTTTCAAGAAACAAATGCAAATCTAGACTTTAGTCTAATTTCTGACTTTTGTGTTGCTTTAACGCAATGAGGGTTTCCGCGATCGAGTTTTTCACTAGATGGCAGCACCGTGGCGACAGGTCTAGCTGTCACAATCCACCAATCATGTTTAACCATATAATTTTTGATTGGTGGATTTTGACAGCTACTGCCAAAAAGACCTGTCGTCACGGTGCTGCCATCTAGTGAAAATCTCAATCGCGGAAACCCTCATTGACCGCATATAGACATTTGATCCTCACAACAAAACGAATCGATTGATACCATACATGAAAAAAAGTCACCATGCCGTCCATGGCCTATTCTACGATAAGTACCATTACCAATTATGGCCAAGGATCACCAGCATTTTTGTTACACCTTGTATATCCTACTTCAATGAAAACAACTACTTACCCGTATCTCGAAGTGGCATTTCATTTTTTACATATTCGTTACTGACCTATATTTTGACCAAATTATGTTTTTCAAAATACCATTAGCAAAAGGCATTTTCTATAAAGTAAAGTATGTAGGCGAACCGGAAGACGCAGCGTGGGTAGACCCCCCGCAAGGTGGTTTGATGACCTGGTGAAGGTCGCGGCAGTCCGCTGGATGCGGGTGGCGCAGGACCGGTCATTGTGACACTCTTTGGGGGAGGCCTATGTCCAGCAGTGGACGTCTTTCGGCTGATATGATGATGATGATGATGTAGGCTTAATGATGTCAGCATAAAGTTCACCCAAATCGCCTCATAAACTACACGTATAAAATTACCGTCTAAACTACGATCATTACCTCAAATTACGTGTAAACGGATAAAGAATTACGATAGGTGTGAGTTGTTTCAATGAGGTTTCAATTATCACTTGTGAGTACCCTAATAAATTAAGTTTTGCGTAAGTCATGCAATGATGGCTGGGTTAGGCAGAGTGTCTGCAGAGTGTAGACTAATATCGTATTTTTAATTTAAAATAATCTGACAGTTCTCTCTATACAAAGTTATTAACGATGGAGGGCAGGAGCTGTCAGATTACTGTCATGAATTTAAAAAAAAAATACGAAATTAGTGGATATGGCTTTTTCATTTCATGCTTTTAAAGTGGTCATTGTTCATTGTCAGGTCATTGGCGCGATGACGGACGAAATTTACGCCTGACCTGGCGTATTATCTTGGAGTCAATTATCTTGGCATGTATTACATATTAAAATTTTGTCCTTAAAATTGGGCATGGGTAGGTAAGTCTATTTTTTAAGATTACCTACCCTATTTCCAGAACTATTGCAGGAATTTAACCAAGTAACCCTCGCGGTCAAAGTTTGAGCTTATTTTTGGTGAACCACTTCCATTGCGAACATTAACAAGCGGTTAACGTTCACCGTCGCCTATGGACGCCTGCAACTTCAGAGGTGTTCCATGCGCGTTGCCAATATGTACTTATAAAACCTGTACAGTCCTTTCTTTTTCAAAAACTCCATACAGTAGACCCAAAGAGAAGACCTAACATAATACTTATACACCATAAGTAATAGTATTTTGTACAGAAAGCTCCTACCATATTAAGTTAAACCAGTTTTTACGGCTGGAGCTGTCAGATTACTGTATTCAATTAAAAATACTACTTTAACATATTTTGCATACATATAAGCGTAACTTTTATCAGTAAGATTTCGTATGTACCTAGCCTAATGCGTGTAAGCGCACGCCTACGCACCGACTGCAAGTAATTTTGCCATAATTTACCGTGAGGGGTATCTAACGAGTCCAACAACCAAGCGAAGAGTCGAACTCTTACGCTGCCAGTTTGTTCCGAAGTTCGTATTCTTGTTGTTTCATAGGTCCGTCACTTTCGTTTACGAGGAATTGAAGAGGTACGAAATATAATATTTGGGAATATACTGCCATACATGGAAAACACTTAATAAAATTGACAAGTACAGTCAAGAACCCGGATTTTTGAGCCACTTGCCATAGTTCGTAATTTAGCCGTGTTATGAATGATCGATATTACCGACTAGCTGTCAACTGTCAGTTACATCGGTCATTTATTAACCCTTGTACTGGTGGAACGGCTAGTAAGAGTCTTTGTCCCGGATTTGAAAAATGTAACCCTTAGGCCGCGGACATGTGTTCTATTGGCCGTGCCGTCGGCACGTACTGTCCGAACACGCCGGTGGTCCGTGCCCTGTCCCTGCTGAATGCGCTCCTAGTATCAGCACCGGAGTGTGACCTGTTCGCGTGGCGATGGATGGATGTGTATAATGAGTGTTTAAGATTCTGCGAGTTGAGGGATGATAGGCCGTCAAGTGTGCCGCTAGTTTAATTTAATATAATATTAATATTATATAGTGTTAAGTTTCACAGGGTATTAGTTTAAGACTGTAATGCTGTGTTAACAATCAATAAACAATAAACAATAAACAATTACACGCCTAAATTACGAACAAGGGCAAGTGGCTCAACAATCCGGATTCGTGACTACATTATTTCATTTGTTTTTGGAAAAACAGACTATGGCGATAATCATACTGGTGCCGCAACTGGATGCGGCGACGGTGTGCAAGCGTGACAGCGGTATACACATGCAATGCAGAGCGCTACCTCGCTCGCGCATCGCGCAGCATGCGGAAACCGCAGCACTGTGACTGTGAAGTATAGTCCATTTCATTTGAGCAAACTCATGAAACAAATCACTTTGGGGTGCGAAGGCCAAGGAGTTTGTTAGGGACTTGGGTCGTCGACTCAGAGAGAGGGGTTGCGATCCTCGCTCTGGATCGTACCTGGTTCTACAGATTTCCTTGGCAATTCAGCGTGGCAACGCTGCTAGTGTCATGGGGACTTCTGAGCCGGCTACGGTCCGGGGGTCTATTTAATTAATGTTTAACGTGTAGGTAGTTATTATTGACAAAGCCTGTGGCGGATTTCATCTTGTTAATTTTGATTGTTGTGTGACGAAGCCTGTGGTTGACCTGCTTTTGTATCTACCTGACGAAGCCTGTGGCGTGGATTTTAAAATTGTGGATAAAATAATTACTAATGGTATATAAACAAATATGTAGATTTTTGAAATTAGAACTATGTGAAGTTTTTATTACAACAAATCACTTCATTACTTTATATTTACTATTAAAGTTGTGCGAAAAAATCGTTGCAGTAAAATTACTAAAACATAGAGTCGAGCTCACGTTACTCTGGTCCGGCCAAAACTCGACTCATCCGCAGCTACAGCAATATGTACACGATCTGAGACATATTGCTTTCTGAATCTTGCGTGTTTTCGATTTCGGCCCATGTCAAGGTCACTGACCTTCGTCTCGGTTCACATGACTATCTTTTGAAAACAAATTGACTTGAAGCTACCGAGTAATTTAGGAGCTTGGCTAATATTTCACACGCATAATGAAATACCTCAGTTTCTGTTGATATGTGGCGGACACCACTCCCTCTAAGGCAAAAGTCCACTACACTGTGCTACTGATTTTAAAAATTGTTTGATACTGATGTGAAAAATTTAGGAAAGTTATCATAATAGGCATGGTGAATTTTTTTCATGTATGGTATCAATCGATTCGTTTTGTTGTGAGGATCAAATGTCTATATGGGGCCAATTGCGTTAAAGCAACACAAATGTCAGAAATGAGACTTAAAGTCCGAGATTTGCATTTGTTTCTCAAAACGCTCCTAACAAAATGACGTGCAAAAGTGACGTCACGATCACGTAGTCGCCCTGATTAAAGTATGGAAAAAATATGAAATTGCTATTTTTACAGTGAAATATTGCGTTTATGTATATGGTTGCTTTACAAATTTGGTTGCTGTAAAATGTTAAAAATCGAATGGTATCATTGTTTTTTTTTTTAATTCGCACTTTAAATTTTGCAGCTTGATATCTTTGAGCCATTTCAATAGAATTTATAAATTTTCACTTTAGTTGGATATATTGATCATTTTGCATCCTATCAACTAAATTTTATTGCATAATTCAACATGTGTCATCATGCCTATTGTGTATAGGGATTGAAACATTCCTTTACTTAAATTTAAATTTCCTATATTTTTTGTGAAAGTTTCTAGAAATTTCCGAGAACTTTTCCAACTTTTTAGGGTTCCGTACCTCGAAAGGAAAAAACGGAACCCTTATAGGATCACTTTGTTGTCCGTCCGTCTGTCTGTCTGTCTGTCTGTCTGTCAAGACCATTTTTCTCAAGAACGCGTGGAGGTATCAAGCTGAAATTTATATCAAATACTCAAGTCTACTGTCCCTTAGAGCTGTGAAAAAATCAGACTTCTAAGCCAACGCAATCAAAAGATACAGCCGTTTATACCGCAAATTTCCGCACATTTTCGCTCGCAAGGGAATCAAAACCTACAGGGTACTTCCCGTGAACTCAGAATCTTGAAATTTGGTACGAAGCAACGTCTTATAGCACAGATAAAGGAAAAATTGCGAAAACCGTAAATTTTTAGTTACATCATATAATAAAATATTTTAAAGTTAATACCCCTATATACCTACAGGTTTGTACGGAACCCTCGGTGCGCGAGTCCGACTCGCACTTGGCCGGTTTTTTTTCTGGAAGTTTCCGCACCTGGCACATTATTAGACTAGGAATAGTATATTAGGTTGTCTAAGAATAGTAGACTGTACCTACAACAAGAGCATAGGCAGAGTGATGGCAGGTGGACGAAAATTTTGGCCTCTTTCGGATGAAAGAAGCCCCTGGCGTCCGTTGGCTCGTTGGGTAGACGACGTTCGGAAGGTCGCGGCTCACTTCTGTATGAAGTTGGCACAAGACCGGGACAAGTGGCGTACACGAAGAGAGGCCTATGCTCAGCAGTTGGCGATAAAGGGCTGGTGATGATGATGATGATATTTACCGCTCGGAACCGAATAATTCCCTCAGATATACCTAATGGGTATTTCTATAAGTATGTAAATCTTAAAATAATATTATTTTTAAAATTACTTTAGGAGAAATGTGTTTGTGGTTTGTTCACAAACTACCCACGCAAATACTGTACAGAATTTCATGAAATTTTGTGTTAACAGTTTATAGCGCAATAATTGGAGCATTTGCCTTACAAAAGGTGGAGTAGAAAATGTTTTAATGGTTATTGGTAGGCTATAGGGTGGTTATTAAAATACTAGATTTGAGACCTTGAGGGAGGGTGCGTTGGCCGCCATCTTGGTTTAAACGTGCCATAAGTCCGTTTTTGAACCTTGGCGCTTAAACGGTTATCAGTATGCCTAAAATGTCTATGCAACGTATGAAGAACATAAAATTGTCTACAATATTTCCATACACAATACATCTGTAAGTCTTACAGATGTAAAGATACAGGGGGTGGTATTTTATGATGAGTAATAGAACATAACGGTAACAGTAGTATTTTATGATGAGTAATAGAACATTGATTTTGTGTGTGAGACTTACTACTTTCACCCCCTCTATAAGCGCTCCAGGGGTGAATTCAACTTTTGAATATCTTTTAAAAGAGATCATTAGGATATGACAAAACTGTGGTAGAGACTTCATTTCCTTATCTCGAAGCACAAAACTTTGAAGCTAATAAATAAAATAACACTTTTTCACCCCCTGTATCTTTGTATCTGTAAGAGTTACAGATGTATTGTGTATGGAAATAATGTAGACAATTTTATCTTCTTCATACGTTCCATATAAATTTTAGGCATACTGATAACCGTTTAAGCGCCAAGGTTCAAAAACGGACTTATGGCACCTTTAAACCAAGATGGCAGCCGCGCCCTCCCCCCCATCAAGGTCTCAAATCTAGTATTTTAATTACCACCCTATAGCCTACCAATAACCATTAAAATATTTTCTACTCAACCTTTTGTGAGGCAATGTATGGAGATGATTCCCCAATGATTGGATTATTATATCCCGGAGCCATTGATATATTTATTATGTATTCTACTAGATGTGACATCTAGAACAAATTTTGTGAGCCAAGTTTGGCAGTTGACAGCTATGACAGAATCAAAGAGTAGTATAGACTTGTGGTGATTTTCACTACAACTTTTGGGACAAATAATTTCTTAGGGATGTCATCTCCTGTTACTCAATGCCCGGAGCAACATTTAGGGTAGCTTTTCCTCCATCGCACGCAGGCGAAACCGCGTAAACAGCTCGTACTTTGATTGTAAAGTTTGGCATAGCCATAGCCATTGAGTAACAGGAGATGATATCCCTAAGATTTTTTTTGACCCAAAAGTTGTAGTAACACTCTGTTCTGTCACAGCTGTCAACTGCCAAACATGGCGCACAAAATTTGTTCTAGATGTCACATCTAGTGGAATACATAAAAATCAATGGCCATAGCAATCTAATTTTAAAAACAATATAGTCCATGCAATCAAAATTTAAGTTCGACCTCGCCCGCGACCTAATATCCTCTTTCAATCAATCGAGATGCGCACGATCACGAGACGATGGCGAAATTAATTATAACTTTGTAAATAGCTCGCTAAACGTCGTCGCTTCGTAATTATTTCAATTAAATATGAGTGGGTATCGCAGGGCAAGGTTTTAAACAGCTATTAGACATGGTAATTTGTAGGGCCCAACCTGTTGTGTACCCTGCCTCTCCCTCACCTTCCTTCAGCTCCCTATGGGCCCAACCTCATATTACACCTCCCAACACAACAGGTTGGACCCTACAAATTGCCATGTCTAATAGCCGCATTAGGCCTAGCGAAATTTCCAAACCAAGCGAAGCGGGTTCCTAGAAACCTAAAATAATAAAGGCTTATTGTAAGACCTGAGTGGACGCTCGAGTTGGGCGTGCAGGGGGGCAGGGCGTGCGACTCCACGTATCTGACCGCTTCAGGGACTGCCCTGTCGGCCTTAAAGCCCTGTTACACTTTACTTTTTTTAGTGCCCTAACTAGCATCCTAATTAGGATCCTAACTTGTTTTCATAGTAAATTTACTTGCTAAATGCGGTTACACTTGACTAAATTTAGAAACTAAATCATTTAGGAAGCCAGCAAGCACAAGTGTAACGACCCCATCGCCCATTGCTTTTCGCCAGCGCAATCCGTCAACGCAGGGCAGGTTGTGGGGAGTTATTGGAGAGTAGCGAGTCCATACCTGAGCGCTTCTGGGAGTGCCCTGTCGGCTTGCCTTAGCCGGTCGTCCAGAGTGAGGGCACTGCGTTCTCGAAGGCAGATGTGGAAACATAAGTAATGAAGTTGGCTAAGTAAGGTAATATATCTACAGTCCAGTGGCACCTCTCCACCTCCGACCTTCTCCACCAGTATCAATTGCTCTTGAGCCACCTTGATGTACATAGGTTTGAGGTAGGCCCATCTTGCGTAGGGCGATCCTCTGCCGGAGATAAAATTGGATACGGTTTTTTTAGGTAGGCTTTTCATCCAATAGCCCAGTTAAGCCCTTAGTACAGCCATTCTCAAAGTGTGCTCCGCGGAGCCGTAGGGCTTCGCAAAGCCTCTGTGGGGGCTAAGCGAGAATACTTTTAATATTGAAAAAAAAAACAAAAACCAGCTCTTCTATCTGTCGAGCACATATAATCTTTTTTTTTGTAGCTCTGTCGAATATTTCGCTTTCCAAAAGGATTCCGTCACCGGGTGAATATCAATTTTCATGTTTTGCACTTGTCTCGGCATATTAACTTTTGAAGTATGCAGTTAAAACAGTCAACTTTTTTGTGGATAAAGATCAATCTAAAAAGCAATATATTCATCATTAAGAATGTCAGATTTTGGTACTTAAGGTATTTAAAAAAAATGTCAAACCTCAAAAACCTAACCTAACCTAAACCTAACCTGCGCGTCCACCACCGTGTTTTTATTTTCCAACGATTAAAAATACCCAATTTCGGGAGAAAATATACTTCCTAATAGTCTTACCATTTAGTCTGACTGTTAAATTATTCATACATTTTACAATATATTTTTTCTGGCCTATTAATCGAAAGTTATCATCTGACATATTTTGTCTCACCAAAAAACACCTAATTTCTTTGGTGTACTTGTTTCGTCTTACATTATGTTATCTTGCTACCTAAGCAATCCCTTAATATTAAGCCGGCACATTTCCAGTTGCCTTATAACGTCAAAGGAGTGTAAACCTGGGTGAAGTTAAAGTTTATCCCAAAAAATATATATATATCGCCGTTTGAGGATTTTCTGCCTGTAAGTGCCTAATTTCTTCGGGACTGAAATTTCAAGTCAAATATGATTTGTATTTTTTTATATTTTTATAGCGCATGCATGTTACGATTTACTTACTATACCTGTAAGTGTACTTGTAATGCAAATCCATCTGTTAAATAGTTAAGGATTTAAAAAATATTTACTCCTACTCCTAACTTATACACCTCCCAATCTGACAGTTTGGGCCCGAGAAATTGAAGAGCGTCTTAAAACTCTTAAAAAGAGATTTTTCGATAAAAATTTGAGTTAGAATATAGTAGAGTAGTAGAAAATATGGCTCTTGAAAATGATGTACGACCGAGAAAGTGATGTACCTACGACTCGTTCTTATAGCACCATTGTGGGGCCATTTTTTGAGCTGATTGTGTATCCTGTTGTTTATTAAATAAATATCGGTGCGATAAAATCAATATTTTCTAAT
This sequence comes from Pammene aurita, assembly GCA_947086415.1. Classification (NCBI taxonomy): domain Eukaryota; kingdom Metazoa; phylum Arthropoda; class Insecta; order Lepidoptera; family Tortricidae; genus Pammene; species Pammene aurita. The sequence goes on along the minus strand of OX352302.1, from coordinate 32,286,919 downwards.
TTCGAACAATATATGCTGCTGGCCGGCTTTTTTTTTACATTAACGCCTTTTTTTAGTACAATAACTAGAGTGGCTAGACTGGCAGTGTGCTTATACCAAAAAAGAATAGAAAATACTTTATGACATTCATGAAAGTTTTTGAGCAAACGTGGCCAGTTTGTATAAAACGGAATAACTTTTAATATACATTTTTATTTAACTTTAATTCTTATAACTAATTATATTTAATTTCAAGACTATTAGTGCAATTAAAATCATTTTATAATTTAAAAATTATATAAATTTACTTACAATGCCAAATTGCAAAATAAAAACTACTTAAAATTTCCGGACGAAGCCAGCGCCATGACAACGTGAAAAAAGGAAAAAACAGTTTTCAGGTTGACAACCGATTGCTATTGATCTAACAACGCTATTTTTTGTGATTGAAGGTAACAAAAACCCGTTCCCACCCTTAAAAGTAAAGAAAAAAATGGACAAAGCCCTTGAGATCCAGAAGGCCTGCCGGGATAACGTAAAAAATCTACAAACATACCTTACTGACCTTAAAAACTGGGAGGTTGAAATGAAACGTAAAGAGGCCGCTTTGAATGGCGAATTTGAGCAGGTTTACAGATATTTACGGTTATATTTCTTACGTTAATCACTAGCTCGTACAGTTAGCTATGTATATTAGTGTAATTATCGCGGTATTCGTAGTGTAATAATCAAAAATGTACTTAGTCTTGTCAGTGTCGCAATGTTTGAGAAACGGCGGTGTAGTTTTCTTTATACTGTTGATTTTCTATATCTCTTCATTTCTAAGTGGTCCTCGATTGCAATTGCTAAAGCAAATAAACCTTTTTGAGGTCAGGACTTACCCCCAGTGAGAAGCAAGGCCAGGAAGGAGAAACCAATCGTGGAAACAAAAAAGAAGGTGGCAAAGCGAATTCCCTCATCGGACTACAAAGCTTGGGATAACTTTGATGCTGTAAGTACTCTTAGTATTGATTTTATTTAGTTTTAATGTAGTTAAAAGCCACAGATATTCATAATAAGGGTCAAAGCTGTGATTCCTTTGTTCTGTTGCTATCTTTAGACCAAGATGAGTAGACATTGGTTATAATAATTTTAATTAAATTCAAAATATGCATGTTTTATAATAATTTATTCTGAAGGCTTTGCTGTTTTTCACCAAAGTTAAATATTTAGTTTGATGTTTTTTACATTTTATATAGACTGATAATAATGTTGCATCAATAAAAAGATCACAATGATAAATTTCATAAAGTATAGCCCTTGGACTTGTTGTAGCGAGTGATACCACCTAAGTAATTTGTACGGCTGTGTGTTTTGATGGTTATTTTATAAAATTCCAACACATTAAACCCACCCAGTTATAAATGATTATCAGTTATTTTTTGGTCAAAACCAATTGGATAACCAGTTAGACATGGGTCATTCACGAGTGAGTGCTTTAATTGAACTATATCTTTTGATTCAACTCACTGAAGATTTAACTCGCTCAGTAACTCATCTATCTCAGTGATCACAGTGCTACTTGCTCGCTCTCTTTCTCACTCATGATTTGAATGAGCCGACCGAGTCAAACAACTGACACGGTGCAATTGAGGCGAACATGCGAACAGATCCACTGAGCGTAACAAGTAATACATATCTCTGCGAACAAAAGATATGAATTAATCTTTTTGATTCAGTGAAGCATTTTGCGCATCTCTGTAACTTGTTATGAATATATTTTTTAAGGCATACCCTAACGGGAATGCAATAGTATATGAATTTTTCATCGTCTTTGCTACTTGTTACTGTATGAAATATCTCAATTATGGCATATTTCCAGGACAAGGCCTGCGAGGAAGTAGAGATGGAGGATGTGGGTCCTACATCCCTAGACAGCAAGAAGAGTCAGCCGGCCAAGATGGACAAGCTGCGACAGGAAGCACACCATGAGAAAGAGAGAGTAAGTATGACTATTAATGCACATTTCTTGGACAAGGCCTGCAAGGAAGTAGACACGGAGGATGTGGGTCCTATGGCCTTAGACAGCAAGAAGAGTCAGGTGACAGATAAAAAAGAAATGAAAATAGTAACACCACTTCTCCTTGTTATGATGTCAAAAATAGGGATCTAACTATGAGTACTATTTAAAAAACATTTATTATTCTTTAGAACAATATAAACTTTGGGCATGTATTAAATTAAAACTATTGTGAGACATACTAACACTATATGATGTGAGTGTAACGTTTATATTTTATAGTATCGCGCATGTTCTTAAAAAGGTACTATGAGGAAAGGAAGTGTGTAACACCTATGATCCCTACTGCCTAAAAATGGTTGTTTTTTAAAAGCGGCGTTGACGCGCGTTTGTATCAATACAAAAACAACATGCTTCGTTGAATGATACAGGTAGTATTCATAGGCCCTTTATATTTATTTATTTAAGCCTTCTTTTACAAACTTACTTTTATTTTTTACGTTCATTGTTATTATAATTTTTTCTCGTATCTTATGTTTGTAGGGTCCTTCCGACCTCGAATCGCCTTCTTCTAAATTTATGTATTTATCCTCCTTTTTTGTTTGTCTGTTGTTATTTCTTTCCAGTATTTCCCTATTGTTTCTATTAGGTCACTTACCCATCTGGTTTTTGGTTTGGCCACTTTTCGTTCACCAATGTTTTTTTATACCACGACGGTGGCAAACAAGCATACGGTCCGCCTGATGGTAAGCAGCTACCGTAACCTATGGACGCCTGCAACTACAAAGGAGTCACATGCGCGTTGCCGACCCTTTACAAAAAGGAGGATTCACTGTGTTGACGACTAAAGGAACAAGAAGGTCCGTCATCGTCAACACACTGGGTCCTCTTTGAGCTCTTTGGCAACCTTACTCACCAGCAGGAACACAACACTATGAGTAGGGTCTAGTGCTATTTGGCTGTGGTTTTCTGTAAGGTGGAGGTACTTCCCCAGTCGGACTCTGCTCCAGATTTGAGCGATGACATTCGCTGAACGTGCCCTACCACACTTAGCGAGATGCCATTCGCAGTGCCCATACCTCTCTTTTTGGCGTAGTTTAAGGACATACCCAGGTCCGGACGTAGTTTAAGGACATACCCCGGGTCCAATTATTGGTTTTCAACATGTCAGTGTCCTTGTCCATCTGTTCTTTGGCATCCTAGCTAGTAGCTATATGACCAGCCCAGTAAAATTTTTGTTGAGTAAGTGTTTTGCCGGATCTATAAATTTCGTTCTTCTTTTTTATCTCTGTGTTTCTTATTCTGTTTGACAACTTGATGTTGAGAACACTTCATAGGCCCTTAGACAAGTGCAAAACATTTTGGATAAAGTCGCCAACTGTTAGTGCTGTTGCAATGTTTTGCACTACTCTAGTCTATACTGAGATTTCAAATATTTTTGTTTATTTTCAGGGCAACAGTTTTGTGAAGATGGAGAAATGGGACGAGGCTATAGCTTGCTATAATCGCGCCATTGAACTAGTTACGGATGATGCTATATACTACGCTAACAGGGGACTGTGCTACCTTAAAAAGGACAGGTACATTTACCACCTAATATATTTACGAGTAGTCCGCCTCGAACTCAGAACTCGCGATTTCCTTGCAAACGAGATGACCAACAAGACCTTTATGATGATTTTTACTCGCCTTCTAGCTCCATGACCCCTTGATCGATCCTGTTCATATACGAACTCTCAAACTATATGTATCTCTGCTTCAACCCCAATAAGTTTCATGGAGATCACAAAAGCGTTATTATTAAAGTTATCGCGGCACAAACTCTCAAAATCAAAAAGCCATCGAAATGCCGAGACGTCCCAGTAGTCAGAAGTTGTTTGTAAGAACTTGCTTCACTTACGCTCTGCTCGTTCGATAATTACTGTTTTTCATACACAGATAAGGTAACCACTAGATAAGCCTTACAAGCTGACTTGGAGTCGCCACTCATTGGAGTAAAACGACTTATAAATTGCGCGGCCGTCTGCCGTGCCGTTCAGTTGCGTCCATGTTTTAGACCTGCACGTAGTGTGCGTGTATGCAAGAAAAAAAATTGAATACGTATGAAAACTATTCAAAATCCTGGCATATTGTAGTGTAAGGTGGTGTGGCAAATGTTTTTAAATGCTAAGAATCAAAAGAGTTTGAATTACATTCCACTTTTACTTCAAAATCATTTTTTTACTGAAATATGTTTCTTGCCAGCGGAGTTCATTTGAATTGGGCAATTGAGAAGTAGTTAGTATGCCCGTCTCTTTTTATCATGTTAAGAATGCAATGTGCTATTCCTTTCTTACGGAAGCACGTGTACGATAGTGATGTGCGGATGATGTGTACCGGACTTATATACCGGCACCACGTACTTTCGATTTACCAAATTTACGAAATACAATGGAAAACAGGAGATCTTTGTTTTATTTTCTTTTTTCCTTTAGTTTGAGTAGTTGGTAGAATTTAAATATTTATTCAGTCGGTAGTTTTTTTCTTCATATAGTTATAATAAATATGGGTATTAAGGGTGCCACATGAGCGTTGCTTCTATAATATACTTTCAATGGGTGTCATATGAGAGTTGTTTTAAGGAACTTTTAATTGGTGTCACATGAGCGTTACTGCCATGAGACAAGTTCAATGGGTGTCACATGAGCGTTGCTTCTATAAGGCGCTTTCAATAGGTGTCACATAGGAGTGGCTTTAAGGAACTATTAATGGGTGTCACATGAGCGTTGCTTCTAAAAGTACTTCTAATGCACAGATAAGGTAATTTCAGATTAGTCTATTATAAGGCGACTAGATAAAATTTATTGGTACGTTTTTAAAGTAAATACATATTGCATTATTGTTATTTGTTACCAATTTAGTAAACAGTAAATACCTCAGTTAACAACAACAAATCACGGTACGGTACGGTACAGTACCGTTTACTTGTAGTACACGTGTCCCATCACTACGCAACCTGGTGATAGCGCGCGGTCCTTGAAACGACCAATCGCAGCGCCGCTATCACCCACCCGCCCCTCATGCCTTCCGCAAGACTTGGTGACTCGGGCCGCGAACAAAATGAGCAACATTATTACTCTATAGGAGGTTCTCTGTGTTTTCATACCATGTCAGTGCAATCAAGCATTCAGTCTGCCTAATGGTATGCGATGACCATAGCCTATGGAAGCCTGCAACTCCATTTTATAAAACTACAAGTGACAGTTTCGTTGTTTACCTCTTTCTAACTAGTAGTCCGCCTCGAACTCGGAACTCGCGATTTACTTGCAAACAAGCTGACCAATATAACAAGACCCATGTAATGATTTTTTTCGCGCCTTCTAGCTCCATAATCCATTGACTGATCCTGCTCATATACGAACTCTTAAATTATATTGATCTCTGCTACAACCACAACAAATTTCATAAAGATCAGAAAAACGTTACTTAAGTTATCGCGGAACAAACTCTCAAAATCAAAAAGCCATCGAAATGCCGAGACGTCCCAGTAGCCAGAAGTTGTTTGTAAGAACTTACTTGCTTCGCTTACGCTCCGCTCACACTCCGCTCGTTCGATAAAATGCAACCCAGAGGCAGTTACATGCGCATTGATGAACCTTTGAAAACCTGTACACACCTTTTATGAATGCATTGATTGTTACACTTAGCAAATAAATGACAAAATGTTGTTAAATTTCAGTGACAACTGTTTTTGGTGAACCAAATAAACTAGTAGTCCGCCTCGAACTCAGAACTCGTGATTTCCTTGCAAACGAGTTGACCAATATAACAAGACCCTTTTGAAGATTTTTTTTCGCCTTCTATCTCCTCGACCCCTTGGTCGATCCTGCTCATATACGAACTCTCAAATTATATGTATCTCTGCTACAATTCCAACAAATGTCATAAAGATCAGAAAAACGTTACTAAAGTTATCGCGGAACAAACTCTCAAAATCAAAAAGCCATCGGAATGTCGAGACGTCCCAGTAGCTGAAGTTGTTTGTAAGAACTACGCTCCGCTCGTTCGAATATAGATAAAAAGATAAAAGATATTTATTCTTCAGTTTAGGCGCATTATATTGCACTCATGAACGTTAGAGAAACAAAAACCACCACCGGTTCTAACCCTACACCTCTGACCCGAGAAGTATTATGATCGGCAAGAAACTCGGCGGGACTTATTTTTTCAAAACAGTAATACACTAGTAGTCCGCCTCGGACTGAGAACTCGCGATTTCCTTGCAAACGAAATTACCAATATAACAAGACCCATATGATGATTTTTTCCCGCCTGCTAGCTCCATGACCCCTTGATCGATCCTGCTTACATACGAACGCTCAAATTATATGTATTTCTGCTACAACCCCAACAAATTTCATGAAGATCAGAAAAGCGTTACTTAAGTTATCGCGGAACAAACTCTCAAAATCAAAAAGCCATCGAAATGCCAAGACGTCCCAGTAGCGGCAGTTGTTTGTAAGAACTCACTTCGCTTACGCTCCGCTCGTTCGACAAGACCCATATGATGATTTTTTTCGCGCCTTCTAGCTCCATAACCCTTTGATCGATCCTGCTCATATACGAACTCTCAAATTATATGTATCTCTGCTACACCCCCAACAAATTTCATGAAGATCAGAAAAACGTTACGTAGGTTATCGCGGAACAAACTATCAAAATCAAAAAGCCATCGAAATGCCGAGACGTCCCAGTAGCCAGAAGTTATTTGGTAACTTGTTATTGTGAATTCCTGTATTTGTTTTTCCCTTTTCGTCTAGCCTCCACCAAGCTGAAACTGACTGCAGTACAGCTATCCGCCTCGACCCCACATACGTAAAGGCTTACCAGCGACGAGCCACCGCGAGGGAACGCTTAGGGTCCCTACGAGCAGCCTCACAGGACCTCAACGAGGTCCTCAAGTTGGAGCCTCATAACAGCCAAGCTAGGAAGCAAATGGATGACCTTAAGAACAGAATGGGGACTAAGGGGGTAAGTGTCGAATCATTTTCAGGGACTTACGGGGCCAAAGGGTTCCTAGTAGGATAGGGTTCCTAGCAGCCTCGCAAGACATCAACGAGATCCTAAATTTGGAGCCCCATAATTCACTGGCTTGGAAGGAGATGGATGTCCCTTGGAACAGATGGGGACTATGGGGTAAGTTCTGAAACCCTTTGGAATTTGAAGAGTATTACTAAGACGAGCTGTCTCAGGTTACAACTGTCACTACTGATCCTAATAGGCGTGTCCACACCAGTCGCACAGGAAATTGCCGCGCGAGGCGGCTCGGCTAGTGTGGACGTGCCTCGGCCGAGGCGGCGTGCATATTTGCCTCGGCCGCGGCCGATAGGCTCGGTGTCGGCGGTATTTCGGCACGCTCAAAGGCGCCTCAGTCGTTTGCCTCGCGAGGGTCTGGACGTGTTTATTTGGTGCGCGTGGTTATTTTGTTCCGTGCAAAACATTGAGCAACAGGAGATTAAAATAATCGAGCTGATTAGATGAACTTTTATTTGTTTACTTAAGTATTACCTTTACACAATCCTTTAGATGTTATAAGATGGCATCACACTTTACTTCTGGTACAATTTTTGATATTGATTGTTTTGATATACGAAATAAATATTGGAGACTGGTGTAAGAGGCCCCGGTTGTCAAGTATCGTACAAGCACTTTCTCCCTAACGGTGATCGATTCTCTAAACTTTGTATCTTGCCTTTTTAGTTTTGTATTTAATTGTAGACACAACAAAAACTCTATTTGTTCTTTTTCAATGCGTCCAATATTAGTCTCTAATCCAGTTTCTGTTAATTCACTGTACAGCCGGTTTCCGTATTGGGATCCAGAGTTATATTATATAATGGGCTCACCCAAAATCTCCTTTACTTTACTTTTGCCGTTTCTTTTATAGCTTTAAAAAGCAAACTAAAAGTAACAAAAACCACGGCAGTAATCACATGTGACGCCATTTTGAACAATTTGAACAGCTGACAGAGGGCCGCCATCTTACCGAGCAATTTGGCTCGGGCTTTCCTCGCGAGGCAAACTTCCCTACTAAAAATGTACATGAGCACGCTGCCGCGCGAGGAATAGTCGTTTGCCTCGCGCGGCAATTTCCTCGCGAGGCTGTGCGCCTGGTGTGGACACGCCTAATAACCTTGCATGTATAGTTAGAATATAATAAGACGACAGACTACGGGCCAGCAACCACAATTAACAGACTGATCGACGTAATTCAGCAGATAACTTTGAAAATTTTCATACATACTACAAAATTAACGAACGTTTCGGCGATGACAGGCGGTTTGGTGCAACTGACACTAAGTAACAGTGAAATAGGTAACCTACGGAGCAAAAGCAGCACTAAAGGTAAGTTTCAATGTCACTACCAGCCCGGCTAGGCCACAGAATAAATAATAGTATTTCATACAGAACGGCCACGCTACGCCCCGCTCCGAACTGAATGACCTTATCCCGCGGCGGCTGATTGGTAGGGAACTAGTAGGCTAATCCGTCAGGTTGGCAGCGCATCGATAAAAAGCAAAGTGTCGATGTACTCGTATTGTCAAACGTCATTACGTCAACGGAAACAGCACCCTAAGACGCACGCACACATTGAAGCGTGTACAGATGTGCCATGCACACAAAGGCGCTCAAACGAGTTTTATAGTATGCCGTGTCCGCCCTGTGGCTAGGCTCTCCACTACTTGTTACAACTATTAGAAGAGTGGTTTACTATCACTATCAAACCCCATTTTAAACTTATGAAGTCTGTTGACCGGTCGAAACATCCTTATATGAAATGCACCTTTTGTTGTTGCGGCCAGGAGGCAGCGGACGATAAAGCTCAGGAGGTAAGTAGCAACTCTTAGTTTCAGGCTCTGGATTCGTGACGTCATAATATATTAGCAGGTGTCCACTTCTGAACTAAGTGACACCAGCAACTTTCATTCACATCGTGCGCCTTGGTCTGACCAGATCCACAGTTAGCGAGATGATATTCGCAGTGCCCATACCTCTCTTTATATACACCGTAGACCCTTATAACTAGAAAGATTTTAACAGTGTATTCCTGATCACATTTAGATACTAAAATGTCCTATAAACTTTTCTGGAATACTCCTAGTTTCAGAGTTAATACCAATAAAATAAAATAATAGTACATTACTGCAGAGGCCGTGAAGTAAGGGATTTAAGGACGAGATTGTGGTAGACGAGGCCGGATAAATCGAGTCCTGCAATCCCTGTTCCGGCCAAGGATTGTATAGTGCTTTTCTCAAACAATGTAAGAAAATATTATAATTAAAATAACTGCTAAGTAATCAAGTAAATAAGTTTAAATTGCCGCCTTTTTTATTTTTAGGGTTCCGTAGTCAACTAGGAACCCTTATAGTTTCGCCATGTCTGCCCGTCCGTCCGTCCGTCCGTCCGCGGATAATCTCAGTGACCGTTAGCACTAGAAAGCCGAAATTTGGTACTAATATGTATATCAATCACGCCGACAAAGTGGTAAAATAAAAAGTGGAAAAAATGTTTTATTAGGGTACCTCCCCTATACGTAAAGTGGGGAGTGATTTTTTTTCGTTACAACCCTAACGTGTGATATATTGTTGGATAGGTATTTAAAAATGAATAGGGGTTTACTAAAATGATTTTTTGATAATGTAAATATTTTCGGAAATAATCGCTCCAGAAGTAAACAAAAATGTGTCCCCCCCTCTAACTTTTGAACCATAAGTTTTAAAAATATGAAAAAAATCTCAAAAGTATAACTTTATAAAAACTTTCTAGGAAAATTATTTTGAACTTGATAGGTTGAATAGTTTTGAAAAAAAATTACAAAATAATTTCTGAACTAAATTTGTAATTTAACCGTATAAGCAGTATTTATTGTACCTGTAAATTCTACAAAATCACAATGAAATGACGTGCTTTCAAATAAAGTAAAAACGGTGAAAATCGGTTCACGCAATAAATAATTATCCCATAAAAATCATCTTCCATACTTTAAGCTCGCGCGCAATAGTTTACTTAATTTGCCGATAGATGTCGCTGTACGTGGAACGCATATGAGCATATCCTACATGGCGGTGTTATTTTAACTCTTAAGTGGTGACACTTACTGTGACGGACGGAAAACTACGGAACCCTACACTGAGCGTGGCCCGACACGCACTTGGCCGGTTTTTTAAACTTGACATTTGAAAAAGCTATTCGAGCACCATGTTTAACCGCTTATAAATTTAGTACCATAGATTTCGTTTTTTCTTTTTTAATTTTAATGTCGCAAGTATACTTACAGAGAGAGTGGTCGTTGGCTGTATGTAATATTTCCTTTGTCAGTCTAACCTTAGTGAGCAAATTTAAAAAGTTAGAGCAGCGGACAATAATGTACGTCTCATACTAACTCCCTACATTACTTATTAAGGAGCCATAAATGACCAACTTCATGTCTTCATTTCGTGACATTAACGCATACATTTCGGAGTATGTTTGAGAAAAACATTTTTTATTATAACTCAGCCCAAAACGCCTTTTTGATGGCGATGGCGTTGTTGCCACTATTGGGCATAGTTTATACGTCCTTATTGACATATATCAAAGTGACAAGGAACACTTTGCAGTAATAATTTTTTTACAAAAAAAATGTGCTTATTTGTTTTAGGCGATAATTTAAATAATAACATTTACTTTTCATGTGCAAAAAAACATAAAAAAAAATTTTTTTGGTGAAATTGACCTAAAGTCACATAATATTTTTTCCCTCTCTTGGTCTCAGAAATTCGTGGTTAAGATCTTTCTGGTTATTCGAGCCCACGGTGTATACAGGGCGATGCGTCCTTAAACTACGTCCAAATTGATTTCGCATTCTTTTATTCCAGCTCAAATCAAAGTCGTCACCAAACTCCACCCCAACAGCTGAGACCAAAACTTTCCCAAAGACCGGGCAGCCCAAGATCATACAACTCCATGATGAACCGGTTAAAGAAGTCAAAACCCCGAGCGAAACGGAGAGGTGGAGAGATGGCATCGGAGAAGGCATCACCGTTATTAAACCGGTCAAGAAACCACCGCATTTGAGGTCTAAGGTAACATTCTTGCAGATGAAACTGATGTATTCGCTGTATTGCCTGAACCTTGAATAAGGATGATGACACATGTTGAATTTCGTTATAAAATTAAGTTGAATGGATGCGAAATGGTCAATTTATCTCAATAAAGTAAAAAATAAAAAAATGTATTGAAACGGTTCCAAGATAAAAGTGTTCAAAATTTTACGATTTTTTTAAGGTACGAAATTAAATAAAACAATGACACCATTGGATTTGTCATATATTACTGTAAAATAAATTGTACAGCAAATATATACATAAAGACAATATTTCACTGTCAAAATAACAACTTCATAATTTTTCCATACTTTGAACAGGGCGACTATGCAATCGTGACGTCACTGTTGCATATCATTTTGTTAGGAGCGTTTTGAGAAACAAAAGCGAGTGTCAGATTTTGAATCTCATTTCTGACTTTTGTGTTGCTTGAACGCAATTGGCCCCATATAGATCCTCACAACAAAACGTATCGATTGATATAAATGAAAACAATTCATCATGCCTATTGGCGACTTCGAGATATTGAGCTACCGACAGTGACTCTCTCAGAAACATCACCAGATGGCACTGTCGTTGGGATTTTACCTACAAAAATGGTTGCCTACGAGTTCAATTTATTTATTTCCTCCCAACAAAACGGAGACGATATGTGGTGAGAGATGGTCTCTTGTTTGTGAGTTTGTGTGTTTCTGCATATGAATAACAAAATATTTCTTATACAATACTATATTAAACTAATTAAATAAATAAAAACAAGAAACCTACCTAACTTAAACTATAGGCGCTAAAGCAAGATTGCAGATATCCCCAATCCCGCAGCCACCTGGTAGGGTGCCCATAAGGCTGGCTGCGCGTTCCCTCGTTGAATGGCGATTCCAATACGCTGAGCGAGGAACGAGCCAGCCCTACGGTTACCAGTGGAGCGAGTGAGCATATATATGACAGCTTTTTGAATAAATTTCTAAATCGTTTAATTTTTTTCTGAGTTGTAAAAGTTACAAATAGGTATAAAAAACTAATATGCAACCTAAATAATGCCAACAACGATATCAACCAAGATAATTTCAATCCATACTAATATTATAAATGGGAAAGTGTATGTGTATGTTTGTTTGTTTGTTTGTCCGTCTTTCACGGCAAAACGGGGCGACGAATTGACGTGATTTTTTAAGTGGAGATAGTTGAAGGGATGGAGAGTGACATAGGCTACTTTTTGTCTCTTTCTAACCCCCCACTTCCCTAAAATGGGGGGTGGAAATTTGTATGGATCATTACGCAATTTTCAAGGTAGAAAGCTAAAAATTGGTATGCGGACTATTTGTGTGCGGTTTATTCTGTTCCGAGTTCTCTTCTGTGTTTTAAATCAGGAAAGGGGAACCGTGTTACCCCGAATTTAACGCGAGCGAAGCCGCGGGCAAAAGCTAGTAGACCATACATGAAGTAATTGCTTTTCTCTGGTTAACCCTTTTACCACCAACGTTCAGTGTACAGTCGCCATCAAATATATCGGAGCGGCCACGGTACTCAAAAATATCTGAACATGCACTTTTTCGCCTTGACAATACAGGCGTTTTTCAGATATTTGTGACCACCTTGGCCGCTCCGATATATCCGATGGCGACTGTACGTGACAACGCGTACAGCTGAAAATGCATCTTTTCTCCATCGAATAAGGTTTACTATCAATAGCTATGTGAAACAGACGTGGTTAAAAAGTGAAATCACTCTTGACCTACGTGTTTTTTTACAGAGGGCCCTAAAATCCGTCCCAATCCACGAGATACCCCTGGGCAAGACAGAGCCCGAGAAGCCTCCGACCAGAGTCCAGATCGTAGAATTAGAAGACACCCGCTCCCACGGAGACACTAACAACAACAACTCTAACAAAACTAAGACACATGTCCTAGATAGCGCGGGAGATGTTAAAGTTATTGAAGACAAGGTAAATAGGCATGATGACACATGTTGCATTATGCAATAAAATTTAGTTAATAGGATGGAAAATGATCAATATATTCAACTAAAGTGAAAATTTATAAATTCTATTGAAATGGCTCAAAGATATCAAGCTGCAAAATTTCTAAATTTTACGATTATTTAAAGTGCGAAATGTAAAAAAAAACAATGATACCATTCGATTTTTAACATTTTACAGTAAAATAAATTGTATAGCAACCATATATGTACATAAACGCAACCTTTCACTGTAAAAATAGCAATTTCATATTTTTTCCATACTATAAACAGGGCGACTACGTGATCGTGACGTCACTTGTGCACGTCATTTTGTTAGGAGCGTTTTGAAAAACAAATGCAAATCTCGGACTTTAAGCCTCATTTCTGACTTTTGTGTTGCTTTAACGCAATTGGCCCCATATAGACATTTGATCCTCACAACAAAACGAATCGATTGATACCATACAGTCCATACATGAAAAAAATTCACCATGTCTGTTCTGTGTGTATAATGATTAATGATTATCGTAAAACACCTCGGGGAAGCACTGGCATCTCGCTGGAATAGATCCCTGTCCAGTGTTTTAGGCTGGCTCAGGGCCCGTATAACTACCTCTATAATTAGAGCGACGAGCATGTGCATCCGAGGTACCCGCCATAAATGGAAGCCAGTAGCAAAACTCTTTGGCTTCGATGATGGTGCTGCGCTTCCACACTCCGACTGACATTTTATATTTATTGCTTAGTTCCACCGAAATATGTTTTATTTGTCTGTATGTTTACCATTTGGTCAATAAATGATTGCATTTATATAAAAAAAAAAAAAAAAATGATTATACAATACTTTCAGTTACTAAAAATGCCATCTGACCTAGCAGCTTTAAACTGGCCATTATAGTGATTCTGATTAGTTATGTTTCCTTCACTAAAGAGTAACTAGTAAATACCCAATTACATTGTTTCTTATGAATCAAGGTTGGAATCTACGATCTCTGGCTTGTGGCACTTGTTTTTAGATTATTGAACGAGCGTAAGCGAAGTGAAGTTCTTTCAAACAACTTCGGCTACCTAGACTCTGTGCATTTCCATGGTTTTTTGATTTTGAATAGCTGTCGCGCGATAACTTTAGTAACGTTTTTTTGATTTATATGAAATTTGTTGGGGTTTTAGTAGAGCTTAATACAATTTGAGAGTTCGTTCATGAGCATGATCGATCAAGGGGTTATGGAGCTAGAAGGCTCGAAACAATCATCATTAGGGTCTTGTTATATTGTTCACTCGTTTGCAAGAAAATCGCGAGTTCTCAGTTAGAGGCGGACTACAAGTAATCTAGAATTTAAAACAGTGCTCGCCATGTCGAACTTTACCATATTTAGTCCGATCGTGTCAACTGTTTACTAGCTCCCATTCACCAATTATTTATCTTATAGAGCACAGAAACAACTAGTCCAGCATCAGATAAGCTTCTCCAATACCTGCCGGAGAAGGAATTCAGTAAAGAGAACATGGTACCTCCGGTTAATAGTGTGCAATTTATGCAAGAGTGGAAAACGTTCAAGGAAAATAAGCGGGCCAAGTCGGATTATTTGAGTGTAAGTATTTTTCGAGAGATTTATTTTATGCTCTCCGTCTAGACGGAGACGGAGAGCTTCTGGAAGCTTCTAGAACTGATGGAGATAAAAGTCAATAAAGAAAACATGGTACCTCCAGTAAAAAGAGTGAAATTTATGCAAGAGTGGAAAACATTCAAGGTAAATGATCGGACCAAGTCGGAGTGTTAAGTGTAAGTATTTTTCAAGAAATTTATTTTATGATCTCTGTTTAGAAGCTTCTAGAACTGATTGAGAAGGAAGTCAGTAAAGAGAACATGGTACCTCCAGTGAAATGTATGCAAGAGTGGAAAGCATTAAAGGTAAATGATCGGACTAACAAGGAAGGGTACCCAACTGTCCGACTCCGATTTGATTCATTTTGATATATGTTATAGAGTAGTCTAAAATAACGGACACGTATTTTTTTTTAGCTGCCCAAACTCAACCTGTTACGAGAAAATGGCCTTCAAAGTACTGAAAATTGACCAAACCTTCTAATTTCTGAGAATAGATTTGTTCAAAAAAATTGATAATTAATTACTGGTTTTGTTATATGTTGGAGAACATGAATAAAGAATGGGGACGTGTTTTGTCATTTCACCACAAACTCATTTTTTATATAAAAAAAACACATGTCAAAGTTTCATAAATTTCGTCGCTACACTCACTTCCTTATGGTTATTTTTTTGCTTAAAAACTTTTTGGTCCATGATCTCATGGTTTATGCTTCTGAAAAAAAAAAAAAAACAATTGGCGGTTTTAAACTATTATAAAAAAAACTGAACTTTTTATTATTTTCATTGCCGTTGTCGTATCTTCAATTTCAACCTACAACCAACAAAAACCTATTTAAAGTACCTAAATAAAAGATGAATTTAAATACTCCAAACACACTATACCATACTGTTTATAGTACAGTGATGAACATTCTGACATCAAACGTAAACCCATATGTATCTGATGAGTCATTATTTTCACTTTATGATGTAAGTATACTCATACATATGCTTTATTGTTATTCAAATCAAATTGGTTATGGCGGGGTTGATTTATTTTTGTATTTTATTTCAGGTTAATATTGTGAAAAAGAAGTTATCCTTACTAAACTTACCAAGAACTATTTTATGTCAAATATTTTTTGACCTGATTCCCGATTGTGAATTAATGCTTTCTGAAGAAAATATTATTTTGTGCCGAAAATGCACAGTTTGCGGAAATAATAATGATTTTGGTTACAAGCACCCCAAACAGTTATTGATAAGCGATGTCTTTTGCAAAAACTGTATTGAAAATTGTTATATCGAGTGTGGACATTATTATAACTGCACCTGTGTTCAATATGTTCAGAAAAAATGCGGAGGCGTGTATTATACGTAAATAAATGAACGAAAGATATTTTGATATATCGTTTTACTTTATTTTGCATTAACTTGTTTGTAATATAAGCATTCGTGTATGAATACAAAACTTATAATGTTAACTTAAAATAAATGGTTTAAATTGACATCTGTAATATGTTTCTTTGAGTATGCAAATAAAACTTAACCTCTTCAATTAAATCCATACTGATTTTACCATTCAGTTTTTATATACAGTGTGTACCTTTAGAGTCGACTTTACGATAATAGACCTTATTGTACACATGAAGCAATGAATAAATGAAATGAAATGAAATTAATGTTAAGGTGGTTTTCCACCGGCCGGGCATGGATTGAATTGAATTTTTTTGGAACGCTACATTGAACCCAATTGCTTCAATCCATGCCCGGCTGGTGGAAAAACCACCTTTACACATAATGATTAGCAATTGGCACATTATATTAAATTTCGTATGTATAGCATAGGTGAGTATCGTGATAAAAATGAACTATACACAACTGTTTCTTGCACCATGAGCACTTAATAAATGGATCCTCATTGCAGGCACAGTTTTCTTCTGTTAATTGATGAAATGCAAAATCTACAGGATTTTCAAATTCGCACTTATTTTCTAGATAGCCACTTTTATACCAGGCATACTTAAACATGTTTTTGTATCTAGGTGATGATAATTGATTATGCGTTAGTGATTGTAGTTTGATTATCTCATTTCTCAAATGGAGGTTAATATTGTAATTATGTAATATTACACTGTCAGAAAACTGTCTCACACAATTTTTCCACACTCTAAAACCAAAAACATCTAACGGTTGGATTTGTCCGATTGTTCCTTTCGGTATAGTCTTCGGTATTACTATTTTATTATCAGGTGTTTCATTTTTAACAGTTTTTGTGTCATGTCCAGTCCATGAATCTAAAAGAAGTACACTTGTTTTGTCTGATTTCGGAAGGAATACTTGTTTGAACCATATTTTAAAATGTTCTGTAAATATAAACACATTTTAATTAATTTATTAGAATTATTATACAGTTATGTACATAAATATTTAAAGATTCAGAGTACATATGTTATCATTTGCATAAGAAAACCATTACCTGAAGTAAGTTTGCCAGATTTTGACGCAGTTATGAAAACATTTTGTGGTCTATACAAATTTTTTTCAACAATTGGTCCAAATGATCCACTTGCTTCTTTTAAGACAATAAACAATGGAGACAATAGTTCACCGTCAGCACTGATAATTGGTTGTATAGTATAGCTATGCGTAGTTGAATTTATAGATTGCACAACACATTCAACTTTCTTTTCACCTATAGTTGCTAAGGTTCTGCCAGAATGCAACTCCAATAAAAATCCACTCTGATCCGAATTATAAACATTTTTTGGTCCGTACCTTTCTATCAGTGGCTTTAAGTCGTTTAAAAAAATTGTCGCTGACTCTTGTATGTTGTCGCAGTTATCTATTGATTTGCGGGTAGTAAATTTAGTTATTTTTCTCGAAACAATACAATGGGCTTTTTTAAATTTTAACAACCACCGTTTTGAAGCCCGGAAATCAAACTGATTACTACACTTTAGTTGCTTATAACATTCTAAGGCCCATTTTTTGAGATCCCTATCGTGAACAATATACCCATTATCAATAGCAGTTCTAAATGTATCATAAGTGAATTCTCTAATTTTGACCAGTTTGTCTTTTCTCGTTCCGTCTGTATCTACATGATCAGCCCATCGTTTCAACTGTCTCGGAGAAGAAAGTTTTCTAAATGAATGTTGTACCGACTTAAATTTCAGTTTTCTCTTTCCGCCCTCATTTTTCCAAAAGTTTACGGCTTTAATTTTGTATTGAATATCCACATCCATTGCTTCATTATTTACAATTAGTTCAGTTTCATCATCGTCGTCGGTACTATAATTATCATATTTTGATTTGTTGAAGTCTGTGTCTAGGTTTTCCAAATCGAGTGAAACTTCTTCAGTTATGATTGTATTAAATTCATACATAGATTCCAAAAGCAGTTGCTGTAATTTTTCATACAAACAAATTTCTTGTTTGGTAATTGGTGTTTCTACCAGTCCCATCGGTTGAAAGTTTTGAAAAAGTAAATTTAGAACGTTTATTGGATTCACAATCATTTTCTCTAATGTTAAAATATTATATACAACAATACATAAGTATTACCAAAATGCACTTTAACATATTTGTGGATGGAAATCAACAGCGGTTATCGTTTATAAGTGGATTTTATCTATTTTCAATGATATTAGACAGATAAACAAATATTTTTTTTTAAATTCGCAATATTCAAAGTTATCTTTTATTCACTTTTAACAAGTTTTTGTTGAAATTGAAGATATGACAATGGCAATGAAAAGAATAAAAAGTTCAGAGTTTTTTTTTTATAATAGTTTAAAACCGCCAATTGTTTTTTTTATTTTTTTTTTCAGAAGCATAAACCATGAGATCATGGACCAAGAAGTTTTTAAGCAAAAAAATAACCATAAGGAAGTGAGTGTAGCGACGAAATTTATGAAACTTTGACACGTGTTTTTTTAT
This sequence comes from Pammene aurita, assembly GCA_947086415.1. NCBI lineage: Eukaryota > Metazoa > Arthropoda > Insecta > Lepidoptera > Tortricidae > Pammene > Pammene aurita. The sequence continues at coordinate 32,268,327 of OX352302.1, read as the reverse complement.
ATAAAAAATGAGTTTGTGGTGAAAGGACAAAACACGTCCCCATTCTTTATTCATGTTCTCCAACATATAACGAAACCAGTAATTAATTATCAATTTTTTTGAACAAATCTCTTCTCAGAAATTAGAAGGTTTGGTCAATTTTCAGTAATTTGAAGGCCATTTTCTCCTAACAGGTTGAGTTTGGGCAGCTAAAAAAAAATACGTGTCCGTTATTTTAGACTACTCTATAACATATATCAAAATGAATCAAATCGGAGTCGGACAGTTGGGTACCCTTCCCTTATAAGTCAGATTATTTAGTGTTAGTATTTTTTAAGAAATTTATTTTATCGACTCTGTCTAGAAGCTTCTAGACCTGGTGGACAAAGAAGTCAGTAAAGAGAACACGGTACCAGCGGTTAATATTGTGCAATATAAGCAAGAGTGGAAAACATTTAACGGATTTTAATTTGAAGTGTAAATAATTTTCAGAAGATGTATTTTGTGGTCTCCATCTAGAAGCTTCTAAACCTGCCCTTGAAGTTTCAACAAGCTGGTCAATTGACAGTAGATCATTAGGGTAAAAAATCAGTCCATGTGTCTATCCGACCGTCTTAGGTGTAAAAAATGTATAATGTATACTTATGTGTATTATGTAACTTGCTGAAAAAGCTTCTGTGATATAACCAGTCCTTACTTCAGTCTCACTCAAACTAGCTACTTAGATCATTTCGTCTAAATCTGTTCGGCGGTTTAAGCCTGAAGAGGTAAGAGACAGACAGGCAGTTAATAGTATTTATAATATACTAGCGACCCACCCTGGCTTCGCACGGGATAAAAAATGGTTATTGTGGGTTATCTCTAAGAGATATACATATAGCATCGCGGACTTTTTTGTAGACCTTTTTAAGGTGTACAATACTGTAGTACATTATTTTGATCTATCTCGTAGGGTTCAGCCAGCGTTTGCAATGTAAGCCCAAAAAATGTGTTTATTTAGGACATCACATCAGAAACCTCTAAAATTATTAGTGTTTCTCTACTATATTATGCATGTATTATACATACAAACCTTCCTCTTGACATGAAAACCGCATCAAAATCCGTTACGTAGTTTTAAGGATCTAAGCATACATAGGGACAGACAGCGGAAAGCTACTTTGTTTTATACTTTGTAGTGAATAGTACGGATTTTTGTAAGGCATTAAAAAAAATCTCATACGTTTTTTTAGATTATAGACCCTTCGAGGATCCCGTCAATATTCGCCAACGCCCTAGAAAGCCCTGTCCTCTCGGAGTTCCTGCGACTCCTGCACGATGACGTCACGCAGTTCTCTCACCACGGCGTGACGTCATACCTGCGCGGGCTCAGCAGCGTCAAGCGGTTCTCGGCCTTGGCCATGTTCCTGTCCGCCAACGACAAACAGAGTGAGTACCTACGATTACGAAAGCGGCTGCCATCTGACCTTCCAACCTCTGGGTAAACTAGACCTTATGGTCTAAGAGCTGGCCACGTCAGATATGACACAATAATGAGAGCAATGAAACCCATTTAGTAAGATTGCAATACTATCCTTATTACTAGATCCGGGGATCTGGCAGCTTTTAATGGGTGGATGTCAGAGTGACATACTATCAAAGTTTTTGAATTGGAAAAAAGTAACACCAAAATAGGTAAAAACGGCCGAAGTTATCTTATTTATAGAGGACTAGCTTTTGCCCGCGGCTTCGCTCGCGTTAAATTCGGGGTAACAAACCATACAAACTTCCACCCCCCATTTTAGGGAAGTGGGGGGGGGGGGGTAGAAAGAGACAAAAGTAGCCTATGTCACTCACCATCCCTTCAACTATCTCCACTTAAATAATCACGTCAATTCGTCGCCCCGTTTTGCCGCGAAAGACGGACAAACAAACACACACATACACTTTCCCATTTATAATATTAAAAAACAGTGCTTTATATTTCGGAAACATAAACAGCAGGCGACAAACTATGAATTACATTATACGTCGTTTTGGACTACTTTCCCCCATCAGAAACTTTTGGCAATGCTATGATCTAATATATATTACTGCATCAAAACTAGAACTCTAGTATTTGTATTCTTAAAGTGGTTTGCATTATTTGACCTCCACCAAAATATCTAAACATGCACTTTATCGCCTTGACAAGTCGTTGTTCAGATATTTATGACCACCTTGGCCGCTCCGATATATTTTATGGTGACTGTACTTATTGATAACCCTAGCAATTTGAGTATTTTTTACGCTAGCTCGGGCATTTGCTTTTGGAAATGTGTAGTCGTAAGTGAAGTCAGTTATTTTTTGTTTAAAATTGATATAACATGTCTAAGAACCAGAAAATCTGCTTTCAAATAAAAAAAAAGTAAGTGACGGTGCCACGGACAGGATATAAACATTGCGTTTAAACTTATAAGTCTTATATTATAATTATAACACTCCGTTTTAGTAATTTTAATCCATGAAAAAAATACAAAAGGCGTCCAGTTTAACTGCGATAAAAGTTAAAGGTTTATTACAAAGTGATTTTCATTGATGTCTGTTGTTATTATTTAACGGCCTCCTAGCCTAGTTGGTAGAGACCCTGCCTACGAAGCAGGAGGTCCCGGGTTCGAATCCTGGTCAGGGCATTTATTTGTGTATTTATCACAGATTTGTTCCTGAGTTGTGGATGTCTTCTAAGTATTTATTTATATATATATATATATATCTATTATACCTGTTATCTGTTTTATTAAATAACAAACATACAAATCATTACAAACAACTATAAACTAAAACTTAAATACTTATAAACAAAATAATTAACTCTAAAATAAGACTAAACTAAAACTAAAGTATATCTAAATACGGCCCCTGCGGCATGGTACCGAAGATGCTGGCAGCATTTCCTCGCTGGATCGCGAGACTAATTCGTTGACCCAGATAGCTGCCAGCTCTTCGGTCTCCTGTAGTATCTCTGAGTCTCTTCGACAGGTCTTTGAAGAGACTCAGAGCGCTAGAGCCCCACGGACCAAGGGTCTCGACGCCGAATGGGGCAAAAATATATTCGGCGCCAAGACCACTATATTTTCCCACCTTGGCTTTTTCGGCCGCCTCTGCCGCTACCGCTGCCCTCAGGGTGGTTCGGTGGAGATGTGACGGGGCCAGTGTGTCTACGCAGGTTGCATCCCACACCAGCACCCGTCCCATAGTCCACGGAATCAAAGTCATACCGTCCGGTCTCCTGCCGTCAGTTCTAGAGATGCCGGCTGGCTCTAAAAGAGCCGGCACATTAACTGATGCAAGAGACCGGCGGATGATGTCATTAAGGGCAGCATGCCTTGAGAAGCGGCCCGCACTTCTTTGGCAGGAAAGTCCGTGGTGACCCAGATAGTTCACATCGGTTCCGCAGGGGCAACGATGTGGAGCGCAGACCGGGACCCCGAGACGGAGCGAAACTGAAATACGAAGGGTATCGGGGTCTAAAAAGGTTCCCACATTTGGGGACGGATGTGCTTGCAGCCTATATCCGGCTTCCCTGGTACTGGCTGCTAGGAGTCTAGCAGGAGTTATCTGTTATATTGTACATCTGTTACATGTAAATCTACACCCATATTCTGCGTTCGGAAACCGAATGTAATTACCAGAGGGCGGAATTGCTCATGGCAAAAATCAAATGTCAATAGAGTTGGAACGTTGAATTTTATCGACTTTTTCAGTTATCGATAAGTCACCTTTTACATTTCTGACTTTAACATTAACATTAAGCTCTTTGATTAGATAAAAAGTAAATTGCATGGCAGTTAACTGTCATTTCTGCCACTAGTCTTTTTGCAACTACGAGGGTTGCTACTTATATATCCGGAAACAAAAAAACAAACAAACGTACACGGCTGAAAATGGTTTTATTGTTTTTCAAAGTATTCCCCTTGATGACCTATGCACTTTTGCATTCGCGTGAACCAATTTTTAAAGCACTTCTGCCACTCCGCCTGAGGTACCTCCATAACGTGTTGTTTGAATGCGTCGACAGCATCTTCAGCGGTCGAAAATCGTTGACCGCGTAATTTATTCTTTATATTTGGAAATAAATAAAAATCGTTGGGTGCCAAGTCAGGGCTGTACGGCGGATGACCCGTTAATTCCACATTTTGACCCTCCAAAAATAGAGTTGTTTCGCGTGACGTATGACAGCTGGCATTGTCATGATGAAGAATGATTCTTCGTCGCTGGTTAGTTTTACGAATTTGTTCAAATACTTCCGGTAAGCAAATGGTCGTGTACCACTCTGAATTAACCGTTCTACGGTTTTCTAGTGGCACTGTAGCTACATGGCCATTAATACCGAAGAAGCAGGCCACCATTTGTTTCAATGTACTTTTTGCACGAGTAACTTTCGTAGGGTTCGGCTCATTTTGAAACACCCATACCGTTGATTGTTGCTTCGTTTCGGGATCGTATGCATAGATCCAGGATTCGTCACCTGTATAGATGTTATAAACGGCTTTTGAGTCACCACGGTTATATTTTTTTTACATTTTATTGCACCATTCGACGCGAGCATCTTTTTGCTCTTTTGTTAAGTTGTGGGGTATCCAACGCGAACAAATTTTTTTTACAGCCAAATAATTATGTAATATGCTATTAATGCTGGTCATAGAAATACCCAGAGTCGCCTCTATCTCGCAGTACGTAACATGTCGGTCGTCCATTATAAGTTTTCGCACAGCCTCGATATTTTGTTGTACAACGACCGATTTCGGGCGACCTGCCTTAACTTCGTCCGTAAGCATACTACGTCCACGATTGAACTCACTAAACCAGTGATACACAGTAGTTTTAGATGGGGCTTCATCACCAAAAGTTGAAGTTAGTTGATCCATGCACTGTTGTTGCGTTAAACCACGCCGAAAATCATAATAAATCATAGCACGAATATTTTCACGAGTGAGTTCCATTCTTGCTGCGAGATGACATTTAAAACCCGTCAAAAACAAAACACGAGCGTTAATAAGAAAGAAAAAATATACCGGCCAGTACTTAAAAAAGTTCAAATTTTACCATGGAGGTCAAATATGCTATTTAAGAAGATTGTAATCCCGGTTTCCGGATATATAAATAGCAGCCTATGTAATTCACGCTTGTAAAAATTGGTTAATCCAAAAGGAAAAATAATTAACAAATAGATAAAGAAGTACCCTTGTCTTACTTACAACGAAAACAATGCAACAATATACTGTTCTAAATGTAAGGTTCACTTAAAGCAACTAAAAAAATATTGAGTTGAAACTCACATAACGAGTAAAACCCGGTATCGTTCTTTACCTCTTTAAACTCAGGTAAATGAGTTTAAAGAGGTAAAGAACGATAATAGTTTTTATCTATATTTGATAATATTTCTCGTTTGTTGCAACATTCCACGGAAAATAAATTATTAATAATAATCCACGTGTTATTCCGTGATGTTCATACGAAGTCTATTATTGTTTGCTTATGTATTAGAGGTTTAGTTTTGTTAATAAATAATTAAAGATACGCTAGGTAAATATAATTTCAGTTTATTCGATGGTCGATAAAATTCAACGTTCCAACTCTATTGACGTTTGATTTTTGCCATGAGCAATTCCGCCCTCTGGTAATTACCACCATTGTTGCAACCAGGAATGTAACATCTGTGTATTATTTGGGACAGTGTTGTAAAAATTTATGAAAATTCATTACCACATCGATATCGGTACCGTAATGAAAATCCCGCCCTCCTCCCCGACCACCGGCTTAATCGAGTTGGTCATGGCGGTGCAATAGCGGTCATTCTTATGGTTTTCGAACACATCATTTAGGATTTATAATATGAGTGTAGATAAAGCAGTGTATGCAACTGTACGTAATTAGGCCTTAAAACACTTGTGTGATCTTATTAAGCTTACCGTCGGGCTAGGTCGAATCGTGTAAGATTATCCTATAAGTTTCCAGTTTCTGGGTACCAAAACATGCTCTATCATATAAGCAATACGCCTATCGCCACGGCTGGTCTACCACAGACCTGGTGCGGGAAGTGGTGCGCTGTGTGTTGCATACCCGCGAGGCGAGGCGACACGTAGCGGTCATCTGCTGTGACTTATCGCGTGCTTTTGACACGGCGGATCACGCACTCATCGCTGAGAAATTGGCCCACCATGGTATCCGAGGACCAGCCTCCAAACTAATTTTATCGTTTATGTCCGACAGGGCCCAGGTTGTCGTTGGCGATGGGGGCAAGGTTGTTTCGTCCGAACTGAGGAATCTAATGGGTGTCCCTCAAGGTTCGTGTCTCTCCAACACCCTGTTCAGCGTGTTGCTGAATGACTTGCCGCAGGCAATAAAAAATGCGGACATCTTCGTGTACGCCGATGCCGTCACGGCAGTTGTCTGTGCGAATGCTGAGCGGGAGTTGGAGGTAGCGCTAAACCTTGTTATGGAACAACTGTACCAGTGGTTCCGAACAAACGGCCTTGCACTCAATAAAGAAAAAACGAACTTTATGACATTTAAGTTAAACGGACATGCAAGCCCAATCCTGAAGGTGTGTGCCGGTGGTGCCCCTATACAGCACGTAACCAGCACACGCCTTCTCGGATTCCATATCGATAGCGCACTTACATGGGAGGCTCACATTGACGAGCTATGCGGAAGGCTGGGGCGCGCGTGTTTCTCGTTGCGGCGGCTATCGAGCACAGCTGGAAAGGGCGCAGTGCGAGGTTGCTATTTCGCGACAGTGCACTCGCTCCTGACCTACGGTGTGGAGCTATGGGGCCGCGCATCTGACTGGAGACGCGTTTTTAGCATGCAAAAACGCGCCGTCCGCGCGTTGGCCGGGAAAGCAGTGGACGCCCCAGTACATGACCTTTTCCGCGATCTCAAGATTCTGCCCTTACCTTGTTTACTTGTAGGCCAAGTAGCAGTATTCATGCGGGAGAACCTAGACATGTTTAAGTGCAAAGGCGTTAGGGGGCGTCCATTAATCGCGTCATATTGTATAGGGGGGGGAGGGGGTCAAGAAAAATCACCAAAGATCACCACAGGGGGGAGGGGGGTCTGGACACATATCACGTGTAATTTTTTTGTTCTTTGTGCTATACTGTATAGTGTATTATGGTCAGTAAAATAAAAATATCATCTTTTAAATGAATCAATCTGTCAAAAGCAGAGTAAAATTGCACTAGCACTATGAGTGTAAATAATATTTAATGGCATTTGAAATATTATTTTGTGAAGTAGGTTTTTAGGGTTCCGTAGCCAAAGTGGCAAAAACGTAACCCTTATAGTTTCGTTATGTCCGTCTGTCCGTCCGTCCGTATGTCACAGCTATTTTACTCGGAAACTATAAAACGTATCTTAAAAATATTTAAATATAATGTGTGTTTTTGTATGCCGCTACTTAGTTTTGTAGTAAAATTGCTGAAAAAGATATTTTAAGGACCCCTCCATGATGCACATCACTCGATAGGTCTTTCAAAATAACATTGAGGACTTTTTGTTTTTTTTTTTTTATGTTGTGAATATTTTAAGGAAAAATAACCCCGTAAGTCTAAAAAACTTGTGTCCACCCTGTCACGTTTGAACCGGATATCCAAACGATATGAAAAAAATTGAGAACATTATCGGTTTAGGAATTATTGAGTTATCTCCTAAAAACTCATTTCATACGCAGATACGACCTTTTGATATTACTTTTTCGATAGTAGGTACGAAACCGCGTGGTCCGACATGCAATTGACCGGTTTTTTTCTATTAAAGATATTTTTTTTATGTAGTTTCATTTTTAGGGTTCCGTAGCCAAATGGCAAAAAAGGAACCCTTATGGATTCGTCATGTCTGTCTGTCTGTCTGTCTGTCTGTCCGTCCGTATGTCATAGGCATTTTACTCGGAAACTATACGAAAATTTACATATAAGGTGTATTTTGTATGCAGCTACTTAGTTATGTAGTTAAATTTGAAAATAAAAAAATATTTTTAGGGGGGCGCTCCATACAGGTAACTAAATAAAATAAAAAAATTAACCAAATATCAACATGTGACACATCAATCGATAGGTCTTTCAAAATAACATTGAGGTTTCTTTGACTATTTTGTGATTAAGTGAATATTTTCTGAAATAATCGCTTCGAAAGTCAGAAAAGTTGTGTAGGCCCCCGTAACTTTTGAACCGTAAGTTCAAAAAATATGAAAAAATTTAAAGAGATGCGCCTTATTATATACTTTCAACGAAAATTGTTTTGAACATTATCGGTTCAGCCATTTTTGAGTTATCTCCAAAAAACTTCTTCCATAGGCATCAGATACGACCTATCTAAATGGAATAAGAACCAAACCAATAACAGATTTTGTTATTAGTTTGGTTCTTATTCCATTGAAGGTACGGAACCCTCCTATGCGTGGTCCGACACGCACTTAGCCGGTTTTTTACCCTTTACGTGTACGTACGTTACGTAAGTAGGTTCGCGTGTTAGAAAACTGTACTTACTTTAGTTAGCAAAAAATTACACGTCATATTGGATAGGGGGGGGAGGGGTCCTGAAAATATCACCAAAGATCACCATGGGGGAGGGGGGGGTCTAAAACAAGCCAAAAACGTATGACGCGATTAATGGACGCCCCCTTAATAAAAATTACAAACTTCGCAGCAATAAAAATCATAGTAGGTTAGTCACCGAATCACACAGACTTACTAAGTCAGAACGGTCTGTGTATTATTTAGGACCTTCCATTTACAACCGCCTGCCTGACCATGTAAGAGGTGCAGTTTCAGCTGCTGCGTTCAAGGATAAACTGAAGGAGTGGCTGCTGCAAAAAATATTCTATAACTACGACGAAATTTTTAATGTCCCTTTAACACTTTAAAGGTGAAATTGATTTTAATAATTATCTATATATATATAACTCAAAGGTGACTGACTGACTGACTGACTGACTGACATAGTGATCTATCAACGCACAGTCCAAACCGCTGGTTCTAGAGATTCCAAATTTGGCACGTAGGTTCCTTATAAGGTCTAGGGGTGCACTAAGAAAGGATTTTTCAAAATTCATCCCCTAAGGGGGTGAAATGGGGGTCCAAAGTTTGTATGGGGAAACAAGATTAGTTAGTCAATTTTATTCGAAACTTCACAGAAGTATTCCTAACAATAAATGAGTAAATACGTGTTGCAGGTTTTTTTGAGAATTCAACCCCTAAAAGGGGGAAATGTGGTGACAAAGTCTAAAAATCAACATGGGTATTGTTTCTATGGTTTATCGGGTCGCTGATTACGAAAACAACAACGATTTTAAAATCTAACGTGGCGGACGTGAAATACCATCTCTCCTGTTGGGGTGCGATGGGGTGGAAACGTCTAAATATCAATATGGGTGTCGTTTTTATGGTTTTTTTGGGACGTAAATTACGAAATTTGACATCGATTTGGAAGTTTAATATTGTGGACATGAAAGTGTTTGTGCCAAATTACAATCTAATCTATATATATATAACTCAAAGGTGTCTGACTGACTGACATAGTGATCTATCAACGCACAGTCCCCGCGACATGTTCTTTTCGTGCGTTACAATGCGTTACGTTCTTTTTTAGTACTTTTAGTACGCGGGCGAAGCCGCGGGCAAAAGCTACTACATACATAAATGTTGATTTACATATATTAATTATCATCATATTGTGATATATTTATTGTATTGACGTGTAACTTTGTTATGAATAATATATTTCATTTCATTTCATTTCATATAATATTTATTCATTTGTGGTTTTTTTTTTCAGCGCTCAACAGTCTCCTCGAACATTGTAAAACTGTAGAGAACTGCTCAGAAGACGTCATCGCAGATCTGAAGAACAAATTTGAACTTTAAGTCAATAGTCGTAAGGCCTTAGGTAGATTTATCCAATTTAGCCCTACCAGCAATTAACACTTTCGCTGCTACGCGTTGAACAAAATGATGGTTTATTATTATTACCTACATGATTTCCGTAATTTTTTTTCAGAAATTAATCTTCATTGTCTTCACTTCTCATGTTTTCTGTAATCAATAACTATTGAAAAGTTTTAAAAACCTCCGCTACTGCTGAACCGGTTTTGATAAAAACATGTTTAATATTACTCGCTAGAAAACCTGCTTTCAAATGAAAAGAAAAGCATTTAAATCGATTCAGCCGTTTTAGCGCTAACAGATAGACACCCATGAGTTTATTATTGCACTATCCTAGTCAACGGCCGTATTGATATTATTGATTTTATAGAGTGCAATATGTTTTTCACCTCAGCAGCTTGAACAAGTCTACTTCCCTGCGAAAAAAACAGTGAGTGAGACTAAGTAGCTTTTTAATTTAGTGAAGGCCATGAACTGCCACTTCATACTTCGGGGTCTATTACAAATTCGAAATACATATTTTTAACCTTTAATATGTTCTCACTACTGAGGTGAAAAGTTGTATGTGTCACGAGAGCAAAGTTATTTTACATCTCGTGTTTTTGAGTCCCTCGCTATGCTCAAGATTCTAACATAGAATCAGTCGCTTCGCTCGTGATTCAATTATAGTATCTTTCGCTTACTCGGGACTCAAAATCAACACTCGCAAGAAAAAACAACTTTCCTCTCTTGTTGCACAAATAACTATTCTGAGTCAAAAGAAAAGTTAAATAATGTAAACAAACGCATTTACCCTAATTGCTTCGCAATCACACTCTTTTAAAAAACAACCATGGTTTGATTGTCAGCTCATACACATAAACTTGTTATTAATATTAATTTCTAGTAGAAATTTCCGTTAATTACTTATATTTCAGTGAAAACGTATTTCTATAATATTTTGGCAGCTTTTTTTTGCCTAGAAACGCAGCCATATTTGTTTACCTTATTTAATGTTTCTATTGACGCTGAATTTATAGATATTGGCAATGTGTAATGGACTAAGAGCTGGCTACGTCAGATATGACACAATAATGAGAGCAACAAACCCGTCTGGTTAGATTGCTATACTATCCTTATTGCTAGATCCGGGCATCTGGCAGCTTTTAATGGGTGGAGGTCAGAAAGACGGACAAGCAAATTTTTTGAATCGGATAATAGTAATACCGAAATAGGTAAAAACTGCCGAAATTGTCTCAGTTCTAAAGGACAGGGCCTATATTTTAACATTAAAACAAAAAACAATGCGTCTTTTTACGGAAACAAAAACAGTCGGCGATAAACTATGAATTACATTATACGTCGTTTGGCACTATTTTCCCCCCAACACAAACTTTTGGCAATGATATAATCTAATTATTTATATAATTTCTCATAGTATTGCATCAAACCCAGAACTCTAGGATTGGTTTTCTTGAAGTGGTTTGCGTTCTTTGACCTCCACCACTTTACAGCTGCAAGATGTCCAGATCTAGAAATAAACATAGTATAGCAAACTAACTAGAGGAGTTTCGTTGCTCTCATTATTGTGTCATATCTGATGTGGCTAGCTCTCCGTCTATAATATCTAATGTACATACAAGGTGCTTTTCAAATTCTATTCTATTTTCAGTTCATTAAAGAAGAACTCTTTATGTAAATAACTTAAATAAGACATAAAATTAATTGAAAACTAAACCATATCCGAAGCGAAAGTGCAAAAGTAGTCTACGAGAGCTGCAAAAATATCTAAACTGTTTGTTATGATTCCTGGGGAGTTGAAGTTTAGTTAAAAGTTTTACTTTTCCTTGAAAAATATAACAGTAATAAATTAAAATGAAGTCAAAAGATCATATTTATGTTTTGTGTTCCTTTATTGTTAAAGTTGAATTAAATCAATTTAAAGTATTTCAACAACATGTCTCAACAACCTGTCGTTTTAATACATTACTGTATACGGTAAGCCGTCTCGATATCTAATTATTAGGTATTTTTGTCCATTGTTCATAATAGATTTTAAATCTATTATGTATCATCCCAACAAATATAAAGTACACTTTATATTTGTTGGCATGGTAGTATATATGGTATGGACCAAGTGATAAATAGGTCATTATACATAATGCCCGGGCATTATAATTTGTGACCAATATGAGTAGGCAATTTGATAATAACTATCCAAATCATTAAATTGCCCGGGCATTATACATAATGCCCATCCCCTATTTGTCAGAGTAATAAACTTTCGATAATAGCTATTCAAACAATTAAATTGTCCGGGCTTTATACATAATGTCTATCAACTATGGGCAGAGTAATAAAAAACATGGTCTCGTATGTTGTGTTCGTACTTTTATTTCCGACATTAGCTTCGCCAGAATTATTTCAGGCTCTTTTTATAAAATGTCCCCACTGCTGCGATTGCTTTCCTCCCCGCAACCCGTCCAATATAACTTTATTATCAACTTGTCCAATGGTCACGTAGCATTATTCATAATGACCAGACAATGTGATAAATAATGAAATTTTGATAATAATTAATCACTTGGCCTGATACAGCTGGGCATTATTCATAATGCCCGGGTATTATAAATAATGCTCGCATTAATCACTTGGTCCATAACATATACATATTGAATAGGCAATTGTCTTTATTTTCTCAATTTCATTTGAATTTGTGCATAAGTATTGTGTTTAGGTTGAATTAAACGGAATGATCCTTTAGTAATTGCTTGTTTTTATTTCCTTTAAGCCTTCATACATATGAATACCTATATTCAGAGCAATGACGCTTAGTTTAAGTGTCCGAGAGGCAATCGGATGGCGGTATTTAAGCTCCCTACGTGTTGTGGAACCATCCTGTGCAACTCGAACTGACCTACGTTGGACTTGGTTTTTCATCCTCCCCCATTCAATTTCCAGTATATTTATGTGATGAAGAATCCCTCAGAGTTGGAAGCCGGAAAAATAACGAGGGGGAAGGGGTGAGATAAAAAATAAAAACCGTGTGGGTCAGTTCGGGTTGCAGAGAGTAGGGAGCTTAAATACCGCGAGCCATCCGGTTGGTGTGATACTCCCTGGCACGACCACGGAGCCTTTTGTTATTTCTATTGCGGTACAAATTCATGAAAAATAATGTACTATTTTGTAAGTGGTCAAGTTTCACACCATTTTCGTCCATTTTATATTTTTATTATTTGTTGATTTATATATTATGTATATGAATGAATGAATGAATGAAATTATTTATTCACAAAGAACATATGGTAACATAAGATGTTGATGGGTTATATACAGTGCTTCCCTTAATATATTCAGTCTATGTAGACATGTGAAAGTCGTTTGAAAGCGAATTGATTAACAATATAACAACTATCAAGAAATAATTTTAAATAAAAAACAGTAATTCAATTATTAAAAAGTCCATAACATAGTTAAATTAGTGTAAAATTACAAGTCAATTATTAGTCAATTTAAATAGTTAGAAGTCAATATTATCAATATATAGGCCAAGAAAATAAGATTTTTTTGAAGAATTAATTCCCAGCAGGCTGGAAATCGTTTTAATACCTTCATGTAGTCCTAAATGCATGTAATCCGAGTTTGCCCAATCCCAAGAGGTGTGCATAACTTTTTAGCGAAAATTTTGCTCTCTGTCAGGTTTTTGCTTGTAGCTCGAAAACAGTACGTCCGACGGAAAATGTCATGTATATCAATATTAAAGAGGGTTAAATTTTGCCTCGAATGAGTATCTTTACTTCTAATTCGGTTCAGCGGTACAGCCGAAATCAAAAGTTATAAACCGGGAAAATGTCTCATTTAATTGAAAAACTCATATTTTGACTTCTATACCACATATCTTTGAAACAGATGACTCCTGGTGAAAAACTTATAGAATACAAGTTGAAGACAATATAATTTCACGTTATATAGACATTTCAATTTTCAAATTCAGTCATTTTGAAAGACTAAATTTGGCATGAATTCTAAAGCGGTTTTTTACTAATTCCTTCTAAGTTGCATATTTTCCATAAATATGAAGTGTGAGGCGTACATTTAATGCATTGTTACAACTAAGAACATTTAGGTGCAAATTTCTAAAAGGTACCCAATCAGAAAACTATTTATACATCGTGTTTTTTTTATTTCCGGTAATTTCAAGGGTATATTCCTGAGCTTAAATTAGGTTTATATCTCAAAGACGCCAGTGTCCTAATTAGCTCCAGTTCTGAGGTAATCGATATTTTATTAATGCCTTCTAATTGTGTAAACCTACATTTAATTTTTTTTTACTCTGAAAACCCACTACAAAATGATGCACCTGTGTATTAAGTCAAATAGGTTCAGTAGTTGTTAATTGATTCCCCAATCTGTAGGTATATTCAACCAAACAATTGAACATTATGACATGTCAATGAAATTTCGAATATTAACAATCCTAGGTACACAGGGAACATATTGTGTTGAAAATTTTATAATTGAAAGAAAAATGGAAAAATTTACCGCAACGGGCAAGATTCGAACTTGCGACCTTTCGGAACACCGGTCCGAATTTTTCCATTTTTCTTTCAATTATAAAATTGAAATTTCGATTGCAGACGTTTCTGCTTAGTACAAAATTAATATTGTCACGGACTTGATAAATACTGGACGCGGTAATGGGCGGGGCGCGCGTTACATGGTTTATGATCACGATCAGATGCGCATAAACTTGTCGAAACCTCATGCCGCGCGGTTCAGTCGTCGTTCGACCACGTGTGACGAATTTAGTGCCAAAAAACATATAATAATGCCGTGTTGTACAATTTTGTCGTGTCGTATACGAAGCAACGAATTGAAGGAGGCCCCTGGAGTAGTTGCTTTCCGCCGGTAAGAATAAAAACCGAGTATTTTACATTTTTTCCAAAAATTGTAGACTTTTATTACGACATTCACCCATTATCCGATGGTACAACAGTATTCATATCAATTGCTGGCTGGCTATTGCTGCCGGTCGCAGGATTACGCGAGTGACGCGCAATGTATTTGGAAATACGAACGTCGCTCGTCAGTCTCGTCACACGATCGGCAGCCACGTTGCTGGGCAACATGGCTGCCGCGCGCCTGCCGCCACGAGAGTGCGGCCCGTTATTTATTATCGATAATTTCGAACACATTGTTTAAGGTGTAACTTGTCTGTCCTATAGTAGAAAATAATTTTATTTCTTTCGAAAACAAAATAACGTGATTGACTGGATTAATTAATCCAATGATCAACTTATTTTATAGATACGATAACTGTAAAATGGTACTTCTAACCATACAAATATTATTAATGCGAAAGTGTCTCTGTCTGTTTCTTTTACCTTTTCACACTTAAACTGCTGAACCGATTAAGATGAAATTTGGTATGAAGATAGTTTGAGTCACGATTATTTTTAGTATTTTAGCAGACACATAAATTAGATAGATAAGGGTACATCCACAAACTACGTCAAACAATGATGTTTAAAATGACTATTTCTTTATTTTTCCCATTTTAAATAATATATTAAATGGAATCAAAGCAAGAAAAAAAAAATACAAAGTGTTTGAATGTCAGACTAGAAGACATAAAGAGTTCCTTTCCTTCAAAAAAAAGTGTACACTGTACTATGTGTATATATGTACACGATATTTGTATTTGTGATGTCACAAGAAATAAAACTCCCCCTTCCCCTTATCAGATCTCGTCACACTTTGTTGATCCCTCCGTCCCCCTTAACATCTGACGTAATTAATGGATGAACCCTTATTAGTGTAGATTTTTATTCGGCTATTAATAAAAATCGACATTGTTTTATTAATATGAGGTGTGGCGCGGTATTATGAAGTTAATTATCGATAATCGATATCGATAAAATACATATATCGACAGGCCACCATCCCTCTAATGTAAGCGGTTACGTATTTTCGTGTGTACGCATACATCAACACAGCGAATGAGAGACTGACATTTCTTTGTGTGTATCACCTCGTGCGTACTTTAATGAGAATGTGTGCATGTAAATGCCGGCTACGCTGGTTTTGGAACAAACTACAGCTGATACCGTCTCCATATACTCCGTGAATATTGTATTGTCTTAACATACAGTTACATGACTTTATAGCGGGTTCTCAGTGTAAAAGAAAAAATTACACAATCAGAAAGACGAAAAAAAAACTATCGATTACCTCTCTCAGAACTAGAGCAAATTAGGACACTAGCGTCTTTAAGAAATATACTTAAGTTAACTGAAAATAGATGTCATATACTTCAGAAAAAGTGACCAAACCCTCCGGTGTCCGAGGCCAGATACAGGCCAGACACCGGAGGGTTTGGTCACTTTTTCTGAAGTATATGACATCTATTTTCAGTTTATATATAGTAGTGTAACTACTTAAAAAATTGCAAATCAAAAAATATTGAACAAAATAATTTGATTTGCTTCAAGATACTTAAGTTAAGCTCAGGAATGTACCCTTGGAATTACCGGAAATGAAAAAAAACACGATGTATAAATAGTTTTCTGATTGGGTACGTTTTAGAAATTTGCACCTAAATATTCTTAGTTGTAACAAGGCATTAAATGTACGCCTCACACTTCATATTTATGGAAAATATGCAACTTAGAAGGAATTAGTAAAACACCGCTTTTGAATTCATGCCAAATTTAGTCTTTCAGAATGACTGAATTTGAAAATTGAAATGTCTATATAACGTGAAATTATATTGTCTTCAACTTTTACTCTATAGGTTTTTCACCAGGAGTCATCTGTTTCAAAGATATGTGGTATGGAAGCCAAAATATGAGGTTTTCAATTAAATGAGACATTTTCCCGGTTTATAACTTTTGATTTCGGCTGTACCGCTGAACCGAATTAGAAGTTAAGATACTCTTTCGACGCAGAATTTAACCCTCTTTAATATTGATATACATGACATTTTCCGTCGGACGTACTGTTTTCGAGCTACAAGCAAAAACCTGACAAAGAGCAAAAACTTCGCTAAAAAGTTATGCACACCTCTTGGGATTGGGCAAACTCGGATTACATGCATTTACGACCACAGGAAGGTATTAAATCGATTTTTAGCCTGCTGGGAATTAATTCCTCAAAACACTTTTTATAGATCTTATTTGCTTGGCCTAATATGTATTACACTGTACTAATTTCAAGATACTTATTTTATACTATTGCACAACACACGCACTATCACACATTGCACAATATACACCACTTTGTATACCTACCTACAAGTATTAACGTAAATACATTTTGCGCCTTCGAGTACCTACCTTTTTATATAGTGTCAGTTGAAACTAATGTGGCCTGGGTTTCAGCAGAATTATCAGTGCTTTGCTCGAAAGAGTGAAGCGTAAAGCTGAGCTGTGAACCCTTTTGTTTTGCTGCAACGCACACTACCATTCTTACTACCTCATCTCATGTTTTGTTACATTTTATTTTTACTTTTCAAATGATTCTTTGTGTTATTGTTGTACTTTGCTGTTGTGTGTTGCAGAATTCAAATAAATCTTTTATCTACGAGGGGGGGTTCAAAAATTCGCGAAATAAAATGATTGCAATGTAAATGAAACAATGGAAGTATTTTTCTTTTTCAATATAATTACCCTCGAGTTTAATGCACTTTTTTGATCGGGCAATTAATTTATATAAACCATCAAAAAAATATTTTTTGTCTTTGCCCTCAAAATGAGCCGAAATTGCCTCCTTCACTTCTTCATCGGTATGAAATTTTCTTCCTCGTAGTTCTTTTTTTAAATTTGGGAACAAATAATAGTCGCTGGGAGCCAGGTCCGGGCTGTAGGATGGGTGAACCAGCGGTTCGAAGCCGCACTTGTTAAGAGCAGCAATCGCAATATGGCTCTTGTGAACCGGTGCATTGTCATGTAATAGCAACACACCCTTCGACAGCTTTCCCCGCCTTTTTTCTTTAATGGCTTCTCGTAGTCTTTCTAATAGTGTTGCGTAATATGTCCCAGTTATGGTGACACCCTTATCTTTGTAGTCGATCATAAGAATCCCTTTTGAATCCCAAAAAATAGTAGCCATCAGCTTTCCAGCCGATTCTGACACCCTGAACTTTTTCGGAGGGGGTGCACCCTTCTTGCCACTGCATAGACTCTTGCTTCGACTCAGGTTCAAAGTGATGAACCCAAGTTTCATCTCCAGTCACAATTCGTTCCAATATGTGGGCAGGGTGATCTCCGCATAAGTTTATAAAAAGCTTGGACGCATCAACCCGGTCTTCCATCTGCAGCGGTTTAAGCATTCGCGGTACCCACCTTGCACTCACTTTTGTCATGCCAAGATGGTCATGTAAGATCCTTAATATTGTTGTATCTGATACTCCAACTAATGCAGCTAATTGTTTCTTTTTAAGACGAGCATCTTCTTGTACGAATTTTTCAACTTTTTGTACGATATCAGACGATGTGGCTTCAATAGGCCTTCCTGGGCGAGGGTCATCTTCAATTGACTCTCTGCCATGTTTGAAGAGGCTATGCCACTTGTAAATCATGGTTTTACCAGGGCACTGGTCGCCGTAGACAGCTACCATTTCATTCATTATAATTTGCGGAGGCTTTCCTTGCTTAGATAGGAATTTTATCACAGCACGATATTCAATTTGCTCCATATTCGCACGTTTATTCCGAAATAATTCGTGTGTAATATTTTAAAAACAAATGACGGTTTTGGCTTGACATTTGACTTATTTTTTTCTAAAGAGTTCTCATACACAATGAGCAAAAAGGTTTTGCAACATTTTACCTCCTTCTGCTTCGTTCCGCGGATTTTTGAACCCCCCCTCGTAGATAAAAGATTTATTTGTACTTTAGGTAAAAAAATTGTACCCTTACGGTTTCGGCACTGCGACATAGGGGTGTTATTCTATTTTAAGTTCAAATTTCTTAATTTTGTCATCTCGACTTGTCACCTTCTTCTGTATGCCTAAGACTTCAAATGCCTTTTTTCCACCACCAGTGCCAGAAATGAACTTTTGGAGTAAATACTAATTGAGTAAGTACATTTAATTTGCGTTACTTAAGCAAAAATATCACGTGGTCGTTCCAGGAAGGTACTCCCTGGCACGACCACGTGATATTTTTGCGTGCCAGGGAGTACCTTCCTGGCACGACCACGACCCCTATGTCGCTGTGCCGAAACCGTAAGGGTACAATTTTTTTTACCTAAAGTACAAAATAGTACTTTTTTTTTTCATGAATTTGTACCGCAATAGAAATAACAAACCCAAGTAACACAAAATAGCTGAATATTGTTTGAATAATAGGACATACCGCACCGTAAGCTGAATAAGCTAGCTGAATAATGTCTGAAACAGCGCTGTTTCAGACATTATTCAGAAGGTTTGGGCACAAATTATACAGCTTCCAATTGAATAACAGCAATATAATAGCTGTAAAATGTCTGCAAAGTGGTGAAATAGCTTAATAACACTTGAATAAAGGCTGTCAAACCCATCTATTCAGCAGTTATATTGAAGTTATTCAGCTTGTCCACCATGAACCAGTTATTAAGACAAAAGTGGTGAAATAGCTTAATAACACTTGAATAAAGGCTGTCAAACCCATCTATTCATCAGTTATATTGAAGTTATTCAGCTTGTTCACCGTGAATCAGTTATTAAGACAAAATTCAGCTTTTGATTCATATGTGTATCTTTACAGAAAATATATTCAGATTAAAGCTTGAAACTACAAAAAATGTGTGTTAAATTATAGTTTTTTATTGACGGTCTCCGCGCCATTATCATTTCCGAGTTCGTGTAGTGCAGACTTAATAGTGCCGGATTATTACAGAATGTAAATACCCCGTTTTTGTCTTTATATGACTCGAATTTCATTGCGCATACCACTTTACTGTGAATATGTATATATATTTTAATTAAAATTTTAAAGCGCCGCTTAAATAATCCACTTTTGGAGAAGTAAACAGGAACAAGGGACATAGTGCATTATTAAACTTGTTATTATTTTGTTCAGTTTAGACGTGCTAGTGCTAAACCTCAAACTTCCACAAGTTTTGCTACGATAAAAAAGTGTTTTTTTAATGAATAAACATAGGGATTCAATGTATTTTTAGTTCTTATTTAATCGGGGAGGTTAGAATACGAACAAGCGTAATGGCGTCCATCCGTGCTGAATATAAGCTGTTGCCGCGGCTTTTTTATGTCAAATTTCTGAATAAACATTCACATCAGTCGCGTTATTCAGTTACCATTTGCCTTTACCACCTCACGTTCGATATTAAGCATTAATTTGAATAATACTTCTTATTGCCCTAATTAAGCAGCTTTTAGCAAGGAAAGATAGTACATATGTGTAGTTCGAACGCTATAACTTAGGTATAAGTATTCTTCTAGTTTAGTATTATTCAGACGTAACTTTTATAACAGCATTAATGTACTCACATATACAGCTACTGGATAATGGATACGATGTAGAGCTTATTACAGCAACTAGTAACAGAGTGAACTTTTATTTAAAAAAATGCATTAAAACAGAAACTATAAACACTATTATTCAGCTTAGTATCGCCAAGAACACTGCTTTCAAGCAAATAGTAACCATCTATTACTTTCTTCTTAATAACATCTGCTTAATAACCCACAACACAGAAAATACTCAGCTATATGCAGCCACTTGCACCTTCTTGGAGCCATTAGCGAATGCAAGTGTTTTAAGCTGAATAATGCCTGATTACTATTGTAACAAACAAATTTTATTAAGCTTTAATATGTTTGGTATTATTCAGACGTAACCTGTATAACAGCATTAATGTACTCACGTATACAGCTACTGGATAATGGATACGATGTAGAGCTTATTACAGCAACCAGTAACTGTAAACACTATTATTCAGCTAAGTGTCGCCAAGAACACTGCTTTTAAGCATATAATAACCACTATTACATTTTTCTGAATAACGTCTGCTTAATATCCCACAACACCGAAAATACTCAGCTATATGCAGCCCCTGGCACCTTCTTGCAGCTATAAACGAATACAAATGTTATAAGCTGAATAATGCCTGATTACTATTGTAACAAACAACTTTTATTAAGCTTTAATATGTTTGGTATTATTCAGACGTTACCTGTATAACAGCATTAATGTACTCACGTATACAGCTACTGGACAATGGATACGATGTAGAGCTTATTACAGCAACCAGTAACTGTAAACACTATTATTCAGCTAAGTGTCGCCAAGAACACTGCTTTTAAGCATATAGTAACCACTATTACGTTTTTCTGAATAACGTCTGCTTAATATCCCACAACACCGAAAATACTCAGCTATATGCAGCCCCTGGCACCGTCTTGCAGCTATAAACGAATATAAATGTTATAAGCTGAATAATGCCTGAATAGTATTGTAACAAACAAGTATTATTCAGCTTTAATATGTAATATCAGAATTCATTCAGCGATAATTGGAATAAAGGCCCACATTTTTTGTTATAATGTTATAAGCTGAATAATGCCTGAATAGTATTGTAACAAACAAGTTTTATTCAGCTTTAATATGTAATATCAGAACTAATTCAGCCATAATTGGAATAAAGGCCCACACTTTTTGTTATTCCGAAGTTAGTATTTTCGAACACAGTTATACAAAATATATGCCACTTTAATTTGAATAAGTTGTCAGTTTTTCAACATTATTCTGCTTTTGTGTTGCTTGGGAAAGGCTCCGTGGTCGTGCCAGGGAGTATCACACATCCGGTTGCCTCTCTGACACTAACTACGCGCCATTGCTTTAATTCCACCATAATTATGAAAAAAGCTTCTATTTAGTGTGATATCTGACATCCTTGTGTTCTTATTTTTATATGGGACTGTACATAAAAAGGTACCATTACCCGGAAGGCGCTTACGTCGTACGTTGTACATATTCAATATTGGTTTCCAGCAATAAAAGCGTAAGACCATGCCGCCAAATGGTACCTTCTGACGTGGATGATCACTTATATTAAACCTCTAATATTTAAAAAAAACTGATATCCATAGACTTTCCATAGACCGTTATTCCAAGCAAAAACTGACGGCAAAGTCACTTTTGTATAATCTTTGCACCTAATAGTAATAAATAACGATGCAGTAAATAAATCCAGTTTCGTTAATGGATGCGTAGGTATTAGCTATAAAAGTACACCCAGTCGTACAGCTATCGTAGAAAATGCAACAACGTAAATGTTTTATGAGAATCTTCCTAGTACTTGCGTTATTTTCAATAGTCTACACCATCACCAGCCTTTACTTTCTCTACTCTGAAAAGATCAATATTCAGCCCGTCCATTATTACCAAACCGGAGGAGTATCTGACTTATTCTCTTGTACTCACCCAAAGAAGGGGAGATTGCTAACCTCGATAGATACAATTTCGCCGCGAAACGCTATCTTCTTTCACGAAATTACTTGTCAACGAGGTCTTCGCATTCGAGAAGCGTGCTCCGTGGAATCAGCGGCTAGAGCGAACCCTGACCGACAGGTCTTCGTAGTTTTCGCAAGATCATTAACGATACCCGAGTGTACGACTGGCGTTTTAGCTGAGCTGGCAACGATACCGAATATAAATTACTACATAGTTGATCTGAACACGTACGCTGATAACACGCCAATTAACAAAGTTCCTCTATCCCGTCTCGTATCGCTGGGTACTTGGAGTTTTGCGAAAATAAAAGAGATGTTTAATATTCTAACGATTTACAAGTTCGGTGGGACTGTGATTGACCTGGATGTTATGGTGGTGGGGTCTTTGGGCAAGTTGGGTAGTACCTGGGTGTCGCGGGAGGGTGAGAGTTTTGAATCGGCGATCGTTTCTGTTGTCAGAGGTCTGCCTGGGAAATATTATTCGAGCCTATTTTTTAGGTGAGTTGGTTTGTATTTCTGTACCACCTAGCCCCTGCTAGCACACCAAATTACTGAGGCACCTCATCATTCGCTTGCCCTTGTCCCATTTACTTGGGGTAGGAGCAGCATGACTTTTTTCCACACTTCTCTGTCGCCCGTCATCTCACCATTCACTTCCTTACTTTCACATCATTTCTCACACTAGGTATCCATTCATTTCCTAGGTTTATCTCTTCTCTTTCGAGTCTTACGTACCACCACATTCACTCTTAATACATTTCTCGATCCGATAACATGACTTTTATCCCGCACCTTCATATGCCCGTACAACTCTAGGTGTAGGTAATATTAACTTCAATATGTCGGTTATGGGTGTGCCTTCAGGCTTCCTCTTAGATATTAATTTCTTATCCGATCCATTCTCCACATATCCATTGTTTTATCCATCACCTTTATGGTACAACACTGATCCATAGAGAACAATTAAATTATCTACGCAAAATCATGAACGATTTGATCTGTATAAAATGAGCTTTCAAATCATACATTTTTCTATTGTTATTCGTGCATATGAATCAAAGAATGAATCGTCCATCTCTGTCTCATGCACCCAAAAAGGGAGGGCTGAGCCACGTAGTGTGTGACACAAAATGAGCGACGGGCGGACAGGCCACGAGGCCCAGACGGAGATGACTTCGACGTATATCTTAACGACTGGGCAGGAGTAGCCCCCAGACGGATGGAGATCAAGGGTTGCCATTGTATTGCTGTTGATGCCCCTAATAAAATAAATCACCCATCAGTAACTATAACCTAATAATATCCGGGTTATGACTTTTTAATTTTTTCGTAGCACTTTGAAGCGTCAAATCACTGTCGACTTCGGATACAGCATGGAATCGTCCGTAAAGGAATTCCTGAAGGCAATATGCAACACCTCGAACGTTCAGGAGATGACCAAGGAGAAGTGCAAAGGTATGGTGTATTCCGATCTGTGAAAGTCGCTGCAAATGTGTACTCTGTACATTTTTATATCTACTCCACTTGTGGCCATCCCTACAAACGAGAAATTCGTCAAATTTTAACACTGGCAATAAAATGTTTTGCAATCAATTGCTACAGAGGGATGAAATTTCACAGGAGAGGGATGGCATTTGGGCATATCGTTTTCCACATCATACAAAACTCATAAAACAAATGCCATCCGATTTCAATGATTGTAGGTAAGTGCGTTTTTCCTAAGTTCTCTTCCACCGATCGAAAAATTCACCTTGC
Organism: Pammene aurita; assembly: GCA_947086415.1. Lineage (NCBI taxonomy): Eukaryota > Metazoa > Arthropoda > Insecta > Lepidoptera > Tortricidae > Pammene > Pammene aurita. The sequence goes on along the minus strand of OX352302.1, from coordinate 32,244,258 downwards.
GTTCGGCTTCCAACTCTGATGGTTCGATAACTGCCCGGCCTGGGCAGATGGCAATTTGTTTCCGGTGTCTGTATGTGATGACAAACAAGCATGCTAATTTTCAAGCGGTTGCCTGACAATTTTTATTTTTATTTTTTTCTTCGCTCTTACAGGGAACCAGTCCAACCAGGAGGGATGGTATTAAAATTTTGTTATATAACCAGGGTACACAGGTAACCGCTGTTAATCGATTGCCTCGCGATAAAAAATAATGTTTAGCACCCCCCTTCTATTTCCGCTCCAGTCCAAGTTGGGTCAGTTCGGGTTCACAGGGCGGTTCCTCATCACTTCAGGAGCTTAAATACCGCGAGCCATCCGGTTGCCAAGCGGTCATTGAAACTACGCGTCATTGCTTTAACTAGTAGCGACCGGCATCTACTAGTTCTCTTTCGAGTTCGCTTTTTTCTTCCGTTGTCACTGCTACTACTACCGTCCGCGTTCTCACTTGTAACACGATCATGACATGACACACGATACAGTTTCAACTCACGCGTTTTTTCGCGACACAGTATATTGAATTAAATAACTTCCGGATCACTGAATACCAGACACTTGACAGACGAAACCGATCTTCCCGGTAAATTTTTTTATATTTAAGAATTTCAATGGCCTCTACATGGTAACAGTAGTTATAATGTTAATGACCATATTAGTTTGAAATCCTATACCTACTGTACATTTACATACAATTTTTTACAAGTACAGTGGTCCTACCTATAATGGCGCTTAGGCCCTGTGTACCTATTCCGCCATATTGAAAATCCTCCAAATACTGAATCTACAAAAAACATCCGTCATTTAAACCTGCCCACAAAATTGGTTTGTAAATATCAAACCTACCTACAAAATTTTACAAGAACGGGTTGAGAAATGCGATCTGTAGAAGAGAACAGCCTGGCAGACATGTGAAAGAGTTGCTTAAGCTGAAACGTAGACGCATTGTTCGTTTTGCTCCCTCGGTCAAAAATGTAGTCCCACTAAAGTTCACTCATATCAATAATTATATTTCAGGTTTAAGCGTATACAGTTCAGAATTCTTCACGGCTGGCAACCACAGCTGGGCCGATTTAAAGGCAACCAACGACTCGTACGTTGGGTACTACTTGTGGAAGAACCAAATAGCAACCATGCCTGTAGACTCGTTATATGCGAGTCTGGCGGGGCGGTATTGCCCTACGATTTACCGTAAATTCATGACAGTAGGCAACGAGGACCTGGACGTTATTCAGTTGCAGATGTAACTTAAATAAAAATATTTCTAGTCGACTTGCATTTTAATACTAGTAGTGTAGGGGATATCACTAGGATTATAAAATAAACCAGTACTTTACCAGTATTTACACTTGTATTCGTTAATAAATATGAATAAATTACACTATATGACAATAATATTTTCAAGACGTCTTTACAACAATCTGGTCAAGATCCGAATGGCGGCCGCAGCTGTATACCCGTCATTTAATAACATCAAAATGGCGGGAACGAGCAACAAGGAATAGTCAATTGACAGTCTTTTAAGATGATGTTAAATAAAAAGTAGTTATCCTTACAAGTTAAAGTATTTATCAATAATAATGCTTACAGCTCGGCCATCCTAATCGAGGCGAGACCCTTCGCCAAAACTTAATGAAATAATAGCTCAAACAAAATAATTTAGAGATAAATTCTGACAATAAAAAGGTAATGAATACAAACTGTTTAAATACCCATATTAATAACATAATTAGAGTTTTGGATCTTAACACATCGAATTTAATACATTTTCTCTTGTAATAAGTTAATGAAATAATGTTTTTATATTACTCATGAACATGTCAACACTTGACTGTCAGTTTCACATCATCATATTATTATTAATGATTATACAGTGTAAAATGAATTATCATCGATAATAAAGTATAGAACGATCGATAAGAAAGATAATAATAATAGCTCAAATAAGATAATTTACAGATCAATTCTGACAATAAAAGGTAATAAATACAAACTGTTTAAATACCCATATTAATAACATAATTAGAGTTTTGAATCTTAACACATCGGATTTAATACATTTTCTCTTGTAATAAGTTAATGAAATAATGTTTTTATTTTACTCATGGTCATGTTAACCCTTGACTATCAGTTTCACATCATTGTAGTATATTATTATAAATGATTATACAATGTAAAATTAACTATCATCGATAATAAAATATAGAACTTCACAAGAAGTTCACAAAGAGTTGATTACTCATTATCTTTATGATCAAGTTGGCCTTTGTGCATAAGTGCTCATTGTAAAAGTAGTACAAGTTTATTTAATTCAGTGTAAACAACAAAGGAAATAAATGATTATTCTACCGACTTCTTAACTTCATAATATATTGCTTATCGACTTCATAATATATAATTATTAGGACTTTATCATCAAGTTTGAGTATTACGAATAAGATATATCATAACAGTTAAAATTATGGAATAGTAATGGAGTTTGATATATCAATACAGCAAAGATCAAAATAATAATTCTTCTTCATAATATTTAATTACCATGACTTCATCATCAAGCTTAAGTAATACCAATAAGGTGTAACACAGTCGTTAAAATGATTGAATAATGATAGAGTTTGATATACAAAGATCAAACCAATAGTTATTTTACATGATATTTAATTAAGAAGACTTCATCATCAAGGTTAAATAATAACAATAGTGATTAAGTTTGATACATTTCTATACAGCAGCAAAGATCAAACCAGTAGTTAATTTGTAAGCGCAATTATTGTTTACGTTATTGAATAAAATATTATTAGACTGTTTAATGCATTTTAAAATTCAAATTAGAAGGAAACTTTATAACATAAAATACATACAAATAACATAATACTTATCACTTTCACATGAATATCGCACAACACCACATGTATAACCACATGATTGATACAGACCAATTTTATTAACATTCACAACGTAGTCGAATACATAACGACAGCGGAGAGTCGTGCAGAGTGGCGTGGCGTTCTGAACCACACCACTACACATGCCGTGACGACCATTATCATTCTTTCGAGAGCGTAGCGTCAGAGAAGATGTAGGTGAAGATGATGCCTTTTTTGAAGAAGAAGAATATCATAACCCTAGCCATCTCACTTTGGCGCTCCTGGGTCGGAAGTGTTCTACACCCCGACCCTCTCACCTGGGCACTCCTGGGTGGTAAAGAAATACCAAACCCTGGCCCTTTCACCTGGACGCTCCTGGGTCGTCAGTCTGAAACTTGTAACACTTTCTTTAGAAACGTGAATAATTTAGTCTTGTTATTTTCAACATATGTGATTACCTAAATATTATAATGACAATTACGTAATTGTTTATTTACGTTTTAAAAGTATAAGTTTAAGAATCAAATATTATTAACTATCTATTAAGTATTGCAAGAAATAAATGATTATATTATGAAGTAAGTAAGTTTTGTTTGATTAACGTTGGCTAATATACAACTTGACGCGTTAAGAAAAGAGTAACATTTTGGATTAAAATATATTTTTTTCAGTTTATTTTAATTTGGTTTCATTTATTTTAAGTTGAACTTCGAAGTGTTCTACTGTGGTTAGTTATCTAATAAGTATAGTGATATACGTTTTAATGTTATCTAACGTTAAGTTGAACTTCGAAGTGTTCCACTGTGGTTAGTTACCTAGTTAGTATAGTGATATACGTTTTAATGTTATCTACCGATAATTGTCTAAAAGTACAATAAGGCAATGCTAATGTAACGCAAACTTATTCTTTTGTAAGTATATTATTGACTTTGATTTTTAAAACATATAGGCAATTTATGTTGCGTTAATTTTACTTTGTCACGATTATTGAGCCGCGCTAAGATATTTTTAGTATACAAGTTTATTAATCATAATTTAACTATCATATTTGTATCGATGTTTCAATTAATTGATTAAAATGATCTTGTATTGCTGGATTCGTAACATTATCCAATGTGATAATAAATCAGTCTTAGTGGTCTGGTACTATGAACTTTGATATATTTTCAATTAATTAATTAAAATGATCTCGTATTGCTGGATTCCTAAAATGTGATAATAAATCAGTCTTAGTGGTCTGGTACTATGAACATATATATATATGTGAAATACTTATATTATAATAATAAATAACTAGTTTATTAGCGATTAAAGCAAGCTAAACATAGTGTCGTCATTATCCTATTTTTACTAGAGAAATCAGGGCCTTAACCAATGAATTGAAAAATAAAATAATTACTGAACCAGTTTCACCAATATTTAACTAATGTAAATAAGCAGTAATAAGTATGTGGTTTTGCAAAGTTTTTATTATGCAAGTCCCTTACGAACCTCAATTTGCACTCTGCAGTAGTCGCAAAAAGTTAAAACTGGATACATGAATTTAACAAACCTAATTTTGCCCTTTTGTCACTGATCTCAGGACATAACATGATAACGAATAATATTAACTATAATGTTTAATTCCTTTATTTATTCTTCTTATGTTTATTATTGTTACTATATTATTTTAACTAACTGTACAGATAATATTAAATATGTTGTTTAATTCCTCTAATTTCTCTTCTTATGTTTATTATAGTTACTACATTCTTTTAACTAACTGTACGTTTAGCTCAGTATAATAAATTCAAAAAGATTCATACAATGGACTTTTCTAAGATGCATTCAGCCATTTAGTAAAAGGGATTTGCCTGTTACCCAGCTTTCATGTTAAATGTCGTCAACGTTTACTATTAGGTTAAATGTAGGTAGGTAATTCATAGAAATAGGTATTGCACTCTATTAAATTAAAATTCTCAAACTGCATAAACGATTGAATTAACGTCTGATATTTGTTAGGCATACATACAAAATATTACAATGATAATTGATGAGCTTTAATAATAAAATAGTAAATGTACTCAGAGACCACTGCAACCACTTTTTTGACGTTTTTTTTTGATTTGATTATCTGTGATTTATTTCATTTGAGTTGTCCATACTATACATGACTACAGATGAAAGTATTGGCGTTTTACGTACACGTACAAGAGCCAAGCTCTTAAATATCTGATGATGTATATCGTTCATTCTCATAATCGTATGAAATTCAAAGTTTATTGATTACTTTCCTAAAATATTGCTAGGTATTATATTACGGTAAAACTGAATGAGAGTTTCGCACATTATTCACGTGCGTTGCGCAGGTACTTGATACATTCAAGTAGGTTTGATTCAAAGTACCGCACGTTCATCCACGTGCGTTTCATAGGTACTAGATTATTAAGGTAGGTCTGAATAAAAGTCCTGCACGTTCATTCACGTGCTTCACATAAGTAGGTTACATAGGTAAATAGATCTATTTAGGTAGGCCTGAAAAAAGGTCTGACATGTCCATTCACGTTTATTGCATTAACCCCACCATATGCGTAGTCCACTTTATACGTGTCACCTCAAACATGTGGCTTTACATAAGAATCATAAGTTTTTATTCTGCATTTGACTCTACATGTCATTTTTCGTCTCTACACGTTGTCTACATCGACTCCAAATGTGACTTTATATTTTGACACTATACGTGACTTTATATTTTGACACTATACGTGACTTTATATTTTGACACTATACGTGACTTTATATTTTGACACTATACGTGACTTTATATTTTGACACTATACGTGACTTTATATTTTGACACTATACGTGACTTTATATTTTGACACTATACGTGACTTTATATTTTGACACTATAAGTAACTTTATGTGACTCTACATATCGACTGTACATATCGACTCTACATATCGACTCTACATATCGACTATACATATCGACTATACATATCGACTCTACATATCGACTCTACATATCGACTCTACATGTCGACTCTACATGTCGACTCTACATGTCGACTCTACATGTCGACTCTACATGTCGACTCTACATGTCGACTCTACATCTGACTACATCTGACTCTACATCTGACTCTACATGTCGACTCTACATGTGACTCTACATGTCGACTCTACATGTGTCTCTACCTGTTAAATACAGGTATTGCTTGAATTAACGTTTAAATTAATTATCTAAAATAAACGTTATAACGATTATACTCGACATACTAGTTATTATAATATTCAAGCAACTTCAGTTTTATTTATTCGCGTTTTACTATCATTGGCATTTATACGCGTTTTGACTATCATTGGCGTATTCTTCTCACTCTATGATTAAATAATAACTCTCCTTTCTTTTGATATTGTGTAAAAAGGGCTCAGTTCGTAAATTTCTAAGCAATACTTTGCTCATTAGTCATTAGTGGACACAATTATAATAGATCGTCAAATCATCATGTCACGTCGATTTTCCATCAACCTCCTGTGTAATTAAAATCGGTAATATCCTTTAATTTGTCAATTGCCATTTAAACCTTCATCAGGCGAAAAATAGAGATCAATTGACATTATAAGTGATTATATTATTTATGATCATATACCTCGATAAAACAATACACACATGGGATTATATGCGTGGTAATATGCCGACGACATACACGAGATTAACAAATCTCGACTAGGCTCTTGTTCTTATTTTGTTACTTTATTTTGTATATAAACAGACATCTGAATAGTCAATGTACCCATTTAACTTAACTATTGTGATTTAATCATCAACTTTATTTATTGGATTGAATACAGTATTAAGACGAAATATGTACGGGATATAACTTGTTCTTTGACAAAGCTATACAGGCCATTTATTAATTATTGTAAATTATACTTTCTTTTCTTTACACACTTTATTTAATCACCTTGGTTCATATGATCTATCTGAAATTGATTTATACTAAATGCAAGTTAATACCAGTCTTAAGCTGTTACTTAGCTGTGGCGTGAACGATCACGTTAACTTGAAAACTTTACACTTTTATGTATATCCAAACGCACTTAGTATTAATTGACATTTAACCATAATTATTTTTAACGAAAATAATGGTTCACGAGAAGAAATAGTAATTATAAACATTTTAATAATATGAAGTGATACATAAGCGTGAACCACTTAGAGACATTGTACACACTACAGGCATTAAGGAGTTTCTAATAAATTATTGTTTCATTTCAATCATATTCATAAAGCATATTCATTTCATTACTGAATATTCCGTTGTCGAAATAATGTTATATTTGTTTGTGGTATTAATGGAAAAGGAATTTAAATTACCTTTTCCTAAGATTTATTATTATTTTCAACTTGTTTACAAATTTACTTATTAGAAAGAGATACAAAGTATTTTGAATGCAGCCTGCTTATGGCATGATATTCGTAAAATTGTTTTCAAATAATGTGCGCTTTCCAAAAAGGGTTTCATAATTGCATTTTTAAATAATATCGTAAGATATCGAAAAAATAATTTCCTTCATATGAAATAATTAATTTAAAATTATTCCCCGCAGATCTTCGAACATAAATTACCGGGTAGTATTTTAAAAGATTAATTTGACTATTGCAAAATATAAATATAAACATATATACCGTTGAGACATACTGTAGGCAAATTATACGGTTATAATAATACCAGCGTTATTTTATTCAAAATTTAAGCGAAGGTCATAAAAGTTGATTTTAAATAACAGGACATGTTTTTATGGATTGTGAAGTTATCTTTATTAGGAATGATGACAACAATATCCGACTTACTATTCTCTCTGATAATTAAACAAACATCTCCATCTAACATGTGCATATCCAAAAGAGCAACCTTTGGCAAAATGTCCATGTAAGACTAACCATATAAACCTCCGGACTTACTCCGTTACGGAAAATACAGTTTACTTTCAATTATCAATAAACATACCATCTAACATGTGCATATCCAAAAGAGTAACCTTTGGCAAAATGTCCATGCAAGATTAACCATATAAACCTCCGGAATTACTCCGTTACGGAAAATATAGTTTCACCAATCAATCTAATTTATTATTTAAAATAATAAAAAATGAAAACCTTACGATTTTGTGCGGCGTGGCAAAAATCCTGTCGATTTTTGTTAGATCCCACTGCTGAGATGTAGGGGATATCACTAGGATTATAAAATAAACCAGTACTTTACCAGTATTTACACTTGTATTCGTTAATAAATATGAATAAATTACACTATATGACAATAATATTTTCAAGACGTCTTTACAACAATCTGGTCAAGATCCGAATGGCGGCCGCAGCTGTATACCCGTCATTTAATAACATCAAAATGGCGGGAACGAGCAACAAGGAATAGCCAATTGACAGTCTTTTAAGATGATGTTAAATAAAAAGTAGTTATCCTTACAAGTTAAAGTATTTATCAATAATAATGCTTACAGTAGGATGTGCGCCACAATACGGCAACCATCCCTTAGACTCTAAACAGGGATCTTTAGCTATATTTTTAAATCTTCTTCTTCTTCTTGAAGTGCCTTCTCGGTCCCGGAGGTTGGCGATCTTATGCCTATATGCCATTCTATCTGAAGTCATGGGAATTAGTTTCTCTGTATTGTCCACGTCTAACCAGTCTTACGTTCCTTGTCCATGATATTCTCCTTCTACCACGTCCGCGTTTTCTCTCAATCTACCCTTCAATTATCATTATTATTATTATATTTTTAAATAGATACTGTTTATTTATTTGTGCGCGACTTGAAGGAAACCAACGACTTATACGTCAACGACTACTTACTGTAGATAATGAGATGGGCGTCATTCATTTGTAGTTATATCTTAAATACTAATATCATCTTATATGATTAATCGGCTTAAAGACAACCGGACCAATCAAACAGTTATCATCGTGAAAGTTATTTTATTTACAAGAGATACATTCAATCGTTTATAGATCTTTCTAGTTAGACAATAATAATTATAACACTGTTATATTAATATTGATATTCATTGATAAACTTTACTTTCAAAACAACGCAATATTTTATTTTAAATCACCAATGTTCACGTGGCGACCGAAGTAACTATCCCTGAAAGAATAAAATATTCGGTTACTATCTTAAGGCTCCCTATTCCCTAAAACGTCGAAAAACTCTATTAAGGAAAAAATCCACATAAAATGCTATTTATAAGATAGTTTGAAGTATTAGTAATACAAAAAAAAACTTTTGAACCATATTTATTATTGTTAAGTACCCAAAAATACGATTCTTACAGAAAGTGTCCTGTGAAGTGTGATTTATAGGTAATTTTGAAAAATTTGTACTAAATTCAAAAATACCACGAAAGTAATGTTTTTTTAATCGTGATAGAAATATAGTTTAACTTTGCTATGGTAATATTTTTCAGGGCAAAATATTTATAGTATTTTCGTGGAAAAATTAAATGTAACCGTGTTTTCATAGAAAATACTGGCATATAATCAGAAGGTATTTTGTCTATTATCCAAGATGAATCTTTGATTTTTATTTCCATGGCCGTCTCAAATTTAATAATAATTATTACCCTTTTTTGCGTAATTTTGAAATGAACAGTACATGTAACTGGAAAATCCGAAAAGGCCTTCCAAGACTTATTGTTAAACTTGAGGTGGAGTGTCACATATATTAAACCTCTATATTTTCAAAAAAACTGCTAGCCATGGACCGTTATTCCAAGCAAAAACTGACGGCAAAGTGACTTTTGTCATGTTCTCAATAATCTTTGAACGTAATAAATAAATAACAATGCAGTGAATAAATCAAGTTTCGTTTTGTCAACGAGTGCGTAGGTATTTGCTATACATGTTTACACCCAGTGTTACAGCTATCATAGAAAATGCAACAACGTAAATGTTTTATGAAAATCTTCCTAGTACTTGCGTTATTTTCAATAGGCTACACCGTCACCAACCTCTATGTTCTCTACTCTCAAAAGATCAATATTCAGCCCGTCCATTATTATCAAAGCGAAGGCGTATCAGACTTATTCTCTTGTACTCACCTAAAGATGGGGAGATGGCTAACCTCGATAGATACAATTTCGCCACTAAACGCTATCTTCTTTCACGAAATTACTTGTCAACGAGGTCTTCGCATTCGAGAAGCGTGCTCCGTGGAATCAGTGGCTAGAGCGAACCCTGACCGACAGGTCTTCGTAGTTTTCGCAAGGTCATTAACGCTACCTGAATGTACGACTGGCGTTTTAGCTGAGCTGGTAACGATACCGAATATAAATTACTATATAATGGATCTGAACACGTACGCTGATAACACGCCAATTGACAAAGTTCCTTTATCCCGTCTAGTATCGCTTGGCATTTGGAGTTTTGCGAAAATAAAAGAGATGTTTAATATTCTAACGGTTTACAAGTTCGGTGGGACTGTGATTGACCTGGATGTGATGGTGGTGAGGTCTTTGGGCAAGTTCGGTAGTACCTGGGTGTCGCGAGAGGGTGACAGTTTTGAATCAGCGATCGTTTCCATTATCCGCGGTCTGCGTGGGATACATTTTACAAGCAAATTTTTTAGGTGAGTTGGTTTGTATTTCTGTACCACCAAGCCCCTGCTAACACACCAAACTACTGAGGCACCTCATCATTGCCCTTGTCATAGTCATTTATTCATATAATATAACAATACATTGCGTTTGAATTTTATATTAAGTCAATTTCACATATATTCAATTACATCCCATTGTCCCATTTACTTGGGGTAGCATGACTTTTTTCCACACTTCTCTGTCGCCCGTCATCTCAACATTCACTTCCTTACTGTCATATCATTTTTCACACTAGGTATCCATTCTTTTCCTTGGTTTATCTCTTCTCTTTCGAGTCTTACGTTCCTCCAAATTCAGTCTTAATACATTTCATATATCCTCTCTTAGATATTCATTTCTTATCCGATCCATTCTCGTCACTCCACATATCCATTGTTTTATCCGGCATCTTTATGGCCCAACACTCTAATCCATAGAAATAATGAAATTACCTTCGCAAAATCATGAACGATTTGATCAGTATAAAATGAGCCTTCAAATCATACATCTATTTTTATTTGTGTATATGAACCAAAGAATGATGAAAGAACCGCGTCTGTCAGTCTCATGCACCCAAAAGAGGAGAGCTAATAGCTACGTAGTGTGTGACTCAATATGGGCGAGACGGAGATGACTTCGACGTATATTATGTTATGTCACAACGACTGGTCAGGAGTAGCCCCCAGACGGATAAAGATCGAGGGATACCATTGTATTGCTGTTGATACACCAAATAAAATAAAAAATCACCCAGCAGTGACTATAACCATAACTTGAGAATGTCCGTGCTTTTTAATTTTTTCGTAGCACTTTGAAGCGTCAAATAACGGTGGACTTCGGATACAGCATGGAATCGTCCGTAAAGGAATTCCTGAAGGCATTGTGCAACACCTCGAACGTTGAGGAGATGACCAAGGAGAAGTGCAAAGGTATGGTGTATTCCGATTTGTCAAAGTCGCTGCTTTGTACACTACATTTTTAACTACTGTTAAGGAGATACCCGTTTGAGCTCAAGATGGCGACAGCGTGTTTAGAATAGTTTTTTGTTTTTTGCTCATTTACGTAGTTCAGTGTGTAATATTGATAGCTTATTGTGCGGTGACCTAACGAACAAGTGTGCAGCTAATGAAAAATTAGTCTCATAACGCGCGTAACCTCTCGTTAGTTGAACAAACGGTTATCCGGGGTCTAGGCCACCCACGTGTTCGTAGGGAGCCTATCACCTTACAATCAGCAAGTCACGAACAACGTTGGTTTTATTTATATTACTAACTAGCCGTGCCCGCGGCTCCGCCCGCGTGGAATTAGGGCTTTGTCAGTAAGCGGCTAATTCACCCCTAATTTCTCTCCCTCCCCCTGGAGGCGGAACTTAAAGGTCTTAAAGTAAAGTTGACAGATGGATACGCTAGAGGACAGAAGTCCAGATACAATATTTTACAATTACCACTAAATAAAACTACACTTCAAAATCAATAGTTTTTTTCGTCCTTATTAAATTTTTTGACATGATTTAAATGACATAGAATATTAGTAGGTGTATATCGGACGGTACAGTACCACTTTTGTATTTATACGTCCTTGACTGTACCTATTCATATCATGTCCGTGGCAAATATCATCCAAATCGATCCTCCAGTCAAATCAGTCTAAGAATGAAAAGGTAAGAACAGGCGCGGTTGCAGCCTAAAATCTAGGGGGGGGGGGGGGGTAACTATGAAATTAGGGGGTCACGAAAGCAGAAATAATCTTTTGAGGGGGTCAGTAATGAAGATTTTTCTATTTGACGTGTACGATGGGGGGGGGGGGGGTCATGCGGCGCGATGCGGGCGTGACTCGCGCCCGATACAGCATGCGCGCAAGGAGCGTTGCTCATTCCTTCCGAAGCCAAGATTAATTAACGCTCGCACTACGCACCGCGCTGCCTAACGTCCGACTGATGTGACCCAGCGCAGCGCAGCGTGCCGCCGCGTCCGCGCCGCGCAGCGCTGCGCCCGCGCCGCGTGGACGCGCGGGGCGCGACAGAAGCGGGGCGCGACGCCGGCGGGACGCAGTCTGTTTGACGTCGACGTCGCTAACTTGTTAACATGTGCCGCGGTCGCGCCGTCTGTTTGGCCAAGCCTTTAAGGGGTGACTTCTGGGATAACAATGCAAAAAAAAACCGGCCAAGAGCATGTCGGGCCATGTTCAGTCAGTGTAGGGTTCCGAAATTGCCGCCCTGTTAAAAAGCATCCGTTCAAAAGGTCGTTTATTAAGGGATATTTGGCGGCGCTTCCGTCATTTTACTATCTGGCACTTACGTCCTATCACTATGCGTTTTTGACTGACAACTCAAAAACAGCTGAACCGATTTTATTCAATATAGATTTTAATGAAAGTACCTTTCAGTCTTCACTTCCATTATTTTTATTTTTTGGACCTACGGTTCAAAAGATGGGGGGGGGGGCGCCCTTTTTTGAAGATGAAACTATCCTTTGTCCTTTCTCGAGACCCATACTATCTCTATACCAAATTTCATCTAAATCAGTTCAGCGGTAAAAAATTCCTCACACCAACTTCCAACCTCCTTTTCACCCCCACAAGGGTTTGAAAACTATCCTATGACGTTTCTCGAGACTCAAATTATCTCCATAGTCATTGCTATCTAAATCGTTTCAGCGGTAAAAAATTCTCCATACAAACTTTCAACCCCATTTTCACCCCCACCAGGGTTGATTTTCGGGATTAAAAGTATATATTATCCTTTCCCGGGACTCAAACTATCTCTATACAAAATTTCATCAAAATCCGTTCAGCCGTTTTCACGTGATGCGCGGTCAAATAAACAGACAAACAGATAAACAGACAAACAGATAAACAGATAAACAGACAAACAGATAAACAGACAAAAATTCTAAAAATTGTTGGAACGTGTTCTGTTATCGATTCTAAGTATCCCCAGCCAACTTTTTTTCGATTATCTTCCATGTACAGACTTTCGACCCTCTTCAGCTTTATTATATGTATAGAAGATTAATAAAATCAAAAGTATATTCCTCGACATTGGCAGAATTCACCTCACCAAAAAAATATAATAATAATAATAAGTACAATACGTCGCATGAAATGGACTCCTTCCATGAACGAGAATGTCATGCGCGCCTATTATGGGGCTACAGAGGGGGGAACTAATCTGTGCGCGTATCGTGACCGGATACTTCCTCTGTTTCAGGCCCTTGAACCAACTATTGACACGACTGCGCAACGCCTATCGGATCAGGTGCGCGTCATTCAGCGGCTAAAGCGGTTGAATGACGCGACACTTGATCGGCTTCGCCTGAAGGCTCTCTCTGTTCGCGCGGCCACCACCTCGGCGCGGGATCCGCCCGCCACGTCGCCGGATCCGATGCCCGCACCCGACCTGGCATCGGGGACGCCGCGGGTTGATCTCAGTGCCGATGAGGAGGAGATCGCGAATCAGAGTGTGAGTAGTACAGCCAATGAGCAACTGAGGAGGACTTTGGAAGAGGCAATTACGCAGTATCGCTCCGCAAACACCCCTAGGCCGCGATTACCACGCTTGCCTATGAATAGACGCAATCTAGCGTTAATGGGAGCCCTAAATGATTTGCTAGATCCATTCCTGCGGACTAGTAAAGACTTAGATGATACGCACTCGATCATGTATTGCGGAGCCATCGCGGCGTGCCGTGTTGCTCGAGTCAAGTTTCCGGACGCTGAACGTGCACCTAGGACCGCCGGGCGTGTCCCCGCATGGCAGGTGCGGATCGAGCGCCGTATCAACACATTTAGGACTCTCATTGCAAAGCTGATCTGCTTCAGGGGGGGGCAACAACCACCCCCGAGTAATGCGCTTTGTGTACCACGCGTTCGCGGGGACGGATACCGAGCCCCGCGACTACATGGCCAACGTCACAGAGCGCATCGACTTTCTGAAGCAGAAAGTTTATGCATGGGCAAGCCGTATTCGCCGCTACAGAGAGCGTGTGGACCGATTCAAGCAGAATCATCTTTTCCAAAGTGACCAAAGGAAGGTAGGTATACCGACGGTGGGAGGAAACCGACCCCCGTGTGTCCGACGTGCGACTGCCGGATGCTACTGCCATGACTGACTTCTGGCGTAGCATCTGCTCAGCGCCCATTGAACACACGGAGGGCGAGTGGATGAGCGTTGTCGGACGTGAGTGCGAGTCCATCGAACCTATGGAGGCTATCACCATCAGCCCCGATGACGTAAGTTGTGCAATCCGTACGGCCCAGAACTGGAAAAGGCCCGGATGGATTGCACAACTTCTGGCTAAAATGGTTTCGATGCTCGCACGCGCGGCTGGCATCGCAATTTCAACAAGCCCTCGAGCTTGGCTCCCTCCCGCCTTCCTTAACAACTGGTGTAACCTTCCTGCTCTATAAGTCCGGTAGTACCACGGAAGCGAAGAACTACCGACCCATCACGTGCTTGCCTACACTTTACAAGCTCCTTACATCCATTTTAAGAGCAAAAATAAACGCGCACATGGTGGCAAACAACATTTTGGCCTCCGCTCAAAATGGATGTAGGGTTGGGTCCCGTGGTACTAAAGAGCTCCTCCTCATAGATATGACCATTTTTGCCAACGAGTCCGGCGGAACAGGGGGGCCCTCTCGGCCGCTTGGATTGACTACAAGAAGGCCTATGATTCGGTGCCTCATTCATGGCTGGAGAGGATCTTAGAGCGTGTATAAAATTGATCCAGCTTTAAGATCCTTCCTTGGCGCGTGTATGAGGCAGTGGACCAAGGTCCTTCGTCAACCAGGAGGCGGGGATGACCCCCCTGGCCCGCAGGACTTTATAAGGATCGAGCGAGGAATATTTCAGGGCGACAGTCTGAGTCCCCTGTTGTTCTGCCTAGCTCTAAATCCGCTCAGCAATCTGCTGAAGGATTCGGGGCTAGGTTGTCGGCTTCGGAGAGAGGGTGAAGTCATATCTCACCTTCTGTACATGGACTATCTCAAATTATTTGCATCAAATAACCGAGACTTGTTGGAGCTACTGAAGACCACTGAAGTGTTTAGTAGTTCCATCAAGATCGAGTTTGGTGTTGATAAATGTGCGGTTATGCATGTACAGCGGGGGAAAGTAGTAAATTCAACAAATGTACAGCTTTCTGAGACGATGACGTTCAGATCTATCTCTGAATCAGAAACCTACAAATACCTTGGTATGTCACAGTCGTTGGGTATTGAAGATGTGGGTATTAAACAGGCGTTGAAGGAGCGCTTCTTCGGTCGGCTGACAAAAGTACTTAATAGTCTTTTGTCAGGTGGCAACAAGGTGCGCGCCTTCAATGCGTGGGTAATGCCCCTACTCACATACTCCTTTGGCATACTAAGGTGGACACAGACCGAGCTGGATGCCCTGGATCGAAGAGTCCATCTGTTGCTCACCACACACCGTATGCTTCACCCACGCTCGTCTGTTATGAGATTGTACATCCCACGGAAGTGTGGAGGTCGCGGCTTTTTAAACGCCAAAAATCTCCACAACCGTAAGGTGTACAATCTCAGGAATTATTTCCTTAACAGCGAATGTGGGGTGCATCGTGATGTGGTGGCAGTAGATAAGGGTCTCACGCCGCTCTCCTTGGCAAACGAGAACTGGCGGAAACCTGTGGTGCTAAGCACCGAGGATCGCAAGGCGGTATGGAAGAGCAAGGAGCTACACGGGCGGTTCTACAGGGCCCTCACGGGACCCGACGTAGACCTGCTCGCGTCGGTGAACTGGTTACGATTCGGGGACCTCTTCGGAGAAACCAAAGGTTTTGCCTGTGCAATTGCAGACGAAGTTATCATGACGAATAACTACCGGAAATATATCCTGAAGGACGGTACGGTCGACATTTGTCGGGCATGCCGCCGTCCCGGAGAGTCACTCAGGCATATCATCTCCGGTTGTTCTCATCTTGCTAACGGCGAGTACTTGCACAGACATAACCTCGTAGCCAGGATTATACACCAGCAGCTTGCTCTCCTATACGGTCTTGTGGACCACGAAGTGCCGTACTACAAGTACACACCTGCGCCAGTTATCGAAAATGGTCGTGCCACGCTCTATTGGGATCGATCTATTATCACGGACAGGACTATTGTAGCCAATAAGCCTGATATCGTGGTAATAGATCGACCGCAACGCCGGGCCATGCTCGTCGACATCACCGTCCCATGTGACGAGAACCTCGTGAAGGCCGAGAAGGACAAGTCCAGCAAGTACCTAGACTTGGCTCACGAGGTAACCGCCATGTGGGAGGTTGATTGGGCGATCATTGTGTCGATAGTTGTTTCTGCGAACGGTCTCATAGCGAAGAGTCTCGACCAACACCTAGAGAGACTTTCGCTACGGGGTTGTGGTTGGATCAAGGGTCAGATTCAGAAGGCGGTTATCCTGGACACGGCGCGCATAGTCCGAAGGTTCCTCTCTCTGCAGCCCTGACCACCGGCAGCCTGGGCCTTGCTCCGTTGCCGGCGGCACCCTATGATAGGTTTTTTATAATGTTTTTATTGTTTTTGTATGTTTTAGATGTATTTTTATATTTTACTTTTATATAAATATTGTAAAAAACGTAATCTTAAGAAGAAAAATTACTAAAGAGAATAAAAATAAAAAAAACGTGGTATTTACAACGTAAAATTGTGTTTTTGAGCACCCGACATTTCGGCACAGTTACATACGCCATCATCACGGAGTAACTGACGTTGCGGCGAGTTTTAGTTGTAGTCTACCCACACACCGTAGCGATCTACCCTCTTTCGATTTCGGTTTTTTCGTCCGTTGTCACTGCTACTACTACCGTCCGCGTTCTCACTATTTACAAACAGTGTCTGGTTTCTCTAATTCAAAATATTAGAGAAACCAGACACTTGACAGGCGAAACCCATCTCCCCGGTAAAAAAATCTTATATTTAAGAATTCAATGGCCTCTTGCCTACTTGGTAACAGTAGTTATAATGTTAATGACCATGTTAGTTTGAAATCATATACTACACATTCTTTTCTGACTTTTACATACAAGTTTTTACAGTGGTTCTACCTATAATGGCGCTTAGGCCCTTTGTACATATTCCGCCATATTGAAAACTCTCCAAATACTCAATCGGCAAAAAAACATGTCATTTAAACCTGCCCATAAAATTTGTTATGTGTAAATATCAAACCTGCCTACAATTTTTTACAAGAACGGGTTGAGAAATGCGATATGTAGAAGAGAACAGCCTGGCAGACATGTGAAAGAGTTGCTTAAGCTGAAACGTATACGCATCGATCGTTTTGCTCCCTCGGTCAAAAATGTAGTCCCACTAAAGTTCACTCATAAGGATAGCCAATAAACAATAATTATATTTCAGGTTTAAGCGTATACAGTTCAGAATTCTTCACGGCTGGCAACCACAGCTGGGCCGATTTAAAGGCAACCAACGACTCGTACGTTGGCTACTACTTGTGGAAGAACCAAATAGCAACCATGCCTGTAGACTCGTTATATGCAGATCTGGCGGGGCGGTATTGCCCTACGATCTACCGTAAATTCATGACAGTAGGCAACGAGGACCTGGGCGTTATTCAGTTGCAGATGTAATTTAAATAAAAATATTTCTAGTCCACTTGCATTTTAATACTTGACTCTAAACAGTGATTTGTAGAAATATTTTAAAATAGATACTGTTTATTTATTTGTAGACGACTTGAAGGCAACAACGATTTATACGTCGACGACTACTTACTGTAGATAATGAATAGATGGGCGTCACTAATTTGTAGTTATATCTTAACTACTAATATCATCTCAAACTAGTAGTCAGCCTCGAACTAAGAACTCGCGATTCCCTTGCAAACGAACTAACCAATATAACAAGACCTTTCTGAAGATTGTTTTGCGCCTTCTAGCTCCATAACCCCTTGATCAATTTTGCTCATATACGAACTCGCAAATTGTATAGATCTCTGCTACAACCCCAACAAATTTCATAAAGATCAGAAAAACGTTACTAAAGTTATCGCGGAACAACTATTCAAAATCAAAAAGCAGTCGAAATGCCGAGACGTCCCACTAGCAGAAGTTGTTTGTAAGAACTCACTTCGCTCGTTCGACAAGAGATACATTCAATCGTTTATAGATGTTTCTAGTTATACGATAATAATGATAACACTGTTATATTAATATTGATATTTATTGATAAACATAACTTTCAAAATAACGCGATATTATATTTTTAATCATCACTGTTCACATGGCGACCGAAGTAACTCTCCCTGAAAGAAAAAAGATTTGGTTACTATCTTATCTTTTTTTTTTAATACCACGACGGTGGCAAACAAGCATACGTCCCGCCTGATGGTAAGCAGCTACCGTAACCTATGGACGCCTGCAACTCCAAAGGAGTCACATGCGCGTTGCCGACCCTTTACAAAAAGGAGGATTCACTGTGTTGACGGTTAAAGGAACAAGGAGGTCCCTCATCGTCAACACACTGGGTCCTCTTTGAGCTCTTTGGCAACCTTACTCACCAGCAGGAACACAACACTATGAGTAGGGTCTTGTGCTATTTGGTTGTGGTTTTCTGTAAGGTGGAGGTACTTCCCCAGTCGGGCTCTGCTCCAGATTTGTGCGAGATGACATTCTCTGTGCTGTGCTACCTACCACACATAGCGAGATGAGATGACATTCGCAGTACCCATACCTCTTTTTTGAGATGCATGCTGTTGTGTTCATTATACCACATGAAGTACGTTACAGCATGTAATGTTGACGATTTCGTGTTACATCATAAATAATCATAATTTGAGTCTAGTGCTATTTGGCTGTCTATCTTAAGTCTTATTTTATTATGACGTTCCAAATATGGAACATTGGGAAAAGTACTCGCGTCCCACGACACGACACAGCCATCCCAACGTCCAATTACAATTGTTCCATATATGGAACATTGGGTGCTGTAGGGGCTGGTTAGATCATTTCCCCAAAATCATAATTTACTTGAAGCATAATTTCTATTCGCATTTTTTCTATTCTTAATTTACACCAGACGTATTAATTCCTAACATGATTTTTCCATTCGCATATTTTCCCATTAGACAATTTAACCACGCACAAATATTTCTAACGGCGTTTATTCTACAATCGATTATCTTTACGTTAGCGATGTCGACGGAGCCCCGCTGCCGCGGGGCTCCTATTTCTGTGCGGTTTGGCTTTCGGCCATTAGGAGATAACTAACGAACCTAACCTACCTATGACTGGTCATTTTGCGTTCTAAACCGTTCGCGATGTAGACTAAAAGCGATATAGAGTTCTAGACTATACCGATTTAAGATAGTTGTTTCGATAATTTAATTGTCGATTGGTTAAATTGTCTAATGAGAAAATATGTAAATACGTCTGGTGTAAATTAAGAATAGGAAAAAATGCGAATAGAAATTATGCTACAGGTAAATTATGATTTTGGGGAAATTATCTAACCTCGCGCTGTAGGTACTTACAGTCTGGTCCATATCCGGTGAAACTCCGGCGTGTGCCGCAGCGACAGCAGCGCGCGCTGGCTCGCCGTGGCCAGCGCGGGCGCCGGGCTCGCGTCCCGCGTGTGGACCAGCCACTCTAGCATCTGTATTACAAACTCTGCATTTACCTACTGTGTGTGTACATCAATATTTTTATCTACACTCATATTATAAGTTCTCTAAAACGTGTTCGAAAACGGTAGGCAATGGCTAGCATTACCACGACCGATTTTACTATGATAAGCTTTTTATCTGTGGCGTAACGTAATTTTAACTTTACATGCTCAACTATTGATGTGTTATGAGTTTTGATAACATAATGTACACCTGCACGCTCCCGCGCGGCCGCAGACACGCGCCTCCCCGACCGCCGGCACAATCGAGTTGGCCATGGCGGTGCAATGGCGGCCATTCTATGGTTTCCGAATACGGCATTTTGGATAAATAATATAAGTGTAGATAAAGCAGTGTATGCAACTGTATGTAATTAGGCCTTAAAACACTCATGTCATCTTATTATGAAACTCGCCTGCGGCTCGTTTCATAAAACCGCACTCATGTTTTAAGGACCCTTATTACGTAACAGTTACATAAACTACTATTTCACTTCTCATGCTCGTAAAGTTCGACTTTAAGTCGTGCATGGACGACATAAAATCGCATTTTAAGCTCTAGGGCATAAAGTAACATTTTCAAAATAAGACAAAATATATTGCACAATTTAATTAAGCAGTAAAATTTCGTAGAACACTGAAACTTGTTCTTTTATAATTGTATATTATTTGAATTAAACTTATTCTTGCTATAATTATTTGAATTGCGTGTTTTCTATAATTAAATAAATGAAATCATATAAAATAGGAGTTGATAAATGATAATAGTTTAGAAATGCCCCGAAATGTTTTTATGACTTGGCAGAAAACAAGTATCTATGTCTAAATTCATATGTTGAAAATTAAAAAATAAATACATTAAAAAATTAATTGGTGGGAACCATTTTTGTTTTCATTGTAATATTTTTGTTACAACTTGAAATTGTTTTACGATTACCGATAAATAATTTCCTCGCAATTGAAGTGATAATTAGAGTGTAGCCCTCGTCCATAAAACCCATTTTACACCCGACTTCCTCCTCCTTTTTGTAAAGGGTCGGCAACGCGCATGTGACTCCTTTGGAGTTGCAGACGTCCATAGGTTACGGTAGCTGCTTACCATCAGGCGGGCCGTATGCTTGTTTGCCACCGTTGTGGTATATAAAAAAAAAGACTTTATAGCGCAATAATTGGAGCATTTGCCTTACAAAAGGTGGAGTAGAAAATGTTTTAATGGTTATTGGTAGGCTATAGGGTGGTTATTAAAATACTACATTTGAGACCTTGAGGGGGGGGGGGGGAGCGTTGGGAGCCATCTTGGTTTAAACGTGCCATAAGTTCGTTTTTGAACCTTGGCGCTTAAACGGTTATCAGTATGCCTAAAATGTCTATGCAACGTATGAAGAACATAAAATTGTCTACAATATTTCCATACACAATACATCTGTAAGTCTAACAGATATAAAGATACAGGGGGTGAAAAAGTGTATATTTTCTTATATCATAAGAATTTTATTTATTAGCTTCAAAGTTTTGTGCTTCGAGATAAGAAAATGAAGTCTTTACCACAGTTTTGTCATCTTCTAATGATTCTTTTAAAAGATACCTATTCAAAAGTTGAATTCACCCCTAGAGCGCTTATAGAGGAGGTGAAAGTAGTAAGTCTCACACACAAAATCAGTGTTCTATTACTCATCATAAAAAACTACTAGGCGTTGTCAGGTATAGCTATGGATCAATTAGAGTATAATTAATTTAGATTTGACAAAAAACATATATGCTTTCATACAAAAAACATTTTTTTTTTAAAGAAAGTGTTTGAAAATATTTTAATTTTTTTAAACTTCATATAACTGTCAAGTTATTATTAAAATACCGTATAGGCTTTAGCATTTTGTACATAATGCTTGAACAGTTGACTTTATGACAAAAATGTCTACGAGAAGTATAAGCTAACTTTGAAGCTAATACATAAAATTCTTATGATATAAGAAAATATACACTTTTTCACCCCTTGTATCTTTATATCTGTAAGACTTACAGATGTATTGTGTATGGAAATATTGTAGACAATTTTATCTTCTTCATAGGTTCCATAGAAATTTTAGGCATACTGATAACCGTTTAAGCGCCAAGGTTCAAAAACGGACTTTTGGCAACTTTAAACCAAGATGGCGGCCGCCCCCCCCCCCCCCCCCTCAAGGTCTCAAATCTAGTATTTTAATTACCACCCTATATCCTACCAATAACCATTAGAATATTTTCTACTCCACCTTTTGTAAGGCAATGTATGGAGATGATTCCCCAATGATTGGATTATTATATCAATCCTCGCTCGCAAGCTCGCTCGGATGGATAAACGCCTCGCGTAAAATCGTACGTTTTATGCACTTCTTGTACAATCTACTATGATTGGCCAAATGCATGTTAGCATTTACGAGGACTGCATAAACAAGGTGTAACAAAGATACTGGTGATCCGTTTAAGGAATAAGGAAACTCAAAAAGAAATGGTTTTGTATGAACGGGTGGCCGGCTGGGACGACGTGCCCCATACAAAAAAAAAATCTCGTCCAAAAATTTTTCTTAGTCGCAACACGACACCGATTATGCCCTTAAACCAGTGGTTCCTAACCTTTTCAACATTGTTACCCCTGTGACCTATGAGGAAAATTTTACCCCGCCTTTAAAATGTGATCAAAACAAACACCTCAAGCAAATACAAACATCTTTATTTATAATAAATTGCACAACAGCCTTACAATTTCAACGTATTTATACGTATAAACAACAGTTAAAAATACTCAGTAACATGGGCACCTGCTTGGAGCCAAAATGTGGTGAGATCATAATTCTGAAATTCTAATGTAACGGTATTTTTAAGGCAAGAGTGAATAAGCTATTACTGAACCGATGAGCTCTATCTTAGGCCCTGTCTTCACTTTCCATCAGGTGAGACTAGGGCCAATCGCTGGTCAGTCCCATAATAATAATAATAAAAAGGCGTAGGGATGTGACGACCCCATCGCCCACTGGTTTTCACCAGTGCAATCAGTCAACGCAGGGCAGCTTGTGGCGAGCTGTTGGAGAGTAGCGACTCCACGTACCTGAGTGCCCCTGGGGTGCTCTGTCGGATGGGTGGGACAGGTCCCCTGCCTCTGGCTTGCCTTAGCCGGCTGTCCAGAGTGGGGTCGTTAGAGCTGCGTTCTCGAGGGCAGATGTGGAAACCTAAGTGGCGAGTTGGCTATATGTTTAAAGTCCAGTGACACCTCTCTACCCCCAGCCCCCGCTCCCGGTGTTGCCCTTGAGCCATCCTTGATGTCGCTTTTTATGGGGGCCCATCTTGCGGAGGGCGAGTCACCGTCTGCCGGAAATAAAATTGGATACCGTTTTGTTAGGCAGGCGTCCGGTTTTTCATCCAATAGACCAGTAGTTAGTCCATACTCTTCACCCAATAGCCTAGTACATTTTAGACTCCATTAACTCTCAATAGTCCTTACACCATGGCGGGTGCTGCCTCTGCATGCGTCCCATGACACGGGCAGGGGCAGCATCCGCATAGTGTACCCCTCACTTTTCATTAAATTGTCGAAAGGGCCTCTGCGCGTTGGCTTCGGCTCCGCATACGCCTCCCAAAGGTCCGGAACACCATTGTTCCGTGGTGGGGAAAGACATACAAATAATAAAAATAATAAAAAAACAGTATTTTTGTTACATCCTGTATATGGGAACCCGGGTAGCCTTGGGGTTAGGGCGTCTGCCGCGAATACAGAGGACGCTGGTTCAATCCTAGCCCGGAGGCCTTGGTCACTTTTTCCTTTGTATATTCATATTCATCTATTTCATAAATGCACAAATACAATACACGTCAAAAGAAAAAATAATACTAAAATTAATACTAGTGAGCTAAATACTAATTCGCAATTTATAGTAATAAGGTTAAATATAGTCTGGCCAGCCAACGAACGCAGTAGCAATGTACATCAAACAAAAATATAGCAACACTCTAGGGCGAATCGAAAAGCAGCATTGCTCCATAGAAAAGCAGCAATGTAGATCGAACAAAATGGCCACGCTCTTCCGTAGGTACGTCAGTCATATATGTCAATGAAGTTTGTGGAGAATTTTAACTCTGCATTGTATGAAATAATTTATTTGATAACTCTGAGTCTGATACATGATATAAGTACCTATTATTTTATTATGTATGACTTCTGTATGAATTAGAATTTGCGAAGAAATTGAAATAACCAACATCTAAAAAGGACAGAAGATCGGAGGTGGAAATTATGCGGTCAAAATACAATAGTTAAGTGTTGAAAAGGTTGAAACCCAGCAAGGAAACAAACATTGATTGCTAAAATCATAAGGCCAGTCGAGGAAAACGAGGGTATCTACTAGAAAATACAACTTTTCAGCCTAGAATGGAATAAGTTTACTTAGCTGCATAATGCATATTACTCAGTAATACTCCTAATTATTATGATTTCCTTTTATTGTTTTAAGACTATTTTTTGGTACTGACCTATTGTACGAAATGTATCATTAATTAATTAATAAAACACGTGAGATTTTGGTGTTTATTTATTGTACACATTGCTGAGGTATATCAAGGGAAAACATTACAAAGACTTGTTAAAATATCGGAAGGTAGCGGAGTGCTTGGTGCTTGTAGGTAGGTACTGCTTGTTAACCCCGCTTTCTTTCGACAATATTGACCACCAAACTTTCTTGGACTTCATTTGGCACCAGTTTTACTTTAATTATCCGATTTACACTGAAAGAAAGAACTTTAAATGATAATTAAATACAAAACTCTGCATAACCTCAAAGCCACCTTTATCACACAAAATACCTGCATAAGGTATTTAGGGTACACTACCTATATTAATGTCCTAGCTGAGCTTACTTAGAAAGTACATTAATTTATTGAACAGTGGTGGCAGATAGTACATTAATAAGTAAATAATAAAAAACGCAATCTGAAACTTTAAAATGAAAGTAAACAAAACTAACTTTTTTAAATTTAAAAAGTTACATTGCCACAGATAAAACACAAATTATGCACAATTATCGAATTATTCAAAGACAGGTGATGCCAAGCCGCGATTTTTCAAATTTGCCGCGCTTTTCTACTGACAGAAATGGTTTGCCAGACTATATATATTTTTTTTTTTCTTTATTTTCACAAAGAGAGATACATCTAATCAATTTCACCTATCTGCCAAACTGCACAGCAGTTTGTTGGCAGTGCACAGCAGTTTGTATATATACAGGATGACTGGTAATTCGTCGTATTCCTTCAAGGGGGTTATTCTACAGCTTATTTGGAGTGATTAAAGTCCAGTCAAGCAGGGGTCAAAACTCATTGGTTTTCAAGTTATTCAACATTTTAGATTTTTTAAATAAATACCCGCTTTTTGACCTAAAACTAGTATTTTTTTTTAAACTACGTATTTTTCAAATAAAAAAAAAGATTTTCCGAATAGCCAATGAATCACTGATTACGTAAAATAATAAAAAAAGTACAAAACATATCAAAATTTTGCAAATAAAAGCATCAGCATGAAGTCAGAAGCTTTTGTATTTTTTTTTCAAATCTTGTTACATTTTAAGGCATAACTAAAAAAAAGTAATAACACTTCGCGTACAAATTACAGAATTTATTTCCTCAGTTCATAAGCTTTCTAAAAAGGTACAATTTATGACATTTTATGCTCATGTTTTACAATTAATAATAATAATACCAGAGCAGGTACAAAACTTAGCGTACTTGACTTTACTTGTTTGTGTCGTTTTAAACTCGCCGAAGGCATACTTTATCTCCAGTTTCTTATCTTATCTTATTCCTTGAGGTAGTAGGCACTGCAGATTGCCTTTGGTGAAACAAACAAACTGATTAAGGGTCATTAGCTAATGAGCTAATGAAGTTAAATTACTTTAATTAGTTTGTTTGTGTCACTTTAATTCTTACGGCGGGTTTTTCGCCTTCTGTTCCTTATCTTATCTTAATTTTATTGGGTGGCGATGCTTCTCATGGGGTGGGGGTGAGACTAACCAGGTTTAAATAGGTCATGTAGTAATTAATCAGTTAGTTACTTTCAACTTTCTTTCCAATTCGGACGATATTGATAACTAAGTTTTTTCTCAAATGGTTACTTACGAATTTGAAGAATACGCAGATATCATTTATTGTTACGGACTCTGTGATGGTGACGCCGCTGCAGCTAGAAGGGAGTACCAACTTCGTTACCCTAACCGCCGTTTACCTCACGTAAGCGTGTTTGGTTCATCGTACCGCCTTATTCGGGAAACAGGATCAGTTAAACGCCGTCAAGCTGATGCTGGAAGACCTCAACAATACGATCCTGCTGAAGAAGAAGAAATCATGCACTTTTTCCGGGCAGACGGTACTACTTCGACGAGAATTATGGCTAACCGGCTCGGTATGTCTCAGTGGAAGGTGTGGTTTACCCTGCACTCAGCTCGACAGTATCCGTATCATTACACTCCAGTACACGCTATTGAAGAGGGAGACCCAGCAAGAAGAATGGATTTCTGCAGATTTTTAATTAATGCTGATATCGAAGATCGCGAATACCTAAAGAGAATTTTGTGGACGGACGAATCTAATTTCGACCGTGACGGGATAACAAATTACCACAATCTGCACTTTTGGGCTCCCAAAGGTCAAAACCCAAAGAAATCAAACGAAGGAGCTCACCAACAAAGATTTTCTTTGAACGTGTGGATGGGAATCGTGCACGATAATTTAATCGGACCTTTTTTTCTGCCAGCTCGATTAACCGGCATCGCGTATGAAACTTTTTTGAGGGATGAGCTACCGACGCTACTGGAAGATGTGCCGCTTGCGACAAGAATTAACATGATTTATCAGCACGATGGCTGCCCTGCTCACTTTTACCGGGGTGTGCGGCAGTGGATGGATGAAAACTACCCAAGAAGATGGATTGGTCGAGGTGGCCCAACCCCTTGGCCAGCCAGGAGCCCAGATTTAACTCCGTGTAATTTCTACATATGGGGTCACATGAAGGCGTTGGTCTACGACAGACCGATACGTGACGTAGAAGACCTACGGCAAAAAATCCTAGCAGCTGCACAGACGATGAAAGACGGGCTTTCGAGGTGAGTGACAATCACTGAAGTACGAAGAAGGCTTCGTTCTTGCATACGCAGGCAGGGCAAACAGTTCGAGCAAGATTTATAATTTTTCCTTTTTAAGATTAAATTTTATTTAATAATGAAACTGTATTTTTCCTATTTTTCTTATTCCCCTACTTACTTACTTACCAAAGTATCACCCCGGGCAACTTAAAGTCTCAGAAGATAAGAAACTGGAGACAAAGTATGCCTTCGGCGAGTTTAAAACGACACAAACAAGTAAAGTCAAGTACGCTAAGTCCTGTACCTGCTCTTGTATTATTATTATTAATTGTAAAAAATGAGCATAAAATGTCATAAATTGTACCTTTTTAGAAAGCTTATGAACTGAGGAAATAAATTCTGTAATTTTACGCGAAGTGTTATTACTTTTTTTTTAGTTATGCCTTAAAATGTAACAAGATTTGAAAAAAAAATACAAAAACTTCTGACTTCAGATTTGCAAAATTTTGATATGTTTTGTACTTTTTTTATTATTTTACGTAATCAGTGATTCATTGGCTATTCGGAATATCTTTTTTTTTATTTGAAAAATACGTAGTTTAAAAAAAAATACTAGTTTTAGGTCAAAAAGCGGGTATTTATTTAAAAAATCTAAAATGTTGAATAACTTGAAAACCAATGAGTTTTGACCCCTGCTTGACTGGACTTAAATCACTCCAAATAAGCTGTAGAATAACCCTCTTGAAGGAATACGACGAATTACCAGTCATCCTGTATATATATATATTATATTATGTTAAACCAAAAGTCAAACGATGTCAATTCTGATTACAATAGAGCTACACAATTATAATTAAGTTAATTTTATGTCACATAATTCTCTAAGGTCAAAGAAAGCATTTTCAATTAGCCATTTTATCAATTCCTTAAAAAATTAGTTATTATTTTCTAGGGTTTGTATATACTTTGGGATGGCATTATACAATTTTGGTCCGATTACATAAGTTATTTTGGTAGACTTGGTTAGTCTGCAACTAGTCGTTGCTAGTATAGATAAATTAACGAGAGCATGGAATTGCATATGTAATTAGTAGTATTGTATGTTTCTATATTTGAATTTTCTATTTTCTCGTACTATCAGCATAAAAAGAGGTTTGTTATATATTGAAGAAGTAAATACCAAAATAATATCAGTGTCAAATTGTGAATATTATTTACGTTGTGCATATATTTTTACGTCTGATTTTATTGTATTCTCACAATTATCAGAATAATTTTGTGTCACCCCGTACGACTAAGTGTAAGTTACATAATTTTCAAAAAATATGGCAGTGAGTAATTTTGGTCCGATTGAGAGTCAAAGTAAGCAAATTATTTTTAACTGTTATAAATATTTTGAACTTGAACTGAAGAAAAATTTAAATTCCCCTTACACCGCTGCCCAGTTAGTTGAAAAAGCTACAGGTGTTTGTCTCTCTACTGTTTATAACATAACATTGTGTCTGAGAGCAATAGTGAGAAATTCGCAACAACAAAGAAATTCACCTCCCCGAGAAATAAAAAGTTACGTACTTGTCTGTCATCAGCAGTAGACGATTTTGATCAGGAAGTCATCCGGAGAACTATATATGATTTTCATCTGTCCCATAAGCAATTTCCAACCTTAAAGGCACTCCACTCTGTGTTAAAATCCGATATAGATTACAAATTTGGCATTTCCACCTTACGAAAACAAATACAAAAAAAACCGGCCAAGTGCGAGTCGGACTCGCGCACCGAGGGTTCCGTACAAACCTGTAGGTATATACAGTTAGGTGCATAACTGAGTCAAAATTAGTACCTTAGTAAAATGTAAATAATTTGATAACAATCAAAGTTACATAAAAGTTCTAAACGTAAAATATTAATACTTGGGTACCGCTACAAAACTGCTTCACAAATTATTTTCTTCTGACTTATACATTTTTCTCAATTTCATACCGAAAACTGTGAAATTTCACCTAATTTATTTTTCCCATTATTTCATTTTTTCTTAGGCATTCCCAATTCAGTAACTCATTTAAAGTAAGGAATTCCACGACCATTATTTTAGTTATCAAACATTTAAATCAGGCTTATTTTTGTAATTAGTTACTGGCAATGTATTGTCAGGTGCAAAACTGAGTCAAGGCAAATGGCCGAACAACTTTCTCGTTAGTTAATTTTTGTAGCGGACTTCATTCTGAGATAACCATAAAAATACGTGAGTGATATAAAAGTCATACACCTCATTTTAAAGAGCATATAATGTACTATTTCAACTAATTGTCTTACCTGGTTGTGTAAAAGAAAAATATCAATATCGGGTTAAATAAAAAAAATGTAGTTTAACGGTTTTTGGTTCAAAATCATGGACGAATAAAAAAATCAAGATTGTGAATGCAATGAATCGAAATTGGCTTTCATATGGATACATAGCTGACACCGAGACGAACAAATATAACCTGAAAGTTTTTATTTTTTTCATAATTGATAAGACTTATCTTCATTTAACGATGTCGGTGCAAAACTGAGTCAGTACCAAATATTATCTAATAGAGAAAATGTTTATTTTTATCTACAATAACATAATAGGTCAGTAAGTTTATTAGCGTTGTTACCAATTAATAATAAAATAGTAACTTAATAACTAGCCTCTTCTGAAATAATGAAAGAAACATGTCAAAGTGATGCACATTGGTTCAGTTATGCACCTAACTGTAAGTAAAAGTTCACCCATTGCATTGACATAGAAAATTGATTTTGTTACAGCTTAAAGGTATTATAGACCTGAGTATTTGGTATGAATTTCAATATAATACATCTATGCGTTTACGAGGAAAAAGGTAGTAAGTTTAAAATTAAAAAAAAATATTTTTTGTATGATTTTACTAAAATGTCTACTTTTCGTAATTTTTCCTTTGTCTGTGCTATATGAAGTTTCTTCGTGCCAAGTTTCAAGTTTCTGAGTTTACGGGAAGTACCCTTTAGGTTTTGAGTTTCTTGCGAGTACTCAGTTTCAAAATATGCGACTTAAATTGCTATTTTTTTTTATTGCGTTGACATAAAAGTTTGCTTTTGCTACATCTGAAAGGACCTATAGCCCTGAGTATTTGACATGAATTTCAATTTAATACCTCCACGCGTTTACGAGGAAAAAGGTAGTAAGTTTAAAATTAAAAAAAAAAAATTGTATGATTTTACTAAAAATGTCTACTTTTTGTAATTTTTCCTTTGTCTATGCTATATGACGTTGCTCCGTGCCAAATGTCAAGTTTGTGAGTTCACGGGAAGTACCCCGTAGGTTTAGCGAGTGCCGAAGAACTCTAAAATTTGCAGCATTAACGACTGTATCTTTTGATTGCGTTGGCTTTTAAGTTTGATTTTTTCACAGCTCTAAGGGACAATAGACCTGAGTATTTGATATGAATTTCAGCTTGATACCTCCACGAGTTCCTGAGAAAAATGGTCTTGACAGACAGACAGACAGACAGACAGACAGACAGACAGACAGACAGACAGACAGACAGACAGACAGACAGACAGACAGACAGACAGACAGACAGACAGACAGACAGACAGACGGACAACAAAGTGATCCTATAAGGGTTCCGTTTTTTCCTTTCGAGGTACGGAACCCTAAAAATTAGGATTTAAATGGAAAAAGACCGAGGACAACCGAAAAATATTAATGGAAAGACACAACATACGATGATACGACTGCTAAGAATAAATTACCTTACCAAAATTGCGGGATATCGGTCTGAAGATAGACCACTAGTTTATACTGATGAAACCTACATCCACACTTCACATGTGTCCGGAGAGGCTTGGACCGATGGAACAGAATTTGGTGTAAAAAACCAAATCAGTACAGGCCAGCGGTTAATAATAGTGCACGCAGGAGGAAAAGATGGTTTTATTCCCAACGCTTTGTTAATGTTTAAGGCAAACCAAAAAACGGGAGATTACCATGACCAGATGAACTTGTACGTGTGTACTTTGTGGCAACGCGCATGTGACTCCTTTGGAGTTGCAGGCGTCCATAGGTTACGGTAGCTGCTTACCATCAGGCGGGCCGTATGCTTGTTTGCCACCGTCGTGGTATTAAAAAAAAAAAAAAAAAAAACTTTGTCAACCACGAAAAATGGTAAAAAAAAAAATTTATACCGAACCTTAAACCGAATAGCGTACTTATCGTAGATAATGCGCAAATTCTCATAAACAAGAAATGATGGATTGGTTGACAGAACTCAACATTTCGTATAGCCCGTTGATGTACAAAACCAGTTTGTATGATTTAATTAAACAAAATAAAGAGCGGTTTCGTGAGTACCACATACTTAGATGCAATTTTAAAAGAACATGGCCACTCCGTTTTACGATTGCCACCGTATCACCCGACATTCAATCCGATCGAAAATATTTGGTCCATGGTAAAAGGATATGTAGCGAAAAGAAACGTTTCATTAAACATGCAAGGCATTATGAGTTTAGCAACTGAACGAATGAATACTATTACTGCTGAGGACTGGGAAAATATTTGTCGCCATGTCGAAAGTGAAGAAAATAAATATCGATGTCAGGAAGGGGAAATGGATCGAATTTCAAACAATCTTATTATCAATACTTGTGACAGCCCAGATGAAGAACATGATAACGACTAAAAGCAAAAAACAGAGGACTATTACTTATTCCATTTCTTAAGGGTATGTAATTTTATTAAATTAAGAGAAAATTATTCTCCTTTTGTTGCAAACGGTACAACCACTACAAATGCAATTCCATGATCTCGATAATTCATCTATATTCCTCGTTTCCTATCTCTTAGATTTCGTAGGTTGCCCGGTCGTAAGGGAAAATCAGTCATGTTGGTCCTAACAAACTTTATTATATTAAATATAAATTGAGACGGGATCGTCATAATGCGTAAGGATTCGAGAGCTGTCGAACTGCTGGTGAATCGGGAGGAACACATGCTATTATCCGGACTGCTCGTCGCTGCAGTACGAACGCACGGCGCCAGTCGGCGGCAAGTCCCCAGAACTCCAGGCTATAGTTTAAACTTGTGTGAAATAGTGCGAAATAACTGTTTCGTACCTGTGCCTACGGGAGTATGAAAGATAGTCGTTTTAGGCCGAAACAAACCCCTGCCAACTTTTTGCAGACGTCTATATATGACATCTATTTAAGTTTATAGGTATTAACGTTCCAAATATGGAACATCGAGTAGTTTTCACTGACCTGCTTAACGTGGTCCTTCCACGCGGGTCTTGCACATAGAGCGGCCACCGCGGCCGGCACGCGCTCGGCCCGGCGCGCGCCCGCGACGTCGCCGGACACGTCGAGACACGTCGAGTGCCCGCTGAAGGCAGCCACGCTGAGGGCGAACACGTCGCAGAGGTAGAGCTTCGAGGACGGCTCTTCGGATCTGATATAAATAGCGCTAAATTAGAAATATTTCTTACTAGCTGTTAAATTCGGGGTAACACGGTTCCCCTTTGCCCCCCGGAATGCTCCATACAAACTTCCACCCCCCATTTTAGGGAAGTGGGGGGTTAGAAAGAGACAAAAAGTAGCCTATGTCACTCTCCATCCCTTCAACTATCTCCACTTAGAAAATCACGTCAATTCGTCGCCCCGTCCCCGAAAGACGGACAAACAAACAAACAAACACACACACTTTCCCATTTATAATATTAGCATGGAAGTTAACCTTCTGACCGCCGTTGGCATGTATAAATAATAATAATAAATATTATAGGACAATCTTGCACAAATCGACCTAGGCCCATGGTAAGCTCAATAAGGCTTGTGTTATGGGTACTAGACGACGATATACAGGGTGTCATCGTTAAGTGTGGCCAGGCCATAATTCCGTAAATATAACAGATATCAGAAAACTTCCAACTGATATCGAAAGTGCGTTACCCAATGAGTAAAATTACATTAATAACTTTTTTTAAATAAAATCAGAACTATCCCAAACATTAACTTCAAACCCGGACCGACGTTCGGATAAAGACTAGTTTGTACGGTCTAGTCATTTCACCGTTATCAAATTATTCATGAATTGTTTTATTTTATTCCATATCAATCAATTATCATGTTATTACAGTTTATTCGTGCAAATAATGAATCTCAAGCAGTTTTATCTCTTACGGCACCGACGTCCTTCTTTGGGAGTGAGTCGTCGTAGGTACTAACTGTATGGGAGCGTTTAAACTTAATATTTTTAATATTAATACTTTTATTTAAAAAAAGTTATTAATGTAATTTTACTCATTGGGTAACGCACTTTCGATATCAGTTGGAAGTTTTCTGATATCTGTTATATTTACGGACTTATGGTCTGGCCACACTTAACGATTACACCCTGTATATAATAGATAAATACTTAAATACATAGAAAACATCCATAACTCAGGAACAAATATCTGTGATAAACACACAAATAAATGCCCTGACCAGAATTCGAACCCGGGACCTCCTGCTTCGTAGGCAGGTCACTACCGACTAGGCTAGGAGGCCGTTTATGCAAGACGATAGAACGCTAAACTGACGCCGCTGTCTTGTATAAAAGACAGAAATTCAACCGCTTGATATAAGTGAGAAAAATATCAAATGCTATTTCTTTTACACTCAATGCAATTTGTTTTAATTTTTTCATACATTCGCATTTAAACGGTTTTATTGATAATAAAGGTAATAATGATGTTTGTAGATCTTCGAGGTACAATGTAAAAAAAATACAGACTCAAACAAGATTTACTGAAAATAAGGCTCGTGAAAATTTGTAACCGGCCAGTCTTATACCGTAATAAGACTGTCAAAGAAAGTATCACACGAGCTATGATATATAATGGTCTAAGAGCTGGCCACGTCAGATGTGACACAATAATGAGAGCAATGAAACCTGTCTAGTTAGACTGCTTTACCATCCTTATTGCTAGATCCGGGCATCTGGCAGCTTTTAATGGGTGGATGTCAGAGTGACAGACCAACAAAGTTTTTAAGTTGGAAAAATGTAATACCAAAATAGGTAAAAAATGCCAGAGTTCTGTAATTTATAGAGGACAGGGCCTATATTTTAACATTAGATTAAAAAGCATTGTCTATTATTGCGGAAACAAAAACAGTAGGCGACTAACTAAAAATTGCATTTTACATTTTTTTTTTTTTTTTTTTTTATACCACGACGGTGGCAAACAAGCATACGGCCCGCCTGATGGTAAGCAGCTACCGTAACCTATGGACGCCTGCAACTCCAAAGGCGTCACATGCGCGTTGCCGACCCTTTACAAAAAGGAGGATTCACTGTGTTGACGACTAAAGGAACAAGAAGGTCCCTCATCGTCAACACACTGGGTCCTCTTTGAGCTCTTTGGCAACCTTACTCACCAGCAGGAACACAACACTATGAGTAGGGTCTAGTGCTATTTGGCTGTGGTTTTCTGTAAGGTGGAGGTACTTCCCCAGTCGGGCTCTGCTCCAGATTTGAGCGATGACATTCGCTGAACGTGCCCTACCACACTTAGCGAGATGCCATTCGCAGTGCCCATACCTCTCTTTTTGGCGTAGTTTAAGGACATACCCAGGTCCGGACGTAGTTTAAGGACATACCCCGGGTCCATGTAGTACTGGACATACCCCACATACTCAAAAGTTCCCCACGAGTTGTCCCCGGTGCAAAAGTTCCCATCACGCTAGCCGCGTTACCACGTTGAATGGCTATGGACAACCTGGACTATGGACTGCTTGAATTTATGATATTTGATTATTTTTTACGAATTAAGAACAATGGCAAGTGGCTCAACAATCCAGGTTCGTGACCGTTGTCATTTTACGCCTTTAGTCCACCTACGCATTCGCATGCGAAACAGTACCGACAAGGACACAACTATCTCAACTCGCTGTAGAGTGAGTAAGACGTTACGACATCGACAGCAGAAAGTAGAAAAATAATTGAATGACAGCCCTGAGAATATACGCACACATTGAAGCGTGTACAGACGTGCCGTGCACACATAGGCGCTCAAAACAGCTTTATAGTATGGCGTGTCCGCCCTGTGACGGAGAGAGAGGGTTGGATCCTCGCTCCGGTTCCTTCCTGATGCAGAGGTTGTCCATCGCGGTTCAACGAGGAAATTCTGCGAGCGTGATGGGCACCTTTGCGTCTGGAGGGTCGACGATGTCGGATAGATTTTTTTTTCTTTTTTATTGTGTTCAGCGTAGTTTTATTTAGGAGTAGATTTTATTTATTGTGATTATTTTATATGACATTTTTGTAACTGTGCTTTATGTTAGATTTGATTTTTTTGTGCCTTTTTAATTCTAAGTTTTGACATGTAGTTTTAATAATTTCGATTTGTATTTGTATCTAAGGAATAGCAATAAACTTTAAGAGAATAAATTATTGACTTTAGGTTTTTTACCAACTCAATATTAGTAATTACTTTCAACTACTACTGCAATTATCAATTTTTATTTTTATCAAGTAGTTTTTTTAACCATTACACTGAAATGACTTTATAGACTTAATATTCCATGTACAAATTGAAATTGATAAATATAATAAAAATCACCGCTATATATTCTATTCGTAACATTTTTATTTCATTCGAGTAACATATAGAGAAGATCGAACCGTGACAGACGCTTGGACTATATCGCCCGTACTTATAACTCGCAGCGGTGAATCGCGAAATATACCTAAATATACACATCATTTAGCACTACTTTCCCCCAACAGACCCTTCTGGATATGATATAACCTAATTAATTAAATAATTTCCCATAATATTTCATTAAACCCAGAACTCTAGGATTTGTTTTCTTCAAGTTATTTGCATTCTTTGACCTCCACCACTTTACAGCTGCCAGATGTCCGGATCTAGAAATAAGCATAATATACCAAACTAACTACATGGGTTTCGTTGCTCTCATTATTGTGTCATATCTGACGTGGCCAGCTCTCCGTCTATAATAATGACAGATGAGTTATGGACGCTCCAAAAGTGAAGCACTTATTATGAGTGAATTCAAACAACTGTCGCTAGTCGCGCACCGGCCAGCGTGAGATGCTGACGTGCGGATGAGCTCCCGTCACCCGCGTGAGAAAGAGACAAACTGTAATTTTCTAACAATGAGAGTGACAAAGATGTAATGATTGTCAAAATAGATAAACATAACAGAATCGTTGCTAGGTTATGAAATAACTCTGGAAGTATTTTTTCTGCTCATTTTGTTACAGCCTTATTCATAAAAAATCCTTAAATGAGGTTTTAACCATCATATAGTTAAAACGCTATATAAGCCTAAATAGATAGATAGATAAAAGATTTATTTGAATTCTGCAACACACAACAGCAAAGTACAACAATAACACAAAGAATCATTTGAAAAAGTAAAAATAAAATGTAACAAAACATGAGATGAGGTAGTAAGAATGGTAGTGTGCGTTGCAGCAAAACAAAAGGGTTCACAGCTCAGCTTTACGCTTCACTCTTTCGAGCAAAGCACTGATAATTCTGCTGAAACCCGGGCCACATTAGTTTCAACTGAAACTATATAAAAAGGTAGGTACTCGAAGGCGCAAAATGTATTTACGTTAATACTTGTAGGTAGGTATACAAAGTGGTGTATAATGTGCAATGTGTGATAGTGCGTGTGTTGTGCAATAGTGTAAAATAATTATCTTGAAATTAGTACAGTGTAATACATATACATAATATATCAATCAACAAATAATAAAAATATAAAATGGACGAAAATGGTGTGAAACTTTACCAAGTCATAATTTAGACTCTGAAATCCGCAACCAAATAACCGTAAGGTATCCCTGTTTTTTGTTTTTCCAAAAGTATCATTTTGAAATGGTGTTTGAAAGATAGTTTGGTTTTCAACCGCCTTACAGGTGGAGGGATGTCATTCCAGCATTTGGTTGCGAGATATCGGAAGCATCCTGTGAAAGCAGCCGTTCTATGAAGGTGCATTTCTAAAAGACAACGCCGAGTAGACCTAGTGCCGTGACGATTATGAAATTTAGATATATTTATTTTAGAATAGAGGTACTCGGGTGTTTTAGAGTTTAGAACGCCAAAGAGGAGACATGCAAGGTGTAGATGTCTACGAGAAGACATGTTCAGCATGGACGATTTGTTTAAATATGGCGTGATGTGGCTTCTTGGAGGGATAGAATAACAAAACCTATAGCATGCGTTTTGGACTCTCTGTATTAAGCGACGAGTTTTCTGTTGCAGACGTGGACCGTAAACAACATCACCGTAATTAAGCTTTGAGAGAACCAGCGATTCACATAAGATTATGCGGACCTTTTGACCTAAATGACGTTTTAAGAAATGTGTGATTTATAATCTCTCCATAAGCCGACAATAGTAATTTCATTGATTCGACTCGTTATGTTGGCACTCTTGGCAAAATCATAGACAAAATCGTATCCCAATCGCAATTTAAAAAAAAGTTTGACAGCGAATGTCAGTAATGAGCGGGAAATCGGCGAAATAAAATCGAATAAATGCAAATACTAGTTTAGATAAATCTAATTTAAATCAAATAAGCCTTTGCATTGAAAAGACGAATCAATGCAATAAAAAAAGGGAGTAATAATTACACGTCAACTGTGTGCACGCCATGCAACAATACAAGGTAAGAATACCAATTCATTTACTTATGGTTTATTATGTTATGTGAAGTTGATTCTTGCTTGCCTTTAATGTTTTTAATGAATCTAATCATTGATATATCCTCCTCAGCTATTACTACAAGAGCAAAATATAAGAAAAAATACTGGATACAAACACAAACGCCTTTAAGATGGACCTTTTGCAAGTAAGTACAATACCTGCCCAAGTGCCCAAGTCAGACATTTTCACAGTAATAATTCTATACCAGTGCCTACAACTAATAACATTAGGTATACTTATTGTAAACCAGTTATATCTGTCTGATATCGCCTACAGTTAATGCAGTGAAATAATCATGTACTAACTATACCCAGAAGGATGATATTAAAGTAGTGAAAAATCAATGGTTAGATAATGTGCAAAATGTATTGAAACATAATATGCATTAGTAAGGTAGAATTTTATTGTTATTTTCATTCAAAATCCTTATTAATGTCACCATAATTGCAGAAAATAAGTAGGTATTCCACATTGTGATGCTGTAATGTCTGTAAATGACTATATTATTCAGTCAATCAGTCGGATGCTGACAATAAAAGGCATCAAGCAGATGTACTTACATTAATGTTATTTATTGTCAGGAAAATTTGACTACATACTTATGTAATAACTACTAATAAGCAGTGGTGATAGGTATATACACCTTAGGATGTTGGTCGTTCTCAATTAAATGTATGGTTATAATATGTTTGTAGTTACATCGATTTCTGCCTATTTTATAGAAAACTTCCATATCCTGGTATATGGAACAATATATATGAAAGCTAAAAATAAAAAAAATGTTTGTTTAAAATTAATTTAATTAAATTTGTTGCATTCTTTTCAGGTCAGCACTTATCATCAGCCGTCATCATCCACTGCCATTGTTAAGGCAGTAAGTCGTCAAGCATTAAACAGGAAAGGGCGACCAGGTCAAGAATCCACACAAATCCAGGAAAAGTCTATCGGCCCCGGACATATTCGAAGCCAAGCAGTCCTCAGCGGCAAGGCAATCAACTGAAACATAAAAAAGAGAAATAAGAAGCTACATAGCCTGATTTTGGTCAAAACTACTGGTTCTGACCCCATAATACTCTCATACTCTTTAGCTTTGTTCTATTATTGAATTGTATGTTTAATTTTGCTAAATAAAATTATTTTATTTCATGAAGATTTTGTAATGATTTTTAATGCTTCTCTCTCTGGGAGAATCTGTTTATTTAGTGGCATTATTATTCAAGAGCTTAATCTTAGGCTATGGAGGAACCTGGTCTTCA
This sequence comes from Pammene aurita, assembly GCA_947086415.1. Classification (NCBI taxonomy): domain Eukaryota; kingdom Metazoa; phylum Arthropoda; class Insecta; order Lepidoptera; family Tortricidae; genus Pammene; species Pammene aurita. Next base: position 32,205,000 of record OX352302.1, on the reverse strand, counting down.
GCAGAAGGACATGATGTTACGATCCTCAGCTCTGAGGGAACGACTGATGATGATGATAACCTTTTGGTAATAACATTTATGTTGCAATAATTATATTATAGTTTGTCCGGACAAACTATACCTCTGTGGTTGAATTGTAATGAACAACATCAGTAATGTATGTGCATTGATTGCCGCTTTAATACTTGTATTACAAATACCACTTCATTATCTTTAAATAAAGATGTTTTTTTTCTTCATATACTACCAGTTAAAGTAAGAATAGTTAGATGTTCAGCTTTTAGTAAGAAGTTAGGTAGGTAGGTTAGGTATTGAGTTCATCCAAAGATTGACTGGAGGCTGTTTTATATCACTTATATCAGGTATGTTAACCCTTCGAATGCCATATGTCACTCACTCGCAAATTTCACTAGCGCAAGTAGGTAACCCAATATAAACCTTACTTGAAAGTATGAAGGTTACTTTGACAGTGTATGCCGTAACATTTTGCTCTTGGCGCTGTAAGCACGAGAACTCATGATACCTTTAGGTTTTCTTAGCATTCAAACGGTTAAGCATAAACTAGATTAGGTCCCAATGGTAACCTATCTGCCTCCTCATAGAAAGTCTGTTGCAACTACTTTAGTAAATACTTACCTGAGATAAAAAAAATAGCCTAAATAGGTGTACATATTTATATAAAGAACATCCTGACCCCTGACCTTGGGCAGTGTAAAGTATATAATATTACGACAAGTTGATAGTAACCACTTCTTTCTTACCTTATGTTATGATACATATTCCAAAATCGGCTTTCGTAGTTGTACCTATTCACATGCTCCATTGCCTGAATTGACATTTTATAGCAACAATTTCACTTCAAAATTTCACAGTCACTTTAAAAGATAGGTTTTTAATTTATTACATAAATAACTAGTAGTCCGCCTCGAACTCAGAACTCGCGATTTCCTTGCAAACGATATGACCAATATAGCAAGACCCATATGAAGATTTTTTCGCGTCTTCTAGCTCCATGACCCCTTGGTCGATCCTGCTCATATACGAACTCTCAAATTATATGTATCTCTGCTATAACCCCAACAAATTTCATGAAGATCAGAAAAGCGTTACTAAAGTTATCGCGGAACAAACTCTCAAAATCAAAAAGCCATCGAAATGCTGAGACGTCCCACTAGCCAGAAGTTGTTTGTAAGAACTCACTTCGCTCGTTCGATAATATTTTTCACAAAACATAATACTTGTAACGATAAGTAGCTTCCATTCAGTAGAAATCTTCTGATTTGTGTTCGGTGTCGCTAGTGTCAAAATCAGCTGTTCAATATTATGGCGGCCATTTTGATCCTTATCGAGGAGATAAAGAAGGGTCCTGGGTCATGTAACTTTTCGAACATTTGCAATAGGTTTGTAGAGCTTTTTAGAGATAAATAACGTTTATAAATAACGTTTTTGGGCTTCCGGACTTCAAGTAGGTTTGAAGGAGGTTGTAACTTTTAATGAATAAGGCTGTTAGAGTATAACCCATCCATAATAAATATCATACCCCCTTAATTTATGCTTTGTCCTTATTTGTCAATTTGATAGTTCTGTTTGTTAGAAACAGACAAAAATTTAATTAACTAATTTAGGTCTAAGAGACGTTTATGAATAAGGACCCCCTTATTTTATATCAGAATTAAAAATATATATACGAGTATATGTTGAATAACTTTATAAAATGACTGATGTAATGAAAACTGGCCAAGTCAAATCTAACCTACTTTAAGATCTCACATTTTTAAATAACAGCAATTGTTATAGGTATCCAATAAAGCAAAGAAATAGAGTTTAATACTTGTTCATAATGTTATTTTGTTCCTATAAATACATATTTGGATTTTGCGTAGAACTTGGCACTCATTTAGATCTCCATTCTTTTTGCGGCGAAGCCCACAGCCAAGCATAATTTTTGTATTGAACTTGGCTCTCCTTTTTTACATTTATGTTTTTGGACATTTTTGGTGGGATAAAAAATGACAGACATGGCTACTCCATCCGGGTTGATTTCTCTAAGGGTACCGCAGTAACTTATTTGAATAAAAGTTGAGTTCTTTTGACAAGGTCATAGCGTCTAACATATTATATGGAACTGTGCCATGCTAGATATATTTACACGATAAAAAGATATATTTACACTTTTGAACCTTATTACAAAGTAAGGAGCAAAATTGTAAACATATATTTGACGTCGACTGTACTACATGTATTATTTGCTCCATCAATGTTACATACTGTTTGAAAGCGACTTGCGTTCGCGCCATGAGTTGTAGTAGCCAGTCGCGCGACTCTTCATCCGGTCGCGCGACTTGTAACGCGGGCAACATGCAGCGAAGCGAATACTCCTGCTCACTGAAAAAAAAAACAAAATATGTATATAAAACAAGGATGATTAAGACATGGATTGACAATGCCTATACAAAATCGCGTTCCTTTATTTCAGGCTAAAGCACTAGCGTCATCTATCGGTCACCACAAACACTAAATTCCTACTTAACCTTTCTGTTAACCCCATTGGTTGACTGATAGAGAATGCCTTATGACATTAAGTCTGCCATTTGTACCGTCTTATTTTGTGCAATTAAGATTAAATAAATAAATTCTAGTTTCTAATATTTTGTTCGGCGATTAACGCTGACAGAATAACTTGACTCCAGACTCAACAGATGCCGCTGTGACACTTAGTACCGAAAACAGACGTATAGCCTGAAGGTTCGAGGAACGCGATTTTGTATAGGCATTGTCAACCTATGTCTTAATCATCCTTGATATGATATAAAATAACGATATGGGTGACTGGTAACACTTACAAACTACTTTCACAAACGGGGAGTTATAATCAGACATAAGATGTTTTTGTGGCAGGAATGAAAATGTCATAGGGACTTCCCAACGATATATGTATATATCGATATCCATATAACAGTTAGGATGTACATATAATATGAATTTGTAAGTTGCATATATTATTATACAGCATACAGCATGAATTTATTACAAATACATTACGAAAGTGGTTTTCATTCGTTTTGTTTTAGTAGTAAAAACAATTTTGTTGAAATAAAAAAAATCAATAACTGCTAAAATATAACGTATTACCATCACATTACATCGATAGGTATGGTTATCAGCATACATGTTAATTTTTACTTTACCCATTAAAATTAATATTTATTATGAAATGTCACTTCGAAAGTTATCGATAAAGGAGATCGTCAATTCTGGGCCACCTGATATAAACCGTATACAGTTTGTACTACAATGTTAAATAAATACTCATTTTATTACTAAAGTAGACAAAATATTGCGAAAAAATGAAACGGGAATTAGAAATACTAAATAAATAAACATTATGTTGATTTTTCCGCGATTAAAATACAGCAAGACCAGTCGTTAACGGCCTTATGGCATTGACATAAAGTTTAACTTCACCCTGGCCTGAAACGGGATTGTTTTTTGGTTTGACACTGTCAATGTATACCGTTACATAATCTGCGTTTTGATACTGTTCGGTAAGTTAGAACATTGTAATATTAAAATAGTATCTAAGCCAACGAATACGAAAGTTTAAATTAGAAATCGACTGTATTAAAACGCCTAAAGATTGAAAATGCGTATTTTTGCAGTTTTGATCGGAGTTTGAATATTAAAAGTGGGTTTCATAATGGCATAATATCATGCTCCTTCGATAACGAAACGCATCTTTTTTTCAATATTGCAATGTCATATACTAGTGCTATCGCACTTAACGGTGGTAAACCTTATCCCTTCGCAATAGCTGTTAGGAATGTTCAGTCAATAGTATCAACGATGGTTTGACAGCCGTCTTTGTTTACCGAAATACAGCAACTATAAATACGACCAAAATATGACTTTTTATTATTTCATCATGATTCCCGTTTTGTTTTCAAGTCCGCTTTTGTACATTATCTTTAAAAAATCGGTACTTTTTTTACATTAATATATAAATCATAGGCAAGCACGCTTTCAAATATTGTCCTTGTCATTATTCAAGTTTTTAAATGCATGATTTTTCAATGTTCCCATTAGATTTCGCAATATTTTTACCACCATCCTGATCTAGAAATTATGACGATTCTTCAAAGGTAAGAACCATTCCTAAACGGTCCTAAATAATCTGGGCCAGATCACCTAACAAAAATTGACGATCTCCTTTGATATTTGAAGGAAGTCCCTAGTTTATTTAATCGTATGGCATATGTATGTACATGAAAAACAAAAGCAACTATAAGAATATATTAAGACCAGTCAGCCACTTAATGGCCTCGTCGCTAAGGGTGATCAGGTCTTCAGGAGGTCCATCAGCGTAGCGGGTTATAGGGCAGTCCTCGATAATGTGCTGCATTGTTTGTACTGGCGCCCCGCAGGTGCATGCCGGAGATTCCACCCAACCGCAGCGGTATTTGAAGTTAGCAGAACGACCGTGGCCAGTGCGGAGTCTGTTGATGTTGCACCAGTCCCGTCTTGGAAGGTCAGACCCTTTAATTTTGGAGCCTGGAATTATTCCGGAGCCCAATTTTCCAGCCATCAGAGAGTTCCACGACTGCGACCACTCATGGTTTAGATCGAAACAGCTGTCAAACAGATCTTCGGAGATGCTGTAAGAAGCATTCCTGGATTTCAAGCGGCGGTTGGCAGGATACAGGAACTCTGCGTGAATTGGGAGGGTCGGGTTCTTCTGGATCTTTGCAACTTCTCGTAGCAGAGCTTGCTTTCTACGTAAGTCTGGCGGAGCAATTCGGGAAAGCACCGGTAACCAGTGGGCAGGGGTTGACTGTAGCGTTCCAGAGATGAGTCGCATGGCCTTATTTAATTCGACATCTATTCTGGAGGTGTGGGCACTGCCTAACCAGACTGGTGCGCAGTATTCGGCCGTTGAGTACACCAAGGACAGCGCAGAAGTCCTCAAGACATCGGCACTTGCTCCCCAAGAGGTTCCGCTCAACTTCTGAATTATATTGTTACGCGTCTGCAGTTTGCGTGCTGTGCTGGTCAGGTGTTGTTTAAACGTCAAGGAACGGTCGAGAGTGATGCCCAGGTATTTTGGAGAGAAGTTATGTTTAAGTACGGATCCTTCTAAACGTACTTTGAGTTCCCGTGTCGAACATTTATTGTGCAGATGGAAACAGGACACCTCTGTTTTACTGGTGCTGGGTGTTAGCCGCCATATCTTGAAGTACTTGGCCAGCAACTCCATATCATCTGATAGTGAGGCTTCTAGAGTGTTGAAGCTTTTGTCCTGCTTCACTAGGCATATGTCATCGGCGTAAATGAATTTCCTGGCATTGGTACTTGGGAGGTCATGGATGTACAGGTTAAACAGTATAGGCGCCAGCACTGAGCCCTGAGGCAGGCCGTTGTTTAGCATCCTGGTGCCACTAACCTCCGACCCTAAGTGCACGTTGAACCGCCGCTGGGAAAGCATACTGGAGATTAGCTTGAAGATGGTTAGATTAGGGACGGCCAGCAGTAACTTATAGAGTAACCCTTCCCTCCAGACAGTGACGTAAGCAGCGGTAAGGTCGACGAAAACTGCCCCAGACTTTAGCCCTTCTTGGAACCCATTTACCAAATGAGTTGTCAGAGCTAGAACCTGATCAGTGCAGCTCCGTCCAGCTCTAAAGCCTGCCTGTTCCACCGGTACAACCCGGTCTATGAGAGGGGCTACTCTGCGATAAATCAGTCTTTCTAGCAGTTTGTAGCAGCTGTTAAGCAACGCGATAGGGCGGTAGTTGGAAGGGTCGTCCCCTCTTTTGGCAGGTTTTAAAAGTGCAATCACCTTTGATTCGTTAAAACCTCTGGGGAGCTTATTGGAACGAAGAATGTCAGAGAAGAAAAGGGACAACCACCTTATCGCTGTGGGGCCCAGTTTAAGCAGAAACTCATTGTAGATACCGTCCACTCCAGCGGCTTTCCCTGTCTGAAGCCCTTGGATTGCGAGGTGAACTTCTTCGCTTGTAAAAGGTTCTGCTAATTTTGGGTCCTCCACTAGACTGGACTTAAGTTCCTTCATTCCCCTCTTAACCCTCTTGGTCTCTACTTTGACGCCTTTTGCTCTAGAAATAGATACCATCCTGTTTGCGATTTCATTCGGGTGTATTGCAGAGGCCGGCCGTGGTGCAGTTCGTTTCCCCGTAAGTTTGTTAAGAATAGTCCACGCCTTGCGGCTTGAGCGTTTGAAATCCAAACAGTTAACCGTGTTTTTCCACTTGCTAGTGCGGTTGGCATCCAGGGTCAGTAGGAGCTCAGTGCCAACCAAGCAGTCGCCTGTTTCTCGGTAGGTTTTATACAACGTTTCACTGACGCTATTCCAACCTGGCACATACTCCTTCCTAAAACCTCTACATACGTGGCGTTTAGCGGATGATAAAATAAGCCCCATAAAGCGGTTGTAGTTTCCCGATGTTGGAGGGATGAACCGGGTTCCAGCCTCGATGTGTCTTGCAAAGGCGTTCCAATCCGCGCGCCTGAAGTTCCAGCGTGGAATGGGCATGGAGTTGACGAGGGGAATCTTCATACCGACATCCACGATCACGGGCCTGTGCTGGCTGTTGGGGAAGTCTTTAAGTACGACCCGGTTCGTTGGAAGGGGCCTGCCGTCGGCATCCTTAGTGACAAAAACGAGATCCGGGTTGTAGTCTTTCTTCCAGCGGGCAGAGTGGAAGGTGCCCCTCTCCTTGGCATCAAAAACGAGGAACAGGTTGAAATTTTCGGCCCATTGCGTCAAAGCCAGTCCGTTAGCGTCGTCTGTGGAGTAGCGCCATGATGTGTGGTGACTGTTAAAATCGCCGATGTAAACGCATGGGTGTGCGAAAGGAGGAGGTCCGTTATTTGCCCAAGATGCCAAAGGTGGTTTATATATGTTGGCTATCTTGATGTTATCAATTTGCGCGACAATAATGAAATTATCAGCAGATCCATCGGAATAGGCTACGCTAGCATGTTTCAGGTCCTCTCGGATGTAAGTAGCAATACCATAGCTGCGGTGGTTCAGAGCTTTCAGTAATCGGTACCCAGAGATCTGGCCTCTGTTTTCAATGTCTTGATCATCCTTAGCGTGCGTTTCCTGTATGTTCAGGACGTCAATTTTATGATCTGCCAGAAGTCTGGACATGTAGTCGCACTTAGGTTTACTGATTCCTTCGACATTTATTTGGCAAATTCGGACGGAGGGTCCAAAATCTCTAGTCAGGGTGTTCATGCTTGATTTAATGTAATATCCGTATCTGTGACAGCAATGGGGTACGTAGTTGCATCTGTTTATTGCTGCGAGGCTCTCGTAAAAGTGCAGTGCAGCAGCCAATGTTGATTACTCTTTAGCACCACCCAGGGGACACGTGCAGGGTATCTAAGGTAATATTCCTGCGGACGCGAGTAATCTTTGTCCCCCCTAGTCCCTAGTTAATTGTCATTTTTACCACAAAAACTTATATGTCTGGTTATAGTGAATCGTAGTAGTAGCAAAATAATGTTAGTTATTTTTTTCAATCACATACGGACTACGTTTAATTTGTCAATGAGATCTGAGAGATGAGTTACACATTTTCTAGAGCCTTATCCGCTAGATCCTATACATCAACTTGACAGTATTACTCACGTGATCTGTCCCGCCTGCGCGTCAATAACCTCATTGAGCCACACGAGCGAATTCGCGCCGTGCTCGGCCAGCCGCGCGCGCACGCTCGCCGCGCGCCGCAGTGCGCTCGCGCTCGCCTCCCACCACGAGGAGGGGGAGGTCATGCGCTCCAGGTACTTGCTGGAGAGGGCGCAACAGGTGCCGGCGAATGTTGCCCACGCCTGCAAAACGATTCAACTATTTAGTACATTACTTACCAAGGACTGTAAAAGAAAGAAAGCCCGAAATCGCAGGTATTTGTAACCCGAGCCGCAGGCGAGGGTTGTAAATATGCGAAAGAGGGCTTTCTTTTTTACTGCCCGTGGTGAGTACACAATTTTACGTCTCCGCCTGGCCATAAAGCGAGTTTTACCGTACGCGTAGCGTGCGATAAAACTCACATTATGGCCAGGTGTGACGTAATAGTACATTACTTACCAAGGGCTGTAAAAGAAAGAAAGCCCGAAATCGCAGGTATTTGTGACCCGAGCCGCAGGCGAGGGTTGTAAATATGCGATAGAGGGTTTTCTTTTTTACTGCCCGTGGTGAGTACACAATTTTACGTCTCCACCTGACCATAATGCGAGTTTTACCGTACGCGTAGCGTGCGGCAAAACTCGCATTATGGCCAGGTGTGACGTAAATCCAGTTATCACATACTAGTAGTCCGCCTCGAACTAAGAACTCGCGATTTTCTTACAAACGAATTGACCAATATAATTACGGTAAAATCGGTAGATTGCCGGTCAACTTTGAAAATTAAAGATGTATCATCGGCAAACAGAACGATATCACAAGGTAAATCATATATATAAACCTAAAACAGGAATGGGCCCAAAATAGAACCCTGTGGCACTCCTAAGTCCCTTTAGACTGGGTTTTATTATACTCTAAACGATTTGAACTGAGCTCATCCACTTAGTGTCTTATATTTTGTGTGTAAACCGCAGGCGCGCGTGCCACTATGAAAAAAAGGGTTTGCCCACATGTTACCGTTTATTGAATTTCTACTATATGGACCACGCAATAAGATTCAATATGAACTAATACGAAAAAAGCGCTAAGTTCTTTACGGTTGCTCCCAGTACAAGTGATTCAAATGCTCTAGAACCAGCGTAACTCGACACCGAGACCCGAAACAAAAATGCGTAATTGGAGCTCGCGCTTGCACTGGCATTCCGAGCGCACGGCTAGTTAGCGATTAGGAGGCAATAGTAATTTTCCCGAACGGCACAACAACTGTTTGTGTTCTGTTGCTAAGATATGAAGACATGAGACTCAAAGCATTTTCTGACAAACCATAATGTTCTATTTAAAGAAAGAGGGTTGTATGGTCTACACAATCAAACGCTTTAGAAAGATTACAGAATACACCAATTGCATCGTAATATTTTCCCAGGCAATGAAAATATGTTTAATGAGTACCGCAACAGCGTCGGTTGTAGAACGTCCCTTTATGAAACCAAACTGATTGCTTGTAAGAAATCCATCTGTTGAAGTGGCCCAGTAGATCATTTAACATTAGCTTTTCAAATACTTTACTTAGTACAGGAAGTATTGATATCGGTCGGAGGTTATTCAGATCACTAGAATCACCCGATTTAAAAGGAGGTATGACTTCACTACATTTCATAAGATCTGGTAAAATGCCTTGTGAAACTGAATTGTTATAAATTAAGGCTAGGTAAGGCGCTATGGCGTCTATGATATGACTGATGACTACAACTGATGTACCCCATAAGTCTTCTGTTTTCTTTAGATTCAGTGATTTGAATATTTTTACAATTGTTTCCGAATCTACAAGGTCAAATTCAAAGATCATATGTAATTTCTTAATATTAGCGCAAAGTAAGGAATGAGCTTGAGACGAAGATGATTGTAGGCATATTTGGAACAACTATCTACATAATAAAAATGAAAAACCAGAACGGGATAAAAACGAGGAATAAAGCGAGATGGCGCCTTACCAAATTTTAAGAACTTCCTTGACACGTTTCTTGAATACAAAGTACGTATCATTATATTATGCATGTGAACAGCATGAGTAATGTTGTCCAGAATTGTTCGACATATATGTATGCTGACGACACATGCTTAATATATGCCGATAAGGACATAAAAAATGTAGAAAAATGTGTACAGTCTGATTTTGTAAACATAATTAAATGGTCGCATGACAATGGCATTATTCTAAATTTAGAAAAGACCAAGTGCATGTTAATTAAATCACCCTATTTAAAGGCACCGAGCGAAAGTATTAACATAATAGGGCATACTTACGACTGTTCACACAAGGACTAGTTTTTTACTCGAAATGAAATTAAAAGTGCTTTCAACCCATTGTCAACTTCAGTCTACTCCCATACACGTGACTTGTGAAGGTACTCTGTGAGATGTATCATAATCATGCTTGTGCTTTTTCCTAGTTTTACAATCGACTAAATACTTAATTAATCTTATCTGGAGTTGCTTTATTCCTAAAATACTTACCACATTATTATCCTCTATAATATTATAATAATTCTCCACAAATTGCGACAGAAGCGTCCTATTGGCATCATGTATTTTATCACACTCCAAACAAACTTTTATCCACTCCATTTGTTTAGCAAAAAGCGACTCTGTGCCTATATCTTTAGGGTTCTTTTTGTGCAAAGAGTCTTGATAAGCTTCGTGGAGGCATCGCTCGAGGGGTGAGCGGAGGGTGTTAGGGGGGGTGTTGCGGCATAAGATAGGGAGGAGCTCGAATAGCTCCAGTACTTCGTTTTCCTGGGGAAAAAAGATAATAAATATCGATCTTCTATATTTATATATAGTAAATTGTTTGACACGGGTCTAAAGTAGACCATGTCACCACGAGGTGGTTATTTTCCCGAACTAAGTGAGGGAAAATTGTTCGAGTGGTAATATGGCTTTTAGACCAGAGTTATACATACTATTTTTCACTTCGATTGCGAGTAAATAAAAAAATAAAATAAAATATTTTATTATTTACGCACAATGACAAATCTAAGGTGAAAATATGGTTTAACTTGACTTGAAATATGGTCTAACTTAAATCTTTTTATTTTTTAACTGCTTTGACACAGATTCAAAATAAAAACACCGCGAATGCCTCAGACGACGGTATAATTAGCGCTTTAAAGCGCTTCCAACGGATTTTAATATTTTTTCAACGATTGTGAAATACGTAACTCATGTTTTGAGAAATGAATTGCGTTTCCTGATTGGCTCATGAATAAACTCCTCCAGCGAATGTCAAGCATGTCAAACATGTCGAGTAATATTTGACTTAGAAAACGTGAGTTACCCGTTCTTATTTATTTAATATTTATTGTAAAGTTAAATATATATCACTAAAGTTTTTAAATAAAAATATGTTTCTTTATTTTTATGTTATTTGTTAACAAACTAATATTTTTGTATGTACTAATTAATTAATGTAGTAATTCATATACTATTGTAATTATAAAGATTTTAATGATGAATAATTTATTTTATCAAAAGAGATCGTCAATATTTTGCTATTCTTTGTATACCTCGCGAACAGTGATTTCTAATTGTTCTGTAGTATTCATAGAGCTTTAAAATCTTTGTTTTCTTTTTATTAAATTGTCATTCGATTATTGTTAATTTCTAGGATTTTTTTATTGAAACTATTATAAAACTTGAAAGTAATGACAATTACAATGACCCTCCGTGTATTAGAAATTTCTGAGAGGCCTTACTTCTGTAGAGTATCCTACCTCTATCTGTCCATCTTCCACCTCTTTAAGGTACACCTCCACGACCCTCCTGGCCGACGCCCCCACTCCTCTAGCGGCAAGCCGGAGTGCCCCGGCCCTCCACGCGCGCCCTCTCGCGGCGGCGCCGTGCAGCCACGACAGCTCCAGGGGCGGGAGGGGACGCGGGTACTCGCAGGACAGGACGGACAGGATGGAGAGGAGGACTGGCTCGGGGAAGTCGTACGAGGGGTTTGTTGCCTGTCAACAAAATATACGTTTACCAATTCGGCAATGACGACAATTAAAAAACCGGCCAAGTGCGAATCGGACTCGCGCACCGAGGGTTCCGTACAAACCTGTAGGTATATAGGGGTAGTAACTTTATCTAAAAATATTTTTATTATATGATGTAACTAAAAATTTCCGTTTTTCGCAATTTTTCCTGGGTCCATATTGGCTCACATAAAATTATTTGGCATATTATTTTTAGTAATACCGTTTTGTAATCAGAATGATCATTTGTCATAATTTTTTAAGCTATAAATTTTTTTTCATACTTATTTTAACTACTAACAACATTGTTCAAAATTATATGTAGTCCTAATTTTTTTAAACATAATATAATTTCCAACTCTTCATCACGACTCATAAGTATGTTTTAAATAAACTAATTAATTTTAAACTTATATTGTATAACTATTTAAAAGCATAACATATAATTAAAAGCATCCATACTAATATTATAAATGGGAAAGTGTGTGTGTTTGTTTGTTTGTCCGTCTTTCACGGCAAAACGGGGCGACGAATTGACGTGATTTTTTAAGTGGAGATAGTTGAAGGGATAAGAGAGTGACATAGGCTACTTTTTGTCTCTTTCTAACCCCCACTTCCCTAAAATGGGGGGTGGAAGTTTGTATGGAGCATTACGGAGGGCAAAGGGGAACCGTGTTACCCCGAATTTAACGCGAGCGAAGCCGCGGGCAAAAGCTAGTAACATATAAAGTATGCGCATATTAGAACGTACACGAGGATTATGATTATTACATTGTGGGTAAGCACTAAGATATTCTGTGCCGAAATAAACGCGGTAGTTCGCTAAATAGTAATGAATCGCAATGGTAGTGGTTATAACAGAAGTAAAACTTGTATATTATAATTTCGAGTACAATATTTATTGATGATAGGTAGTAATTTCTGTGACAGGGTCGACGAAGCCCCCGCGCGGGGGCTTCTATTCTGGGTAGTTATGCCCTTCGGGCAGGATGACACACGAACCTAACCTAAACCGAAATTAAACCTTACCTACAGTTTTTTGGTGATAGGTAGTAATTTCTGTGACAGGGTCGACGAAGCCCCCGCGCGGGGGCTTCTATTCTAGGTAGTTATGCCCTTCGGGCAGGATGACACTAACCTAACCTAACCTAAACCGAAATTGAACCTTACCTAACTTTTTTTCCCCGCTCCGCACGTCGTCGTACCTAACGGTGACTCTGCCACTGTATTTCGTTTTTGACAGCGAGTTGGGTATGTTGTGAACCACTTTCGCGTTCCCCAAACCAAGGACCAGCATATCATAGACCCAAGATATTTATCAGATGTACGCATTTCATCATCATCATCAGCCTATATTAGTCCACTGCTGGACATAGGCCTCCCCTAATGAGCGCATTTATAAGGTGATATTTGTATTTATAAATAAACAGTTTAGATGTAAAAACTGGTATAGTTTAAAATAATTATTATATAAAATTATATTACTTGAAAACGTTATATTGACAAAGTTTATGAAAAAGAATATTAGTATAATAGATATTTCTATGGACTAACATTATAAACTTGAATAACTCGGAGTAACGATAGTTATGATCAAAGAATACTTATAAAAAATGATCATCATGATAAAAAAAATTATGAAAACCATTTTCGAACTTCCAATAGTCGAAGTTGAAATTGTATGTGAACTTTGGCGCACCCCCCTGTAGGTTCTGATTTCCTTGCGAGTTACGAAAATTTGCGGCATAAACGGCTGTATCTTTTGATTGCGTTGGCTTAGAAGTTTGATTGTTTCACAGCTTCAAGGGACAGTAGACCTGAGTATTTGATATAAATTTCAGCTTGTACCTCCACGCGTTCCTGAGAAAAAGGGTCTTGACAGACGGACGGACGTACAACAAAGTGATCCTATAAGGGTTCCGTTTTTTGCTTTCGAGGTACAGAACCCTAAAACTTGAAAAACAATGATCCCAATTAATTGAAAACCTCCTCCTTCAAAATCATGAAGTCACAAAAATTCAAAACAACCTCTATTTTCAAGTATTAATAAAGTTAATTGATAAATAGGCACCTGGATCCCATAATATTTACCTACCTATATAGCAATAAGTTTTTTTTATATACCGCGACGGTGGCAAACAAGCATACGGCCCGCCTGATGGTAAGCAGTTACCGTAGCTTATAGACGCCTGCAGCCCCAGAGGATTCACATGCGCGTTGCCTACCCTTTAGGAACCTATTCACTCCTTTTTGAAGAACCTCATACTGTGCTGTAGTTATTATTATTATTATTTATTTATTCAATAACAATTTTTACATTGTGTCTGAATGTATACAATTAAAAATTAACCTAGTATATATATATATACCTGTACAATAAATAATAAGTATAATAACATACTAAACATGCAATATTTACAAGAGGAATCTAATTTACACAAATATGTTACTTAAATTCTAATTACGTGCACATGAACAGCAAAAAATATGTCAAAAAAGAATAATCATCCAGAAAGAAAGAAAGCATTAATAAAATAAAATAAAAATTATAAAGTCCAATATTAAAAATTTAAAACAAAACATATTAATCATTAAAAATCACTAATGTCATAACAACATTTTTGCAATAAATGTAGTTTCAATTTCTTTTTGAAGGTTTCGAGACATCTTATTACTTTAAATTCTTTAGGCATCTTATTAAACAATCTCACCGCTTGGACTCTAGCGTTATGTGCTACGACTTCCAAGTTCGGAGCTACTATCGAGGTCAAGTTTTTAGTTCTAGAGGACTCACGCAATTCCATCGCAGATTCCGATTCATAACGACTGCGATGTTTGACAATATCCGTTAAAAGAACCAGTATGTAAAGACTCGGCACTGTAAGTATTTTTAGATTTCTGTAGTGTTCTTTACAACATCCCCATGGAGGGAGGTTAGCTATAGCACGAATTGCATTTCTTTGGGCCACGAAAGCGCGATTTATATTATATTTATAGCTGTTACCCCAAAGCTTTATGCTGTAGCGGAGCTTTGACTCTACAAGAGCAAAGTACACCATTCTAAGTTGTTCTACGGTCAACACATTCCTGAGGCTACGAATGGCATAACAAGCAGAACTAATAGAGTCTTCTATAGTCTGAAGTTCATGCTTCCAGTTTAAAAATTGGTCAAGGTGAATACCCAAAATTTTTGTGTTATCTACGGGTTGGATGTTGTCGCCATTTATATGTACACTAAGTATTTCCTTATTTCTAGCTGTGGTTTTAAACAGCATGGCATACGTTTTAGAGCTGTTTAAAGTCAAACTATTTGCCTGAAACCATGTTTGAAATGCTTCAAGCGTTAAATTTACTTTTCTATTAAGATCTGCAACGGTTGAGCTCGACAAGACTGCACTTCAGCAAAAACTACCAATTTTACACCCGGAAATTCTTTATAAAGATATGAAATTAAATCGTTTAAATAAATAACAAAGAATATGGGTCCTAATACAGAACCCTGGGGGACACCACGCATCATGCTCGCACATTTAGACCTGTGCGTGGTCTCCAGAGATCTGTTATTAATTTCTCTAACTTCTACAAACTGTTTCCGGTTCCTTAAATATGACATGAATAAATCTAATACTTTTCCTCTGATACCATAAAATTCCAATTTATACATTAATATGTCATGATCTATAGTGTCAAATGCAGATTTTAAGTCGAGAAATACTCCAGCTACCCTCAATTTTTCATTTAAGTTGTCTGTTATGTCTTCCATTATGGTATCTATGGCTTCAGACGTTCCAATACCTTTTTGATAGGCAAACTGTCTCGCGTTAATAATGTTATTATTACATAAATGTGTAGTAAGCCTCGATTTAATTACCTTTTCAAAAATTTTTGAAAACGTCGGCAATAAAGAGATTGGCCTATAATTCCTAGGATCTGTTTTAGGACCTTTTTTATACAATGGTATAATTTTGGCAACCTTTAGCTGCTCTGGAAAAATTCCCTGCACGATACATTTGTTAAAGAAACATGAAAGTGGTCGAGCCAACTGATCAATATTATCTTTGATAATAGCAATAGGTATGTCATCATAACCGCTAGATTTTTTGTTTTTCATGCCTCTGACAATAGATTTTATTTCATATGATGAAGTCAGCATGAATTCCATATTATTTTCTACTCGTTTAAAACTCTATTCAAGTAAAGAAAAAGCTAGGGCTGGCTCACCAGTTACTTGAAAATTCGAGGAATCAAAACTCTTGGAAAAAAGTTCAGCTATTTCCACACCATTACGTACTACTGCATGATCTGTTTTAAGTATCAGCTTTCGTATTAAGTCAAATTTGTTCTTATTCCCATGCTTATTGACCACATTCCAAATACTGTTTGCAGAATTTTTTGCCTGTTTAATTTGGTTTTGTACACTTAACATCTTTGCCTTTTTTAGAACTCTTTTAAATATTTTAATAGATGTACACCTTGCGATAGTTTATTAAACTTAGATCATTTTGAACATTGTCTATCGATAAAAGCACACGTTTCATTTGACTTGATACCTTGATTCCCTTGGTAATCCACTTAATTTTACTTTTTTGTTGTAAATTCAATTTTTTTCTCATCTTTTTAAAACTGTTTCCAAAAATCTTATTAAATGTTTGAAGGAAACTATTAATGCCCAAACTATCTAAATTCTCTTTATTAATGTTCTCCTTAAAAACTAATTGATTTCTTTTACTGAAAACCCTACGATCCACAAAAATAGCTCTCTCTTTATTACTTCCGCGCTTTATATTATCAACCATAAAACCGGTTTCTATGCCCGCATGCCCATCTGATAGACCATTATGGTCTGCTAAAGTCCATAATACACAGTCATCTGGTAAATTAGTCAAAATATTGTCTATGCACGACTCGGATTCGTTACGCTTGAAAGTTACTTTGTTGTGAACAAGATGCCTAAAATTATACGATCGCAAAAGTTGAATGAACGTATTTTTCCTCTTATCGTCTTTCAACATATTAACATTAAAATCTCTACAGATAATACATTTTTTCTCAAGAAAGTACTGTAGCAGTTGTTCTAACTTTTCAATAAAAATGTCAAACTGTTTGTCATTTTGGTAACAGCAGCATATGCAAACGTTTGTGTCTAAATCTTTAACCCCACATATTTCAAAACATTCTACTCTGAACATTTTTTTACACTCTAATAATACTTCCGTCTTCCCACTCTTTTCAGCCAGGATCAAAGTTCCCCCCCCCCCCCCCCCCTCTTTTTGTTTATTCTAGAAAACATACAAACTAATTCATAATCGTTAAAAACTACACATTCGGCTGCACTACTGTTTAAAAAGTGCTCGCTAAGACAAACAAAATGGGGTTTAATTTCTAAACTGTCTAAGTACAACTCTAACATGTCCTGTTTTGAATTAACACCACATATATTTTGATGAAAGACATTTAAAGATGTGGTACCTAATTCAGAACATTCTACACCTACACTTGGCTCAGACAACACACTTTTAATAGAGAAAATGTCATTATTTTTATTCGTATTGATTACAGTAGGGTCGAAAAAATGTCAAAGATGATTCACCGGTATTTACTGAGTCATTTATGTTATTACTAGTCAAGCTCAATGTCTCTTTATTAATATTTACAGAAATGCAATTTATAAGTGTTATTAAATCATTAAAAATTGTAATAAAACCCTGCCGATTAATATTGCCTAAACGCGTGAACATATAACTATCATATGTCAAGTTTAGATTAGAGTCTAAAATATAACTAAAGTTATGTGTCAAGTTGTCTTGGTATAATAAGTTATTAAAGATTTCTACTCGACTGATAAACAAGTTTGAAAAAGTTGATATTTTATATGTCGGCGCACAAATAATAATATTAGTATGATGGATACCGGCAAGCTGCTCTCGAATAAATTTTACTAAGTTGTGATAATTTACACTCTGTTTAAAGTCTGTGTCTCCGATATAAAAAATACAATAATCGGACATGGTAAAATCTTGTAGTTTACTTGTAAGGTCACGAAATAGCTCACGTGTTCCCGCTCCTGGTGTTAGGTAGAGACAGAGATTTTCACTTGGGAGCTTCTGCTTAATCTGCTCTAACATATAATTTGAGTGATTGCTGATCATACATATTTTTGAATGCTGTAGTGTTGATAGGACTTGTTCCATAGTTGCTGGAATGTGCTCATTGTACTGGGTACAGCTAGTCAAAGGCTGTTCTGGCAAGTTGCTAACATTGTTGTGAAAGTCTTGAGAACGATGATTTTTTTGTGTTATGGTTTGTAGACGATTAGCAATTTGTGTGATCTCATGTTCTATATTTTTCATCAGCTTTTCTAAGTCAATTATTTTTAATTGCAGCTTAAATAAATGTTTAACGTACTCAGAGCTTTTTTCAGAATTGGGACATGTGATAGGTGAGCACGACATTGATGGAGTGTTGTTGAATAAAGAGTACCTATGCTTTTTTTTGGTACCTGATTTTGTCTCGACGGTTGAGGAGTAGCATAATGATTGAAGTACTTTTGTTTCACGAGTTAGTTGGTCTATTTTCCTATGAAGCTCATTATTTTCAATATTTTTGTCTTCTAGTTCACTCTCCGTACTTGCGAGTGCAATTTCGAGTGTAGATATTTTCTCGATTAGTTCACGATCTCGTCGGCATGTCTCACGAGTTACACCGTCCATGCTCATGCTTAACTTATCTCGTTGTGACAGGGATTGAGACGAAGAGTCTGCAGTCACAAGGGAATCGCTTTTTAAGGTAGAATGGTGATCCAAAATCAGCGAGCTTTCGGATATATTGTATGACGTTGATTATTGGCGTGAGTTATCGATAACTTCATAGAAAAGGGTGTCATGATGGCAATATCAAGTATCTGATATTAGTCAATTAAGAGTTAAGTATACCTGTTTTCGGAAGCAGTCGAGTAGTCCTCGAACAATACTATGCGGCGGCAAATATTCTGCTGTAGTGGGTTCTGCGCGGTTCGCGACCTGAAAACCATCAACAACTTACAAAATATGGCACAAAATCCATACTAATATTATAAATGGGAAAGTGTATGTGTGTGTTTGTTTGTCCGTCTTTCACGGCAAAACGGGGCGACGAATTGACGTGATTTTTGAAGTGGAGATAGTTGAAGGGATGGAGAGTGACATAGGCTACTTTTTGTCTCTTTCTAACCCCCCACTTCCCTAAAATGGGGGGTGGAAGTTTGTATGGAGCATTCCGGGGGGCAATCAGGAAAGGGGAACCGTGTTAACCCGAATTTAACGCGAGCGAAGCCGCGGGCAAAAGCTCGTAACAAATATTTTTTTAATCAAAAAGTAACCGACTTCACTTAGCCTCCACCTTTCTAAAAGGAAATGCCTGAGCTACTGTAAGAAATATTTAAATCACTATAGGTGTGCCTATAATATTTGAAGGGTTCCCTCGATATCTCCAGGATCCCATCATCAGCTCCTGACCTTGTTACAATGGGACCAACTGTGAAGTAAACTGTTATAAAAAAAAATCCAAAAAATAGATCCCGATCTTGAAGTCGATTGAAAATAGGAGTAATATTAGGTAGGCGTAAAAAAAGTGGCGAGTAATTCTGAAAGTTGACTCTCATTATAATGGGATAAGCGCGATATTTGAATGATTTTCGGAATAGGGAAGATGCAGCTATCATATTTACCATTATTTTGTAATCAAAATGTTGAAAAAACATAAAATAATAGCTACTGAAACGGTTTTACTTTAGTTTATACTAATTTCAAATAATAATTAGGAAATATTGTCTTCGGTTGCCGCGATAGTTATTCATGAAATAAAACAATTAAAAACGGATTTTATCGCGTGTACTGAGCTTAAATTACATCCCGACGTTTCGAACACTTTACAGCGTCCGTGGTCAACCCGTTGTACACGCGATAAAATCCGTTTTTAATTGTTTTATTTCATAATAATTAGGATTTGAAGTAATGTGAAACGGAACGTGTTTTAATTCACCAATCAGCGTCTGGTCACGTCACTCCTGTTATGACAACTAATGGGGTTGGCAACTTTCTGTGTGATTTGGCTTAAAAGGCATCCAGGTCAAAATATTTAAAAAACAACAAGAATTTGACACTGTGAACGAACAAGTATGGAGTGACACACATGAGTGACGTCACAGAAACTATAGACCCGTTTAGGCGCGAAAATTTAAATTGTCAGTTTGTAACAGCAATTTTTTACTTTATAGTATAGTATTTTCATTTTTTAATACACTCGTGGTCTATTCTACGTGCAATTCTTTCAAATGAAAGCATAAATGAAAATAGTGCATCTTGCCTATTACACACTTTGTGAAATTACCCCAATGCACCCTAAACTTAACTGAAGCAGTTAGTTGGTAAGAAGTTGCACAATAATTTTCGAGTACGCAACCTAACCTAGATCGGACTCATAACTTTTTGATTTTGAAATACTATATTGTGAAAACTGTCATTTTTGTCACTGATAAAATGACAATTTTTTGTCTACAATCTGTGAATGTCAACTGTTCTTAATTAAAAAGTTAGGGTAGATCTCCTAAAATCATTTTAGCGGGATTTGGTAGCTTCTCTCACTAAGCCATTTAAAAAATTCACCCAATACAGCCTTGGCCAGAAGTGTTGAGCACCCTTGCGATTTTTATACCAAACTCGAAAGTTTAGACCGGCGTTTCTATCTTTTTTGAAGTTATTTTATCAATGAATTTAAAATGAACAGGCATTTTTTGTTGAAGTTAGTAGTAACTGCATAGAATATTTGCAATTTGTCGCACCGACTTAAATTCGCATTTTTGGGACCTTCACTTTTCATATGTTATAGGTACCTTGAAAGTGTTATTTAGTGAAGTTTTCTAGATATATCAATAAAATATAACATTTTACGTCATCGTACATTGTTATGATAGGGAATTAATACTTAACATTAAAATTGTAAACAAAAAACAGCTATGCTCAACACTTCTGGCCAAGGCTGTATACCTCCGAAATTGAACTCGGAGGTATACTCCATCGGAGTCTAATCATATCGCTACAGTAATACAACGTGTAAATACAGGATTTAACTAAAATATCGGTGATCCGTTTAAGGGAATAATTGGTATTGTATTGAGAGTAAGAAAAAGTAGAAGAAAGTTTCTTTGGACGTGAATTTTTTTTTTGCATGGGACACGTCGTCCCAGCCGGCTAACCCTCCATACAAAACAAACTTTTTTGTTTACAAAAACTGTTTAAGACGTTATTTACCATGTATGTTTGTTTTAAACAGTTTTTGTAATGTTTATGACCATGTTAGCTTAAAAACTTTTTTTTTGCGAGAATTCTCAGTGAGATATGTCTAAGGGAACATCTTAATCTAGTTACGTATTTTCTATTTATAATTCTTCACTTGTATGCTTCCGTTGTATCTCCTTATAATAAAATAAAAATAAAAATAAATTGTGTAAAGGTCCCTTATTTTGGTTTTTCGTAAATAACTCGGTAACGGTGGCTCATACGAAAAAATGTTCTATCACTTAATGCATTCACATATAATTTTTTAATAAAAAATATTCATCGCACTTTTTTGCTGGGATCAATGAGATATCGAGGAAATACGATAAACGCTTTTTTAAAATTTCGGAGCTAATATTTACGAAAGTATTAGTTTTATCCAAAAATTGATTTAGAGTACCCTCATTTGTTTTAAAATACCTATCCAACGATATCCCACACATGAGGGTTGGAGTAAAAAAAATATTTACTCCCAACTCCATGTGATAATAATATTAATAATATGGAGGATATCAACTGAGGAGGACTTTGGAAGAGGCAATTACGCAGTATCGCTCCACAAACACCCCTAGGCCGCGATTACCACGCTTGCCTATGAATAGACGCAATCTAGCGTTGATGGGAGCCCTGAATGATTTGCTAGATCCACTCCTGCGGACTAGTAAAGACTTAGATGATACGCACTCGATCATGTACTGCGGAGCCATCGCGGCGTGCCGTGTTGCTCGAGTCAAGTTTCCGGACGCTGAACGTGCACCTAGGACCACCGGAGGTGTCCCCGCATGGCAAGTGCGGATCGAGCGTCGTATCAACTCATTTAGGACTCTCATTGCAAAGCTGATCTGCTTCAGGGGGGGCAATAACCGCCCCCGAGTAATGCGCTTTGTGTACCAGGCGTTCGCGGGGACGAATATCGAGCCCCGCGACTACATGGCCAATGTCATAGAGCGCATCGACTTTCTGAAGCAGAAAGTTTATGCATGGGCAAGCCGTATTCGCCGCTACAGAGAGCGTGTGGACCGATTCAAGCAGAATCGTCTTTTCCAAAGTGACCAAAGAAAGGTATACCGAAGGTGGGAGGAAACCTACCCCCGTGTGTCCAACGTGCGACTGCCGGATGCTACTGCCATGACTGATTTCTGGCGTAGCATCTGGTCAGCGCCCGTTGAACACACGGAGGGCGAGTGGATGAGCGTTGTCGGACGTGAGTGCGAGTCCATCGAACCTATGGGGGCTATCACCATCAGCCCCGATGACGTAAGTTGTGCAATCCGTACGGCCCAGAACTGGAAAAGTCCCGGCCCGGATGGATTGCACAACTTCTGGCTAAAATGGTTTCGGTGCTCGCACTCGCGGCTCGCAACGCAATTTCAACAAGCCCTCGAACTTGGCTCCCTCCCGCCTTCCTTAACAACCGGTGTAACCTTCCTGCTCTATAAGTCCGGTAGTACTACGGAAGCGAAGAACTACCGACCCATCACGTGCTTGCCTACACTTTACAAGCTCCTTACATCCATTTTGAGAGCAAAAATAAACGCGCACATGGTCGCAAACAACATTTTGGCCTCAGCTCAAAATGGATGTAGGGTTGGGTCCCGTGGTACTAAAGAGCTCCTCCTCATAGACATGACCATTTGCCAACGAGTCAGGCGGAACAGGGGGGCCCTCTCGGCCGCTTGGATTGACTACAAGAAGGCCTATGATTCGGTGCCTCATTCATGGCTGGAGAGGGTCTTAGAGCTGTATAAAATTGACACAGCTTTAAGATCCTTCCTTGGCGCGTGTATGAGGCGGTGGACCACAGTCCTTCGTCAACCAGGAGGTGGGGATGACCCCCCTGGCCCACAGGACTTTATAAGGATCGAGCGAGGAATATTTCAGGGTGACAGTCTGAGTCCCCTGTGGTTCTGCCTAGCTCTAAATCCGCTCAGCACTCTGCTGAAGGATTCGGGGCTAGGTTGCCGGCTTCGGAGAGAGGGTGAAGTCATAGCTCACCTTCTGTACATGGACGATCTCAAATTATTTGCACCAAATAACCGAGACTTGTTGCAGCTACTGAAGACCACTGAAGTCTTCAGTAGTTCCATCAAGATGGAGTTTGGTGTTGATAAATGTGCGGTTATGCATGTACAGCGGGGGAAAGTAGTAAATTCAGCAAATTTACAGCTTTCTGAGACAATGACGTTCAGATCTATCTCTGAATCAGAAACCTACAAATACCTTGGTATGTCACAGTCTTTGGGTGTTGAGGATGTGGGTATTAAACAGGCGTTGAAGGAGCGCTTCTTTAGTCGGCTGACAAAAGTACTTAATAGTCTTTTGTCAGGTGGCAACAAGGTGCGCGCCTTCAATGCCTGGGTGATGCCCCTACTCACATACTCCTTTGGCATACTAAGGTGGACTCAGACCGAGCTGGATGCCCTGGATCGGAGAGTCCGTCTATTGCTCACCACACACCGTATGCTTTACCCACGCTCGTCTGTTATGAGATTGTACATCCCACGGAAATGTGGAGGTCGCGGCTTTTTAAACGCCAAAAATCTCCACAATCGTGAGGTGTACAATCTCAGGAATTATTTCCTTAACAACGAGTGTGGGATGCATCGTGATGTGGTGGCAGTAGATAAGGGTCTCACGCCGCTCTCCTTGGCAAACGAGAACTGGCGCAAACCTGTGGTGCTAAGCACCGAGGATCGCAAGGCGGTATGGAAGAGCAAGGAGCTACACGGGCGGTTCTACAGGGCCCTCACGGGACCCGACGTGGACCTGCTCGCGTCGGTGAACTGGTTACGATTCGGGGACCTCTTCGGAGAAACCGAAGGTTTTGCCTGTGCAATTGCGGACGAAGTTATCATGACAAATAACTACCGGAAATATATCCTGAAGGACGGTACGGTCGACATTTGTCGGGCATGCCGCCGTCCTGGAGAGTCACTCAGGCATATCATTTCCGGTTGTTCTCATCTTGCTAACGGCGAGTACTTGCACAGACATAACCTCGTAGCCAGGATTATACACCAGCAGCTTGCTCTCCTATACGGTCTTGTGGACCACGAAGTGCCGTACTACAAGTACACACCTGCGCCAGTTCTCGAAAATGGTCGTGCCACGCTCTATTGGGATCGATCTATTATCACGGACAGGACTATTGTAGCCAATAAGCCTGATATCGTGGTAATAGATCGACCGCAACGCCGGGCCATGCTCGTCGACATCACCGTCCCATGTGACGAGAACCTCGTGAAGGCCGAGAAGGACAAGTCCAGCAAGTACCTAGACTTGGCTCACGAGGTAACCGCCATGTGGGAGGTCGATTCGGCGATCATTGTGCCGATAGTTGTCTCTGCGAACGGTCTCATAGCGAAGAGTCTCGACCAACATCTTGAGAGACTTTCGCTACGGGGTTGTGGTTGGATTAGGGGTCAGATTCAGAAGGCGGTAATCTTGGACACGGCGCGCATAGTCCGAAGGTTCCTCACTCTGCGGCCCTAACCACCGGCAGCCTGGGCCCTGCTCCGTTGCCGGCGGCACCCTAGTTTAGGTTTTTTATAATGCTTTTATTGTTTTTATATGTTTTAGATGTATTTTTATATTTTACTTTTATAAAAATATTGTAAAAAGCCTAAACTAAGAAGAAAAATAAATAAAGAGCTTAATAATATATTTTCAAATTTTATTTTAAAACTTTGTCTGCGTAATTAAAACACATACTCATACGAGATTTCACTTGTCTAGTACTAGCCATCACTGAGCAGGGTGAGCAGGGTGTCTACCCTTATAGTTTCGGCATGTCCGTCTGTCCCCGTCTGTCCGTCCACGACTTTGCTCAGTGATGGTTAGTACTAGACGTCTAGACGGACAGATGGGGTCAGACGGACATGGCGAAACTATAAGGGTAAGAAGTGAGGTAGCAGGGTGAGCAGCTTGCTCAGTGATGGTTAGTACTAGAAAATAAAAAAATCGTATGAGTATGTATTTTATTCACGCCGGCAAAGTTTTAAAAAAATCTGAAAAAATAATATTTTTTCGGGTACCTCCCGTACACATGGAGTGGGGGTGTAAATATATTTTTTACTCCAACCCTAATGTGTGGGATATCGTTGGATAGGTCTTTAAAAAAAAATAAGGGTATTCTAAAACTATTTTTGGATAAAACTAATACTTTCGTAAATATTAGCTCCGAAAGTTTAAAAAAGTATTTATCGTATTTCCTCGATATCTCATTAAACATTGATCCCAGCAAAAAAGTGCAAAGAATCTTTTTTATAGAAAATTATATGTGAACCCGCTAGCGGCGCCGCCATCCACCGGTACTTTTAGTATGTTGTGTAAAATACATGTGTACATCTACAACTATATGTACACCAAAATTCAGCTATACACGAATTATTTCCCCTATCAGGCAGTTAAGCGTCTTCGTTTGGTGAGCTACCAGTAAGCTCAATGAGGCTTGTGTTATGGGTACTAGACGACGATATATATAATAGATAAATGTGGATAAATACTTAAATACATAGAAAACATCCAAAACTCAGGAACAAATATCTGTGATAAACACACAAATAAATGCCCTGACCAGGATTCGAACCCGGGACCTCCTGCTTCGTAGGCAGCATCACTACCGACTAGGCAAGGAGGCCGTTAAACGCCTTACCTGGTAAACGCCGCTACGATATCCGCGGATCTCTCGCTCGACCAGTTTGCTCGCTAACTGGACGACGCTCGGTAACGCTGCCTCGTTCGAGTACTTAAACACCTCTGGCCAGATCTCACCTATCCGAGATAAAGGAGAAATTAGACTACAAAATAGAGGACAGTAGGAATAACAGTTTAAGGGGCTCCACACGTTTATTATAAATTTTTGACCAGTTTCGAGTCGATATTCCAACATTTGCACTACAGATAGGATTATAAGGTAAACGGCTATCGGTTCTTGAATCTTTTATTTCCATTCCGGGGCGCCAGATTTTGAAATAAATGAGCACTTATTTTATCATGTTTTTTTAGAATATTGTCTAAAAAACACTTTTATCGATATTCGAATGCCGTAAAGAATCTTACGTATAACAAATCTACATATAAGGGTACCTCTTTGACGTCTCTGACTGAAAACTACGAGAGATTTTAATTTTAACTAACACAAAAGTTGTGACCAGAAAACCACTTTTTTGGCCTTTGTATTTCCGTAAAGGAATCAGTCAGTTACAAGAAATAAACCTTGAAAATTGTGCGGGCATATGCAGTAGTTGGACTCGTACGTTTAGACAACATACGACCAATACTATTTACAAACGTTATGTAAAAAAAACGTTTTATAGTAGACGATTCTGTTCAATACAGGATGTACACTTTGATTAAAGCTAGTTAAAACTTGACAGATAGTTTTTAGCCGTTTGAAATTCTACCTTATCGCGAACAAAATAAAGTCGATATTTAAAACACGGCACCAAATAGGGTCATGCTTGTAATGTTGACTTTATGATCAGGACAACAAGGTAGAAAATCAAATGTATAAAAATCATGTGTCAATCGTAAACTAAAGATGATCGCAGTGTAAGAAAAATACTGGTGATACGTTTAAGGGCATAATTTGTATCATATAGCGACTAAGAAAAAGTAAAAGAAAATTTTTGAACGCGAAAAAATTTTTTTTTTTTGGAACGAAGTTCCTTATCTGACGGTTTGAGGATGGGGGCGAAGCGAAAAAAAGTCACGTGACCGTCACGAAAACGCGACACAAATCCATACGATTGAGAAACATTGTGAAATGTAATAAAATAAAATAAAGTGAACTGAAGTGAAGTGACAAAGTCAAAAAAGTCAAAATATCAAAAATACCACAAAAAATTAAAAAATAAATAACATCACTTCGTTCCAACCGAGTGTTCCACGACACTCACGTATTTTTGAAGTGAAAACGTCTTTAGCGGCGCTGTGCACTTTTTGTGATGGGGAAAAAATGTTAAACTCGCGTCAGGGTCACGTGACCGACAGATTCGACAGGGTCACGTGACCGACAGATTCATCAGGTTCAGTGTTGCCAATTTAGCACTTTTGGGGCTAAATTTAGCACTATTTAGACTGACTTAGCCCTAATTTTTTGCATTTAGCACTTAGCATTATTTTTAGCACTTTTTGGAAATTGCGATTTTATAAAAAATAATTTTCCAAAAGTTGATAAATTTTATTTGTAGTCTGTCAAACCAAAATTAGTAGTAGTAGTAGAAGAATAATATATAGATGCTTATCTTCCCTATAAAATCAGTGGTTGACAGAACTTTGAAATATGAACGGTGACACATGCGGTCTTCATACGATTTTGCCTTCGACTTTATAGGGTTGACAAGTCAAGTATGGAATTAGTTTGATTGCTAGACCTGCTCCAATCTGCCTCAATCTACCTAAGCTATCAGTAGTTTTAATACAAAACTAAATAAATGTCTGATATATTACCTCATTTGCCCAATTTAACTGTAATTTTAGTACAAACAAAACTACTACTATAAACTACTTAAATATTTTATCTTATCTGCAAATAAACGAAAGGGATTTTGACAACCTCGAAAAGTATCCGATCACTAACCAAGGGCGTAGCTGTGTGTGTGTGTGTGTGTGTGTGTGTGTGTGTGTGTGTGTGTGTGTGTGTGTGTGTGTGTGTGTGTGTGTGTGTGTGTGTCACTTCGTGGAGTGGAGTTGTACACACGGACCAGTAGAGAACCGGACATTACATTTGCTCTATTTCCCTAACCACAGTTGAACCTAATTACCGAGCAAAACAGTCGTTCATAGGTGACTAGAAAAAACGGTCCGATAGAGAGCATAATATAAGGGGCGGTGTCTAGGTAGATTGGGGCAGATCTAGCAATCAAACTAAACTAGAATTTATAATTGTACGGAGTGACTTGACAAGTCAACAAACACAAATGTTGCCGCAATTCGGCCAGTGCTGCTCTTATCGATATTTTTATTTAATTATTAAGGGTTCTACAAACGCCGCGACTTATTGGTTGCGATATTGTCGCTGCAACTTGATTAAGGCTTTAAGGCTGAAGAATGCTGCAACATGATGTGGAAAATACGTTACTTTTACGAAATGACTGTTACTTGTTGATAAAACTATGCGGTACGCGACAAATCAAAGTCAATTTATAACTTCTGTACATCCTATTGGAGACAATAATAATTTCTAAAAGCGGCTGCTCATACACCTGACGTAGGGTTAATACCGGGCGCATGGCTTAGTGAATTCAACCAACCGGAGCGGCCATGTCTCTCATTTTCTATACAAAAAAAGTCTGCCGATTTTTGCGAGGGACGCGAACGTCAAATGTATGGCTATTCGTACGTAACGTACAAATAGCCAGGTCAGATAAACGTCAGTCCGTACAATAAATATGACCACTGGTCTTATTTATTGACCATTGTTTTCGGCAGAGGGGAAAGCCTGTCAATGGCCGCTCCGGTTAGTTAAATTCTCCAAGCGCACGGCGGTCGGGCCAATATTGGGATTTCTCTACACACAAGCCTCTCTCACGTCTCTAAAATGGAGCCAGAGGTAGCTTAGAGTGAGGAATAGGACATAGGATACTTAACAACTTTTTATCCCGAAAAAAAGAGGAGGCCCTTTTTCAGAGGGCCACACGATAGCCGAATTCTATGCGGACGAATAATTATCCAAGTATCTTTTCGTCTATTTTAGAAATAGTTAAGTAGGTATTTTTGAGAAATATCGTCTTCTGACTGTTCGTAAATATCGTTACGTTTTGTTGTTATTACTCGTAGAAGTGTTGAATTGAATTATTAAGTGATGTTGCCTGGGATTACGGATTCCTGTGGACGTGCAAGAATTAGAGCCAGAACAATGTTCATCCTAAATGTCGCCTCGATAATTAAGAGCTCAGAGTTATAGAAACTATATAATAGTAGTCCGCCTCGAACTGAGAACTCGCGATTTCCTTGTAAATGCATTGACCAATATAACAAGACTGTTATGATGATTATTTTGCGCCTTCTAGCTCCATAACCCATTGATCGATCCTGCTCATATACTCGTACGAACTCTAAAATTATATTGATTTCTGCTATAACCCCAATAAATTTCATAAAGATTAGAAAAAATGTTACTACAGTTACCGCAACAACTATTCAAAATAAAAAAGCCATCGAAATGCAGCGATGTCCAGGTAGTCAGCTGACAGTTCCGTTTCCGTTTCATCCGAAGCTGTCTATAACTTCACTTCGCTTAGGCTCCGCTCGTTCGACGAGATAGAAAAATAAGTATATGATATGTTGTATAACATAACTATACGATTTATCAGCGGCAACGTATGCCAAAACTTTTGCTGTTTTGAATATTGTAGCATTTCAGGCTGTGACATGATAATTTAATTTCCTAACGCTTATGGATCCTTTAACTGGAATCGTATTGGTAGTGTTTAGTACAACATTACACTTTTCGATACTTTTTATCGACATATACCCATGACTATTTTATTTTTGCTATTCCAGGCAATATTTTAACTGTCAGTCATGTGTCAAGTCACTTTTTATAATTAAAAATTCAACCGTAATCGCGTTCTTGTCAACCCTAGAAGTCGAAAGGCAAAATTGTATGGAGACGTCATGTGTCATCGTTCATCTGTGAAAATGCTGTCAAACATTGATTTTGTAGGGAAGTTAGCCTTCTGTACGTAGTACTATTAATTAAATAAGATCAATCGAGCTTCGCAAGTGAAGTTCAATCGATATTATATGACTCGCTTCATTGGAAGATATAATAAACACATTCGAATGGATAACTTTTTTTATTTAGCACTTTTTTCAGTATAGTTTTAGCACTGATTGAAATGCGGAGTTGGCAACACTCTCAGGTTGAAAATTCGTAAGACGGACACGTGACCTGATCGAATACCTAAATCTTCTATATTAATTATTCCGTCGAGGGGCACGGTAGACCCGAATGAAATTATACTCAAATGAAAAAGCGTAAAAAAATAACAGTTTTGAATTGAAGACAAAATATATATATATGGGCAAAATTCGGATTGTCGCGTATTTTGCATTTAAAAGTGTTAATTTAATGACAAATGGTGGGCCATATTCAGAGAGTTCTAAACCTGGAGAGGCCCTGAGTATCATTTCCCCTCTGTCAAAAGTATTGGCGGAAAATCTAGTATATCTATAAAAACTATTTCAATAATCGATGCCACGCCATTTTCGTCATCGCTGTCGATGGATAACAAGCTCCGTGAAAATGCCCTTATGCGCTGTTTTTGGATGTAAAAAATGTTATATTTCGTCTAGTTTACAAAAAGATGAAATACCATTTCAGATGTAAGTACAGTTTTACTTTATTTACCATTACTTTCGTAATAAAAGATTTAACCTAAATCGAAAATCAAGCTTCGTTTACAGAATCGATTCAAAGACAATCGTTTTCTTTCTGACGGGCAGTAACTATTTGACGTTTGACACTTCTCCATATTTAATGCGCTTAAGGATTGCTGTCTTCTATATTTTGTGTGAAAATACAATCAAAAATGATCCTTGGCTTTTTTGTTTGACATTTCCAAAGACTGCATCCAATAATGAACCATATGTTAACAAGTGTACAGTCGACTATCTATTGCTCCATTTAGTGTTATGAAGTATAAAAATAATATGTCAAATATGTTTGGTGTTTTCAAGTTAAAGGTACATCTTTGTCGGTTGTCAATAAAGCGTTGCTGCCATAAAAATTCATTTAGAAATAAACTGTATTAACAACCGACAATGATGTACCTTTGACTAGAAAACTTCACATGCGTGCTACCTCGCCCCCCTCAGATTTTGGCAGACTTTTTTGTTTGGAAAGATGAGGCGAAGCGTACTCCATTTATAGAGCTTTATGGCCATATTACATATTTTAGTGGTTGACAACTTGACAGTGAGAGGTGCGTTCGGAAATTATGAACTATGTTTACGTCCGGCATATTTGACAGGTTAGTTGGTCAAAAGGAGGACGAAAGTAAATAAATTAAGAAAACCCGGCTGACTGACAAGGCAAGAAAAGCATTTGACACACGACAAAATATATTCTTACAGAAATTAGTTTTTTTTTCACTGAAATATAGGTAAAGCCTGACCAGAAATAAATGATTATTGTCAAGAGGGCGCTATTATTCTCATTTATATGGCAACAGTTCAGTTTAGCAATAGAGGGTATTATTTCTCTATGGTATAGTGACATCTTGATTTGTTTACCTGTCAGCTCTGATGTCAATTTGAAAATGTTTCACAGCGAAATAGTTCCATTTCCCGAGCGTATTATTTACAGCTGTTTATTACATACACTATTTACAATGTTTCGCTCTTGACTATGACTAATTTTGGGATATTTTTGTCTTGTATTATTTAATATTCAACACTTTACTGTAATTCAAATAAACCGCGACAATGACACTGACAGCCTATCACATGCACTCACACATGCATATCATTCTGTCAGTAAAATAATTGCCAGTGCAAGAAACTAGTTCCAATGAAATTCCGCAACATGGTGCATGATCATATATTTCTGGTCAGGCTTTATTTAAGTAAAAATTGATATTTTTACTAAAAATAAATGTAAATAACATAAAATTCATGAAAATTCGTAAGACGGACACGTGACCTGATCGAAAAATGGTTACAATGCCATTGAAGCCAATAGACCGCCGGCGCGGCGTAGGAGAGGAAGTATTCCCCTCTCTTTCTACCGCGCGGCGAAAATGTATGCCTGCGCCTGCTGTTTCGTTCGAAATCGTAATCTTAGCACTACGAAATACAAAACTACTATTGATGCGGTATTTATTAGACATTTAAATAGGTTAGAATCAAAATTGTTCGTTTCTTATTTCAGCTACCATAAAACTATCGTATTTTTTTATGTTAAATAATTGTAATAGTTCTGAAGTGTAAAATTGTTAATGTAATCTTAATTGTCATGTTTGTGTACGATAGCGCAATAAATGAATATTGTATTTTACCACATAACAGTTTTATACTGATAATTAAAGCAATTCGTGCAAAATTATTCCCTAACCATTCCAAAATATCAAAAATGCACAAAGTTAATATTCAAGTTTTCACTTCTGCCGGCACTCCCGGAGTGCCACCCGTTTTTTTTTGTATGGGACACGTCATCCGAGCCGGCCAACCCTCCATACAGAACAATACGATTAGAATACGATAGCAATTATGCCATTGAACGAATCACTAGTATTTGTGTTACTTGTATCAATATTCATATTTATGTGGGACTGCTGAGTTGGAAATAAAAGTAGATCGTAGAAAAATACTTCGTTTTATTCAATAATCTCACAAAATTGGTTTAGGAAAACATCTTCGGGTGGGACTGGAGTGACAGCGTAAAACAGTCTGAGAAAACAATATACAATCGAATATTCTAGAAGCCTAATTTTAAGAATACTGGCTTTCTCTTTCTTACATACTTTTCATCTTACTCTGGCAGTTTCGTTCCAAGCATACACCATTCTCACATCCTACATTTAATACTCGGTACAAACAGCAACACTCTTAACTGTACATCGGTGGACCTTATTACAAAAGGTACAAGCATAAAGCTCTATAAATGGAGTACGCTTCGCCTCATCTTTCCAAACAAAAAAGTCTGCCAAAATCTGAGGGGGGCGAGGTAGCACGCATGTGAAGTTTTCTAGTCAAAGGTACATCATTGTCGGTTGTTAATACAGTTTATTTCTAAATGATTTTTTATGGCAGCAACGCTTTATTGACAACCGACAAAGATGTACCTTTGACTTGAAAACACCAAACATATTTGACATATTATTTTTATACTTCATAACACTAAATGGAGCAATAGATAGTCGACTGTACACGTGTTAACATATGGTTCATTATTGGATGCAGTCTTTGGAAATGTCAAACAAAAAAGCCAAGGATCATTTTTGATTGTATTTTCAAACAAAATATAGAAGACAGCAATCCTTAAGCGCATTAAATATGGAGAAGTGTCAAACGTCAAATAGTTACTGCCCGTCAGAAAGAAAACGATTGTCTTTGAATCGATTCTGTAAACGAAGCTTGATTTTCGATTTAGGTTAAATCTTTTATTACGAAAGTAATGGTAAATAAAGTAAAACTGTACTTACATCTGAAATGGTATTTAATCTTTTTGTAAACTAGACGAAATATAACATTTTTTACATCCAAAAACAGCGCATAAGGGCATTTTCACGGAGCTTGTTATCCATCGACAGCGATGACGAAAATGGCGTGGCATCGATTATTGAAATAGTTTTTATAGATGTACTAGATTTTCCGCCAATACTTTTGACAGAGGGGAAATGATACTCAGGGCCTCTCCTGGTTTAGAACTCTCTGGGTACAAGGTCCACCGATGGGCAGTTAACTGTGTGGGCGATGGTACTCACACGGTATGTAGTCCAAAACGTCTTCAGGGTTTCTGGCAGCGTCGGCCGGCGTCTTACAATATGAGGCTGGCAACTTTACTGTCCGTCTGTATATCTGTGAATAAGATAAAAATTGGAATTCAAGACAAAACTGTAGATGTCACTTATGTCAAATAAACTTTTCAGGTTTCGCCAACCTTTTTGTAATATGCTTCTTTATATTAACAGAAAACAAAAAGTCAACAAGGCAAAAATCAGCACGAAGCAAAAAGAACATTCGAACACTCGGAACAGATGTCAGATCTCGAATGAGAATGACAATCCATGGAGTCATGGCCAGTAGCCGACAAAGGCGCACACACTTGATCTGAATTCAGTTCCGAATTCATTAATTCATAGACAAAATAAAACGGAAATGCTTTAATTTGTCTACGGTTGCGGAAATTTGAATATTGTAGCTGAACTTTTGTATGGAGGCCATAGACAAATTTCCACAATCATAGACAAACTTAAGCATTTCCGTCTGATTTCGTTTATGATTTTCTGAATTCAGTGCAAGTGTGTGTAGCGCCAAAAAAAATATTATGCATGTATTATACATATAAACCTTCCTCTTCAATCACTCTATCTATTAACATAAACCGCATCAATATCCGTAGTTTTAAATATCTAAGCATACATAGGGACAGACAGACAGCGGAAATCGACTTTGTTTTATGCTATGTAGTGATTAGGGCCTTTGCACACCCACATTTTACATACGCTCCGTCGATGTGCATCTGTATCGATACATACGCGCCGTCAACGCGCGTGTGAATCGCAATAAAGACAGCAATAATGATGTCGCTGACAATATAAACTTCACCGAAGTAACGCCTGATTCAATAAATCACATTTACTAGTAGTAACCAGGAAGCCTGGGCGTGCGCGATATCGCCGACAAGATGCAGGAAAGTAGGCTGCGATGGTATGGCCACGTAAAGAGGAAGCCACCCGACTACGTAGGAAACTGGCACTACGGCTTTCCATCCCAGGAAAAAGAGGTAGAGGCAAACCCAGGACAAGATGGGAGGACGTGGTGCTAAAGGACATGAGTGAGTGTCCGAAAAAGACGTCGAGGATAGGGCGAAGTGGAGAGGAAAGGTGCGGACAGCTGACCCCACCACCATGTGGGACATATAGCTTGGAAGAGAAAGACTAGTAGAGACGATCCTAACTATAGCTGAGAGAATAAGGCTTTCCGCGATCGAGATTTTAACTAGATGGCAGCACCGTGACGAGGTATTTTTGACAGCAGCCGTCAAAATCAACCAAATAATAGTAGATTGTACAACAAGTGCATAAAACGTAAGATTTTACGCGAGGCATGTATCCATCCGAACGAGCTTGCGAGCGAGGATTGATATAAAGTCGAGTGTAAAATGGATTTTATGGACGAGGGCTACACTCTAATTTTCACTTCAATTGCGAGGAAATTATTTATCGGTAATCGTAAAACAATTTCAAGTTGTAACAAAAATATTACAATGAAAACAAATATGGTTCCAACCAATTAATTTTTTAATGTTTTTTTTTTTTAACATGTGAATTTCGGGGCATTTCTAAACTATTATTAACTCCTATTTTATTTGATTTCATTTATTTAATTATAGCAAACACGCAATTCAAATAATTATAGCAAGAATATGATAAAAGAACAAGTTTCAGTATTCTACGAAATTTTACTGCTCAATTAAATTGTGCAATATATTTTGACTCTGTTTGGCCGTTGAGCCACATTCTTAGTCTTAGAAGAAAATTTTACTTTATGCCCTAGAGCTTAAAATGCCATTTTATGTCGTCCACGCACGACTTAAAGTCGAACTTTACGAGCATGAGAAGTGAAAAAAAAATTGATTAAACTTGATTGGTGGATTATGACAGCTAGACCTCTCGCCACGGTGCTGCCGTCTAGTGAAAAACTCGATCGTGGAAACCCTCAGGACCTGTAAAGTACAGTCGCCATCAGATATATCGGAGCGGCCAAGGTGATCACAAATATCTGAACAACGCCTCTATTGTCAAGCCGATAAAGTGCATGTACAGATATTTTTAATTACCCTGGCCGCTCCGATATATTTGATGGCGACTGCACAATGTAAAGGAGGCACAGTTTAAAACAAGATTTACTGAAATTATGGCTCCTGAAAATTTGTAATCGGCCAGTCTTATACCGTAATAAGATTGTCAAAGAAAGTACCGCCCGAGTCGTTCTTGCGGTACTATCGTTGGGCCATTTCTTTTGGGCTGATTGTGTATGCGTAGTATTATTTGATCGGTGATTAGGGCATATTAAATTCTTACGCAGATTTTAATACTTTTTTTAACTCACATTTTGACAGTTTTATAAAAAATAAAAACCGGCCAAGTGCGAGTCGGACTTGCGCACCGAGGGTTCCGTACAAACCTGTAGGTATATAAGTAAAAGTTCACCCATCACGACAATCGAGTCATAGCTACGCGTTCATGAGGAAAGGAGTAGTAACTTTCAAATTATTAAAATATTTTTATTACCTATTTTCGCAATTTTTCCTTTATCTGTGCTATAAGACGTTGCTTCGTACCAAATTTCAAGATTCTGAGTTCACGGGAAGTACCCTGTAGGTTTTGATTCCCTTGGGAGTTTCGAAAATTTGCGGCATAAACGGCTGTATCTTTTGATTGCGTTGGATTAGAAGTTTGATTTTTTCACAGCTCCAAGGGACACTAGACCTGAGTATTTGATATAAATTTCAGCTTGATACCTCCACGCGTTTCTGAGAAAAAGGGTCTTGACAGACGGACGGACAACAAAATGATCCTATAAGGATTCCGTTTTTTCCTTTCGAGGTACGGAACCCTAAAAATAAGTTTTAATTGTAAGTACCTCGGGTATGTCCTTCAGCTTGTAATCCTCAAGTTTATAGTTGGACAAGGCCACACAAGCAGCCCCTACAACGCTCGGTTGATGACTTTCAGCTAAAATGCGCCATAGTTCCCGAGCTGCCTCGGATATGAGGGCGTCGTATTCGGGTGTAGATGCTCGGAGACCGGGAATCTCGGATAGGAGTTCGCATAGGCTGAAAACATGTTGTGAAAAGTATCCATACTAATATTATCAATGGGAAAGTGTATGTGTGTGTTTGGTTGTTTGTCCGTCTTTCACGGCAAAACGGGCGACGAATTGACGTGATTTTTTAAGTGGAGATAGTTGAAGGGATGGAGAGTGACATAGGCTACTTTTTGTCTCTTTCTAACCCCCTTCCCTAAAATGGGGGGTGGAAGTTTGTATGGAGCATTCCGGGGGTTAATCAGGAAAGGGGAACCGTGTTACCCCGAATTTAACGCGAGCGAAGCCGCGGGCAAAAGCTAGTGATAGTATAAATATGTCATACTGTGACATTAAGTAGGTACATTGAAATGAACCTATGGAAATGACACTTCAACGAAAAACGCGTGTCGATTTTGAGGTACTCGGAGCGCACAACATGGCGGTTATAGTGCTGTCCAGAAGATTTTACTGTAATTAAATTAGATTTTCTCGATAAATCGATATCGATAGTTAATAGGATGCGGTGGTTCCTTAACCCTTTTACCGTCATTTCACGCGCATGGGAACTTGGGAAGTCGTGCCCATAAATAAATAAATATAATTAAAATTTGCCATAAATAAAATTTTGTGTCAGTGGTACGATTTTTGATATGAATATATGAGGTAATGAATATTACCTACGATTGTTACGAAGAAAATAAATAATATGTATTTGTGTTGACTAACATCTAGATAATCCTAGAAGTTGACAGCAACATCGATACATTTTTTGTCGATAAAATATTTTGCTACACACTTTAGTATTGGTGCCCCGAGTTAGCACACGTAGGAATATATAATTTTGAACAAAAAAGAACCGACTTCACTAAACATCCACCTTTCCAAAAGCAAATGCTCGAGCTGCTGTAAAAAATACTCAAATCACTATAGGTGTGCCTATAATAGTTGAAGAGTTCCCTCGATTTCTCCAGGATCCCATCATCAGATCCTGACCTGGTTATAATGGGACCAACTGTGAAGTATACTCTTTCAAACGAAAAAAGAATTTTTCAAATCGGTCCAGCCGTCTTCGAATAATCGGTGAACATACATAAAAAAAAAAATAATAGCAAAAACAAAGATCCCGACGAATTGATAACCTCCTCCTTCGAAATCTTGAAGTCGGTTGAAAACCCACATGTGTGACATGTTCCACAAAGACAACTCACGCTATCTGAACCTGTGGTCTAGTGTCCGGCCTGAGTTTGTGTTTGAGCGCCTGCCAGGCGCTGGGCGGCGCCACGGCGGCGCCCCGCCACAGTGCGGCCAGGGCTCGCAGCGCCGCCGCGCCCGCCAGGCCTCCGCTCTTGTCCGTGCAGCGGTTCAGCGTCGACGATATCACGGTCACCAGCTCCAAGCCGTGCGATGATGCCCTGAAATTAATTTTACGTCACACCTGGCCATAATGTGAGTATTACCGCACGCTACGCGTACGGTAAAATTCACATTATGGCCCGGTGGAGACGTAAAATTGTGTACTCACCACGGGCAGTAAAAAAGAAAGCCCTCTATCGCATATTTACCACCCTCGCCTGCGGCTCGGGTCACAAATACCTGCGATTTCGGGCTTTCTTTCTTTTACAGTCCTTGGTAACGTCCATAATCCAACGAGTCCGTGGGCATGTACACTGAAAATAATAACATAGCGCCGTTCTGGTATCCTATTTTAATAGCAGCAAGCCGAACAGTACTACACATTATCACTGTCACATCGATAAAAGGTGACTTAATTTTTTACTAAGCAGAAACGACTGCAAGCGAAATTTAAATTTTATAATTGAAAGAAAACTGGAAAAATTCATCGCGCCGAGCAAGATTCGAACTTGCAACCTTTCGGAACACCGGTCCGACCGCTCTGACCAACTGACCATCGACGCTTACTCAACCGCGGTGAATCTTTCCATCAGTTCCTTCATTGCTTACGTCACCGCGGTTGAGTAAGCGTCGATGGCTCAGTTGGTCAGAGCGGTCGGACCGGTGTTCCGAAAGGTCGCAAGTTCGAATCTTGCTCGACGCCATGAATTTTTCCATTTTTCTTTCAATTATAAAATTTAAAAAGTGACTTCCTCCATAACAGAGCCATCCATAGGGACGCCCGCATAAGTACTCCGGCCGACGTATCCACTGCTGAGGAACCCGTGTTAGCAAATGTAACATCGATTTGGCCTAAGTATGCTTACTTAGCATGAGGCAACCAAATTTATACCTAAAATTCATTAGCTCAGAGTTCAATTCTCAGAGAATTTGTTTTTGAAATAGCGCCATTAAGCTTAGCAGGGCAGCATACCTCTATTTAAACTGTAACCACTCCACGCCAATAGAAGGTGTCGCCTCCAAAACTAGCTGTGGTCACAACTACTCATAACACCTTTAAATGTTTTTGGCGTTCAACGGGTTAAAAAGTTACAAAATGTATAATGACGCCATTATGCTGTAAAGTGTAATGTAGTTTTTTATGTATATTAATTCTATAATAACTGCCATGCTATAAAATTTACTTAGACTGACTCTAGCAAGGTCTTTTTTTGGGTTCATTGATTTCTCGCCCTATGGCGACCCTGCCAACTCTAAATGTACCTGATTTCACATATCCGCTTAACGGCTATAGCTCTCGCCAGATCCACCTCCCATTTCAGATCGTCAGGCCTGCTGGCAGTTTCCACTAACAGCTCTTTTAAGTACGGGAAACAGCGCGTCTGAAATCAAGATTATTTAACTTCAGCTCGTGAGACATACTAACACTATTTAAAAACGCGCCGTGCCGATCGTCGGCCGGCAGTCGATAGCGCGGCCGGCGGTCGGCAATGCATATATTGTCATTTTACGCACATAAGGGTGTCAGAAATTATGCCAAACTGAAACCTATCAATTTGAAATACACGATGTAACAAAAATGCTAGTGATCCGTTGAAAGGCATAATTGGTTTTGTATTGCGACTATGAAAAAGTATTAAAGGCGAAACAAATTTTTTTTACATGGGACACGTCGTCCCAGCCGGCCAACGTGCGGCCAAACCTTCCATACGAAAACATTTTTTTTTCGCGTGAAAAAATTTTTTTTTGTAATTTTTCTCAAACATGCTCGGAAATGTTCCTGTTACGTTAGTAATTAGAGACCAGTAGGGACTCTATTCCAAGGCAGGTTCAGCGCGACGTACGTAAAGGATTTTCATACAACATTAAATCACTCAGCCAGTAACTGAAGCACTAAACAAGTAATTTTATTTCCTTACATGTTTGAGAAAAGCACTATACATGCTTCGACCGTAATCAGCTTACCTGGCTTCGTATTGTAGCCGTCCTCGTCTTCGACTCGGACGGCTACTAAATACTCAGCCAGGAAAGCTTACTTACTGGTCTCTGCAGTAATGTACTATTTTTTCATACTTAGAATACGATAGGAACCCTTAAGGAACTTCGTTACTAGTGTACTTGCACAGCAGCAGAGTAACTAAGAGAGCAAGGATGATTAAGACATGGATGGACAATGCCTATACAAAATCGCGTTCCTCGAACCTTCAGGCTATACGTCTGTTTTCGGTACTGAATGCCACAGCGCCATCTGTTGAGTCTGGAGTCAAGTTATTCTGTCAGCGTTAATCGCCGAAGAAAATATTAGAAACTAGAATTTATTTATTTAATCTTAATTGCACAAAATAAGATGGTACAAATGGCGGACTCAATGCCATAAGGCATTCTCTACCAGTCAACCAAAGGACTTAACAGAAAGGTTAAGTAGGAATTTAGTGTTTGTGGTGACCGATAGATGACGCTAGTGCTTTAGTCTGAAATAAGGGAACGCTATTTTGTATAGGCATTGTCAATCCATGTCTTAATCATCCTTGCTAAGAGAGTGAGGTATTTTATTTCAAAACTTGCGGAATAAAAGTACACGTTAATCAAACTAAAATATAAAACACTACTAAAAACTAAACTAAACTAAAAACTACTCAAAGAGCCCCCCTCGAGCTGTACCAGGCGCAAAGGTGCCCATCACACTGGCGGCGTTGCCACGTTGGATGGCGATGGACAACCTTGCGCCGGCAATAAGTCGCCCTTAAACGAATTAGGTTATCAATTCGTCGGGATCTTTGTTTTTGCTTTTTTTTTTTATGTATCGATTATTCGAAGACATCGAGGAAAATTTTAAAAAAATCTTTTTTTGTTTGAAAGAGTATACTTCACAGTTGGTCCCATTGCAACCAGGTCAGGATCTGATGATGGGATCCTGGAGAAATCGAGGGAACTCTTCAACTAGGCACACTTATAGTGATTTGAGTATTTTTTACAGCAGCTCGAGCATTTGCTGTTGGAAAGGTGGATGTTTAGTGAAGTCGGTTCTTTTTTGTTTAAAATTATTGTTACATCTTGTATACTTAGTGCGAATTATGGTGAGAAATATATTTCTTTATAAAAATGTACCTGTGTTTCAGCCAAGCTGGTGTAGAGCATGATTAGGAAAGACGTCGGAACTCCTTTACTCGTCTTCAACTTGTTTAATATCGACACTATTGTCGGTACATTTTCCTGAAAGATTAATAGCGTTATTAATTATTCTTATGACAAACTTTAATGTGTAAGTAATTAATTTATGCTCAAGTTTATAACCACTCCGGTTTCAGTGAAAATTATATAGCGGGACTGGCTGTATATAAACACCGGCACTGATATTAAAAATGTTTATTAGACAAATTGAACACAAATGGGTTATACAGACACAAGTCTAGCTAATATTTTAAAGTCTAGGTTAACAAAGTAACGAATAGGTATCGTAGGTCGGTGGCACGCGAGTACAGCGTGCTTTCAATGCGGCGGCCCGCTGCCCACTGGCGCGAGCACTTGAAACGCTCCGCGGTGATACAAGATGGCGGCACACGCCAAAGCCTAGTTGACCCACGGTTTAGCTTGTTAAGAAGCGAGCCGGGGGTCTACCTCTAGTGGTTCTTACGGAAGCACGCCGAACAGGCGCGCCGTCAAGGTCACAAGCTATAATTATCAATTTAAGTATGATTTGTATTCGTTTTGTTCGCAAATGTGGTTGCGATAGTGCGTAACCTTAGTACCTACATATTAGTTAAGTATCTTGTCCAAGCTTCCTGTATTTACTTACTATAATGTACAGTGATCGGAATAGGTAGTGCCATTTCGGGTGAATGACCTTAAACATTGTAAAGAACATGGATAAGACTTGAGATTCTTCGACTCGTATTTCTCACAGAAAATTTTCTTCAAAACACAAAAGTTAAAAAAAATGTCATTATAAATACACCATTCATTTAAAATTACTTTCGTTTAACAGTTACAATTAACAATAATACAATCATAAAACAAAACACGAAACATCAACATCATTATTTTAAATGAACATAATTAAATAATTACTTTCTTTGAAATTATAGTACCAAACCATATTTTTTATCAATATTTTCTACTGTCAATCTATTTCTTTTGACGTCCGATATCTAACTGAAACCACATTTTCCATACTTACGTTAGGCCCGCGGTTCTTAAAATATTTTTTAAACCAAACACAAACTTTATAATTTTCATATCAAATCCCGAGGTAAAAAACTATATCCATACTAAGCTTACGCACCGAAGTCCAGCGAAATGGCACTACCTATTCCGATCACTGATAATGTATAATGTTTATGTCACAGCTGTTGGATCTCCAAATAAATAAAATAAAATAATATAATAAAATATGGTGCGGCATAAAAATATCCAAATGTTCCAACTGCAACCAGCTTACCTTAGTCTTCGCCATCAAGGGCAAAGCCCTCAAACACTCCAACTTGATCCTCGGCGAAGAATTCGCTATCTTATACAACAAAACCGGCAGCAACTGCACCGATATCTCCTTCCTAACCTCAACCAAACCAACAACAATCCTCACCGCTTTCAAAACTACATCCTCATACCAATCCTCTTGTCTATTCTCCATAATCAAACCGAAGAAAAACGGCGATACTTCCATTTTTAAATCTTCGCCCACAGATTCAAAAGAGTCTAACCAATTTTTCATTTTTTCCGCGTCATCTCTCAACCGTTCCCAAGTCTCGTGAAGTTTAAACATAATAAACAAGTTACTATCGGTGTTAAGTAATTGTTGAAAGGTCTGGTTAGCCTTTAAATTGGTGAGATATAGCCTGGAGTCTTGTTTGGCGTTTTGGTGGGTTTCCAGTATTTTAGATGCGGTTTTTAGAGCTGATGTTGTTAGGTGGGAGGGTAGGTGGAGCCATTGAAGGGTTAATGACACGAATGTGCTTAGAGATAAGGTGGAAACTTCGTATTTGCTGATTATGTTGAGACCTGGAAAAAAGGAAATAAAATGGAATTTTATAACGATGAAGATATCACAAAACCGGCCAAGTTCGAGCCGGACTCGCGCACGAAGGGTTCCGTACCATTATGTCTGTTGTATGGGAGCCCCCTTAAATATTTATTTTATTTTCCTTTTAGTATTTGTTGTTATAGCGGCTAAACAAAAATATTGCGTATTATTGCGGAATCAAAAATAGTACGCGATAAACTATGAATTACATTATTCGCCGTTTGGCACTACTTTCCCCCAACAGAAACTTATGGCAATGATATAATCTAATTATTTATAAAATCTCTCATAATATTGCATCAAACCCAGAACTCTAGGATTTGTTTTCTTGAAGTGGTTTGCATTCTTTTACCTCCACCTACTCTCTTCTTATAGAACTACGCATTATTGTGTATCTTTAAGATATAATATTACTGTTTTGAAAAAATAATTCCCGCCGAGTTTCTTGCCGGTCATAATTAATACTTCTCGGGTCAGAGGTGTAGGGTTAGAACCGGTGGTAGTTTTTTCTCTCTCTCTGATGTTCATAAGTGCATTGTAATGTGCCTAAATTGAAGAATAAATATCTTTTATCTTTTTTTATTATTATTATATTTTCCAGATCTAGACATAAGCAATATAAGCATGATCTAAAATTTGCATGGGTCATGGGCCCCCCCTCCCCCAAGTACACCTCAAATAGAAAAAATAATTACTGACCCCCTCAAAAAATAATTTTCACTTCTCATGCTCAAAAAGTGTGTCATAATATGCTTACCAAGGCGGACTAAAGTAGTACATTTAGCCTCTAGGGCTAAAATGTATACATATTTATGATTTACAAAACATTTTAAATTGACCAATCGGAACACTTCATCATATTAAATCCACCAATCACAACACACATATCGAAGTTAATAGGAACGCTAGATACTTTTTTGGTGCGTATACTGTGTTAATAATTAAAGTCCTTAAAAAAACATTGTATTTAATATCAACCAATCAGAATACAGCAATGTTAAAATCGACCAATGAGGAAACGCAATTTATTTCTCAAAACGTGAGGTGTTTTTTAGTTCCTACTTCGCAATCATTAAAAAAGATTGTAATTTTTTTGGAAGCGCTTTAAAGCGTGTTTAAACTGTTTAAACGGCTATTAGACATGGCAATTTGTAGGGCCCAATCGGTTGTGTCCAACTCCTGTCGGCCCCAACGCACTTTATTACACTTTCCCTACAAATCGCCCCTACCGACCCTACCTCACCAACAAATCGTCCCTACCGACCCTAGCTCAACGTTTACAGAGATGCCTTCAAAACATCAAAAAAATGTATTTGGTGAAGCACGGTGATAGTCCTCATAACAGTACACATTAAATAAAATCTGAAACTATTTTTTATTATTATAGATATTTAAATGACCGCTCGAGCTGCCTGAATCTAAATTCATCTGCCCAACCCTTCTATTATTTAAATACAAAACTAGATAAATATATTAATTACCAGCGAATGTACACAATTTAACTTTTATTTTAAATAAAAAACCAGACGGAATGTGTAGAAAATGGCTAACATTATGAATAAAAAAGGTAAAATAACTCTAACGACCTCCATAAACAGCTGCGGGTGTCGGGGCACTGCCGATCGCCCTAGATCGGGACTCCTACTCCCTAAGTACCATTACACCTACCAACCCGACAAGTTGGATCCTACAAATTGCAATGTCTAATAGCTACTTTAAAGAGCTAATTATATCGTCGTCTGTGGCATTTATTCACGGTGTTTATATTTTGTATCTATGTCAAAGAAGTAAAAAAAATTAACAGACCGTCAAGTTAAACCATAATTTAACCTTAGTTTAGTTATTGTGCGTAAATAATTAGCATTTTTATCTTATTTTCTCGCAATCGAAGTGAAAAGTAGTATGCA
Source organism: Pammene aurita (assembly GCA_947086415.1). Classification (NCBI taxonomy): domain Eukaryota; kingdom Metazoa; phylum Arthropoda; class Insecta; order Lepidoptera; family Tortricidae; genus Pammene; species Pammene aurita. Next base: position 32,160,256 of record OX352302.1, on the reverse strand, counting down.
TTACTCTGGTCTAAAAGCCATATTACCACTCGAACAATTTTCCCTCACTTCGTTCGGGAAAATAACCACCTCGTGGTAATATGGCCTACTTTAGACCCTTGTCAAACAATCTACTATTCTGCATTTGTGACCCCCCCCCCCCCCCATAATTCAACCGCGTTGCAACCGCGCCTGTTCTTACCTTTCATGCTTAGACTGATTTGACGGGAGGATCGATTTGGATAATATTTTCATGTACGTATAGTTACAAAAGTGGTACTGTATCCGATATACACCTACTACTCTATGTCGTTTAAATCATGCCAAAAAAAAGTATTGATTTTTGAGTGTAGTTTCATTTAGTGGTAATTGTAAAATATTTTATCACGACTCCATCTGTCAACTTTACTTCAAGTTCCGCCTCCAGGGCGGGCGGAGCCGCGGGCACAGCTAGTGTAGAATAATTTAGTTGTACGTAATGTAATTTTGGATTAAAGTTTTCTGTTTGCTACCCGTTCCCCGCACTATTGTTTTTATCTGTTTAGCCTGATGGTTGAGTTGACGCCCTTCGTACTTTGTATTATTGTGCAACAAAGTTTAAATAAATAAATAAATATAAGCATAGCATAGCAAACTGACTAATCGTTTCGTTCGTTGAGTTTCGTTGCTCTCATTATTGTGTCATATCTGCCGTGGCTAGCCCTCCGTATATTAGGATTTAAGATTGCATCAACCACATTTGAGGGACTCATCAGCGTCACCCGGCAGGGCACCATGAAATTTCCATATAATAACATTTTGCGCACTTTTTAACGTTTTTTTTTTATCGTATGGCTAAATGTCACTGGATATAGATAGGTAGTTCTTTCCTGGGAAAGTAGTAGTGGGAAAGCAGATGATAAGGAAAATCCAGTGAGTGCTGCGAGGTCCAGATGGGACAGTGCAGCTGCCAAGTTTGTTACTCTATTAGCACCACCCGGGGATCACGTGTAGGGTTGTCTAAGGTGTTTCCTACGGACGCAGAGTAACATTGGTCCCAGACGGTTACAGATGGCTTGGGGCATTACCCTTAGTTATTTTCTATATATTGTTTTTTTAATTCGACCTGTAATTTTAATTTACTATTTAATAACTCCAATAATCTACTCACATAAGTTGCAAAGCGAGTGTAGATGTAAAGCGGAGCTGCGTGGCAGATCGCGCGCTAGTATTGTGACGGTGAGACCGGCACATGCGCGTAGTCCCGGCGCCTCCGTTGCGAAACCCCGCTCGATTGTAGAGTAGCACGCTCGAGGATCACGGCTATACAACAAAGAGGGCTTATACGTAGATATAAGTATAACAAACTATCAGAGCAACTTTATATGTCTAAAGCACATAGATAATAGTATTTCATGCAGTATGGCCACGCTACGCCCCGCCCCGAACGGAATGACCTCACCCCGCGGCGGCAGATTGGTAGGGAACTAGTAGGCTAATCCGTCAGGTTGGCAGCGCATCGATAAAAAGCAAAATGGCGGTGTATTGTCGAACGTCATTTACGACAGCGGAAACAGTGTTCTAAGACGCACACACATTGAAGCGTGTACAGATGTGCCGTGCACACAAAGGCGCTCAAACGAGTCTTGTAGTATGACGTGTCCGCCCTGTGGCTATAGCAAACTATACAGTGTGGAAAGATAAGTCGGGCCCTGGAGGGAAACTACCTTAAACGTTGAGATAGCTCAATTCACTGAAAGGAAACATTCTTAATTTTTTTTAAAGGGACATAACTGCATTTACAAATTTTTGGAAAAGAGTACAGTTTAAAAAAAAACTATTTATTTTGTAATTTTTGCCATAAATAATTTTTATGACAATTGATGCCAATCGATCCTATTTCCAACAAGGATAAAAACTTCTTAATACCAACCAAGTTCAGGGCACAAGAGAACCCATAAATAATAATAAAAATATTTTTCATACAATTAGTATGGAAAAAAGTGAAAATTAAGAAAAAAACTGTGAATGCAGTTTTAGTTCTTAGGAAAAATAAAAGAATGTTTCCTTTCAGCGAACTGAGCTATCTCAACGTTTTAAGGTAGTTTCCCTCCAGGGCCCGACTTATCTTTCCACACTGTATACGGCAACTCTAGCTAGTAGCGGCAACAGCACCATCACGTAGTTTTTTCGCTGCTGAAAAATTGCTGTTGCCCACAGTCGAGTATGCCACGAAAGCGCACTATACCAGTCTTAGGTTAACTTCAGGAAGGAAACTATAACAAGCTATATACGGCCTCCTAGCCTAGACCGTAGTGACCCTGCCTATGAAGCAGGAGGTCCCGGGTTCGAATCCTGGTCAAGGCATTTATTTGTGTGTTTATCACGGATATTTGTTCCTGAGTTATGGATTTTTCTATGTATTTAAGTATTTATCTACATCTCATCTATTATATATATCGTCGCCTAGTACCCACAACACAAGCCTTATTGAGCTTACCGTGGGACTAGGATGATTTATGTAAAATTGTCCAATAATATTTATTTATTTTATTTAATTATATTACTTACCCATTGGCTACCAACTCGTTGGCAACCCTAGCTAGTAGTGGCAGTAGCGCCATCACGTAGTTATTCCGCTGCTGATAGATGGCGCCGTCGTCAATAGCCGAATATGCGGCTAAATCGAACCTTATTACCGAGCAAAACAGTCATTCATAAAAGACTAGAAAAAACGGTTCGATAGAGACAACAAGGTATGGGGCGGTGTCTCACTCCCACTCGTCACAAAATTGACACACATTGACATTTTGATGACGTCATTACTTCCTTACACAAAACGAGATGCAGTCCCTCACTTTGACTTCTCTTTCAGCCTCACTTTTTAGTCGAAGTGCTAGCTCCACTTCAAAACGCATGATATGTGGATTTAAATTATAGTCAGCCCAAATAATTATAACTCACCCATTGGCAACCCTAGTCATCGAGTACACTACGAAAGCACCCACTACCAGTCTTGGGTTAATCTGTGGATGTTAAACTACAAGAAGCTATACTTACCCATTGGCTACCAACTCGTTGGCAACCCTAGCTAGTAGCGGCAGTAGCGCCATCACGTGGTTATTCCGCTGCTGATAAATGGCGCTGTCGGCAACAGCCGAGTATGCCGCGAAGGCGCCCTCAGCCAGTTTGGGGTTGTTGACCTGTAATAGTATATATTGATACAAGGGAGGGAAGACCGAGGAGTAAGACGTCCGACTTTCAATCCAGAGGTCTCGGGTTCAACCCCGGCTCGTACCACTGAGTTTTTCGGAACTTATGTACGAAATAACATTTGATATTTACCAGTCCCTTTTCGGTGAAGGAAAACATTGTAAGGAATCCGGACCTAATCCCAAGAAGGCCCAGTTTTCCCTCTGTGTTGAAAGGTCGAATGACAGTCGCTCGAAAAAACTAGTGCTACGCCAAATCATGGGATTGGGTTGCCATGCGGTTCCCAGGCTCAATTGAGCCGTGACAAAAGGCGGGACAAACGCTAGGAGGAAACATAAGACAGGTGTTGCAGTCTTTTAACAATGTAAAGGTACTCATCAATTTATCTGGGGTCACGGCAGTGCCCCCGCCAAGTCCAGCAACACAAACAACAAAGGCAGGGCAGTATCATCCTTTTCCCGGAGCTATTCAGGCCATTTTCGACCCCCCTTTAAATTTCTGAAAGTCTGAAATTTCTGTGAACAAGAGGCCATAACAGAAGGAAGATATATTTCCAATATTATTGAATTTCAACATATACTTTAAGAATTATTGCAAGTCAAAGTTCCTTTATTTTGTCACTGACTCACTAATTCACGATCATCGTATATCAAAGGTCTTCTAGGAGTCCCACAATCTGCAAATTTTGATTTTTTTTAGTTTTTAGGCTACCGCAATATCAGTCGGGTTGTCTAGTTTTACAAACCGCACAAGTACAATTGTAATCCCATATAAATATATGCGATAACAAAGTATTTTTTTCTGTTGGTAAAATTTTAGCTTTTTTTTACACTACCTAATTAGATAGTATAGGGAAGGTGTACCCTCTAGGCTATGTGCATGCGTACGAGTTTCTGTGGGAGAATAGGTATGGAAATGTGCATGAGCGTGAACGTGAAAAGAGAAATGGGAGCCTTTCTTACAAAAAGGAATGGGCAACATTTTTAAAGTATCAAAAACATTACATGTACAAAAATGTTGTTAGTAAACTCCAGTGGGGATTAAGTTCTAAGGACACCAGCTTGGTTTTACATCAGATCTCAATACTTTTTGCAGTAGGAGAACTGTGTTGCGAGACTTTCATTTTTGTACATGTAAGGTTTTTTATGGGATCATATTGACTCATATTGAAATACCTGTTGACAACTAATGCAGGCTAGCAATAAGTCATTCTGTGCCTGGGAGCTCGGCAGGCTTAACAGCAGCTGCCAGGGTCGCAGGGAGCACTGCCGCTGAGGGTTGCAGGTCAGCCAGAGGAACACCGGTCGGAGGAGTTCCAGGCTGTTTGATGAGACACTGCAGAAAAAAGTATCAATCAATCATGTGCAGCTCTAAAATATTTGTAGGGTTTTTCTTTTGTTCACCAGCTGTAGGAAAGATGCTCAATGGTTTGAAAGCCAAGTAAGTGGGAAAATCAAATTCTATAACTATTAGTCCATCTCGAACTGCGAACTCGCGATTTTCTTGCAAACGAGTTGAATGATATAATAAGACTCTTATGATGATAGGTCCCACGCCCACAACAGAAGTACTCGTAGGCGCAACCTTTTAATAGTCACTGAACGTAGACTCGCCAAGTCTTGGAAGTCTCTCGGTGTCATAGGGGCCAAATTATACAATTCACTGCCAACAGAAATATGGAAGGAACAAAGTGATAGTTAAAACTTAAAACGCTACTAACTAATATGGCTTGTTATACCATTGATGAGTTCTTCGGAAATGGTGGCTGACCGGAATAATTTGGTACCTACTAAATAATAATAATATAGACAATGTAAAAAATATAAAATTGTATAAATTAATTTTACTATTTTGTGCTGGCATTGTTGTACATATATATATATATACTAGCCTTTTCCCGCGGCTTCGCCCGCGTACTATAAGTGCTCAAAAAGGATACGATACCCATGTTGATTTTCAGACTTTGTAACCACATTTGCCCCTTTTAGGGGTTGAATTGTCAATAAACCTGAAACACGTGTTTACTCATTTATTGTTAGGAATACTCCTGTGAAGTTTCGAATAAAATAGTCTAACAAATTTTGATTCGCCATACAAACTTTGGACCCCCATTTTACCCCTTTAGGGGGTGAATTTTGAAAAATCCTTCCTTAGTACATCCCTAGAACTTATAAGGAACCTACATGCCAAATTTGGAATCTCTAGAACCAGCGGTTTGGGCTGTGCGTTGATATGTCAGTCAGTCAGTCAGTCAGTCAATCAGTCAGTCAGTTTCTTCTTTTATATATTTAGATATATATATATATAAGTTGACTTGTAAAATTTTTATCAATGCGGAACAACTATTCAAAATCAAAAAGCCACCGAAATGCAGAGACGTCTAGGATGTCTAGGTAGCCAGCTGACAGTTCCATTGTGTCCGAAATTGTTTGTAAGAACTTCACTTTGCTAATGCTATGCTCGTTCGACAAGGGATAAATCGCCCACGTCATCATCACATGTCCGGGAGGCACGATACCGGGTGAAACATCTTGGTTCGCCGAGGGCACTCCCGGAAGTCGTCGGCAACTCAAAGGGTCTGCTAGCCCAAGTAACACAGGAAGCATTATAACATATGAATAGTTAACTTATTTCGAACTTAAGGACCGTATAAACTCTTATATACGTTCACCGAGCAACTTGTCGCATTATATGATGCTTTGAGCTGTATAACGGTTGTATAATGGCATATCTAAATGCTTTTGTAAAGCCTTTAGCTTTAGTGCAGCAAACCACAACGCAACTGTACAACTTTCGACTGTTTAAAAGCACTTAAGTGTATTATATAATGCTTTAAGCTGTATAACGGTTGTATAATGGCATGTATAAATGCTTTTTTAAAGCCTTTAGTTTTAGTACAGCGAACCAAAATGCAACTGTACAGCTGAATGCTGTACAGTTGCGTTTTGGTTTGCTACACTAATGCTTCGGTGTGGTTTAGTGCCTTAGGTTCTACAATAGCATAAATAAATGCTTAATGCTGTTTATGAGCATGAATATTAGCCATTATAATGCCACGTAAATCCGGTATACAGCTTTCAGCTGTTTTTAGTGCTTTAGGTTCTACAATAGCATTTTATGATGCTTTACGCTGTATAACGGTTGTATAATGGCATATGTAAATGCTTTTGTTTAGCCATTAGTTTTAGTGCAGCGAACAACATGCAACTGTACAGCTGAATGATGTACAGTTGCGTTTTGGTTTGCTACACTAATGCTTCGGTTTGGTTTAGTGCCTTAGGTTCTACAATAGCATAAATAAATGCTTAATACTGTTTAAGAGCATGAATATTAGCCATTATAATGCCACGTAAATTCGCTATACAGCTTTCAGCTATTTTTAATGCCTTAGGGTGTACAATAGCATTTATAAGTAGGCAATACGTTCCTAATGCAGTATAATAGCAATAATATAAACCATTATAAAGCCAAGTAATTCACTATAAGGGGCTGTTCATAAATTACGTCATTTCAAATGGGGGGGGGGGTCTGGACATCGGATGATGGTAGCATGACGTAGGAGGGGGGGGGGGGGGGGCGGTCATTCCGAAGATCACATCATCAATGTGTAAAAAAAGGAATGAAAGTCGTGTTTCTATAAACTTTTAATGCTATAAAATATTATCTACTAAATAGTTTTTTATTTTACAATTAAGCTTAAAACGCATTTTTTTTAATGACGTCACTTTATTTGGCAGCTTTACTATCAAAAAATTGATGACGTAACTTATGAACAGCCCCTATACAGCTTTTAGCGGTTTTAGTGCCTTAGGTTCTACAATAGCATAAATAAATGCTTAATGTTGTTTAATACCATAATTATTCACGTGTAATGCTGTAGGCATAAATAAGGCATTTTTTAAGGGTCACTGAGCTGCTATTGGACTAAGAGCTAGCCACGTCAGATATGACAAAATAATGAGAGCAACAAAACCCGTCTGGTTAGATTGCTGTACTATTCTTATTGCTAGATCCTGGCATCTGGCAGCTTTTAATGGGTGGAGGTCACAGTGACAGACTAGCAAAATGTTTTAATTGGAAAATAGTAATACCAAACTAGGTAAAAATTGCCGAAGTTGTCTCAGTTATAAAGGACAGGGCCTATATTTTAAGGGGCTCCCTGGCGCCAACGACCTTGGATCTGATTCCCTTAGTTTTCTAATTATTTATATAGCTTATCATATTATCAGTAACGGCTTTAAACAATATAGTATCCTATATTTACTTCAATATTCATTGTCCACGAGATATTTGACATCAAAGTCGAACCGGTTTAGGCTAAAAAAGTGGTTTTATGGTCATAAATTTTGTTTTAATTAGTTAAAAATTAAAATCTCTCTACAGTTTTTAGAGACATCAAAGAGGAACCCTAATATGTAGATTACGTATATGTAAGATTCGTTACACCATTCGAATATCGATAAAAGTGTTTTTTAGACCATATTTTAAAAATATCATAAAAAAATAACGGCTCATTTGTTTCAAGATCCGGCTCTACAGAATGGAGATAAAAGATTCAAAAACCGATAGTGGTTTGCCTTATAATTCTATCTATAGTTAATATGTTGGAATATCGACTCAAAACTGGTCAAAAATCGATAAAAAAAAACGTTAGACCGAAAAATTTTGTGTATTATTACCATACATCGGGGTTTTCGGTGCGGGAATGTTTGACATTAGCCAAAGAGGCATTAACTTAAAAAACAGAATGTACTCTAGCACGTTTCTACCTAAAGAATAATTGATCGAAAAAATCATAGGTATATACAATTTATATATAATAGCTGATTATTATGTATATATATTGTAGGTACATATGATTTTTTCAAGTATTTTTTTATTAATTCATGTAATGCTAATGACTGATCATTGTCAACCTCTTCAGTTAATCAAATAGTTCATAAATATCGGACATCAAGATTAATATTTGACACTTACTATACCGTGTCTTTGTCTTAGGTAGATCTAGTTAATAAATTTCGGATATGCAATTGCATTTTTAAAATACTAAGTATATCAGTAGTAGTATAGTCAATACAAACATGCCTCTAAGAAAAAAAGCTCGTATCATAGTGTGTAAGCTATTCACAGAGAGGTAGTTATTCATTAAGCATAATATGATATTTTCTCAGACTAACTCTCAACCTATCTGTTTATCTCTACTCTTTCTCAAATCGTTCCCGCACCGAAAACCCCGATGTATGATTATTGTTTTTGTTTCCGTACAAAAACAGTAGGCGAAAACTAAGAACTATATTTTATTATACATCGTTTGGCACTACTTTCTCGCAACATAAACTTTTGTATAATTTCTCTTAATATTGTATAGTATTTGTATAGTTTCTCATAATATTGCATCAAACCCAGATCTCTAGGATTTATTTTCTTGAAATGGTTTGCATTCTTTGACCTCCACTACTTTAAAGCTGCCAGATGTCCAGATCTAGAAATAAGCATAATATACCAAACTGACTAGAGGGGTTTGGTTGCTCTCATTATTGTCATATTCGACGTGGACGGGGCTAGCTCTCCGTCTATATAGACCAACGCCATTTTGTAAATAATTAATAACCTAAAAATAAAATCATGCGGACCTATTTATACAAGGAAAATACCTATATAATAAAGAAATTACTTAATTTAAGACTGCTCAACCAACACTATTATGTTAATAATGCAAAACTCGTTCTATACGAGGATTACACAATTGTTTTGCTTATTTGACGCATATCTTTTTATAATGTATACGCATAAATATTTTATAGCAAAACCACAATAAATCAAAGGCGCGTGAAAATTTTCAATGAAACTTATATACACATTTACAGTAAACTACATTGCGCAGTAATATTTGAAGGATATAATAACGTAAAAGTGTCAAAAACTTTTATAAATTTTGTTAGGATGCAAACAAATATGATGTGTCACTCATTCAGTTTTTTGTACCGTCTTCGTCCATTTTATATTGCGAGACAAAGTAGTTAAATCACAACGTTCATTGTATTATAACATTTGTTCCGTCGGTATTAGAGACGTTTTTGCATTGACGTAAGGTTTATTTTACTACTGCTAGTATAATGCGTTTGTATTGCGATCGGCAAGTTAATCGAGAGTACTTATGCTTCTTTACTGCGATTAGGAAGTTTTTTGGCCGTATTAAGGCTTCTTTAATGCAGTCGGCAACTTAATAGAGCGTACTAATGCTTCTTTGAGGCGATTGGCACTTTCCATGACAACGATAATGCTAATAGCGCAAACATAATGCGCCTGCAATGCTATTAAATGACCTGTATAGGATCTCAAGCTGGGTAATTTGTGCCCATTTAAGACCTATATCAGCACTATAAACGTTTATAATGCTACTATAAAACGAATTCAAAATGCTAAAAGCATACAGATATGCTGTAAGACGGCCGTTATACTGCTTTGATGTGTTACTTGGGAGGCTACCTGGAGGAACTGGGTTGGCACGAATGAGGCCACCCAGCACGCAAAATAGGCGCAATATACAGACGTCGAGTTGCGGAAAATAGCCCGCATTAACCTATAACACTTTATTGTACATAACACAGTAAATAAAAGGTATAAAGTACAAAGGCGAACTTATCCCTTTATTATTATTATTTATGAATGCACAGGCAGCTTATAGCTGATATGTGCATATCAATGTCCACTTGAGTTTAGTCCAGTTGAAAATGTTTGTCTAGTTTATTTTTAAATGAGTTCACTGAGGGCGCACTGATCACTGATTCGGGCAAACCGTTCCACACTTTCACTACGCGGTTAGACAGGAAGTGTCGTCTGGGGTTGCTACTACTCTGCGTCAATGTGAGTTTCAGACAGTGTCCTCTCAGTCTATCATTCATGTTTCGAGTGAAAATATCGGCTAATGCGGGTACATTATAGTGTCCTGTGAGTATTTTATATGTTTCTATCAAGTCAACGCGTTGCCTTCGTTGCTCCAAAGTTGTCAGTCCCAATTCCTTCAATCTATCGTTAAGGGATCTCTTCCAGTCAATTTTAATTGCTTTACAATTTTTGTAACATACTTAGACAGCGCGGAGCATAGAGAGCGAGCTGCGAGCCATAGGGCTGAGCTGGATAGAGGCCAAAACGGTTGCTCAAGATAGAAAGGTGTGGAAGGATCTTGTGGAGGCCCTATGCACCACTAAGGCGCCCTAGGATCAACAACAACAACTCACACATAATCTGGATGAGTACACAAAGCATGCATCTGTGTTAGCACGTCATCCTCCGCATTCTTATTTTTCTCCATGACACTGATGAATGGGTGCTGCGGAGAGCGCAGGCTGAACTGGCAGCGGTAGGGCTGGCCTGGCACCAGTCGTGAGCGCAGGTCCAGGATTAGGAGACCAGCCATTGTTGAGATAATGGCCGAGTAGTTGCTGGAATGGAATATGGTTATGTATCAGTGCCTCATTCAAAAACCAACAAAAAAAATAATGTTATCAGCCAAATCTAATACTATCTAAAGTTGTGAATTATTGCTTAGTGAACTTTGATTTAGACTTATCAGCGCGAGCTGCCTGTCTAAAACGATATAATGATATGAAATCCTTACACAAAAACGTTTTAAAAATATTTCAATGATCACGTGCCATGTTTATTGCCCTAGTGAAATGTTTGGCCACATTCATTTATTCTACTATTGACTTGAATGGATCAGACTACTTACACACATTCAAACCTAAATAATTTAAAAAATCTATTTTAAAAAGTGCTTACTGTGCGCTTGGTAGTAAGGTTACTACAGTCGACATGGTGTGTGCTATTTCCAAAACGCCAAGTTCCACAAGGGCCAGTAGACCCTGGCACGCCGTCAGGCTCACCAGGCTTTGCTTGGACGAGCATTTCTCCCTCAAAAACTTCAGTTCCTCGTTCTCCAACACGAACTTTTGACGTTCGGCAGGTTTATACTTGGATTTTATCGTACTGATCAACTTGTCGATGGCGTTCACTATTAAGACACTGTTGTTAGTGTTCAACTTATATTCTATTTCATCCATGGTAAACTATTAATTCGTTTAATGTGAAATGTACAAGACAAAACTGAAAAATGGCCGAATTAACGTGTTTACCGGGGCAGGGAAACAAACAGCTGTTTGATGACATTGACAGCTTATTCGACACAACCAATCAAATAATATAGAACTTTAAAAAAAAGAAAGGTTTAAACAAGAGCTCAAACAGTTTGAAGAAACGTCAACTTCATTATATATAACCCTACTAAATTAAGAATACATTAAACCTTGGGACTGTAAACGATTTTAGGGAATTATTATTTAATGTAGCATTATTCATTTCATTTGGGTGTGTTGTGTACTTTATTGTCTCGTAAATATTTTCTTTGAAAATTCAATAAGTTTAAGGTAAAATGGCTACGCCGCCACGAGAGACGATTCAGAAGCAAATCCAGCAAGACTGGGCCAACAGAGAATACATTGAAGTCATCACGGGAAGCATAAAAAAGATAACAGACTTCCTCAACTCCTTCGGTAAGAGAAAGTAACTAAACTAAGTTAACCACATTTTCTTGTTGATAATAAGTTTAGATTTATCTATAAGTTTCTTGTTGATGACTATATTTATTACACATATGTTTTTCCTACTGATAACCCAGCATTCTGAATTATTTTTCAGATATGTCCTGCAGATCTCGCCTAGCTACTTTAAATGAGAAATTGACGTCTTTGGAGAGGAAGATTGACTACTTGGAAGCCTGTGTAAGTTACATTTTTAACACGTAGTTTTTATATTTAAATGATACTTCAGAGCCAATGAATAGTATTTACAAAAATAATAATATTACTAGCATATGGACAGGTGGTGGCATTATGGAGCAGAGAGGTTACGTTTTATGATTGATAGACGAATGATTAAATTATTTTTATGTCTAAAACATACATCTCTTAATCAAGTAGTGCCTCGTTTTCTCCGCTAGACCTTTGGCTGATATTTTGGCTCCAATAATTTTTTGGTCTGCCTGAGTAATAATACTAATAAAATGAAAAATATGTAATTCAATAACACAATCCAAAAATTTGACACCACTTTAATAAAAAACGCATGCTTTAGATTAAAAAAAAAAAAAAAATTATCATTAGTCATTAGGCGTGTCCACACCAGGCGCACAGCCTCGCGAGGAAATTGCAGCTCGAGGCGGCTCGGCTAGTGTGGCGTGCCTCGGCCGAGGCGGCGTGCATATTTGCCTCGGCCGCGGCCGATCGGCTCGGTGTCGGCGGTATTTCGGCACGCTCAAACGCGCCTCAGTCGTTTGCCTCGCGAGGGTCTGGACGTGTTTATTTGGTGCGCGTGGTTATTTTGTTCCATGCAAAACATTGAGCAACAGGAGATTAAAATAATCGAGCTGATTAGATGAACTTTTATTTGTTTATAATTATTTTACATATTTTAAAGTGGGTATTCCACTCATACATTAGTATGTTATTCAATTAAATACAAACATTGTCAACATTTGAAAAAATAATCAACCCAGTTGGACTTGAACCAACATCAATACGCCTTACCGGGGCTCGATATCGCTTTACCAATTAAGCTATGGGTTCAGTTACCGAGCTGACGAAATTCTCAATGCCTTCAATCATCTTTTCGCATTTATTTTTACATCGACTTTATAGCAGCCGTAAGCGACATCCAGGTGCCAACCACTAGATGTCGCTTCGATGTTGGTTCAAGTCCAACTGGGTTGATTATTTTTTCAATGTTGACAATGTTTGTATTTAATTGAATAACATACTTTTATTTGTTTACTTAAGTATTACCTTTACACAATCCTTTAGATGTTATAAGATGGCATCACACTTCACTTCTGGTACAATTTTTGATATTGATTGTTTTGATATACGAAATAAATATTGGAGACTGGTGTAAGAGGCCCCTGTTGTCAAGTATCGTAATGTTACAAGCACTTTCTCCCTAACGGTGATCGATTCTCTAAACTTTGTATCTTGCCTTTTTAGTTTTGTATTTAATTGTAGACACAACAAAAACTCTATTTGTTCTTTTTCAATGCGTCCAATATTAGTCTCTAATCCAGTTTCTGTTAATTCACTGTACAGCCGGTTTCCGTATTGGGATCTAGAGTTATATTATATAATGGGCTCACCCAAAATCTCCTTTACTTTACTTTTGCCGTTTCTTTTATAGCTTTAAAAAGCAAAATAAAAGTAACAAAAACCACGGCAGTAATCACATGTGACGCCATTTTGAACAATTTGAACAGCTGACAGAGGGCCGCCATCTTGCCGAGCAATTTGGCTCGGGCTTTCCTCGCGAGGCAAACTTTCCTACTAAAAATGTACACGAGCACGCTGCCGCGCGAGGAATAGTCGTTTGCCTCGCGCGGCAATTTCCTCGCGAGGCTGTGCGCCTGGTGTGGACACGCCTATTCAATCATAAAATGTGACCTAGGCGACTCCAGTGCCTACTTTGCTCAATAATACCGCCATGTGTCCGTATGCTAATTATTACCAAAGTAAAATATCTTCATTCTGGCTACGATCTATGTTGCGTCAATGCTCCGAATATATGAGGCATATATAACATTTAAAAGTCCTATCTTTACTTACAAAAGTTTTTCTTTAAATATCTAGAACACAAAAAATAAAATAATAAAAGAGCTTAAAAACATCATTTATTTGCAGGTCACAAAAGGAGAAACATTAACATAATAGTACTTTAGTTTAAATACCGACTAATATAACCTAACTATAGTTAAATGTCACAGTATAATCCTTAGCAAAGAGAATGTATATTGTATAGAGAAGCACAGTCTAAGAACGTTGTTTGATAGCTTTTCTAGATGGCGCTTTAACGTTTTAACAATTTTTGTATATTTCTAAATACCAATCTTTTTCATGCCAACCAATAGCCATTTAAAAAAAACATTCATGAATGTTACAAATTATCATGTAAAATACTTTCCTGATTCTACTGAATCTTAATTTATTTTCACTGTGACAAAGTATTTTAAGAAAAAGAGCATTTTTAAAACTTGCATTTAAGTTTGCAATTATATAAATAATTTATAAATCATGTAAATTAATCAATAAACCTTTGTATAAGCACATACTTCTTTTATTTTAAAGAGATAAAAAGCTAAATGCATTAGTCCGTTAATGTTGAGTGAATGGTCAACATCAAAAGTAATTTAATAAATTATAGATGTCCAAATATCATTTACTATAAGACATTACAAAAAATAAAGATATGGACGAATTTTTCAGTACAAACCTTTTCCCCAAAAACCCCCTAGTGAGTAGGTACAAATCTGGCGCCCAAAAACCCCCTAGTAATTATTCCTTCACCCCCCTCCCCGGCTTTGAATATTACACAATTCACACAATACGCAATTTCCCACTGTATAAAAAGTTGTTATTGGTCAATTCAAAATTATTAATTTTGTTTTTCATTTCAAAATTTATATGTGAAATGTCATGCGCGGTTAAACTACAAAATAAACTGCTGATGGGATACCCGTTTGAACTCAAGATGGTGACAGCGTGTTTAGAATAGTTTTTTGTTTTTTGCTCATTTACGTAGTTCAGTGTGTAATATTGATAGCTTATTGTGCGGTGACCTAACGAACAAGTGTGCAGCTAATGAAAAATTAGTCTCAAAACGCGCGTAACCTCCCTTTAGTTGAACAAACGGTTATCCGGGGTCTCGGCCACCCGTGTTTGTAGGGAGGCTATCACCTTACAATCAGCAAGGCCTCAACCGAACAACGCTGCTTTTATTTATATTACTAAAGATTAATAAAATCAAAAGTATACACCTCGAGATTGGCAGAATTCACCTCGCCAAAGTCGGCGAGGAGTAAACGCCATATATTTAAAAAAAAATGCTTGCTGTCATAGCTTGTACGCCCCGGCTCCGATGCTATATTCAATTTCAATTCAATTATTTATTTCAGACAAATTACAGCCCGTATTTATTAGTAATGTGTACAATACAATTAATCTTATATGCTATTGTTAGTAAGGACACAATACATTAGAAATTAAAATTACATATAAACTAATAATACTTGGTACAGTCGAGGACAAAGAGATGTATACACTTTTGGACCTTATTACAACGCAATAAGGTCCAAAAGTGTATACATCTCTTTGTCCTCGACTGTACAAGGAAGACTGCACATTCCAAACACTACCGTTGCACGTGCAACAGCATCCAGTGGTGCTGGAACGGGCAGTCTAGCCTCTCGGCCAGCACACGTAGCAGACTGTTGGAGCTACCGCGCAACCGCCGCATCAGTGATGCAGTACGCTTACGCAAAATGGCATGAAAGCCATCGGCACGAACGATATATGAACACCCACAAAAATGTAACATAAATTTTCAGGGCTAGTATATGATTTGCAGGGTTATTACTTATTACCATTAAGTGGATAGAAGATTACTTTATAGTATTAAATAGTATTTTTATAGGGTTCCGTACCCAAAGGGAAAAACGGAACCAGGCTCATGAATCGTGATAGTTAGACAGTTCGAAATTTCCAGAGAGAGATTATGTATTTCTGTTGCCGCTATAGGTACTCGTGGTTACAAATACTAAAAAACAGAATAAAATAAATATTTAAAGGGGCTCCCATAAAACAGACATAAACGTTCCGTAGGAAACGGAACCCTTATAGTTTCGTCATGTCCGTCTGTCCCTCCGTCCGTCCGTCCGTATGTCACAGCCATTTTACTCGGAAACTATAAGACGTATCTTAATAAAATTTAGACAAAAGGTGTATTTTGTATGCCGCTATTTAATTATGTAATAGAATTGCAGAAAAAATATTTTCAGGGGGGCGCTCCATACATGAAACTAAATTTAATAATTTTTTTTTTACCAAATATCAACATGTTGCACATTAATCGTTAGGTCTTTAAAAATAACATTGAGGTTTCTTTGAACATTTTGTTATTAAGTTTCAGAAATAATCGCTTCGAAAGTCGGAAAGATAGCCCCCCCCCCCCCTGTAATTTTTGAACCGTAAGTCCAAAAAATATGAAAAAATTTGAGAAAAAGCGCGTTAACATATTAGTGTTGTTAGAAGCCTAGTCTTGAAGACTTTTGAACCTTATAGACTCGCAAACCTTGAAGGTTCAAGCTTTGAAGACTCGAGTGTTAAAGGTTTAAGCTAAAAAACGGTGCAGAACCTTAACGACTCAAGCTTTTTATGAACTCTTTAAGAGTAAGTCCTCGACACCCGAACCTCGAAGGCCTGAGTCAAGCGTTAATAGCTCAAACAATGAGCGCTCTAGGCATTAAGCATTATCACAGCCTAGCTATCTGTACTTCATCGTCGTCTAACTTCATAGAACCTACCACGCCACGCAACCTACTCATTTTTTGTCTCGACCGAAGGCTCAGGGTTGTCAAAAAAATTGTCAAAGCTGATTTATTTATTTATGTGATTTCACATTTTAAAAATATCATTTTTATCCAGAATGTATTAATTGCAAAACGTGGACGCCATGTTTTGCAAATGAATACAAACGCACGGCCGCCATCTTATTTTTAGGGTTCCGTACCTCGAAAGGAAAAAACTGAACCCTTATAGGATCACTTTGTTGTCCGTCTGTCTGTCTGTCTGTCTGTCTGTCTGTCTGTCTGTCTGTCTGTCTGTCTGTCTGTCTGTCTGTCCGTCCGTCCGTCCGTCCGTCCGTCCGTCCGTCCGTCCGTCCGTCCGTCCGTCCGTCCGTCCGTCCGTCCGTCCGTCCGTCCGTCCGTCCGTCTGTCTGTCTGTCTGTCTGTCGGTCTGTCTGTCAAGACCATTTTTCTCAGGAACGCGTGGAGGTATCAAGCTGAAATTTATATCAAATACTCAGGTCTCAATAGACCTGAGTATTTGATTGTTTTACAGCTCCAAGGGACAATTCCCTTGGAGCTGTAAAACAATCAAACATAAAAGCCAACGCAATCAAAAGATACAGTCGTTTATGCTGCAAATTTTATAGTTTTCGGCACTCGCAAAACCTACGGGGTAATTCCCGTGAACTCAGAAACTTGAAATTTGGCACGAAGCAACGTTATATAGCATAGACAATGGAAAAATTACAAAAAGTAGACATTTTTAGTAAAATCATACAAATTTTTTTTTTTTTTTAATTTTAAACTTACTACCTTTTTTCTCATAAACGCGTGGAGGTATTAGATTGAAATTCTTGTCAAATACTCAGGGCTATAGGACCTTTCAGATGTAGCAAAACCAAACTTTTATGTCAACGCAATCAAAATAAATAGCAATTTACGTCGCATATTTTGAAACTGAGTACTCGCAAGAAACTCAAAACCTAAAGGGTACTTCCCGTAAACTCAGAAACTTGAAACTTGGCACGAAGAAACTTCATATAGCACATACAAAGGAAAAGTTACGAAAAGTAGACATTTTTAGTAAAATCATACAAAAAATATTTTTTTAAATTTTAAACCTACTACCTTTTTCCTCGTAAACCCGTAGAGGTACTAAATTGAAATTAGTAATAAACATACTACAATTTTTGCTTGTTCTAGGTTTGTACGGAACCCTCGGTGCGCGAGTCCGACTCGCACTTGGCCGATTTTTTTTTTATAGAAATGCAGCCATATTTGTTTACCTTATTTTATTTTTCTATTGACACCGAATTTAAATGTAATCTGATCTATATAGACTCACACTTTGTTATGAATCAAATGTGAGTGCATGACTCAAGGTAATTTCAATATATCCTATAAAACACGAACGTATTCAAATATTTATGGAACTAATCGGGAGGACAATTTTCGGTAGAATAGGAAAGGATACGACAAATGGAAATAAATAGGGAAGAACCTTATTACCCTTTATTACGCCATGTAGGTGAGGAACAACATAACTATATTTACCCTTTGCATTTTTCCTAACTACAATTATTTGGACAATTAGGCATCAAAGAACTTTGAACTCACTGGGTACCTTACTGGGTTAACAATGAGAGTTTCCCCGATCGAGTTTTTCACTCACAGATGGCAGCACCGTAGCGAGATGTCTTTTTGACAGCGGCTGTCAAAATCCACCAATAAAAAATGTGATTAAACATGATTGGTGAATTATGACAGCTAGACCTCTCGCCACGGTGGTGCCATCTAGTGAAAATCTCGATCGCAGAAACCCTCATTTTAATAGAATTAAATAAGACAATGGTAGGTTACCTACTATTGCCGTAGGTACCCGTTGAATTATTTTAACTAAACAAAATTAAAAGGCATAAAATGTAATAAAATATTTTTATTTAAATACATTAACAAAATAATACATGTTCTCCAACAGCTATAGACGTATTTAGTGAATGATAGCAACATCGCCCTTTTGTAGTTGCCCCCTCTGCATTTTCATTAGAATCTAAATTATTAAAAAAAAATCGTGAAAAACTGAATGTAATTGAGCTATTGACTTTTGCCAACACTAAAATATTAATATTAACATATAAAAAATGTTTGACTTAAATCAAATAATTAATTTTTAAACAGTTTCTAACAGCAATGCAATGCCCTGTCCACCACCGATGCAAGTGGAGCCGATGCCTCTCTTTAATCCTCGACGCCTAAAAAAAAAGTTAATGTAGCAAAAAAATACACTTTATTTGTTATTAATTCAATAATTATATGACAGATAACGGTGTAATGTGGTATGTACACGACGACTAACGAAAGTTTTTTTTTCTACGCCGTGCGCTGCGCCATTATCGTTTTTATTTTGCGTATCATGCCCTTTACATTAAGATCTGTGCCTTTACAGAAACACATAGCCACTGGGACGCGCATTGTTTTTGACGCACCATTGCTGCTTTTCCCACCCTCAGATTTAGAAGTACATTATTATATAATTAATTTAAATACATTAATATTAAGTACCTTAGTTCGTAAGCTAAATGCGCAGTGATCCTGGTGCCCAAGCGCCACGGCGCCGCCGTTCACATTCAGCTTGCTCTGGTCGATGCCTAGCTCTTTAACACAAGCCAGGGTTTGTGCCGCGAACGACTCGTTGATCTGTTAACGAAATAATAAATATTATTTATATCACATTTGCTCATAAAGCGCGCGAGTACAAGCAGGCGTAGCGGGAGTTATAGAAAAGGCTTTTTCTGTAGGGAGTTATGAACTTTTTATTGCCCTATTTAGCATTTTTAGTCTTAAAACATTGTTTATCCTTCGCAAGTGTAACGAAGAACATTGTGTGCAATTCGGAGGGTATGAATATTGCGAACTCGAGTCATAAATGCCCTTGGCTTCGCTTTCGGACATATATTAGACTCTAGTTTGCAATATTTCTCTAACCTCCAACCTCGATGCACAATTTACTATTTCTATTAAAGCTTTTATCTAGTTGTCTCGAGACAGTCGAGACCAAAAAAACCTAAAATGAGGTTTTCCTCTTTGACGAGCTAGAACTGTGGAAGAAGCTAGGTATTTACTTACCTCAATGAGATCAATATCCTCTAAACTAAGCTTGTTAGCAGCCAGTAAGCTCTGTATAGCCGGCACTGGTCCAATGCCCTTGACGCTGGGGTCTACTCCGACGAACGACCAGCCCAGGAGCCGGGCCAGGGGCTTCAGGCTATGCTTGAAGACAGCTTCCTCGGTGGCTAGGATGATGGCGCCGGCTCCGTCGTTTACGCCCTGGGACACAGTGTTGTTGTTACGTACTTTTTCATTATTTTTTAATTTACGGGCTCACATCTGAATTAAGTAGCCACTGATTGTACTAATTTCAGATCTGGTTGCAAAAGAATTGTCAGAGATCTAAATTTATCAGGGCCAATGCCAATACATATCTCTGCTTTGTATTGTAACCCTATATTGTAGTCATAACTGGTAAGAAAAGACATTGCTGATGAATAAGTTAAATGGGGCTTATATTGCATAGCATACATGTCAAGCAGAAATATTTTTTATTTCATATCAACGAATTAAACGGAAGGTTTATAAAATACTAGCCTTTTCCCGCGGCTTCGCCCGCGTACTATAAGTACTCAAAAAGGATACGATACCCATGTTGATTTTCAGACTTTGTGAGCACATTTGCCCCTTTTAGGGGTTGAATTTTCAAAAACCTGAAACACGTGTTTACTCATTTATCGTTAGGAATACTCCTGTGAAGTTTCGAATAAAATAGTCTAACAAATCTTGATTCGCCATACAAACTTTGGACCCCCATTTTACCCCCTTAGGGGGTGAATTTTGAAAAATCCTTTCTTAGTGCACCCTTAGACCTTATTAGGAACCTACGTGCCAAATATGGAATCTCTAGAACCAGCGGTTTGGGCTGTGCTGTGCGTTGATATGTCAGTCAGTCAGTCAGTCAGTCAGTCAATCAGTCAGTCAGTCAGTCAGTCAGTCAGTCAGTCAGTCAGTCAGTCAGTCAGTCAGTCAGTCAGTCAGTCAGTCAGTCAGTCAGTCAGTCAGTCAGTCAGTCAGTCAGTCAGTCAGTCAGTCAGTCAGTCAGTCAGTCAGTCAGTCAGTCAGTCAGTCAGTCAGTCAGTCAGTCAGTCAGTCAGTCAGTCAGTCAGTCAGTCAGTCAGTCAGTCAGTCAGTCAGTCAGTCAGTCAGTCAGTCAGTCAGTCAGTCAGTCAGTCAGTCAGTCAGTCAGTCAGGTTCTTCTTTTATATATTTAAATAATGTTTCTTACCGAAGAGTTTCCAGCAGTAACCACTCCACCTTTACGGAACAGCACCGGCAGTCTCGCTAGGTCCTCAGCCGTAGCAGACACGACGACATGCTGCTTCTTAACCTTCAATGTCACGGGGCGGGGACATTTCTTCGTTGAACACTCCATTGTCGAAGGCTGGAAATGACAGTGCTGCTTTGAACTTCCCATCCAGCATAGTTCTCCATTGATCGCAAAGTCCGTGGTAACCGGAACCATTCCAGATATTTCTTAATAGTGGCTCGGGTTACAAATACCTTATATACTCGCTTAAACCAATACGAATCAACGTCTATGCGGTCTAGTCAATGAAGTTAGCAAGAGAAAAGAAGAAATCTCTTATGTTATCGTTGTTGGGATTATAATCTAACGCAACAGCGTCAATCGTTACTTTTAAGCGTGCAACTCTGCGTAATCTAACAGGCTTCTGCGCAATATATTTTCAAACTGTTATGTTATGGGCCTTGCGAAAGCCAAGAAATCAACTATGAAAAGGGTCAGCAAATAAGTTCTAATATTACTAGAAAATAACGGCATCTTTTACTGTTCCTTGGTCGGATATGACTTTTCCTTGTCTTTTTATGGCAAAGACGACAATAATTTATAAAATTTATGCAAAAATGCTTACCAGCCTTCCATCTCTGTTGCGACTGCAGCGCGAAGGCATCGACCTCACTCCGCTGCAGTTTATACCGCTCAGCTAAGTTCTCCGCCGTCTGCGGCATGGTGAAGTTACACTGCGTATCCAGCGAGCCCCTATTTAAAGAGTCCTCAAAATCTATGCTTTGGCCTAAAGCTGTCCTGAAGCGGACGTTGCGAACGACGAAGGGGACGGAGGACATGTTGGACATGGACATCTGTGCCGCCGGCTAGGGAGACTTGGGCAGCGCCTGTTATGATGTCCTGAAATGTTTTGGTACAATTACAAACAAGACACGAGTATTTGATGGAATTTTATAGAACAAACATTTTTGTGAACTTTTCACGAGTCGCCGGTTTTCTCTCTTTCTCCAAGTTTATTTTAAAATTTGCTATTAGGCAACTTTCAAGATTTTTTTTGAAGAAAATGACATTAGGATGCTGAGTTTAAATCTCAGGGGAAGCATATTTTATAAGTTGACCCCGCGCACCGCATAAAGCGCCACGTGGTATAGCAAATTGTAATAGTGTCTTCCCAATTCCCACACAATGTTAATACGCTGTACCTACTCATCGTACGGCGTCAAAACTTTCATTTGCCGGTTAAGTAATGCAACTCTGTATTACTTGAGCGACTTATTTTATTTACCTGTGCGCTATTGACGATAGCCTGAAAGCCAGAGCCGCATAGCCTGTTGACACCAAGTGCAGGCGTCTCCTGCGGGACGCCGGACTTTAGCGCGGCGTGACGCGCAGCCAAACCTCCATCTGATGTCCCACTTAGCTGAAACCACCGGTTTTGGTACTTAATCAAAACTTGTAAGACTGATAAGAGCATAGTTTAATGTAGGTAAGTAAATATATTAAGCTCTAACCTGAACATTAGCTACTCTCGACTTGCCCATAAACCAGACAAAATAAAAGTACCCTAACGTACTCTGGATGCACTAGTCCAATTAAATTCAAATGGTGCAGTACAGACTTGGCTATGACGGATCCTATTCTATTCTAGTAATAGACCCGTACCGATAAATTATGAAGTTTCGATAATATTAAAGATGCTTATTATTCGCATACAGAGTTCAGGCCATCCAACTTAGCTAATAATAATAATTTGTGTCATCCTACGTTGTTGCGTAGGCAGAAACTTAGACATTTCTTTTTTTTAACATTATTCGTTAAATAGAAAATTAGAGATCAAAATTGTTTTTTCACTGTAACAGCAAAGTTGTTACTGACGCACGGACGCGTTTTGTGTCACTTTCGTCAATGGGAATACTGACGTTCAATCAGTACATATATGTGGACTTTTACAAGCCTATATAAAATTAGAGTTGATCGATTAGGTACTGTGCTTTCTAATATATCGGTATCTATTACTTGAATAAATTTGTGCCATATTAATCAATGATATTTATTTACTTTAATTTTGTTTCTTGTATGACCCCTGTTAGCAGTACAATAAAATATTAAAGTTATTAAAGTTTGCATCAATATTTTTATAAAAGCGTATCGAAACAATGTTTCAAATTTGTGTCATTATAATTAATGGATTATTTTTATTTTTCCGAATGAAAACTTGTTTTGCGTAAACGGCATGCGCGGGGAAGGGTAAGGCGCGGGCGGGGTTCATGTGCCGACCAGGCTGCCTAGCGGCTTGTTTTCTATTATTACTCTATGCATACATATAGTAATAGTAGTAATAAGTGCGACAAAGACAAACAGCGATTTTTCAGTTGCTCTTCTTTATTTTTCATAGTAAAGAAAGCAATAATATAAAACTTAAGTAAGTTAAGGGTAATTAATGTAAACGTAGTCCATAAGGGACTGCAACGGCGGATCTGTGTGCCACGGTAAACCTAGTTTACCGTTTAAACAGTATTTTGGCAAATTGTAACAGATAATTTGTAACTAATAAATATGTAATTTATGCATCAAGGCGGTTTGTTTACAGAGTGGCTATCGTGAAACGCGAAAATCGAAATATCGTTATCTGCCTCTCGGTTGGACTAGCAAAGGGCCGGGCTGGACTTAATAAATTTTTCATCAGTGTGATGTCATAATAAGGCTGTTTTTATTAACTTATCGTATATAACACATAAAAATAAGCAACTTTTCTTTAACACATTTTTTTTTACTCAATAATTTCGTTAAGTTATGGGGCCCTGAAGGTTAAGTACAATTTGGACTATTTTGGTTGGAATGGTGTCATTATGACACATACTTTATTTTGTAGAATGTGTTAAAATAAGCAAGTTTTATAAGAAACATTTTTTTACCCAAAAACATCGAAGTTACCGGACTTTGAAGATTGACTACATGGACTAATTTGGATTTAAAAAATAAAATGGCGTCGGGGTATCATTATAACGTGTACTTTTAATGATTTGTTCCGTATAGAATACTCTAAACTAAGCGTCTTTTATTTGAAAAACTTTTCTCTAAAATCAAAAATGGCCGAGATAATGGACTTTGAACTTGTACATAATTTGGACCTCGAAAAAAAATCAGCGACGGGACGTTATTATAACGTGTACATTTTATGATTTTGCCGTATAGAATACGCTAAAATAAGCGTGTTTTACTTAAGAAACTTTTCTCTAAAATCAAAAATGGCCGAGACAATGGACTTTGAACTTGTATATAACTTGGACTTCAAAAAAAATACCACTGACGGGACGTTATTATAACAAGTACTTTTTATGATTATTTTGTATAGAATACGCTAACATAAGCGTGTTTTATTTGAAAAACTATTCTCTAAAATCAAAAATTGCCGAGATAATGGACTTTGAACTTGTACATCGGGACGCCATTATAACGTGTACTTTTTATGATTTTTCCGTATAGAATACGCTAAAAAAAGCGTGTTTTACTCAAGTAACTATTCTCTCAAATCAAAAATGGCCGAGATAATGGACTTTGAACTTGTATATATGTAAAAGCGTGTTTCATTCGACAAACTTTTCTCTAAAATCAAAAATGGCCGAGATAAATGGACTTTGAACTTGTATATAACTTGGACTTCAAAAAAAATACCACTGACGGGACGTTATTATAACAAGTACTTTTTATGATTATTCTGTATAGAATACGCTAAAATAAGCGTGTTTTATTTGAAAAACTATTCTCTAAAATCAAAAATTGCCGAGATAATGGACTTTGAACTTGTACATCGGGACGCCATTATAACGTGTACTTTTTATGATTTTTCCGTATAGAATACGCTAAGAAAAGCGTGTTTTACTCAAGTAACTTTTCTCTCAAATCAAAAATGGCCGAGATAATGGACTCTGAACTTGTATATAATTTTGACTTCGAAAAAACAACCAGCGATGGGGTATCATTATATAGCATATTTTTTAAGATTTTACCGTATAGAATACGCTAAAATAAGCATGTTTTATTTGAAAAACTTTTCTCCAAAATAAAAAATGGCCGATTGAACATGAAACTTGTATATCATTTGGACTTCGAAAAAAACCATCGACGGGACGTCATTATTATAACGTGTACTTTTTATGATATTTCGTATATAATACGCTAAAATATGCTTGTTTTATTTGAGAAACTTTTCTCTAAAATAAAAAATGGCCGAGATAATGGACTTTGAACTTGTATATAATTTTTATTTGAAAAAAAACTATCGACAGGACGTCATTATAACCTGAACTTTTTATGATTATTCCGTATAGAATACGCTAAAATAAGCGTGTTTTATTTTAAAAACATTTTTTTCTAAAATCGAAAATGGCCGATTGGACATGGAACTTGTATATTATTTGGACTTCGAAAAAAAACCGTCGACGGGACGTCATTATAACGTGTACTTTTTATGATTTTTTCGTATAGAATACGCTAAAATAAGCTTGTTTAATTCGAGAAACTTTTCTCTAAAATAAAAAATGGCCGTGATAATGGACTTTGAACTTGTATATATGTAAAAGCGTGTTTCATTCGACAAACTTTTCTCTAAAATCAAAAATGGCCGAGATAAATGGACTTTGAACTTGTATATATTTTGGACTTCAAAATAAAACCATCGACGGGACGTCATTATAACGTGTACTTTTTATGATTATTCCGTATAGAATATGCTAAAATAAGCGTGTTTTATTTTAAAACTATTCTCTAAAATCAAAAATTGCCGAGATAATGGACTTTGAACTTGTACATCGGGACGCCATTATAACGTGTACTTTTTATGATTTTTCCGTATAGAATACGCTAAAAAAAGCGTGTTTTACTCAAGTAACTTTTCTCTCAAATCAAAAATGGCCGAGATAATGGACTCTGAACTTGTATATAATTTTGACTTCGAAAAAACAACCAGCGATGGGGTATCATTATATAGCATATTTTTTATGATTTTACCGTATAGAATACGCTAAAATAAGCATGTTTTATTTGAAAAACTTTTCTCCAAAATAAAAAATGGCCGATTGAACATGAAACTTGTATATCATTTGGACTTCGAAAAAAACCATCGACGGGACGTCATTATTATAACGTGTACTTTTTATGATATTTCGTATAGAATACGCTAAAATATGCTTGTTTTATTTGAGAAACTTTTCTCTAAAATAAAAAATGGCCGAGATAATGGACTTTGAACTTGTATATAATTTTTATTTGAAAAAAAAACTATCGACAGGACGTCATTATAACCTGAACTTTTTATGATTATTCCGTATAGAATACGCTAAAATAAGCGTGTTTTATTTTAAAAACATTTTTTTTCTAAAATCGAAAATGGCCGATTGGACATGGAACTTGTATATTATTTGGACTTCGAAAAAAAACCGTCGACGGGACGTCATTATAACGTGTACTTTTTATGATTTTTTCGTATAGAATACGCTAAAATAAGCTTGTTTAATTTGAGAAACTTTTCTCTAAAATAAAAAATGGCCGTGATAATGGACTTTGAACTTGTATATATGTAAAAGCGTGTTTCATTCGACAAACTTTTCTCTAAAATCAAAAATGGCCGAGATAAATGGACTTTGAACTTGTATATATTTTGGACTTCAAAATAAAACCATCGACGGGACGTCATTATAACGTGTACTTTTTATGATTATTCGGTACAGAATACGCTAAAATAAGCGTGTTTTATTTGAGAAACTTTTCTCTAAAATCAAAAATGGCCGAGATAATAGACGTTGAACATGTATATAATTAGGATTTCGAAAAAAATCCATCGACGGGACGTCATTATAACATGTACCTTTTATGATTTTTCCATATAGAATACGCTAAAATAAGCGTGTTTTATTTAAAAAACTTTGCTCTAAAATAAAAAAACCGGCCAAGTGCGAGTCGGACTCGCGCGCCGAGGGTTCCGTACAAACCTATAACAAGCCTAAGTTGTAGTATGTTTATTACTAATTTCAATTTAATACCTCTACGCGTTTACGAGGAAAAAGGTAGTAAGTTAAAAATTAAAAAAATATTTTTGGTATGATTTTATTAAAAATGTCTACTTTTCGTAATTTTTTTTCTATCTGTGCTATATGAAGTTTCTTCGTGCCAAGTTTCAAGTTTCTGAGTTTACGCGAAGTACCCTAAGGTTTTGAGTTTCTTGCGAGTACTCAGTTTCAAAATATGCGACTTAAATTGCTATTTCTTTTGATTGGGATGACATAAAAGTTTGGTTTTGCTACATCTGAAAGGTCCTATAGCTCTGAGTATTTGACATGAATTTCAATTTAATACCTCTACGCGTTTAGGAGGAAAAAGGTAGTAAGTTTAAAATTAAAAAAAATGTTTTTGTATGATTTTACTAAAAATGTCCACTTTTTGTAATTTTTCCATTGTCTATGCTATATAACGTTGCTTTGTGCCAAATTTCAAGTTTCTGAGTTCACGGGAAGTACCCCGTAGGTTTTGCGAGTGCCGAAAAACTATGAAATTTGCAGCATAAACGACTGTATCTTTTGATGCCGTTAGCTTATAAGTTTGATTTTTTCACAGCTCCAAGGGACAATAGACCTAAATATTTGATATAAATTTCAGCTTGATACCTCCACGCGTTCCTGAGAAAAATGGTCTTGACAGACAGACAGACAGACGGACAACAAAGTGATCCTATAAGGGTTCCGTTTTTTCCTTTCGAGGTACGGAACCCTAAAAATGGCCGAGGTAATAAACTCTGAACTTGTTCCTCTTTTTTGTAAAGGGTCGGCAACGCGCACGTGACACCTCTGGTGTTCCAGGCATCCATATGCTACTGCTTACCATCTGGCGGGCCGTATGCTTGTTTGCCACGGTGTGGTATAAAAAAAAAAGAGTAAAATAAGAATACAATTAAACAAAATAAACGGAATAAAAACAGAATCAATACAAAATGACAAAATAAAAACAAAATACAGACGAAAAGAAAAAACAAAAATAAAACAAAAGTAAAAAAAAATACGTTAGTGTCGTGGAACACTCCGTTAGAACGAAGTAATATTATTTAATTTTTGACTTTTTCGTAATTTTTGTCGTTTTTGAATTTTTAGAATTTTTGGAAATTTTTGAGATTTTTGAGATTTTTGAAATTTTTGAGATTTTTGAAATTTTTGATATTATAGAAATTTTTTAACTTGACTTTTTTCACTTTGTCACTTCTCACTTTCACTTTCACTTCACTTTATTCTATTTTTCATTTTTTTTATTTCATTCCATTTCACATGTTTCTCAATGCTTTTTCGTGACGGTCACGTGACTTTTTTTCGCCTAGCCCCCCCATCCGCGAACCGTCCGATAAGGAACTTCGTTCCAATAAAACAGAACTAAATAAAAATATTACGTTGCGATTTCTACCCATAATTCACGATGCTTGAAATCTTCGAAAATGTACTCAACAGTCTAGTCAAAACACAAACAAAGCGGCTACCGCTCAAAAAGGTACGTATTGGCGAGACACGCACGAGTTCATTGCCCTACTCGCCGGCTTCCCGCGACTCGCTCCTCCGCTCAGTTCCTTTGTCGAGTAAGTCAGCTTTATCACCCCGCGCGCGCCTCCGTGAGCAAGTACCTACATCATAACAGCTAAGATGCCAGCGCCTGGTTGACCCTAGGATTCGCTTGTTAAGAAGCGAGCCGGGGGGTCTACTTCTAGTGGTCATTACAGAAGTAAGCCGAACAGGCGTACCATCAAGGTCACGCGCTATAGTTAAGAAGATTTCCTCTGAACGCAAATATTGTTTCTGTAAAATTTTAGACGAAATATCATTGATGAAAGTGACACAAATTGAAATATCTACTTTAAAATCCCTTTTTGATTATTAGAATGTGAACTCTGATGACTTTAATAATTTATTAAAACGATAACAGCCTAAAAAAACGAAATTACCAAGAAACTTAAATTTTCATTGCTTAATTTGACACATATTGATTTTATTGACATATTTTGAGGTGATGATATAGTTAATCCTTATTTTATGAACTCTAATTTTTTATACGTAGTTTTTTAGCGTTGTCATACTATATCAAATTGCACTCGACGTAAATGACACAAACTGGTTTTGTACAACAATAAAACTGTTCTAAATACAAAACAGTTATATTTTCTAACTCTAATATTCTTTTACTCAAGTTATGGCAAGCTAAAAAAGTTAACCTCAAATTATTGAATTACAAAAAAAGCACCAATTGAATATGACACAAAACGCACTGAAAGATTATCATGTACACACTGTATTTCCAACTTCAATAATAAGTGACTTTAGAATTTTCGAAACTTAACCCTCAAAATATTGCCAACGAGACGGGACTATAAGGACTAGAAGAACAAAGAGAAAGAATACTAAAATTAAAACAGAAATCGAAACAAGATTACTTCAAAGGAAATTGAAGTCGAGGAACCAATTCTCAAGAAAGCAAGAAAGAAAAAGATGATCGTTACCAAAAATTTAAGAAGAAAGAAAACGATGACTTAAATTTAAAGGCAAATTAAAAAGAGTACCTACAAGTACGAAGAGAGAAGAGCATTGCTAAGGGTTTCCCGGCTCGCAAATCAAGAGGTGTCCGGTCCATTTCAAGCGGAGTCTAGAATTAGCCCAGCCCATCGTCATTTGAGATTGATTATTATTATTCAAATTATTTATTCATGTAAAACAATTACAGGTTTCGGGAGTTACAATATTGCGCCAAACTGGAGTGACCAGTTTGTTGGCGCGTCGCGCTCAATCACATACTTAACAATAAAGATTTATGTCTATTGTTATTAGGTATTTAAATGAAAATAAAACGTAAACATGCATATATGTTAGGTAAAAATGAATGACATAGTTCAGTAAGTAGTTGCACTTTATGTTTAAATTTAGAGTTGTGATTAATTAAGTAACATTTGGGTTGAATATCTCTAACATACTACATTTTAATTTAATTTTAAAGGTTTAGGTCTAGAGACTGTACATGCATATCCAACCATTGCGATTACGACACTATCTGCGCATATTTTTGCGTGTTTATCCTCATTAATCGTACTATTTTCATGATATATATTTACTTATTTTCAATTTTGCATTTTTATATTATAAAATTATATCTTTTTAAAATCACATTTACAAATTTAGATCGTTGTGGTTAAAGATAACTTAGAGCAGGTTCTTGCTAAAATATACATTTATTAACTCATCAAAACATATATTGTCATCGAACTGATATTGATGTTGTCTAAAACTTATATTAATATCAAACCATATTTTAAATCATATTATTAAGGTCATAACATAGATTTCGTAACCATAATTTGCAAGTGTGCAATTGCCGCACTCGTTTAATAATTGGACGTCGCACGTCACGTCCAATTATTAAACGAGACGACGCATCACTAAAAAAACGTTACTAGGTCACAAGGATTCGCCGCTTATATAACTATATTATTTTAATAATCGTTGAATGAAATTAGCTACGTGTCGGACTGATCACCTGAGACGCAGTGAAAATTGAATAAATACTTCGTTAGTATTTTTTTATTTAAAAATTAGATTACTAATTATTACTGAAGTAGCAAAGGAAAGTTTGGGTACTTAGCAAAGTACAGTACCAGGTTAAGAATTAGATATGGCACTCTTCCTTCGTACTTGATCATGGTGAGAGCTATCATATGCTCCCTGCAAGTCTTTGGAGACTTGTCTTGATGTTGAAGTGACTCATACTTATTACAGGTAACACCAACTTGTATGACCTGATTGATACCTATGCCATTGTTTCTGTTGATAGAGCATCCTATCCTCTGTTTTTAAGTTTATAGGCAAAGGGTGCGCACAGAGACGCAACCCTTCTTCATCTTAGTCAAGCTTACTGGTGGCCCATTGAAATACGGCATTCGATTTTTTTTATCACATTGATTTGTCCAATATTTACTCGTATCGACGATACCAGGAGCGCGTTTTGAACGCGTCTTTGAAGTCTGACGGGGTGACTGGTATAGGTCTCGTAGATTTCCTCTATGTTGAAGTTAGGTAACTCCATCGCATCTTATAGACAAGCGCCTGTATAAGACCACTCAGGCTCCTTACCACATTCATTTGTCCAACATTCACGGTGTCGACGATAGCGGGCGCTACCCCGCTCGCTTTAAACGCGTCCTTGGCAGCAGTAGCCAGCAAATCTGACGGATGCACATCTCGCAGTTTGCCTCCGAAGCGACCAAATGGCGTACGCTTCGCCCCTACGATGTAGATACCTGGAAATAATTCAAATGAGATTCTTTATGATTTTCGTAAAAACTTAACCCATAAATGCACTTGTAGGATGCATCCTACATACCAAAAACATCCAATTGTAAGGCAAGTATTTACTTACCTTAGAATCAAATTAGTTATTTTTATTTTAGCCCATAAATGCACTTGTTAAATGTAATTGCTCAAAGGTTAACTGGAAGAAATCCCTTAAAGGGATAAGTTCGCCTTTGTACGTATATGTTGTGTTATATGTATTTCGTTGTGTTTTCTTGTACAATAAAGTGTTTTACTACTACTACTACTAAATGCACTTGTAGGATTCATCCTACATAACAGAAACATCCAATTGTAAGGTAAGTTTTTACTTACATTAGAATCCAATTATTTATTTTAAGCCATAAATGCACTAGTAGGATTCATCCTACATAACAAAAACATCCAATTGTAAGGTAAGTTTTTGCTTACCTTAGAATCAAATTATTTATTTTTATTTTAACCCATAAATGCACTTGTAGGATTCATCCTACATAACAAATACATCCAATTGTAAAGTAAGTTTTTACTTACCTTAGAATCAAATTATTTATTATTTACAATATGCATAAATTTTTCGGCTAGCTAAGTTGTAACTTATTTAGTAGTTTATGTAACTGTTATCGTGTGATCTTATTATGAAACTCGCCTGCGGCTCGTTTCATAAAACCACACTCATGTTTTAAGGACCCTTATTACGTACAGTTGCATACACTGCTTTATCTACACTCATATTATTTATCCAAAATGCCGTATTCGGAAACCATAGAATGGCCGCCATTGCACCGCCATGGCCTGCTCAATTGTGCCGGCGGTCGGGGAGGCGCGTGTCGGGCTGTCGGCGGATGCGCGGGAGGGTGCAGATGTACATTATGTTATCAAAACTCATAACACATCAACACACACACAACATGTAAAGTTAAAATTACGTTACTGCCACAGATAAAAAGCTTATCATAGTAAAATCGGTCGTGGTAATGTTAGCCATTGCCTACCGTTTTCGAACACGTTTTAGAGAACTTACAATATGAGTGTAGATAATAGTACATTACTTACCAAGGACTGTAAAAGAAAGAAAGCCCGAAATCGCAGTTATTTGTGACCCGAACCACAGGCGAGGGTTGTAAATATGCAATAGAGGGCTTTCGTTTTTACTGCCCGTGGCGCGTACGCGTGTACGCGTAGCGTGCGGTAATACTCACATTATGGCCAGGTGTGACGTAAAAGTATTTAAAAGCTTAGGTTAAAACGTGCACATAATGTTGTAAAAGTGGTTTCAAATACAAGGAAACTTAAATAGCGTTGGTGTTTTATTTATATTCTGATGGTTCTTAGTAGACACGGCGAATGACACAGACTTTAGATTTTTTAACTTAAGTATCTATAAGATACACTTATTTAATTTTAAGAATTAAAATTTTCTATTACACAAAAAGTGATATCACATCGGACATCGACCGCGATCTAGTCGACTAAAACAAGCAACAAAAGCACGGCTGTACAGTCGCCATAATATATATCGGAGCGGCCAAGGTAGTCACAAATATCTGAACAACGCCTCTGTTGTCAAGGTGATAAAGTGCATATTCAGATATTTTTGACTACCTTGGCCGCTCCGATATATTTGATAGCGACTCTACCATCCTTTTTCCCGGAGCTATTCAGGCCATTTTCGATCACTCTTTAACTAAAAAAAGAAAATATACTGACATTTCAAGTTGAAAATACAATTGATCAACGAGCCTACCGCTCCAACTGTACGCCATACATACTTGTTTAAGACCTTTAAGACTTATGTATTCATGATCCCCGAGATGGGCTTTACAACGCTATATGGAAAAATGGGTAAGTTTTTCATAAATTTCCAGTAAGGCGGGCTCCAGCACTACTCGGATGTGAGCAATGTGGGCATGCGAATGGGTTTATTTATGGGAATAGTTTGGGAATATGCACGGGCATGAACGTGGAAAGAGAAAAGGGAGCCCTACTTACAATCCATTCCATCCTATCCAGAAACAAAGCAGTTCTTCTACCGAAAAAAATATAAAGATCTAATGTAAAACCAAGCCGGTACCATATAACTCAATTCCACACTGGAGTTAACTAACAAAATTTCATTGTGACTCTTTCAATATTAGATGTCTATATTTTTATAATAAATACCCTTAAATGCCTTGGCTACCTCACGACTCTATTACTTATCGTGTTTATTTCAAAAATAGATTAAAATAAAAATTCTACAACACATTATTTCAATTTTTTTAACGTAAATCTAGACACACGGCAGTGTGTCCGCCAAGTTCGAGCAAAAAAAAAGCGACACACCGGCCGTGGGTTATATTACACGAACCATTTCGGGCCAATTTCGACCACCCTATCACTCAAAACATATTTTATCTACGCATATGAAATTTCGAGTGTCTGTTGACATCCCCTTAATTGTCTAGAATACAAAATTTCATTATTCTACCTATAGCAGTTCTTGAGATATTGACGTCAGAAAATAGCTGTTTTTACTATACACTCACTGACTCACTGACTCATCAAAAACCTAGACCACTTCCAATGGTCGTACTGACTTGAAATTTGGCGTGGAGATAGGTCTTAAGGTCAAAGTAAAGGGAAAAATCTGAAAACGGCCAAGTGTGAGTCAGTTTTAAAAATAGCGAAGGTGTAACTTTGTTTTACTATGAAGTCATAATGAACTAAGTGGGTCTATCTTCCAATGGTCGTACCGACCTGAAATTTGGCTCGAAGGTTTGTCTTTAGGTCGAAATAAAGTAAAAATCTGAAAACGGCCAAGTGTGAGTCAGTTTCGAAAACAACGAATGTGTAATTTTGTTCTACTATAAGTAGGTATGGAGTGGAAATGAGATAAGACTTATTTAAGAGACAATTTAAGATAATACATGTTTGTCTTAAAGACAAGAACAATAAAATTGTTCACCACTCTGTGTGTGTCTGTTGCGGGAACCGAACCCACGATTTACGAAGTGCAAAGCAGGTCATTAGGTACACTAGGTGCGCTAAATCAGTCAAACAAAAATGAAAAGACTATTTTTTCTCGGATAGTCTAAATAATTTCTAATTTTACAACTAATAAAATCGCAGATTCAAGAACATGGAAATCATATATACTCTAAGATGGAATTACATATACTACTGCCCATCTCACCCTCCGATACACCACGGGATGAGATGGGATGGTGCACTTCTAGGGCTACATAATAGGCCACCAATTATAATACCTACTGGTAGGTAGGTATTACCAAGTTATTAATTATCTATGTAGGTAGCGTACTTACAAACAGAATAAAGTACGTTATTGATGTATGTAATTATATGTAAGTAGGTACATTTTATAGGTGTAGGGAGCCAGTCTATTTGTAAAAATCACCTATAAATAAATAGAGAATTAGACGCTTAGTATGAAGGGTATAGTATAAAGTACATACCTAAGTGGAATGAGACATTTCCTAAAGCAAAAGTGATAAAAAAATAATAAAGAACCTACACCTAACAAAAATAAATGAAATCCCATCAAAAACATAAATGTGAAAGGCTGCCAAGTTCGATACTATGGGAATGCTTCGCCTATAAAAGAAGTGAGATCTGAATAAGTAACAAGTTCCATAAAAATACCTCAAATCATAAATAGTTATAGGAATGCACACTTGATTTTCAGCAGTTTTTAAGGTACATTTTGAATAAGTATCACGTTACATAGAAATACCTAAAATTATAATAGTCAGAGAAACGCACACCGGTTTTTTTAGCAGTTTCCTGATAACATTTATTATTTTCAGTACTTTTTAATGATGTAACTTGGCAAGTTTTAATAGAAAATTATATACTTGACACATTGCAGTCCAAAGGTGTCGATTCATTGCATTGAAAAGGTGTGTGGTGTGTGAAAACTTGCCAAGTAACGTCATTAAAAAGTACTGAAAATAATGAATGTTATCAGGAAACTGCTAAAAAAACCAGTGTGCGTTTCTCTGACTATTATAATTTTAGGTATTTCTATGTAACATGATACTTATTCAAAATGTACCTTAAAAACTGCTGGAAATCAAGTGTGCATTCCTATAACTATTTATGATTTGAGGTATTTTTATGGAACTTGGTACTTATTCAGATCTCACTTCTTTTATAGGCGAAGCATTCCCATAGTATCGAACTTGGCAGCCTTTCACATTTATGTTTTTGATGGGTTTTCTTTAACGTACCTCTTTTGATTGCGACTGCCATTTCGTAGACGCTACACTTCCGTATTTGAACAGGTCCTCACCAATTATGATATTATAGATACTCTGTTTGTGATCAGATCATGTATGACAGTGGCACTATTTATTATTCGGCCGCTGCTTACATTGCAGCCGGTCTTGCAAATCTTGCAATAAGTACATAAATAACGTCATATTCGCGTGTGTATATGACGTTACACCTATCCAACAGTAGGTACTGCTATTTTGCTATTCAAAACAGGTGATAAGATTTTTTTGCAGCATGTGTGTATGACCTAATTGAGAACATGCATAAAAAGGCTTCGCTTGACTTCTTTAAAAAAACACACGTTCATTAACACCAAATTAATGACTGCTTTGCTTTGAGGTTGATTAAGATTTTCTTTTGTGCGATATAGTTTAAATAAATAATAATTTATTTTCTTATTAATATTAAAATAACTGAAAATAGATGTCATATACTTCAGAAAAAGTGACCAAACCCTCCGGTGTCCGAGGCCAGATGGTTTGGTCATTTTTTCTGAAGTATATGACATCTATTTTCAGTTTATAGTTTAGAGTTTATAGTTTAAATAAATAATAATTTATTTTCTTATTAATATTAAAATAACTGAAAATAGATGTCATATACTTCAGAAAAAGTGACCAAACCCTCCGTTGTCCGAGGCCAGATGGTTTGGTCATTTTTTCTGAAGTATATGACATCTATTTTCAGTTTATATGTATATAGTAGTGTAACTACTTAAAAAATTGCAAATCAAAAAATATTGAACAAAATAATTTGATTTGCTTCAATATTTAATATTAAAATAGTTTAAAAACAAAAATTTTGAAACATTTTTTTATGCCTCAAATGTGTTTTTAAAACCGGCCCAGTGCGTGTCGGACCACGCATAATGGAGGGTTCCATACCTTCAACGCAATAAAAATAATCATTTTATTTTATTAAAGGTCGTATCTACCTATATCCTGATATGGAATAGAATTTTCGGAGATAAGTCGAAAACGATAAAAAGAACATGCAAAGATGTATCCTCACAATTTTTTTATTTTCGGATAGTGCCGCGATATTGAATCTGGCAATACATTCATTTATTTCTTCCCGTACAATGGAGGTAGAATAATTAAAATACCATTTTTGCTAACGGAAAGGCGTGCCCTTTTGCCCGACAACCGTTCTCGATTCGATTCTCGAATCGTTAACGTTATTGTGTTATTGACGAAGAGAAAGTCGGTGGCGCGTGGAGCCGGTGACCACATCAGAAAGCCAGTGTCGTGGAATTAGCATCTGAGCCCATCTTCGTTAAGGCAGCAAGGGTTCACCTTCTAGAGGTTGACAACTGTTGCTTTACTCACTCAGAGCATGGCCCTGTGATTGCTGTGTGGAGAAGATTAGTGGCGAGCGTTAGGGTGTGGTAGCTGCGGCTGCTGGATACCCTGAACGCTGCAGCTGCTTGGGTACTTCGAACTGGAGCGCAGGACCACAAATAATATCCTGCTTTGAAATAAAGCATTAAAATCAAAATTTCATTCGATCTTTCTTTATTTATTTTTTATTAATTATTAAAAATACGAGGGTATTTCTTAAATCTAATACATAGCCCCACAAAACTCTAGAATGAGTTTGTCTGTGGGATCGACAGTCTCTCATTAGACTATTATTATATTTTATATTATTTTAAGCTTATGTTGTACAACAAGTCATCAATCTACAGGTAATGTGTGCAAGTGCTTTTTTAATAAACGTGTGAATACGTTTTTTTTCTTTTCGAGCCTGATGGTTTCAGGCAGACCGTTTAAAAGGTATGGGATACGTTTTTAGGGTACTGTCCCCATAATAGTTGTTAACTCTGGGAACAAACAGTTTGCCTGATGCCACAGCCTTCGTAGAATAAGCATGGTCAACAGGCCTCAATAGAGAATTCTGGCCACCAATGGTAATATAACCCTATATTACCATTGGTGGCCAGAATTCTCTATTGAGGCCTGTTGACCATGTAACAAAAATAGTAGTGATCTGTTAAAGGACATAATTTTTATCGTATTGCAACTCAGAAAATTAGGAGAAACATTTTGTAGACGCGAAAAAAAATTTTTGTATAGAACATGTCATCCCAGCCGGCCGACACAAAACCAATTTTTAGGGTTCCGTAGATAAATGGCAAAAAACGGAACCCTTATGGATTCGTCATGTCTGTCTGTCTGTCTGTCTGTCTGTCCGTCCGTATGTCACAGGCATTTTAGTCGGAAACTATACGACGTATCTGAATAAAATTTATACATAAGGTGTATTTTGTATGCAGCTACTTAGTTATGTAGTTAAATTTGAAAAAAAAAAAAATTTTTAGGGGGGCGCTCCATACAGGTAACTAAATTTAAAAAAAAATGTTTACCAAATATCAATATGTGACACATCAATCGATAGGTCTTTCAATATAACATTGAGCTTTCATTGACTATTTTGTGATTAAGTGAATATTTTCTGAAATAATCGCTTCGAAAGTCAGAAAAGTTGTGTAGCCCCCCCCGTAACTTTTGAACCGTAAATTCAAAAAATATGAAAAAATTTGAAGAGATGCGCCTTATCATATACTTTCAACGAAAATTGTTTTGAACATCGGTTCAGCCATTTTTGAGTTATCTCCAAAAAACTTCTTCCATAGGCATCATACGACCTTTTGGTATTAGTTTGGTTCTTATTCCATTGAAGGTACGGAACCCTCCTATGCGTGGTTTGACACGCACTTGGCCGGTTTTTTTATTCGGTCGAAACAATTTTTTTTTTACTTTTTCATAATTAGAATGCGATATCAATTATGCCATGCAATGATCACCAGCATTTTTGTTACACTTTGTATAGTAACAATTAGACACAAAAACAACTTATAGTCTGGCAAACCATTTCTGTCAGTAGAAAAGCGCGGCAAATTACGTACATGTGGCAACCCTTTGTGATGAGCTGATGAGACACCATATTTCATGACGAACATTTCAATAGGCATGGTCATTTTTTTCATGTATGGTGTCAATTCGTTTTGTTGTGAGGATCAAATGTCTGTATGGGGCCAATTGCGTTAAAGCAACACAAAAGTCAGAAATGAGACTTAAAGTCCGAGATTTGCATTTGTTTCTCAAAACGCTCCTAACAAAATGACGTGCAAAAGTGACGTCACGATCACATAGTCGCCCTGTTTAAAGTATGGAAAAATTATGAAATTGCTATTTTTACAGTGAAATGTTGCGTTTATGAATATGGTTGCCATGCCATACAATTTATTTTACAGTAAAATGTTAAAAATCGAATGGTATCATTGTTTTTTTTTATTTCGCACTTTAAAAAATCGTAAAATTTAGAAATTTTGCAGCTTGATATATTATTAAGCCATTTCAATAGAATTTATAAATTTTCACTTTATTTGGATATATTGATCACTAGCTGTGCCCGCGGCTCCGCCCGCGTGGAATTCGGTCTGTGTAAGTGGCTATATTGCCCCTAATTTCTCTCCCGCTACCCTGGAGGCGGAACTTGAAGTAAAGTTGACAAATGGATACAATTACCACTAAATGAAACTACACTCAAAAATCAATACTTTTTTTTGGCATGATTTAAACGACATAGAGTAGTAGGTGTATATCGGATACAGTACCACTTTTCCAAATCGATCCTCCCGTCAAATCAGTCTCAGCATGAAAGGTAAGAACAGGTGCGGTTGAAATTTGGGGGGGGGGTCACAAATGCAGAAATGATTTTTTGAGGGGGTCAGTAACGTTTTTTTCTATTTGAGGTGTACTTGGGGGGGGGGGGGTCACCCATGCAAATTTAACTCAATCTGTAGTGAGTGTAGTGGCTGCCCCCCCTCCCCCTTTTAAGCGTTTAATTTTTATAGGCTACGTATAACCTGGGTGGGGATTTTCTTGAATTGGAATTAGTAATCTTTAAGGGGTGATTTCTGGGATAACAATGCAAAAAAAACCGGCCAAGAGCATGTCGAGCGATGCTCAGTGTAGAGTTTCGTAGTTGCCGCCCTGTTTGGACCCACGGTTCTAAAGTTAGATGGAAGAGACGCCCTTTTTTTATTGAACTTTCAAATCTAATATTCACGAAACTTATCAGTTTCATCCAAAAAATGTATTAAAAGACCTCTATTCTTTTTGAAAGACCTATTCAATAATACCCAACACGATAGAGTTGGAGCGAAAAAAAAATTACAAACACTGCTTTATCTACACACATATTAAAAAAATCCTAAGTGACGTGTTCGGAAACCATTAGAATGACCGCCATGACCAACCTTATTGTGCCGGCGGTCGGGGAGGAGGGCGAATTTTCATTACGTTACCGTAGGTAATGAATTTTCATACATTTTTAACACACTGTCACAGATAATACACTGATGTTACGTTACTGATTGCATTAATGGTGGTAATTACATACGGTTTCTGAACGCGGAATAGAGGATTTATGATATTGTTGTAGATCAAAATATTTATTCTTCAATGTAAGCAAATTACAAGGCGCTAATGAACGTCAGAGAAAAAAAAAAACCTGAGTGCGTTTCGGTTGGAACGAAGTTATGTTATTTAATTTTATTTCATTTTCGACTTTATCCTAATTTTTGTATTTTTTTTTTTTGGTATTTTTTTTAATTGAAATTTTTGATATTTTTGTAATTTTGATATTTTTGAAATTTTTGAAATTTGTGAAATTTTTGAAATTTTTGAAATTTTTGAAATTTTCGAAATTTTTGTAATTTTTGAAATTTTGGAAATTTTGGAAATTTTTGAAATTTTGGAATTTTTTTAAATGTTTTGAAATTTTGTCATTTTTGACATTTTTGACATTTTCGACATTTTTTACTTTCAGGTTCTCAACTTTTTTTACTTTTTTCACTTTGTCACTTCTCACTGTCACTATACACTCATTCTCACATCTCTATACAAAATTTCATTAAAATCCGTTCAGCTGTTTTCACGTGATGCGCGGTCAAATAAACAGACAAACAGATAATCAGACAAAAATTCTAAAATTGTTGGAACGTGTTCTGTTATCGACTAAGTATCCCCAGCCAACTTTTTTTCGAATATATTCCATGTACAGACTTTCGATCCTCTTCAGCTTTATTATATGTATAAGATAGATTTTTGGACCTAAGATTCTAAAGTAAAATGGGGGGGGGGGGGCTTTTTTGAAGATGAAACTATCCTTTGTCCTTTCTCGAGACCCATACTATCTCTATACCAATTTTCATCAAAATCAGTTCAGCGGTAAAAAATTCCTCATACCAAAATCCGTTCAGCCGTTTTCACGTGATGCGCGGTCAAATAAACAGACAAACAGATAAGGGAACGTACCCATACTACGTGACCAATTTTTTTACAATTTTCACCCCCTCCCCCCCTCGGTGACCAACCGTAGTATATGACAAGATCCCCCCCTCCCCCTCTGGGATTTCGCAGACACTCGTCAAATCCTTAATTCGTCAAGTTAGAGGTTAGCCAAATCCTTGATTCGTCAAGTTGGAGATTCGTCAAATCCTTGATTCGTCAAGTTAGAGGTTAGCCAAATCCTTGATTCGTCAAGTTAGAGATTCGTCAAACCTTGAGTCGTCAAGTTAGAGACTCGCCAAATCCTGGATTCGTCAAATTATTATCTGAGCACACGTAACCAAGAACAAAATATAAATTGATAATAAAATAATAGGCATATAATATTATAAGCAGAATCTGTTTATCGCCACCTTCAACCACCACCAATGACGTCACTACTTGTACCTAGCTACAGCTATAGCGCCGTGCACGCAGCCATCATCCCGACCGCCCGCCATTGACCTCGTGGTGCTTGCAGCGAACAGACATCTCTGGAATCTCTGTTTGTCGTAGGATCGCGTTCCCTTATTTCAGGTTAAAGCACTAGCGTCATCTATCGGTCAGACCAGACACTAAATCCTAGTTTCTAATACTTTGTTCGTCGCTTAACGCTGACAGAATAACTCGACTACAGACTCGACAGATGGCGCTGTGGCACTTAGTACCGAAACAGACGTATAGCCTGAACGCGATTTTGTATGGATATTGTCCATCCATGTCTATATCATCCTTGGATATGGCTCACGCGATCCTACGACAAACAGAGATTCCAGAGATGTCCGTTCGCTGCAAGCGCCACCAGGTCAATGGCGGGCGGTCGGGATGATGGCTGCGCGCACGGCGCTATAGCTGTAGCTAGGTACAAGTAGTGACGTCTTTGGTGGTGGTTGAAGGTTGCGATAAACAGGTTCTGCTTATAATATTATATGCCTATTATTTTATTATCAATTTATCATTTTGTTCTTGGTTACGTGTGCTCAGATAATAATTTGACGAATCCAGGATTTGGCGAGTCTCTAACTTGACGAATCAAGGATTTGACGAATCTCTAACTTGACGAATCAAGGATTTGGCTAACCTCTAACTTGACGAATCAAGGATTTGACGAATCTCCAACTTGACGAATCAAGGATTTGGCTAACCTCTAACTTGACGAATTAAGGATTTGACGAGTGTCTGCGAAATCCCCTCTGGTTGTCACGTAGTCATTCTTAATATTGTTTTTTTGCAAAAAGAAAGTAAAAAATATCATAATTTGGCGCATATTTGTATTTATTAAAACGGCGGTTGCCGCGAAACGCCTCAAGGTGCGTGCAAACTATAATTAAAAAGTGAAAAAAAAAAAATTGCGCGAGATTTCCCTAGA
The DNA here is from genome assembly GCA_947086415.1 of Pammene aurita. Classification (NCBI taxonomy): domain Eukaryota; kingdom Metazoa; phylum Arthropoda; class Insecta; order Lepidoptera; family Tortricidae; genus Pammene; species Pammene aurita. The sequence continues at coordinate 32,118,012 of OX352302.1, read as the reverse complement.
GCATAATTATAATAAGTATTGATTACGTGACGTAAATCTAACCCCCCCCCCTCCCCCTTGTGACCGAGAGTAGTATTTTGACGACCCCCCTCCCCCCCCCCTAAACGGGTCACGTAGTATGGGTACGTTCCCTAAACAGACAAACAGATAAACAGACAAAAATTCTAAAAATTGTTGTAACGTCTTCTGTTATCGATTCTAAGTATACCCAGCCAACTTGTTTTCGATTATCTTCCATGTACAGACTTTCGACCCTCTTCAGCTTTATTATATGTATAGATTTTGCATCCTATCAACTAAATTTTATTGCATAATTCAACATATGTCATCATGCCTATTCACATTTATTTTACATTGAATTTGTTTCTAGTGCATTTCACTCTCTCAACTTAAGTGTGAGTGAGAGAGAACTACTGCAACGTTCTACATTGAATTTAAATTAATTTTAAGGTATATGTCAATTACCTCAACCAGATTATCTGTTGCAGTTGATGAGAGATCAGACGAAATATATCCGTCTCCTTTTTACACACCGAAAATATCACCTAATGAAAGAGGCGGAAATACCAACTAAAATTAAAAACGTAAAACTTGATGATCATTGCTGCTTTACACTGATTGCTTCTGCGTTCGTTGGCTGGATTATACAACCCAAATCGTTTTTATTTGTTTGGCTCTGAATGAAAGAGCTTAAAACGATACCATTTATTTATTTGCAGGTCACAAAAGGAGAAACACATTTACATAACAGTACTTTAGATTAAATTTGAGACATTTAAGAAAAAAAAGCCGGCCAAGTGCGTGTCGGACCACGCATAGGAGGGTTCCGTACCTTCGATAGAATAAGAACCAAACTAATACGAAAATGTCGTATCTGATGCCTATGGAAGAAGTTTTTTTGGAGATAACTCAAAAATGGCTGAACCGATAATGTTCAAAACAATTTTCGTAGTAAGTATATGATAAGGCGCATCTCTTCTATTTTTTTCATATTTTTTGAACTTACGGTTCAAAAGTTACGGGGGGGGGGCTACACAACTTTTCTGACTTTCGAAGCGATTATTTCAGAAAATATTCACTTAATCACAAAATAGTCAAAGAAACCTCAATGTTATTTTTAATGACCTATCGATTGATGTGTCACATGTTGATATTTGGTATTTTTTTTTTTTATTTAGTTACCTGTATGGAGCGCCCCTCTAAAAATTTTTTTTTTTCAAATTTAACTACATAAATAAGTAGCTGCATACAAAATACACCTTATGTGTAAATTTTATTCAGATACGTCGTATAGTTTCCGAGTAAAATGCCTGTGACATACGGACGGACAGACAGACCGTTGTTGTGCTACCAGCGACACGAACAGAGCTTAGTACCTTAATCTGACTGTTTGACTATATTGTGTACATTTTGAAATTATTTGAGTTGCATTTAAAAAATAAACTATGTATATAAAAATATTAAGTGTTTGTTCACAATCAATTGCAATACTTTAATTGTCATTAAAAGTAAATTAAAATGATAACAGTATATTTACTTTATAACAATAAATACCCTTTAGATAAATGAAATAGCTTTATTATTTATTTCTTGCCTATTTTAATTAAGAAACCTTAACTATTTCCTAAAAGAAATATATTTATTTATATTATAAGTATGTACTTATGAATACTAAACGTAATGGCAATTATTCATTTTATTGACAATTTTATTGTGTCTATCTATCGTTACATCTTTTAAAGTGATAATTGTGTATTTTCAACCGACTTCAAGATTTCGAAGGAGGAGGTTATCAATTCGTCGGGATTTGGAAAATTCTTTTTTTGTTTGAAAGCGTATACTTCACAGTTGGTCCCATTGTAACCATGTCAGGATCTGATGATGGGATCCTGGAGAAATCGAGGGAACTCTTCAATTATTATAGGCACGCCTATGGTGATTTGAGTATTTTTTACAGCAGCTCGAGCATTTGGTGTTGGAAAGGTGGATGCTTAGTGAAGTCGGTTCTTTTTTATTTAAAATTATAATAATTATAATAAATCCTATGTTTCCAACTCAAATATAATTTAAAATTGACGTTACATAGAATAACAACCGAAATAATTTATTTATAAATTCGTCCCATATTTAAAGGGAATATTTTATGCACTATAATAATAGTAAATAGCTATATACACATATCAAAATTAAGTATGGACATGACGAATCCATAAGGGTTCCGTTTTTTGCCATTTGGCTACGGAACCCTTAAAAACATCTAATATTTTGTTAACAAATTGCTTATCTGCCATTTTGTGTTATCAATAATTGAGTATTATACATTCTAGTTATTGCATTACCACTATATACATATTATACATGCTCCAACATAATGGCGACTCCCTGACCGCCTCCGCAACTGGAGGCCGCTATACTCCTTTTAACTTTATCCCGGCTGTAAAAAAAGAAATGGATCTTTTAGTTACAAAATGTATATTACAACACACACTTGAGCCGAATTCAGACATCATACGCAAAAATCCACTGGAAAGCTGAAGAATCCATCTTTCGGCTTAATTTTGTCAATGGGCTGCATACAAAAATTCAGCCACCATAGATAATTTTCCGCTTTCCGGCGGAAACTAGCAGATTTTTTGTCTGATACCTGTAGTCCGCTGAAGTGTGTTTCGTGCCTAAAAGCCCTGTTAGACTTTTTTTTTAGTGTCCTAACTAGCATCCTGTCCGCGATCATCTCGCGTTTCGCTGAACTTACTTAGATGCGGTTCTAGGAAAAGTATTCGTTACATTCTGGAGGTTTCGGTATACCACGTTTTGGTGAAGGCGGTTCCCTTATTTTTTTAAAGAAATTATTGCAATAATTGTTGAATTGTTACGCCAGCAACGACTTACTACTACTGAGAGATTATGATTAATACAGATTTCTACTCCTAAATAGAAGCTTTTCCCCGCGACTTAATTTGCGTATTAGTAATCCACCTTTTTACACGATTAAGGAATACTTCTGGGATAACAACTATTATATGTCCTACCCCAGAACTCAAACTATCTCTAAATAGGTTCAGCGGTTATTAATTCCCCCATACAAACTTTTTACCCCCGTTTCACGCCCTAAAGGGTTGAATTTCGAGATAAAAACTATATTGTTTCCCGCGACTCAATTATATAATATGTACCAAGTTTCATTTCAATCGTCTGTTCAGTGGTTAATAATTCGCCAAACAAAATTTTCGGGTTAAAAAATAGTCTATATTGTTTCCCGGGACTCAAACTATATCCACAACAAATTTTATCTAAATCGGTTCGCGGTAATACATTCTCCATACAAACCTCCAACCCCCATTTCACCCCCTTAAGGATTGATTTTCGGGATAAAAACTATCCTATGTCGTTTCCCGGGATTCAAACTATCTCTATCAAGTTTCATCTAAATCGGTTCAGCTGTTAATAATTCTCCATAAAACTTTTAACTTTTTTGAAACTATTTTGTCCCTTCCCGGGATACAAACTATCTCTATACCAAGTTTCATCTAAATTGGTTCAACGTTTAAAAATTCCCCATACAAACTATCAACCACCATTTCACCCCCTTAAGTGTTGATTTCGTAATCAGCGACCCGATAAACCATAGAAACAATACCCATGTTGATATTTAAACTTTGTCAGCACATTTCCCCCTTCTATGGGTTGAATTCTCAAAAAAGATGAAACAGTGGTTTACTCAGTTATGGTTAGGAATACTCCTGTGAAGTTTCGAATAAAATAGTCGAACTAATCTTGTTTCCCATACAAACTTTGAACCCCATTTCCCCCATTAGGGGGCAAATATTTTAAAATTCTTTCTAAGTGCATCCCTAGGCCTTATAAGGAGCCTATGTGCCACATTTTGAACCTCTAGAACCAGCGGTTTGAGCTGTGCGTTGATATGTCAGTCAGTTTTTGCTTTTATATATTTAGAAGAAGATTGCAATTTGGCACAAATACTTTCATATCCACAATATTAAATTTTAAAATCGATGCCATTTTCGTAATTAACGTCCCAAAAAACACAAAAACGACACCCATATTGATATTTAGACATTTCAACCCCATTGTACCCCAACAGGCGCGATGGTTTTTTTTTTTTTTTTTTTTTTATACCACGACGGTGGCAAACAAGCATACGGCCCGCCTGATGGTAAGCAGCTACCGTAACCTATGGACGCCTGCAACTCCAAAGGCGTCACATGCGCGTTGCCGACCCTTTACAAAAAGGAGGATTCACTGTGTTGACGACTAAAGGAACAAGAAGGTCCCTCATCGTCAACACACTGGGTCCTCTTTGAGCTCTTTGGCAACCTTACTCACCAGCAGGAACACAACACTATGAGTAGGGTCTAGTGCTATTTGGCTGTGGTTTTCTGTAAGGTGGAGGTACTTCCCCAGTCGGGCTCTGCTCCAGATTTGAGCGATGACATTCGCTGAACGTGCCCTACCACACTTAGCGAGATGCCATTCGCAGTGCCCATACCTCTCTTTTTGGCGTAGTTTAAGGACATACCCAGGTCCGGACGTAGTTTAAGGACATACCCCGGGTCCCAAATGGGTATTTTACGTTCGCCACTTTGCATTTTAAAATCGCTGTTGTTTTCGTAATCAACGACCCGATAAACCATAGAAACAATACCCATGTTGGTTTTCAGACTTTTTGACCACATTTCCCCCTTTTAGGGGTCGAATTTTCAAAAAACCTGAAACACGTATTTCCTAATTTATCGTTACGAATACTCCTGTGAAGTTTCGAATAAGATAGTCCAACTAATCTTGTTTTGCCATACAAACTTTGGATCCCTATTTCATCCCCTTAGGGGGTGAATTTTGAAAAATCCTTTCTTAGTGCACCTCTAGACCTTATAAGGAACCTACATGCCAAATTTGGAATTTCTAGAACCAGCGGTTTGGGCTGTGCGTTGATATGTCAGTCAGTCAGTCAGTCAGTTTCTTCTTTTATATATTTAGATTTCACGCTTGCCCGTATACTTCTCATAGGTTTTCTGTAATATAAATATTTTTTCTGTATTTATTTAGAAATTTTAGGTCTAGTAAGTTCGGAGATAAGGGATAAATTTTCACCTTTCTGTCTTAAATCAAGGTTCATACATAATTACGTCAAACCAATTTCATGATTTTTGGACCCCTAGTCACACTTGGTCACATATAGCATACACCCTATATCTCCTACACCCGTATGCAGCGCCACCCGTCGGGTCTAATTTAAATTTAACCGTTCAGTAAGTTGCTCAAACAAGCATTGGATTTTTAATTAAAATCAAACCAGTCGCTTATGGTCACAAAATCCCCGAAATTGCCATTGTAGTGGCACCTACCGGATCCAATTGTAAATTAAAATGATTTATTAAATTACTCAAGTATCAAGTATGCACAGATTTTTTAAATCATAAATAAATATTTTGCTTGCGCAACGGTAGGTCCACACTATCACGCCCTTTATTTCGTCATGTCTAATCAATTAATCATGCTTAATTCAGTCGCGTCGTCAAATCATACATCAAATCAAATTATAAATTTTATCCTCAGTTGTTTTTGTTCTAAGTTGAACTACTCGTTCTAAATGGGTGTACTCTGTTGGTATGACTTTGAAATATGCTGATTTTTGTATGATCTTACCAAATTCGATGGGCCAAGTGCACAGCCATTCTTGCGCCAGTGGCGGCGGGGGCGTGGCCTACAGCCAGGGCGCCGCCATATTGATTTACTCTGTCTTCTATGTAAAGCGCACGCGCAGATGCTAGCGCCACTGTAGCGAATATTTCGTTGATCTAAAACACAAAAACCTATTAAACATGCGGGTAGTTGTGCATAGGTATAGGTAGTAACCGAAGCGGGCACGATGATGCCAAATCAGTTCCCAAATAATTTTAAACAAAAAAGAACCGACTTCATTTAGCCTCTACCTTTCCAAAAGCAAATGCTCGAGCTGCTGTAAAAATACTCAATATCGTGTGCCTATAATAGTTGAAGAGTTCCTTTGATTTCGCCAGGATCCCATCATCAGATCCTGACCTGGTTACAATGGGACCAACTGTGAAGTATACTCTTTCAAACAAAAAAAAAAATCTAACTCGGCGCAGCCGCCTTCGAATAATCGGTGAACATACATTAAAAAAAAAGCAATTACAAAGATCCCGACGAATTGAGAACCTCTTCCTTCGAATTCTTGAAGTCGGTTGAAAATCTCGATGTATGTGAACTTTTTCTTGTCACTCATTCCCATGGTTACGTTCTCCTGGGTCACTTATTAAAGATGCATTTTTAAGCTCTTTTCATAGCGGGCCACATAGCCAACATAAGTTTTCTTCTAATAAACTGTACTATGATTGCTCTCTGACTGACAGGACAGAAAAAGAGCGGTTTCGCACTACGTCCGATCCGAATCCGTGAAAATATGGTCCGATTTTCTTTTCGGTATCGGATGATGGAGATCGGATCTAGTGCTTAAATTACCATAGTAATATTTTCACGGGTTCGGATCGAATTCGGATCGGACGTAGTGCGAAACCGCTCTAACGAGAAATAATTGATCCACCCGTGTATGTAACATTTTTCGTAGACAACTCACTGTTCTGACACAACATGACGAAGGTAGTTTATAATGATAGGTAGCTTGGACTTTTTAAATACCTCGAACAAGTCCACATCATCCACAGTCATCTCCATGACCTCCAGCAACCTCCTAACAGCCGGTACCGCCGCTGATGCGGTATCCTTGGGCTCTACACCCACGCAGGCCCATCCAGCCACTCTGGCTAAAGGCTGAAGGTTCTGAAGTTCCACGGCTTCCGAGCTGGCTAGTAGTAGCGCTGCGGCGCCGTCGGCTGGACTCTGAAATTCATATCAAGCTGTAGATCTCCTATATGAATGCCGTATCCTTCTCCTAACGTTTGTCCCAGCTTTTGCCACGGCTCAATTGAGCCCGGGGTCCGCTTGGAAATCTAATCCCATGAATTGGCGTAGGCACTAGGTTTTTTCGAAAGAAACTACCATCTGACCTTCCAACCCAGAGGGGAAACTAGGCCTTCTTAGGACTATGTCCGGTTTCCTCACGTTTTCCTTTACCGAAAAGTGACTGGTAAATAAATATCGAATGATATTTTTTGATATTTTGCACATAAATTCCTAAAACCGAACCCTCCGACCTCCGGATTGAAAGCTCTGACTTTCCATGCTACAAGATGTCCGCATCACTAAAATAACATTAAATTAATTTTGTACGAAACTTACGGAAGAATTTCCTTCAGTAACGATCGAAAGTCCTGTCAGAGGAGGCAAACAATTTAGATGTTCAGCAGTGATGAAGGTCCGAGGAAGTTCGTCCTTTACTACCAATACTTCCATTTTCTTCGTCTTTACTTTCACACTTATTACTTCGTCGTCAAACACTTTGTTTTCGTAACCTGTAAAATGGACACTATTCTTATAGCAGTACTCTTGGTGCCGTCTATTTAATTGAAATTGAAAGGTATGAAACTACAGAAATAAATAGGTAGGTACATACACGGTGCCCGTGAGCATTGCGAGAGACTTTAACAGTGTATTTATGATCATATTTAGAGAACAAATCCTATAAACTTTTCCGAAATTCGCCATAGTTTCAGAGTAAATACTACTTACAAAAAATTGCATTTTGAATTGTTTCTCAGTGTAAAATGCTTTTTTGATGGCGATCTCACCAGTATGGGGCATAGTCTAGACATTTCTTATTGACTGATATCAAAGACCTAAGAAACACTTTGCATGGACTAGTTTTTACGAGAAAAATATAGCAATTTACTTTTTCCGTTATTTTTTTCTAATGACATTTACTTTTTATGTACCTAGTTGGTTACTAAGTTCTGTTACCAGATTTCTGACTGATACAATTTAAAATAAAGTTTTAAATAAAAATTTAAAGTAATTATTTATTAGCCTAATTTCTAATGAACATAATATGGTATAATAATATACAAATCAGATGGGAAATTTATTGAAATTCTTTGTAAAGCACAGGATTGCCTGAAGACGCAAACACGCGGTAAATTTAAGAAAATTACACTTTTTTTTTTTTTTTTTTTTAATACCACGACGGTGGCAAACAAGCATACGGCCCGCCTGATGGTAAGCAGCTACCGTAACCTATGGACGCCTGCAACTCCAAAGGAGTCACATGCGCGTTGCCGACCCTTTACAAAAAGGAGGATTCACTGTGTTGACGACTAAAGGAACAAGAAGGTCCCTCATCGTCAACACACTGGGTCCTCTTTGAGCTCACAAAAGCTTTTGCTTTACAAAAGTGCATCAAATAAATATTGCACCTTTGTTTTGAAGGTTCCATTGCTTGTTTGTAAGAAACCTGTATATTAGAGGTAATTGTGTGACCACCATTTAATTTTCTTGCGATTTTATCACACAGATATTCCTATTTGAAACATTGCCTATTTTTAAGTTTTGCACAAAATACATAGATTTAGACTGCTATGGAACAAGCAAACTTGCAACGTATAGTCTAGTATTTTATCAGATAGCCCCACGTGAACTATACATATACCAAATTGAAGCAAAATAATATAGCTACCGCATTGTGCAAGACTGATGCGTCTTAAACGTGATTTAAAATAAATAGGATTTAAAATCAACATGAACAAGGAGTGTAATTTTAACAAATATATGTTTCACGCCTTTTTCCGAGTGTTATAAAGAATTCTGAAAAACTGCGACAATAATTTTCAATTCAATATACACGGTGCCCGTGAGCATTGCGAGAGATTTTAACCACGCATTTCTGAGGTCAAAAGAATGAAAAACTATTATATGACTTTTGTTGTAAAACGCCAAAAAAAAATTTTTTTTTTACTTTTTTTTTCACTTTTTTTGAATGCTGTTCTACATAAAAAGTAAATGTCATTAGAAAAAAGTAACGGAAAAAGTAAATTGCTACATTTTTTCTCGTAAAAACTAGTCCATGCAAAGTGTTTCTTAGGTCTTTGATATCAGTCAATAAGAGATGTCTAGACTATGCCCCATACCGGTGAGATCGCCATCAAAAAATAATTTTACACTGAGAAACAATTCAAAATGCAATTTTTTGTAAGTAGAATTTACTCTGAAACTATGGCGAATTTCGAAAAAGTTTAAAGGACATTTTGTTCTCTAAATATGATAATGAATACACTGTTAAAGTCTCTCGCAATGCTCACGGGCACCGTGTATTATAATCTATTGACTATTAAATAAGCTTTTAAATTATGTTCATAAATAATTAAAATTTTACTACCTATTACTATTTCTTTAGTGAAAACTCTAGTAACAGAACTTAGTAACCGACTAGGTAGAACAGCATTCCAAAAAAGTGAAAAAAAAGGAAACAAAAATTTTTTTTTTGTCGTTTTACAACAAGTCATATAATGTTTTTACATTCTTTTGACCTCAGAAATGAGTGGTTAAAATCTCTCGCAATGCTCACGGGCACCGTGTATAGATTACTGGTACTCTGACTGAACCAATAGAGCGTGGCCTGGGGTAGAATCGGCGAATCACTACTACTAATTAAGATAGGAATACGTGATGTAAATTTTATTCCGTCAACTTTTTTTTATGGCGCCGCCGGCTTGCGACTTTCCACGCAATAGTGAGACTATGATAATCAAACTACCTAAATAATTACCTGCCTTCCATTTAAAATGACTTTTCAACGCAAACTCATCCGCCTCCTCCCTCGTCACACCACATCTCTTCCCCTCATTCTCAGCCATCTGCTGAAGGGTCAACCCAACGTTAGAATCTAAGTACTGCTCCGTGATGTAATCTTCTAGTTTATATGATGCCCCTAGAGTGGTGCCGAAGCGGACGTTCCTTACTAAAAGGGGGAGGGAAGACATGTTCTCTGTTCCGCCGGTTAACGATAGTTTAACTGAACCTGTTAGGATGTCCTGTGAAAAATCAAATATTGTAAATTAATCTGGGAGGGGAGTAATACTTGTAGTGGTAGATAAATAATTAAAATTGTGCTCACCGTCAATATGGTAGCCCAGGCACAGAGTGTGATATGAACGGACGAGTAAAGGGAAGACGTTTAGTTAGTAGTTATGTAAGACTGATATCAATTTGTATTTTAGCCTAATATGTATAGAGCTTAATATTGATTTCTCAAAAAATGCATGTAAATATTACTGCTACTCTACTATTTCTTAATATAAATTACCAGAGCACTTGTTATAATAGCCTGAATACCGGTCCCGCAGGCTTTGCTGACACCCAGTGCTGGCTTGTGGATTGGCACTTCTGAGTAAAGGCCACAGTAGCGCGCCGTCTTTCCACCGTCGCATTGGCTTAGCTGAAATTATAAAAAAAAGACTTTCGATCATATTTCAACTGGTAAATATTGCCGACAGGGTGGTGCCATTATTATGTATGTACACAGCCAATTGTGACAATTTGTCAAGAAAACTTACAAAATTTACATTTCCAACGACAGTATTGTCGATGGTGTTAGGATCAACGTTGGCTGAAGCAATCGCTGCCTTGGCCGCAGAAGCAAAAATGTGTGAAGCCGGCATCTCTTTAAAAGGCCCGCCATAGCCACTAAATGGCGTTCTTTTCGCGCCAACTATAAACACACCTGTACAAATTTTTAGGAACTATATAACTTAAAACAGCTTTGATTTACATAATGTACGTTAATTTTATTCAGTAAACAAATGTCTATTATTTCCAAGCAACACGTCTAACCAAGGACGTGTAGTTCAATTCAGCATACTGCCGAAATTTTACCTTAAGTTTTATTAAAGCCTACAAAGAAACAATAGTAAAGTGGATATGTTTATAAATAGGTATACTTAGTTAAATAGTCATAAATAATCGCGGTTTCACTACAGTTATGACATCCTAATCAACCATAAAACAAGAAATATGTAGATAATTAAATTAATCAACTTCGATAACAAAACTTACCTTTGCTTCGCAGCGCCATTTTGAATTTAGTACAAACTTATCTGCGGCCCCCAGCAGCGTCGCTTCCTTTGTCACACTTGAAGATTGTTTGTAATGATTGTAGTTCCAAATTTCACCACCAGCAAATAAAACGTTGTCGCTACCTCGTAAACAATGCTATCTGGTTGGAGAACAACAGACGTTTCGGGTGGGTAGCTACAATGAAATGATTTCTTTTATCAGCATTTACTACTGTGATAATGGGCTCATGCATATGAAGTGTTTACTTTTTATTTGCTTAGAATTTGATAACGTAATGAAATACAAAACTTTATTGACATGTATTTGCAGTTTAAACTTTTATTTTACTCTAAATAAATTTTAGCAATATAAATGTCATTAAATGTTATTATTAAATCGTATGAGGAATACTGATCTACATAAACTCACACTTGGTTATGAAGTTATGAATCAATTGATAGTGGAGATTCAAGGTCATTTCAATTTATCCTATAAAACACGAACGTAATAAAAATATGGAACAAATAGGAAGGACAATTTTCAGTGATATAGGAAAGGAAATGGATACGAGAAATGGAAATAATTAGGGAAGAACCATAAGGTTAAACCCTTAACCCTAATAAAGTTATTACGCAATGTGGGTCAGGAACAACATAACTATTGCCGTATTAACAACCCTCTGCATTTTGTCCTGTACAGAATTCATCCTTACTTTGTCTTATCATGTAAACAAACACTTCTCAAAGACATCTTTTTTTTTCTGGGATTATCTTATCAATCACCTAAAATGTTGTTAGATATACCGGGTGTGGCCAATTATATCATAGGGTGTGGCCTATGTAACAAGAATTAAAAATTAAATCGTAGATTCTATTCCTCAAACTGGACAACGTTTGTTCAGCGACTTCAAATTAACTTGTGGTTTGATTTTTAGTACAATTTAAAGTTTATTTGAATACGCAATGAAATGCGAAATTGATTTTGTCTATTAGGGTGACAAGATTAACAAGCACTGTCAATTGGACGGATTTTAACGTACATTGATAATACTACTTAGTTTGTATGAAAAAGAGATAATCTAAAGACTCAATATATTTTTTAAAGTTGTTGAACAAAAGTTTTATAGTTTGAGAAGTAGAATCTACGTTTTAATTTTTTGCTCGGGTTACTACATGCTGTATAGTTTAAGGAATTTCACAAAGTATTGAATTTAACCAAGAAACCACTGAAAAATATAATTTCAATCAAATTTTGTTTAATAATCGAAGCAACAAATGAAATTACGATGTCTAGATACAGGTTTGACAAAATTATAAGACAAGTAAGGATGAATTCTGTATAACAAGAATTATTGGAATAATTAAGCATCAAAGAAGCTTGAAGTCACAACCTTTGCAATGGTATTAAATAAGGCAATAGTATGTATTACATGCAAATCCTCGATGAGATCTAAATATTATTTTAAATACTTATTCAAAATTAAAAGGCATAAAATGTAATAAAATATTTTAATTTAAATACTTTAACAAAATAACACATGTTCGCCAACAATTATAAACGTATAGTAAAATAGTTATTTAATTCATTTTTAGTCAAATTTTGTTATTTTCCACCCAATCCGTGCTCAAACGTAATTTTATTATTCAATTCAATAGCAAAGCATCGTATAATTTGGGCAGGGACTGTCACTAAGGCATGCAATACCGGTATTGCTTGTATGGGCAATCCCGGAATTCCGGTATTAGCCCATACAAGCAATACCGGTATTGCATGCCCTAACTGTCACTTCAAGTATATCCACAGTAAATCATTATCAATACTCACTTTCGTACAATAAATTATTTGTATTTTGTATTTGTATTGACGGAGAGAATCATACTGTCTTTTTCTTACGCCAGTAGAGGTACGTACTCTCATCACTAAAAATGAAATAAATATAGCTTATTTACTTTTACTGTTGCTGCGGTTTTTGGTTTGCCAGACTGTCTGCCCTCTCTGCATTTACATTAGAATCTAAACAATTAATGAACAATTCGTAAAAAACTAAATTTAATTGAGCCATTGAATTTTACGAACATTAAAATACCAATTATTTACATATAAAAAATTATGGCTTTAGTCAAACGAAAAAAGAATTTAAACAGTTTCTAACAACAATGCAATGCCCTGTCCACCGCCGATGCAAGCGGAACCGATGCCTCTCTTCAGTCCACGGCGCCTAAAAAATAAAAATAAACATTTAATGTAGCCAAAAATACACTTTATTTGTTATTCATTATATGACAGTTCACGGGTGTAATATGACATGTAGGTAGAGGCCTAGAGGCGTTTTAAATGTGGTGGTGACGCAAAACTTTTGGGTATTTCCCTGACAGCGCGTCGCACCAACGTGTCAATTCTGCAGGAGCTCAAGATGAGTCGATTCTGCCGAGGGAGAATGCTCGGTTTCTTTGGACTCTTGGCCCGGCGTAACCCATCAGACAGCCTTGAAAAGGCTTTGCTCGTTGAGCCAGTGGAAGGCGATCGAAAGCGGGTTCATTGCCATTGAGGAGGTTACACGCATCGGACTCCAGGGTTCCTTTAAGAAGGCAATGATGAGGTTGGCGAGCATTACAACGTTGAGCGACTTCTGGTGGTCACGACCCTTAGACATGAGGATTCGACTTAGAAGAAGAATGGTATGTAAACTACGATCCCGAAAGTTTATTATTTTTCTACGGCGTGTACTATCATCGTTTTTATTTTCCACATCACGCCCTTTGCAGAGACTAACCGGGACGCGCGTTTTTGTGACGCACAGACAAAACAACGAAACACGTTTACCACTATCTTTTAAAATACGTTAATATTAAGTACCTCAGTTCGTAAGCTAAATGCGCAGTGATCCTGGCGCCCGAGGCTCCAACTGGGTGCCCAAGCGCCACGGCGCCGCCGTTCACGTTCAGCTTGCTCTGGTCGATGCCTAGCTCCTTGACACAGGCCAGGGTTTGTGCCGCGAACGCCTCATTGATCTGTTCACGAAATAATAAATATTATTTTCATGACACTTGCTCATAAAGCGCGTGATTACATGCAGGCGTAGTGGGAGTTATAGAAAAAGCTTTTCCCTCGGGAGTTATGAAATTTTGCCCTATTTAGCATTTTTGTATTACAATATTGTTTTTTCTTCGCTAGTGTAATGAAAGGCATATTGTGTAATTCGGAGTATAATGAACATTGCAAAGTGCAAACTCGAGTTATAAATTCCTATTTCTATTTAAGCTTTTAGTTGTCTCGATACCAATAAATCCTAAGACAAGGTTCATCTTTTCAACGAACTAGAACTGCGGGAGAATCTAGATGTTTACTTACTTCAATGAGATCAATATCCTTTAAACTGAGCTTGTTGGCAGCTAATAAGCTCTGTATAGCCGGCACAGGCCCAATGCCCATGACGCTGGGGTCGACGCCGACGAACGACCAGCCCAGGAGCCGGGCCAGGGGCTTCAGGCTGTGCTTGGAGACAGCTTCCTCGCTGGCTAGGATGATGGCGCCAGCTCCGTCGTTTACGCCCTGGTGAGAAACAGTGGTGTTACGTACTTTTTCATTAATTTGTTACTGTAAAGGCCATCGCATACACTTGAGCCGGTTGCGCCTGTGATAAATTCAGAGTTTGGTCACAATTCGGCTTTCTGCATAAGATGTGTTTGCGGTACTCCTACTATAATTTTTGGAAGCCTCATATCTCGTTTGAAAGCCTCTGCAGATTAATAAGTTAAATGGGGCTTATATGACATATCAAATCAAGCACAGATATTCATAGGTATTTTACATCGAATAACTAAGGACTGAACGGAATTTTTTCAATATAGAAAATGTTCCTACCGAAGAGTTTCCAGCAGTGACCACTCCACCTTTACGGAACAGCACCGGCAATCTAGCTAGGTCTTCAGATGTGGTCTGCGGACGAGGGTGCTCGTCCACTGATACGACGACATCCTGCTTCTTAACCTTCACTGTTACGGGCGACATTTCTTCGTTGAATACTCCGTTGTCGAAGGCTGGAAATAGAAAGAGGTGGCCTGGGTTACCAATAGAGTCGCTCAAACCAATAAGAATTAACGACTATGGAATCGCAAGAGAAGTGACGAAATGTCGCCTTCATAGTTGTTGTGATTCTAATACGACAAAAATAATCCTTTTAAGCGTTAGATGCACGAGCTTCTGTGTAAAACGTTTTCAAAAGTTGGTATTCTATGGCCAAATGGACAGAGCCTCATGGCTTTGGAAATGAGGGCTAGACAGGTGGCAGGATTAAATATTTGTTTGCTACTTCTGGAAATAGATGGCAAAGCGTAGAACTAGATAAAAACAGATGGAGGAGGCAACGGATCTACCTACAGAGAAAAATAAAAAACTACTAATATTAGAAATGTTTAATATACTGGTAAAAGAACGGAATCTCTTACTGTTTTTCTGTCGGATATGATATGACTTGAGAAGACAAGAATTTTCTAAATCTAAAATGTTCCTTACCAGCCTTCCATCTCTGTTGCGACTGCAGCGCGAAGGCATCGACCTCACTCCGCTGCAGTTTATACCGCTCAGCTAAGTTCTCCGCCGTCTGCGGCATGGTGAAGTTACACTGCGTATCCAGCGAGCCCCTGTTTAAAGAGTCCTCAAAGTCTATACTTTGGCCTAAAGCTGTCCCGAAGCGGACGTTGCGAACGACGAAGGGGACGGAGGACATGTTCTCTGTGCCGCCGGCTAGAGAGACTTGGGCAGCGCCCGTTATGATATCCTGAAATTTGGTAAAGTTACAAACGAAAGACAAACGTTCGATGAGATTTTCTTGTCTTGGGTTGACTGACACCAAAAAGCTTAATATATCAGACTGTGGGTGTGGATTGAATAAAGAGCAAACATTTTGGTGAAGTTATTCCCGACTGGCCCAGTTTTGTCTCTTTCTCCAGGTTTATCAACCGACTTCAAGATTGGAAGGAAGAGGTTATCAACTCGTCGGGATTTTTTTTTTGCCTTTTTTTGTTTGTTTTATTTTTATTTTATTACCTACGTATGTTCACCGATCATTCGAAGACGGCTGGTCCTATTTGGAAAATTCTTTTTTTGTTTGAAAGAGTATATACTCCACAGTTGGTCCCATTGTCATCAGGTCAGGATCTGATGATGGGATCCTGGAGAAATCGATAGGGAACTCTTCAAATATTATAGGCGCACCTACGCAAGAGAAATGAAGTTTGTTTGAGTATTTTTTACAGTAGCTCGGACGAAATGTTTTTGAAAAGGTGGCTTTTCAAATTAGCCATTAACAAACAAACAAACAAAATATTTATTTGCAGAATAAGGGTAAATTTACATATGTTTGTGTAAACGATCGTTTCACTTTTATCAACTGTTCGCTAACAGTATGCAAATACTACAAATATACATCTTAAGGGTGCACTTTTATAAAAATAAATAGTAGTTTATGTAACTGTTACGTAATAAGGGTCCTTAAAACATGAGTGTGATTTTATGAAATGAGCCGCAGGCGAATTTCATAATAAGATCACACGAGTGTTTTAAGGCCTAATTACGTACAGTTGCATACACTGCTTTATCTACACTCATATTATTTATCCAAAATGCCGTATTCCGAAACCATAGAATGGCCGCCATTGCACCGCCACCATGGCCAACTCGATTGTGCCGGCGGTCGCGCGGGCGCGTGCAGGTGTACATTATGTTATCAAAACTCATAGCACATCAATAATTGAGCATGAAAAGTTAAAATTACGGTACTGCCACGAATAAAAAGCTTATCATAGTAAAATCGGTCGTGGTAATGCTAGCCATTGCCTACCGTTTTCGAACACGTTTTAGAGAACTTACAATATGAGTGTAAATAAAACAAATTTCTAAATTATCTACTTACATACTCGTAAATAATTAACATATAATCTTGTAACATAGCAGAAATAGTTACTTTATCTTACATTACATTTATTTCACATCATTCATCATGTTTCATATATTCCTTGACATGGTAAAAGCTGGAAGCAAAGGACATAAGGCTACTGAGTTTAAATTTCAAGGAAAGCATATAAAATTATATTTATAAGTTAACATTAACAACCGTGCACTGCATAAAGCGCCACGTTGTATAGAAATGCTAGTGTATTCCTGTACTAATTAATATGCTGTACTCATCGTACGGCGCCAAAACATTAAAATTTGTTGTCTTACGCATGCACAATATTTTAATTACCTGTGCGCTGTTGATGATAGCCTGGAAGCCGGATCCGCAGAGCCTGTTGACACCAAGAGCAGGCGTCTCCTGCGGGACGCCGGACTTTAGTGCGGCGTGACGCGGAGCCAAACCTCCATCTGATGCCCCACTTAGCTGAAACAACCGATTTGAAACTTAATCAAACCTTGTAAGACTGGTAAGAACTTAATTTCTTGTAGGGAAGTGAAGCTCTAACATGAACATTTAGCTACTCTCCACTTGCCCATAAAACCTGTCGAAATAAAATTACCCTGACGTACACCGTACTCTGGATGCACTAAGTAATCAAATTACATTCAAACGGCGCGGTCTAGTAGTCTTGGCTAAGACGGATCCTATTCTAGTATTATCCTTTTGTGTCATAATCCCTGATCTCTTGCAACGTAGGAGCTCCTGTATCAGGCGCGGATCCAAGATTTCGTTCAGCGGGGCAATTTCCTTCACAAAAAATCTCTCAGTCTGGACATATGGCCCCCGTAGTATACAAGGCTTGCATTTCAGGGGGGGCAATTGCCCCCCTGTTGCCTCCCCCCCCCCCCCCCCTATATCCGCGCCTGTCCTGTATACCTAAGACCATTCTGACTCCTTACCACATTCACTTGTCCAATATTAACGGTGTCGACGACAGCAGGCGCGACCCCACTCGCTTTAAATGCGTCCTTGGCAGCATTAGCCAGCAAGTCTGACGGCTGCACATCCCGAAGTTTGCCTCCGAAGCGGCCAAATGGCGTGCGCTTCGCCCCTACGATGAAGATTCCTGGAAACAATTCAAATTCGATTTTTTTTTGTTTCGCAAAAAAACTTAATCCCTAAATGCACTTGTAGGATACATCCTACATACCAAAACATCAAATTGCAGGCATTCATCTTAAGTTAATAAGAATATAATTAATAATTTTTCGGCTATAATTTTAAGTTTAGGAAAAAAACATATTTATTAAAGATCCCTATCCTAATATAAAATGCGGAGTTGTATGGAAACTTAAATTGTTAAAAATGTTAATTTAAAAAACTCAAAACATTGCTGTTTTATTAGTGTTCTGGTGGCCTATAATAATAGACACATTTGTTTAAATAAGTATTAAGTATCCATGAATATAATTCAAATACAACTGTAAATTCTATTACACTAAAAATTATATCACATCACATCGGACATTGACCGCGATTGTAAATACAACATACAAGTAAACCGTCAAGGTCAATTGAACACGCCGACATCGCGGCAATGAAGTAACCACCTTAAGCTTAGATAACAAAGTCCATGTTTCAATGTCCAAATACATCAAAACATAACACTTTCATATTGTTCTAATACTATTTATACTCATTATTGTCACTAATGAAAACTGCTATAACTTTTAGTTAGAATTTGATTTTTTGTTGTACAACAAGTGGGCTAGTAGCTATGTCACGATTATTCATAAAATAACAATTTAAGTATGGAAAAAAGATAGATTCGAAGTTACTACCTCACGACTTTATCGTCGTGTTTACCTCAAAATTAAAATTAAACTAAAACTTGTCTGACGTACCTCGGTTGATTGCGACTGCCATTTCGTAAACACAACACGTCCGACTTCAAACCGGTCCTCCCCGATTATGATAAAACTAGATACCATGTATGCAGCACTATCTTTCGGTCGCCGGCATTGGGTCTTGCAAATACCTAAAAAGTAGTATTAAATTTATTTAAGACTTTCACGTGTTTCCAACTGTACTGGGATGTTGCTATTCAAAACAGGTGTTCAGGTTTTTTTGCAGGTTGTGTGTATGATCTAACTATATATACCTATATGCAAGCATGTAGATGCAAAGATATAGCTTCCCCTCTGGGTTGGAAGTTTAGATGATAGCAGTTCGTGATCGCTTTCATAAAAATGGTGGTTTTTTTTATGAAGCAGACGTTTGACCACGATCTCACCTGATGGCAAGTGCATGATGATGCGGTCTACGGTGGAGCACGCTTATCTATGAGATACCTATGCTATATTGCTTATGGGATTATTGGGATTACGTTTAACGCTTCAGCCCCTCATCAGATGGATGATAAAAAAATCTGTACCCGCCTTCAAAATTCTTGATTGACTTTAAATTATTTGTTTATTTCCGTTGCTGCCTCATTAGTTGGGAACTCCTCACAGTCCTGACCTATGTGGTCATTAGGTACTACATTAGGGTTATTTGATTTTTCATTTTGGTTACTGTAATCCATTCCACGGGCACCTGTGTTAATGGTGTCACGTGTGCGTGTCTGAACCTTAAAAAACCAGTAATTTTTTTTGAGAATCTACCTATCAGTAGTCCCTCAAAAAAAACCACGACGGCTGAACGACCCTCACATAAGATGCCTTCTGATCAAAAATTAGGGATATAAGTTGAAATATTTAATAATAATAATAATAAACCCGCGGGGGCAGCTTGTGGCGAGCTGACGGTGAGTGGCGACACCGCGGACCCCTATTCCAGAGGGCCCTTTCCATCTGGCCCTCGCCTCTGTGCTTGCCTTAACTGGCCGGCCAGAGTGGAGTCGCAAGAGCGGGACCTATGCTCCAGGTTGGAAGTGTAAAATGCCATAACGCCGGAGGCCTGCTGATCGGATTACCGGGATCTGGCTACCGCAGACTCACCTCTCGACAACCTCACAGCCACTCTCAAGTGTTGCTCTGTTGTCGCACTGTGCGTGCGGCCATTGCGGGGCCCACTCAATGAGTTGGCGAGTCACCACCTGTCTTTTACAATTTTGAGACTAATTGTCATGGCAGGTGTCCGCTAGTCTCCTCCCATAGCCCGATATCCAGTCCATCCAACATTCAAATCAATAGCCTTATGACCTTAGTTCCCATCGCAGCACAAAAGTGCTGCACTGCAATAGTCTTTGCACCTGGCGGGGACCATCTCCGGATGTATCATGTTGTGCGTTCGGAGATGGTATCTGCCATGTGTATCCCTTACTTTTATATTATATCGTTTTAAAGGGCCTATGCGCTGTTGGCTTCGGCTCCACGCATGCCTCCCAAAGGTCCGGGACCACATGGTCCCGAGATATGGAAAAAACGTACAAATAATAATAATAATTCTTTATTTGGCAGGCACGAAACCCATAAAATATTACAAAAACAAATATTACTATCTAATACATACAATTAAAATAATAAAACATTATAACTATAACTGGCCGTTCTAAGACCGGTGCAATTTTCGCCAATGTTTGTTAAATTCGTCACTGTAGTCTTTAGCTACCAGTGACAAAATTTCGTTTGTCGACAAAAACAATCTCGCCCGGTAGGCTGCCGACCTGGCTCTTAAGATGGCAAAGAAGTCAGGGACTCTCGCATCCGCAAACATACCCTTCGCACTGCAGAAGCGTGGTAATTTCAGCAAGATACGAAATGCATTGTTGTATTGGACTCTCAGCGCGTTGAACGAGTGGCTAGTGTACCCATTCCAAAGCTGACATGTATAAAAACACTGACAAAAGGCTTTGAATAGGGTCACCACATCACTCGAACAACGCGCAAAGCGTCGAGCCAACATATTGCACCGAAGCCCTGCGCTCCCTCTCCATGTCGGCGTCATCTTTCAAATACTCACTCAGGATATGCCCCAGGTACTTGAAGCTCTTTACAACCCGAATAGACGCGCCACTCATATAAACCGTAGGTATCACCTCCGGACCCTTTCCTGACCTAAAAACAAGCATTTCGGTCTTAAGCACATTATATTTCAGGCCATGCTTGCTTGCGTAACGCTCGCAGATTTTCAGCAGCTTTACAAGACCGCTAATCGAGGGGCTGAGAAGCACCATATCGTCTGCGTAGCTCAAATTGTTAACACATACGTTACCAATATGGCAACCGACATTAGAGCTTCTCAGCTCCTCGATAAGGTCATTAACGTACAGATTAAATAGGTCCGGAGATGTTAAACCACCTTGGCGGACTCCGCAGTCTAGCCTGTAGTCGTTAGACAGCGAGTCACCCCATTTCACGTTATTAGTTTGGTTTTCGTACCAGAACCTCAACAGCCTCACAACCTCAGGTGGTGTGCCAGTCGTAAACAATTTTTTCCACAGCAAATCATAGTTAACTAAGTCGAATGCGCGGCTAAGATCTAAAAAGCACGCGTAAACTGACGTCTCCCGTTTGACATAGTAGTTTACTGTGTACTTTAGACCTAATATTGCAGAGTCTGTCGAAAGTCCTGGGTGAAAACCAAACTGTGCCTGATCTATCTTAAGATTTCTAGTCAATTCAGGTTGTAATAGCCTCTCGAGCACCTTGCCGATTATTGTAGCCAAAGAGATAGGCCTATAATTGTTAATACTAGACAGGTCACCGGTTTTATTCTTAACAATAGGGACAACTAGTGTTTTCATCATGTCTGACGGGAGAAAACAATGTGCTATGCACGCATTGAAAAAATCAGTCAAGACACGGTACAATTCTTCACTACCATAGAAGATGTGCTCCACGCTGAGCCCGTCGTGTCCCGGAGACTTCCCACGCTTCATTGTTTTTACAACCTTTGCAATATCGCCCGTTGTAAAAACAACCCATCAAAAACATAAATGTGAAAGGCTGCCAAGTTCGATACTATGGGAATGCTTCGCCTATAAAAGAAGTGAGATCTGAATAAGTACCAAGTTCCATAAAAATACCTCATAATCAAAAATAGTTATAGGAATGCACACTTGATTTCCAGCAGTTTTTAAGGTACATTTTGAATAAGTATCACGTTACATAGAAATACGTAAAATTATAATAGTCAGAGAAACGCACACCGGTTTTTTTAGCAGTTTCCTGATAACATTTATTATTTTCAGTACTTTTTAATGATGTTACTTGGCAAGTTTTCACACACCACACACCTTTTCAATGCAATGAATCGACACCTTTGGACTGCAATGTGTCAAGTATATAATTTTCTATTAAAACTTGCCAAGTTACATCATTAAATAGTACCGAAAATAATAAATGTTATCAGGAAACTGCTAAAAAAACCGGTGTGCGTTTCTCTGACTATTATAATTTTACGTATTTCTATGTAACGTGATACTTATTCAAAATGTACCTTAAAAACTGCTGGAAATCAAGTGTGCATTCCTATAACTATTTATGATTTGAGGTATTTTTATGGAACTTGGTACTTATTCAGATCTCACTTCTTTTATAGGCGAAGCATTCCCATAAGGTAAATGTACGTTTCCACGAACGCTTAAGACCTGGATGTACGTTTCATTTTTTAATAAGGTCTGGCATTTTCATACGGTTATTGTCAATACTATACTGGTAACTTAAATACATTTGTAATCATTTTATTGCACTTAGAAATTATTTGTAAAGTTAGACATATTTAAAAAATATTTTTAAAGTTTTTTAGACCGCCTTACTTGATTTGTACCATTAAGCGAACTAAGAAACATGATTTGCATATATTACCGAATCCGGTGACCACTTTACCGATCTAGAAGAAAAATGTATGGGAATTTGGTGTTGAGCGATTCTCAAACTTAAACTGTCTCACTGTTTAGATAATGTCATCTAACTGCGCTAAATTTGCGTCTCCATACATTACTGAATTACTTCATACAAAACAAAAGTAACCTTATTTTTTTTATATTTATTCAAAATACCTAACCATTATTTTTATATATTACATAAACATCATCATCGTTTTTTGGGGTGTTTACGTAATAGAAGTTTTTACAATATTAATTCAAAAGTTAAATTTTATCTAAAAATATAAAAAACACAATTTAATATTTTATTTTATTATTATACAATTTCTCTTTATACAAAACGACCTATCAACAGCAGGCCCATGAACATGTTTAAATGTTTAGAAGCGCTGGCCTTTATAAATAGGCAGAAAAAATAATACATTTTAATGTCGACCTAGCTGTGAAAGAAATAAGGATGATATTTTAATGTCTATCGAATACAAACAAGGCCGAGGCAGATACGAATTCGGTAGCAGAGACTATGGACACGATTTACCGAACGCGCGTTCGGTAAATAAACCATACAAAATATGTGGAACCTAATACGCGAACAAATTTTGAAAATAGTACCTAAATTGCAACAATTGTGACATAACCACAAATTTAACATTGAAACTAATAATTAGAAGGATTACGAATCCGTTCATGTATTTAGTCTTCACTAATATTGCCGTAAAATAACTATAAAAAAATATTAAAGATAGCTTTGTCGAAAGGCTTATTTTTAACTCAAAAAGTCGTAAAACTATAAGATTTCAAACGCGGATTTACTATAGTCTTTGCTGTCTACAGATGTTCGGTAAATGCTCATAAAATTACAAATACTTTTCATTATTTGAAAAGTCAACAAGTTTATATTAATAGCTTATAATAAATCAGTAAAAAAATAATTTCAAAGACATACGCTTTCCCTGATTCCGTACGCTGTTCGGTTAAACCATCCAGTCAAAAAGTTGGGTCACACATCACCGGATTCACATTTATCTCAAATTCTGAGAATATAACTGCACTAAATTCACTTAAAATACCAAAATACATAAACTTATTAAATAACACCACTCTAATTCCACAATTTGGAACCCACATATAGTTTTAAACGATTCTATGATCTTAAGAAGTGCACGCGATTTCTTAACGATTTTGTTAAAGGCGCCCATACAAAGTGGCACTCGACCGACTAGATCAGTTGTCATGTCGCAACTGAGCCCCAACATGGCCGTCTCTGACGCGTATTCGTAGGGGTAGGTATGTAGCTCACAGAAAAAAATATCACAACGTAGTATCTGCTGTAAGTAATCGACTTATAGCTTAAAATGGAATATATTCGGCGATACGGCACGTTCGCTGAAGCGTACATTTACCTTAGTATCGAACTTGGCAGCCTTTCACATTTATGTTTTTGATGGGATTTCATTTATTTTTGTTAGGTGTAGGTTCTTTATTATTTTTTTATCACTTTTGCTTTAGGGAATGTCTCATTCCACTTAGGTATGTACTTTATACTATACCCTTTATACTAAGCGTCTAATTTTATTTTACTATTTATTTATAGGTGATTTTTACAAATAAACTGGCTCCCTACACCTATAAAATTTACCTACTTACATATAATTACATACATCAATAACGTACTTTATTCTGTTTGTAAGTACGCTACCTACATAGATAATTAATAACTTGGTAATACCTACCTACCAGTAGGTATTATAATTGGTGGCCTATTATGTAGCCCTAGAAGTGCACCATCCCATCTCATCCCGTGGCGTATCGGAGGGTGAGATGGGCAGTAGTATATATAATTCCATCTTAGAGTATATATGATTTCCATGTTCTTGAATCTGCGATTTTATTAGTTGTAAAATTAGAAATTATTTAGACTATGCGAGAAAAAATAGTCTTTTCATTTTTGTTTGACTGATTTAGCGCACCTAGTGTACCTAGTGACCTGCTTTGCACTTCGTAAATCGTGGGTTCGGTTCCCGCAACAGACATACACAGAGTGGTGAACAATTTTATTGTTCTTGTCTTTAAGACAAACATGTCTGTCTTAAATTGGTATGTATCTAAATTTAAATAAGTCTTATCTCATTTCCACTCCATACCTACTTATAGTAGAACAAAATTACACATTCGTTGTTTTCGAAACTGACTCACACTTGGCCGTTTTCAGATTTTTACTTTATTTCGACCTAAAGACAAACCTTCGAGCCAAATTTCAGGTTGGTACGACCATTGGAAGATAGACCCATTTAGTTCATTCTGACTTCATAGTAGAACAAAGTTACACCTTCGCTATTTTTAAAACTGACTCACACTTGGCCGTTTTCAGATTTTTCCCTTTACTTTGACCTTAAGACCTATCTCCATGCCAAATTTCAAGTCAGTACGACCATTGGAAGTGGTCTAGGTTTTTGATGAGTCAGTGAGTCAGTGAGTGAGTGTATAGTAAAAATAGCGATTTTCTGACGTCAATATCTCAAGAACTGCTATAGGTAGAATAATGAAATTTTGTATTCTAGACAATTAAGGGGATGTCAACAGACACTCGAAATTTCATATGCGTAGATAAAATATGTTTTGAGTTATAGGGTGGTCGAAATTGGCCCGAAATGGTTCGTGTAATATAACCCACGGCCGGTGTGTCGCTTTTTTTTGCTCGAACTTGGCGGACACACTGCCGTGTGTCTAGATCCTATTGTCGTGAGGCGTCACCGGGACCGCAGGCTCCGACGGGGACACACCCTCCACTTTCAAAGGCGTAACGTTGAAACGGGAGGCGAATATATCAGCAATAAGTTTAGGCTCGCTAACATTATTGACTGAGGCTGGCAACCCTTGTTTACTGTTAAGCGCCTTCGTAGATTTCCAAAATTTTGAAAAATTATTATTAGCTCGGTTTACTGTCAAAATATTCATTTTCATTTGTTCCTCATTACTCTGGCACCATTTTCATTTATTTTTAAAAACTTTTCGGCTACTTTTCATGTTTTCATAATAGGGACCTGAACTAGGATTGCCAGCTTCAGCCCACCATTAATGTTATTATTATGTCTAAAATATGTCTGTCTGTAGTATATTAGCTTAGATCATGATTTAGTTCCAGTTTATTATTTAAACATAGAATACCTATCAATATTAAAATATCTTTATATAGTAATACCAAATAAAGCTATAAAATGATAAAATCTTGCCAACTGGGTTTTATGGTTTTAAGTAATAGGTATAATCCTCCTGGGGCGACTTTTTTCTTATCATCCAAAGGTAAGAATGGTTGATAAGATATATAAAAATAAAAATAAGTCCCGTGGTAACGTCGGTCATACATACCTAAATACCTGATACTGATATGATAACAATGTCAAAATTTTGTATCCGATTACATGAAGTTTTTGACAGTGTAAACTTATGTATTTTGAACTTTACACTGCCTCTACCACCGATATGTAATATAATAAAGAACGAGATGCACAATCAGCACAAAAAAAACCGGCCAAGAGCGTGTCGGGCCACGCTCAGTGTAGGGTTCCGTAGTTTTCCGTCCGTCACAGTAAGTGTCCCCACTTAAGAGTTAAAATAACACCGCCATGTAGGATATGATATGAGCGTTCCACGTACAGCGACATCTATCGGCAAATTAAGTAAACTATTGCGCGCGAGCTTAAAGTATGGAAGATGATTTTTATGGGATAATTCTTTATTGCGTGAACCGATTTTCACCGTTTTTACTTTATTTGAAAGCACGTCATTTCATTGTGAGTTTGTAGAAATTACAGGTACAATAAACACCTGCTTATACGGTTAAATTACAAACTTAGTTCAGAAATTATTTTGTAATTTTTTTTCAAAAACTATTCAACCTATCAAGTTCAAAATAATTTTCCTAGACACATTTTTTTTTACTTCTGGAGCGATTATTTCCGAAAATATTTACATTATCAAAAAATGATTTTAGTAAACCCCTATTCATTTTTAAATACCTATCCAACAATATATCACACGTTAGGGTTGAAATGAAAAAAAAAACACTCCCCACTTTACGTATAGGGGACAGGTACCATAATAAATTATTTTTTTCCACTTTTAATTTTACCACTTTGTCGGCGTGATTGATATACATATTAGTACCAAATTTCAGCTTTCTAGTGCTAACGGTCACTGAGATTATCCGCGGACGGACGGACGGACGGACGGACGGACGGGCAGACATGGCGAAACTATAAGGGTTCCTAGTTGACTACGGAACGGGGACCGGAACCGGTAACCATTAAAGGGGTATTAGATTGGGTATTTAATAGAGTTGTTTTTAAAAACCCTATCAATTCGGTAAGCGTATCATTTTACTTACCCGAACGAAAGGCTAACCATGTCAATACAGTTAATTCGGGTAAGTGGTTACAACCCAGCATATGGTTTCCCTATCAGATAGGGTTTTTCAAATGCGATTAAGCTATTTTAAACTCTGTGACCAATACATTTGGCTTATTTATTATTCGAGCATCCTACGAGCTAAGCGCTGCCGGTTGGCGGCACGAGCGAGCCTACAGACAAACAAGAATCTTTTTGCGTATGTTTTCGTACTTACGCCTTTGATCTAGACGCTATTATTGCTTGTTAGTGCGCTAAAAGATCGTTGTGTGGTGCCGGTGTTTTTGTTCTTGCCATTCGAGCGTGACGGCTCGAGTCGATTGAATCTTAGACCCAGGCTTATAGGAACCAAAATCAAATGCATATTGTGAAGTGTTAAAATATATAATTTGGTGTTATTCTAGTTATAGGTAGTACTTTGTTTCAATGGCTCCAGCAAAATGTGACGCCGTTCACCGATACTTCTAGTATAATGAAACGATCAATATCAGTCATTGTTGGACACTCAAGAATAAAATGATTATATGAAAAAAATATCGTAAGAATAAACTTACGTTGATTTTTTCCCGTTAAAATGATTCAAAATAATTTCGTCGGGACTAATTCATATGCGAGAAAATGTAATAAAAATATATATATTTTTTTTTTTTATACTACGACGGTGGCAAACAAGCATACGGCCTGCCTGATGGTAAGCAGCTATCGTAACCTATGGACGCCTGTAACTCCACAGGAGTCACATGCGCGTTGCCGACCCTTTACAAAAAGGAGGATTCACTGTGTTGACGGCTAAAGGAACAAGAGGGTCCCTCATCGTCAACACACACTGGGTCCTCTTTGAGCTCTTTGGCAACCTTACTCACCAGCAGGAACACAACACTATGAGTAGGGTCTAGTGCTATTTGGCTGTGGTTTTCTGTAAGGTGGAGGTACTTCCCCAGTCGGGCTCTGCTCCAGATTTGAGCGAGATGACATTCACTGAACGTGCCCTACCACACTAAGCGAGATGCCATTCGCAGTGCCCATACCTCTCTTTTTGGCATAGTTTAAGGACATACCCAAGTCCGGACGTAGTTTAAGGACATACCCCGGGTCACAAATAATTGATTCTTAACAGAATTATTTAATCATGCTTTTTATTTTAAATAATGTTCCGCGTATAAGAATGTATTCTGGGTTTTTCGGTGTAAGAAAACATCGTGTGGAAACTGGACCTAATCCCAATAAGGCGTAGTTTCCCTTATGCCCAGCAAAAATTATATCTGTTTTAAAATCCACGGTAGGCAGATATACTCTTTTCACTTCTCATGCTCGTAAAGTTCGACTTTAAATCGTGCGTGGACGATATAAAATCGCATTTTAAGCTCTAGGGCATAAAGAAAAATTTTCTTCTAAGACCAAGAATGTGGCTCAACAGCCAAACAGAGTCAAAATATATTGCACAATTTAATTGAACAGTAAAATTTCGTAGAATACTGAAACTTGTTCTTTTATTATATTCTTGTACTCAGATAGAATAAGCTTTCTGGCCCAGACAATTCCTATTGGATAAGAATTTTTTTTTGTATAGATCAAAGTGTCAGGAATTGATACCAATAAAATTTATAAGTGAATATTGCCCAATATTCACTTATAAATTTTATTGGTATCTAAGTAATTGGTGGCTAAGGTGCCAAAAAAATGGTAAAAATGGTCAAAACCAGTTTTTCGCTTCTAGATGAAAAACTACGGCTCCAACAAAAAATAGTTAAATGTAACAAATGTGCGCAATAAAAAAACAAAGAGAATGAGCCCCAGTAGAGCAAAATCTGTTTAGAGGATCGTCCGCAATGTGAAAAAAAGTACCAATGTAAGTTGACCTTTGTATAAGAATAATTACTAGGGCAGAAGAGGTCAGCTAAACATGGTTATTTAATTTTAAGAGAAATGAAGCATTATTGCAAATGGCATCTAAAATATAAGAATAGCAGAATTAAAATACTTAAATATAGTTTAAGTTAATTATAATTTTTTTAGGTGCCATTTGTAATAATGCTTCATTTCTCTTAAAATTATACAACCAAGTATAGCTGACCTCTTCTGCCCTAGGAATTATTCTTATACAAAGGTCAACTTACACTGGTTAAAACACGTTTTTTTTGCAAATATTGTAAATTCAATAACTCGCGTTCCGAAAGTTCTGGAGAGCTGAAATTAGAATATGATGTCAGTTTTGTGGTCCTCTAACTAGTTAAATGTTCAAATGAAAATGTTGTAAACTTTTTACAAACCGTCAAATTTTGCAAAAAGTGACCTTTTTTTAAATCGACTGGGAGGGTATTTTAATTTTCGAGAAACGTTATAATTTTGATTTCAATGCATTAAGGAGGAGTTGAACTACAAATTTCCAAGTTTACAAATCATTTGACAAAGAATAAAGTTATTTAAATAATCTATGAAGTTCAGGCACTTTTTGCGCGCGCGGCGGCGACGCACTATGGCCCAAACGCCCGATCTAGCTGGACAAAATTATTTTACACTCATAGACTAAAATTGACTATTTTTATTATTATTTTTCTATAATTCATGTGAAAAAAAATTATCCAGTGTAAGTTGACCTTTGTATAAGAATAATTACTAGGGCAGAAGAGGTCAGCTAAACATGGTTAATTAATTTTAAGAGAAATGAAGCATTATTGCAAATGGCATCTAAAATATAAGAATAGCAGAATTAAAATACCTACTTAAATATAGTTTAAGTTAATTATTAATTTTTTTAGGTGCCATTTGTAATAATGCTTCATTTCTCTTAAAATTACACAACCAAGTTTAGCTGAACACTTCTGCCCTAGTAATTATTCGTATACAAAAATCAACTTACACTGGTTAAACACGTTTTTTTTGCAAATATTGTAAATTCAATAACTCGCGTTCCGAAAGTTCTGGAGAGCTGAAATTTGAATATGATGTCAGTTTTGTGGTCTTCTAACTACAGTTAAATGTTCAAATGAAAATGTTGTAAACTTTTTACGAATTGCGGACGATCCTCAGGACCGATTTTGCTCTACCGAGGCTCATTCTCTTTGTTTTATAATTGCGCACATTTGTTACATTTAACTATTTTTAGTCCGACCCGTAATTTTTCCTCTAGAAGCGAAAAACTGGTTTTTACCATTTTTTTGGCACCTTAGCGCCCAATATTGATCACTTATAAATTTTATTGATATCAATTCCTGACACTTTGATCTATACAAACAATTTTTTTCCCGTCCAATAGGAATTGACTGTACTTTTTATGATTTTTCCGCTAATTCTATCTGAGTATTGCTATAATTATTTGAATTGCGTGTTTTCTATAATTAAATAAATGAAATCAAATAAAATAGGAGTTGATAATAGTTTAGAAATGCCCCGAAATGTTTTGATGACTTGGTAGAAAATGTCTAAATTCACATTTTAAAAATTCAAAAAAATATATTAAAAAATTTATTGGTTGGAACCATATTTGTTTTCATTGTAATATTTTTGTTAGAACTTGAAATTGTTTTACGATTACCGATAAATAATTTCCTCGCAAATGAAGTGAAAATTAGAATGTAACCCTCGTCCATAAAACCCATTTTACACTCTTAAACCGCGTAAAATCGTACGTTTTATGCACTTGTTGTACAATCTACTATTATAATAAAAACGAAAATAAAAACGAAACGAAAACGAAACGAAAACGAAACGAAACGAAAACGAAACGAAAACGAAACGAAAACGAAACGAAAACGAAACGAAACGAAAACGAAACGAAAACGAAACGAAAACGAAACTAAAACGAAACGAAAACGAAACGGAAACGAAACGAAAACGAAACGAAAACGAAACGAAAATAAAACGGAAAAAAAATGAAAATAAAACGGAAAAATAAATAAAATAAAACGAAAAAAAAAATAAAAAAAAATGAAAAAAAAATAAAAAAAACCAAATAAAATTAACAAAAATATTATACACTGAATTTTTTAAAATATAAAATGAAAAAAAAAATTATATATACGGTGAATCTGAGTATCCCGACAGATTTTAACCATAAATTCCTGATACTGATAAATAATTGACTGAGACTAAAATGTCGTATAAACTTTTCTGGAATTAGCCTAGTTTCAGAGTTCTTCTTCTTTGTCGTTACACTCTTTACAGAGTGGTCGTGGCCAAAATGTACTAATTTATTTTAATTGACAGTTTTACCAATAACATTTATGTTTTTATGTTCAAAAGCATTTTAAAAATCCGAAAAATGAAAAAAAAATTTTTTTTGCGAAATCGACCTAAATTCGTAAAACATTTATTACTCCTTATGACCTCAGGAATTTATGGTTGAAATCTTTCGGGTTACTCAGGTTTACCGTGTATAATAATAATAAAAAAAAACCAGTCTCTTGAATTTTAAAACAGATATAATTTATACACCCCGAATAATTAACCGAAAATAACTACCATGACTATTTTTCAGTAAAAAGTATATAACCTTGGATTATAAAAAAGAAATAATTTTCGAAATGACATCCCCTAATTATAAATATTAATTATTTGAAACGGGGTATTTACCTCGCACCCGAAATATCGGGTGCCCAATAACGCTAATATACATGGTAAATACCCCTTTTCAAATAATATTTATAATGTGAATGACAATGTGAGCTTAAAAAATCGTATATCCCATAATTAGCTGAAAACGACTACCAATCCCTACGCCAATTCATGGGATTAGGTTGCCAAGCGGACCACAGGCTCAACTGAGTCGTGGCAAAAGCCGGGACAAACTCTAGGAGGATGAATATTGGTTTTTGTCAAATCGATTTGAATATGAATAAAAATTGTGTTTTTATTCTTATTCAAAATAATTATTGCCCATCTCATCAGTACGTGCGAACTATGCAAAAATAAACTGAAGGTAAGACACATTTCTTTAACAGAAATTCTTTAATTGAAAGTTGTGTACGTGAGCAGAGGACTGGACTGTGAGTGTGACTTTTCCAGAATGAATAAACGACAGCAAATCTTATATTTACTCAATTTGTTCCGCCGCCACCTCTCCTGTTCCATTTCAAATGAGAAAGATAGAACCGCCTGCCTGCGTGGAAAAGAGACAGGAAAAGGGTAGCCCTATGATAGGGTAAGCGGTAAATATTAAAGCTATCTTTACCCCATTCGACTCGGAAACCACATTGAAAAGGGTTAAGCCTATTCAAAATGATTTCCATATCGATAGGGTAACCCAATGATAGGGTAACCCTATCATTAGGGTAAGACTTTAATAGGGTTACCCTATCGAAACGATTAATCAAATGAAGGGGGTTTCCGGTCCCTGCTACGGAACCCTAAAAATGGCCCCACAATAGTGCTGTGAGAACGACTCGTACAGCAGTTTCTCTGACATTCTTATTACGGCTTATACTGGCCGGTTACTAATTTCATATGAACACATCCATTGCCACCCAGCCAAACAAGACATCCGCGCCAGGTCACAAAAAATTCGTCATATAAAGCTGTAGTACCAAGATCCCGACTATCGGGTCGTACGGCCTGGGAACGAAATCATCAAATACCCGATAGTCGGGTTCTCGGCATTGAATGTGTTAATGGTAGATCTTATTCCTCTACTATACATTTTACAAATGTATATCCTAACTCAATGGCTTTAAATACCTTTAATGCATAATATATCCTACAAAAAAGAACCATCAATTTTGATTTAAATTAATTACATACTTATAACAAAATGTTCTTAATTTAAAGGAAAACTAATTTATTGATATTTTCTTACTGATTAAAGAAAAGTTTTCCGTTCAGTTTAAAAAAAATGTCGTGTTTAGACGAAATAACATTAAATGAATAAATATCAATCAATTTGAAAATGAATTCGAATTACTAGTGAAATATTTATTTTCTCTAAAAATATGTTTTTGTTATGTATGTTTTATCCTACAGTACAAATTGTAAGGGTTAATATGTCCTAATTACTCAATACAAACGTTGAAAAGTCGTTTGATCACTTAAAGATAGGGCATCTAAATATAAAAAGAACAAACTGACCGACTGACTGACTGACATATCAACGCACAGCCCAAACCGCTGATTCTAGAATTTCAAATTTGGCACGTAGGTTCCTTATAACGTCTAGGGGTGCACTAAGAAAGGATTTTTCAAAATTCACCCCCTAAAGGGATGACATGGGGGTCTTTTAGTACGCGGGCGAAGCCGCGGGAAAAAGCTAGTTAAAGATAAAAGAAAACAAAGACATATAAAATAGTTGATTTATTCATTGATATACTCGATAACATTTTAAAATGTATAAATACTTCCAAATCTCGTAAAACAGTTTTGTATTAAAAATAACTTTACATTATGAAAATATAACTTTTGTGCAAGGTTTAGCCAATTTATGTACATTCATATAGTCAGTGTCATTTACACATAATTAACTTTTACCGACTACATTCTTAAAAGTACAGTATTCTTATAACAATACTTTAAATTCCAGCATAGGTGACAACAACTCGGTCATTGTCACTCTATCTTTTAGGCCCTTATATATAAACCGCACTCAAATACTATATAAAAGTATACAAAACCAATTAAAAAAAAAATACAGTAAAATTTATTACATTTAAACTAACCCTATACTCTGTATCTTTAGGTATTTAAATAAAAGTAAATAAGACCTACCCTCAAATGGCTCCGTAAGCCAGTTGAGGGTAGATGAAAACATTACACGATCAAATAATATTGGTTAAAGCCAGGTCGTTAAGTGAGAGATCCAGGCAGTTTTGTATTTGATCGGTTAACCAATAAAAGTTATAACTACCCGAAAATGTAAAAATTGTTTGTTTACTTTTATTTAAATACCTAAAGACATAGAGTATAGTCGTCTTTTTCACAAATAAATATCTGCAAAAAAAGTATAAACAGGTTTAAAAAAAAATGTTAATAGCAAAAGAAGGATTAAGATAAGAAAGGTTAAATATATGTATAAACCTTTGATATCACAAAAAAGACAAGGAACAGGTACACTCAATTGTGTCATAAGTTTTGTTGTTTGTGCCCTACATAGCGCAATAATGGGTTAAGTACGGAAGTGCGGTTTAAAGCGGTCCAGACACTCAGTAATAATGTAATTATTTCATTACCCGTCCTTTTCATAAAGAATGAGAAGGACAAGTAGAGAAATAATGTCATTACTAACAGTCAGGGCCTCGATTCGTCATGGCATAACTGACAGTCGCTTGCGAGACAATTATGATATCACACTTTTGTGACGGTTGAGGGGTGGAATCACTCAAGAGTGATATCTAAAATGGTGGCCATAGCCATAGACAAAACGCTCTAGCGAGACCTACTTGACAGTTAGGTGTGGACAGATGGATATCACTCTATCCAATAGCGATACAAGTGTGACATCTACGTCTCACAGTTTGGCATGTCGAATCGCGGCCCAGCAGGTTTATGATGGCAGATTTTATCAGCGGATAAGTTGATATAAATCTGGTAAAATGAAAAACAATGGCGGCGACTGTCATTTTATCAGTTTTATATCAACTTATCCGCTGATAAAATCTGCCATCATACCAGTTTAACGGGTAATTATGTCAGTCTCAATAAACGGTGGAAGTTAGACGGTCTCAACCATGAGCGCGATGCCCTGTCCGCCGCCGATGCATGCCGAGCCGATACCGCGCTTGAGGCCACGGCGTCTGGAACAAGTATAGGTTTTTAAATAATCGTCTTAGAAAAAAAAACAAATAGATGTCATACAGGATGTAAAACTAGTGGTGATCCGTTTTAAGGGCATAAGTGGAGGTATCGTATTGTGACTAAAAATAAGAAAAAAAATTGAAGGTTATTTTTTTTGTATGGGACATGTCATTCCAGCCGGCCAACTCCATACAATACCAATTTTTTTTTTTCATGTAATTTTTTTTTCTTAGATAGATGCAGCTAAAATATTTACCATTATTTTGTAATTAAAATGTTGAAAAAACATAAAATAATAGCTATTAAAACGTTTTTACTTTAATTTATACTAATTTCAAACAATAATTACGATTTGATGTAATGTGAAACGGAACGTATTTTAATCCACCAACCGTCTGGTGATGTCACTCCTGTTTTGACAGATGACAAACTGATAATATGGCGGAATTTAACGCCTTTTGACAGACCCTTTTGCAACATAGAGATTGTCATCCTTACCTTCTAGCATCCATAGAACCAAGGATGAACAAATACCACGACTATGGCGAGTGACACTGACAGACATGAGTGACGTCACAGGAACTGTAGATCCGTTTAGGCGCGCAAATTTAAATTGTCAGTTTGTAACAGCAATTGTTTACTATAAATTATAGTATTTTCATTTTTTTATACACTCGTGGTCTATTCTACGTGCCATTCTTGAAAATATTGATCTTGCTTATTAGAATAGGTACGATACTCATTATATCCTTAAACGCATCACCACTATTTTTGTTATAAATATATCTTGTATATTGAGAATATTGAGATAAATAAATATTATAGGACAATCCTTACACAAATCGACGTAGGCCCACAGTAAGCTCAATAAGGCTTGTGTTATGGGTACTAGACGACGATATACAGGGTGGAAAGATAAGTCGGGCCCTGCAGGGAAACTACCTTAAAACGTTGAGATAGCTCAATTCGCTGAAAGGCTAGCTCAATTCTTTTATTTTTCCTAAAAACTAAAAATGCATTCACAGTTTTTTTCTTAATTTTCACTTTTTTCCATACTAATTGTATGAAAAATATTTTTATTATTATTTATGGGTTCTCTTGTGCCCTAAACTTGGTTGATATTAAGAAGTTTTTATCCTTGTTGGAAATAGGATCGATTGGCATCAATTGTCATATAAATTATTTATGGCAAAAATTACAAAATAAATAGTTTTTTGTAAACTGTACTTTTTTCCAAAAATTTGTAAATGCAGTTATGTCCCTTTAAAAAAATTAAAGAATGTTTCCTTTCAGTGAATGGAGCTATCTCAACGTTTTAAGGTAGTTTCCCTCCAGGGCCCGACTTATCTTTCCACACTGTATATAATAGATAAATATGGATAAATACTTAAATGCATAGAAAACATTCATAGCTCAGGAACAAATATCTGTGATAAACACACAAATAACTGCCCTGACCAGGATTCGAACCATTGACCTTCTGCTTCGTAGGCAGGGTCACTACCGACTGGGCTAGGAGGCCGTTTAAACATATCATATTAAACATGCTAAGTATATTGAGGAGGTACTTGAGCTCGTGCACCAGGTGCGCCGTGATGCGGGACCCGGAGGCTCCGAGAGGGTGTCCCAGGGCGGTGGCTCCTCCGTTCACGTTGAGCTTGGAAGGGTCTAGCTTAAGGGCCTTGGCGCAGGATAATGTCTGAGCGCAGAAGGCCTCGTTAATCTGGTTAAAAGGAAAAAAAATTTTATTATGACAAAAACAATGTTACTGAAAATTTTCTTTATTTGCAACATAATTTTTTTTAGGCCCAACACATTTGTATCATAACATTATTATTATTGATTTATTTATTACTAGCTTTTGCCCGCGGCTCGCGTTAAATTCGCCATACAAACTTCCACCCCCCATTTTAGGGAAGTGGGGGGTTAGAAAGAGACACAAAGTAGCCTATGTCACTCTGGATTCCATCAACTATCTCCACTTAAAAAATCACGTCAATTCGTCGGCCCGTTTTGCCGTGAAAGACGGGCAAACAAACACACACATACACTTTCCCATTTATAATATTAGTATAGTAATATGGATTATTACTATTTATTTATCATAGATAAAAAGTGGAAAAATGCAACTTCCAGCTGAATTTTGTCTAGATTATAGTCTGCATGAATACGTGCGTTGAATATCAGTTAGTCGAGGATCTACCAAGATTCACAAGCGTAGCGAGTACTCACCTCAACCAGGTCGATATCGTTGAGTGTTAATCCTGTGACCTTGAGCAAGTTCTCGATAGCTGGTACAGGGCCAACGCCCATGATGGAGGGGTCTACGCCCACGTAGGACCAGCCCACGAGCCGGGCGAGGGGTTTTAGACCCTTAGCGGCTTCCTCGCCCGCGAGCACTATCGCGCCTGCGCCATCACTGATACCCTAGGAAAACGGAAATACATATTTTTCAGGGATTTCGGCCATGGAGGCTTCAGAACTAAAAACAACAAAGTACAAAAATTTTTTAATTAATTTATTGGCAGGCTCTCGTGGGATGAAGCAGGTGGCTGTACTAGCTGTAGATATGCAGACTTGCGTTTATTTATGTAAACATTAGTACAAATTAACTTGGTTTCAAATAAGTTTGTGTAATGGGTAAGTAGGTACACAAAATTGTTATTTTTATTTTAGAGCGCACTATTCGCCAACAAACTGTCCTCAGTTTGGCGAAAAAAATAAGTACACTTAAGTTTTATCTTGAAGTAAATAAATAAAAAATAAAACAAGATACATAAGAAAACAAAACTAAGCTTTACCTATAAATTAAAAGTAATATTAAAAATAAATGCTAATTAAAGTAAAACTTAAAATTGAATTTAATATACTATTCAAAAATTACTTACAGAGGCGGTTCCAGCCGTGACCAGACCCTCCTTTTTGAAGACAGGCGGCAACTTCTTCAGACCCTCGATGGTGGTCTGCGGACGCGGGTGCTCATCCGTGTCCACTTTCACCTCCTTGCGTTTGATTGTCAGGGTCACGGGTTCGATCTCGGCCTTGAACACACCGGCGTCGTTGGCTGGTGGCAAAAGCGTTACTTAAATTGTGTTGTTGGTTATAACCTACATAGTAATAATTTTAAACAAAAAAAAAAACGACTTTTCCTTTCCAAAAGCAAATGCTCGAGTTACTGTAAAAAATACTCAAACTCACTATAGGTGATGTCTATACTAGTTGAAGAGTTCCCTCGATTTCTCCAGGATCCCATCATCAGATTCTGACCTGGTTACAATGGGACCAACTGTGAAGTATACTCTTTCAAACTAAAAAAGAATTTTTCAAATCGGTCCAGCCGTCTTCGAATAATCGGTGAATATACATTAAATAAAATATGCAAAAACAAAGATCCTGACGAATTGATAACCTCCTCCTTCGAAATCTTGAAGTCGGTTGAAAATACTACGTTTTGTTAAATATTACAATGAAATAAGTTATTAAGTGCTGTAACGTCAACAGGGTCGTATATTTAGGCAAAACGGTCGTATATTTAGGCAAAACGGCTTTTTTAAGTGTTACTAGCGTAAACTAGGCCCATCTAAAGACTTCAACACGTTACAATGGAGAACATGCGTGAAAAATATTTAATTTAATTCGTTCAATAAACACGTTCAACAACCCCAAATTAATATAAATAAGTGGAAATCCGTAATAATTTTTAACAGTTTTTTTAAGATATTGCGGTTTATAAACGTAAAATTTTAGGAATTTTTTTTATACCTCAAATGTATTTTCGAAACTTCAGTTCGATTACTTATGTTCTAACAAGAAAAAAAATGTATGACAACTATATAGCTAAACGCATTTTTTCGTGCCTAAAATTACAAAAATCTTCCAAAAACTTGTTCCTTCCAAACAGTTTTCTGCAACTTTGAGGTCGGTGACGTCACAAACCTCACACTTTTTGTATGGGGCGTTTTGACGCGCGGCGCAGACGCCTAACGTATTTTCACATTTTTGACGTTTCAGGGCTATCATAGATAGTAGGTTTATTAGAGACATTTGAATCTACAGGGAAATAGAATCGAATGACGTCTTCCAAAAAAATCATGCATGTTCCTAATTGGCGCCCCAAAATTTTGTTAACTCACCCTTCTTCCACCTCTGCTGCGATTCCAACGCGAACTGATCCACCTCGTCCCTAGTGACCTTGAACTGTGCCCCCAACTTCTCAGCGGTCATGCCCATGGGCAGCCCGCAGTAGGAGTCGGTGAGGCCGGCCCAGAGCGTGTCTTCGAACACGTGGGCCTGACCCAGCATGGTGCCGAAGCGGATGTTGCGGACGGCGAATGGAGCTTGGGACATGTTCTCGACGCCGCCGGCGATGGAGATCTTCGCTGCGCCGGTTATGATGTCCTGGTAAAATATGTAATTTAAAGTTATCATTTCGAAATTCATGTAATAATAAATTGAAGTCTAATAAGTCGACATTTAAAGAACTCTCATCTAGTTTACGAGTATGTCTTTAAAAACAGACGTACAGATTATGTAGATTTCACCTGTCTTTTTTTAAATTTTGAAACTGGAACAAAACGAGTACAGCGCATCTCCGTCATGCTTTGCGCGTTCATCCTCATATTTATGATACATTTCATCAGGTACAATGTTTAGTTTTTTTTAATACCACGACGGTGGCAAACAAGCATACGGCCCGCCTGATGGTAAACAGTTACCGTAGCTTATGGACGCCTGCAACCCCAGAGGATTCACATGCGCGTTGCCTACCCTTTAGGAACCTACACACTCCTTTTTTGAAGAACCTCATACTGTAGCCCATTGGGAAAACCTCGGCAGGGAGTTCATTCCACAGCCGCAGCGATCGTGGGAGGAACTTCCTCTGAAACCGTACAGTGCGCGACCCATTAGGCTCCAGGGTGTGAGGATGAATACCCTGCCGGCGGCGAGCGATGCGGTGATAAAAAGCTGCCGTGGGCATATCAAACAGTTCTTCGAATTAAATAACCAAGTTCTTCAAGTTAAATATCAGTTATCTAATTTATTATGCAATCGCTTAAATTCGCTAGATAAGATTCTTCGCAAATAAACAAGTTCATAAATCTTTTATCTTTTATACTACGATCTGATAGTGATAACAGTTTGAAAAGTAATCCCTCTTACACAGCTAGTTTTATGAATTATGATTATTTAAGAGGCCTTATTCCCAAAACGCGCGAATTTCACGAAATGCTTCATTTTCTTCGAAGGCAATGGCGAAAATAATAAGGTTTTTTAAATCAACTATTGATGCACATAATAGTTCATTTCTTTATCTAGACGGCCATCGGAGCAAATATTAAATTTTAACGAGTGAAATATGAAAAAAATTGGTTGTCTTGGAAGGCGTTTCCGGATTTTCCAGTTAGGTGTACCGTTCATTTTCAGATTACGCAAAAGAGGGTAAAAATTCTTATTCAATTTTAATTAAATTCAATTGAGTATATCATGTATGAGACGGCCATGGAAATAAAAATCAAAGATTCATCTTGGATAATCGACAAAATACCTTCTGATTATATGCCAGTTTTTTGATGAAAACACGGTTACATTTCATTTTTTCCACGAAAACCCTATGAATATTTTGCCCTAAAAATATTACCATAGCAAAGTTAAACTACATTTCTATCACGATAAAAAAAAACATTACTATAGCAGTAAATTTCAAATTACTATGAATTTTTAAAAATGACACTTAAATCACACTTCACAGGACACTTTCTGTAAGAATCGTATTTTTGGGTACTTAATAATAATAAACATGGTTCAAAATTATTTTTTTGTATTACTAATACTTCAAACTATCTTATAAATAGCATTTGTTCACGCAAATCAGCGCCATCTAGTTCAAATGTATTCAAGTCACCTCATGTAACATTTATTAGTGTTAATAATTGTTTGTTTTCATATCTCTTGTTTATGCTAGATCGTAGCGATGTAAACTTCAGGTCTTCAGCTCACCTTTTCCCTGGGCCGGGAAGGAATGTTCACGCAAATCAGCGCCATCTAGTTCAAATGTATTCAAGTCTAATAGAGTGAATGCGCACGATCTTTTGTTCATTCGCTCCGTCTGATATTGCCCTC
Organism: Pammene aurita; assembly: GCA_947086415.1. NCBI lineage: Eukaryota > Metazoa > Arthropoda > Insecta > Lepidoptera > Tortricidae > Pammene > Pammene aurita. Next base: position 32,077,054 of record OX352302.1, on the reverse strand, counting down.
TCTGTTCAGCTAGCCGTCGTAGTGGTTAGACGTGCTGTCATTGTCGCGGTGCGCGAGCCTTTGTTAAAATAAACATGGCGTAATTTAAGTGTAAAGTGTAATCTAGGTTAAGGCAAGAGAAATATACGTGTAAAGAGTGCCCGTTGTTTCTCTTCGAAACCCATCCGTCGTTACCGCAGCAGGCGAGGCGGCGTACTCATCTACGAGACAGATGATGGTGGCCCTTGGAAACTCTCTACAGCACCGTGCCGGAGCGACTCGACTGCTACCAGAGAAGTATGAGATGTACCTAACCGGCCTACCGCGGCGACTGGGCTAGTTCTGCGTACATTTTGGTGTGACCCATGAGAGGGAACAACCGCACGAATAACAAAACCCGTGATTTGGGAAAATATAAAATAAAATCCCGTGATTGGGGCAAGATTGAAGCAATCCAGGGCCAAGAATCGCGCCACGGCAATCAAGGATTCGTCGAGTGGAATTTGCAGTTGTTTGCATTCATTGTGTAAATTCAGTGCGCGATTACGTCATAAACATTTCGATCAACGTGAAACGTGTCATTGTGGGGACGTTTGGAGGTCGCCATAGTGAAGTGCCACATCCGGCTGACGTTTACCGGTTTTGTGCTGAGTGAACGAACTGAATGGTAGGAACATGTAGCGTCGATCCGGAACGACGTCGGGCGTCGTGGCGACAACCTTAGAGACTTTATTATCTATGACATACTTCATTTGACAAACGTCAGTGTCAAAAGTCAAGTTGTGTTGTGTGCTATTTGTGATAGATTTCTCAACTAATATTACTTGAAAAATACTTAGGATTAGATTAATTGGATAGAATATAGCTTGGAATTGATTAGTAAATACTCACAAATAGGTGATTTATTGAAAATACGCGCGGCGCGGTGAAGTATTTGTGTTTTACCAGGTAAGTTTATATCTATTCACAATATGTCACTCAAAGCTAAGGTACAGTTGGGTACGAGGTATCAAATGCTTATTGATTACGCTGGCACGGTGGCTGCCAGGTCCGGGTCTTCAGCGACAGCGGTGGCCAAGCGGCATTTTGATCAGGTATATAAAACATATATCACGGCCTATGAGGCGGTACTGACAAGCGATACGGAACTAACAGAGGCGGAACGTCTCAAGTACCAGGAGCAGTTCGCCGAGATCAACCGACTTCTTATCCAACTGGATGAGGCATCAGGTGAGGAGTCAGAACAGACAGCTGGTGCAGCTAAGTATCACAGTAACGTTAAGTTGCCTTTGGTACAACTGCCAACATATGGCGGGGATATGACAGAATGGATGTCATTCTATGACCTTTTTATGGCATTAGTGGATGCAGGTCCATTGTCTGATGCCGAGAAACACTACTACCTTCGAACGTCATTGCGGGCGGAGGCCTTGATGGTAGTACAACACTTACCTGTGGATGGAGCCAGCTACTCTGTAGCATTGGATCTTCTTAAGAAAAGGTACCATAACTCCCGACAGCTCGTAGACACCTTCATTGCGCGGATAGTCAATCTGCCCAATGTCGGGGGCCCGAATATAAATTTGCGAACACAGTTTTATGATCCTCTGCGCGAGTCGATTCAGGCCCTAGAAAAGTTGAAGCAGCCGGTTTCTGAGTGGTCGTATTTAGTTGTTTACATGATGTTACAGAAGCTGCCTATTCGCATCAGAACCCTATTTGAGGAACGCTGTGGCACGGATCCTCAAGTCCTGCCAACGCTCAATCAGCTGCTGGCGCTGCTGGATGAGCAGTGTCGGGTGCAGCAGGCGGTTCCCACTGCGGCAGCGGGAAGAGCACCGGTGGGACGGCTGTCACCGACCAAGGGAAGACGCGGCAGAGCGTCCCCTCCACGTGTCCTAGCTGCGGAGCTGGAAGAAGCTGATCAGGTGAATCGGTCTAAAGGGCTGTGCACGTACTGTTCCAGTAGTGCACACTCTATATACAAATGTCCATTCTTCGCAAGTCTGGTTGTTTCGGAGAGGAAAACCTGGGCCAGGAAGAATGGTGCATGTTTTAAATGCCTTCGCTCTCATTACGCGAGAGAGTGTATGGCTCGTAATTGGTGCGGTGCGTGCCAGTCAGGGTCGCATAGCCCGTTGCTGTGCAGGGAGGAAGCGGAAGCCGCGGAAGCGGTGCACAGGGTGCATGAGCGAACCCCGGTCCCACCCACCAGAAGGGTAAGTACACCACCACAGCGTAGGTCCCCACCACGACACAGGGTGTTGACCCCGCCGCAAGGGTCTTGGGCGCAGCGAGCTCAACAACCCCGTACGAGCCCGCCAAGGTGGAGAGAAGAGACTAGGTCGCCTCCTCCACAGCAGGTCCAGCCAGCTCAATTGATGACTGCTGGTCACATCCCGCGCCCTCCGGTGGGAACGAGGGCCCGCCAGGCGCAGGAGTCTTTCCACAGTCTACGTTTCGGCACTCGAGGCAGCCCTGAGCGCCGTTCTTGAAATAAGGCTACTGCTGATGTACCACGAGAACCTCGGATGATGATGCCATCGATCCGGGTCAGTCCTACTGCTATTGTCATGGTAAGGTCAGGCCAAGGCAATTATATTATGGCAAGGGCACTGTTAGACACCGGAGCCGGGTGTTCGATAGTTAAGAAATCATTTGCAGATGAAATAGGATTGCATCAGCAGTATGTAGGAAATAATATTGTTGGGATCGGAAACCAACAGGTCAAGGTACCCGGTACCATTGCTAAAATAGTATTTAAGCCAGTAGGAAAATTAGTCCCTATAATTAGCGTTGTGGCAACCGCCATGTATACAGTTACAGGAAATATTCCGGCCTGTAACCATTACCTAAAGGCCCACTTAGATGCGTCTAAGCTCAGCCTGGCCGATCCAGATTTTGACAAATCTCAAGGGGTGGCCTTCTGAATGCCTAACAATGTTTGGCCTAAAATCACTTGGCCTAACTGCTATGGCCTAATGGTCACTTGGCCGAACAGTCACTTGGCGCAATGATAATTTTGCATAATGTATTGTTTCACCGAAATGTTATGTTTCCTAAGCATTTTTGTGCTAATGGTGAGTATCCCTAATGGTTTTTTGCATATTACATGAAATCCCTATTATAGCGTGAACTATAATGAGATGTCCGAACTGTTTTGGCCTAATGGGTGCTGCTCTAATTATATGTCAAATTTTATATGGTAATAACGATTCATTAAAACTGCTCCCTAAAAACGAAATTGCTCCCAGAGACAGGTAGGTTAGGGTTATTTTTTTTTATGATCGTAAAAACGAAACTGCTCCCAGAGATAGGTAGGTTAGGGTTATTTTTTTTTATGATCGTAAAAACGAAACTGCTCCCAGAGATAGGTAGGTTAGGGTTATTTTTTTTTAATGATCGTAAAAACGAAACTGCTCCCAGAGATAGGTAGGTTAGGGTTATTTTTTTTTATGATCCTAAAAACGAAACTGCTCCCAGAGATAGGTAGGACATACGTTTGTTAGCCTTTTCAATGATTAGTCGCAATGAAGCTTATTCCATGTAATATTAGGGTATGTTACGATTGTGGTAAGTGTCATTAGGGAAAAACAAATTAGGCCAAAACGAAATCGGCCATTGCGGCATAGGGCAACCACAATTCGGCCATACGAGTGTTAGGGCAAGTGATGGTTATGCCAAATAATGTTAGGCAATGACTAATTAGGCCAAAAAATTTTAGGCATCCAGATATAGATCCATCTCAAGATGTAGACATCATTTTCGGCATGGATGTGCTTAATTATATGTTGGTTCAAAGATGCTCACGAACATTACAGGAGTGGAGGCCTACGGTACCTGGTTTGGAGATGTCCTCATGGGAGCCATCTGGACACACCCTGCTGACACCTCGGCGCAGCAGTCGAGAGGAACGTCCGTGGAAGACTACGGCGTGCACGCTACCAAGCTTGAAGAGGTGCTGGAGAAGTTCTGGAAGGTGGAGCAGCCTCCAGAAGACCCACCAGATCATCCGGAACATTTGGAATGTGAAAGGTTGTATACTTCTACTACTAAACGTATGCCTGACGGGAAATACATGGTGCGGCTGCCCTTCTTGTCAGACAGACCCACGCTAGGCGAGACCAGAGCCATTGCTGTACGCAGGCTTCATTCGTTAGAGGCGAAGCTAGCCAAGAATCCAGTCTTGGCTGAGAAATATAAGGAGTTCATGCGGGAATATGAGTCTCTAGGACACATGTCTAAATCCAGTTACCAGTTTGACTCGGAGCACTACTGTTCCGCATCATGCGATTTTCAAAAAAGATTCAAATAAGCTTCGGGTCGTCTTTAATGGAGCATCGAAGAGTAGCAATGGCATAGCTCTTAATGAATGCCTGCATTCAGGCAAGCCTCTTCAGAATGATATTACAAAGATATTGTTGAATTTCAGACGGCACCAGTTCGTGTTCACGGCCGACATCCGGATGATGTTCCGGCAGACGTGGATACACCCCAGTGATAGGCGCTATCAGCTGATCCTGTGGCGTGAGGACCCGTCGCAGGACATACAGGTTTACGAGTTGAATACTAATACCTACGGACTACGGTCAAGCCCTTTTGTCGCAATACGGACGCTGTTGCAGCTAGCCGCGGATTGGCAAGCTCAGCATCCAGGGTCTCCAGCTGCAGACGTCATACGACGTCAGAGCTACGTCGACGACCTTTTGGTTGGAGCAAACTCCATTACAGACGCTCGGCAGCTTCAATCGGAGCTCATAGAACTCATGAGCAGTGCCGGCTACGAGCTCAGGAAATGGTCGTCTAACTGTCACGAGTTACTCCGGGACCTACCACAGGAGTATTGTGAGCTGCCTCATCAATTCGACGCTGAAGACAGGAGCCTCATAAAGGTATTGGGAATACAGTGGAACCCGGTGCACGACACCATGTCGTATCAGGTCAATGTACCGTTGGGGCAGGCGGTAACGAAGCGAAGCGTTTTAAGTACTATAGCTAGGCTTTATGATCCGTGCGGGTACTGCGCCCCGATTGTCTATAGATTCAAGCTGTTCATGCAGTCATTGTTTACCGATGGAATGACGTGGGATGAACCGCTCCTGGACACTCAGGAGGTTCAGTGGAACGAGTTGGTTCAGGATTTAAACCATTTGTCTCAATTACAGATCCCTCGTTGCGTCGCGTTACCAGGATCTGCCTCCTACTCACTCCACGGGTTTGGAGATGCCTCGGAGCAGGGCTATGGGGCGTGCGTGTACCTTCGGACAGAGGACACGTCTGGAAACGTCATGGTACGGTTAGTCCTAGCTAAGACCCGAGTGGCGTCGAAGAAAGTCAAACAAACCATTCCGAAGAATGAGTTGAATGCAGCTCATATGGTTTGTAAACTCCTGAATCATGTCGCAGCGGCCTATGAAGACGAAATCGAGATTGATAGCATAAATGCGTGGTCTGATAGCAAAATCACGTTGTGTTGGCTTAACACAAAACCACATCTGCTCCAGACATTTGAATGTAACAGAGTACAAGATATTCAGCAGTCGAAGCGACCAATGACATGGCGCTATGTCCGAGGTGAGTCCAACCCGGCCGACGTCGCGTCCCGAGGTGCTACCGCGAAGGGGCTCCTCAAATGCAAGTTGTGGTGGTCGCCGGAGTGGCTGCTCAAGGAGGAGTCACAGTGGCCGACGATGCCGGTCACCATGTCACCGGAGCTGCCAGGGTTCAAGCAGCTGGTTCATGTCGCCAATGACGAGCAGACATGGGAGGACTTATTACTGTCGAGAGTCAGCTCGTATAGTAAACTCATAAACGTGACGTCGTACGTTTTGAGATTTTGCAGGAATATTCGTTTGCCGAAGCAGCAACGAAATTTAAAACAGAACCTTACTATCGAGGAAAATCGTGAAGCAACGGATCACTGGGTCAAGAAGGTTCAGTTGGATGCATACCAAGATGAAGTCATCTTACTGAAAAGAGGAAAGTTGGTATGCAAATCACTTCAGAAGTTGAGCGTCTTCGTGGACGATAATCATTTTATTCGAGTCGGAGGCAGACTACGTAATTCAAGCTTACGTTATGACGCAAAGCACCCAATGCTTATACCTAAGGACCATCGATGGTCGCAATTATTGATGGAGCACTATCACGGTTATACCTCTGTAAAGTTGAAGACACAGATAGGCGAACTTGTACGCCCCGTTGTCAAATTGTGTAAATTACCTATGGAGCTTTAATTATTTGAGCAGCTCTTGTAAGTTAACTATTATAAATCTTGGTTTAAATTGTAGCAATTAGTACTAATTATCGTGAACTATGTACCACTGTTTCCTCGGGAAACCATGTAACTAACTTAGTAAGTAGCTTACCTTTGTTGTTTTTACACTTTCATGATTCATATTTTGATATTATCTGGAATGTTATTGAGTGCAAGTGCACTGGATGGTCACAGATTACTTATGCTGTAGACACCTCATGTAACATTTATTAGTGTTAATAATTGTTTGTTTTCATATCTCTTAAATCTTGAAGCAAATCAAATTATTTTGTTCAATATTTTTTGATTTGCAATTTTTAAGTAGTTACACTACCATATATAAATTGAAAATAGATGTCATATACTTCAGAAAAAACCGGACCGGACCGGACACCGGAGGGTTTGGTCACTTTTTCTGAAGTATATGACATCTATTTTCAATTCATATCTCTTGTTTATGCTAGATCGTAGCGATGTAAACTTCAGGTCTTCAGCTCACCTTTTCCCTGGGCCGGGAAGGAATGTTCACGCAAATCAGCGCCATCTAGTTCAAATGTATTCAAGTCTAATAGAGTGAATGCGCACGATCTTTTGTTCATTCGCTCCGTCTGATATTGCCCTCTCTGTTCAGCTAGCCGTCGTATTGGTTAGACGTGCTGTCATTGTCGCGGTGCGCGAGCCTTTGTTAAAATAAACATGGCGTAATTTACGTGTAAAGTGTAATCTAGGTTAAGGCAAGAGAAATATACGTGTAAAGAGTGCCCGTTGTTTCTCTTCGAAACCCATCCGTCGTTACCGCAGCAGGCGAGGCGGCGTACTCATCTACGAGACAGATGATGGTGGCCCTTGGAAACTGTCTACAGCACCGTGCCGGAGCGACTCGACTGCTACCAGAGAAGTATGAGATGTACCTAACCGGCCTACCGCGGCGACTGGGCTAGTTCTGCGTACAGCATTTTATGCGGCTTTTTTCATTAATAGAGTTTTTCGACCTTTTAGGGAATAAGGAGCCTTAACGTACCTAAAATTATAGATTTTTCTCTTTTCAAATAAAGAAAATCAAAGTATCTACGTAAACAAAAGATGGTGATATTGCAGATCTATATAAAGGCTACATTTAATCAAAGCCAGTACATTGTAACTAATATTTGCAATTCATTCTGTTGTGGTAATAATTGTGGTAAAGTAATCAATGAAAACACGGTTAAAATGAACAGAGATACATCCTATATACGAACCCGGGACGGTTCGAATCCTGGTCAGGGCATTTATTTGTGTATTTATTCCTGAGTTATGGGTGATTTCTATGTATTCATATTTATCTATTATATACCTATATCGTCGTCTAGTACCCATAACACAAGCCTTATTGAGCTTACTGTGGGCCTAGTCGATTTATAATATATATATATTATTTTACAAATGTACGGATTAAGGGCTGCAGTGTCGGCATTGAGCAAATTAGAATAACGCGTTTCGCAAAGTCCAGTTGATGTAGCTTCCTTTTCCACTGTGCGCCTCCAGGTACGAGGGCGACCTTTACCCCTTCCAGGGACTTGCCAAGTCAGCAGCCCTTGCTTGGGTAGGTGGTTGTTTGGCCTTCGTAAAACATGTACTATCCCCATTCCGTCCCCATTTTACCATCGGACTACCAGGCAATCGGCACTCCGGCATCGCTTCATGGTAGGTATTCCACATATACGCACGAAGCGTTTCGCTTCAACATTCCTTATGCGAACTTCCAAGGAGTAGAACGGCCTGCCCGAGTCTGTGTTTCCACTTAAATACGATTTTGGTATCTTCAAAGCGAGAGTAAATAGGTATATCATAGGTAAGCGTGCTCCACCGTAGACCGCATCGCATCATCACATTCATCACTTACCATCAGGTGAGATCGTGGTCAAACGTCTGCCTATCATCCATAAAAAATAAATCCAGCGCCACTTCCGCAAAAGTATCTCCTTGACTTGGGTTTTGGCGTCAATTCCCATAGTCTAAGTGTTCGAGATGGTCTGTGGCCAGTAGACCCTACGATTCGCCGCAAACTTTTGTTTAGAAACATCTGGAGTCTATTGGTTATTTCTTGTTCGATAGGATGTTTTGAACCCATACGCGAGGACCGACAGGACCTTCTTCTGTACATAGTATTTACTATTTATTCTGTGTATTGACTGCCTACCATGACGTACGGAGCCATGTCGGACGCTCACTAAGGAGACTGAGCACAAAATCCGATTGGCACAGAGGGCCATGGAGCGCGCCATGCTCGGCATCAAGCTTCAAGACTGAGTGAGGAATGTCGAGATCCGGCGTCGCACTAAGGTGCAAGGTAATTGCCAAACTTAAATGGAGTTGGGCAGGACACGTTGCCACTGTTGCCAGGCAGAGTGACGGCAGGTGGGCTAAAATGTTGACGGAGTGGTGGCCTCTTTCAGATGGAAGAAGCCCCTGGCGTCCGTTGGCTCGTTGGGTAGACCACGTTTGGAAGGCTGCGGGTCACTTCTGGATGAAATTGGCACAAGACCGGGACAAGTGGCGTACACGAAGAGAGGCCTATGCTCAGCGGTGGGCGATAAAGGGCTGATGATGATGATTTTTTATATCACGACTGTGGCAAACAAGCATACGGCCCGCCTGATGGTAAGCAGCTACCGTAGCCTATGGACGCCTGCAACTCCATAGGTGTCACATGCGCGTTGCCGACCCTTTACAAAAAAGAGGTTTCACTGTGTTCACGGCTAAAGGAACAAGATTATCCCTCATCGTCAACACACTGGGTCCTCTTTGAGCTCTTTGGCAACCTTACTGAGGAACACGACACTATGAGTAGGGTCTAGTGCTATTTGGCTGTGGTTTCTGTAAGGTGGAGGTACTTCCCCAGTCGGGCTCTGCTCCAAATTTGAGCGTGATGATATTCGATCGCTGTGCTGTGCCCTGCCACACATAGCGAGATGACATTCGCAGTACCCATGCCTCTCTTTTGGACGTAGTTTAAGGATATACCTGTGTCCGGGCGTAGTTTAAGGACATACCCGTGTCCGGGCGTAGTTTAAGGACATACCCGTGTCCGGGCGTAGTTTAAGGACATACCCGTGTTAAAGGATGATTGACTATTGAACTTATTGCTATTGACCTGTGCGCTGTTGACGACGGACTGGAAGCCGGAGCCGCACAGCCTGTTGATGCCGAGCGCGGGCTTCTCCGGGGGGATGCCGGCCTTCAGCGCCGCGTGACGGGGCGTGTAGATGCCGTCGGTTTGCGAAGCCTGGACAAAAATAAATGATGACTTTCGTACTTTCCATGGGTCATACTCATACTACAAATTGTATAGATAAATATTTAAAGGTTTTTATCTACACTCACATTGTAAGTCCTCTAAAACGTGTTCAAAAACGGTAGGCAATGGCTAGCATTATCACAACCAATTTTACTATGATAAGCTTTTTATCTGTGACAGTAACGTAATTTTAACTTTACATGCTCAAACATTGATGTGTTATGAGTTTTGATAACATAATGCAGGTGCAGCTGGTGCACGCGCCCGCGCGGCCGCCGACACAATCGAGTTGGCCATGGCGGTGCAATGGCGGCCATTCTATGGTTTCGGAATACGGCATTTAGGATAAATAATATGAGTGTAGATAAAGCAGTGTATGCAACTGTACGTAATTAGGCCTTAAAACACTCGTGTGATCCTATTATGAAACTCACCTGCGGCTCGTTTCATAAAACCACACTCATGTTTTAAGGACCCTTACTACGTAACAGTTACATAAACTACTATTACCTTACCATAACCTAAGTGAAATATTGATTGCACATCAGCCCTGCTAGCATGACTTACATTGTCGCGCGACTCTCCATACTTCAGGAGCGACTCGAAGTATGAAGTCGCGCGCGACAACGCATGTTATGAAGATACCAAAACAAACTTTGGTGTGGATTTATATTTTTTTGATATGACATTTTTAATTTTTTTTTTTTCAAGAGAAAACTTAAGTGGTACGTATAAATCTTTTTTTTCGCCAAACTGAGGACAGTTTGTTGGCGAATAGTGCGCATGATTGATTTGATGCGCATGTCAGTATTTTTTGGTTTAATACTATAAACTTTTTATTAGCCGGGCCGCATTTTAGGGAATTTTAGACTTTTTCTCTGACCCAATCTAAACTATGAGAAATAAAGACGTGTTCGAACAGATTTTGTTTAACAAAAAGTACATTAAAAGTTTTAGTTCACGTTTTGAGTGGCGAGAGTCCGGTGGCGCCACCAGCATTGCTTCGAGCTTCCAAGGGATTGGAGCTGCGTCCACTTCCATATACAGGTTGGATTTTCTTTATGGGTCAGTGAACCCTACCAGATCCCGTGCTACTACGCGAAAATTCTCTTAGAAGACCTTCCCTCGATTTCAAATTAATGAAGAGTGGCGTTTACAGATTTTGAAAAAAACATACAGTATGCGAGAAAAACGTCATTTATGACAAACTTTTTTTTATATCAATCGATCCCATTCCTATCCAGGATCAAAAGCTTGTATATGACCAAATAAAAAATTCCAGCTAAAAAAAGCCACAAATCGAGTAAAACTTTTCCCATACAATTTGTATGAAAATTAAAAAAATATTTTTCACATGAAATTTTTTTATGTCAATCGATTCCATTCCTATCTAGTATCAATAGTTTCCTAGGGTTCAACTAACGGCAATGTACTAAAAAGCCACAGCACGGGATCTGGTAGCTGCCCTCACTGACCCAAAAACAAAATCCACCCTGTATACGTTTGTATTTGTTTGCCACGGACGCAGCGCCGCTGAAGCGCCAGTCAGTTTACACTAGGGAATTAAACTGGTATTTATTTTGTATGAAAAATAACTGTTAAACCGGCCTTTATCATACAAAATAAAAACTGTTTGAATTCCCTAGTTTACACCCTTACAGATACTTATATAGGATAGGGTTCAATTGTGATGGTTTCAAGTTAAAAGTACATTGTTGTCGGTTGTTAATAAAATTTATTTCTAAATGAACTATTTATCGCAGCAAGGCCTTATTGACAACCGACAATGATGTACATTTGACTTGAAAATATCACAATTTTTCCTGCTGATATTAAAAACTAATTACTGAAATTTACGTACTCATAGAATAAATAAATTTGACCAAAAGCTTCTAGAAAGCACCAACCCTTGGGATATGTGGGTACCATATACAAGATATCTCTATACTCCGCTTAGCGCGTTATTTCTTTGAAACCTAAACTGCCAAACAGAAGGGGTGCGGGAGGGGAACACGCAATGCTAGACAGGGAACGCGCCATTGTTCCGTGGGGCGTAAGAGAGAGTCAGGCATTAATGGTGCCATGGAGTAGTAAGTTTACTGTCACTTACAATAAATTAGTGTCTCACTATAGGGTGAAATTACTCCGAGCGTGGCAGCGGGGGTCGCCCGGCTATGCAGGGTCTTGGGTTATTAGTCTATGCTGGGTACTTACCGACATAACCTGCCCGACCACAACAGAGTCAACCTGGGTGGGGGCAACACCGGCTGCCTTCAGTGCAGCGTTGAACGCATGTGTCTGCAGCTCCGTGGCCGAGGTGTTCTTGAACACTCCACCGAATGTTCCGAAGGCGGTACGCTTGGCGCCCACGATAAAGATACCTGTATGTGATAAAAGAGATGTGTGATATGTGACCTGTATACCTATTTATCATGTTAGGAAATAATAATAATAAATAAATATTATGGGACAATCTTACACAAATCAACCTAGTCCCACAGTAAGCTCAATAAGGCTTATGTTGTGGGTACTTGGCATCGATAAATACTTAAATACATAGAAAACATCCATAACTCAGGAACAAATATCCGTGATAAACACACAAATAAATGCCCTGACCAGGGTCGAACCCGGGACCTGCTTTGTAGGCTGGGTTACTATCAACTAGGCTAGGAGGCAGGTAAGGCTGTTAGGAAAGACAAGAATTATTAAGAAAATAATTATTTTTCTCCTTTCTTTACAGTTTTTTTAAAGGTGAATCCATAAAATGAGTGTGAGGTGCTTGCAGCAGGAAAATGTTCCAGATGCTTCTTTTACTGTACAGTTGGCATCAAATATATCGGAGCGGCCAGGGTACTCAAAAATATCTTAACATGCACTTTATCGCCTTGACAAGAGGCGTTGTTCAGATATTTGTGACCACCTTGACTGCTCCGATTTATATCTGATGGCGACTGTACAAAAACCTGCTAAGTGGTACTTAACCTTTTAGCAAAAAGGGACCACCAGTTTAAGAACCCATAATACTCGTATAATGTTGTGAACCACAAATATTAAAAAAGTAAAACGAAACAAGAATTACATCCCTTGCTGATTCAACATTTGGTATGGGCAACAGACCTTGACAGTGACATGGTTTTAACAAGGTTTCAAACTTGGCAAAGAAGTAGATATTTCTTCCCCTAGTTGCAGCCAAGCGTGATATAGTTATGTGTACACTTACAATGCAGTTAGAGACTATCCACCTTGAGAAATATATTTAAGACGTACGTAATTATCTCTTTTTATTGATTTTCAGGACTACCCACGTAACTTGTAGTTATTTTTGTACTTGTAGTTAGTACTTAAACATATTCCCTAAGCAATAGAATAACCCGTCGTTAAATTACGTCGAAGTAAAAAATTACAAGTTAACTTTTATTGTCAAAACAACTTAAATATACTATCGATGAAAGTTTGGAGTTTGACCCCGCACCGGCCAAGTAAACAAGTCAATCAATTTAATGCTATGTTCTAAAAATACAGAATAATTACTTACCTTTCGTTGCTACAGACATGTTGTTTTATATTGCGTACTAAATTATTTTAAAAATAAAATATTTCGAATTTAAAACTATTTTTAACAACGCGGCACTTCGTTCCCCGCCGGACAGAAAATGAAGTGAGTGAGTGGTTTTTCAACTTTTTCAACTTGTGTTGTTGAATGAATGAGCACGGAACGAATGAAGGTGACGTTGACGTTTTGATAATAAGAAATTATTCAGGGTATATGTAACTGAATTCATTTATGAATTGAAATTACTATGTAAATCATGGATTTATTCATTTTTATATCAATAATTTAATTTTAATGCTGATACATTTTGGTAGTTAAATTATACAAGTTACAAAATAGACTCTTTTCTATGAGAAACCCAAATAGCATTTTATCTTATTGTTGCCCAGTAAAAAATGATGTGTCTTAAAAGGGTAATAACATATCAACTAATTCAAGCTTCAAACGATAGCGTAATGAATAGGTCTCTTTCTGATTTATTCATTTCAGATATAAAATAAACAATTAAATACTTTTAGTTCACCTAGAGTATTATAATAATGCCAGAAAAATCAAAATTGGTCTTGAAAAATACAAACAATATTACTACTTGGGAAATTCACCTTGCTATATATTGCAACACAGTATTTGACAGCAAAATTTTTCTCGAGACTCGAGTTATCGGAAAAAACCTGTGTTTTCGTTGGAAATGCTTATGCAATGAGCGATGCCTGTCCGCTTAACGGCCAATTGAAGAAATTCGTATTTCGTGGCAAATCCAACACTAACGGCGACACCCGAGGTGAATACTTGGAGATAGTAATACCGGAGCTTCTGTCAGCTGGCTACTCGTTCTACACGTGGCCGTCTGCTCCGCTATTGGCTTGGTATTTGTGGACGCAGAGACGGCATTTGCGCGGTTTGAGGGTATTAGAGCTGGGTTGCGGGACGGGGTTGCCCGGGATATTGGCTGCTAAGTGCGGGGCACAGGTTACGTTAACAGATAGTGTTGCATTGCCGCGATCTCTACGGCATTTATCGGATTGTTGCGAAGCCAACGGGTTAGTTCCCGGGCGTGACGTTCAGTTACTCGGGCTCGCCTGGGGCCTGTTCCTCGCCGACGTACACTCCCTCCGCCCCGTAGACCTGCTCCTAGCGTCCGACTGCTTCTACGAGCCGTCACAATTTGAAGAAGTCCTGTCCACTGTAGCGTATCTCGTGGACGGCACTGACGCTAGATTTTTGTGTGCTTACCAGGAACGCAGCGCGGACTGGTCCATTGAAGCTCTGCTCAAGAAGTGGGGGCTGAAGGGTGCATTGCTCGACCTCGACTCGCTCAGTGAGAGCTCCGGCGTGGACTACAGGGCGCTGATCGGCGACAGGTCTTTGCATTTGCTAGAGGTGGTCTCTGCGTAGGGTATGGCCAGCACAGCTCGCGCCGCGCGTCTCTATGTTGGCAACTTGCCATGGACGGTAGGCCATCGTCAGTTGAGAGAATACTTTGCTCAATTTGGTCCCGTTCAGACTGCCAGAGTCATATTTGACCGTTCAACTGGCTTGAGCAAAGGCTACGGCTTCATTGAGTTTGCGAGCCCGTCTGGGGCTGCTGATGCCACTAACAAGCAACACCACACCTTAGAAGGTCTCACCTTATCTGTCCAAGTGCAGAATAATCAGTAAACCTCTGTAGATAGTATTTAGAATGGCAGAAGCACTCAATTATCCTGATTCTGATTTCTCTGATGATGACCAGTCACCACTAGACATATCTTTCAACAAAGCAGCTGACCATGTCCGGAAACTGACTTCTAAGCTTGGTAACAACCAGCTTTTAGAGCTCTATGGTCTATACAAGCAGGGTACGGAAGGGGTCTGCAACACACCCAAGCCAGGTTGGCTAGATGGACGGGGCCGCAGGAAATGGGAGGCATGGAGGGCTCTCGGAGATATGCCGTCTACCGAGGCAAAGGAAAAGTACATTACTTTAGTACAAAAATATGATCCGGAATGTTCAGACTTGATTGACACGCAAAGTAAAGAAGCTTGGGTTACGGTATCGACACTCCAGTACGTTCCCGAACCAGAATTGAAACAAAATGAGCTATCGTTGCTAGACGCAGCTAGAGAGAACTGTGCTGAGCGTGTCACAGAGTTATTATCACAAAACCCAGAGCTCAAGCACGAAAGAAGCGAAGATGGTATGACAGCGTTACATTGGGCGGCCGACCGAGACGCTACAAAAGCGTTAGCAGCCGCTTTAAACGGAGGCTGCTTTATCGATGCTGTAGATGACTGCGGGCAAACAGCATTACACTATGCAGCATTCTGCGGTCATCTAAACTCAACGATTATGTTGGTGGAAGCCGGAGCTTCCTTGGTGAAGGACAGTGAGGAGTGTACTCCGCTGGACTTGGCTACTGATGATGAAGTTAAGAAGGTTCTGCGAGGTGCTAAGTCTTAATGGCATTTAATAGTGTTGCCAGTTTTAGTTTATACAATGGGTAGTTTAAATAAACTTATTATGATTATGATGTGCTGATTTTTATTTGCTTTTGCCCTTCATTTGCGTGGAATTAGTAATCCACAATATTTTTACCCCCTAAAGAGGTTAGGGGATAAAAAATATTCTGTATCCTTCCACAGAACTCAAACTACTTTCATACCAAATTTAATCTAAATCCGTTGAGCTGTTTAACCTTTCGTATGCCGGAATGTGGATCCACGGAATCCCGTTATAATGCCGGAACGTGGATCCACGTACAAACGACCCCACGCGATATTTTGTCGTTTTCCTACAGTTTTTATAGGTATAGATAGATAGAGTCGAGTCGAGAATAGAGCTTACTATAATTCTTATTGAGTGAAGGTATTTTCCAATCATAACCAAGTCATTAATTTTCGTTCACAACTAGGGTTGCCAGGTGTCCGGCCAAATAATTCCTCGTCCGGCCTGTCCGGCTTTTGTCTGACTTACGCTACGCGCCAGTCACGCCAGTGGCACGATTCGAAAGACCAGTGTAGCGTATGCAAAAAAGGCATGTCCGGCTTTTGGGATCAAATGTCCGGCTAAATTAACACTTTCGCAACCAATCAAAATTTTGAACAACACCCCAGAAACCGACAGAACCCGCCAGGTGGGCTACGACATGCAACGCAATGCCGCACGCCGCGTGCCTGGCATCTGAGCAAACATTACGAGTGCCTACCAGGCGGGTTCTCGGTAGTCAAAGTGTTAAGCGCGGAGTCCGGCTTTTTCATTTTTGGGCCTGGTAACCCTATTCACAACTCGTCTGAGCAGGCAGGCAGGAACGCGGATCCGCGTCGGCACACAGCGATATTGTCACTCCAGCATTGCGGCATACCAAAGGTTAAGCGTGAAGAGGTAACGACAGCTTCTTTTGCATTTATAATATGTGATAATCCATTATTGCTTGAAAAATATATTGATCTGTACTAGTCCCCCGCAGCCATCCATAAAGGCCAAAGAATATAATACTCCAAAGGCCCGTTGAATATAAGACTTAGAGCTACATCAGATATGAAACAATAATGAGAGCAACGAAACCCATCTAGTTAGTTTGCTATACTATCCTTGTTCCTAGAACCGGGCGTCTGGCAGCTTTAAATAGGTGGAGGTAAAAGTGACAAACCAGCAAAATTTTACAATCAGAAAATATAGTAATACCAAAATAGGTAAAAAATGCCGTAGTAGTGGTAGTAAGTATAACACTTTATTGTACAAGAGAAATATTTGTACAAAGCAGACTTATCCCTTAAGGGATCTCTCCCGTCAACCTTTGAGCAGTTGAGGGAGAATTAGAACTGTTATTTGTTTGAACTGGTGGTAGTTGTCTCATTTAACATTACAACAAAAAAGAAGCGTATAATTGCGGAAACAAAACTAGGCAACAAACTGAATAGCATTATACGTCTTTTGGCACTACTTTCCCCCAACAAATTATGGCAATGGTATAATATAATTAGTTGTAATCCTTATGATATTGCGTTAAAGCCAGAACTCTAGGATATGTATTCTTGAAGATGGTTTGCATTCTTTGACCTCCACCAATGAACACCTGCCAGATGTCCGAATCTAGAAATAAGCATTGTAAACTAGCTAGTTCCGTACTTCTAACTAGTAGGGGTTCCGTTAGTCTCATTATTGTAAAAATAGGCCAAATATGATCACATGATTTCTGGACGACCCCTAAGGTACATCTTAATCTGAATATCTATACTAATATTATAAATGGGAAAGTGTATGTGTGTTTGTTTGTTTGTTTGTTTGTCCGTCTTTCACGGCAAAACGGGGCGACGAATTGACGTGATTTTTTAAGTGGAGATAGTTGAAGGGATAGAGAGTGACATAGGCTACTTTTTGTCTCTTTCTAACCCCCCACTTCCCTAAAATGGGGGTGGAAGTTTGTACGGAGCATTACGGAGGGCAAAGGGGAACCGTGTTACCCCGAATTTAACGCGAGCGAAGCCTCGGGCAAAAGCTAGTTTTTAACATAAATTCCATCCTCCAGTGCAATGAAAAACCCATTAATTTGTTTAGTTTTTATTCTATCAATCACTTTAGGTAAGAAAGCTACTTAACTAAATCTTTTATTTACACTCACATTGTAAGTCCTCTAAAACGTGTTCAAAAACGGTAGGCAATGACTAGCATTACCACAACCGATTTTACTATGATAAGCTTTTTATCTGTGGCAGTAACGTACTTTTAACTTTACAGGCTCATGTACTGATAGAGTGATACGTTATGAGTTTAAAATTCCGAACATCGAATTTGATAACATAATGTAAATCCTGTGCTCCTTCCTGACCAACGGCACGTGCCCGCGCGACCGCCGGCACAATCGAGTTGGCCATGGCGGTGCAATGGCGGTCATTCTATGGTTTCCGAACACTTCATTTAGAATATATAATATGAGTGTAGATAAAGCAGTGTATGCAACTGTACGTAATTAGGCCTTATTACGTAACAGTTACATAAACTACTATTGCAAGAAAGAGTACGATAATGTAAGAACATGTAAAGCCTGAACAGAAATATATGATCACGCGCCATGTTGCGGAATTTCATTGGAACTAATTTCTTAAACTGGCAATAATTTTATTGACAGTATGTTCATTATGCATGTGTGAGTGCCTGTGATAGGCTGTCAGTGTTACGTGTGGCGGTTTCTTTGAATAATAACAAAGTGTGAAATACTAAATAATAAACGACAAAAATCTCCCAAAATTATTTACAGTCAAGAGCGAAACATTGTAAATAGTGTATATAATAAACTGCTGTAAATAATACGCTCGGGAAATAAAACTATTTAGCTATGAAACATTTTCAAATTAACATTAGACCTGACAGGTTAACAAATCAAGATGTCACCACACCATAGAGAATAATACGCTATATGCTGAACTGTTACCATATAAATGAGAATAACAGCGCCCTCTTGACAATGATTATATAATTCTGGCCAGGCTTTTAACCATACCCTTATCGGGTAAAAGTACCTATTCTCGACACCTCCAATAAGGATAAATTAATTTGAGAAACTAATGGCATCATTGCATAACTTATCATAAATGTGCCCGATGGAAAACAAACAATTTTTCATCATAATCTATATACATAATGTAACAAAAATGCTGTAATTTGGCATAATTGGTACCGTATTCTAATTATGAAAAAGTAAGAAAAAAATTAAGAGTGACCGATCGTTGTGGAGATCCTTGGGAGAGGCTTTTGTCCAGCAGTGGACGTCTTTCGGCTGAAATGATGATGATGATGAAGAAAAAAAATTGTTTGGTATGGAGGGTTGGCCGGCTGCAAGGATGATTAAGACATGGATGGACAATGCCTATACAAAATCGCGTTCCTCGAACCTTCAGGCTATACGTCTGTTTTCGGTACTGAGTGCCACAGCGCCATCTGTTGAGTCTGGAGTCGAGTTATTCTGTCAGCGTTAATCGCCGAACAAAATATTAGAAACTAGAATTTATTTATTTAATCTTAATTGCACAAAATAAGATGCTACAAATGGCGGACGTAATGCCATAAGGCATTCTCTACCAGTCAACTAATGGGCTTAACAGAAAGGTTAAGTATGAATTTAGTGTTTGTGGTGAGCGATAGATGACGCTAGTGCTTTAGCCTGAAATAAGGGAACACGATTTTGTATAGGCATTGTCCATCCATGTCTTAATCATCCTTGGCCGGCTGGTACCACGTGTCTTAAAACATTTTTTTTCGCGTTCCAAAATCCTTTCTCCTATTTTTTCTGTCGCAATACGATGCCAGTTATGTCCTTAAACGGATTACCAGTATTTATGATACACCCTGTATATAAAACAAAGTCGTGTAGTTTACTCCATTTATAACTCAAGAACGGCTGGACCAAATTTAATGATTCATGATTTGTTGGATTTATCTCCATCCTGAATAGCAGAATAACTATTAAAATATTGGAGAAATTAAAAAAAGAAATAGCTCGCGGTACAACTGGTACAAGTTCACCGGGTCAGCTAGTTGCTCATAAAACGTGCAGAGTTATAGAAAAGACTTAGTCCCTAGGGAGTTATCGACATTTTACTAACTTTATTTAAAAATTTTTGGTCTTAAAACTTTTCTTTTCGTGTGATGAAAAACTGTGTAACTCGGGGGATAAGTTGCAAACTCGAGTCGTAAATGCCCTCGGCTTAGAACTCGGGCTTCTATCAGACTTTAGTTCGCAATATGTCTCTTATCCCCCACATTTCACAAACAATGTAAGTACAGTCGCCATCAAATATATCGGAACGGCCAAGGTACTTAAAAATATCTAAACATGCACTTTATCGCCTTGACAATAGAGGCGTTGTTCAGGTATTTGTGACCACCTTGGCCGCTCCGATATATTTGATAGTACAGTACGCGAACAGTTTTGAGCTTCGATAACTCACAAGTGCGATTTTCTTTTTTAGTTAGAGAATATGATATGATTACTTATACGAGGGCTGCCTTTTAACTTGTGTCGTTTGAAATAAGTATAGACAATCTAATATATTATTACCATTTATTGTTTTTCAAAGAATTCGCCGCGATATTTAATATACTTTTGCATGCGTTCAAACCAGTTTTTAAAACATTTATTCCACTCCGAAGTGGGGGTAGTCAAAATGGCCGATTTGTATGCGTCAACAGCTTCTTCGGGTGAGCTGAAACGTTGACCACGAAGACTTTGCTTAATTTTGGGGAACGTAAAAAAATCGTTAGGGCTTAAGTCAGGACTGTAAGGTGGGTGATCTAAAATTTCCACGTTTTGGGTGTTCAAAAACATCTTTGTCTGGCGGGCGGTGTGCGAACTTGCATTGTCATGGTGCAGTATCATACGACGTTCCGAGTTGTTTTTTCGAAATTCGGTGATGACTTGTGGCAAACAAACCGTGGTATACCAGTCGGCGGTAACCGTCTTGCGATCTTCTAGTACAATAGTGGCGACGTGACCACCCTTTGCCACAAACGAAGCAACCATTTTTTTTGAAGTGCTCCGAGAGCGTATGACTTTGGTCGGTTTTGGCTCGTCCTGGAAGACCCAGACAGTTGACTGCTGTTTGGAATCTGGATCGTAAGCATATATCCAAGACTCGTCACCACTAACCATATCATAAACATGTTTTGACTCTCCTCGGCTGAATCGCTTCAGAGTTTTGCGACACCAACTAACACGGGCTGTTTTTTGGTCGTCGCTAAGCAAATGTGGTATCCAACGAGAGATCAACTTTTTTACAACAAGTTCTTCGTGCAGGATTTTTTGGATAGTGGTCCCTGAAATGCCCACGGATGCCTCTATTTCACGGTATGTCACATGACGATCTTCGAGTATTAGATGCCGCACGGCTTCGATATTTTCTTGCGTCATGGCGGTTTTTGGACGACCTTCACGAAGCTTGTCACTGAGGCTAGAGTGCCCACGTTGAAATTCTAAATACCAGCGTTCTACAGTCCTAAGACACGGTGCTGCATCACCAAACACAGATGTGATCTCCTCAAAGCACTGAAGTCGCGATAATCCCCTTTTAAAGTTGTAGAAAATTATCGCACGCAAATTTTCCTTAGACATTTCCATTTTTACAACCGACTTGTCACCTTTGAATAGACGCTGTAATAAAACTATTCGACCAATTTGAAAACATTCTTTTGTTTTCGAATTCTAAATTCAAAAGGATGAAAATGCCATATGTTTTTTTTTAAATAATCGCGGGAGGTTGGCAAACGACACAACTTAAAAGGCAGCCCTCGTAGTAAACAAATATAATGAGTTTTATTTCCTTCCTTCCTCCATCGAGAAGGCATTAAGAAACTGAGTCCCTCGCCCTTTTTGTATTTTTGATTTATATGGCAAGAAGTCATTTATTAAAGAAATAGGTAATAATAATGTATAAAAAATAATAGTAATAATTAGTAATAATACTTATAGTAAATAGTAGTTTTCGACACAAGTGCGAGAAGTGTGTCATTTTGCACGAGTACCGAGGTTACTTGGCCCGAGCCGAGAGGCGAGGGTCAACACTCGGGACGAGTGAAAATGACACTTCTGCACGTGTGTCGAACAACGTTTTTTAATACAAATGGTAGATTGCTTGACAAGGGTCTAAAGTAGGCCATATTACCACCAGGTGGTTATTTTCCCGACCGGAGTGAGGGAAAATTGTTCGAGTGGTAATATGGCTTTTAGACCACAGTAATGCATACAATGTTTCACTTCGATTGCGAGAAAATATCATAAAAATACTTATTATTTACGCACAATAACTAAACTAAGGTGAAATTATGGTATAACTTGACGGTCTTTTAATTTTTTTAACTTCTTTGACATAGATACAAAATATAAATACCGCGAATAAATGCCGCAGACGACGGTATAATTAGCTCTTTAAACAGTTTAAACACACTTTAAAGCGTTTCCCAAAAAATTTGTGAAGTAGGAACTAAAAAACACCTCATGTTTTGAGAAATAAATTGCGTTTCCTGATTGGTCGATTTTAACATTGCTGTATTCTGATTGGTTGATATTAAATACAATGTTTTTTTTAAGGACTTAAATTATTTACACAGTATACGCACCAAAAAAGTATCTAGCGTTCCGATTAACTCCGATATGTGTTGTGATTGGTGGATTTAATATAGTGAAGTGTTCCGATTGGTCAATTTAAAATGTCTTGTTCCCCATCGCGCGTAGTTCAGGTGGGTCATTTATAAGCGGGTCTCGCATAATACTCATTTATTTTAAATTCTGATCTGCAAATCGTGCGTAAAATCAAACTTTACGCACGATTTGCAGATCAGATTACTTTTTAGCACTAGTGCATAAAATCAAACTTTACGCACGATTTGCAGCTACATAAAGTAAACTTTTTGAGCAATTTTATAAAAAAAATATTTTCTAACAGTTTTTGACGTCGCGCTAGCTACTTATATAGATATTTGTTAATAACAACAAGAATAGATTATACAAGATATATTTTCCTTTACCATAATATTGCCTTCAAGTATTTCAACATCATCTGTCATTTTATAACAGTTTGGTCAATAGATTATGTGAGCATAATCGAAAACAATTTGTCAAAATATAAGTGACCTTGAATTTTAAACGCACTACAAATGGCTAAGACGACATATGCTCTTGACAAAACCGTTATAATATGTGAAGTTATGTTGCAATAGTAAAAAGCGATAGCCTGGTGGACAAAAATAAAACTTACATAATCTTTTCTGTGTAGCAAACAAATACATGTATTATACCTAGCGCAATGCTAACAATTGTTAGAAAATATTTTTTATTATTAGTACTTAACGTATTCTAACAGGTCACAAAATAAAATCGGACTTGTGATTTATGTCATTTTTATAGTTTAAAAAGGCGTTCCCGTACTCCACTATGATGGCGACTGTACTATTTCTTCCTCCATATATAAGTGACCCGCCCTGAGGCGACATTCACACTGCTGCGTTTTCCGCATGCGACGCCGGTGCGCGAGCAAGATAGCGCTCTACATGTGTATAGCGCCGTCACGCTTGCACACCGTCGCCGCATGTTCATCGCCTAATACGTAGTAAAAGTTCGTCACTATAACACAGTTTGATAGACGCTTCTCTATCATTAACATTATAACGTGATTTCATTAAAATATGCACTAACACATTGTGATAAGGTCTATGTCTCCTTGGCATCTTTATGCGCGGCGTCGCCAGAGTCGAGTTGCTTGAGTAACCGGAACAGTGCTGCCGCCTCGCGGATGCGGCTGAATTCTACGCAGAACGCTTCCACTTCGATGAACAGCTCCTGATAAAGTAAGTTTTTTTTTTTTTTTAACTAAGAAAATCAGATACATAGTACCTTAAATTTAGTTTTCGCCAAACTGTGAGACAGTTTGTTGGCGTCAGTAAATATTCTTTATACAAGAGACCACCAAAAATACAAGAATAATAAAAATATTTTTTACAATAAACTTAAAATAAGGTAAGGTAGGTAGGCGGTCGCTAAAAAGCGATCTCTCCAAGACAACCTTTGGGTAGCAGGAAATGAAGAGTTAATTAAAAATAACAGGTAGTGCAAAGAATTTAAAGTAAAAAGAGCAAATTACAAATTTCTAAAAAAATATTAAAAACTAACTAAAAATACATAAATAAAACATAAAAATATCATACTTATACATACATATATATAAGTTATTGGCAAATTAAGGTAGAGACAAATAATAGAGTTTCAACTGATTTAAATACATAAATGTTGAGTTCAAACTATACAGGGTGTAACAAAAATGCTGTTGATCCGTTTAAGGGCATAATTATTAATTGGTATAGTATTCTAATTATGAAAAACTAAAAAAAAAATTTACGCGAAAAAGAATTGGTTCTGTATGGAGGATTGGCCAACAGAAACGTTGGGTCTCAAAAAAAAAATTTTTTTTTCGCGTCAAAAAAATTTTTCTCCTATTTTTTCTTGTCCGCAATACGATACCAATAGGCATGGTGAATTTTTTTCATGTATGGTATCAATCGATTCGTTTTGTTGTGAGGATCAAATGTCTATATGGGGCCAATTGCGTTAAAGCAACACAAAAGTCACAAATTAGACTTAAAGTCTGAGATTTGCATTTGTTTCTCGAAACGCTCCTAACAAAATGACGTGCAAAAGTGACGTCGCGATCATATAGTGATCATATATGGAAAAATTATGAAATTGCTATTTTTACAGTGAAATGTTGCGTTTATGTATATGGTTATAATACAATTTATTTAACAGTAATATGTTAAAAATCGAATGGTATCATTGTATTTTTATTTATTTTTTACTTAAAAAAATTGAAAATTTTTGTAATTTTGAAGCATGATATTTTTGAACCATTTCAATAGATTTTGTTAATTTTTACTTTGGATATATTGGTAATTCTGCATCCTATCAACTTAATTTTATTGCATAATTCAACATGTGTCATCATCCCTATTATGAAAAAGAGAAAAAAAAAATTACGCGAAAAAAAATTGGTTCTGTATGGAGGATTGGCCAACAGAAACGTCGGGTCTCAAAAAAAAAATTTTTTTTGGCGTCAATAAATTTTTTCTCCTATTTTTTCTTACCCGCAATACGATACCAATTATGCTCTTAAACGGATCACCAGTGTTTTTGTTACACCCTGTATATCGGCTTTAGCACATCATAGTCATAGTCATTTATTTATAATATTTAAAATATTACATGTCAAATTACAATATTATTACATTGGTACTTATTTATTAATACGTTATTTATTGGTACTTAATTATTAAATTAGATTTTAAAATAAACGTTTTCCTAATGAAATGAAATAAAATGAAATGAAAGCATTTATTTCGGACCACGATACATCCATATTATGTTAGTATAAGAACTTATATCTATCGGAAAGCATAATTATAATTGGCATTGACATGCAATGACATCCAATGCGTAAGGATAGGTCTGTCCACCCTCTCCGCGATCACCTTCAGGAGAGTGTTGGTACTGCTCCGTACGCGCTCACCCAGGGACGGCATGGAAGCCGTCTGTGCTCCGCGCGGCGAACATTCCCGATGCGCTGCGGCGCCAGGGCAGCCCCAACAACCCCCGAAGGCGTTATTGTATTGGACGCGCAGAGCACTGTAGGCTCTTTTGGTGTAGTCACTCCACAGGCTGCACGTGTATAAAGATTGGCAGTACGTTTTAAACAAGGTTATTTTTACCTCAGCAGAACAACGTGCAAACCTGCGGGCCAGCATATTACATCTTACCGACAGTGCTCTGCGCTCCCTCTACATGTCAACATCATCTTTGAGATCTTCAGTCACCCAGTGACCCAAGTATTTGAACCTGGTTACTGTCTGAAGAGGAGAACCACTAAGAAAAATAGGCGGAATGGGATATGTTTTAGTGCCAGACTTGAACAGCAGTACCTCACTCTTCTTCACATTGTAATTCAGGCCATGGGCTACAGCATATCTCTCATATATTTTGAGCAGAATCCTCAGGCCATTGACTGAGGGGCTCAGCAGCACCATATCGTCAGCGTAGCTTATGTTGTTAAAAAAACAGCCATCCACCGAGCAACCGACACCTGCGCTGCTGAGCTCCTCAATCAAGCTGTTGATGTACATGTTAAACAGAGTGGGCGAAGTGAGCCCCCCCTGTCTAACTCCGCACTCCATTTTATAGACCTCAGAGTATCCCCCTGCCCATCGAACTACGTTTGATTGATTGTCATACCAGTATTTAAACATTTTTATGATTTCAGTTGGTAAGCTTGAACTCCTGCTTAACTTATTCCACAACACTTCGTATGAGACCATGTCAAATGCCTTTGACTAATTAGGTAGGTCATAAAACTCTGTGACACTGTAAAAAGTATGGTTTAGTAGCCACCTTTTTAATTTACTCAAAAATACGTAGGTACTACCCCCATTTTTTATTTCCGAAGGGAGTTTCCATCTCCGTCGCAAAACCCGGACCGCGGCACCGCTACACAAACTTACCAAGTTGTCCGTGGAATAGAGCCTAAAACAATAACCCCCTTATTCATAAACGTCTACTAAATTTAAGAGGCCTCTGATGATCGTTTGTCCCTTTCCGTCCAACCTATATGAGGGAAAAGGACAAACGATTATCAGCGATCTCTTAACTTTAGTGGGCGTTTATGAATAAGGGGGTAAGAGAGTCCCACAGCTCTAACGCACATATGTACAATCGCGCTATCTCTGTCACGCCCGGTTCCGCATTCGGTCCGCTAAGCTGCATTCACACATAGCTGGGCATTAACTCGTTAATCCGTTAATCGTTAATTAACGAAGTTAACATTTTGATTAACGGATTAACTTTTAAGTTAACTTTTAAAAATGTTAACGGACACGTTAACTTCCGTTAATATGCAGAAGTCCGTTAATCGTTAATCCAATGCCTACTATTTACCGCACGGCACCGCGGCGCGGCGCGAAAAACAAGTTCAGACAAGTATGAAACGAACGACAAGTGCCAGGCGGCGCGTGGCAGCGAGTGAAACAAAAACAAAACTAGATATATTTTGCCGGCGCGTGCGAGTGAGAAAACTGCGAAGAGATTTTCCATAGGTAAAGACATTTTAACACCAAAACGAGCCTCGCTTTCAGACGAGAACTTCAACATGTTAATGTTCATGTAGGGGAATATGCACCTTAACCTTATGCCCGACGATTAAATTACACATTTGAATTATACAAGTATTTTGTTTTGTTCCTATCCTGTTAACTTCTAGAACCTTAACCAACAGGTTTTATAAGTTCACTAATGCAAAGATATAAAAATGCAATTTTACACATACAGGGTGACTGGTAATTCGTCGTATTCCTTCAAGGGGGTTATTCTACAGCTTATTTGGAGTGATTTAAGTCCAGTCAAGCAGGGGTCAAAACTCATTAGTTTTCAAGTTATTCAAGATTTTAGATTTTTTTAATAAATACCCGCTTTTTGACCTAAAACTAGTATTTTTTTTTAAACTACGTATTTTTCAAATAAAAAAAAAGATTTTCCGAATTGCCAATGAATCACTGATTACGTAAAATAATAAAAAAAGTACAAAACATATCAAAATTTCGCAAATAAAAGCATCTGAAGTTAGAAGTTTTTGTTTTTTTTTTTTCAAATCTTGTTACATTTTAAGGCATAACTAAAAAAAAGTAATAACACTTCGCGTACAAATTACAGAATTTATTTCCTCAGTTCATAAGCTTTCTAAAAAGGCACAATTTATGACATTTTATGCTCATTTTTTACAATTAATAATAATAATACCAGAGCAGGTACAGGACTTAGCGTACTTGACTTTACTTGTTTGTGTCGTTTTAAACTCGCCGAAGGCATACTT
Organism: Pammene aurita; assembly: GCA_947086415.1. Taxonomy (NCBI): domain Eukaryota; kingdom Metazoa; phylum Arthropoda; class Insecta; order Lepidoptera; family Tortricidae; genus Pammene; species Pammene aurita. Next base: position 32,049,607 of record OX352302.1, on the reverse strand, counting down.
TGTCTCCAGTTTCTTATCTTCTGAGACTTTAAGTTGCCCGGGGTGATACTTTGGTAAGTAATTAAGTAGGGGAATAAGAAAAATAGGAAAAATACAGTTTCATTATTAAATAAAATATAATCTTAAAAAGGAAAAATTATAAATCTTGCTCGAACTGTTTGCCCTGCCTGCGTATGCAAGAACGAAGCCTTCTTCGTACTTCAGTGATTGTCACTCGCCTCGAAAGCCCGTCTTTCATCGTCTGTGCAGCTGCTAGGATTTTTTGCCGTAGGTCTTCTACGTCACGTATCGGTCTGTCTTAGACCAACGCCTTCATGTGACCCCATATGTAGAAATTACACGGAGTTAAATCTGGGCTCCTGGCTGGCCAAGGGGTTAGGCCACCTCGACCAATCCATCTTCTTGGGTAGTTTTCATCCATCCACTGCCGCACACCCCGGTAAAAGTGAGCAGGGCAGCCATCGTGCTGATAAATCATGTAAATTTTTGTCGCAAGCGGCACATCTTCCAGTAGCGTCGGTAGCTCTTCCCTCAAAAAAGTTTCATACGCGATGCCGGTTAATCGAGCTGGCATAAAAAAAGGTCCGATTAAATTATCGTGCACGATTCCCATCCACACGTTCAAAGAAAATCTTTGTTGGTGAGTTCCTTCGTTTGATTTCTTTGGGTTTTGACCTTTGGGAGCCCAAAAGTGCAGATTGTGGTAATTTGTTATCCCGTCACGGTCGAAATTAGATTCGTCATTCCACAAAATTCTCTTTAGGTATTCGGGATCTTCGATATCAGCATTAATTAAAAATCTGCAGAAATCCATCCTTCTTGCTGGGTCTCCCTCTTCAATAGCGTGTACTGGAGTGTAATGATACGGATACTGTCGAGCTGAGTGCAGGGTAAACCACACCTTCTACTGAGACATACCGAGCCGGTTAGCCATAATTCTCGTCGAAGTAGTACCGTCTGCCCGGAAAAAGTGCAAGATTTCTTCTTCTTCAGCAGGATCGTATTGTTGAGGTCTTCCAGCATCAGCTTGACGGCGTTTAACTGATCCTGTTTCCCGAATAAGACGGTACGATGAACCAAACACGCTTACGTGAGGTAAACGGCGGTTAGGGTAACGAAGTTGGTACTCCCTTCTAGCTGCAGCGGCGTCACCATCACAGAGTCCGTAACAATAAATGATATCTGCGTATTCTTCAAATTCGTAAGTAGCCATTTGAGAAAAAACTTAGTTATCAATATCGTCCGAATTGGAAAGAAAGTTGAAAGTAACTAACTGATTAATTACTACATGACCTATTTAAACCTGGTTAGTCTCACCCCCACCCCATGAGAAGCATCGCCACCCAATAAAATTAAGATAAGATAAGGAACAGAAGGCGAAAAACCCGCCGTAAGAATTAAAGTGACACAAACAAACTAATTAAAGTAATTTAACTTCATTAGCTCATTAGCTAATGACCCTTAATCAGTTTGTTTGTTTCACCAAAGGCAATCTGCAGTGCCTACTACCTCAAGGAATAAGATAAGATAAGTAACTGGAGACAAAGTATGCCTTCGGCGAGTTTAAAACGACACAAACAAGTAAAGTCAAGTACGCTAAGTCCTGTACCTGCTCTGGTATTATTATTATTAATTGTCAAAAATGAGCATAAAATGTCATAAATTGTACCTTTTAGAAAGCTTATGAACTGAGGAAATAAATTCTGTAATTTGTACGCGAAGTGTTATTACTTTTTTTTTAGTTATGCCTTAAAATCTAACAAGATTTGAAAAAAAAAAACAAAAACTTCTGACTTCAGATGCTTTTATTTGCAAAATTTTGATATGTTTTGTACTTTTTTTATTATTTTACGTAATCAGTGATTCATTGGCTATTCGGAAAATCTTTTTATTTATTTGAAAAATACGTAGTTTAAAAAAAAATACTAGCTTCAGGTCAAAAAGCGGGTATTTATTAAAAAAATCTAAAATCTTGAATAACTTGAAAACCAATGAGTTTTGGCCCCTGCTTGACTGGACTTAAATCACTCCAAATAAGCTGTAGAATAACCCCCTTGAAGGAATACGACGAATTACCAGTCATCCTGTATTAACGGATTAACGATTAACCATAGCTGGGCACCGTTAATCAAATAGTTTACTTCGTTAATCGTTAATCCGCTACAAAAAAAGTTAGCTTCGTTAAACGTTAAAGCGTTACATTTCGGAAGAATTAACGCAAGTTAACGTTAATCGTTAATCCGTTAATACAGGGTGACTGGTAATTCGTCGTATTCCTTCAAGGGGGTTATTCTACAGCTTATTTGGAGAGATTAAAGTCCAGTCAAGCAGGGGTCAAAACTCATTGGTTTTCAAGTTATTCAAGATTTTAGATTTTTTTTATAAATACCCGCTTTTTGACCTGAAGCTAGTATTTTTGACGTGATAACGTCTTTAAAATCGTTTTAGTCGGGTGACATGTTCAGAAACTTGTGTCACACCAAAACCTCACGAGCGCGATCGCAGGTATAACGAGAGAGAGACGGACCGATCTCCCGTCTCATCTCGAGCGCTGCCAGTCATTCCGTGAAACTTGTCACGCGGAATCCTCACGAGCGGTTAGACGTTATCACTTAAACATCTCGATCGTAAACCTACTTTACAAACAACCAATTTTTTTTTTAAACTACGCATTATTCAAATAAATAAAAAGATTTTCCGAATAGCCAATGAATCACTGATTACGTAAAATAATAAAAAAAGTACAAAACATATCAAAATTTTGCAAATAAAAGCATCTGAAGTCGAAAGTTTTTTTTTTTTTTTTTTCAAATCTTGTTACATTTTAAGGCATAACTACAAAAAAAGTAATAACACTTCGCGTACAAATTACAGCATTTATTTCCTCAGTTCATAAGCTTTCTAAAAGGTACAATTTATGACATTTTATGCTCATTTTTGACAATTAATAATAATAATACCAGAGCAGGTACAGGACTTAGCGTACTTGACTTTACTTGTTTGTGTCGTTTTAAACTCGCCGAAGGCATACTTTGTCTCCAGTTTCTTATCTTCTGAGACTTTAAGTTGCCCGGGGTGATACTTTGGTAAGTAATTAAGTAGGGGAATAAGAAAAATAGGAAAAATACAGTTTCATTATTAAATAAAATATAATCTTAAAAAGGAAAAATTGTTTGTGTCGTTTTAAACTCGCCGAAGGCATACTTTGTCTCCAGTTACTTATCTTATCTTATTCCTTGAGGTAGTAGGCACTGCAGATTGCCTTTGGTGAAACAAACAAACTGATTAAGGGTCATTAGCTAATGAGCTAATGAAGTTAAATTACTTTAATTAGTTTGTTTGTGTCACTTTAATTCTTACGGCGGGTTTTTCGCCTTCTGTTCCTTATCTTATCTTAATTTTATTGGGTGGCGATGCTTCTCATGGGGTGGGGGTGAGACTAACCAGGTTTAAATAGGTCATGTAGTAATTAATCAGTTAGTTACTTTCAACTTTCTTTCCAATTCGGACGATATTGATAACTAAGTTTTTTCTCAAATGGCTACTTACGAATTTGAAGAATACGCAGATATCATTTATTGTTACGGACTCTGTGATGGTGACGCCGCTGCAGCTAGAAGGGAGTACCAACTTCGTTACCCTAACCGCCGTTTACCTCACGTAAGCGTGTTTGGTTCATCGTACCGTCTTATTCGGGAAACAGGATCAGTTAAACGCCGTCAAGCTGATGCTGGAAGACCTCAACAATACGATCCTGCTGAAGAAGAAATCTTGCACTTTTTCCGGGCAGACGGTACTACTTCGACGAGAATTATGGCTAACCGGCTCGGTATGTCTCAGTAGAAGGTGTGGTTTACCCTGCACTCAGCTCGACAGTATCCGTATCATTACACTCCAGTACACGCTATTGAAGAGGGACACCCAGCAAGAAGGATGGATTTCTGCAGATTTTTAATTAATGCAGATATCGAAGATCCCGAATACCTAAAGAGAATTTTGTGGAATGACGAATCTAATTTCGACCGTGACGGGATAACAAATTACCACAATCTGCACTTTTGGGCTCCCAAAGGTCAAAACCCAAAGAAATCAAACGAAGGAGCTCACCAACAAAGATTTTCTTTGAACGTGTGGATGGGAATCGTGCACGATAATTTAATCGGACCTTTTTTTATGCCAGCTCGATTAACCGGCATCGCGTATGAAACTTTTTTGAGGGAAGAGCTACCGACGCTACTGGAAGATGTGCCGCTTGCGACAAAAATTAACATGATTTATCAGCACGATGGCTGCCCTGCTCACTTTTACCGGGGTGTGCGGCAGTGGATGGATGAAAACTACCCAAGAAGATGGATTGGTCGAGGTGGCCCAACCCCTTGGCCAGCCAGGAGCCCAGATTTAACTCGGTGTAATTTCTACATATGGGGTCACATGAAGGCGTTGGTCTACGACAGACCGATACGTGACGTAGAAGACCTACGGCAAAAAATCCTAGCAGCTGCACAGACGATGAAAGACGGGCTTTCGAGGCGAGTGACAATCACTGAAGTACGAAGAAGGCTTCGTTCTTGCATACGCAGGCAGGGCAAACAGTTCGAGCAAGATTTATAATTTTTCCTTTTTAAGATTATATTTTATTTAATAATGAAACTGTATTTTTCCTATTTTTCTTATTCCCCTACTTAATTACTTACCAAAGTATCACCCCGGGCAACTTAAAGTCTCAGAAGATAAGAAACTGGAGACAAAGTATGCCTTCGGCGAGTTTAAAACGACACAAACAAGTAAAGTCAAGTACGCTAAGTCCTGTACCTGCTCTGGTATTATTATTATTAATTGTAAAAAATGAGCATAAAATGTCATAAATTGTACCTTTTTAGAAAGCTTATGAACTAAGGAAATAAATTCTGTAATTTGTACGCGAAGTGTTATTACTTTTCTTTAGTTATGCCTTAAAATGTAACAAGATTTGAAAAAAAAAACAAAAACTTCTAACTTCAGATGCTTTTATATGCGAAATTTTGATATGTTTTGTACTTTTTTTATTATTTTACGTAATCAGTGATTCATTGGCAATTCGGAAAATCTTTTTTTTATTTGAAAAATACGTAGTTTAAAAAATAATACTAGTTTTAGGTCAAAAAGCGGGTATTTATTAAAAAAATCTAAAATCTTGAATAACTTGAAAACTAATGAGTTTTGCCCCCTGCTTGACTGGACTTAAATCACTCCAAATAAGCTGTAGAATAACCCCCTTGAAGGAATACGACGAATTACCAGTCACCCTGTATGTGTAAAATTGCATTTTTATATCTTTGCATTAGTGAACTTATAAAACCTGTTGGTTAAGGTTCTAGAAGTTAACAGGATAGGAACAAAACAAAATACTTGTATAATTCAAATGTGTAATTTAATCGTCGGGCATAAGGTTAAGGTGCATATTCCCCTACATGAACATTAACATGTTGAAGTTCTCGTCTGAAAGCGAGGCTCGTTTTGGTGTTAAAATGTCTTTACCTATGGAAAATCTCTTCGCAGTTTTCTCACTCGCACGCGCCGGCAAAATATATCTAGTTTTGTTTTTGTTTCACTCGCTGCCACGCGCCGCCCGGCACTTGTCGTTCGTTTCATACTTGTCTGAACTTGTTTTTCGCGCCGCGCCGCGGTGCCGTGCGGTAAATAGTAGGCATTGGATTAACGATTAACGGACTTCTGCATATTAACGGAAGTTAACGTGTCCGTTAACATTTTTAAAAGTTAACTTAAAAGTTAATCCGTTAATCAAAATGTTAACTTCGTTAATTAACGATTAACGGATTAACGAGTTATGCGATTAACGTTAACTTGCGTTAATTCTTCCGAAATGTAACGCTTTAACGTTTAACGAAGCTAACTTTTTTGTAGCGGATTAACGATTATCGAAGTTAACTATTTGATTAACGGTGCCCAGGTATGCATTCACATCTTGAAATTGGGGGCGGGGGGAGGGGGGGGGGGGGGGTCACTGATGCAGAAAATGGGAGGGGGGACCATGTTCCATGTGACCCCCACCTCGGAGCGCGCTTGTGTGAAACGCGAGAAAGATAATGCACGTTAGAGTAGAGCTGCTGACTCTACTCTGCTGTGCTGCTGAGAGCAGTCAGACTCGCTACACACTGGTTCGACTTCATACAACGGACAACTTTCCGAAAACGGGCAGCGGTGCCACTAAAGGTGATTAGTACAGTACGCGAACTGTTTTGAGCTTCGATAACTCACAAGTGCGATTTTCTTTTTTAGTTAGAGAATATGATATAATTACTTATAGTAAAAAATATTTTCTAACAGTTTTTGACGTCGCGCTAGGTATTATATAGATATTTGTTAATAACTACATGAAAAGGTTATACAAGACGTATTTTCCTTTTCCATACTATTGCATTCAACTATTTCATCATCATCTGTCATTTTATAACAGTTTGGTCAATAGACTATGTGAGCATAATCGAAAACAATTTGTCAAAATATAAGTGACCTTGAATTCTAAACGCACTACAAATGGCTAAGACGACATATGCTCTTGACAAAACCGTAATAAAATGTGAAATTATGTTGCAATAGTAAAAAGCGATACCCTGGTGGAGAAAAATAAAACTTACATAATCTTTTATATGCGTAGCAAACAAATACATGTATTATACCTAGCGCAATGCTAACAATTGTTAGAAAATATTTTTTATTATTAGTACTTAACGTATTCTAACAGGTCACAAAATAACATCGGACTTGTGATTTATGTCATTTTTATAGGTTAAAAAGGCGTTCCCGTACTCCACTAGATATCAGACGGTTCACTTAATGAACGTTCACTCGAGTGAATACTGCCGATGGAAAATATCCAACACCGTTGGATCGGTTCACTAATGAATTCATTCGGCATTTTTGTTTCACTTTTCGTTCAGACGTATCACTTTGAGTGAAAGATGCACAATGAAACAAGAAAATGAAAGAAAAGTGAACCGTCTGATACCTTAAGTCGATTCCGCCCTAGAGATGTGTAAAAGACGTCTAACGTTAACGTTAACTCTAGATTAAATGTGTTCACACCTCGACTTGACATTAATAATCTTGTTCTGTATAAGCTACTGCAGGAACACAAACACCAATCGTACCAGTCGGTTCTTCACGTACCAGTCTCGTATAATCTGTTGTAATGTATGAAAATATATATACGCGACTGTTCACACTAGCCTCAACCTTAACTTTAATAATATTATTCCGTGTAAGCGGAACCCAGGTGCTACCGAAAAACCATCCTCTCTGTTGAAATTTGGATATTTTTTAATCTAGATCGCCTCTCGCAACATCCGGGGAATGTATCGTTTCTCCTTGACGAGGATATGCGGTTTGTCAAATTTAACTGAGTGATTGGGCCTATCCATGACATGCTCACAGACTGCTGACCTTGGTCGACGGTGCTTTACATCGGCTATATTTTCCTTTACTCGAGTAGAGATGCTCCGCTTAGTCTGGCCTACATAAATGTAATGGGATGTAATTTAAGCTCAGTACACGCGATATAATCCGTTTTTAGTTGTTTTATTTCATGAATAACTATCGCGGCAACCGAAGACAATATTATTAATAATCTTGTTCCGTATAAGCGACTGCAGGAACACGCACACCAACCGCACCAGTCGGTTCTGCATGTACCGGTCTCGTATATATGTTGTATTGTATGGAAATATGACACTGAACACTCCTCACCTTAACATTAATAATCTTGTTCCGTATAAGCGACTGCAGGAACACGCACACCAGTCGCACCAGTCGGTTCTGCATGTACCGGTCTCGTATAGTTTGTTGTATTGTATGGAAATATGACACTGAACACTCCTCACCTTAACATTAATAATCTTGTTCCGTATAAGCGACTGCAGGAACACGCACACCAGTCGCACCAGTCGGTTCTGCATGTACCGGTCTCGTATAGTTTGTTGTATTGTATGGAAATATGACACTGAACACTCCTCACCTTAACATTAATAATCTTGTTCCGTATAAGCGACTGCAGGAACACGCACACCAATCGCACCAGTCGGTTCTGCATGTACCGGTCTCGTATAGTTTGTTGTATTGTATTGAAATATGACACTGAACACTCCTCACCTTAACATTAATAATCTTGTTCCGTATAAGCGACTGCAGGAACACGCACACCAATCGCACCAGTCGGTTCTGCATGTACCGGTCTCGTATAGTTTGTTGTATTGTATGGAAATATGACACTGAACACTCCTCACCTTAACATTAATAATCTTGTTCCGTATAAGCGACTGCAGGAACACGCACACCAGCCGCACCAGTCGGTTCTGCATGTACCGGTCTCGTATAGTTTGTTGTATTGTATGGAAATATGACACTGAACACTCCTCACCTTAACATTAATAATCTTGTTCCGTATAAGCGACTGCAGGAACACGCACACCAGTCGCACCAGTCGGTTCTGCATGTACCGGTCTCGTATAGTTTGTTGTATTGTATGGAAATATGACACTGAACACTCCTCACCTTAACATTAATAATCTTGTTCCGTATAAGCGACTGCAGGAACACGCACACCAACCGCACCAGTCGGTTCTGCATGTACCGGTCTCGTATAGTTTGTTGTATTGTATGGAAATATGACACTGAACACTCCTCACCTTAACATTAATAATCTTGTTCCGTATAAGCGACTGCAGGAACACGCACACCAATCGCACCAGTCGGTTCTGCATGTACCGGTCTCGTATAGTTTGTTGTATTGTATTGAAATATGACACTGAACACTCCTCACCTTAACATTAATAATCTTGTTCCGTATAAGCGACTGCAGGAACACGCACACCAGCCGCACCAGTCGGTTCTGCATGTACCGGTCCCGTATAGTTTGTTGTATTGTATTGAAGTATGACACTGAACACTCCTCACCTTAACATTAATAATCTTGTTCCGTATAAGCGACTGCAGGAACACGCACACCAGCCGCACCAGTCGGTTCTGCATGTACCGGTCTCGTATAGTTTGTTGTATTGTATGGAAATATGACACTGAACACTCCTCACCTTAACATTAATAATCTTGTTCCGTATAAGCGACTGCAGGAACACGCACACCAACCGCACCAGTCGGTTCTGCATGTACCGGTCTCGTATAGTTTGTTGTATTGTATGGAAATATGACACTGAACACTCCTCACCTTAACATTAATAATCTTGTTCCGTATAAGCGACTGCAGGAACACGCACACCAATCGCACCAGTCGGTTCTGCATGTACCGGTCTCGTATAGTTTGTTGTATTGTATTGAAATATGACACTGAACACTCCTCACCTTAACATTAATAATCTTGTTCCGTATAAGCGACTGCAGGAACACGCACACCAGCCGCACCAGTCGGTTCTGCATGTACCGGTCCCGTATAGTTTGTTGTATTGTATTGAAGTATGACACTGAACACTCCTCACCTTAACATTAATAATCTTGTTCCGTATAAGCGACTGCAGGAACACGCACACCAGCCGCACCAGTCGGTTCTGCATGTACCGGTCCCGTATAGTTTGTTGTATTGTATTGAAGTATGACACTGAACACTCCTCACCTTAACATTAATAATCTTGTTCCGTATAAGCGACTGCAGGAACACGCACACCAGTCGCACCAGTCGGTTCTGCATGTACCGGTCCCGTATAGTTTGTTGTATTGTATTGAAGTATGACACTGAACACTCCTCACCTTAACATTAATAATCTTGTTCCGTATAAGCGACTGCAGGAACACGCACACCAGCCGCACCAGTCGGTTCTGCATGTACCGGTCCCGTATAGTTTGTTGTATTGTATTGAAGTATGACACTGAACACTCCTCACCTTAACATTAATAATCTTGTTCCGTATAAGCGACTGCAGGAACACGCACACCAGTCGCACCAGTCGGTTCTGCATGTACCGGTCCCGTATAGTTTGTTGTATTGTATTGAAGTATGACACTGAACACTCCTCACCTTAACATTAATAATCTTGTTCCGTATAAGCGACTGCAGGAACACGCACACCAGTCGCACCAGTCGGTTCTGCATGTACCGGTCCCATATAGTTTGTTGTATTGTATTGAAGTATGACACTGAACACTCCTCACCTTAACATTAATAATCTTGTTCCGTATAAGCGACTGCAGGAACACGCACACCAGCCGCACCAGTCGGTTCTGCATGTACCGGTCCCGTATAGTTTGTTGTATTGTATTGAAGTATGACACTGAACACTCCTCACCTTAACATTAATAATCTTGTTCCGTATAAGCGACTGCAGGAACACGCACACCAATCGCACCAGTCGGTTCTGCATGTACCGGTCTCGTATAGTTTGTTGTATTGTATGGAAATATGACACTGAACACTCCTCACCTTAACATTAATAGTCTTGTTCCGTATAAGCGACTGCAGGAACACGCACACCAGTCGCACCAGTCGGTTCTGCATGTACCGGTCTCGTATAGTTTGTTGTATTGTATGGAAATATGACACTGAACACTCCTCACCTTAACATTAATAATCTTGTTCCGTATAAGCGACTGCAGGAACACGCACACCAACCGCACCAGTCGGTTCTGCATGTACCGGTCTCGTATAGTTTGTTGTATTGTATGGAAATATGACACTGAACACTCCTCACCTTAACATTAATAATCTTGTTCCGTATAAGCGACTGCAGGAACACGCACACCAATCGCACCAGTCGGTTCTGCATGTACCGGTCTCGTATAGTTTGTTGTATTGTATGGAAATATGACACTGAACACTCCTCACCTTAACATTAATAATCTTGTTCCGTATAAGCGACTGCAGGAACACGCACACCAACCGCACCAGTCGGTTCTGCATGTACCGGTCTCGTATAGTTTGTTGTATTGTATGGAAATATGACACTGAATACTCCTCACCTTAACATTAATAATCTTGTTCCGTATAAGCGACTGCAGGAACACGCACACCAGTCGCACCAGTCGGTTCTGCATGTACCGGTCTCGTATAGTTTGTTGTATTGTATGGAAATATGACACTGAACACTCCTCACCTTAACATTAATAATCTTGTTCCGTATAAGCGACTGCAGGAACACGCACACCAGTCGCACCAGTCGGTTCTGCATGTACCGGTCTCGTATAGTTTGTTGTATTGTATGGAAATATGACACTGAACACTCCTCACCTTAACATTAATAATCTTGTTCCGTATAAGCGACTGCAGGAACACGCACACCAACCGCACCAGTCGGTTCTGCATGTACCGGTCTCGTATAGTTTGTTGTATTGTATGGAAATATGACACTGAACACTCCTCACCTTAACATTAATAATCTTGTTCCGTATAAGCGACTGCAGGAACACGCACACCAGCCGCACCAGTCGGTTCTGCATGTACCGGTCTCGTATAGTTTGTTGTATTGTATGGAAATATGACACTGAATACTCCTCACCTTAAAATTAATAATCTTGTTCCGTATAAGCGACTGCAGGAACACGCACACCAATCGCACCAGTCGGTTCTGCATGTACCGGTCTCGTATAGTTTGTTGTATTGTATGGAAATATGACACTGAATACTCCTCACCTTAACATTAATAATCTTGTTCCGTATAAGCGACTGCAGGAACACGCACACCAGTCGCACCAGTCGGTTCTGCATGTACCGGTCTCGTATAGTTTGTTGTATTGTATGGAAATATGACACTGAACACTCCTCACCTTAACATTAATAATCTTGTTCCGTATAAGCGACTGCAGGAACACGCACACCAGTCGCACCAGTCGGTTCTGCATGTACCGGTCTCGTATAGTTTGTTGTATTGTATGGAAATATGACACTGAACACTCCTCACCTTAACATTAATAATCTTGTTCCGTATAAGCGACTGCAGGAACACGCACACCAACCGCACCAGTCGGTTCTGCATGTACCGGTCTCGTATAGTTTGTTGTATTGTATGGAAATATGACACTGAACACTCCTCACCTTAACATTAATAATCTTGTTCCGTATAAGCGACTGCAGGAACACGCACACCAATCGCACCAGTCGGTTCTGCATGTACCGGTCTCGTATAGTTTGTTGTATTGTATGGAAATATGACACTGAACACTCCTCACCTTAACATTAATAATCTTGTTCCGTATAAGCGACTGCAGGAACACGCACACTAGTCGCACCAGTCGGTTCTGCATGTACCGGTCTCGTATAGTTTGTTGTATTGTATTGAAATATGACACTGAACACTCCTCACCTTAACATTAATAATCTTGTTCCGTATAAGCGACTGCAGGAACACGCACACCAGTCGCACCAGTCGGTTCTGCATGTACCGGTCTCGTATAGTTTGTTATATTGTATGGAAATATGACACTGAACACTCCTCACCTTAAAATTAATAATCTTGTTCCGTATAAGCGACTGCAGGAACACGCACACCAGCCGCACCAGTCGGTTCTGCATGTACCGGTCTCGTATAGTTTGTTATATTGTATTGAAATATGACACTGAACACTCCTCACCTTAACATTAATAATCTTGTTCCGTATAAGCGACTGCAGGAACACGCACACCAGTCGCACCAGTCGGTTCTGCATGTACCGGTCTCGTATAGTTTGTTATATTGTATGGAAATATGACACTGAACACTCCTCACCTTAACATTAATAATCTTGTTCCGTATAAGCGACTGCAGGAACACGCACACCAGCCGCACCAGTCGGTTCTGCATGTACCGGTCTCGTATAGTTTGTTATATTGTATTGAAATATGACACTGAACACTCCTCACCTTAACATTAATAATCTTGTTCCGTATAAGCGACTGCAGGAACACGCACACCAGTCGCACCAGTCGGTTCTGCATGTACCGGTCTCGTATAGTTTGTTATATTGTATGGAAATATGACACTGAACACTCCTCACCTTAACATTAATAATCTTGTTCCGTATAAGCGACTGCAGGAACACGCACACCAGCCGCACCAGTCGGTTCTGCATGTACCGGTCTCGTATAGTTTGTTATATTGTATTGAAATATGACACTGAACACTCCTCACCTTAACATTAATAATCTTGTTCCGTATAAGCGACTGCAGGAACACGCACACTAGTCGCACCAGTCGGTTCTGCATGTACCGGTCCCGTATGGTCTCACAGGTCGATATGCAGTTGCTTATGTAGAGGTGAACGAACTCGACCGGTAGGTCTACCGAGGTTGTTAACCTGTGAAATTTCGATTATGTTTAAAAATAAACCTTTATATAACGGCCTCCTAGCCTAGTCGGTAGTGACCCTGCCTATGAAGCAGGAGGTCCCGGATTCGAATCCCGGTCAGGGCATTTATCTGAGTTCCTGAGTTATGGGTGTTTTCTATGTATTTAAGTATTTATCTATACCTATCTATTACATATATCGTCGTCTAGTACCCAGAACACAAGCCTTATTGAGCTTACTGTGGGACTAGGTTGATTTGTGTAAGATTGTCCCATAATATTTATTTTATTTATTATTAAACCTTTGGGGCTTGTTTCTTCTGTTTTCGAAACTTGAGCCTAGTTTTTGAAAGTGGTTAGTTAAAACCATTATTGACGTATTCTTCAACTTTCAAGACAGTAATTACAAAAGACATGTGTGTGTGTGTGTGTGTGCGTGTGTGTGTGTGTGTAAAATATTCACAGCCCTCCTCCCCGACCGCGGTTGTCCTCCCCGACCGCCCGCACAATCCAGTTGGCCATGGCGGTGCAATGGCGGTCATTCTAATGGTTTCCAAACACGTCATGTAGGATTTATAATATGTGTTTAGATAAAGCAGTGTATGAAACGTACGTAATTAGGCCTTAATAAACTCGTATGATCTTATTATGAAGCTCGCCTGCAGCCCGTTTCATAAAACCACACTCGTATTTTAAGGACCCTTATTACGTAACAGTTACATAAACTACTATTAAATAAAGCTAATGTTTAGCCTATAAGACAAGGCAAAGCTAAAACATACCACAAAATCAGTCCCATTTTTAAACCGCATAACTAACTTTGTAATTCTATACAAACTATAAAAGATTAAATAGTTACTTTTGTACTTACCTATTGACAACTTCCATAGAATGTAGCGACATCTCCATGTTGACGAGTACACTGAAGTACTCCGTGATCTGTTGCGAGTGGATCAGCTTCAGCAGCACCGAGATGGCCACCATGGGGTTGTTCTCCACCAGTTCTGGTAACTGGAGGTGATCACATTAATACAACCAGATAGGGTAAGAACATAGGAGATCGCGGCGTTTCAACAAATCTTGCTGCTCTGATTTCTATAATAATTTTAAACAAAAAAGAACCGACTTCACTTAGCCTCCACCTTTCCAAAAACAAATGCTCGAGCTGCTGTAAAAAATACTCAAATCACGATAGGTGTGCCTATAATAGTTGAAGAGTTCCCTCGATTTCTCCAGGATCCCATCATCAGATCCTGACCTGGTTACAATGGGACCAACTGTGAAGAATACTCTTTCAAACAAAAAAAGAATTTTCCAAATCGGTCCAGCTGTCTTCGAATAATCGGTGAACATACATTAAAAAAAATTTCATAAACAAAGATCCAGACGGATTGATAATCCCTCCTTCGAAATCTTGAAGTCTAACTAATAGGCACACCTATAGTGATTTGAGTATTTTTTACAGCAGCTCGAGCATTTGCTTTTGGAAATGTGGAGGCTAAGTGAAGTCGGTTCTTTTTTGTTTAAAATTATTTTGCATATTTTTTTAATGTCCGATTCAAAAAATGCTCAAACAAACCTCAATGTTATTTTTACAAATCTCACTACAAAACTAAGTAGCGGCATACAAAAATACACCTTATGTTTAAATTTGATTATGATACGGTTCATAGTTTCCGAGTAAAATGGCTGTGACATACGGACGGACATGACGAAACTATAAGGGTTCCATTTCTGCCATTTTGGCTACGGAACTCTAAAAATGGAGAATTAAAGATGTTTCAAATGTTTGCCTACCTGGTACGGTGTGACTCCTATCTCATACACGAGGCTGGGCTCCTGGTCCAGCCGAGCCAGCAGCCTCTGCTGCTGCGCCACACTCAGGGCACCTCGGAGTGCCATCCGGGTCAGTTCCTTGGCGTCGGAGACTGGACTCTCTTTGCCGTCTTCCGTCTTCTTCTCTTCTGATTTTTCTTTCTTTTCCTCCTGCTGTGTTAAAGTTAAGTTATTGCTTCCCTTTCCAAGCATTATTTGCTTGTATTGTGTACATTACTACATAACATAACATAATAGTACATTACTTACCAAGGACTGTAAAAGAAAGAAAGCCCGAAATCGCAGGTATTTGTAACCCGAGCTGCAGGCGAGGGTTGTAAATATGCTATAGAGGGCTTTCTTTTTTACTGCCCGTGGTGAGTACACAATTTTACGTCTCCACCTGGCCATAATTCGAATTTTACCGTACGCGTAGAGTGCGGTAAAACTCACATTATGGCCAGGTGTGACGTAAATACTCTTTTCTCAAACATGCAATGAAATATTCTCTTTACGTTCCTTATAATAGACTCGGAAGTATCCTTTTTCGGGCGCAGCATCTGGCGGCCTGAAATGGGATTTCATACAACTTTTCAGGCCTAGGACTGCAAAGTAACTTTTTTTTTGTTTCAACGTCCAACCTCATTCAGACAGCGTCAAAGATGGCGGCAGGTTTTACGAACAGCTGATTTTAACTTTTTAATTTTTACTTCATGGTCGTTTTTTAGATTGAATAAAACATTGTCCTTTTGGTTTTTTATTTTATTTCATTGCATGTTTGAGAAAAGCACTATACATGCTTCGGCGTGAAAACGGATTTCCGGCCTCTATCCTACTTGGCCGGAAATCCGTGTTTTCCCGGCCTCTGATGTAATGTACTATTATCTACACTCACATTGTAAGTCCTCTAAAACGTGTTCGAAAACGGTAGGCAATGGTTAGCATTACCACAACCGATTTTACTATGATAAGCTTTTTATCTGTGGCAGTAATTGTAATTTTAACTTTACAAATTCATATATTGATACGTTATGAGTTTTGATAACATAATGTACACCTGCACGCTCCCGCGCGGCCGCCGGCACAATCGAGTTGGCCATGGCGGTGCAATGGCGGCCATTCTATGGTTTCTGAATACGGCATTTAGGATAAATAATATGAGTGTAGATAAAGCAGTGTATGCAACTGTACGTAATTAGGTCTTATTACGTAACAGTTACATAAACTACTAATTACTGCACACCTTGAGGTGTGAAAGATTAAAGAAACAAAGTATACACAAGTTACAAACAGAAAAGTAGAAGTAAAACTATGGGCGGTCTTATCGCTGAAAAGTAATAGGTCAAACGTTAGTAAAGAACTGAGGTACAAAACTTGGGCACTTGGTCACCGATGACCTGCGTGACGACGCGGATATAGAACGCGAGCGTAGGGCACTGGCCGTGAGGCCATGTTGGCACATGATAGCCCGGAGGTTCAGCAGGTGTACAGCGCAGGTTCAAGTAACAATCTTTCGAGCGTACTGTACTTCGCTGTACGCCTGTTGCCTGTGGACGAGGTACAGGCAGCGTACCATGTATGCTATGCGCACGGACGATGAATACTAATGGACGCGGTAATGGGCCGGGAGCGCGTTACATGGTTTATGATCAGATACGCATAAACTTGTCGAAACCTCATGCCGCGCGGTTCAGTCGTCGTTCGACCACGTGTGACGAATTTAGTGCCAATAATTTTTAAGAAAAAAAAACCGACTTCAATGGGGGTAGCCGGTGAAGGATTATTGTAGATAGATGGTGCACTTAGATTCCATACAATGAAATAACTTGCTTAAAAAACGCAGCGGAGAGGACCAATCGCCAAACGTGAACTATGCGTCGTTGAAGAGTTCCGTTCTGATTATCATCAACAGTTCCACTTCATCAAATGTCACTCTTTTGAATGAAAATGCTTGATTTGTTGATAAAAATACAAAAGTCACTTTATGTATGCCTTTAAGATTTGAGGAATTCCCTCGATTCCTCGTGGAACTCATCATCAGAACTTGAGCTTGACGAAAATTGGTCCTGACAATCTAACTTGCTTAACAAACATAGCGAAGAGGAAGAATCGCCAAACATGAACTATGCGTCGTTGAAGAGTTCCGTTCTGTTCATCATCAGCAGTTTTACTTCATCAAATGTCACTCTTTTGAATGAAAATGCTTGATTTGTTGATAAAAATACAAAAGTCACTATGTGTAAGCCCTTAAGATTTGAGGAGTTCCCTCGATTCTTCATGGATCCCATCATCAGAACTTGAGCTGGACGAACATTTATTCTGACAATTAAACTTGCTAAACAAACACAGCGAAGAGGACGAATCGCCAAACGTGAACTATGCGTCGTTGAAGAGTTCCGTTCTGATCATCATCAGCAGTTCTACTTCATCCAATGTCACTGTTTTGAATGAAAATGATGGTTTTGTTGATAAAAATATAAAAATCACTATATGTATGCCTTTAAGATTTGAGGAGTTCCCTCGATTCCTCATGGATCCCATCATCAGAACTGCGTTTTGACAAAAACGGGACCAATCTGTATATATATACTTACAATCAAAAAAAGAATTTTCAAAATCGGTTCAGACATGACGGAGTTATGGAGTAACAAACATAAAAAAAAAAAACAAAAAAAAAAAAAAAAAAAAAACATACACGCCGAATTGAGAACCTCCTCTTTTCAAATCTTGAAGTCGGTTAAAAAACATGTAAAAATGCCGTGTTGTACAATTTTGTCGTGTCGTATACGAAGCAACGAATTAAAAGAGGCCCCTGGAGTAGTTGCTTTCCACCGGTAAGTATAAAAACCGAGTATTTCACATTTTTTCCAAAAATTGTAGGCTTTTATTACGACATTCACCCATTATCTGATGGTACAACAGTATTCACATCAATTGCTCGCTGGCTATTGCTGGCGGTCTCAGGATTACGCGAGTGACGCGCAATGTATTTGGAAATACGAACGTCGCTCGTCAGTCTCGTCACACGATCGGCAGCCACGTTGCTGGGCAACATGGCTGACACGAGGCAATGGTAGTGGTTACGTATTTTCGAGTGTACGCACACATTAACACAGCGAGTGAGAGACTGACATTTCTTTGTGTGTATCACCTCGTGCGTACTTTAATGAGAATGTGTGCGTGTAAATGCCGGCTACGCTGGTTTTGGAACAAACTACGACTGATACCGTCTCCGTATACTCCGTGGCTATGCGTGTACAATATGTACAATGACGCGTTCAGGGTACTGTGGAGGCTGCCTCGGTACTGCAGTGCTATGGGCATGTTCGCCGACGCACATGGACGGGTGCTCGCAGAGGGCGCGCCCGCCACCACACTCTCCTGGCCGTCGTGGCAGAGAGATGGGACAGCGCCCTAATCAGGCACTGGATCTCCCAACACTTAAGTTTAGTTACTAACATAGTTATTTAAGTTCTATTGTAATACTAACACTATATGGATTTCTTTGTCCGAAATAAATGCTTTTTATTTGCTTTTTATTTTTTTATTTTAAAACTGACCTTAGGCTTGGGCAGGTCCTTGGCCTTAGCGGGTCGCAATCCTATGAGTCCGTCCTGTGCCGGGTCGAACATTGGTATATGGGCACCGCGATTTACTAGGTTCTTCCATACCACCTGAAAAAAAAAGATGCTAATATGTACATTTATTTTTTAAGGGAATTTTTATTTTTTATTAGCCCATATTAGTGTCCCACACACACACACACGCATGCGTGCGCACACACACAAACACACACATTCTTCTACCTTGTATTATAAATATATCTTAGTTTACTTTTAACTCTAACTTATCAACCGACTTCAAGATTTCGAAGGAGGTTATCGGGATCTTTTGTTTTCTTTTTGCTATTTTTTTAATGTATGTTCACCGATTATTCGAAGACGGCTGGACCGATTTGGAAAATTATTTTTTTATTTGAAAGAGTTAAAGAGTATAGCCCGTGGCGAGTACACATTTTACGTCTCCACCTGGCCATAATGCGATTTTTACCGTATGCGTAGCGTGCGGTAATACTCACATTATGGCCAGGTGTGACGTAATAGTAGTTTATGTAACTGTTACGTAATAAGGGTCCTTAAAACATGAGTGTGGTTTTATGAAACGAGCCGCAGGTGAGTTTCATAATAAGATCACACGAGTGTTTTAAGGCCTAATTACGTAAAATTGCATACACTGCTTTATCTACACTCATATTATTTATCCTAAATGCCGTATTCCGAAACCATAGAATGGCCGCCATTGCACCGCCATGGCCAACTCGATTGTGCCGGCGGTCGCGCGGGCGCGTGTCGGCGGCCGCGCGGGAGCGTGCAGGTGTACATTATGTTATCAAAACTCATAACACATCAATAGTTGAGCATGTAAAGTTAAAATTACGTTACTGCCACAGATAAAAAGCTTATCATAGTAAAATCGGTTATGGTAATGCCTACCTGCCATTGCCTACCGTTTTTGAACACGTTTTAGAGGACTTACAATGTGAGTGTAGATAAAGATTTTTAATCGAGTTCGATGGGCATACCTCGTCGGAGAAGGGCATCTCGTCGAGCAGGAAGGCGGGCGGCGGGATGGGCCCGCGCGCCTGCAGCGAGCCGTGCAGCGGCAGGTACTCCGGCGCCATCAGCGCCTCGATCAGCTCCTTCATGGCTATCCGGTTCGGCGGGCTGCTGCAACCATACCAAATGGATGGTCAACAACTTGCAATAGGGAAGATGCAGCTATAATATTTACCATTATTTTGTGATAAAAATGTTGAAAAAATGTAAAATAATAGCTCTTGAAACGTTTTTACTTTAGTTTATATTAATTTCAAATAATTATTACGATTTGAAGTAATGTGAAACGGAACGTGTTTTAATCCACCAATCAGCGTCTGGTGACGTCACTCCTGTTATGACAACTAATGGGGTTGGCAACTGTCTATAGGATTTGGCTTAAACGGCTAGCATCCAGGTCAAAAAATGAAAAAAAAACAAGAATTTGACACTGTGTATGAATAAATATGCGAGTGATACACATGAGTGACGTCACAGTAACTGTAGACCCGTTTAGGCGCGAAAATTTAAATTGTCAGTTTGTAACAGCAATTTTGACTATAAATTATAGTATTTTAATTTTTGAATACACTCGTGGTCTATTCTACGTGCCATTCTTTCAAATGAAAGCATAAATGAAAATATTACATCTTGCCTATGGGTCGCTTCCTCTGAAGATATTGTTATCAATGTATTGTTTGACATTGCATGCGACTTTTTACACGCAACTTCGACCACAACAAACTGTCAGCTAGCGACTGCGACGTCCGTGCATATCGATGGCTTTTTTATTTTGAATGTTCGTTTTCCGATAACTTTAGTAAGTGCAACGGGCCAATCTCGACTGCGGTAAAGGAGATCGTCAATTCCGGGCCACCTGATATAAACCGTATACAGCTTTTACTCCAATGTAAAATAAATACTCATTTTATTATTAAAGTAGACAAAATATTACAAAAAAATGAAACGGGAATTAGAAATACTAAATAAATAAACATTATGTTGATTTTTCCGCGATTAAAATACAGCAAGACAAGTCGTTAACGGCCTTATGGCATTGACATAAAGTTTAACTTCACCCTGGCCTGAAACGGGATTGTTTTTTGGTTTGACACTGTCAATGTATACCGTTACATAATCTGCGTTTTGATACTGTTCGGTAAGTTAGAACATTGTAATATTAAAATAGTATCTAAGCCTACGAATACGCAAGTTTAAATTAGAAATCGACTGTATTAAAACGCGTAAAGATTGAAAATGCGTATTTTTGCATTTTTGATCGGAGTTTGAATATTAAAAGTGGGTTTCATAATGGCATAATATCATGCTTCTTCGATAACGAAACGCATCTTTTTTAGGGTTCCGTAGTCAACTAGGAACCCTTATAGTTTCGCCATGTCTGCCCGTCCGTCTGTCCGTCCGCGGATAATCTCAGTGACCGTTAGTACTAGAAAGCTGAAATTTGGTACTAATACTTATGTATATCAATCACGCCAACAAAGTGGTAAAATAAAACGTGGAAAAAAATGTTTTATTAGGGTACCTCTCCCCTATACGTAAAGTGGGGAGTGTTTTTTTTTTCATTTCAACCCTAACGTGTGATATATTGTTGGATAGGTATTTAAAAATGAATAAGGGTTTACTAAAACCATTTTTTGATAATGTAAATATTTTCGGCAATAATCGCTTCAGAAGTAAAAAAAAATGTGTCCCCCCCCTCTAACTTTTGAACCATATGTTTTAAAAATATGAAAAAAATCTCAAAAGTAGAACTTTATAAAACTTTCTAGGAAAATTATTTTGAACTTGATAGGCTGAATAGTTTTTGAAAAAAAAAATACAAAATATTTTCTGAACTAAGTTTGTAATTCAACCGTATAAGCAGGTGTTTATTGTACCTGTAATTTCTACAAAATCACAATGAAATTACGTGCTTTCAAATAAAGTAAAAACGGTGAAAATCGGTTCACGCAATACAGAATTATCCCATAAAAATCATCTTCCATACTTTAAGCTCGCGTGCAATAGTTTACTTAATTTGCCGATAGATGTCGCTGTACGTGGAACGCTCATATGATATCCTACATGGTGGAGTTATTTTAACTCTTAAGTGGGGACACTTACTGTGACGGACGGAAAACTACGGAACCCTACACTCAGGGCCGGCCCGTCCATATAGGCAAACTAGGCGATCGCCTAGGGCACTCGTATTAGGGGGGCGCCAACCGGCGGCATCGAAAAAAAAAACAATTTGTGAAGGCTTTTAGATACACACTTTTCTACAAAAATATTTTTAATTTGGCGACACAGTGCCACCACAAAGACTTATATAATGGGATTGTCAACACTTTAAAACACTTTTGGTTTTTTTTTTCAGAATGCTTTTCTCGCGCCCAGTCTTAAAATTAATAAAGCAACTTAAGCAACATACGTAGAGACATAAAGAGAGACGTTGTACAGAGATTTTAAATACCTAATATTACAATCTTCCTAAAGGCGGTTGAAATTTTGATAGTTTTTGTGTGGTATTGTCATTGTCAATAAAGAATCTGGGGTTACGAATTAAACATACTCGTAATTGCTAAGACAGCATATATACGATTATCTTCAGAATTGGTTAACGTAAAATTAAAAAAATAAAGTGTAGGTAGATAATAAATTCTACTCTCGACTCGATTGTAAACAGACAATTGGTTTTGCGTTATTTCGGTTACACGTTGTATAACACGTTGTAGACAGAAATGTGTCAGTTTTTCAATGTTATTCCTAAATTTAAATTTTGTTTAATTAAGTCCCGAAGTTTTTTTTTTTAAAGTCCTGATCATTTAAAGCCAAAAATAAACTTTTCTGGATTTACCCAGTTTCAGAATTAATTTAATACCAATTAAAAATTAACCATGTATTGTTGTGTTTAGATGTCGCCCTTTTGGGGCTTAAAAAGCGCTGGTAGTCTGGTGGTAATTAAAGACGTTAGACTTTAAATCCAAAGGTCTCGGGTGCAAACCCCGAGTTTTTGGAAACTTATGTACGAAATATCATTTAATAGTCAATTTTCGTTGGAGGAAAACATCGTCAAGAACCCGGATCTAATCCCAATAAGGTATAGGTTCCCTTCTGCGTTGGAAGGTCAGGTGGCAGTCGCATTCGTAAAAACTAGTGCCTTCGCCAATTGATGAGATTAGATTGCCAAATGACCCCAGGTTCCACTGAGCCGTGGCAAAAAGCCGGGACTAATGCGAAGAGGATGATGACTCTTTATATTCATCTCAGGAGAACGCAGAGCTCCTTTAGCAGGGGGCAGGGATTAGGTAGGTACCCAAAAAAAATCCACAGTATTTTTTGTCCATTCACGCTTTCCCCCATAGTGCCAAAGAGCTGAATGAGGACTCAGTGTGTTGACGACGAGGGACCCTCATGTTCCCTTAGCCGTCATCACAGCCGTCGTCATCCTTTTTGTAAAGGGTCGGCAACGCGCATGTGACACCTCTGGAGTTGGGGCGTCCATAGGCTACGGTAGCTGCTTGCCATCAGGTGGACCGTATGTTTTTTTGCCACCGTCGTGGTATAAAAAAAAATAGTGGACGGTGTACGAGCCCAATTTCAAAGAAAAAACGCAAATCGATATACAGTTTAGCCATTTGGCACGCATACTAGAGGTCAAAATATTTTTATTGATCCGCAGTTCTTTAAAAAAATCCTTTAGAACGGGAGGTGCAGTAATTTTTTTTTGTATAGGAAAATATATATTTTTTCCGAAACCTATCGCGTGTGAAAGGGCTTTTTTTTTATTTTTATACCACGATGGTGGCAAACAAGCATACGGCCCGCCTGATGGTAAGCAGTTACCGTAGCCTATGCGTGTAGCGTATGTGTAAGACGATTCTAAAAATATACCACATTACATTTAAGCATTTTTTTAAATAATTAAAACAAAAATAATTTTCAAAACATACCCAGTTTGGGCTCCTCCAGATACGATCAAGCCGAGTTTTTTTTGTACAATATACCCCAAACGATACGTTATATCCTCATATCTAAGCCCAAGAACTATTTTTAAAAAAATATCCTTTTTTTTAATTTTCAAAAAAAAAAAATACCAAATGTTTTTTTTTTCAAAATTGCTTTCTTGGGGTTAGATATGAGGATATCAAGTTTCATTTGTGGTATATTGTACAAAAAAAATTGTATCTGGATTCGAGGAGCCCAAACTTGGTATGTTTTGAAAATCATTTTTGTTGCAATAAAAAAAATGGTTAAAATGTAATGATGTTGTGTTTATTTAGAATCGTCTTTCATATGATATCACACGCGATAGGTTTCTGAAAAAAAAATACTCAGCACTCCCCTCCTAAGGGATTTTTTTTAAAGAACTACTGGTCAAAAAATTTGTTTTGACTTCTAGGATGCGTGTGCGAAGCAGCAGATTCAATGCAGAGAAAACGTCCAGCAAAAAAACGAGTCAAAATAATGCGTCCGAAGAAAAAACACAATCGCATACAAAAATAAAAAATGGGGAAAAACCAGAATGGAACAAAAAATGTTAAGGAAAATAAATTGGGTACTAGTCTACACACTCTTCATTAAAAAATTTCTACTAAGAATTACGTTATATTGTCCCAACCCAAATTCTCTTAAAAGGGCGCCATTTCAGTCTCTTGCCTAGGGCGCCAGGAATGCTCGGGCCGGCGCTGCCTACACTGAGCGTGGCCAGACTCGCTCTTGGCCGGTTTTTTCAATTTTGCAATGTCAGATACTAGTGCTATCGCACTTAACGGTGGTAAACCTTATCCCTTCGCAATAGATGTTAGGAATGTTCAGTTAATAGTATATGATGGTTTGACAGCCGTTTTTGTTTACCGAAATACAGGAACTATAAATACGATCAAAATATGACTTTTTATTATTTCATCATGATTCCCGTTTTGTTTTCAAGTCCGCTTTTGTACATTATCTTTAAAAAATCGGTACTTTTTTTGCATTCATATATAAATCATAGGCAAGCACGCTTTCAAATATTGTCCTTGTCAGATTCAAGTTTTAAATGCATGATTTTTCAATTTACCCATTAGATTTCGCAATATTTTTACCACCATCCTGATCTAGAAATTATGACGATTCTTCAAAGGTAAGAACCAATCCTAAATGGTCCTAAATAATCTGGGCCAGGTCACCTAACAAAAATTGACGATCTCCTTTCAATTAAATCGAATATCTTCTGTATTTTTACATCACTAACTATAGTACGAGGGTTGCTACTTATATATCCGGAAACAAAAAAACAAACAAACGTACACGGCTGAAAATGGATTTATTGTTTTTCAAAGTATTCCCCTTGATGATCTATGCACTTTTGCATTCGCGTGAACCAATTTTTAAAGCACTTCTGCCACTCCGCCTGAGGTACCTCCATAACGTGTTGTTTGAATGCGTCGACAGCATCTTCAGCGGTCGAAAATCGTTGACCGCGTAATTTATTCTTTATATTTGGAAATAAATAAAAATCGTTGGGTGCCAAGTCAGGGCTGTACGGCGGATGACCCGTTAATTCCACATTTTGACCCTCCAAAAATAGAGTTGTTTCGCGTGACGTATGACAGCTGGCATTGTCATGATGAAGAATGATTCTTCGTCGCTGGTTAGTTTTACGAATTTGTTCAAATACTTCCGGTAAGCAAATGGTCGTGTACCACTCTGAATTAACCGTTCTACGGTTTTCTAGTGGCACTGTAGCTACATGGCCATTAATACCGAAGAAGCAGGCCACCATTTGTTTCAATGTACTTTTTGCACGAGTAACTTTCGTAGGGTTCGGCTCATTTTGAAACACCCATACCGTTGATTGTTGCTTCGTTTCGGGATCGTATGCATAGATCCAGGATTCGTCACCTGTATAGATGTTATAAACGGCTTTTGAGTCACCACGGTCATATTTTTTTAACATTTTATTGCACCATTCGACGCGAGCATCTTTTTGCTCTTTTGTTAAGTTGTGGGGTATCCAACGCGAACAAATTTTTTTTACAGCCAAATAATTATGTAATATGCTATTAATGCTGGTCATAGAAATACCCAGAATCGCCTCTATCTCGCGGTACGTAACATGTCGGTCGTCCATTATAAGTTTTCGCACAGCCTCGATATTTTGTTGTACAACGACCGATTTCGGGCGACCTGCCTTAACTTCGTCCGTAAGCATACTACGTCCACGATTGAACTCACTAAACCAGTGATACACAGTAGTTTTAGATGGGGCTTCATCACCAAAAGTTGACGTTAGTTGATCTATGCACTGTTGTTGCGTTAAACCACGCCGAAAATCATAATAAATCATAGCACGAATATTTTCACGAGTGAGTTCCATTCTTGCTGCGAGATGACATTTAAAACCCGTCAAAAACAAAACACGAGCGTTAATAAGAAAGAAAAAATATACCGGCCAGTACTTAAAAAAGTTCAAATTTTACCATGGAGGTCAAATATGCTATTTAAGAAGATTGTAATCCCGGTTTCCGGATATATAAATAGCAGCCCTTGTACCATAAATAGTGCGGCAAGCGCTTGTCCGCTATCCGGACATAGATGGCGCTATAGTTAAAGATAAAACACGAAAGATATTTTCATTTAGTTCAAATTTCCCGCAGTCGAGACGAGATTGTCCCGCTGCACCTTAATGTTTTCCTGATCTTCATGAAATTTATAGCAGAGATAAATATAATCACAGGTCTCCAGGTCATTGGCGTTTACTTTTGTCATAAATACGTATACCACGACGACACAGCGTTAGCGCGATGTAGGAATCGCAGTCGTCGTAACAGAGACACCTAGCGAACGATTGAGCAAACTTACCCATCCGAGAGCGGTATAAGGGCGGGCGCGGACGCCCTTGCCGTAGAGCTGATATCCGCTAGTCGGTCCGCCACAAGCGACTGCAGCGGCGACAGGTCGAACTCGAGGTCTTTGGCGTTCACTTCTGTCATGATCACCTGCTTCGCGGTCTTCTTCATAACCTGAAACGGATGCGTCGTAAGTTTATCAACGACGTCACACAATACGATTCCAATAAACAACATCTTTTTATTCTCTCGTTTATCTTTTTTGTTTAAACACGTTAAATCAGTCAGTCTATAGTAAAAAGTCCCTAAACGTTACCTACGTTTAATAAAGTGCCAAAAAACAAAAGACAATTAGCGCCATAGAGAAATAAGTAAGGACAAAGTGCTCACTTAAGTGTTAACGCCGCCAAGCTTAAGTGGGACTGGGCGGGACACGTATGTCGAATGCATCCAGATCGATGGGCTAAATTGGCGACCGACTGGACCCCACAGGAAGGCCGATGCGGTAGGCCAAAACGGAGATGGCGAGACGATCTGAACTCGTTTTGTGGCGATTGGCGGCAGCGTGCACTGAGTCGTGATGGGTGGCGCAAAACAGGGGAGGCCTTTGCCCAGCAGTGGGACACGAAATAGGCTATTTTAAAAAAAATGCTCACTCCACACAACTGGTTATCAGCCCGAAAGCTTGACTCTAATATGAAGGCTAGACGATGAAGTTTACGAACAATGGATTTATTTTTACACGACTGCCCAAAAAAAGTTTATGGTTTTGGTCATTTGTTGCTAAAAGAATACGTAGGGGAAACTGTTCTGGGGTGCTATGACGGGAAACCTCCTCGATTGCCAGGACTCTTCTCATTCTTTCTTGATCCAGTTGATCCGGGAAGGGAAGGGTTCCTGGACGGTTCATCCTGGGGGCAACGGTAAGCGATCTCTTGGTGAACCTCAAGGATTTCTTACCGGTGCTGCTAATGTTAGGGGGGCTCCTGTGTTGGGGGGTATGGGGCGTTCCGCACAGGGCGAACTCTCATTCAGGGAGAGAAATTCTGAGTGTTGGCTGCGGTGAGGGACAGGAATGTCGCTGTACTGTATAAAACTGCAGCCCCATAACCTGTCTAGGCAGAGGGCCTATGATGACGGACCGGGGGTTAACACCAAGCCGGTGCTGGGGTGGCTGCGTGGACGACCACCTCTTTAAAAAATCGCGAAGACAACCTGAGGGGTTGGAACCCGGGTTTTTTCCACCTCGCTCCCGGCGTGGAGGTTGTCATGAGGAACCAGCGTGTAGTGTCGCCCTGCACTTCCGCCCCGGTGAGGGGACAGCTTCGGCTGTCGCAGCAAGCGGTGTTCGCGGTTGAATGCTTACACGATCCCACGTGTCACTGTCACCATCTCTGCACGACGGGCATACCGTGGATGGTTTAGTTGGTAGTGTCGGCCCTTACCCACGAGTCCACCATACCCGTCCTAGTTCCCCGGCTAGGCGGGACGCCTAAATGCATTCCTCACATAAAAAAAGGGGAAACTGTTCTACCATGGACAGTTTTTTTGTTTTCGATTTTTAGAAAAAAAAGAAAAGCTTGCCTGTACGCCATATGTGCAATTATCTAAATACTGACTATTAGCCGGGTCCACACCAGACGCACCGCCTCGCAAGGAAATTGCCGCACGAAGCAAACGACTATTCCTCGCGCGGCAGCGTGCTCGTATACATTTTTTGTAGGGAAGTTTGCCTCGCGAGGAAAGCCCGAGCCAAATTGCTCGGCAAGATGGCGGCCCTCTGTCAGCTGTTCAAATTGTTCAAAATGGCGTCACATAGTCACATGTGATTACTGCCGTGGTTTTTGTTACGTTTATTTTGCTTTTTAAAGCTATACAAAAGAAACGGCGAAAGTAAAGTAAAAGAGATTTTGGGTGAGCCCATTATATAAATCTAGATCCCAATACGGAAACCGGGTATACAGAGAATTAACAGAAACTAGATTAGAGACTAATATGGGACGCATTGAAAAAGAACAACTACAGTTTTTGTTGTGTTTACAATTAAATACAAAACTAAAAAGGCAAGATACAAAGTTTAGAGAATCGACCACCGTTAGGGAGAAAGTGCTTGTAACATTACGATACTTGAGAACAGGGGACTCTTACAGCAGTCTCTAATATTTATTTCGCATATCAAAACAATCAATATCAAAAATTGTACCAGAAGTGAAATGTGATGCCATCATAGAACATCTAAAGGATTATGTAAAAGTAATAAGTAAACAAATAAAAGTTCATCTAATCAACTTGATTATTGTAATCTCCTGTTGCTCAATGTTTTGCACGGAACAAAATAACCACGCGCACCGCACCAAATAAACAAGTCCAGACCCTCGCGAGGCAAACGACTGAGGCGTCTTTGAGCGTGCCGAAATACCGACACCGAGCCGATCGGCCGCGGCCGAGGCAAACATGCACGCCGCCTCGGCCGAGGCACGTCCACACCAGCCGAGCCGTCTCGCGCGGCAATTTCCTCGCGAGGCTGTGCGCCCGGTGTGGACACGGCTATTAAGCTACATTATTCCACAGTAAAAGAAAGAATACCATTACTGGTTTTGACTGGGTAGGCTGTTAGAAAAAAAAGTGAAATGTGTCCAAGGTACAACACAACACCCCTGATGTACCTTGGACATTCACCGCCATTCTTCCGCCATCTTTTAAAATTTGTACTGTGACTGTGACCTGTGACGGTTCATGAAATACGTATAGTCCAATGACAGACGGATAGAGGATTAAAATATAATAAATGTTTTGGACCCGGGGTATGTCCTTAAACTACGTCCGGACCTGGGTATGTCCTTAAACTACGCCAAAAAGAGAGGTATGGGCACTGCGAATGGCATCTCGCTAAGTGTGGTAGGGCACGTTCAGCGAATGTCATCGCTCAAATCTGGAGCAGAGCCCGACTGGGGAAGTACCTCCACCTTACAGAAAACCACAGCCAAATAGCACTAGACCCTACTCATAGTGTTGTGTTCCTGCTGGTGAGTAAGGTTGCCAAAGAGCTCAAAGAGGACCCAGTGTGTTGACGATGAGGGACCTTCTTGTTCCTTTAGTCGTCAACACAGTGAATCCTCCTTTTTGTAAAGGGTCGGCAACGCGCATGTGACTCCTTTGGAGTTGCAGGCGTCCATAGGTTACGGTAGCTGCTTACCATCAGGCGGGCCGTATGCTTGTTTGCCACCGTCGTGGTATAAAAAAAAAAAAAAAATAAAATAAATAAATAAATAAATATTATATATATAGGTTTACGCGGGCTGTTTTCCGCAACTCGACGACTGTATATTGCGCCTATTTTGCGTTCTGGGTAGCCTATTCGTGCCATCCCAATTCCTCCAGGATGCGTATTATGGTTGTCATTTTATCGCCTATCTCGTCATACGTCACTTTCGCACTTACATACTTGTTAGAACGTGACAGCTATGGTGACAGGTGATAAAAATCCGGCCATATTAGACCAGCAGGAAGCCTAGCAGACCCTTTACGTTGCCGACGACTTCCGGGAGTGCCCTCGGCGAACCAAGATGTTTCGCCCGGTATTCTGCCACCCCCGTACATGTGATGATGACGTGGGCGGCTGTCTCGTCCTCCTCCATGCAGGCTCTGCAGAGGGGACTGTCTGTGACACCTAGAGTGAAAAGATGCTTGTTTAGAAGGGCATGACCAGTTAGTGCTCCGGTAAATAGTCTGAGCTGCGGCCTCTTGAGCTGTATTAGCTTCCGAGACAATCCGGGGGTAGATCGTCGGGAGGGCCTCCTTGGCTTGCCTGCATGTACTTAGGTTAGTCCAATAATGTTGGTGCTCTACCTTGGTGTTATGTAGCAGTGTTCTCCGCAGCCATGCAACAGGTAGAGGTAATATGGGCTCGGGACCTACCACTTCCGTCTCTGAGCCCCCTCTCGCTAAGACATCAGCTGCGTCGTTGCCACGTGAGTTGCTGTGCCCTTTGATCCACTGCAGGGTTATGCTGTTGGTGGTACATATCTCTGTTAGGATTTTGTGGCATTCGTATATGAGACCTGAGGTTATTTTGTGACTCTGCAGGGCTTGTAGAACCGATCGACTGTCGGAGAGTATTCGGATGGGGTATTCCGTTACCTTCCTAGAGACGATTGCGTGAGCAGCCATTATTATGCCCATACACTCCGCCTGGAAAACCGTGTTGTGGGCACCTAATGGTGTAGAGATATGTATGTTTAGGTCCTCTGAGAAAACTCCCGAGCCAGTGCCAGACCTTGTTTTGGACCCGTCTGTGAAGATCCTCAGCTCCCTGGGGTTGAGGCCCTCGTCCGGGTCTTCGTACAGCTGGATTTTGTACTTCTTTTCAAAAACGAACTGCCTAGGTATCGCATCAGTTACCGCCTCTATGAGCGGTTCCTTACTTACGGCCTCGATGAGGATTTCGGTGTGCGGTGTCCTAGGCGCCTTCCAGAGATTTAGCTTCTTTAGCCGTGCCGCCGTAGCCATAGCCTCTTGCTTAACAAAGAGGTGCAGTGGTGGTAGGCCTAACATTACTTCCAGGGCCGCAGTCGGTGTAGTCCTCATGCAGCCCGTGGTTGCCATGCAGGCCAATCTCTGTAGTCGTTGTAGTTTGGCTTCGACCGTAGTTAGCTTGGTGCGTGGCCACCATACTATTGCGCCGAAGCATATGATTGGTCGGATTACTGCCTGGTATAGCCATAGAGTGATCTTGGGGTTTAATCCCCACGTTCTACCTACCATTCTACGACATTGCCAGAAAGCGACCGTCGCTTTATCAATTTTGTTGTTGAGATGGGTGCTCCAGTTTAGTCTGGAGCAATAAATATTATGGGACAATCTTACACAAATCAACCTAGTCTCACAGTAAGCTCAATCAGGCTTGTGTTGTGGGTACTAGGCGACGATATATGTAATATATAACTATGGATAAATACTTAAATACATAGAAAACATCCATAACTCAAGAACAAATATCCGTGATAAACACACAAATAAATGCCCTGACCAGGATTCGAACCCGGGACCTCCTGCTTCGTAGGCAGGGTCACTACCGACTAGGCTAGGAGGTCATTAAATAATAACGCAACCCTAATAGATTATGGGACCTAGAAAGATGTTTATATTCTCTTTATTCATCTTTTTACTTAGGCTAGGTAATTTGTAACATTTTAATTAAAGTAAAATATAGAAATGCATATAAAACACATAAAAACAAACAATGAAAACATTATAAAATAACCTAACCTAGGGTTCAGCCGGCAACGGAGCAAGGCCCAGGCTGCCGACGGTCAGGGCCGCAGAGTGAGGAACCTTCGGACTATGCGCGCCGTGTCCAGGATTACCGCCTTCTGCATCTGACCCTTGATTCAACCACAACCCCGTAGCGAAAGTCTCTCAAGATGTTGAACCATAATAAGAACTAACATTATGAAACTTGCCACAAAAGTGCACACTGCACACAACGTTGGCCTTGGCAAGTGTGTCAATGTCGGAGTGGACTCAATCTGTTTATATAGCGCAGTTTGCCAAGCACGGATATGTAAATGACATGTAACTTTCAACACTTGGGAGCAAACAACAGTTTTAAATGTTACATTCCATTGATTAAATTACTGAGTAGGCATCAGATGTATCGGAGCGGCCAAGGTGGTCAGCAAATTTCGGAACAACGCTTCTATTGCCAAGGCGATAAAGTGCATATTCAGATATTTTGAGTACCTTGGCCGCTGTACTGACTGTACAGTCGCCATCAAATATATCCGAGCGGCCAAGGTGGTCACAAATATCTGAACAACGCTTCTATTGTCAAGGCGATATTTTAATTTGGAAATTTAAGTAGAGGACACAATTCAGGTAAGAAAGTATATCAAACTTGTATGTAGGTCAAATAGTCAGATTTGGACTCATAATCATTCTTTTTTCTTTGGTATTCCTCTTAAACTATAACCTATTGTTGGTTAATCTAACCTTGGTTTGATATGTTTTCTTATAGAACAACGCATTGATATGTGTTTTTAAGTTTTGATGTACTGTTGTTTTGAAAAATAAGTCCCGCCGAGTTTCATGCCGGTCATAATTCTTCTCGGGTCAGATCAGAGGTGTTAAAAAAGAAAAAAAAACATTTATTGCGAATAAACTACAAACAGCACCACATCAATTTAAACTTAAATGCTAAGTACTTGAATCTATCATTTTTTATGACACATGAAAAGAGAATATACTAACGTAGAGAAATGAAACATGCATTAAAATAGGTCACATATTGATGCTGTTGTAGTGGATGCAAAAGGACGCCACTCACCATATGCCCTGGCATGTGGGATGCCACAGCGCTGGTCTTCCGTGGAGCCCAGAGACGGAAGGTAGTGCGAAACAGAAAACATAGAGGACAAACATATACGATAGGTGAAAAAGGAGGAACTCCTAGATAAAGTAATAAATAAATATAAAACTATTCATATGGTACTTATAAAAGATACAGTGTTAGAATAAGAAGAAATAAATATACATATATTATATATTATATTGTCACGTCATATATTAGGTGTTACGACCAAGATCACGGCAATTGAAGACTAAAGAGATATGTCTTAAATTTGCGTATGAAAGTGAACAGAGTTTTCGAGTTTCGTATAGGAGGAGGTATGTTATTCCAGCACTTCGTGGCAGAATAGCGAAAACTACCACGAAATGCTGCTGATTTGCCGTGTCTCGGACAAATAAGACGGATGGCTTCTCTAATTGGCCGTGTGGAGAATGTGAGCCTGTCAAAAAGGTACGGAGGTTGTTGACGACGCACCACACCGAACAGCAATGAAGCAAAATGCAACAAGCGTCGCGCTTCCATTTTTAGCATGCGCTCGCTGTTTAGGTAAGGGGTGACGTGAGTGCGTGGAGGGATAGGAAAACAAAAACGAGCACAAGCATTCTGTATTCGTTGGAGGATTGCCTTGAAGCGAGCGAGTAAACAACCGTTGATTACTGTGTCGACGTAGTTAAGTTTAGATAGAATTAACGTGTCACATAATTTAATTCTAAGGTCCACACTGAGAAAATTACGAACCTGATACAAAACTTCTAGTCTGTAGTAGCAACTTTTAGCGGTATTAAGTACATGCTGTTCGAAGTGCAACTGCTCGTCGAACAGTAGACCAAGATTACGAGTTAACGTGACCCGCTCAAGTGACTGCCCCCCCAGCGTTATTTTAGGGTTTAAACTAATAATTTTGTTAACTTGACCTTTGGTGCCGAGCACTAGAAACTTTGACTTGGTGGGGTTCAGTACTAAGTCACAGTGTCCAGACCGGTCGTCAATACGAGCCAAATCTTGGTTCAACAACTCTATGGCGGTTAATGTTTCCTGCGGGTGGAAAGTTTTGAAAAATTGCAGGTCGTCTGCATACATATGGCAATTACAATTTCGAATGCAGTTCCTTATATCTGCTACATATAGAATAAACAGAACCGGGCCCAAGATCGATCCCTGAGGGACCCCACAATTTACCCAAGTTTTTAAAGAAAAGTCCGATAATCCATATAGAACCGGTGTAGTTTTGTTTTCTCTTTTACTTTGATAAACTATCTGACGTGTAAAAGTGCCCTTGTGGCCTACTTACTGAATAAATGTTTGAGTTTGATAAAGTGCATGGTTCTGATATTTTTGAGTGCCCGGCCGCTTCGATATACTTGATGGCGACTGTACAGCCTTGGAGCGGCTAAGGTGGTCACAAATCGGAACGCCTCTATTGTCAAGGGTCTTGACTGCTTGACTCAAGGTAACTAGTAGTCCGCCTAGAACTGAGAACTTGCTATTTACCTGCAAAGGAATTGACCAGTATAACAAGACCCTTGTGAAGATTTTTTTGTGACTTCTAGCTCCACAACCCCTTGATCGATCATGCTCATACACAAACTCTCAAATCATATGTATCTCTGCTGCAACCCCAACAAATTTCATGAAGATCAGAAAAGCTTTACTAAGTTATCGCGGAACAAATTCTCAAAATCAAAAAGCCATCTAAATGCCGAGACGTCCCAGTAGCCAGAAGTTGTTTGTAAGAACTTGGTTCGCTTACGCTCCGCTCGTTCGATAAAGTGCATGTTCCGATATTTTTGAGTACCTTGGCCGCTCCGATATATCTGATGGCGTTGGCGACTGTACCTAACAGGGATCTGAATTGGACACGGGTATGTCCTTAACTTAAACTACGTCCAAAAGAGAGGTATGGGTACTGCAAATGTCATATCGCTATGTGTGGTAGGGCACAGCACAGCGAATGCCATCTCGCTCAAATCTGGAGAAGAGCCCAACTGGGGAAGTACCTCCACCTTATATAAAACTAAACTAAACTACACTAGACTCAACTCATAGTGTTGTATTCCTGCTGGTGAGTAAGGTTGCCAAAGAACTCAAAGAGGACCCAGTGTGTTGATGATGAGGGACGTCAAGCCAGGCTTGGACTCCAGCAGGTGCAGGAACAGCGGGCGGAACGTGCCCACCTTGTATATGTCGTGCAGGAAGGCTAGGGCGACCACACACTACCCGGGGAAGGACAAGGCTCCGTTGATGATAGGAGACATACTGACAGACACTGTCTATAACTCCCGTTATTCAGGAAAACGTACTATTGCCATCTATCGCGTCACTAACGCACTTGCGCCATTTATCGCGTCACTAACTCACTAGCGCCATCTATCGCGTCACTAACTCACTTGCGCCATTTATCGCGTCACTAACTCACTAGCGCCATCTATCGCATCACTAACTCACTTATTTATTAATTTACTAAGCAGGCAGGCAGTTATGACAACTGACATTGCCTGTATCCAATAGTCATTGCGAATAATAAATAAATAATAAAATAAATCTTACACAATTCAACCTAGTCCCAAACTAAGCAAAGCTTGTACTATGGGTACTAGGCGACGATATACCTACTTATATAGATAAATATATACTTAGGTACATAGAAAACACCCACAACTCAGGAACAAATATTCGTGATAAACACAAATAAATGCCCATACCAGGATTTGAACCCGGGACCTCCTGCTTCGTAGGCAGGGTCACTACCGACTGGGCTAGGAGGCCGTTCGAATATTATCGTAAACGAGTAGATGTATGCATGTCTAATTTATTTTGAACTGGTTCACATTTTATGCCGAAACCACGTCTTTTGGGAGTCACTTGCGCCATCTATCGCGTAACTAACATACTAGCGCCATCTGTCGCGTCACTAACTCACTTGCGCCATCTATCACGTCACTAACGCCTAACGCGCCTGGGGTCCGCTTGGCAACCTAATCCCATGAATTGGCGTTGGCACTAGTTTTTACGAAAATTATGTTTTCCTTCACCGAAAAGCGACTGATATTAATACACGGTGCTCGTGAGCATTGCGAGAGATTTTAACCACGAATTCCTGAAGTCATAAGGAGTAATAAATGTTATATGAATTTAAATCAATTTCGCCAAAAAAAAAAAAAATTTTTTTTGATTTTTTTAATGCTTTTGAACATAAAAACATAAATGTTATTGGTAAAACTGTCGATTAAAATAAATTTGTACATTTTTTTCGTAAAAAATAGTTTACGTAAAGTATTCTTTGGCACTTTGAAATCTGTCAATAAGAATGTCTAGTCTAGACCCTACTAGACTAGACTAGATAAAGGGTGAAATCGCCATCAAAAAAGCGTTTTGCACTGAGTCACAACCAGGGACCGGAAAACCCCTTCATTTGATTAATCGTTTCGATAGGGTAACCCTATTAAAGTCTTACCCTAATGATAGGGTTACCCTATCATTGGGTTACCTTATCGATATGGAAATCATTTTGAATAGGCTTAACCCTTTTCAATGTGGTTTCCGAGTCGAATGGGGTAAAGATAGCTTTAATATTTACCGCTTACCCTATCATAGGGCTACCCTTTTCCTGTCTCTTTTCCACGCAGGCAGGCGGTTCTATCTTTCTCATTTGAACAGGAGAGGTGGCGGCGGAACAAATTGAGTGAATATAAGATTTGCTGTCGTTTATTCATTCTGGAAAAATCACACTCACAGTCCAGTCCTCTGCTCGCGTACACAACTTTAAATTAAATAATTTCTGTTAAAGAAATGTGTTTTACCTTCAGTTTATTTTTGCATAGTTCGCACGTACTGATGAGTTGGGCAATAATTATTTTGAATAAGAATAAAAACACAATTTTTATTCATATTCAAATCGATTTGACACAAACCAATACATTCATCCTCCTAGCGTTTGTCCCGGCTTTTGCCACGGCTGAGTTGAGCCTGTGGTCCGCTTGGCAACCTAATCCCATGAATTGGTGTAGGAATTGGTAGTCGTTTTCAGCTAATTATGGGATATACGATTTTAAGCTCACATGGTCATTCACATTATAAATATTAGTTGAAACGGGGTATTTACCATGTATATTAGCGTTTTTGGGCACCCGATATTTCGGGTGCGAGGTAAATACCCCGTTTCAAATAATATTTATAATTAGGGGATGTAGATTTCGAAAATTATTTCTGTTTTTAATCCAAGAATATAACCAGTTATATACTTTTTACTGAAAAATTATAACGTCTTATAATATGGTATGGTATGGTATGGTATGGTAAGGTATGGTATGGTATGGTAAAGTATGGTATGGTATAGTATGATATGGTAAAGTATGGTATGGTAAAGTATGGTATGGTAAAGTATGGTATGGTAAAGTATGGTATGGTATGGTAAGGTATGGTAAAGTATGGTAAAGTATGGTATGGTATGGTAAAGTATGGTATGGTATGGTAAAGTATGGCATGGTATAGTATGATATGGTATGGTAAAGTATGGTATGGTAAAGTATGGTATGGTAAAGTATGGTATGGTAAGGTATGGTATGGTAAGGTATGGTAAAGTATGGTATGGTATGGTAAAGTATGGTATGGTAAAGTATGGTATGGTAATGTATGGTATGGTAAAGTATGGTATGGTAAAGTATGGTATGGTAAAGTATGGTATGGTATGGTAAAGTATGGTATGGTAAAGTATGGTATGGTAAAGTATGGTATGGTAAGGTATGGTATGGTAAAGTATGGTATGGTAAAGTATGGTATGGCAAAGTATGGTAAGGTATGGTAAAGTATGGTATGGTATGGTAAAGTATGGTATGGTAAAGTATGGTATGGTAAAGTATGGTATGGTAAAGTATGGTATGGTAAAGTATGGTATGGTAAGGTATGGTATGGTAAGGTATGGTATGGTAAGGTATGGTATGGTAAGGTATGGTATGGTAAGGTAAGGTATGGTATGATAAAGTATGGTATGGTAAAGTATGGTATGGTATGGTATGGTATTGTATGGTATGGTATGGTATGGTAAAGTATAGTATGGTAAAGTATGGTATGGTATGGTAAGGTATGGTATGGTAAGGTAAGGTATGGTAAAGTATGGTATGGTATGGTAAAGTATGGTATGGTAAAGCATGGTATGGTAAAGTATGGTATGGTAAAGTATGGTATGGTACGGTAATGTATGGTACGGTAAAGTATGGTAAAGTATGGTATGGTAAAGTATGGTACCATACCATACCATACCATACTTTACCATACCATACTTTACCATACCATACCATACCACACCATAGAATACCATACCATACTTTACCATACCATACCATACTTTACCATACCTTACCATACCATACCTTACCATACCATACCATACCATACTTTACCATACCTTACTTTACCATACCATACTTTACCATACCATACTTTACCATACCAAACCATACCATACTTTACTATAACTTACCATACCATACCTTACCATACCATACCATACCTTATCATACCATACTTTACCATCCCATCCCATACCATACCATTCCATTCCATTCCATACCATACCATACCATACCATACCATACCATTCCATTCCATTCCATTCCATTCCAATCCATTCCATTCCATTCCATTCCATTCCATTCCATTCCATTCCATTCCATTCCATTTGATTCCATGCCATGCCATGCCATGCCATGCCATGCCATGCCATACCATACCATACCATAAAATACCATACCATACCATACCATACCATACCATCAGTACAAGTCGAATGAGCCCAAACAGCATGAGTCTATGATGCGCCAAACCGGAGATCCAGTAGGGATCCCCAGGGTCCAGCATGAGGTCCAGATTTTGATACCGGTACCATCTGCTCATCAGTATAAGTCGAATGAGCCCAAACAGCATGAGTCTATGATGCGCCAAACCCGAGATCCAGTAGGGATCCCCAGGGTCCAGCATGAGCTCCAGCAATACCATACCATACTTTACCATACCATACCATACCATACTTTACCATACCTTACCATACCATACCTTACCATACCATACCATACCATACTTTACCATACCTTACTTTACCATACCATACTTTACCATACCATACTTTACCATACCAAACCATACCATACTTTACCATACCTTACCATACCATACCTTACCATACCATACCATAACTTATCATACCATACTTTACCATCCCATCCCATACCATACCATACCATTCCATTCCATACCATACCATACCATACCATACCATACCATTCCATTCCATTCCATTCCATTCCATTCCATTCCATGCCATGCCATGCCATGCCATGCCATGCCATGCCATGCCATGCCATACCATACCATACCATAAAATACCATACCATACCATACCATACCATACCATACCATCAGTACAAGTCGAATGAGCCCAAACAGCATGAGTCTATGATGCGCCAAACCGGAGATCCAGTAGGGATCCCCAGGGTCCAGCATGAGGTCCAGATTTTGATACCGGTACCATCTGCTCATCAGTACAAGTCGAATGAGCCCAAACAGCATGAGTCTATGATGCGCCAAACCCGAGATCCAGTAGGGATCCCCAGGGTCCAGCATGAGCTCCAGATTTTGATACCGGTACCATCTGCTCATCAGTACAAGTCGAATGAGCCCAAACAGCATGAGGCTATGACGCGCCAAACCCGAGATCCAGTAGGTAGCCCTAGGGTCCAGCATGAGCTCCATCTTGTGATATTGGTCCCGGCTTCCGAACCCGAGATGCAGTTTTAAAATTAATTATTAGTGTAAGACAGGATTAATTTAGTTACACTAACGTTAATCTAATTAACTGTAATTCTTATAAAAATTTCGAGACGTTAGTGTAACTAATAAATAAGTTAATTCTAATTGACGGTTAGTGTAATTGACGACGTCACAAAATCAATGCGAACTAACGTTAGTAAAAATTTATGTTAGTGTAATTGATTAGTTACGGAATTAATCTTCAATCTTATTGATCAATTTTCAATTCTAATTGAAATTAACGGCCAACACTGAAGTCGAGTGTAAAATGGGTTTTATGGACGAGGGTTACATTCTAATTTTCACTTCAATTGCGAGGAAATTATTTATCGGTAATCGTAAAACAATTTCAAGTTGTAACAAAAATATTAAAATGAAAACAAATATGGTTCCCCCCAATTAATTTTGACGTGATAACGTCTTTAAAATCGTTTTAGTCGGGTGACATGTTCAGATACTTGTGTCACACCAAAACCTCACGAGCGCGATCGCAGGTATAACGAGAGAGAGACGGACCGATCTCCCGTCTCATCTCGAGCGCTGCCAGTCATTCCGTGAAACTTGTCACGCGGAATCCTCACGAGCGGAGGCTGGCATAGCGTTCGAGTGAGTGGACCGATCTTCCGTCTCTCTCACTCTAGCGGCATACAAACGAATGGAGATTTTCTCGTGCGGTTAAGTTTTCGTTGAATGTTTAACAGTGAAACAAAATGTGAAGTGCAAGTGAAAATGTTTGTATAAATGTATAAAAGTATGTTTGTATGAATGTATGTATGAAGAAAAATGTATATCATAGTCGAATAAGTAAACTTGTCATTTTACACCCGAAATTTATCATCAAAAGTGTGAATAAAACGATAGATGTAATTTAAAATTTGAAAAAATTGTTATCTTCATTAATTCCTTACTTCCCAAAAACTTATATCACCAATAAGACGTTATCACGTAAACATCTCGATCGTAAACCTACTTTACAAACAACCATTTTTTTTAAATATATTTTTTTGAATTTTCAACTTGTGAATTTAGAAATTTTCTGCCAAGTCATATAAACATTTCGGGGCATTTCTAAACTATTATCAACTCCTATTTTATTTGATTTCATTTATTTAATTATACAAAACACGCAATTCAAATAATTATAGCAAGAATATAATAAAATAACAAGTTTCAGTATTCTACGAAATTTTACTGCTCAATTAAATTGTGCAATATATTTTGACTCTGTTTGGCTGTTGAGCCACATTCTTAATCTTAGAAGAAAATTGTACTTTATACCCTAGAGCTTAAAATGCGATTTTATGTCGTCCACGCACGATTTAAAGTCGAACTTTACGAGCATGAGAAGTGAAAAGAGTATATCTGCCTACCTTGGATTTTAAAACCGATATAACTTTTGCTGGGCATAAGGGAAATTACGCCTTATTGGGATTAGGTCCAGTTTCCACACGATGTTTTCTTACACCGAAAAACCCAGATTACATTCTTATACGCGGAACATTATTTAAAATAAAAAGCATGATTAAATAATTCTGTTAAGAATCAATTATTTTTATAATAAATAAAATTATTTTTTATAATAATAATAATTAAAATGTAATCATTTTCTCGCATATGAATTAGTCCCGACGAAATTATTTTGAATCATTTTAACGGGAATAAAATCAACATAAGTTTATTCTTACGATATTTTTTTCAAATAATGATTTTATTCTTGAGTTGGCCACTGACTGATATTGATCGTTTCATTATATTAGAAGTATCGGTGAACGTCGTCACATTTTGCTGGAGCCATTGAAACAAAGTACTACCTATAACTAGAATAACACAAAATTATATATTTAAACACTTCACAATATGCATTTGATTTTGGTTCCTATAAGCCTGTATCTAAGATTCAATCGACTTGAGCCGTCACGGTCGAATGGAAAAAACAAAAACACCGGCACCACACAACGATCTTTTAGCGCACTAACAAGCAATAATAGCGTCTAGGTCAAAGGCGTAAGTACGAAAACATATGCAAAAAGACTCTTGTTTGTTTGTAGGCTCGCTCGTGCCGCCATACCGGCAGCGCTTAGCTCGTAGGTTGCTCGAATAATAAATAAGCCAAATGTATTGGTCACAGAGTTTAAAATAGCTTAATCGCATTTGAAAAACCCTATCTGATAGGGAAACCATATGCTGGGTTGTAACCACTTACCCGAATTAACTGTATTGATATGGTTAGCGTTTCGTTCGGGAAAGTCAAACGATACGCTTACCGAATTGATAGGGTTTTTAAAAACAACTCTATCAAATACCCAATCTAATACCCCTTTATTGGTTACCGGTTCCGGTCCCTGGTCACAACAAAAATTTTTTTTTTATTCAATTGGTAGTAACTCTGAAACTAGGAGAATTCCAGAAAAGTTTATACGACATTTTAGTCTCCAATTATGATCAGGGATATGCTGTTAAAATCTCTCGCAATGCTCACGAGCACCGTGTATATTATACGGTCCTTGATGTCATCATATGATACTCACATCTCTGACGTTGACAGTGACAAATCCATGCAGCTGTCCGACAAAGAGTCTTTCCTGTGGACTCAGCGGCGTCAAGCCAGGCTTGGACTCCAGCAGGTGCAGGAACAGCGGGCTGAACGGGTTGTCCACCTTGTATATGTCGTGCAGGAGGGCTAGGGCGACCACACGTTGGCCAGGGAGGGACAGGTCTCCACCGGTGACGAGCGATGATAGGAGAAGACATACTGGAAAAAAATTATGGATGAGTTTATGGAAATCAAAAAAATATTTCGTTTTTATCAGTATTTTGTCAATGGCCAGTGACCCTGCCTACAAAGCAGGAGGCCCTGGGTTTGAATCCTGATCAGGCTGTGTGTTTATCAGGGATATTTTTCGTGTCTTATGGACATTTTTTACGCATTTATCTATATCTTTTATATGTGTAATATATTGTCACATAGTGCCCACAACACAAGCCTTATTGAGCTTATAGATAAAATAAAATAAGCCCTTATTACTGATTTTTTTTACAATAACAAAAAACAAATCTCTTAACACATTCAATGCCACCTAGTGCTATGCGCTACGCTCGTAGCCTGTAGCCACGTATTAGTCGTATGTAGCACGTAGTAGCTACGAAGAGAGAACCCGACAGTCGGGTTCTTGGCCCTGAATGTGTTAACATTTAATTTACACTGTAAATAATATTGTTCCTGACATCTGAGACTTTTTTTTCTTATTCTTCAGTCTGCCCATTGGCAGAGGCCTCCCCTAGAATTTGCCATGATTTTCTGTCCTTGGCTATCCTTCTCCACATTGAGCTTACTTTTCCAATAATATTAATTTACGTCACACCTGGCCATAATGCGAGTTTTACCGCTCGCTACGCTTACGGTAAAACTCGCATTATGGCCAGGTGGGGACGTAAAATTGTGTACTCACCACGGGCAGTAAAAAAGAAAGCCCTCTATCGCATATTTACAACCCTCGCCTGCGGCTCGGGTCCCAAATACCTGCGATTTCGGGCTTTCTTTTTTTTACAGCCCTAGGTAAGTAATGTACTATTATTTGTTTATTTATTAGTTTATTCTTACAGGCTCTCATATATTCAGGCTTGCATCTATTGTATAGAAATTACTTTTAGACTCCTGATCCTGACCTTGCACCAAACAGTTTATAATTAAATTATTGTTAGAATGAAACAAGCATAAAGATTATCTTGAGCCAGTCTAAACTAGTCAGCAAACCAATAGTAGTGGCTCCTGGAAACATGGAGGGGGGGAGATGAATAACAAAGTCCAACAGTTCAGTTTGAGTTGCACAGGGTCGTTCCACAACATGTAGGGAGCTTAAAGACCGTGAGCCATCCAGTTGCCTCTCAGACACTGTAACTAAGTGCCATTGCTTTAACTATAAGTAGTCACTGCCAAGAACGAAAATTAGTTGGTCCTTTACAATTGAAAAGTTAAGAAATAATTGTCTAAACTTCTATAACTACGGTAACTGCTTACCATCAAGGGCCATATGTTTACCGTTGTGGTAATTTTTTTTATCTCTGATTAGAAATAGAGCACTTTCAATAGAGTATTTCACTGGAAGTGTTAGATGCCCGAGCCTTTTTAAACTCATCTTATTTAGGTCGCGAATTCAAAGAGTACTTACGATTAAAATGCTCCGTTTTCGGAAACCGTTTTTGTACTTGAGCACATATTGAATCTAAGCTCTGATCCACTGTTTGTTCCGAAAATAAACTGTAAGGTTAAGAAAATCATCATAAATGTGAATGTTTTCCCATTTTTACCAGGTTAGGATTATCTTAAGGTTGTCTACTCACTCTAAAATGTATTTACTATTCTCATTTATTAGCTGCTGCGTCATTATTACAGTCTTTAATGAATAATAGTATTTAATATCTAGTTTAATTTATATATAATTCTTAAAGCTATGACAATAAACATTTCAGATTTCAAGCGACTTAAAGAACATTTTTCAAGAAAAGTTACGTTTCTCACTTCATTTATATGACGCATAAATCATTTAAAATTACAATATATATTAA
Source organism: Pammene aurita (assembly GCA_947086415.1). Classification (NCBI taxonomy): domain Eukaryota; kingdom Metazoa; phylum Arthropoda; class Insecta; order Lepidoptera; family Tortricidae; genus Pammene; species Pammene aurita. The sequence continues at coordinate 32,005,383 of OX352302.1, read as the reverse complement.
CATTATAAGGTTAAAAATTGCCTAGCGGTAATACTGAGGTTAATGAAAAATAACTCAACTTGCATTACTAAATTTCAAATGTCAAAGTGACAAGAGGTCTGGTGACGGTGACATCGACTGACAAACGTAGTGCTGCGCAAAATTACGATTATGTAAAGATTTTATAACAAGATTTTTCGATAAAAAAAATCTTATTAATTTTGTTCGTTTAAAAGCTTAATACATTATTGTATATCCGGACAAAAATTAATGCAAAATATTTTAACATTATGTAATAACTACATCACTAAGCCTCAAATTGTACCTACGAATATTATTATATTGAAAAGCTTTTATAATCTTGCAGTTTGCAAATGGTACTAAATTATCTAACAACACAAGGGTATGTCTTATAATAGCAAAAAAGTATGCTAAAATAAACAATACCATTGTGTGACTTTGAAGATCTATTACTAATTCCTTATGTTTACTTGCCAGCTGCCGGCGCGGGCGTCGAACGCTTTAACTCGCTCAAGGATCATACATTCAAAGTCTATTAAAAGTGAAATAAAATAAATATTTAAAAAACATAGATAGGTATTAAATTATTAATAATATTTTTAATTAGTCAGTGAACCATGGAGATTGGAAATAAAATGCTGTTTTGTGTTTTGTGTTTTTGCGTGTGCATTCAGAATAATTTGTGTTCTAATATTTTATATGAAATTTCTGGTGAGTTTAATTGAATAAAAAAATATATCATTACTTACACTTTTAATATCTTGGTGTTGGCTTAACACCTTTGACACATCTTTAGAAGTAAAGGGCATAAAACATTTATTTTGTACCATATTGTCAGATAAGTATAGGTACAGTGTGATATCATAGAGATTAAAACTTAATTTGCTTAACGTACTCCTGTAATAAAATAAATACATTTTTGCTGCAATAATTTAATAAGCTGTTTTGTGGATAACAAAAATGGTATAAATTAAATATATCATAATGTTCCTCCTAATGTAAGTCTCTTCGATAACTTGAATCCTTAGTTACAGTTTGTAGATTCAGATGTTATGTATTTCCGCTAATATATAATTTTACTCTTTTTAGATGAAGATTATTACAAATTACCAGAATTGTTCGCCTTAGACAACTATGACAAATGCTTATCTCAGAGAGATTCAGTATATTGCGTGGGTACTTTTGAATTACAGGCATCGCAGCCCTCTCAGGTCCTTGACAAATTACAGGTATTAACTTGAATTGTATGTGCCACTATAAGTAGTTATACCTAAAATTTTGTGTAATAATTTACCTACTAATAAATATATATTAAAATATAAACTATATAAATGTAACCTTTTCAGAAACTTACAGACGATACTATTTTTAACTTTAATCACACAAAATTATATCGAGGCGTGTGTTTAGGTAGTATTGGTAAATGTGATATCAATGAAACACTGCCGTTAGAAAAGTCTTTTGAAAACTGCATCGACCAGGAAATTAGTAAAGAATTCAGCCTTCGCGCTCATTTATCAGAATTTGATTATTGCAAACATCGAGAAGACAAAAGAAAGTTCGATTCTATAGACCGATTATTTTTATTGTACATTATTCTAATAGTACTCTTAAACTGCATTGGCACGACTTATGACGTCTACCGCAAGGATGATGGAAGGTCAAAAGGTGAGTGTATAAATGCATTATAAATGCCGGTATTAGAAAAACCATGAGTTCAAATATAAAGTTCAGTGACAATTACTTATAGCCCTTGTCTGCTGCAGAAGTAAACAACTTTAATTGATTAGTATGCCCATATAATTGAGATTTCTATCCTATAATCGGAAGGTTACGAACTAAAGAAATAGGTCAAAGCTAAATTACCTATGTACAGTCGCGTTCTAAAATATAGATGCAATTTATTAGACAAACATATGTGACCACAACCTTATTTGTATGAGTTTTTAAACATATTTTTGTCCAATTAATCACAAACTCAGCTGTTTGATTATTAGGATTTTTAAAATTTAATTCAAGGGGAAGATAGGTGCGACGACGAGTGAAGCGAGGATGAGTGTGTTAGGTTTACTGCGAACTAACGCCAGAACCGACTTAAGATGGTGCGATTTTTTATAACTAATATGTTTTTAAGGTAATCGTTTTCGTATTGTTTGGAGATCCGATTTTGGTATCAGATATATTATTTTGGTGTTGCATATAATTTGCCGGAAAATTTATGTCATATTTTTTGGTAATCTTTTGATATTATTTGGTGGTGCAATTTTGGTGGCAGATCTATTATTCCAGTGGCCAATATTATTAATTTGGTCAATATTTTCATGTTTATTTTATGGTCGGTTATATCAAAAAATTACAACCATTTCCTTTAAATTGATTTATTTTTGAATTATCTTAATTAATCATTTCAGGTAATTCGTGGCTTATGGCATTCTCCTTGCGAAAAAACTGGAACAAGCTAACAAATATAGTGGGTTCATCAGGAGAAACATTTATGTGCTTTCACGGAATGAGGTAATATAAATAACGTAATAACGTACTAAGGTAAAGATAACCGTAAACTTAGATCAAAAGTCTGAAGTCCCCATCAAAATCTTTTTTTCAGGGCTATTTTAACAGTATTAGTACATTTTGCACACACGATAATGGGTCTTATTATTGGGTTTGTCCCAAACCCAAGATTTTTAGAAATGGTAAGTCTTCGTTGCGTTCGTGTCATACACTATTAATTAATATACTAACACTATTCCATATAATTAAATCAAACACTAACCAATTCATACAGTGAAAAATGAATTTATATCAGCTATCTAAAATATAACGCAATCTATCGGCTATTTCATGTCATCCTATTTATTGTATTATTTATTCATTTCGATAGTTACCAAGTATATTTTCTATTTTTAGGTCGGTGGTAGACCTGAGTTTGCAATATTCTTGAATGGCACTGTCGTAATTCAAACTTTTATCGTAATTACCAGTTTTTTAAGAACTGTTAAAACGTTCTGGCAGGCTGATCTTGGAAAATTAACCTACAGTGGTATTTTCGGGGCTATTAGCGAAAGATATATAAGGTAAATTGATTTTTTTTATAACTAGTAAAGCTATTGACCATATGATTACAATAATAACCCAGAAAAAGTTAAGGACATTGAAACAGAGACGACTAAGTCCTCAATTTTGGTAAGTACTGGCCAAAGTATTACATATATTTAGCAAAAATGTTTTTAAAATTTAGTAATATTTTTAATTAATTACGTATATGACAGTCCATTTTAAGAATAAAATTGGTCTTCGAAATATCAATTTCTTGCCTGCTCCCATTACTTGGGGTCAACGGTCAGCACTCCCCGTTCGTAGACGCCAGGACCTTCTTTCTTGGGTTGTCTGTGTGCTTAGCTGTGTCCGTTTCATTTTATTGTTAACGGTCGCCAACGACGTGGCAGATGGATAATCGGATATCCTCCTCCCGTTTTATTGTCTGATATAAACAGTGCTTTTATCAAAGGGTATTCCTAATCTGAACTCATCACTTGTCTGAACCGTGCCCATTTAAATTTAACAAAAATATGGTTAACCTAATTTAAAATGTCCATTCATTATTTTCCAGAATAAGTCCTTCTTTCATAACTGCGGTTGGTCTATCAGCCACGCTCGTGCCCTACTTAAGCGACGGACCACTGTGGAAGAAACACGTTGAAGGTGAAGCAGAAATTTGTCGTAGCACTTTTTGGCGCCAACTGTTCCTTGTACAGAACCTCTATCCCCCCAGCTGCCATCCCCAGGCATGGTAAATTGATTATGCTGTTTTCATATGTTCTGAATTAATTTTTAGTGAGTTATTTAATGAGCATATACATTATTTTTCTCAACAGGTATTTGGCAGTGGATTTTCAAGTTTATCTTATAACAACTATAATTACCGCATATATTGTCCGAAGAAAAGATGAGATTTCAAAAATACTAATACGATTACTTATGGCATCGTTGGCTTTATTATTTACTATTGTTTACTTCCTGGAGCTGAAGCCAAGTTTGCAAATAATGAAACCAGAGTAAGTATGTAAATATGAAGTGTAAATATTTGAACAAATAATAAGATACGCAACATATTTTTACCATGTAACACTAGCTTTACCCATGTGTATTTATTAGCAGTTTGTACAGATATTTCATTAAGAACTACAACTAAATAAATAAAAATATCAATGCATATATTTTTAGGAGCAGCATTAGGTAAAAAGAACCTAAGCCTAATCCTAGAAAATCTTGTACTGTGAGGTTTAGGTGATGTTATCTTATATATCTTACTTACATGTAAAGATAAATAAATACATAAAAAATCCATAACTCATGGTCAAATAAATGCCTTTACCGGGATATAAACCCAGGACCTCCAGCTTCGTATACTAGGTCTATAACCTACTTACTGGCCTACGGAGGTAGGGTCTACCTACCTATCTACTTAGTGAATTCAGTCTTCAATATCCCATCAAAAACATAAACATGAAATGAGAGCCAAGTTCAATATACATATTATATATGCCTTGGTTGTTTACTTCAACGACAAAAGAAGTGAGATCTAAATGGGTGCCAAGTTCAATGATCAGTCCTGAAATTTGTTTATAAAAACATAAAAAATTATAACAACTCAAAGTATAATTTCTTCTTAAAACTTACGATAATATATTAAAGCCTAAGGTTTGACTTATCCAGTTCTCACGTGATAAAAATGACGGTTTTTGGACGTTAATATCTGAATAACCGTTTGAGTTGTGTTTATGAAATTTGGAGAACATATGTATCTCGCAAGTTTCAATATATGAGCCAAATTTGACATGTTTATGTGAAATAGTTTTTGAGTTATGACTGGGTAAAAAGTGGCTCCAAATGGTTCGTGTAATATTACACAGTGTGCTGCTCGCCAGTTCTGTTAAACTTGAACTTGGCTTGACACGCTACCGCATGTCTAGATGTTATTGGTTAAACAGTGTGGTCATATAAATACATTTTTGTACTATGTACTTTTATGTAAAACTTTTGAACAACAATAGCGTTGCGACAAAAAATCCATTGTTATAGCAGTAGCCTTAACATTAACACAAGACAAGAGGCACTTGAATTGATTACAAACTATTATCAATCTTAGGTTTGCTGTCTTCATGACTTGGTCTTTTTATTCTCTTTTAAGGTGGCTAAACTTATCAGCATGATGTTAATGTTCGATGTAGTCTCTCTCCCTTACTATGTGATAGAGGAAGAAATCTTGTATAAAATGCACACCAAAGGTGCTTTTAAACTATCTACCTTTCTATTTGCTAGGAACCTTCTAAATACCTTCAAGTTTGAAAAATCTTTTCACCTGCTGTACCAGTCGCTGTGGGGTAACTTACCTTCAGCCATCATCGGTATACTGACTGCATGCCTTTACATGCATGTAAAATCTTCAAAGTATGATCTGAAGAAAAATAAGGTAGGCTTATGGTTAAGGTACTCGTAGCGTAAAACATAGCATTAAAGTATGGTAGTATTGGCAGTGTTGGTAGTTTATCTTTTAAAAATATTTATGGCCGGTTACTCACGTAATTTAAGTCGATTTTTGCTCAATTTTTTTAGCAAAAATCGACTTTATTATAAATATTTTAATATGTTAGAGTCTCACGAAAGTTTTATATTCAAAATTTATTTTTTAATTTACGTCTAAGTGTTTTACTATTTTTTTACAACTCTTTAAATAGTTCTCTATGATTTTTGAGTTAAGGTTATTAAAATGTTACCTAAAAATATGTATTACAAATTACGGCTTTTTCTATAACCTACTTTTTTATTCTTTAAATGTATATATATATATATATATATCTATATATATATATGAGTTTTCCAATATAATCGCTAACAGCTACTTTTTTTTCAGTTATTCGTCATTGTATTTAAATTATCAATACCAACAGCGTTAGCATATGCTTTTTTGGGTATTTTTTTTAACTTTACTATGTCATCACATTTGACCGTGTCTCTTTACGCCACTATCGATAAACCTGCGTATGCCGTCATCATGGGGATTTTTATTTTGGGATGCATTTTTAAGATTGACGGTGAGATTTATTTTTACTTTTGTCTTACTCATATTAAATAGCAAAAAAGTATTTAGTATTAAGTATTTAGTTTATTTAATATTTTGGTACATGACATATTTTTTTTTTAATACAATAAATAAATAAAAATAAATAAATATTTTGGGACAATCTTACACAAATCAAACTAGTCCCAAACTAAGCAAAGCTTGTACTATGGGTACTAGGCGACGATATACATACTTATATAGATAAATATATACTTAGATACATAGGAAACACCCATAACTCAGGAACAAATATTCGTGATAAACACACAAATAAATGCCCTTACCAGGATTTGAACCCGGGACCTCCTGATTCGTAGGCAGGGTCACTATCACTACCGACTGGGCTAGGAGGCCGTTAAATATATACAATATTAAATAATAGAATAATAATATAAACACATTATTCTTATTTAGGTAAATACTTTATTTAACTAACTATATTTACATCACATTAATAAATAACTCAAAATACACTTTTCCCATAACGCCAGAAACGAATATATACCTCATTAGTCTCATTATTACCTACAAATCGCACAACCACCTGCTCATCCAAGTGAAGCATATATTTTGATTATATCGCGACTAATTGATTTTACATCGTCCCATTGAGACATTACATGTCTCAACTTTGTGTCTAATAGTATGTTACTGCAGTTTTAGTATTCTAGACACGTGCGTAGTCCTCACGCAAGTTACATCCCAAAAAGGCTCTGGCCGAGGTTCAAAAATAGTTCAAGCACGAGGTCATATTAATCGTAGATTTAATCTGACATGTCATAATAACTACGTGACTCCATGATTTATAATTCATAAATCATAGATACTTTTGAAAGAAAGAAAATAAATCACGCTTTATTTATTAAATCTAATTAGAACGCAAATAATGGAACGTCTAATTGTAACTTATGTCTAATTAATGTATCTAGTCGACTACAAAAAAAAATCCAGATTTTCACCTTATTGCGTTATAATAAGGTCCAAAAGAGGATACCATCTTTTTGTCGTCGACTGCACGTTTATATTTTTATGTGATATGTACCTATAACACATGTGTAAATTAACTTTCTTAATTTTGTGCTCTAGCCAATTTTTGATTTTGAATAACAGGATAAGAGCCATCAAGTTAAACGTGTACAATAAATGTATGTGCGTCCTCGGGTGCCAAACCTACTTGTATACGAACATGCCAACAATGTAACCGGAGATTTTTTAGTTAAATTTAGTCAGAATGTTTAACATAAAGGAGATCGTCAATTCTGGGCCACCTGATATAAACCGTATACAGCTTTTACTCCAATGTAAAATAAATACTCATTTTATTATTAAAGTAGACTAAATATTACAAAAAAATGGAACGGGAATTAGAAATACTAAATAAATAAATATTATGTTGATCTTTCCGCGATTATAATACAGCAAGACAAGTCTTTAACGTCCTTATGGCATTGATATAAAGTTTAACTTCACCTGGACTGAAACGGGTTTGTTTTTTGGTTTGACACTGTCAATGTCTACCGTTACATAATCTGCGTTTTGATACTGTTCGGCAAGTTAGAACATTGTAATAATAAAATAATATCTAAGCCTACGAATACGGAAGTTTAAATTAGAAATCGACTGTAATAAAACGCCTAAAGATTGAAAATGCGTATTTTTGCATTTTTGATCGGAGTTTGAATATTAAAAGTGGGTTTCATAATGGCATAAAATCATGCTCCTTCGATAACGAAACGCATCTTGTTTTCAATTTTACAATGGTATCGCACTTAACGGTGGTAAACCTTATCCCTTCGCAATAGGTGTTAGGAATGTTCAGTTAATAGTATCAACGATAGTTTGACAGCCGTCTTTGTTTACCGAAATACAGGAACTACAAATACGATCAAAATATACTTTTTATTATTTCATCATGATTCCCGTTTTGTTTTTAATTCCGCTTTTGTACATTTTCTTTAAAAAACCGGTACTTTTTTTACATTAATATATAAATCATAGGCATGCACGCTTTCAAATATTGTCCTTGTCAGATTAAAGATTTAAATGCATGATTTTTCAATTATCCCATTAGATCTCGTATTTTTTTTACCACCGTCCTGATCTAGAAATTATGACGATTTTTTAAAGGTAAGAATCATTCCTAAACGGTCCTAAATAATCTGGCCCTGATCACCTAACAAAATTGACGATCTCCTTTCTCTCTTCATTTAAGTAAAAAAATTTAGAAAATTAGAAATTTTACTTAAATGCTACCTACTTGTTGTTTAAAAAAAAGTAATAATTATTTACGAAATTAACATCCGAATACTAAATAAGCAATAATATTACCTTTTAATTCAATAATATAAAAAATCCATACTAATATTATAAATGGGAAAGTGTATGTGTGTGTTTGTTTGTTTGTCCGTCTTTCACGGCAAAACGGGGCGACGAAATAACGTGATTTTTTAAGTGGAGATAGTTGAAGGGATGGAGAGTGACATAGGCTACTTTTTGTCTCTTTCTAACCCCCACTTCCCTAAAATGGGCGGTGGAAGTTTGTATGGTTTGTTACCCCAAATTTAACGCGTGCGAAGCCGGTGGCAAAAGCTAATATTTTAATAAATCGCAGTGTGTACGGAACAGCTAAAGCTATTAATACAGATCACGAGAAAAATTAAACATTTTTTTTTTTCAGGCATATGTCGCAGCGTTATAGAATGGCAAGGATGGGTAGTGTTAAGTCGACTATCTCTCTCTGCTCTGCTAATGCACATCATAGTTAACAAGGTGCTAGTTGCAAATCGATTGTATCCTCTTAACGCGTCTCTACCAAATGTAGTAAGTATTTATTTTCATATATTTAATTTATGTTGCTTTTCGAGAAAAATAAATTGCATAGTAGGTTAAGTAGGTACTAAAAAAATACGTGTGTGTAGTGGAACACTCGGTTATGTTATTTAATTTCATAACACGGAGTTATATTATTTAATTTTATTAAATATTACTTTTTTTGTAATTATTGTATTTTTGTAATTTATTGTTTTTTTTTTAATTTTTATCATTTTGACTTTCTTGTGATTTGTTTCCATTGGTCTCGATCCGTAGGCCTCGCCGCTTGATGGAGTTTGCCTGAGGTAGCATTCTTAATTTCGTCAGACTCAGACCATCTGGTTGCCGGGGTTCCTTAGGTCTTTCGCATTCCTCTTTTCTGACTAGGATATTTTTTTATAGGCTTTAATCACCTCTACGCATATTTAACATGAAAGTAGGAAAGCAACCGATGTTAGCAGATGGTGGATAAACGTGTTTTGATGCCAAACTGTGAGAGAATTAACACATTTGTGCGCGGTGCTTCCAGGGTGTCCTAAGCATTGGCCTCCAGCACCACATTTCGAACGCGTCTATCCTTTGTCTCTCTCTGGATAGTATTGTCCATTTTACTGCTCCGTACTTAAAAATTGGTAAGACCAATGCTCTTACTAGGCGTGCTTTAGTGTAGAAGCTGATGGCAAGGTGTTTCCAGCTGATTTGGAGGCGGGTCATTGCATCTTCCGCCATGGCGATTCGGCGTTTGATCTCTGGGACACAACTTCTATCTCCGTTTATTTGTGAACCCGTCACCTTATCTATGCCTTGAATATGTTGAGCGTCTGTCAGCTTGCCTGCCACCATTAGTTTGGTCTTCTGCCTGACTACTGCCAGCCCTAGCTTGTTGCTTTCTACATCTTGTCTATCGAAATCAGCTTCATGTCATCGATATTTGTGGTGACTAGAAGTATCATCAGCGTAAGGCAAGTTGGAGATACATTTGCCGCCGACCTTGAACCTTTCCTGCACTCTTCTAGGGTTTTCCTTGTAAAATATCTTCTTCTTCTTCTTGGTCGCATCCATCATGACTGATGATCGTGGCTTGTGGGTTTTGTTCGGGCACGAACACGCTCTCGCCATCGATTCCGGTCCATCGCTTAAACAAACACATCGCTAAAACATACCCATGTTGATTTTCAGACCTTGTCACCCATTACCATCTTTAAGGGGTTGAATTCTTAAACAACCTGAAACACGGGTTTACTCATTTATCTGTAGAAATACTCCTGTAAAGTTTCAATTAAAATAGTCGAACTAATCTTGTTTCCTCATACAAATTTTGGACCCCATTTCACCCCTTTCGAAGGTGGATTTTGAAAAATACTTTGCACCCCTAAATTTTATAAGGAACCGACGTGCCATATTTGGAAACTCTAGAGCCAGCGGTTTGGACTGTGCATTCATATGTCAGTCAGTCAGTCAGTCAGTGAGTTAGTCAGTATCTTATTTTATATATTTAGATAATAGTGACATAATCAAGTTTTAGAAATCTCGTACTCGTAAAGTGTGGCCTTTTGTGTACATTGCCATCATTTAAAACTAGTTTGTAGGTTATTTATTATGTATTTATGTTGCGATTCTCTAATAAAATAACTAATTCTTTCATTGTAGAATTAACAACATATAATATAAAAATATTATATTCTGCATTCTTAAATATTTTTTTTCAGATAGCGGATGGAGTTAGCGTATCAGTCCTTACCTTCATATTTTCTGTACCATTATGCCTGATGGTGGAATACCCATTCATTGAATTGTACAAAGAAGCTACAGAACAAAGTCTTTCTCCAGTCATAGCCAATGGTAATAATAGAACAAAAGATAACTAAATTATGTATTTCACAACGTCATCGTTATGGGGTTAATAAATGGTCAGGGAACATTTTGTTAAGTAAATATTTAAATGATTACTTTTGTTTTGTTATGGAGCACTTTTAATAAAGTATATTTATTTATATTAAGCCTTTTTTCATTTAATGTAGTTTACACATATGAAATATTAAAGTATTACCCAACCCACTATGCACAAAAAAAATCTATACTGACAACCGATTCCGAAGTATTAAAGTTGATAATACATTTGTACTTACCTAATGATTTCGATAGAACTTACTTAACTTAACCCATGTTAATATTTTTAATGTGCCTGTAGGTACCAGATACAAGTATGTGTAACAAACCGTTAGCATATTTATTATCAGCTTTAACGGACCTCACCTGGTGACCGAAATAGTCCTTTTTCTGTTCATCTTCAATCGGCAAACACGAAAACAATAACTGCAATATGTGTACATCTAGTCTATGGAAAATTAGAGCCTATTTTCTTATGATAGAGTTCAAAATAAGTTAATAGCCATAGTACGTAGGATAAACTTATCACAGAAATGCTAATTGTAAACGCTGACTTCTTTTATCGCGCCCATTTCTTGTCCTGATAAGATATGAGCAGTCATATGGCTCACTCTGTGTCTTAAGAGTGTATTACGTGCAATTTACAATAGGAAATCCATTGTTTTAATTGAAACAGTGTTTCTAGTGCTTCAAAGTAATGGTGCAGTGCATCGGTGTGAGTTTGTGGTGTGTTTTAAAATTTGACATGCAATATGAGTGATATGGCTGGAGTTTTGCACGCCGCAAGGTTCACGGAGGTGGCTGGAAATGGGGAGGCACCCCGCAACCGCTCCTCATCCTGGTCGTCGTGGCGACGGCCTAGCCGGCTGCCTAGACCCGAACCACGGTTGTCTTTGCAGTATCAGGTACTTACATGATCAAATAGTTTAAGATGGTGTTGTTGAAAAGGACAAAATAAACAGATATATAAACTTTTATTTAAAAAAGACAATGTTCTTAATTCAAAAACAAAACCAAATATTGTGCCCTATCCATACATTGTGCCACCGTCGACCAATCTAATTAAATTTAAAAAAATCAAGACTTGCCTATATATAACTTACATTCAGACTTGTAAGTGTTAATCGTCATTAATACACAGATCACAATTAGATGCCTACTAACTACCATAAAGTATCGTAGTTGATTGCCGTGATTGACAACTCAACTGATAGATAACGAACAGATGTAAATTTAAATAATTTTTCACTATATAATTTGGTAATTATTATTATTTTTGTTTTATTATTATAAAGTTTTAGACAAGCAGCTCGTACTGATAAGTCTAAATCATAGTTCACTAATTATTTAAATAACGAAAAGATACTAAACGTAAAAATAAAACTAAAATGAAGGAAGGACATGCATGCTAATGACTGTAATGACTGCCGACTATTCACTATGTGAGGAAGCCATATCTGAGTTCCTTTTATAGGCCTTAAGAGGCTGACAACACCCGATGACCTTCAAATTGACTTTACTCAAACAGTGTTTCAGCTATAACTACTTGTTTTGAGAAAGTAAAAAAAATATATGTTAATATTCGTTATATTTGGAAGAACTTCGTTGCGTCCGATACACGATTGGACGAAATCGGCTCGATGGAAAATAATTCCAAAATTACATCTTAAACAGTTGCATGTCTTTAGTTTCTTGACTTATACGTCTGTAACTAAGGACAAAATTCCACTGTACTAATACTAAAAACTTCGTTGCCTTATATTTCTCAATTAATGCGTCGTTTTTTTTAAATTCATTATTTTGTAAAATTTGCAATGAGCTCCCATACTAATGGTAACACAGTGTTTCTCTTTCACTCGCGCTGAATAAGATAGGGAGGGAATTTAGCTGTTGTCAGCCCCTTAATGAAACTCAGATCGCCAGGGCCCCACCGATCAAGGACCAGACCACTAAAATGATGAAAAGAGAGTTATTTTCTTACCTTCGCTTTTTTGGTCGCCTTCATGGAAGTTCTATGGAGATGTGACTGGCCTAGGATGTCTACACAGGTTACATCCGACACTAGCATCCGTCCGCGAAATCAAAGATTATACCGTGCGGTCTCTTGCCGTTAGTCCTTGATTTGATATGCTGGTCGTTTCTAAAAGATAAATAATTTAAAACCCCTCTGGAAAAATCCAAATTATTATTTTTAAACACCGCGATGGTGGTAAACTGGCATACGGCCTGCCTTATGGTAAACAGATACAGTAGCTTATGGACGCCTTTAAATCCAGAAGACTCACATGTGCGTTGCCGACCCTTTAAGAACCTATACACTCCTTTTTTGAAGAACCTTAATTGATTTTGCAATTCTTTGCGATGTGATCCAGCTATCAGTATTGAAATCAAAGTAATTATTGATAAATACAGAACCATTTGACGCAAGACATTGAAGTCAACCCAAGTATGTGGTGATTTATCGTAACTCTGAACAAGTGCAGAATGTTTATCGTCTAATTACTGGTTAGTACTATCTCGTGTGAAGATATGACGTCATGAAGTTACAAATTTCGGCTATGCAGATTATTTTGCGACGGTGAAGTACCCGTTTTAAAATTATATCACGTCCCTCTAATAGACTAATTTATAATACCCATATTTAAATGTTTTTGCAAACGTGATTTATAAAAAAGGGTTTCATTCTATGTAATATAATTTCACTTCTTCTTTCTTTATTTCTAAATATTGTGGTATCGTTAGCAAAATTTCTGCCTACTACAAAAAAACATATAAATTTAACTCTTTAATAACCTGTCATAAACCTAATTTATACTTAATAAACATTTTAAATTTTCAATTTGGGAGTATAAAACGTATAAAACTTTTAAACCCCGTATGAAAACTTGCGACTTGTAAAATCTATTGCATAATATTTTGTAATTCATATTTAACTACTACTACTAAGACATCACAAGCTGTAGTGTGTAGGTATGTATATTGTGTACCTATTTGTAAGACCTGTTAAAAACCTAAAAAAACATGAATAAACGTATGATTAACGACTTTGCCATAGTAGAAGTCATTTTAGGCGCAAAGAACACTTAAGTGGAATTCAGTTATCAATGTTATCATACACAAAAATCAGCCGGCTCCGGAAAGTTAAACTTTGTCTATGGTGGCTGAATTTTTGTGTTGGGTTCATAGACAAAATTCAGTCGGAAGTTGTATTTTTCCGCTTTCTGACTGATTTTTGTCTCTGATAACCGAATCCTGCCCAAAAAAGGGATTGTATTTCTTCCCTTTTTGCTCTACTTTTAGTAATATCGGGGTAAGCTGATATCTGTGATAAAAAAGGTCCTATATTATGTATGCTATTATTCATAATCCATGTTACAAACTAGAATGCTAAAGTTAAATATTTTAGTGTGATGTTTAGTTCCTTAACATCCAAATGTCCAAACAGACTTGACGCCTAGAAAGTATATATTCGTAACCGAACTGAAGCGAAGTCGTTTTAACACTTTTAACTATGTAGTTTGATAAGGTTTCTTTCAATAGACCAAGTGAATACAATATTTGATTTGAATAGATGAAGAGATGGACATTGTTTTTTTTTGGCTTACATTTTCTATATAGCAAACCAATACCTTCTTGCATATGCATATTATAGCAGTAGACTATATTAAATTTAATGTACATTAATAATGAATCTGAGACGCTGAAATGTACTTGCAATTTCATTATTTCCAATATTACTGTGAATTAAAAAATAATTATGAAAGTACTAAAATTGGTTTGTTATATTTTGATACGTCACTAACTATTATGGATCTACCGATAAACTGAAACTGAAAATAATTATAATTTTAGAATCATACCTTAATAACCGGATACAAATAACAAAACTATATAAAACCCAAAGCAATCCTCGGGAAATTAAATATGGTATTCCACAGGGATCTATTTTGGGACCATTATTGTTTTTAATCTATGTTAACGACATGCATAACATTGGATTGAAGGCTCATCTAACATTATATGCGGGTGATACCTGTCTATTCTACTTTGGCCCAAAAAAAGAAACTCTAATAGAGCAAGCCCAAAAAGATTTAAATTTACTTCACAAATGGCTTCTCAGTAACCTTTTAACGATTAACGAGTCTAAACCTAAGTACATAATATTTGCCGCAAACAATAAAGTTATACAAGATCATGAGCCCTTAGTTAATAACGATGTAACTTTACAAACCGTGGAACAGGAGAGATAGATACCTAGGCTTTAATATTGGATAGTAAATTATCTTGGAAACCACATATTCATTCCCTACGCTCCAAAATCACCTCACTAACAGGTGCATTAAGACGGATAGTTCGATGTCTGCTAAAAAGGGTTCGTTACACTATTTATAATACACTCGCGGCGCGAACGCCCGCGGAAGCCGCGAACCGTGAGTGTAGATGTTGTTCACGCCTTCGCGTTCCCGCTTCGCGCCATTCCCCGATCAGTGTCGGTTTTTTGGCCCACGACAAAGGGTACGCGGCGCGCGAACACGAACGCAGCTACACTCGCAGTTTTTCGCAGTAGCGTACAAGACATCGTGGGGAACGTCGTCGTCCATTTTCGTTGAAGTCGCGAACAAGACTGCCAAGCTTTGCGAGTGTGGAGGGACACAGTAGTGTAGTGCGTGAACCGCTGCGTAAATTCACGCCGTAAATTCACGGAGCGACTTCGCGCCGCGAGTGTAGAGCGGGCTTAAGATTTTAAAAAATTGTTTGCGTTAACTTTTGTTTTACTAGCGTCTGCTTTTGACATATGTCAATAAATGACATTAGTAATTTTTAACTTTTCTGGGGAAAAAATAATTGCAGAAATTTCTTGGGAACGTGCCACATAAAATCCGAATAAAAAATCTACAGTAATGACATACTTTTTATCATCATACATTACAAAGACAGAGGCTACGTCTGCTAGCTCTAAATAAAACTAAAAACAGTTTTTCTAAACTCTAAATAGGAGAATTACAATATATTTTTTTCTAAGCGGTCTACCTCTAAAACTTGTATAAAACACTGAAAAAAAATCTGCCAGCATCTTTATTGCCAAATAACATACTGAGAGGGTGCCCCACAAAACATAAAAAAATGTTAAAAAAGAACCACCACAGTAGACTTCATATATTTTTTTCTGTAATCTATAAATAAAGTACTTACAATTTTTTTTACCCAAAAGTTTCCGAGATAATAAATATTTTTGTAATTCTGGCAATAAGTGCTTTCATCTGATTAATTACACGGTATATTTTGAAAAACTTTTTATTCGTTTATTCTAATTAACCACTCAAAAGTGGCTTCATATTTAAACCTAATTTATTAACGTTATACGTCCGAGACCCGGGGATATAAATTAAATATGTGTACAAAATTTTTGCTAAATCGGTCCTGTAGCTTATGAGCAAATTTAATTTGTGACAGATAGACGGACGGACAGGTTCTTTTTTACCATTTTGGTACGGAACCCCAAAAATCATCAACCGACTGTATCGTGGTGAAAATACCATCAGCTGGTCACGTGAACATACGGCGTTCAAGGTCTTTCCACCTCGATACAGCCGGTTGACAATTTTTAATTTTTATAATAGCAGATAAACTATCATCTGACAAATTTTCCATTGGGATGCGACGACAATTTTTTAAGTGATTAAATGGGTTCCGTTCCTCACCCACCAACGGAGCGACAGCTGACTTTCACGAGGCTTCATTTTACATCGACCTTAACACACTTCACAAGTTCGTTCGCCTAGGACGGGGACGCGATTGGTTATGAAATTTGTTCCTGGCTTAATACGGTCCATTACATACAGTCAATTTGTAGAATATCCTATAAAAGGAATAACAAAAGGGCGCATTTTGGATGCGTGCCCTGGGCGCCGTTTTACATCACTACGCCCCTGTTAATGTGGTATCTGCCATCTCCGTTCAATAAATGTACTAACAAATCTTAGCTAAGATATAAATGTATCTACCTCCTGCAGGTATAATAAAATTTGCGTGATAAATATGGCTTTGAGGTTATGCAGTTTTGTGCAGAATTATCATTTGAAGTTCTTTCTTTCAGTGCAGTGTATATAAATCGAACAAATCAAAGCGAAAACTGGTGCCAAATGAAGTCCATTAACCACAGAGTACCTTCTTATATACTGAAATAGAGAACAAACTCTGGGGCTCTGGCGGGTAACTGAGTCGCTACCGGCATCTGTTGTCGTGAGTTGTAATTTTTTTAAATAGGGTTGCCACAGAGTACCTTCGTATAGGGTTGCTTTATGCAGTACTTTTGTTCAAATTTAAAATTAATAACCGGAAATCTTTAAGTATGCATTGGCATACTGAAAGACTTTCTATTTTCAATTTTAAATACCTTATATTTATGTATAAGCATACTCTATATAAAATACGCGACTGCTTGTAAAAGCAGTCGCAGTTTCTGTACACTTTTAATTAACGGAAAATGTCATTTAATGTTAAATTCTTGTTTCAAAATAACGAAACGCTAAAAACACATGAAATCTTTTTAAATTTAAAAATGCTAGTGTAAAGTAACGCCGAATGTAGCTATAGGTATATTCAAATAAATAAATGAAACACAGTTGATTTGTAACTTCCATAATATTCTCGAGTTAAGTTTACAACTATTTTATCTAAAATGACTAACTCCATCCATTTTTGACCCCACCGTATAACCCCATTCGATGTTATTTTGAATTTACTATTAAATAAATATACATTTCAACAGACCTAATCAACCATAAACAAACACAAAATAAATAATGTTTTAAATAAAACAAGTCCAATCTTTCAGCTACATGACCAGTACAAATAATATGGTTTTCCCTCAGTACAAAAGTGAAAAAAAATGTGCGATACGAGCGGGCTTGCGGCCGCGCGCGTCTTGTCGGCGGTTCTGCCCGCGGCCGATGGCAGCGTCACACGACGCATGTAGACACTAAACTGATCTCTTGATCATCTCCTCTTGGAGACTATAGTGGAGTCAAAACCAACGTGCCGGCCGGGCAATAAAACGAGCTGTCAGCAAGGATGCGGCTAAAGTCGATATTTCTTATCGATGAATCACGCTTGTTCTATGAAAAGTACTATGCATGTGCATGGTAGTTATAAGTAAAATCGATTCCATTATCTATAAATAAATATATTTACCTCGTTAGGTTTTAGTGATATCTAAATGGTTAATTATAAATAGCAGTCATTAATATCATGGCATTTTGTTACTGTTGCAATATAATTAGTGTACCTATTAGGGTAATTACGAGTATTATAATGACCTAACAATGTGACAGTAGTTATAGATTATTATAGCGGTCATTATTAAGTCCTAAACGTTAATTAGTAATATGTTATCGTGCTATTTTCTCATTGGTTCTTAAAATCAATATAATTAGTGTCCACATATATAAATATTGTAAAATGTCTCACGGATATCATAAGTGCCAACCAGTAATCTGGGCTCAAATAAAAGGAGAGGTCGCAGCAAAGAATAATACATTCCGTTTAGCAGATGTAGAAGTTTTATTTCACCAAGCCGTCGACATTGTTTCTCAAGAAGACTGGGCCAAGTGTGTTCGACACGCAGAAGATCTACAATTAGCTGATCTACAAAAATATATTGTCAGAGACCTGAATCGTGTGGTAATAAATCTACAAGACGACAGTGATACCGACATCGACAGTTCTGACAGTGAAACTTAGAGCTTTTTATTGAGTATAACTTATTATAATATTTAAATTAAAATTATTCAATATGTTTTTATATATTTTATAATTTATTTTGTCTACCTAAATATAAAATAAACCTTTGTTACGAAATTTTCTTCTATATTCATATTTTACACTTAAATACAACCTTATTATTATAAATAAATCCATCGATAATGTGCGAAGGTTGCGGCACGCATCCCTACAAGCAGATAGAAAAGGGCACGTGGCCGGCCCGGAGACTTATGGCCCCGCCGGCACGATGGTTTTGACTCCACTATAGGCGAGCGGAGTCGGAAGGCGGCGGCCGCTGGCAGCTACAAGAGGCGCCGCGCGGCCCTGGCGGCCGGCGGCGGCCTACGCTACTGGCCGCTGCCATTCCAATAAGAATCGGCCCTAAAGATAGATTGGCGAAATCGACTGTTATTTTTCTAATCTGAAAAAACGAGGTAGGGTAATTGTGCTAGTTTCCCGTCCAGGTCCAGTTTACCGTCCACTTTATTAAACTACTGCAAATAAATGGGAAAAACTTTTTAAGGTCAACATAGTTTATATTTATAGTTTATTCTTTAGTAGATTTTTTACTTTTAAGCTTTTATTTTGGGAATAACTTGAAAATAAACATATAAATAAGTATGGACGGAAAACTGACAAGAGTGGACGAAAACTAGCACAATCACCCTATAGACATTCAGACTGCGGCTATGTTAAGGGGAAAATTACCGCCGTCGCAAAGTGGGGTTTTATTATTTTTCATTTAATTTACTTGTAAAAATAGGTACAATCTTGATTAAGTATGGTTTTATATGGGAGCTCATGCATTATACGACTCAATACGACACTTTTCTTCCCGCGCAGACTCTACCAAAATTGTATATTGATTTTGCAGTGATATAGGCGAGGTTTAGATTGTATACTTACCGTCCTGTGGTGTGCATCCGGGTACACAACACTTTTTATCAGACATTTCCGAATTTCAACATAAAGTTGTCCTTTGTTCATAATTTTGTCCAAAAAGCGTTTAAATGACCGCGGCGGCGTCCATTTGACTTACGGCCATTCAGCGACGAATTTCTGCGGCTGCGCGATAAGTAGTTTTGCCAAAAGAAAAAATATATATAATTTCCAAAGCAGCGTATTATTTGCTAATTTAAGTTATTTATATTGAGCAAATTATTTCCTGTTACGACATAATAATTACAACATAATTAAATTATTACAATGTCATGATTTTAGCGCTTATCGCGACATCTGTAATCGAAAGTAAAGAAGTTTTTAGTAATAATGCTGTCAAATTTGGAATAACTTAAAACTATGAATTTACTTATTCATAACTTCATACATAAATTGGCATGGTTATACTGTTGACATTACCATGTCCGTAGTACTAAGATTATTCGCCTTGCCATTAACATTTGTTGCATAGGATGGTGCTCACTATTGTCACAAAGCGATAAACATCGGATTTAACAAGCAACAAGCACCCCGCTACCTTTAGATTTTTATCAAATTATTTTAATTTTTCCCTTCATATACCTAAGCTATGTATAAAATAAATAAACACCAAAATCTCTCGTGCGTTTATTAATTATAATACACTTCACACAATAAATATACCTAAAATATTCTTATAAACGAATGACGAAAGGAAATCATAATTAATAGAGAGTATTACTGAGTAATATGCATTACACTTTTATTCGTACAGATTATGCAGCTAATCCGATTACATACTAAACTGAAAAGTTGTATTTTCTGGTAGATATACTCAATTTCCTCGCCGGACTTATGATTTTAGCATTCAATGTTTGTTTCCTTCCTGGATTTCAATTCTTGTTTTCTATTGAATGTTAACCGCACGATTTCCACCTCTCCATGATCTCTATATCTTCTTTCCTTTTTATATTTTGGTTATTTTAATTCATTGCACCTTCTTATTTATTGAAAAGTCATAATTGTACATATATGAGAGCCAGAGTTTTAAATGATTTTATTAATGCAGTTAAAATTTACGAATTTACAACTATAGTCTGGCCAGACAACGAACGCAGTAGCAATGTACATCAAACAAAAATATAGCAACACTCTAGGGCGATTCGAACAGCAGCATTGCTCCATAGAAAAGCAGCAATGTATATCGAACCAACATTTTTTTTTCCAAGTTGGCTGCATTGGCACGGTCGCTTTCGTACGTCAGTGTAGTCGTAATTTTGTAAATTGTAACTGCATTATTAGTATTTATTAGATAAAATCATTGAAAACTCTGATATATGTACCTATAGTTATGACTTTTCAATAAATAAGGTGCGAAGAAATTAAAATAACCAAAATATATAAAGGACAGAACATTAGAGGTGGAGATCATGCGGTCAAAATACAATAGTTAAAATCCAGCAAGGAAACCATAGACATATAAAATAAGAAGACGTAGCGCCGTGAAGACAAAACTGTGACTCCACAATAAGCCGAGTTCAGACGTGTTTACGCGCGACACGCACACATATACAACTCGTGGACGAGCGGTGATTGGTTCAAACGTCAAAAGTGAGTGTGTTTGCACGAGATCGCGGCTCATTATAGAATCACAGTTTTATCTTCGTTGGATTCCGTCTTCTTATTTTATATGTCTATGAAGGAAACAAACATTGAATGCTAAAATCATAAGTCCAGCGAGGAAATCGAGTATATCTACCAGAAAATACAACTTTTCAGTTTAGAATGGAATCGAATTAGCGGCACAATCTGTACGAATAAAGGTGTAATGCATATTACTCAGTAATACTCCTATAAATTATGATTTCCTTTCGTCATTCGTTTATAAGACTATTTTAGGTGTATTTATTGTGTGAAGTGTATTGTAGTTAATAAACGCACGTGAGATTTTGTTGTTTACTTATTTTATACATATGTATATGAAGGGAAACATTAAAATAATTTGATAAAAATCTAAAGGTAGCGGGGTGCTTGTTGCTTGTTAAATCTGATGTTTACCGCTTTATCGCCTTGTGACAATATTGAGCACCATCCTATGCAACAAGCGTTCTTGGACTTCATTTAGCACCAGTTTTCGATTTGATTTGTTCGATTTATATACACTGAAAGAAAGAACTTCAAATGATAATTCTATACAAAACTGCATAACCTCAAAGCCATAATTATCACGCAAGTTTGATTATACCTACATTTATATCTTAGCTATGCTTTATTAGCACATTTATTGAACGGAGGTGGCAGATATCAGTGATATCACATTAATAAATAATAAATTACACAACATGAAACTTAAAAACGTAAGTAAACAAAGCTAACTTTTCAAAATAAAAATGTTACATGCCACAGATAAAATGCAAATTATGCACAATTTTCGAATTATTCAAAGACAGGTGTTGCCAACTAGCGATTTTTCAAATTTGCCGCGCTTTTCTACTGACAGAAATGGTTTGCCAGACTCATAGATATAAAATGGCGCTTGTCGCTAAAAGATAAACGAAGTGCGCAAAAGAGAAACCAACACGTATATGAACATTCCACGAGTGCGAAAGAGACACACGAACATTTTGAAGGAGTGACAGCTTTTGAATTTGGGTAGTTAGCTTACGTACCAACGTCGTGACAGCTCATATTTTAGCGTGGAAAGTTTTTTTTTTTATGAAACTAGTAGCAAACGAGCAGACGAGCCGCCTGATGGGAAGCGGACAACGTCGCCCATGAACATAAGCAACATCAGGAGCCGCCTATGCGTTGCCGACCCTTGAGAGCCCTGTACGCCCGCTTCTTGAAGAACTCCATGTCAAAGCGCAATGGAAACACCTCGGGAGGCAGCTCATTCCACATTCCGCACGTTCTAGGCAAAAACGAGCGAGATGCCCGTTTATTTTTGGTATACCATGTGTCTAGAAAATGAGGATGAACTTTGTTCCTTTGGCGGGAGGTGCGATGGTAGAAACGTGACGATTGCACCAGTTTAAAAAGTTCTTCAGAACATTCCCCGTTGTACAGACGGTAGAACACACACAGAGAGCCAACATCTCTCCGGAGACTAAGTGGATCTAAGCCGTCAGTAAGATCGGGATCGCCAACAATACGAACTGCCCGACGTTGGATGGAGTCAAGTGGGAGAAGCTGGTATTGCGGGGCGCCAGACCAGAGATGAGAACAGTACTCCATGTGAGGTCGAACCTGCGCTTTATATAACAAAAGCCGGTGATCCGGCGTGAAGTACTGTTTTGCTCTACTGAGCACCCCGAGCTTCTTGGAGGCCAGTTTGGCTTTGTTCTCCAAATGACCCCGAAACTGGACTTCGTTCGTAATGTCGACACCCAGTATCCCGATACTCTTGGATATAGTTAGAGGGATGTTCTGAAAATTTGACGCTATAACGAATGGGGTTTTCTTAGCAGAAAACGCGCAGACTTGTGTCTTACTAGGGTTAAACTGGACGAGATTACGTCTACCCCATTCGGAAACCTGCTCGAGGGAGGTCTCTATTTCAGACACAAGTTGCATTCTGCACTCCAACACCCGCTCAGGGGGGGGCATATACACGACCTGTGTAGTAGCTATCGCCAGTACTGTCATCCGCATAGCAATGGATATTGTTGGTTACCAACATATCATTGATATGCAAGAGAAACAGAGTTGGCGGTAGAACAGATCCCTGGGGGACGCCAGCGTTAATGGGCTTGTAATCTGACTTAATTCCGTCAATGACGACAGAAATGCTTCGCCCAGAAAGAAAGCTGGCAACCCATGTACAAAACCCCTCACAAAGCCCGTATGATGGAAGTTTAGAAAGAAGTGCCTTATGCCAAACCCTATCAAAAGCCTTTGCTATATCGAGGCTAACTGCCAATGCCTCCCCCTTGCTCTCGATGGCAGTGGCCCAACGGTGAGTTAGGTAGACAAGAAGATCACCGGCGCCTCGACCGTGGCGGAATCCGTATTGCCGGTCGCTTATGAGCTGGTGATCCTCGAGGTACTTAAGGAGCTGGTTATTTACCACACGCTCTAACACTTTAGAGAAATATAAAACAATCGTGAATAAAATAACTTGGGATGAAAAAGGAGAAACATGGTGTCGTGTTGTGTTCCAGATTGGACTATTACTCATAGGAAAACCCAAGTAATTACTCATTTCACAGGTTTACATGATATTCCGATCGATGTCTTTGAAACAATATTTTGTCAAATTAGCAAAATAAATCGTGTAAGTATTTACTAGATACAATTCATTATTAGTGTTTCGTATACTGTGTGCTAATATTTTATCATATTCATGATTATTTTGTGTAAAAACCGAAACATTTATTCTACGCTAGGGATTGACAAAACGTTTTAGGGACTTATATCGATAACTGTTCGATTTGAAAATTATAATTATTGCTTCAAAAAATCCAATGAATAAATTAATCTTATATTCACACTAGCCTTTTCCCGCGGCTTCGCCCACGTACTATAAGTACTTAAAAAGGATACGATACCCATGTTGATTTTCAGACTTTGTGGCCACATTTGCCCCTTTTAGGGGTTGAATTTTCAAAAAACCTGAAACACATGTTTAATCATTTATTTTTAGGAATACTCCTGTGAAGTTTCGAATAAAATAGTCTAACAAATCTTGATTCGCTATACAAACTTTGGACCCCCATTTTACCCCCTTAGAAGTTGAATTTTGAAAAATCCTTTCATATTGCATCCCTACACTTTATAAGGAACCTACGTGCCAAATTTGGAATCTCTAGAACCAGCGGTTTGGGCTGTGCGTTGATATGTCAGTCAGTCAGTCAGTCCATCAGTCAGTCAGTCAGTCAGTCAGTCAGTTTCTTCTTTTATATATTTAGATTACGTCATTAAGGTTCTTATTATATCCGGTTTTAAACAGGTTTTTTTATGATTAAAGATTTTTTTACCTTACAGTACTTGTATTATTTCATTCAAATATGGCGCTCAACACATTTAGCGGAATTCGCTACCATAGTCAAAAAGCAGCCGAAAACGGAAATCGGGCTGATTATTGTATATGGTCTCCATACAAAAATTCAGCTCCCGTAAAGAAATTTTCCACTTTTATGCTGCGGCTGATTTTTATTTATGATAGCTGGATTCCGCTCAAATGTGTGCCGCGCCTAAAGCGACTAGTCAAACGATTAGAACGAGATATAAATATAGTTGGAATGAGAGGTCAGCTGTCAAAATGGTCGTGCGATCAATCGAATGCGCATTCGACCGGCGACTTAAAATTCCGTTTTCCGTTATATGAAATATTTGAAATTATTTTAGGGAATAGTCTTGTTTATTTAATATTTTTAATTTAATAATAAATAATTTTGTTTATTTACATTTTTTTTAATACTAAAGAGTATAATTTCCTTAGAAAAAATATACTAGTTATTAACTAATTAGGTAATGTAATAATATTAGTCGAAAATGTGTGAAAAATTAAACGTCAAATTGGTAGTGGGAATGTCAACTGACGTCACAGTTGACTACGTTGACTTTTTTTTATACTACGACGGTGGCAAACAAGCATACGGCCCACCTGATGGTAAGCAGTTACCGTAGCCTATGGACGCCTGCAACCCCAGAGGATTCACATGCGCGTTGCCTTCCCTTTAGGTACCTATTCACTCCTTTTTTGAAGAACCTCATACTGTAGCCCGCTGGGAAAACCTCGGCAGGGAGTTCATTCCACAGCCGCAGCGTTCGTGGGAGGAAATTCCTAGTCGCTTACGTCTGTAGAGGCCTTTAGAACGTATCGATAAGAAAGTCAAATACCGATATTGTTGTATTTGGCATCACTATTTTACGTTCACATAGACAATTTAGACACAGGCATGGATTTCATTTTTTTGCCACACTTTTGATCGTTGACAAGCATTCTTTGTCATCCCATTTCTCTGGACAGACTATAACTACACTGACGTACGAAAGCGACCGTGCCAGTGCAGCCAATTTGGAAAAAAATGATAGTTCGATATACATTGCTGTTTTTCTATGGAGCAGTGCTATTGTTCGATGCGCCCTAGAGTGTTGCTATATTTTTGTTCGATGTACATTGCTACTGCGTTCGTTGGCTGGCCAGAATATATATATATATATGTGTGCAAAAATGTATAACATAAAAAAGTTAAAAACTAAAATAAAATGTCTTCTAAGGCTTTTCCACAAAATATGCACTTAATTAATACACACAAATCATATGTAAGTTGTCCAGTGATCGCACCGGGTAGTTCGGTTTAACTGGCCCTTATGCACAACATTACATTGTTGCATTGCGCTTGGTGTCACCAAGCGCCTTTGTTCTTAACTTGTCCACCACTTTTTGCATTCCACCCTCTCCCATTTAGCTTTCAGAAAAATATTGTTTTCTCAGTAAGTGATTTATGTAAATCTTTTTGAGAAATATATGTCTTAAGCCGTATAATATAGGTACTTCACTAAAACTAGATTATGTTTTATCATAATCAAAAACTTTCGTTTAACGGAACGTTATGCGTAAAAAAAATACACTGACAATATATTCTGTTCTGTCATTCGGTTGTCAGGGAGAGTGAACAATTTTCACAATTTTTTAGTTTTTTGTTTGTATTTTTACATGGTTCTGTTGAGAATTAGTGCAGTTTTGATGTTTAGAACTAACATTGGACAATTATTAACTAATTTCATATGTTATTAACGTGTGAACTGAGTTGTGAGGAGTTGCCGATCAAACGACGTGTCATAAAACAGATTGCTTCCAACCTTATGACTTACAAGGAATGTGGATTATTTCTCATTCCGTTTGAAAATTAGTGTATTTTCACATGGGTGATGGCTTGGCAGTCGGACACGCGTGTAAGTAACATATAAAAGTGTTCCCACGAACAATCAAAACTGTAAACATGATGACATTAATTTAATGACCAATTTAATTGTTGTAAACACGTTTTTTCCATGAATCGCTATTTCTGTGAGTGATAAATATATTTGTAGCGTTTTTGAAGATATTTAAGCACAAGATTGTCTTAAATTGATGGTGTTTTAATCAAAGACAGCTGAGGGTTTTCCTATTAGGCTTTTTGAACTTTAGTGTGTGTAGGTGTAAGTAAGATAAGCCTTATAATGGGATTTGCCTTTTAACTTTGGCATTTTTGCTAAAGCTAGAACCGCTGCTCTATGCCTATGTCAAGTGACACATTAACTTTATGTATTAGAGATAAATATGTTTTTATATTTACCAACAAACGCTTGGCCTTGGTTTATTCATGTTATCATACAATTTGCAAGATTTGTGTTTACACAACTGGAGTTACAGACTTGTGAATAATTGTTTTGGTATTGTTTAATAGGTAAAGTTAGTTTTCAAGTGTTTAATACATAGAAGGGGTATTTCTTTATTGTATGTTTTCAAATTAATGTGGTGACGTATAATATTATTATTATTTAATTAGTTTTTTTTTGTGACCCTGGTGGACCCCTATCTGAAATATATATATTTTTTAAATATCATATATCATAATAGTGTTGCTATATGAAATCAAAAGCACTAGTCTATGTAGCAGTGACCAAAATCTTAGGAGCGCATAATTTATTTATATATTTTTTTAGTCATAATCATTTAAAATATACAAATCACAAGATTGCCTCCCTAACAGTTGCTAGTGATGGCTGCCTATGAAGCTGTAGGTCATGGGTTAAGCAGCAGCGTAGCGTATGTGTTGACCGCCCATGGCTGACCAGATATTTGCCGCCTCTTTTATGATCGAACTTCAGAGCAGACACCAGAGCGCTGGTTCGATTTATATTTTCCAATGTTATATTTTGCCGATATATGATGCCGATTTTGCCGTCCCCTCCCTTGTGCCGCCGGGGGCATTGGCCCCCCTTGGAAGGCATTTATTTGAGCCTAAATATGCTTATTGTGACCCCGTTTAAATTCCAATGAAGGGGTGTTTTAAGATAACCATTAGTATTTATCTGCATCATTGTACAGTCAGCAACAGAAGTAGCTAAGCGGGCGAGGTGTTCAGAATGACCTTCACACTCTCTTATTGTCTTAACTGTAAAGTCGTGTTGAGCTCATTTTGAACACCTCGCCCGCTTAGCTACTTCTGCTGCTGACTGTACTATTTTAGTTCCTCATTGGATAATAGTAGTTTATGTAACTGTTACGTAATAAGGCCTAATTACGTACAGTTGCATACACAGCTTTATCTACACTCATATTATATATCCTAAATGAAGTGTTCGGAAACCATAGAATGACCGCCAATGCACCGCCATGGCCAACTCGATTGTGCCGGCGTTCGGGCGGGCGCGTGCCGTTGGTCGGGAAGGAGGACAGGATTTACATTATGTTATCAAATTCGATGTTCGGAATTTGAAACTCATAACGTATCAATATGAGCATGTAAAGTTAAAATTACGTTACTGCCACAGATAAAAAGCTTATCATAGTAAAATTGGTTGTGGTAATGCTAGCCATTGCCTACCGTTTTTGAACACGTTTTAGAGGACTTACAATGTGAGTGTAGATAAAAATATTTAAGTTCAGATTCCAAAATATTAAGCCATTATTGAAAGTAGTGAAAAGGATTTTCAAAACTAGATAACATTAATATGCTTAAATGTTTTTTTTTAATTTCTGACAGAACATGATGTACGTATGTTTCAGACTGATGAAAACAGCTTCTTGCTTCGCTTGCGGATCATAGGAGCTTATTCATTGGCCAAAAAAGACATCTTCGGTGCCAGGTAAGTTTTTAAATGTATTAAAATACTCACCCTCAATTTTTTATACAGACATACTCATAGGTTTTGTTTTAAACCATTAGTTTTTTGAATTGGTACAATTGGCTCATTCTCCTTTTTCATGACCATTAATCTATTGCCTAGTCATTGAATTCGTGTATAAAATTTTATTCTCAAATTGTACCTCAACCAAATAATAGGAATTTGTTGACCAAAATTCGTATATTAATATTGGTTAATGTATAAAGATGGTAACACAGTGGTAAATGCCTTATTTTTATACAAATCGGGAGACAATCAAGGACCACTGAGTTACTGTGATTAAGAATATTTACAGTTGTTATTATTAAACTAAGCCAGGGGTCGGCAAACTTTTTTGACTAAGAGCCTGATGGCGGAAAATATGGATATTTCGGAAGCTCATAGAGCCGCAGTTGTCTGTTTTATGTTTTTTTACTGTAATATTTGATTTAAAAAAAAATTGAGGGGAACTCGAAGAGCTACAACTGACCCTTCAAGGAGCCACATGTGGCTCGCGAGCCGCGGTTTGCTGACCCCTGAACTAAGCTATCGGGATTGATAGCCTAATTAAGCCTTTTTAACCGTCACAAAGCAGCAAATGAAAGTAATGCCCGGATACTTGGGCATTACTTTCATTTGCTGTTTTGTGACGGTTAAAGAGGCTTAATTAGGCATTTTACGAAAGTGTCATAATAAAGCATTTTACGAAAGTGTCATAATCATAAACTTATGTACTTGCAACGAAATGTAGAATGGCCAAATTATTAATTATTTAAATACTAGCCTTTTCCCGCGGCTTCGCCCGCGTACTATAAGTACTCAAAAAGGATACGATACCCATGTTGATTTTCAGACTTTGTGACCACATTTGCCCCTTTTGGGGGTTGAATTTCAAAAAACCTGAAACACGTGTTTCCTCATTTATCGTTAGGAATATTCCTGTGAAGTTTCGAATAAAATAATCTAACAAATCTTGATTCGCCATACAAACTTTGGACCCCCATTTTACCCCCTTAGGGGGTGAATTTTGAAAAATCCTTTCTTAGTGCTCCCCTAGACCTTATAAGGATCCTATGTGCCAAATATGAAATCTCTAGACCCAGCGGTTTGGGCTGTGCGTTGATATGTCAGTCAATCAGTCAGTCAGTCAGTCAGTCAGTTTCTTCGTTTATATAGATTTGATAGTACGTATAATTTGTCGCAATGGAGTCGCGACGTCATTTGCCATTGCGCTAAACGCAGACATTCAGGAGACGATTGTGAGGGCCACCTACTGAGTCCATATGTGGACGAGCTTAGTGAAAGGGCC
The DNA here is from genome assembly GCA_947086415.1 of Pammene aurita. Classification (NCBI taxonomy): domain Eukaryota; kingdom Metazoa; phylum Arthropoda; class Insecta; order Lepidoptera; family Tortricidae; genus Pammene; species Pammene aurita. Next base: position 31,975,750 of record OX352302.1, on the reverse strand, counting down.
CTTAGTCGATATACAAGGAAACTTCATTTCTTCACTAAAAGATAGCGTATATTGTGTAGTTTTATAAAGTATTAATATCTCCATAGACTTGGTTTGCGCTCTGAAGAATTGTTTGCCATGATGCCAACGGCCGCTTTCTACCACGGCACCGCTCACCGTCGGCAGGGCGTTCATCCTCACACGATGTAACTTAAATGGTCGCACACCATGCGGTTTAAGAGAACTCCCTGCCGAAGTTTTTCCAAGGGACTATATACTAATAGGGCTAAGGCGTCCCATCCGGGTGTGATGCTGAACCCCGCCTACCAAACCGGAGACCATCAGGGCCTTTATCTCTGACGGCAATGATATCGCGTGACTCACATATTGCTCATAACATATTGTTCAGCGAAGCGTTTACGGGGCTACCCCGATCGTCAAGTGTTTTGGTGATACGAACAGTCGTTAATATTAATTATTACGGTTAAACTGAGGTTCTTTAGCAGCTATTATTTATAATGATTACCGACGCGCCCCGGCTTCGCACGGGACTTTTTTGTACACCTATCTCGTAGGGTTCAGCCAGCGTTTGCAATGTAAGCGCAAAAAATGTGTTTATTTACGACATCACATTAGAAACCTCTAAAATTATCAGTGTTTCTGTTCTATATTATGCATGTATTATACATATAAACCTTCCTCTTGAATCACTCTATAAAAAAACCGCATCAAAATCCGTTGCGTAGTTTTAAAGATCTAAGTATACAAAGGGACAGACAGACAGCGGAAAGAGACTTTGTTTTATACTATGTAGTGATTTAGGTGTAATTTTGAACACCTCACTTATTGTATCTCTTTTCCCTAGAGCTTGTTGTCCGCTCAGACTGAGAGGTTTCACTATCTATTTCCATTGTACCCGTTTTTCCCGATGCGCTTACCGCATATGAGGCTAATGAGGGAAGGGTTGGCACATCGCTAATCACCTTATGGGTGCATTCGAGAATATGTGATGTTTTTGAAAACATCACATATTCTCGAATGCACGTGATGTTTTTGAAAACATCACATATTCTCGAATGCACGTGATGTTTTTGAAAACATCACATATTCTCGAATGCACCCATAAGGTGATTAGCGATGTGCCAACCCTTCCCTCATTAGCCTCATATGCGGTAAGCGCATCGGGAAAAACGGGTACAATGGAAATAGATAGTGAAACCTCTCAGAATCCATCGTTGTCCGTTTGGTAATAGATTTATTTCTAAATTATTTTTTATGGCAGTTAATGTCTTATTGACAACCGACTATGATGTGTACCTTTGATGTAAAACGTCACATATTATAATTTCAGCCAGTGTTTATGACATGTCTCAAGCCTGCACGGATATATGAAGCACGTTGAAAACCCTATTTTATTTTTTAAAGAGCGTATGGCACCTAACGTTTTCATCTCTGTAGCTAAATGTCAAATTCGGGAAGCAGAATCTTCTGTACTTGTACCTTATAACTTACTATACTTGTAACTTATTCTGTAGCTCAGAGTAGCCTAAACCCAAGAATTGGCGTAGGTAAACCTGCCATATTTGTATTAATATATGATTTTCGTTGCGAGAACTAATTCCTCCAATAAAATTAAACATTTACATTGATAACAGAATTCTAAGCACCATTTACATGCAGCCTTGAACGCGTTTTTCCTTCTTATTACACTACATAGTAATAGTAGTTTATGTAACTGTTACGTAATAAGGGTCCTTAAAACATGAGTGTGGTTTTATGAAATGAGCCGCAGGCGAATTTCATAATAAGATCACACGAGTGTTTTAAGGCCTAATTACGTACAGTTGCATACACTGCTTTATCTACACTCATATTATGTATATTAAATTAATTGTTCGGAAACCATAGAATGACCGCCATTGTACCGTCATGGCCTACTCGATTGTGCCGGCGCTCGCGCGGGACCAATCGAGTTGGCCATGGCGGTAACATTATGTTATCAAATTCGATGTTCCAAATTTGAAACTCATTGCTTAACAATATTTGAGCATGCATAGTTAAAATTACGTTACTGCCGCAGATAAGAAACTTATCATAGTTAAATCGTTTGTTGTAATGCTTGTCATTGTCTACGGTTTTTGAACGCATTTTAAAGTACTTACAGTATGAGTGTAGATAAAGTAAAGAATGTTCCTATTTGGCCATACCTTCTTACCGATTGTTGGTGGTAACAACCGTGAAGTGCGGGTATTATTCTGTTTTGTATTATACTAGTAGGCCGCTTCGAACTGAGAACTCGCGATTTACTTTAAACGAGTTAACCAATATAACAAGACCCTTATGAAGATCGCTTTTGCGCCTTCTAGCTCCATTAGCTTGATTGATCCAGCTCATATAAGAACTCAAATTATACATATTCATCTCTGCTACGACCTCAACAAATTTCATGAAGATCAGATAAATGCATAGACATAAATAAAAAAGAAGATGAGTGACGTTCACAGTAAACAAAACTGAAATGTGGTCCAGCACCTACACACTTGTAAAATGCTACACACCGCTTTAATGTATGTGCATCATGGGCAAAAGAGATAAACCTATATAGTTAACACGGGTATGCAAGGGGGACTTCCATATTTTGCGCATTGCACAAAGTGTGCAAGAGACTTTGCCACACGACTAATTCAATATAGGTCCCGGAACCTATATTATTATTATTTTTTTGGCACACAATCGAGCGCCTAGTACCATATTTCCCTTTTTGTATAAATCAATGGAAAAATGTTACAAAAGTTACCACAGAAAATTAAAAAAACTTCCTAGAAGTATTCATCATCGTCAAATATTTAAGAGCTGGGCTCTTGTCGGTGGAGCAACTTCTATGTATGTCTGTCCTTTGCATTTTCCTTGACAGCTTGATACGACACGACGTTTATTTTTCCTTCACTTGATCCATGTATGCTCTTCTGGGCTTCCCTGGCTTATTTAGTATTACGTAGTAGTACGGCTTACGAAGTATTATAAACATTATATACACTTTTGTGAATTTCGATGTTATGATATTGCATTAAAATCTCGGGTGCTGTACGTTGACGGATCCAATCAGGATAAATTTGGGCATGCGTCATATGATCAATCAGAGTGAGACTTTGGAACATGGACGTTAACACGGGTTACGTAGTCTTTAAGGTCACTTTGACATTTACAGGTATTCTGATTTAAACATTCCTTTATAAAAATATAGAATGGCCATTCGGAAACAGTAGAAACGTTGTCCATTATATAATATTTACTCTTAACAGTGATTTAAACACTACGGTTTTTTACACATATAAATAATAAATAAATATATATTATGGGACAATCTTACACAAATCAACCTAGTCTCACAGTAAGCTCAATAAGGCTTGTGTTGTGGGTACTAGGCGACGATATATATATATAATAGATAAATATAGATAAATACTTAAATACATAGAAAACATCCATAACTCAGGAACAAATATCCGTGATGAACACACAAATAAATGCCTTGACCAGGATTCGAGCCCAATACCTTATAATATAATCTTATTACCTTTTATCTAATATCTATCTGTACTAACTATTACCTTCGACGTTTCGAGGAAGACATTGATTTTAAAATTATATACGCGGTTAAGTCCCGTTAGTACAGATATATACAGGGTGGAAAGATAAGTCGGGCCTGGAGGGAAACTACCTTAAAACCTTGAGATAGCTCAATTCGCTCAAAGGAAACATTATTTTATTTTTCCTAAAAACTAAAACTGCATTCACAGTTTTTTTCTTAATTTTCACTTTTTTCCATACTAATTGTATGAAAAATATTATTATTATTATTTATGGGTTCTCTTGTGCCCTAAACTTGGTTGGTATTTAGAAGTTTTTATCCTCGTTGGAAACAGGATCGATTGGCATCAATTGTCATAAAAAATATTTATGGCAAAAATTACAAAATAAGTACTTTTTTTTTAAAACTGTACTCTTTTCCAAAAATTTGCAAATGCAGTTATGTCCCTTTAAAGAAATTAAAGAATGTTTCCTTTCAGTGAATTGAGCTATCTCAACGTTTTAAGGTAGTTTTCCTCCAGGGCCCGACTTATCTTTCCACCCTGTATATTTACTCTTATAAATGAATTAATGACTAAATGATACCCTTATTTCGTGAAACCATGGACACATATTTTATTAGTAGAACTTACAATCTACAGTTAGTGGGTACAGTGACCGTTATATTTAAAACAAAAGAACTCTGACATGGCCGTGTAGTCCCTCGTAGTGCGATATGTGGCCTATTTATTAAAGCTACAAGTGACAATTCACAAGCGGAAGTCTCTTTCTATCCCCATGTGTTAGAAAGAGACTCATCATCATCAGAATAATCAACCTATATGAGTCCACTGCTGGATATAGGCCTCCCCTAATGAGCGCCATAGCGCCTAGTCTTCAGCTTGCTGCATCCAGCATCTGCCTGCAGTCTTTCGCAGATCGTCATCCCACCTGGCCAGAGGGCGTCCTACACTACGTTTACCGAGAAATAGACTACCGCTTGTAAATTGTCACTTGTATCTTAGGCCAATGTATACAGTCAACCATGTACAGATATTTGCCCCTCCTGCATAAAAACTTTAATTCAACAATTTCTTCGACTTTATGTATACGCGGACTTTGTGTCCAACGCGGCAATATTACAATCTGTGGTAACTTTACTGGCAAAATGTCCATCTGTGGTAACTTTACCATAGTTTATTTATTTACGAGCCCAAACGCAAAAGAGTTCGTCTTGTCACTTGCAAAGCGACAACTTTTTTTTAAATCTTTGATTACCGCTGCAGCGTTAATATTACAAAAATATATTTAGCATTGGTGACGATGTTGACAAACATAGTTTTTCTTTATATATTAATATTGAGCTGATATTGTACATAGCAAGAGAATTAGTCGTTCCTTTTTTCACGAATCACAAGCAAAAGAGTTCGTTTCACACTAATCGGTGCAAAATAGTTCGTCAAGTGAGCAATTAGTGCTTTTAGAATCAATTTAAAAATAAATTTGTTTGAAAATAGAATTGTTTGATATTTTAGAAATGTCACTGTGGCTATAAAAAGACAATTTTTCTCAATTTCGTATTATTTATCAAGTTTTCATTTTCAAAATGGGTCGTGGTAAACCAATTTCACAAGACGTTCGAAAAATTATTATTTCAAGCAGTCAATCAGGAAAATCTGTGCATAAAATAGCTCAAGACCTTCACCTACCGAGATCTACAATACATTCCATTATCCAGCATTATAAGAAAACTGGATGTATATCAACCTTGAAGAAAAGTGGTCGCCCACGCATTACTACACCAGCCGAAAACCGAGTTTTGAAAAAGATTATTAAGCAAAATCGACGTGCTCGGGCAGGAGAACTCACCGTGCGATGGCGAGAAATGATCAAAAAAGATGTGTCTGTCGATACATGCAAACGAGTCTTAAAAAGAATGGGATACGGATTCTATACGGCGAAAGAAAAACCTTTGCTTACTGAACTTCAGAAAAAGAAGAGGCGAATATTTGCTTTAGCTCGTCGAAACTGGACCGTTGACCAGTGGCGATCCATAATATGGAGCGATGAATCGAAGTTCGAAGTGGCTGTTGGAGACGAACGGAAAAAAATTGTTCGCAATAAGAGCAAAGCCTTTCATAAAGACTGCCTAAAGAGAAAAGTCAAGTTTCCTGCCTCGCTCATGATCTGGGAGTGTATGTCAGCTCAAGGTGTGGGTCGGCTGCAGTTTATTGAGGGCACTGTAAATGCTCCTAAGTACCAAGAAATCTTAAAGACGAGCTTATTGCCTTCAATTCCCAGTTTACAATATAAGAACAGGTATGTTTTCCAGCAAGATGGTGCTTCTTGCCACACTGCCAAGAGTACGAAGGCTTGGTTAAAAAAACACAATATCCCTACCCTGGAGAATTGGCCACCTAGCAGCCCAGATTTGTCTCCGATCGAGACGTGGTGGAAGATGAAAAAGAAACTGCGTAAGGATCCCGCCAAGTCGAAGGAAGATTTAAGAAACAAGATAAATGCAGTGTGGGATTCAATATCCGTTGCGGAATGTGCGGCGTTAGTGGACACCATGCCACAAAGAATTGAAGCCGTCCACAAGAGGAAAGGCGACACTACCCAGTGGTAGACGAATTCTTTTGCACCGTGTTACTAGCAGACGAACAATTTTGCTTCGGTAGCTTAAGTTTATAAATGTGTTTTTTACAGCAAATAACCGTAATATGTACTGTTATCGAAATATAAATAAAAATACATAATTTTTCTAATCTTTTACTGTGTTTATTTATTGCTTTAGTTATTTACTGAACTTGATATTTCTAGTCTAAAAATCTCTCCAGTATAAAAATGTTCATAGTCGAACTCTTTTGCATTTGGGCTCGTAATCGTATGACATACATGAGAAACAAAAGCAACTATGAAAAGAGATTAAGACCAGCAATGGGCTACGTAGTTGCATCTGTTTATTGCTGCGAGGCTCTCGTAAAAGTACAGTGCAGCAGCCAATGTTGATTACTTATCTACTTATCTGTGGTAACTTTACTGGCAACATTTCCATCTGTGGTAACTTTACCATAGTCTACTTTAGCAAGAAAATATGGTATCATTAAATAGGGAATCGTTGCATTTAAAAGGTTAACAGAGGCTCGTTAGACTGCCACGTTTTGTTAGCGGAGCGCGATGAGAGCGGCACTAGCAAAACACGTTAATCTGACGGAGCCTTTACGGTTTTATCAGTTATGCATTTATATTTAGTAATACCATTTTCTTGCTAAAGTAAACTATAGTAAAGATACCACAGAATGTAATGTTGCTACGTTTGACGGTACTGTACCAGTATGGAGCTTTACAAAAAAAAACTCTGACCAGTATAAGTACATTACAAATTTTAACTATAAAATTTTCGTGAGAATCTAACATATAAAGAAATATTTATAACGGGTTACTTACGTAATTTACTTTAATTTTACGTAAGTACTGTTTACAGTACTTTTCTATTTCCTGAAATAGAACAGATTAAAAGTAGAGGTAGAGAGGCCTGTTGACAGGCGGTCTTATCGCTAGAGAGCGATCTCTTCCAGACAACCTTGGGGTAGCGGAAATCTAGTCGAAAATAATCGTATGAGTAGGTGCAAGGTAAAAGAAAAATCCAGTAAACAGTAACAAATAACATAAAATACAATAGCTCAATTATACATATATTTACACAAATAAAATATTCAATAAACATACATATACTAGATACACAGAGTGAATAAAAATAAAATAATAAAAATACAGTCAGCAAACATTTGTGTTAAGGGAGAGATAGGTAACACTCCTTAAGGTGTTTCTTGAAAACAGTTAGGGATTTTACACGCCTTACATTTAAAATATGTCAGTTTATTAAAAACAATGTGTTTGTTCGCAGCGACCCGTATGTGCGCGTGGAGTTGCAGAAGGCGGACGGTGACGTCACCATAGAGACGTTTCTTACCAAGACAAAGAAAAAGGTACGTCTTAATAGGGCCGGGAATTTTCTTTAAAATTATTTTGCCATAAAATAATGCAGTATTCTCGTATTGTCCGTAAGGTCCCTTAGGGTCAAGGATAATTAAAACATGGATTGACAATGCCTATACAAAATTGCGTTCCCTTATTTCAGGCTAAAGCACTAGCGTCATCTATCGGTCACCACACCACAAACACTAAATTCCTACTTAACCTTTCTGTTAAGCCCATGGGTTGACTGGTAGAGAATGCCTTATGGCATTAAGTCCGCCATTTGTACCATCTTATTTTGTGCAATTAAGATTAAATAAATATATTCTAGTTTCTAATATTTTGTTCGGCGATTAACGCTGACAGAATAACTCGACTCCAGACTCAACAGATGGCGCTGTGGCACTTAGTACCGAAAACAGACGTATAGCCTGAAGGTTCGAGGAACGCGATTTTGTATAGGCATTGTCCATCCATGTCTTAATCATCCTTGCTTAGGGTAGACACGACTAGCACTATACTTTTAGTAGTAATATATCAGGAAGAAGTAATTAATATATCCGAACTTCCGAGACCTTTCTCGGGTTCAAACCCCGGCTCGTATATCATTTGATATTTACCAGTCGCTTTTCGGTGAAGGAAAACATCGTGAGAAAACCGGATCGAATCCCAACAAGGAAACTATCGCCTCTGGGTTTGAAAGTCTGATGACAGTCGCTTTCGTAAAAATTAGTGCCTACGCCAATTCCTGGCATTAGATTGCCGAGCGGACCCCAGGCTCAATAGCGCAAAAAGCTGGGACAAACGCTAGGAGGAAGAGGAGATATCAGGAAAAATTGGTTCATACACTACACATTACATAACATACAAAAATGAATGTTCTAATTTGTCATTATTATTATCGAAATTCAAGGCGTTTAATAGTAGAAACAAATCCTTTCAAGTTTGTTACTTCTCATCATGGATTTATATGAAGTGGATCTAATTCTTGCACTTTTTCCCTAACCACAGTTGAACCTTATTACTTATTACCGAGTAAAACAGTCGTTCATAGGTGACTCGTAAAAAGTAGTAAAAACGGTCCGATAGAGAGCATAATAGTATGGGGCGGTGTCTCACTCGCACTCGTTATAAAATTGTCACATTTGACACATTTTGATTGTCTGATGACGTCATTACCTCCTTAGACAAAACGAGACACAGTCCCCTAGATAACCTTCTCTATCGGCCTCACTTTGTGACCGAAGTATTCGATCCACTTCATATAAATCCATGCTTCTCATATCTTGAGATCGGATTTTGCCGACACGAGCCAGAACCAGAAATGAGCCACCAGTAGGCACTGTCATACTTCTGAAAACAAAAGACAGGTAACGTTTTTTTGCGTTCGTATACAACTATCATCTTAGTATTAAGTTTATTGACAAGGAAAGTAAAAAAAATAAACTTATATATGTGTCATATGCAAAGGAAAAAGTGATCTAGACCTCCGGTGCCCAGGGCTGGGATCGAATCAGCGTCTTCTGCATTCGCGGCAGACGCCTTTGCCACTTGGCCACCCGGGTCACAGCTGCACCGGTCGAATTTTCCCGTGTATATGCAATCTTTGTAAATGTTCAGGCGCATTTTAGCCAATCATCTAAGGTAGAACATTATGAGTCCGTACCTCCAATCAGAACACGTAGGAGTTCATTGAAAGCGAGAGAGATGGCGCTGCCCTCAGTACAACTGAAGAACAAATCAAATTATTTTTAATAAAGCCCAGGGCTGGGCACCGGAGGCCTAGGTCACTTTTTCCTTTGCATATGACATCTATACATATAAGTTTATGATTTATATAGTAGTGTGTCTACTTAAAAATAAACAAATCAAAATATTTATTCAAAATAATTTGATTTGTTCTTCAGTTGTAAAGTAAAAAAAAAATTTAAAGGGTGTTTTGAGTTGAGACCTTATTCTTCACATGATCCTCCTATAACAATGAACCTAAACAGTTGTATTTGAAATTCATAAGCGACGAACTAAGCTTGTATTTCTTTGTTCCAAAATCAAATGAAACAAAGTAAATTCAACTCTGTTCCAGTGATCAATAATGACTTATATATAGTCTGGCAAACCATTTCTGTCAGTAGAAACGCGCGGCAAATTCAAAATAAGGAGTGGTCCTGAAATAAAGTAGCAGTGTACAATCTTGTGTATTTTTTAATTTAGTGCTAATTTTGAAGCAGTATATTTATTTTATTAATCCGTAGATACAATACTAATAAATAAAAATACAATCATAATAGAATATGTGAGCATATTTAAGTTTTCGCGTTTTTAATTCAACATACTTTGTAACCTTTTGAACAACATAATTTGACAATCTTCAATCGACATCCGCTACAATGCCACTATTGTATTTCCATTTTCACAACCCGTTTTATGCTTTTCAGAATGTCATCTTACCAAGAAGCTACATTAATTAACTGTATTTTAGCTAGGATAGTCAGGAAGACTCTCTAATCTAACCTCTGACAAAGATTTTTCTATGGGAGATAATTTTCTATGAAAAAAGGCAAATACATTTAATTAAAAATTACTGTAACTACCTTAAAATGAAGCCAGATAAAAAAGTTTACTATTGAAGTAAGACAATTTATTAAGGTATAAAATAGCTCATCAAATCAAACTATAAGAAAAAACATGTTTTTGAGCAACACCTCAAAAATTCTGTCAGAAGACGCTGTTCAAAAAACTATGTGTATGAAAAAAAAAAAGGCGAAAACTTCCAAACGCTGTTTTATTTAAGTATGATTGTATTTATGTTTTGTATGATTGTATCTAGAGATTATTTAAATATAAACACTGCTTCTAAATCGGCACAAAATAAAAAGATAAATCAAAAAAGGCACGGCTACTTTTTTCCGGACCACTCCTTACGTACATGTGGCAACCCTTTGTGATGAGACACCGTATTTTATGACGAACATTTCAATTCACATTGAATTTGTTTCTAGTGCATTTCACTCTCTCATCTTAAGCGCGAGTGAGATAGAACTCCTGCAACGTTCCCAATTAAATTTAAATTCATTTTTAAGCCATATGTCAATTGCCTCAACCAGATTATCAGTTGCAGTTGATGGCAGATCAGACGAAATATATCCGTCTCCTTTTTACAGACCGTAAATGTCACCTAATGAAAGGGGCGGAGATACCACCTAAAATTAAAAATATAAAATTTGATGATCATTGCTGCATTTTTCACTGATTCTTAGTGTTGTCATACTTTTGTTCGCTGTACATTGCTAATGCGTTCGTTGGCTGGCCAGACTATATATACAAGATGTAACAAAAATGATGGTGATGCGTTTAAGGGCGTATTTGGTATCGTATTCTGAGTAGGAATATGCATGATTTTTTTGGAAAACGTCATTCGATTCTATTTCCCTGTAGATTCAAATGTCTCTAATAAACCTACTATCTATGATAGCCCTGAAACGTCAAAAATGTGAAAATACGTTAGGCGTCTGCGCCGCGCGTCAAAACGCCCCATACAAAAAGTGTGAGGTTTGTGACGTCACCGACCTCAAAGTTGCAGAAAACTGTTTGGAAGGAACAAGTTTTTGGAAGATTTTTGTAATTTCAGGCACGAAAAAATGCGTTTAAGTATATAGTTGTCGTACAATTTGTTTCTTGTTAGAACATAAGTAATCGAACTGAAGTTTCGAAAATACATTTGAGGTATATAAAAAAATGCCTAAAATTTTAAGTTTTTAAACCGCAATATCTTTAAAAAAACTGTTAAAAATTATTACGGATTTCCACTTATTTATATTAATTTGGGGTTATTGAACGTGTTTATGGAACAAATTCAATTAAATATCTTTTATGCATGTTCTCTATTATGAAAAACTAAAAAAAAAATGCCTTTTGGTTGGCGTTTTTGTTGGATTTTCTTTCGCGTTCAAAAAATTTTCTCCTAGTTTTTCTTGGTCGCAATACGATACCGATTATGCCCTTGAACGGATCACATGTATTTTTGTTACATCCCGTATAGTAGCGTGCCCAGAGGTTTGGAGTAGGGCAAGCTTAAAGACATGATTTCGTACTAACTATTCAATCTTTATATACTCAAAATGTCATCATCTTTCGAAAAAAATATGCTACAACAGCAATATAAGTTACTAGCCTTCTCCCGCGGCTTCGTCCGCGTACTATAAATACTCAAAAAGGATGTTGATTTTCAGACTTTGTGACCACAAGTTTCGAATAAAATAGTCTAACAAAACTTGATTCGCCATACAAAATTTGGACCCCCATTTTACCCCCTTAGGGGGTGAATTTTGAAATATCCTTTCTTAGTGCATCCCTAGACCTTATAAGGAACCTACGTGCCAAATTTGGAATCTCTAGAACCAGCGGTTTGGGCTGTGCGTTGATATGTCAGTCAGTCAGTCAGTCAGTCAATCAGTCAGTCAGTTTCTTCTTTTATATATTTAGATTTAGAATGAAAACAACTAACAATCTAGCCTAGTGTATTTTGTAAGCAGCCCTACTAAATTTTCGCTTATGCAACTGGTTTATCTGAGACATGCCTACAAATAACACAAGCCGGGTATTAGGTTTAACGACACATTGATTTTGAACAAACTTCAGAGATTTTATCTTGCCTTTGTTGATTTGCCATGATCAACACTTGGACGTACCTCAAACAGTCACAAGGAACGGCTTCATCCATTATTAATAAGTAATTTTAACACTTTTACAAGTTTTACAAAAGAATTAAGCACTTTTACTAAGTCGTAACCTCACCTCACCACAATACCATTCAATTCACATTGACTTGCTCAAACAATTAATTTGCATATCAAATTCGACTTTTGTAATATAATACACTTGAAGTTGTCCGTTAACGCTCACTTGCGTCGCGCGATCTTACGGCATGCGGCCAACTTCACACCAAAAAGCTGGTTTTAAATCGCCGTATTTTGCTATAGGTACACCGGGCAAAAATTGTTGCTCGTTGTACAGACACCAATAGGGCGATTTGTATAGGCGAAATGAATGCCCGCTTGTATGCCGCTTGCAAGGCGGCGGCGGTGGTGAGTGCGAGCGGGACAGCAGCATGTGCTACGTTTAGTTTCGTTTGCCTCAGTCGTTTGCGCGGCAGTGGCGACACTTTGTTGCGTGTGGCAAAATTTATAAACAGCTCACTCGAAATAATTAATACGGGTTATTTAGCGCGACGATTAAAATACGTAAATTTCGGTGAGGCAACTAGGGCAAGCCCGGCTTTTGGGCTTGTATGGAAGTACCGCCACTGATCCCGTATAGGTAATATACCGTAGGATTTATAACTCTTAACCCTCAAATTCCAGACACTAAACCCAGTATGGAACCAGGAGTTCGTTTTCCGCGTGAACCCCCAGGAGCACAAGCTGCTCATCCAAGTGTTCGACGAGAACCGTCTCACCCGGGACGATTTCCTCGGCATGGTGGAGGTGCCGCTGGCGCAGGCGCCGGCCGAGTCCGCGGCGTCTCCGCGCCCGCCCCCCGTCAAGTACGCGTTGCGCCCGCGCAGGTCTGTGTAAGTATATGTGGCATGATGCTTTTTTATTTAGTATCGTTTTTTTGGCTAGTATTTTACACAACTTTGAGAATTCAACCAAACGTTGCCAATGACAGGCGTTCCCCTCTGTCGAAAACATATGACCAGTGGTCTTACACTATGTTGGCCTGACGTGGCTATTTGTACGTAACGTACGAAAAGTCATACATTTGACGTTCCCCTCCCTCGCAAAAATCGGCAGACTTTTTTGTATAGAAAATGACATGGCTACTCCGGGTTGAATTCTCTAAGTTACACAACAAATAATTAAAAAAAAACTAACTATAAAACTGATTGCACATCAATAAATGAGAAATCCAGAGTTTTCGGAACTTATGTACGAAATATCATTTTATATTTAAAGGAAAGAAAATTCGAAGGAAAACATCGTGAGGGAGCCGGATCTAATTCTTATATGGCATAGCCTAGGTTTTTAACAGCCAATCACGAACTCGTTAATATGACAGTAATTAAATATTTTCAACTCTATTGATAACGTGTCCGAGTTCAAATTGAAACGATTTTTTTTAGTTTGCTGTTAAATGGCTAGTTTTCCCTCTGAAAGGACATATACTTTGTATGAAGATATCCTCTTTAACTACATGTTGAATACCTCACTATGTTCCACGTCGGAAAAGTCTGTTACAGCTAAACTCCGAATGGTTTTCGATGCATCATACAACACAACACAACGTTCTTAACAAAATCACGAGACTTAAGTATGTTGAGTTCTGTTTCAAATACGTAAGGCCCTGTGGTTTACCTTGTACCTAATTAGTGTGATTTATGTAGGTATATGTGTGGTTTTGCTTTTTGAGTCGCGTTTGAGTTTTTGATGTTATATTTGACTAGACAAGTCTTATAGGTCCCCGCTTGATCCACCAACCAGAATTCTCATGATTTGGCAAATGTATTCTCGATTTTTGTAATTTGATGTGTCGTTAGTACCTAATGTTTGTTTTCTGGAATGACTGGAATAATAGACGTTATGTCTATTATTTTTTAAATGTTTATGCATCTACAATCAACATAATCATTGATAAGCAAATTGTCTTACAAATATTTGAAAGTAGAAATTCGTTAAATCAATGTCTAGATGTATGTGGTCGTTGTCAATATATAAGAATGATTGTTGCGTATTGATGTTTCTAGCTTAATACATAACGAGAAATAAAGTGTCTTAACCATTTCCAATAGTCAAATATTAACTGACCTAACCTATGAAATACATAATCAGATATTAACATTTAAGAGGCCCGGAGGCCTTTTTGTATTTTTCGTCCGAGCGAAGCGAAGCTCTTACATCATCTTGTGCCCAATATAAACCAATTGTTTCGTCCACAGTGCCCGTTCCCGTGTCCGAGGTCACATAGAAGTGTACATGGCACTGGTGGGACACGGCTCAGAGACGGAGGAGCCGCGGCCCGACGACTGGGAGATGGTCGAGCCCGGCAGCCCGCAAGTTGGCAACGTGCAACCGGTCAGTACGATTATGAACTTTTCACACCACCTGCTCGACAATGCTAAATTATATATCATGCAAACCTGACCGAAAGCAAATCATTATAGCCCTTGGCTTTAGCCGGGTTATAATGTTGTACTAAATCTCATTATAACCCGCTGGTTAATAATGTGATTTCACTTCCCATAGTTCTTATTGTTATGTGCTTAAAGTCTAATTTCGTAAAGTCCGCACGGTGCACGGGCCCGCGCCGCCGCGTCGTCGCGTCGTCGAACTGATTTGAAACTCGCGCTGGCCACCTCAATTTTAAATACCAAAAACAAATGCCGCGAGTGTCATATGAGCTGCAGTATACGGAGTAAAACTGCAGGTTCTACAAAAATAGAAGATAAAATTCGAATAAAATGGACTAATGTATCAATAATCAATTTATACTTTTGATTTACTTTAAAAAACCGGCCAAGTACGTGTCGGACTACGCATAAGAGGATTCCGTACATTCAATGGAATAAGAACCAAACTAATACCAAAAGGTCGTATCTGATGCCTATGGAGGAAGTTTCTTGGAGATAACTCAAAACCGATAATGTTCAAAACAATTTTCGTAGAAAGTATGATAAGGCGCATCTCCTCAAATTTCTTCAGATTTTTTGGACTTACGGTTCAAAAGTTACAGGGGGGGACACAATTTTACTGACTGTCGAAGCGATTATTTCAGAAAATATTCACTTAATCAAAAAATGGTCAAAGAAATCTCAATGTTATTTTTAAAGACCTATCGATTGATGTGTCACATGTTGATATCTGGTTAAATTTTTTTCATTTTTTATTTAGTTTGGATGTATGGAGCCCCCCCCCCCTAAAATTTTAGTTTTTTCAAATTTAACTACATAACTAAGTAGCGGCATACAAAATACACCTTATGTGTAAATTTTATTCATATACGTCGTATAGTTTCCAAGTAAAATGGCTATGACATACGGACGGACAGACAGACAGACATGACAAATACATAAGGGTTCCGTTTTTTGCCATTTGGCTACGGGACCCTAATAAAAATCCGTTTCTAGTAGTAGCCTTAACTATTTTATTGTCTCACAAGAGGTGAGAAAAGTAGAGTATACTCCTCGGGGATAAAGCTGTTTTTGTCACGGGCGCGCTTAAACCCCTCACTGCACTCAGGACTCAGTCTTAATTCCCTCGCTACGCTCGGGAATTAACTCATAACCCCCTCGCTGCACTCGGGAGTAAAGTCTGGAGTCCTTCGTTCCGTTCGGGATTCAATATCGCGCCCGTGACATAAAACAGTGCTTTATCCCCTTGGTGTACAATCTACTATTAATGTCGTTGATATAAGAGTTCGGTCGATTGTATGATTGGTTGGGCAGCTCAGCACGCTCAGTAACGTGCAGTCGGTCAGTAGCATATTGAACCTTAATGTTGTTGATATATGAGTTTACTCGACTGTATGATTGGTTGGGGAGCTCAGCCCGCAGATCAGTTATGTGCAGCCGGTCAGTAGCATTTGGAACCTTAATGTCGTTGATATAAGAGTTCAGTCGACTGTATGATTAGTTGGGGAGCTAAGCCCGCAGATCAGTTATGTGCAGCCGGCCAGTAGCATTTTGAACCTTAATGTCGTTGATATAAGAGTTCAGTTTACTGTATATCCAGATCCGGATATTATTATTGACAGATCAGTAGAGTGCAGTCGCTCAGTAGCATTCTAGACCTTATGTAGTCGGTATAAGAGTTCAGGTGTGTGTCGTTGATGATATAACTGTTTGCTATTGCTAGTATAAATTGCGCGGTTAAATACAGACAAACTATTTTCAACTCCTGACATTAACCATTTTTAAAAACATGCATGTTAACAATAACTCATTATTATAATATAATAGTAGTTTTCAGTCGCTTAAATTTAGTATTTCGTAGCATTTGATCATATTATTTGTTTCGAAGAGGTAGCAAAACTATTTGATTATTGGTGCTAAGCTAATAATTTGGTGACTGTATCTAAGTTAAGCACATTAGCTACCAAAATGTCTATTAAACAAGGTATTTTTCCAACCCTAAGCCATATTGAACGAGTTTATTATGTAGGCCTTTTTTCAAATCCGAAATCACAAAGAAACTGTTCGCTTCCCCAATGAAAACGTCGACAACTGATCGATCCAAGTGTATGAACCGGTCCAATGTTTCCCTACTAAAACTTGTTCATTATGGCCTACCTAATCACCTCGCACAATATGACTAAGAGTTGGCAAACCACCCTGTAGTTGTCATAAAATTCTGGCAACAGATGATGGTTCCATCGTCAACGGGCGAGCCCTGGGAGCTGGTCCAATGGCCTGAAGACGCGGGGGATGACGATTTTGTTGTACGTGTGCATTAATTTTTCATGCTTATGGTGGCTGACTCTTTCTATTCATACGAGAAATAACTCTTTAATTTGTGACTTTATTTTAAATATATTGAAATGGGAAACTCACGTGAAGCTCGATTTCTAGTATTTTTATAGAGTCACGAATTTCATAATAAATTATTTAAACTATCCTTGTAATGGATTGAAACAATTCGAGTTACTTTCAACTAGAAGGAAACGTGAGCGACTCGTTTTAATGTATTTATATGTTTGGCTCCACAGGAATTTTCTTATTAGTAAGATTTTTTTTTAATGGTCCTGTTAAGAGTCTGTGTATGACCGTAGAAATCGTTGATTAATCGTTCATTGATTGATCGGATCGATGATCGATCCTGTGGAATTGTAACAGCAAGCAATGGAGGTGGAGGAATTTGCTTTAATTGTCTCTTAACTATTTTAACACATATTGCTTATTTGGCTGGATTGTTGCATTATTAATAATTTTAGGTTTGTCTGTGTTTGACTGTATTTAGATAAAAAGGGTCTTTTCAATATTAAATTTTCTTAGCAATGATTTGGGCATAGTAGTACTTTCCAAAATGTGCAAATAATTATTTTCAATCAATCTTATACATTATGAATACATCGGTAGTTATATACGGATATTTAACCAGGTGGACAGACATGGCGAAATTATATGGGCTATGTAACGCTGTGGCTGGCGAACCATAAAATATTATAGGTAACGTTAAGAATAGTAGTTTAAAAGACGGATTAAAACAAACACCTATTTTATTAACTAGACTAAAAGGTATTCGTTGAAATTCATAATGACCAAAGAGAGTTGAAAAATGTGTAAACTTCAGCTTGTAAATATTTATATTAAATAAAACTAAGGGAATTAACTAAACAAAATTGTCTTATTATACCTCTCGATGTACCTGTCAATATAAATGTATTGTTACATTTGCTTCAGGTGGTGGGGGGAGACCCGCTGCCGCCGGGCTGGGAGGAGAGACAAGATGCCAACGGGCGAACTTACTACGTGAACCATGTTGCCCGCTCCACCCAGTGGGAGCGGCCTACGCTGGCCTTTACGTAAGTATTACTAATCATTTAAGTATAACAGTCGTGATCCTGGTCACGACACTAAACTGTAACGCACTTCTTTATAATTTTTGAGTGCTGGTTGCACCATATACCACGTCGCTGGCAAATAAATGTACAGACCGCCTGATGGTAAGGATTCACTCAAGCCTATGAAAGTCTGCGGATCCAGAGCCGAGCCGGCTCTTCAAAAAAACTGTACACTGCTCTTTATAGAACTCAAATAATGGTATTTTTATTTTCTTATAATCTGTCTTTGATAACTTTATGAACCTAATTGAATTTATCATTAATTAACTAATTTATTAATTCACTTAATTAACAATGAACTGGCTGCCTGCTATTATTAAGTTTTTTATGTATTATTTTTACGTTTGTGAGGCATTTAAAATCGAAAGCCGATTAAACACTTAATGCAAACCCCCTTTTACACAGGCGTAACATGAGCACCGAATCGCAGAACGAGCGTATGGAGAACGCAGCCACAGAGTTCCAGCGGCGATTCCACATCTCGCACGACGAAGAGCGAGCGCCAAGAGCCCAGGTACGCTATATTAAAGGAATAGGGCCCATTTTCTGTCTGACAACGGCTAGAGTTTAGGTTTAGGACTTCGATTTTAAAAGAAAGATCTTTTGGAAGCGTACGGAAACTAAATATTCGCATCATAGCGTATTTTTATTAGTCTGTGTAAAAATATTTTAATATACGCTTAGAACATTCTTGCATTGCCTTTACAGAAACTTTATTTTTTAGTAACGGGCGTATGCGATTAATGAAGAAGCAAAATTTGATCGGCTTTAGATGATCGTTACATTTTAATGACTTGAAAAACATAGTATTCTGACATATGATTATGCTTATGGCAACTTAAACGCTGTGTTTAATCTTTCGGTTCTTAGAAATTAGGCAAGGGATTGATTCGATACTTTTTTCATGATTTCATCTTAATTATAAGTAGATTTTTCTAACCTATTAACCAAACTTTATGAAACTGCATCTTGTTTTCATGGGAAAATACTAGAGAATTGGCTAAAAGAGGCGTATGTTTATTGGAAATTTACAATCAATATCTCTTGAAATATTAAAAAAACCGACTTGATATAAAATTTTTAGAAAAATGCATGCGCTCTTTAGGGATTATTATCATTCGGCGTATCTTTATTACCATTTCAATTTATAGGACCTCGGACTCGTATTTGGTAGGATTAGAAATTCAATTTTTGTAAAGAAAATGAAAAACACAGCGTCTAAGACATCTCATACATTCACTTGATGAGACTCGAAAATTGCAAGACTGATTCATCTCTATATTGTTAATTTGTAAAATTTTGCGTGTCATGCCTTGCTTTTCGCTGTAGCATTTTGATTCTTATTGTTTTATAAATTCAGTCGATTTCAGAATGATCGGATACCTATGCATGAATGTTTTATGTAGTATACAAATTTGAATATACATACGTAGTGCATGTTTATAAATTATTTAGGTATTTTGGGATATAGATGTGTTTTAGGGTCAACATTAGCATGGTCGTTTATTTCTTGTAATATTTAAGACACTTTTCTTCATACTAACGTAACTATTTAAATTTATAGGTATATGGTAGAAAAAGTACAGGACTAGATGATAAAAAGGCAAAATAGAATCATGGAAAAGTTTTTTTAAATTTTACCATGTATTAAATAGCAATATAAATTTAAAGATACACAATTTTATGTCACGTCGTATGAAATTAAAAATATACTGCGTTTAGGTACAGTATATAATATTTTTAAGTCTTAATAGCAGTGGCTTAGCTACAGGATGATTTCTGGGTCGCGACCCAGGTCGATAGTTATGAGTACGAGTGGACTGTATAAAAATATTTAATAATTGAACCGTAAATGGAGTCACAACAATAGAATAATATTGACATTCAAAGGCAAACTAAGAATGACAGTGCAAATAATTTATAAATAAACTCCAAAAAATATATAAAAACCGGCCACGCATAATGGAGGGACACGGAACTACTTGTAACTAGTCAATATTATCATATACATATAACAGCATTTGATCAAAACAGAAAGAATGATTTTTTCTCATTTTTCAAGTAAAATCAATCTTAAACTAAGTAAGTCATGATCACTGATTTGAATTTTGACATACGCTGCATGGGAAGTAACAAGAACAAAAAATTGTTTGCATCAGAAAAATAATTATCAATATAGACGAAAAAAATTTACTGATCAACATCACACGGTCCATCTTTAAACTCGGTATCGTACCTCGTTCTTATGTTCCACGACTCCGAAATCACCCTGTATACCAAGTGAGGCCCGTGGAAAATTCATCGTATGGGGCTCCTTTTACAGAAAAAATAAATCCTTCTGTGGTGACTGTAGCCACGGCCTCTTTGGTGAAAGGCAGGGCCATTATTGTTAGGCCATTTCTTAATAGACATACATATTGGGCTATAAGTACTATAGGCCTATTTTTTGTTTTCCATCTCATTAAGTGACTTACATTTTGGCTATCTGTCGTTTTGTCTGAGTAATATCTATTTTAACTTGGCTGGACATGCTGCCGCGTGTCTAGATAATTAATTATAAATGGTAATCGGAAAAAAATGAAATAAAACTGTTTTCATACTTAGAAAATTAGTAATTTTTGATACCCCATTAGATTTTTTTATATGAAAAGTGTCTGCTTAAAAAACTTTCGACAAAACGATAGTCATTATACTAATTTCTGCAGCATGGGCTTCGCTCCAGAACTAACTACAGCTTAACCTGGTAAAAACTGGTCTAAACCCGAAGAACATTATGTTGTCCTCACTATCATAGACAATTTACGTTAAAATGGACTTAATGCGCAGAGGAACTAAGCTCATATATTTTTACCAAATATTTTTATTGCAATCGGTGATGTTATGCTAGTACAAATTGTACTGAGACAGCAGTCACCGCTTCAATGGAAATATGGGAATGGATTTATATGTATAGTACAACTGCAATAGGATTTGCATTCACGGGCATTTGATAAACTCTTTTCAAAAGAAAATAAAACAGCTAACCTATGAACACAATATTTCCGTGATTGTATGTCTGGTTGATTTTATTTGAGATGAATATCAGTTAAAACCTTTTAGTAATTATTTTAAATATCCAAGACACCTAAATTTTTCATCTCAAATGATTTCAACTTTAAGTTGTCTTTGACTCAACAGGATAGCAATAGGAGCGACGAGAACTCCACAGAAGGGACGCCATTTTCATCCCCCGTGCGCTCCCTAGCCCTGGAATCGAACCCTGATGTGCCTCAATCTAGCTTAAGTAATACCTGTGATAGTAATTTAAGGGAGGAGGATGATGTAGTCTGCGCGAACGAAGTTAGAGCCAGAGACAACGAAACTGTTGCTCAAGACTGTGATAACACGATCTCTAGTCAAAACGACCAATCGGAGAACGCGGTAGCGAACGAATCAGAGAACGCGGAAGTAAACCAATCGGAGAACGCGGAAACGAGCCAATCGGAGAACGCTGAGAACCAATTAGAGGATGCGAATGGCGAAGCGGATGGAGATGGCCAATCAGAAGCCGCAAAACCGCATGAAAATGAAACGCCTGAGAATGTTGATATCTCAAATGAACAAACAACTGAAAACGCAGGTGACAGAGCAGACGCAGACGAAGAAAGAGACTCAGTCGCTGCCGCTACGATCGTGGAAACAAATGAAAGCACAGAAAGAGAAGAAAGCGCAGCGGGGGATGAAAGAGATGCTGAAAGCATTGAGATAGAAATAGAAGAGGCGCTAACGTTTGATGAGAATCACTTCAGTACGCCCACTGGTGGGACTACGCCTGAACGGGGCGCGTCAAGGCGACGAATGACAAGCAGCTCCATGGATGATACGGAGGTAAGACACAAATGTGTGGGTAATGTTAATGTAGGAGCTAAGTCGCATTTGTGATGTCAAGGCGTGGTAAATATAATGCAGGGTCATAGGGATTCATGAAGAGTAACCAAGAGGAAAACAATATTTCAGTTTATGTTTTGGAATAATATTGGTAATAGACAAATTTTAAGTCTTAAAAATGTATGATACAGTATGTAAGTCAATTTGAAATATGAATGAATTATGTGTTTTCCTTCTAGATTCTTGTGTATGTACATTCATTTTACCCAATAGCAAAAAAATAATTCGTTCGGGTGTTTTGACACGACTACTGAAAATTAATTTCCCCAGAGCTCATTCACAATTTGACTTTTGAACTTACATATGGCGACTTTTATAAATTTGATAGCTCTAATAGGATATTTGATCCTGGGATAAAATTGTAATCGGTTGTTTATCGACCGTCTATGTTAAAAAGGAAATTAGATTGCAATAATAACGCCAATAGAATTGATCGTGGCTAATATCAGATATTAATAAACTATAAACAAATATAAAATATCTGAATTTATGATGAACCCAAATTTAAATTGATTGCACGTTGTAAATACATTAAGTTTGATTTTCAAAACTAAACATCTAACCATGGTATCATTAAATAAAACATTTTGGGGATTTCTCAATGATTACATAAAACCATAGACAAGAGACTCCTCATTTTTGCATGTTTTTTTAAAGTGGGGCATACCACCAACATTGAAAATATTGAAAAAATAATCAACCCAGCAGGACTTGTACCTGCATCGATACGCCTTGCCGGGGCTCGATCGCTTTACCACTTAATTAATTTTATCTACACTCATATGGTAAGTCCTCTAAAATGCGTTCAAAAACCGTAGGCAATGACCAGCATTACAACAAACGATTTTACTATGATAAGTTTCTCATCTGTGGCAGTAACGTAATTTTAACTTTACATGCTCAAATATTGTTAAATTATGAGTTTCAAATTTGGAACAGCTGTCAAAACCAACACAATTTCAATGGGTTCCTATCCCAGTATCCATAGATATTAACATTTTGTCGATACGAAACGTCAGTTCGGTACATTTTTTGACATAAATCGCACGACATTTTGATCTCGGACGACATGAGACTAAGGACTTCGTTCGTTTGGCTATGATAAAAAAAAATTCGTGACATAAGTTTGCACGGCCGCCATTTCTGTTGTCAACTTGTCAGTTGTTTGTTGAAAATAATTTTTAATGGTGAAAATGTAAATGTTTACTATTAACTATATTATAATAATTAAATATAGTTTCCGTGTCAGTTCTAATTTATTTCTTTTTATTGATGTTACACCAGTGGGTATGTGTCAGCACTTGTATCTACCTAGTAATGCAGGTCATTTGCCTTCGGCTTCTGAACCCATATTTGAGTATTTGCAATATGTGTGTAGATAAAGTAATGTATGCAACTGTACATAATTAGGCCTTAAAACACGAGTGGGGTTTAATGAAACGAGCGCAGCGAGTTTCATTATAGGATCACACGAGTGTCACTCTCATTATGTATCAGTTGCATAAACTACTATTTCAATGTTTGTATTTGGTTTAATAACAAATTAAGGGACTCCTAAAGACGCGTAAAGTTGTGAAAATCACGCTGACGCCAAAATCGTCAGCTGAAAATTCGGGTGTTCGTTCGTTTGCCGCCTATGGCAAAGCCCAAAATTTTAAAAGGTAACTGTACATTCCAAAGCTAGCACTTAATATGCGGGGTCGTATATTATTTGAATAATAAAATTAATTAATTAAAAAATCCTTTTCCTGTGTCAAACGTCTGCTATAATTCTTTTAACCATGTTATGTCTCGTTATAGATTTTTCTAAAATAAAATTCATCTCATTTTTGACCTTATGGAACCATTGGAAGCCCCGTTTTGGCTTAAAAGTTGCACCTTCGTAACAGCTCGCAAGCTTCAAGCATCACATCAGCCTATATATAGCTTTGCTAACATTTGGCTGACATCCATGCCTGAATTTCAAATTAAGGTGTAAATTTTACAACTTATAGGTACACTTATACATTTGATTACAGTAAGGTGATAGGCAATCGTAACTATAGAATTGATGGTTTATTGAATTATTGTAAGTCAATTTGAACGCACAATTCAGACACAGCTTTCGGCCGCTCACAATTTCATTCCGAATGCAATTCTTAATTTTTATTTTTATAGGCCTGTGGGAGGCTGGAAGATAAGGATTTTTTCACAAAAAACATTATATAGCTACTATCGTTCTGTCACCTTCCTTAATTCTGCTAATTGACTAAGAGCTGGCCACGTCAGATATGACACAATAATGAGAGCTCCTTATTCCTAGATCCTGGCAGCTTTTAATTGGTGGAGGTCAGAGTGACAGACTAGCAACATTTTGCAGTTGGAAAAAGTAATAACAAAATGAATAAAAACTGCCAAAATTGTTCTTTTTTTTAATAGAAGACAGGGCTTATTTTCACATTAGAACAAAAACAATTGCGGATTATTGCGGAAACAAAAACAGTAGGCTACAAACTATACATTACATTATACGTCGTTTGACACTACTTGCCCCCAATATAAACTTTTGGCAATCATATAATCTAATTGTTTACATAATTTCTCATAATATTTCATCAAACCCAGAACTCTAGGATTTGTATTATTGAAGTGGTTTGCATTCTTTGACCCCCACGAATGAATAACTGCCAGAAGTCCGGAACTAGATATAGGCATAGTACAGAAAACTAACTACAGTGGTTTCTTTGCTCTCATTATTGTGTAATATCTGACGTGGCCAGCTCTCCGTCTATAATACAAATGCGAGCAATGCAAACAGTGCCGTATGTTCATCGAAAAACTAACCTTACTAAATAAAATTAAGAACCAATTAATAAAATATGTTTGAGTGGCTGATTGCATAAGGATTCGTCCTGTTAAACTTTTACGTTTAATTTTTGACATAACACACTTTTGCTACGTGTTTTTTGATTTTAATGTTTAACGTCTGGCCGTAGCGTGGTTAAGTTGAAGGAATCGGTGAAATAAAATACAGATTGTTTTTGCAACTCATAGCCATATTGTGAGAGGTGATTAAGTAGATTATACTGAACAACATTTATAATGGGACACACCTCGATATCGCGAAAAAAAATGGCAGTTCTATAGAAAAAAGATCGACCGAAATATATCGCACAGTTTTTTCTTGTGATTTCAAGGTTAGTCCTATAGCAGAACTTGTTTAGTGTGACCAACGTAATTACCACGCACAATATGATCATATGTTGAAAAGCCCCCTACAGCTAGATTAGTAACGTTCGTAATTAACCATCTTCGAGATTGCCTGTGCATATTTCTTAAGCTAAACTCGGCTGCTTCCAAAATGCCGATTTATATTACGTTTATAATTCGATCAAGAGAGGGTGTTGTAGCCAATCTGCATAACGTCATACAGATGTAGTGCATTATAGTTTTCCATCGTATTTTCTCGGAAAAGTTCGTTTTTGTCGTGCTCTCTCAATTAGCTTCAGTATCCATCTACTGAAGCTATAAAAAACGAACATAGTGTCGTTTTCCCGCGGGATTTAGGGGAAATTGTCTATGAGGAGTCGTGAGGTACAACAAGCTAATGTGATGTCCGTAATATTTGCTTAGAGAAAAAACGAGCTTACCAACAGCTCTAACAGAGGGGTAATATAATAAGGATTTTTAAGACATCCAAATGTTTTTAAAGGCTTTTTCCAACATTTCGGGCATCTTAAAAAATCTAAATAAATTTTGTGTGTTACACTTCTATAACCAACGTTTATAAAAAAAATACTTTCTTGTATTAGTAGACACCAACCATAAAACAGGTCCTCGTTTTTTCTCTTTTAAGCAATGTGTGCTTATTGTTACTAATATTATACAAAAGCTTGGTTGCACTAATTGTCATTTAAAGTTAAGACGAAAAAAAAAAACGTATGCTTCCACGGCGGAGCAATAGCTTTTGAAGTGAGAGAATTTATTTATTCCTTTTATTTTAAATGACAAATGCCTAAGCAGTATTTTCTGCTTACACAACTGAAGGGTAAATTATGCAAAAATATATAGACGCTGACTTTGAACCATCGACTTGCAGGTAGGTCCAAAAGGTTTGTCATGCTTGATATGTCACTGTCAAATATCATTGCTTTTTGCTTGCGCGTACTGCTTGTCTGTAGTTAGTCGTATGAGGCATGTATTGCTATGTAATTCTTGTATGTATTCGTTCACGTATAATAGTTAGAAACCCGACTCACAGCACGGTTTTGTATAGTGGACAGATTATGTTCGTTAGGTACACAATTGCAGAATGGTGAATTTTTGGAAACTTTGTCGTGTTGAGTTGCTGTTGCTTTTATTTAAATAAATGTATTGTATTTAAGCTAATACATGGTAATATGCAAAACAAAAAATAGCAACGAGCTATTTATTGTTCTTTTAAACACAATATCATCGATGTTAACTGTAGTTTCGTATTAAAAATATTCATAACGGGTTACTCACGTAATTTAAGGGTCTCCCCAAATCTATCGACGCGGATTCGGCAAAATCCGGTGGAAAAAAGCTAACACCAACCACGCAATAAGAGCTAACAATGCACGGTTCGGCTCGGCTCGGCTCGGCCGACGCCTGCCGACGCGTCGACGTCTTTTTCGCTCTTATTGCGTGGACATAAAGCTTTTTTCCACCGGATTTTGCCGAATCCGCGTCGATAGATTTGGGGAGACCCTAAGTCGATTTTTGCTCGACATGTTTCGATCAATTTACGATGATCATTATCACGAGCGGCCTTCCGTTAGTAGTAGTAGTAGCCGGCGCGCTGCCGTCGCGGAAGGCCATGTCGAGCAATAATCGACTTAAATTTCGTGAGTAACTCGTTATAAGTATTTTTAATATGTTACGAGTCTCACGAAAGTTTTATAGTTAAAATTGTAGTTTGGGTTCGTAATCATGGAAGTTTTTAATGGGGGCTTAAAATATAAACTTGCAGATTTTCGACTTTAGAAGACTTATGTAAATAATTTCGGTGACCTTGACTATATGACCAAGTCGGATCCGATATGTCGCAGATACGAAGCACACGATTGGTTGTGCGAAATATAGTTTCATTCAAGTCTATACATTTTGATCGTGCCGTTCGAAGCGGCGAGCGGATTCGGTGGGTCGAGCGACTCGATCAAGCATGTTTGGATGAAACTGTTTTTTCGCGTACGTTGAATCTGTGGACACTGTGAAATGCAACTTGTTTTTACTTGTTCTCAAAATACTTTTTAAAAGTCTAATAACTGTAAAATCACTTTAAGCTAGTAGTGTAATGTGTATGTCTGTGACGTCGTTGTTATAATACGTTTTAGTTAATAATATCACACTTTTAGGGTTCCGTACCTCGAAAGGAAAAAACGGAACCCTTATAGGATCACTTTGTTGTCCGTCTGTCTGTCTGTCAAGACCATTTTTCTCAGGAACGCGTGGAGGTATCAAACTGAAATTTATATCAAATACTCAGGTCTATTGTCCCTTGGAGCTGTGAGAAAATCAAACTTAAAAGCCAACGCAATCAAAAGATAGTCGTTTATGCTGCAGTTTTTTGGCACTCGCAAAACTTACGGGGTACTTACCGTGAACTCAGAAACTTGAAATTTGGCACGAAGCAACGTCATATAGCATAGACAATGGAAAAAGTAGACATTTTTAGTAAAATCGTACAAAAAAATATTTTTTTAAATTTTAAACTTACTACCTTTTTCCTCGTAAACGCGTGGAGGTATTAAATTCAAATTCATGTCAAATACTCAGGGCTATAGGGCCTTTCAGATGTAGCAAAATTAAACTTTTATGTCAACGCAATCAAAAGAAATAGCAATTTAAGTCGCATATTTTGAAACTAAGTACTCGCAAGAAACTCAAAACCTAAAGGGTACCTAAAGGGTCCCGTAAACTCAGAAACTTGGCACGAAGAAACTTCATATAGCACAGACAAAGGAAAAATTACGAAAAGTAGACATTTTTAGTAAAATCATACAAAAAATATTTTTTTATATTTTAAACTTACTACCTTTTTCCTCGTAAACGCGTAGAGGTATTAAATAGAAATTCATATCAAATACTCAGGTCTACATATAATACCTGTCAGTTGTAAAGGTTTGTACGGAACCCTCGGTGCGCGAGTCCGACTCGCACTTGGCCGGTTTAAAAAAAAAATAGTTTCATTACTCTACAAACTATTCTTAAAATGCCATGCTCATTAGTTGTATAGTCTCGTGTAACTCTAAAAAAATTTTGTCAGATATTATTGCGTTTTTAGCTGTGCAAGATATTTTTGCAGCTACCGTCATAAGCTAAAATAGTAAAGCAGTCAGCAGCAAAAGTAGCTTAGCGTATGAGATGTTTAAAATGAGCTTTACAAATAATTTAATAAATCAATATGATGGGACGATCTTACACGAACCGACCTAGTCCCACAGTAAGCTCAATAAGGTTTGTGTTGTTGGTACGAGTACTAGGCGACGATATACATAGTAGACAAATATAGATAAATACCTACTTAAATACAAAGAAAACATCCATAACTCAGTAACAAATGTTTGTGATAAACTCATAAATAAATTGAACGGCCTCCTAGCCCAGTCGGTAGTGACCCTGCCTACGAAGCAGGAGGTCCTGGGTTCAAATCCTGGTATGGGCATTTATTTGTGTGTTAATCACGAATATTTGTTCCTAAGTTATGGCCTATGTGTGTTTTCTATGTATCTAAGTATATATTTATCTATATAAGTATGTGTATCGTCGCCTAGTACCCATAGTACAAGCTTTGCTTAGTTTGGGACTAGGTTGATTTGTGTAAGATTGTCCCCAAATATTTATTTATTTATATTTTATTAAATGCCCTTTCCAGGATTCGAACCCGAAACCTCCTGCGTCGTCTCTAAACAATAAAGTCTTCTTGTCTTGTTAGCTATTTTTGCTGCGGACTGTACAATAACTTAATAAATATGCTACAATGCTTATTTCGATTTAAAAAAAAAGATGACTGAATACATACCGATTAAAATCGTTGTGGGTCGAAACATTTTTTTCTTGTGTAACACGAAATTTCACTTAGAGTATGCCGTCATCTTTTGCCTAAAAGGGGTTCATTGTAATTTGAACTGTATGGCTTAGTATGAGAGTGTACATCGGCCTGACGATTAACTTTGTTTAGGACGAGACGGATAACCAGTCGACTGACAGCACGAGGAGCACGGCGAGCAGTCAGCAAAGCCAGAACATACCCAACAGTGATGGTAAGACAATGTGTCATCTACGGTTAAATCATAAAATTATGCTTTAATACTTTTTAAAACGGATAACACGTAATTTCGGTCGAATTTCGACATGTTTAGATCATTTTCAAGAGCGTCCACCCGCGGCGAGAGCCGAGGCGACTACAGCACGCAATCGCGCATGCGCTCTTTCTATCCTGCTGTTCGCGCCATCCGCAGGCGCCATTTATTGTTAAAATTGTGAATGGTGTTTTTTTAACATTCAGAGTCATATTGATAAATTTTTACTCCCATCCACTCTCCCCCCCCGAAAATAAATGACTTTATTACGACCCGACATTATTACGAAATAGTAGGTAATGCAACCGGGGCACAGTATAAATAATAATATTTCATATAGAACGGCCACACTACGCCCCGCCCCGATCGGAATTACCTCACCCCGCGGCGGCCGATTGGTAGGTAACTAGTAGGCTTATCCGTCTGGCAGCAAAGCAAAATGGCGGTGTATTGTCCAAACGTCATTTACGACAGTGGAAACAGCGCCCTAAGACGCACGCACACATTGAAGCGTGTACAGATGTGCCGTGCACACAAAGGCGCTCATACGAGTTTTGTAGTATGACGTGTCGGCCCTTTAACCCGGGTTTTATGGTATAAAAACCCTAGGGTTTCGGATAGTGATTAAGGAATGCAATTTTTTTTTTACCGAAAACCCCTTCATACTAAATAATTTTAAACAAAAAAGAACCGACTTCACTTAGCATCCACCTTTCCAAAAGCAAATGCTCGAGCTGCTGTAAAAAATAATCAAATCACTATAGGTGTGCCTATAATAGTTGAAGAGTTCCCTCGATGTTTCCAGGATCCCATCATCAGATCCTGACCTGGTTACAATGGGACCAACTGTGAAGTATACTCTTTCAAACAAATAACGTCTAACCGCTCGTGAGGATTCCGCGTGACAAGTTTCACGGAATGACTGGCAGCGCTCGAGATGAGACGGGAGATCGGTCCGTCTCTCTCTCGTTATACCTGCGATCGCGCTCGTGAGGTTTTGGTGTGACACAAGTTTCTGAACATGTCACCCGACTAAAACGATTTTAAAGACGTTATCACGTCAAAAAAGAATTTTCCAAATCGGTCCAGCCGTCTTCGAATAATCGGTGAACATACATAAAAAAAAAGCAAAAAAAAAACAAAGATCCCGACGAATTGATAACCTCCTCCTTCGAAATCTTGAAGTCGGTTGAAAACCCGGGTTGCATTCTCTACGAAATAGTAAATGTTATATTTTTCCCAATCTTAGCTTACAATTTATTAATTTTTAACGGCGGTCTAGATATATATTACCAGACGTTTAGGCTTACGCTCTTGTGCAGGTTTACCGCAAGGCTGGAGCTTGCAGCGAGCGCCCAACGGCAGGATATTCTTCATCGACCACAACCAGAAGACCACCACCTGGATAGACCCTCGAACAGGTACTACCGTTTATCTACTTATTTATATTGTTGCGTGTTGCAGTTACGTCCGTTTGATAGAATGAGGAGCTTCTATTCTATCTAGATATTAAACTTCTTTCACACGTTGGGTCATCATTATCCAGTATTAGGACCCAGATATACGACGGAACGAGATAGCAATATGGTTTGCTTCCTCTAACGCATGGCTGCGTCTCTTAAATATCAAGTTTAGTAAATAGGTTACGAGGTACAGTCAACCGATTTGATTCCTAGGCCACTCTAGAACCTTGTCACAATAGCTAGTTTGGTAGCGAACAGGTTACGTTTATACGTATCCACGGGCAACTGTCATTACGACAAGGTTCTACAGTGGCCTAGGAATCAAATTGGTTGACCGTACAAAAAATGGCTGAAGTATTTTTTTAAATACAACGACGGTGGCAAACTAGTATACGGCCCGCCTGATGGTGAGCAGCTACCGTAGCCTATGGACGAGTCTCCATAGGTCTCACCCGCGCGTTGCCGACCCTTTAGATAGGAGGCTTCACTGTGTTGACAGCTAAAATAAAATAAATAAATAAATAAAAATCTTTTATTTGAGCGCTGGTAGCCGTCCGACTTTCAATCCAGAGGTCTCTGGTGCAAACCCCGAATGTAGGAAATATCATTTGATATTTACCAGAGCGCTTTTCGATGTAGGAAAACATTTTAAGGAAACCGCTAGATTTTTATGATAACATTTACTAGTATAACAATCTATTGTATGAGTGGAATGCCCCACTTTAAAAACATGCAAAAATAATTATGAGTTGATAGCAGCGCCCTCTATATTTCCGTTGTGACACTTGCGATAGTGTCGGCGGGAAGGGTATCTAACTCTAGTAGTTAGTACCTAGATGTCGCTTACGGCTGCTGTAAAGCCGAAGTAGATCAAAATAAATGCAAAAAGATGATTGAAGGCATTGAAAATTTCGTCAACTCAGTAACTTGACCCATAGCTTAATTGGTAAAGCGATCGAGCCCCGGCAAGGCGTATCGATACAGGTTCAAGTCCTGTTGGGTTGATTATTTTTTCAATGTTTTCAATGTTTGTATTTGATTTAATAACAATCTATTTACTAGTATGTATCACAATTTTGTAATATATCCAGAGGTTAAATTAACGCTAAAGTTGTCTTCTTTTTCACTTAAAATATAATTTATTAAATTAATAAAACACAACGAGAAAAATCTAACAAATAAACAATGATTTTAGGTTAACTTATAAATGGCGCGCAAATTTCTATTTTGGTAGTGTGTGCACCTTGAGGCAAAGGCTATGCCAAACAGCAAATATTAAAACAGACAATGCGTGCTTAAAACATAATTTATTGTGTGTTACGAGTAATATAACAAGTTGAAATGATTCTTTTTCACATTCAGGATTGTATAATTTGTATTCTATCGTAAATGTGTATATTTTTAATGTATTTACTTTTTTTTTACTTTTTTAGAATGCAAACTCCTAAAGAGTAAAAAAAAAGTAAATACCCGACTAAATTACAACGCGTCGTCTGTGATGGGATAATTAAATTATTCCACTAGTTGGATTATTATTGTGAAATGCACGCGTGTTTAATATCTAGGATTATGAGCATAAAAGCGGTGGAATAAGAACCTCGTTACGAGCAGGTGTGTTGAAAAGGATATTAAAAATGTTTTGCAATATTTTAGGGTGCGCGTCTCACCTGCCGGCGGTGGCTGCCACTGTGGCGGAGGCGGACGAGCTCGGGGCGCTGCCCGAGGGCTGGGAGGAGCGCGTCCACACTGACGGGAGGATCTTCTTCATCGATCACAGTATGTATATTACTCTATAGGAACACGCGCGGTGGACACCTCCTGCTCGGGCCAGCCCATACTACAGCTAAAGCTAAGAAAGGAGTGTTG
Organism: Pammene aurita; assembly: GCA_947086415.1. NCBI lineage: Eukaryota > Metazoa > Arthropoda > Insecta > Lepidoptera > Tortricidae > Pammene > Pammene aurita. The sequence goes on along the minus strand of OX352302.1, from coordinate 31,943,106 downwards.
GGCGTTAAAATAGTTGGGTGGAACAATATCCCTCCACCTGTCAGGCGCCTTAAAACAAAGTCAACCTTTAAATACCATTTTAAAAAAGTATTAATCAATAAGCAAATAACAGGTATTCCACATGGATACTTGGTTTCAGATTACCGAATCTAGCCTGAATGTTGGGGAATATATGTTTTCTGTTCTCTGTTTAAACTACCTACACATACACTACATTACATATCCGTATCAGCATACACCGCATTTTCATTTTCATTTTACACAAGTATATACGTTACGTTAATCATAGTGAAAATTGAGATATTTATATTACTTATTTATCATACATGTGACGTGGCCTGCTTCGCCCGAAAGAGTGAAGCGTATTGCGGAGTCAGAACCCTTTTGTATTGCTGCAACACACACAAAAATCGTTCTTTTTTCCTATTGTTTCATATGTTTAACTTGTTTCCTAGCTTTTTTTCTTTTAAGGATGTAATTTGTGTGTATATTTAAACCTAACTGTGTGTATATTGTGGCAAGCAAATAAAGATTATATCTATCTATCTATCTATCTATCTAAATATTTAATACTTTGCCGGTCAACATTAGGGATGCCTCTAGTGATGCGGTGTTTACGAGTAGCATTAAGAAGATATTGCTAGAGATGGCTTGTTATCGCATTGACGAATTCTTTGACAAAATGTCATTGACGAACACATAATAATAATAATTTTATTTCGTTTTATTGACATTTCACCTATGTTTTGTAAGGAATATTTGAAATTATTGTCATTGTTAATGTATATTGTTTAATTTTTATTTCAGACATTTTAATTTTCTATTGAAAATACTTTTGTATAAATATAAATACGTTTGTTTCAACTATATACCTACCTTTTTAAAGTAAAAATGTAGGATTGTTTACATATTGTACCTAATAGTAATAATGTATATTAAATTGACGTGTACTATACTTATACCAATAAATTTATGAATATGAATGAATATATATATATATAATAGCACAAAATATACAACAGTTTTGAAACGAATATAAAGCGAAATTTTATATTTAGTTTTTGTAAACATTTAACTATGTAACCTCATACATTAGCGATATTCCAACAACGGTTATATGTTTTAAAACTGGTAAGTGTTTTAGTCTAATAGTACTTTATTGTTATTGTCTTAATAAATTTAATATCTGAATCTCGCGGAAGTATTTATTTAAAATTTCAATAATGGTTATTTGATACGTCCTAATTATAGTAGTTTATGCAACAGTTGTATAAGAGGGGTTAAAAAAGGTGAGTGGCGTAGGTAACAATTTGAGCCGTAGGCGAAAATTGTTAAGAAAAACGCCACGAACATTTTTTTACCTACTTATACGACGTTGCATACAATACTTTTTCTACGAATACACTTACTTTTACTTAAAATGCGAAATTGAAAACTTCATGGATATCGCATTTATTTTGTCAACATAATCAACAATCATTTAAGTTTTACCTTTTAAAACACTATTTTTCAATAATACTAACATTACTAACACAAATACACACCGTCGTTATTTGATCAATTATTAAAGAGCTACAGAGATTAGTAAAAATACCTAAATTACTTTCAAAGTTTGCAATTCGCCCCAACAAACGAACGGGAAACGTAAAAAACTACGAAGTAGGTCTGTGGTTCTTAAATTTTTGGATAAATTCTTAAATTCTTAAATGGAATAGACGCAATCTAGCGCTAATGGGAGCCCTAAATGATTTGCTAGATCCATTCCTGCGGACTAGTAAAGACTTAGATGATACGCACTCGATCATGTACTGCGGGGCCATCGCGGCGTGCCGTGTTGCTCGAGTCAAGTTTCCGGACGCTGAACGTGCACCTAGGACCGCCGGGGGTATCCCCGCATGGCAGGTGCGGATCGAGCGTCGTATCAACTCATTTAGGACTCTCATTGCAAAGCTGATCTGCTTCAGGGGGGGCAATAACCGCCCCCGAGTAATGCGCTTTGTGCACCAGGCGTTCGCGGGGACGGATATCGAGCCCCGCGACTACATGGCCAATGTCATAGAGCGCATCGACTTTCTGAAGCAGAAAGTTTATGCATGGGCAAGCCGTATTCGCCGTTACAGAGAGCGTGTGGACCGATTCAAGCAGAATCGTCTTTTCCAAAGTGACCAAAGGAAGGTATACCGAAGGTGGGAGGAAACTGACCCCCGTGTGTCCGATATGCGACTGCCGGATGCTACTGCCATGACTGATTTCTGGCGTAGCATCTGGTCGGCGCCCGTTGAACACACGGAGGGCGAGTGGATGAGTGTTGTTGAACGTGGGTGTGAGTCCATCGAACCAATGGGGGCTATCACCATCAGCCCCGCCGACGTAAGTTGTGCAATCCGTACGGCCCAGAACTGGAAAAGTCCTGGCCCGGATGGGTTGCACAACTTCTGGCTAAAATGGTTTCGATGCTCGCACTCGCGGCTGGCAACACAATTTCAACAAGCCCTTGAACTTGGCTCCCTCCCGCCTTCCTTAACAACTGGTGTAACCTTCCTGCTCTATAAGTCCGGTAGTACCACGGAAGCGAAGAACTACCGACCCATCACGTGCTTGCCTACGCTCTACAAGCTTCTTACATCCATTTTGAGAGCAAAAATAAACGCACACATGGTCGCAAACAACATTTTGGTCTCCGCTCAAAATGGATGTAGGGTTGGGTCCCGTGGTACTAAAGAGCTCCTCCTCATAGACATGACCATTTGCCAAAGAGTCCGGCGGAACCGAGGGGCCCTCTCGTCCGCTTGGATTGACTACAAGAAGGCCTATGATTCGGTGCCTCATTCATGGCTGAAGAGGATCTTGGAGCTGTATAAAATTGATGCAGCTTTAAGATCCTTCCTTGGCGCGTGTATGAGGCAGTGGACCACAGTCCTTCGTCAACCAGGAGGCGGGGATGACACCCCTGGCCCGCAGGACTTTATAAGGATTGAGCGAGGAATATTTCAGGGCGACAGTCTGAGTCCCCTGTGGTTCTGCCTAGCTCTAAATCCGCTCAGCAATCTGCTGAAGGATTCGGGGCTAGGTTGCCGGCTTCGGAGAGAGGGTGAAGTCATATCTCACCTTCTGTACATGGACGATCTCAAATTATTTGCACCAAATAACCAAGACTTGTTGGAACTACTGAAGACCACTGAAGTGTTCAGTAGTTCCATCAAGATGGAGTTTGGTGTTGATAAATGTGCAGTTATGCATGTACAGCGGGGGAAAGTAGTAAATTCAACAAATCTACAGCTTTCTGAGACAATGACGTTCAGATCTATCTCTGAATCAGAAACCTACAAATACCTTGGTATGTCACAGTCTTTGGGCATTGAGGATGTGGGTATTAAACAGGCGTTGAAGGAGCGCTTCTTCGGTCGGCTGACAAAAGTACTTAATAGTCTTCTGTCAGGTGGCAACAAGGTGCGTGCCTTCAATGCCTGGGTGATGCCCCTACTCACATACTCCTTTGGCATACTAAGGTGGACACAGACCGAGCTGGATGCCCTGGATCGGAGAGTCCGTCTATTGCTCACCACACACCGTATGCTTCACCCGCGCTCGTCTGTTATGAGATTGTACATCCCACGGAAGTGTGGAGGTCGGGGCTTTTTAAACGCCAAAAATCTCCACAACCGTGAGGTGTACAATCTCAGGAATTATTTCCTTAACAACGAGTGTGAGATGCATCGTGATGTGGTGGCAGTAGATAAGGGTCTCACGCCGCTCTCCTTGGCAAACGAGAACTGGCGCAAACCTGTGGTGCTAAGCACCGAGGATCGCAGGGCGGTATGGAAGAGCAAGGAGCTACACGGGCGGTTCTACAGGGCCCTCACGGGACCCGACGTAGACCTGCTCGCGTCGGTGACCTGGTTACGATTCGGGGACCTCTTTGGAGAAACCGAAGGTTTTGCCTGTGCAATTGCGGACGAAGTTATCATGACGAATAACTACCGGAGATATATCCTGAAGGACGGTACGGTCGACATTTGTCGGGCATGCCGCCGTCCCGGAGAGTCACTCAGGCATATCATCTCCTGTTGTTCTCATCTTGCTAACGGCGAGTACTTGCACAGACATAACCTCGTAGCCAGGATTATACACCAACAGCTTGCTCTCCTATATGGTCTTGTGGACCACGAAGTGCCGTACTACAAGTACACACCTACACCAGTTCTCGAAAATGGTCGTGCCACGCTCTATTGGGATCGATCTATTATCACGGACAGGACTATTGTAGCCAATAAGCCTGATATCGTGGTAATAGATCGACCGCAACGCCGGGCCATGCTCGTCGACATCACCGTCCCATGTGACGAGAACCTCGTGAAGGCCGAGAAGGACAAGTCCAGCAAGTACCTAGACTTGGCTCACGAGGTAACCGCCATGTGGGAGGTTGATTCGGCGATCATTGTACCGATAGTTGTTTCTGCGAACGGTCTCATAGCGAAGAGTCTAGACCAACATCTAGAGAGACTTTCGCTACGGGGTTGTGGTTGGATCAAGGGTCAGATTCAGAAGGCGGTTATCCTGGACACGGCGCGCATAGTCCGAAGGTTCCTCTCTCTGCGGCCCTGACCACCGGCAGCCTGGGTCTTGCTCCGTTGCCGGGGGCACCCTTGGTTAGGTTTTTTATAATGTTTTTATTGTTTTTGTATGTTTTAGATGTATTTTTATATTTTACTTTTGTAAAAATATTATAAAATGACCTAGCCTAAGAAAAAAGAATAATAAAGAGAATAATTTTATTTCGTTTTATTGACATTTCACCTATGTTTTGTAAGGAATATTTGAAATTATTGTCATTGTTAATGTATATTGTTTAATTTTTATTTCAGACATTTTAATTTTCTATTGAAAATACTTTTGTATAAATATAAATACGTTTGTTTCAACTATATACCTACCTTTTTAAAGTAAAAATGTAGGATTGTTTACATATTGTACCTAATAAAATAATGTATATTAAATTGACGTGTACTATACTTATATCAATAAATTTATGATTATGAATGAATATATATATATATATAATAGCACAAAATATACAACAGTTTTGAAACGAATATAAAGCGAAATTTTATATTTAGTTTTTGTAAACATTTAACTATGTACCCTCATACATTAGCGATATTCCAACAACGGTTATATGTTTTAAAACTGGTAAGTGTTTTAGTCTAATAGTACTTTATTGTTATTGTCTTAATAAATTTAATATCTGAATCTCGCGGAAGTATTTATTTAAAATTTCAATAATGGTTATTTGATACGTCCTAATTATAGTAGTTTATGCAACAGTTGTATAAGAGGGGTTAAAAAAGGTGAGTGGCGTAGGTAACAATTTGAGCCGTAGGCGAAAATTGTTAAGAAAAACGCCACGAACATTTTTTTACCTACTTATACGACGTTGCATACAATACTTTTTCTACGAATACACTTACTTTTACTTAAAATGCGAAATTGAAAACTTCATGGATATCGCATTTATTTTGTCAACATAATCAACAATCATTTAAGTTTTACCTTTTAAAACACTATTTTTCAATAATACTAACATTACTAACACAAATACACACCGTCGTTATTTGATCAATTATTAAAGAGCTACAGAGATTAGTAAAAATACCTAAATTACTTTCAAAGTTTGCAATTCGCCCCAACAAACGAACGGGAAACGTAAAAAACTACGAAGTAGGTCTGTGGTTCTTAATTTTTTTTTCTTTTTTATAGTTTTTTTTTCTAAAAACGCTGCGTTTATTTAGGTTTCTTAGGTTGGCAGTAATTTATTTTATATTAATAGTCGTGTTTGCACGCGATTACGCGATACTATTTTGGCGCTTTTATAGAACAAGTGTTATTTTGGGGAATAGACTAGATAGACTTTTCATCGAGTGTATTATCTATGTTCTTATAAAGGTGTTGACGAATGTATAAATGACAGATAAAAGTACAGGAGTAGAAAAAATAGATTTAAGGCGTTTGATTTTTAGACTCTTGTAGCGTGGTTTCAGGACGATTTAAGGTTTTTTTTAAGGAGTTGAAAAAGAAGCTTTTCGACTCCACTAGGGATCGCGATTCAGCGAGGAAATGTGGCCAGCATTATTATTTCTTATTATTTATTAACAACAATATGTTAACTCGGCATTACAGTGTACACCAATGTGCCGAGTAACTAAATAAATTAAAAGTATGATAGGTACATAGCAGGAAGGAAAAAACATCTGATTATGAACAAGTGCTGGATAGCCTATCATCCATCAACTCACAAATTATGGGTACCCTTCCGCGGGGGAAGATCTGGGGGACCTTTTTTGTTAGTTCTAAGTATTTAGCAAGTGTAATTTTAAGGTTTTACAATCAAAATTTTGCTTGTTTTATAACCAGTGATCGTAGATTTTCCAGCATTGTTGGTGCAGTAGTTATTATTATTTTGAGGCTATTAAATTGTTCAAATTGCTATCAAATAAAATCGAAGCCATTAAGAACTAAGTAATAATGTAGATATGGTTGATAATTAAACAACAATTTCACAAAAAAACGTCATTGCACCGGTTTTGCTGTAAAATTTACGATCTCTGTTTATAACTAAAAATTGTAGACTTGTTTTACTCTTCTATTATTTAAATACAAAACTAGATAAATATATTTATAAAAAAATTGATAGCTTCGTTATATTAATTATGTCAGGGTATGAAGGGACCATGTTATATTGTTACCTCGAGTAGCACAATTTCAAAAGGCTTCATTCATTTATTACACAAGAAAATTTTTGCTACTTACTTTCTGACCCGCGTAAGAAATATAAGACATGGTCAACCCCCCCTCCATCCTAAATTGTCTTAAGTAAACAATGGATGGCACCTAAATATCCATTTATGAAACAGATACCCGAACAACGCAGTGGGAGGACCCTCGATTATCCAACCCACAGATCGCTGGACCCGCCGTGCCTTACTCCAGAGACTACAAACGGAAATACGAGTACCTCAAGAGTCAATTACGCAAACCGGTAAGTTTTGTTACCGTGCGTCCACAGACAAGATAAAATTCAACGAAAATGTGGCATGAAAATGCTGGTTATATTCACAAAACTATTGTTTCTACCGCGATTACGTGACCAGAACATGACCTCCATATTCGTAGCATCACGCTTATTCGGTAATCTTGCTTAAGTTGGTCTAATTTTAACGAAGCGCTCGGTCAGTCTTTTGTGACTAGCAATGTCATTAGGATGATAATTTTTATATACCGATTTTTTGTAGTTTTCGAGTACTGAGGTTGCAAATCTAAACGGCCGGCTAACTCCAGGATTTGTAAGACAAAATGATAAAAAAATTCATAACTCAAAAACTACAAAAAATTTAAGTGTATATGTAAAATGTGTGTATCTGTGTATATGTCTGTTGCACCATAGGTATGGATTAATTTAAGTAAGATTTCAACTTACTAGATATAACGCTGTTATAATTCTGTTGGCGGTTTATCTATTTTTACTGTTACTAAGGAACTAAAAGATGAAGAAATTCATTGGGGTCGATAAAATTTGTTAAAGCGATTGGACCGGTGTTTCAGAAGGTCGCGAGTTCGAATCTTGTTAAGTAATTGTGTTAGCAGACGTATTTATTTCAGGGACGGAATTTTACATTTATTTAACGTTTTATGTCACAGAGCAATGTCCCCAACAAGTTCGAGATCAAGGTCCGAAGAAACTCCATCCTCGAGGATTCCTACCGCATCATCAGCTCCGTCAGCAGGCTAGATCTACTGAAGACCAAACTCTGGGTCGAGTTTGAATCCGAAGTCGGCCTGGGTAAGTTTGCCTCTTGTCTGTTTAACACATTGAGCCTGATCGTAGTAGGTTTCCTCTACATGGGAGGAAAACGCTACCGCTAGGAGCATACTTACTTACTTACTGCAGTGGCGCAGCGACCCAAAGTGGATCTTGGCCTCCGACACCAAAGATCGCCAGGCTTCTCTGTTCACAGCCGTCTTGGACAAGTCAACGACGCCCAGCGCGGTGAGGCCCTTCAGCACCTCGCCTTTCCAGCGGTGCCTAGGACGCCCAGGTGATCTTCTACAAGTTGGCTGGCCAGAGTATGCTCTCCAGACGGCACGATCTTCACCCACACGAACTACGTGTCCGAGCCATCGGAGTTTAGCGGCTTTTGTTTCCCCAATGATGTTCGGCTCGGACACCAGATCTTCGATTTCGTGGTTCTTACGGAGCCTCCAAGTTCCATCCTCTCTGCGAATGGGTCCCAGTATTTTGCGGTAGATTTTTCGCTCAGCCACCAGCAGTGCCTGTTTTTCTTTTTGTGTTAGTGTCTAAGCTTCGCAACCGACTCTCTCGCACACGCTACGAGCATAGCGCATCTTAAACAGTTTTTTGACAAGTTTTCACAGATAATTTGTAACGAATTAATATGTCAATCATGCATCAAAGCGGTTTGTTAACAGGGTGCGTAGTCAACGTGCCAATCATTAACGCTCCGTAGCGTATCGTAGTCACCTCTCTATCACTCTTCCATATTAGTGCGACAGTGACAGTTGCGTTTCGTTCGCTACGAAGCGTTAACGATTGGCACGTTGGCTACACACCCAGACGCCTATCGCGTATAAAAAATTCGTTATCTGCCTCTATCACTCGAACATGCAAGAGTGATTGAAAGACAGATAACGAAATTTTGATTTTCGTGTTTCGCGGTAGCACTAACTAGCTAGCACAAACGGGGGGCCTGTTTGTGCTAGCGCGGCCCCCTACGTAGAGTTTTGCGTAATATTCCCTATTGTGGCACGGAAATTGAAAACAGACTTTCCATCGACTTTGGACTGATCTGATTAGATTTAGATTTTATGAAAAGATCTTAAACATATTTTAGGCGATTGTATATAAAATTAGTGAAAAGCAAACATACGCATGAGTGTTCAAATCAGTAAAATTATTTTTTCATCGAAAAGTCATATATATCTCTCACTAAGCTATATTCAATAATAGAATGGTATCTATCGCTTCGCTCTGGATTTAAAATGGCTCCTCGTTTTACATTGTCTATTGTAGTAAAAAGGGGAAGCAAAAAAATGGAAGTATGTATGTATGTATGTATCACTTTATTGCGCATAAACAAGTAGGTATAACATATAAACAACAGTAACATATATAAAAGATATACACAAAGGCGAGCTTATCCCTGATAGGGATCTCTTCCAGCCAACCCACGAAATAAAGCCGCAGCCTAATTCTCACCACTCTTTTCTAGACTACGGCGGCCTAGCCAGAGAGTGGTTCTTCCTTCTCTCCAAAGAAATGTTCAACCCATACTACGGCCTCTTCGAATACTCCGCCATGGACAATTACACGCTACAAATAAACCCTAACAGTGGAGTGTGTAACGAGGAACATTTGAACTACTTCAAGTTTATCGGAAGAGTTGCTGGCATGGCCGTGTATCATGGGAAACTGCTAGATGGTAAGAATTTGACTTTATTCCTGTATAATAAGACGTAGAATAGTCCTCCATAGATAATTACACGCTACAAATAAACCCCAACAGTGGAGTGTGTAACGAGGAACATTTGAACTACTTCAAGTTTATCGGAAGAGTCGCTGGCATGGACGTGTATCATGGGAAACTGCTAGATGCTAAGAAATGAACTTTATTCCTATATAATAAGACGTAGAATACTCCACCATTGACAATTACACGCTACAAATAAACCCCAACAGTGGAGTGTGTAACGAGGAACATTTGAACTACTTCAAGTTTATCGGAAGAGTCGCTGGCATGGCCGTGTATCATGGGAAACTGCTAGATGGTAAGAAATGAACTTTATTCCTATATAATAAGACGTAGAATACTCCGCCATTGACAATTACACGCTACAAATAAACCCTAACAGTGGAGTGTGTAACGAGGAACATTTGAACTACTTCAAGTTTATTGGAAGAGTTGCTGGAATGGCCGTGTTCCATGGGAAACTGCTAGATGGCAATAACTAAACCTTATTATTTCATAATAATAAGCTTAGAATACTTTGATATTGGACAACTACAAATAAACCCCAACAGTGGAGATTGTAATGAAGAACATTTGAACTATTTCAAGTTTTTAAAAGAGCCAGCGACTCTTTTAAAAACTTGAAATAGCTATATGGTGGTGTATCATGGGAAACTGCTAGACGGTAAGAAATGTACCTTGTTCCTTTATAATAAAGTTTAGAATACTTTATCATGGACAACTACACGCTAAAAATGAACCCAAACAATGGAGTATGTAAATAAGAACATTTGAACTACTTCAAGTTTATTCTATTCTTCACAGCTGATCCCATTGATCAGGTCAGGATCTGATGGTGGGATCCTGGAGAAATCGAGGGCACTCTTCAACTATTATTGGCACACCTATAGTGATTTAAGTATTTTTTGCAGCAGCTTGAGCATTTGCTTTTGGAAAGGTGGTCTTTCAAACAAAAGAGAATTTTCTATATCGGTCCAGCCGTCTTCGAAAAATCGGTGAACATACATAAAAACAATTTTATCTACACTCGTACTGTAAGTACTCTAAAATGCGTTCAAAAACCGTAGACAATGACAAGCATTACAACAAACGATTTAACTATGATAAGTTTCTTATCTGCGACAGTAACGTAATTTTAACTTTGCATGCTCAAATATTGTTAAGCAATGAGTTTCAAATTTGGAACATCGAATTTGATAACATAATGTTGGTCAGGAAGGAGCAAGCCTGTGCTCGGCACGCGCCCGCGCGAGCGCCGGCACAATCGAGTTGGCCATGGCGGTACAATGGCGGTCATTCTATGGTTTCCGGACACTTAATTTAATATATATAATATGAGTGTAGATAAAGCAGTGTATGCAACTGTACGTAATTAGGCCTTAAAACACTCGTGTGATCTTATTATGAAACTCGCCTGCGGCTCGTTTCATAAAACCACACTCGTATTTTAAGGACCCTTATTACGTAACAGTTACATAAACTACTATTGCAAATACATCCTTCTTGAAGTCGGTTGATAAATAATCTATTGTCGTAGTACTTATTGTCTGTGTGCTCTGTACAGTGATATGGTTGTATCAATGATTGTACGTTTGTGTGTTCAGCCTTCTTCATCCGTCCATTCTACAAGATGATGGTGGGCAAGACCATCGAGCTTCAGGACATGGAGTCGGTGGATCTCGAGTACTACAACTCGCTCATGTGGATCAAGGTATGTAATGGTAATAATGATGGTAATGGAACTCATCGCTTATATTTTTTTATTAATTTTGCTGTAAACTAGTAGTCCGCCTCGAATTGAGAACTCGCGATTTTCTTGCAAACGAGTGACCAATATAACAAGACCCTAATGATTATTTTTTCGAGCCTTCTAGCTCCATAACCCCTGGATCGATCATGCTCATGAACGAACTCTCAAATTGTATTGAGCTCTACTACAACCCCAACAAATTCCATATAAATCAGAAAGACTTTACTAAAGTTATCGCGCGAAACTATTCAAAATCAAAAAGCCATCGAAATGCACAGACGTCTAGGTCCTAGGTAGCCGAAGTTGTTTGAAAGAACTTCACTTCGCTTACGCTGCGCTCGTTTGGATATAACGGTTACACTTACATCACTTTAGTAACTTCGCGCGACATGTTTCGTTACCACATGTTTCGTTAAACACGTTAGCAGCGCCGGCGCAAGATCACCCTCAACAAGCTCTGTCAGAGCGCGCGACACGCGCGGCACGTCGCGCCGGTCGCAGCCCGGCAGTCGGCAACGCGCCGTGCAACAGTGGGCTATGGGCCGGTTCAAATAGCACTCTTAGTGCTTGAAGATGGAGACCTTAGCTCTCCGAAACATGTCGCGCGAAGTGACGCGAGTGTAACCGTTATATTTTATAGTGTTAGTAAGTCTCACGAAAGTTTAAATTTAATAATTTTGCTATTTTGGGGTTTTTACCTATGAAAAGCGCCAACCATATCATAGGGAATATTCCTTATGTTTGACATTGGACATGTAAATTAACTCAAACAGGATCTTTTTCAGGGTGCCATACCCAATGGGTAAAAACGGAACCATATTACTAAGGGTTCACTATTGTCTTGCAGAAGCTTTTTTTGTGTATTTTAAGACTCCGCTGTCCGTCTGTCACCAGGGTGTATTTCATGAACCGTGATATACAGTTGAAATATACAGTTACATAGACAGTTGAAATTTTCACAGATGATGTATTTCTGTTGCCACTGTAACAACAAATAAGAAACAGAATAAAATAAATACTTAACTCTCATGATTTTTTAGCCGTTTTTAGGGTTCCGTACCTCGAATGGAAAAAACGGAACCCTTATAGGATCACTTTGTTGTCCGTCTGTCTGTCTGTCTGTCTGTCTGTCTGTCTGTCTGTCTGTCAAGACCATTTTTCTCAGGAACTCGTGGGGGTATCAAGCTGAAATTTATATCAAATACTGAGGTCTATTGTCCCTTGGAGCTGTGAAAAAATCAAACTTAAATATCAACGCAATCAAAAGATACAGTCGTTTATGCTGCAAATTTTAGAGTTTTTCGGCACTCGCAAAACCTACTTCCCGTGAACTCAGAAACTTGAAATCTGGCAAGAAGCAACGTCATATAGCATAGACCAGCGGTTCCCGAATTCTTTTGGCTACGGAACTCTTTTTGTTTCACCATTTTTGGGCGGAACCCTAAGACCCCTAAGTTAGGGCCTAACTTAATTAAGAAATAAACTAACTGTAGTATTGTTTTTTTGCGTGAAATCACACCATACTGAGGCTTTTTTGGATTGGTATCTTGTCAGTTTGACTGTAAAAGAAAGACTTTTTAAGATACAAATATTTATTTAGTTAGAACTAAAGCATATTTATTTAATGTGATGAATGAAATCTTTTCATAGTTTTCCTTAAAATAACATTGAAATCAGGTTTTATGTCTGACAATTGGATGCGGAGGTCTGGTGCAGCATTCAACCTACTCCTAAACTTATTTTTCGTGTAGGCGTAAGCTGAAAACCCAGCCTCGCATCTGTAAGTTGACACAAATGGGAATAAGGCCATGATAGCCTTTTCAGCGATGCTTGGGTATTCGTTTTTCAGGTCAAACCAAAATTGGCTCGGGTTCGTGGTAGATTCGAAAAGTTGTTGGAGTGTGGATGAATTTTTAATATCAATTAAATTTTCATACTCCAACACTGTCAATGTTGAAGGTTTGGTACTATTCCTAAATGTGTTTCGGACCCATTCGATTTCCCGTAACTGAATCTTTTCTTCTGAAAAATATTCCTCCAAAGACGTTGTCAGGTTTGTCAAACGTTCACATATACTTAATTCCACGTCTGTAGCGATTTGAAGATGATTGTCTTTGAGAAATTGCTGAAGTAGCGGAAAACAGTCATATTTTTTTGTCCAAGACATTCAATCCAGAAGGCGATTTTCTCTTTTAAAGAAGATATTTTGTCACTCACTGTAAACATGGTTATCATTCTTCCCTGCAGAAAGCTGCTCACTGTATTCAGTTTATCAAATATGTCAGCCAAATAAGCCAATCTCATCGACCATCGCTCATCGCGCAACAGTTCAAGGTGGCTAGCACTTGCAGGCGAAGGTAGGGTCTGAAAGAAAACTTTCAGTTCATCGCGCAATTCGTATAATCTGTTTAAAACCCTTCCCCTGGAAAGCCATCTCACTTCCGTGTGTAGAAGGAGTGATTGATACTGACTTTCCATGGCTTCACACGTCTTTTTGAATAGCCTTGACTGCAGTGGACGCGTATTCACAAAATTTACGATTTGAACGGCTTGATCAAGGACTTTTTTTAAATCAAATGGCATTCTTTTCACGGCAAGAGCATGACGATGTAAAATGCAGTGACTGCTAGTACAATTTTGCGCAACAGTTTTAATTCTTGACACTGTTCCTTTTACTTTACCAATCATGGCTGCAGCTCCATCGCTGCATACATCAATACACTTATTCCAATCAATTATATGTTTCTTCATGTATTCATCAATGACTTTAAAAATTTCTTCTCCAGTCGTATTGGTCTCCAAAGGAGCACAGAGAAACAAATCTTCTTCGATAGATGCTTCGAATGGATATCTAACAAAAACGAGCAGTATTGCTAGTCCGGCAACATCCGTACTATCGTCCAGTTGTATTGCAAACGCATTGCTCTCTTTCAATCTAACAATCAATTCATCTTCAATGTGGTCTGAAATCTTATGAATACGGTCAGATACGATGTTGTTCGAACACTGTACTCTTGCCACTTTCTTGGCTGAATCCTCTCCAAGTACGCAGGTGACAACTTCAGTCATGCATGGTTTTAATAAATCCTCGGCTATTGTGTGAGGTTTTCCAGCTCGTGCGATTCTATAACTTAGCATGAATGAGGATTTCGTTGCGTTTTCATTCTCGGATTTTGCATATTGTTGTAAAGCGGTCACACCTGCTTGATGTACATCTCTTTGTCTTTCGAAAAAAGTAATGTTTTTATTTTTGAGGTGAGGATGATTAGTATCAAGGTGTCGCTTAAGTTTTGCAGGTGCCAGAGAGCTATTAAACAAAATCTTGTTGCAAACAACACATTTCCCATCAGGATATTCAGCTTTCCCTATCGGTATAAATCCATAGGCCAGATAGGACTCATCATATTTCCTCTTTTTTGAAGAAGTTCCCTCTTGACGTTCAGTACGGTCGGTAGTAGATGGTGTCACTGCGTTTTGCTGATTTCGTTCAACAGATGAGATTTCCGTACCCTGAAAAAAATTCCATAAAAAAGAATTTCGTATAAGTGCTGGCACACAAATGTGTAATAACTATCACAAATTAAAATAAAAAATAGAATTAAGTTCTTACTGAACAACTAGCACCACTACTATCGGAAGTTCCCTCTCGACGTTCAGTACGGTCGGTAGGAGATGGTGTCACTGCGTTTTGCTGATTTTGTTCAACAGAACAGTTTTCCGTAACTAATCTCTAAAAAATTGCAATAAAATAAAAAAGATGTTCGTATAAGTGCTGGCACAGACGTATAACTTTCACAAATTAAAGTAAATTATAAAAAATAGAATTAAGTTCTTACTGAACAACTAGCACCACTAGTATCTGCCGATTTGTTTTCAATTGGCTTTCCTTCTGGTGAAGGCGAGACTTGGTCAAAAGCTTGATTAGGTTGACAAGTATTAACATTAGTGTCCAAAAAGCTTGCACCACGTTTCCGCTTAGCAAGTCCACGTTTTAGCCAGTTATCCATTGTTAACTGTAATTAAAAAACAGAAATATTTTAGGAATAATCGACCTATTTTTGTCAAATTAATTAATTCATAGCATTAGATTTATCGTTTTAAATAGTTATAACACGTAAAAATACTTAATGTTTATAAACCGGGCTACTCACGTATTTTCGTCGATTTTTGCTCGATATGTTTCGATCAAATTCCGATGATCATTTTCACGAGCCGCGTCCACCCGCCGCGGCGGCGAGGTTTATAAACATAAATTAAGTATGTTTCAACCTCACGCGAGATTCGTAGTTAAAATACGTAAAAATATTGAAAACGTACCTGCTTATAACAATGCTCGTAAAACTGAAAACAATCACTATTTATGAAATTACTTTTTAGCGTTATTTTTGAGTTTTGAAAATTTGGCATTAAAAACGTGATCACGTACAATCTCACTTATCGTGCTGACTCGACTGACTGGCGGCGGCGGACGGCGAGCGGCGCGGGCGGGCGACGACGCGACACAATGCACACACGCGTACACGCGTCAAAATGTGCGTAATCGACATAGGGTTACCGCGATCGCGACTCGTGAAGGAAAGAGACAGGTACGCCGCGAACAGGACAGTACGCCGACCATCTGATAAGTGAAATTCCTATTATTTTTTATTTAAAAGACGTGAATAAGTAAATTGATTTTAGCTTGCATACATAACTAGTACACATTACGTCCATTTATAAAATTACAACACCGACATATTATCATTTACAATATGGAAATCTTGAATTTTCGTGGAACCCCTGAGAGCCTCTTACGGAACCCCAGGGTTCCACGGAACACCATTCGGGAACCGCTGGCATAGACAATGGAAAAATTACCAAAAGTAGACATTTTTGGTAAAATCATACAAAAAAATATTTTTTAAATTTTAAACTTACTACCTTTTTCCTCGTAAACGCGTGGAGGTATTAAATTGAAATTCATATCAAATACTTAGCTCTATATTACCTTTAAGCTGTTTGTTCGGAACCCTCGGTGCGCGAGTCCGACTCGCACTTGGCCGGTTTTTATTTTAAATACCACGACGGTGGCAAACAAGCGTACGGCCCGCCTGATGGTAAGCGGTTATCGTAGCCTATGGATGCCTTTAACTTCAGAATATTCACATGCGCGTCGCCTCCCCTTTAAAAACCTATACACTCCTTTTTTGAGTCAAATAAAAGCTACCAATCTACCTAATAGTGTCGGAAGTAAGAATGAAACACATTTGTTCTATAGAGATATTTTTAATACCAAATAACTAACGTGTAGTTAGGAATAATAAAATAGTAGTTAATCTACGTTTACCCACATCATAAATTCTCAATTCGGCGTTCGGAAACCGTATGTAATTACCAACATTATTGCAACTAGTAATGTAACATTGTGTATTATCTGTGCCAGTGTTGTAAAAATGTAAGAACATTCATTACCACATCGAGTTTGGTAACGTAATGAAAATCCAACCCTCCTCCGCGACCGCGGTTCTAATGGTTTCCGAACACGTCATTTAGGATTTATAATATATGTGTAGATAAAGCAGTGTATGCAACTATACTTGGGCCTTAAAACGTAACAGTTACATAAAATATATAAGATTATCGGATTAATAATGATTATTGCTACAGGAAAACGACCCATCGGAGCTGTACCTGACATTCTCAGTGGACGAGGAACAGTTCGGCAAAACAATCCAACGAGAACTGAAGCCGGGGGGCGCTAATATATCCGTCGACGAAGATAATAAGGACGAGTACATCAAGTTAGTACATTTTGGACTTTAACTAGTTGATATAAGGTTCAAATTTACACACAATATTGAATATATTACTGAAGCCAGGTGGCAACAAGGAGTACATCAAGTTAGGACATTCTAAACCTTAACTAGTTGATATAAGGTTCATAAAGTTAACTTTTAGGTCATGTCAATAGACGTAAGTTACATATTATTCTGTTCTTGTGTGTACTTAATACCTACCCCCTAAGGAAACTATTCATTATTGTTCTTTTCTATGGTTTTTAGGGTTCCGTAGTCAACTAGGAACCCTTATAGTTTCGCCATGTCTGCCCGTCCGTCCGTCCGTCCGTCCGTCCGCGGATAATCTCAGTGACCATTAGCACTAGAAAGCTGAAATTTGGTACTAATATGTATATCAATCACGCCGACAAAGTGGTAAAATAAAAAGTGGATAAAAATGTTTTATTAGGGTACCTCCCCTATACGTAAAGTGGGGAGTGATTTTTTTTTCATTTCAACCCTAACGTGTGATATATTGTTGGATAGGTATTTAAAAATGAATAGGGGTTTACTAAAATCATTTTTTGATAATGTAAATATTTTCGGAAATAATCGCTCCAGAAGTAAAAAAAAATGTGTCCCCGCTCTAACTTTTGAACCATAAGTTTTAAAAATATGAATAAAATCTGGAAAGTAAACCTTTATAAAACTTTCTAGGAAAATTGTTTTGAACTTGATAGGTTGAATAGTTTTTGAAAAAAAAATACAAAATTATTTCTGAACTAAGTTTGTAATTTAACCGTATAAGCAGGTGTGTATTGTACCTGTAATTTCTACAAAATTACAATGAAAAGACTTGCTTTCAAATAAAGTAAAAACGGTGAAAATCGGTTCACGCAATAAAGAATTGTCCCATAAAAATCATCTTCCATACTTTAAGCTCGCGCGCAATAGTTTAATTAATTTGCCGATAGATGTCGCTTTTTTTCGGGTAGGTGAATAAAATCAAGTAACATCTTGTGCACAATATTTAATCTTATAAATTACAAATAAATAGTTTTTGGACTTGAAATATAAATTAAATTAATGCAATAGTAAGGCATTTCACCTACCAGTATTATCCTTGCTTATTTCTAAAGTTACTTTTATAAACTAGAAAATCACTTTCACAAAATGTCACAAGTTGATTCCATCAAGAACTCTTTGACAGAATTGTCCAATTCATTCCAAGAGCAAATGGCGGCGTTCCAAAAAAGCCTAGATAAGGCAGACCCTGCCAGCCCCACAGTTGATTCAGTGTCAGCAAGCTTCAGCATTTTTAAGGAGTTTGTGATGAAAACTCTCCGGACCCTTCAGAAGCAGGTCCAGCTATTAACCCGCCAAGTAGACCAGATTGAGACGCGCTCGCGTCGAAAGATGCTGCTGCTGCATGGTGTAGCCGAGGTGGAGTCCGAAGACACAGCTGATCTTGTTGCCACTTCACTGCGGGCTGTCCGGGATGGCCTCGGCACTGCTGACATTGAGCGCTGCCATCGTCTGGGTGGGCGCAGCGGTCAGAGCAAGAAACCCCGCGCCATCCTCATCAAGTTCAAGGAGGTTGCCATTCGTGACAATGTCTGGTCCAGTAAAGTGAAATTGAAGGGCACGGGAGTGACGCTGGGCGAATTCTTGACCAAGCCGCGACACATGGCCTTCATGGCGGCCCGCGAGCGCTTCGGTGTTCGAAATTGCTGGACGGCAAATGGCGAAGTGCATGTACTGGGCAAGGACGGCGTGCGTCGCCGTGCTAACAGCGCCGCTGAAGTGCAGGCCCTGCCTGGTGCGCCTGTGGCGACGGACTCTTCAACTCCTCTGGCCCCCGGTGCTGCGGGTGCCCAGACCGAGCAGACTGGAAGAATGGAGCGGCCGAGACGTGGAGCCGCGAAGTCCCGTTCGTAGCGTGTTCGGAGTTTGCCCAAATACTATTTTTATTCAGTGTTACTTGTGATCTCTTCTCGTTGTCCGTGTTATATCTTTGCTTTATTCCTATTTGGCCGTGTAATACCATGTTAAATCCACCCTCTACTTTTTTATATTTATCATTGTTTACTTTTAACTTCGCTTATTGCTTACTATCTGACATCTGTGTCACTGTCATGTTTTACATTTGGTGTTGCCATGTCAAAATTAGTGCGTTTTGTTTCTCCTTCTAAACTGTCATTGTCTACTTTTGTAACTTGTTAAATTGTCCCTTAAAAAACTGGCGGGTAGCGTTTGTGCCCAAGTTTAGGCACCGTTTACTTACTTTATTCATATATATACAGTTATATATATATATTTTTTTGTGTTGTTTTTATATCTTTGTATATATTATTTATGGTCAGCATTAGTGGTTCTGATAGTGACGATAATTTTCTATCCTTTTCGTCAGATTCAGAAGATAGTTTTAGGAGTTTGCCGCTTTCGCTTCACGATTTTCTTGCAGCTGAATTTAATGATGTAAGTAAAAACTTTAATATTGTTCACATTAATGCACAGAGCATTCCGTCACATTATACCGATTTAATTGTAACTTTTGACCTTAAAAATATTCACGCGATTCTTGTGTCGGAATCTTGGCTTAAACCATGCTTGCCTTCTACGTCATATTCTTTGCCCGGTTTCAACTTAATTCGTAATGATCGCTCTGAGAGAGTTGGTGGTGGAGTTGCAATCTATCTTCGTTCAAACATTCCATATTCTATTATTAGTATATCCGCACACTCTCCTTCTTCTGATATACCAGAATATCTCTTTTTAGACATATCTATCTCCCATACTAAATTTCTTCTTGGAGTCTTCTACTCCCCGTCGCTCAATGTAAATTATTTTTCATCGTTCGAAAGCCTTCTTGAGAACCTCTTACCTTCTTTCGACCACCATGTCATTATGGGAGATTTTAACACCTGCCTTCTTAAAGGTGACCATCGCTCCCGAGCTCTAAAGTCAGTGGTACATGCTTGTAAAATGAATATTCTCCCCTCTGGCCCTACTCATCATTTTCCAAACTGTACACCTTCGCTCCTAGATCTTAGTTTAACCTCTTCTGTCACTCATATTGCTAAGTTTGGCCAGTACGCAGCTGATGCTTTTTCGTATCACGACCTAATTTACTTATCATATAAAGTTAGACCTCCAAAGCCTAAACCCAAAATTCTCCTTCAGCGTAGTTTTGGTGGAATGGACATAGACAAACTTCGTGATAGCGCATCTAACATTGACTGGGATGTTATATCTAGAGCAGTGACTGTCGACGAACAAGTTTCCCTCTTTAATTCTCTTCTGACTCAGCTCTACGATGTACACGCCCCCGTCCGTGCTATCAAAGTAAAACATCTTCCTGCCCCTTGGCTTACGAATGAAATTAAGACCTTAAGCGATAAAAAGAATTCCGCCAAGGCGAAATACAAATCAAACCCCTCAGAGAAGAACAAATCTCGGTATCATGCGCTACGAAATCGTTGTAATACTATCTGCCGTGATTCGCAAAGACAGTATATCCATCAGTCTGTTGAGAACGGTGACCCAGGGAAAGTATGGAAATTCCTCAAATCACTCGGAGTGGGTAAGCCTAAGCATGATCATCACTGTAACAAGGACACTGACTTCGATTCGCTAAACCAGCATTTTTCCACTTCCGCTGCTTTTAGTGGCCCTGTTAAAGATAACACTCTCCATTATCTCTCCACTGTTTCAGCCCCTAGCACCTCTCCTTTTTCTTTTAGATCTTTCTCTGAGAGCGACATTAAGCGGAGCGTTCTATCCAATACTTCTAATGCCGTTGGTGTAGATTGCGTTAGCCGGAAAATGATTGTACCCATCCTCGACCTACTTGCCCCCGTAATTTCCATCATCCTTAACAATTCTATTTCCTCTGGTTCCTTTCCTACTCTTTGGAAGGACGCGTACGTAATCCCAATCCCCAAAAAGTTAAAACCTTCCTCTTTTTCCGAGTATCGTCCGATTTCAATCCTCCCCTTTTTATCCAAAGTGCTTGAACGCCTTGTCCACCAACAACTCACTTCTTACTTAAACAAATCCAACCTCTTGAATCCATTTCAGTCCGGCTTCCGTACGGGTCACAGCACAACTACCGCTCTTGTAAAAATCACCGACGACATACGGGAGGGAATAAATGATCGAAAGCTGACGGTATTGACGCTGCTTGACTTCAGCAATGCGTTTAATACCGTCGACTTCGACATTTTAATTGGTATATTGCGCTCCCTTAATGTTTCTCCCACAGCAATTAGCTGGTTTCATAGTTACCTGTTTGGTCGTCGGCAACGTATTAAGGTGGATGATTTATATTCTTCTTGGTCCAACACGCTGGCTGGCGTTCCGCAAGGTGGCGTGTTGTCCCCTTTGCTTTTCTCCATTTTCATTCATTCCATCACTCAAAATCTTTCTTCACGTTATCACCTGTATGCCGACGACCTTCAGATCTACTCGCAAGGTGAAGCTGGTGATCTCCCGAATGTCATTGCTACTGTAAACAGAGATCTGGTGAGCATCCTAAATTGGAGCCATAATTTTGGTCTGAAGGTCAATCCTGATAAGACTCAAGCCATTGTCTTTGGTAGTCCCAGACAAATATGCGGAATTGACTTTGATAACCTAGCTCCGATTGACTTTGATGGTGTCCTTATACCGTATTCACAACAAGTAAAAAACCTCGGTGTCATGATGGATAGAACCTTATCGTGGGTACCCCAGGTAAACGAAGTAAGTAGGAAGATGTTTGCAGCAGTAAATTCCCTTAGGAGACTACGTAATTTCCTTCCTATTGCAACCAAAATTGCGCTAGCTCAAACTTTGCTTCTTCCCATCCTGGATTACGCTGATGTATCCTATATCAATCTCACCCAAGAGCAACTTAGTAAGTTTGAGCGCATCCAGAATGTCGCTATTCGGTTCATTTTTGGGTTACGCAAATATGACCATGTTTCTCACTTCAGGGCTAAGCTCAAGTGGCTCCCTATTCGTCTTCGTCGTAACTCCCATGTTCTGTCCCTTCTGTACAGTATTCTATTCAACCCCGCAACTCCCCATTACCTCAAAGAGCGTTTCAGTTACCTTCGTTCGGCTAGATCCGCCCAAAACCTGCTTCTAAATGTCCCATCCTCTTCGTCAAAAGTATATAATAGTTCCTTTACCTTTCAGGCCATACGCCTGTGGAACTCGTTACCTCTAGAAATAAGGCGTGCAAAATCCCTAACTATTTTCAAGAAACACCTTAAAGAGTATTATCTATCTCTCCCTTAACACAAATGTTTGCTGACTCTATTTTTATTATTTTATTTTTATTTACTCTGTGTATCTAGTGTATGTATGTTTATTGATTATTTTATTTGTGTATGTTTATGTATAATTAAGCTATTGTATTATATGTTCTTTGTTATTGTTTACTGGATTTTCACTGTTTCTTTTGCCTTGCACCTACTCATACAATTATTTTCGACTAGATTTCCGCTACCCTAAGGTTGTCTGGAAGAGATCGCTCTCTAGCGATAAAACCGCCAGTTGACTGCCTCTACTTTTAATCTGTGTACTGTACTGTTATATGTTATTGAGGTGTGCAATAAAGAATATTTGTATTGTATTGTATGTCGCTGTACGTAGAACGCTCATATCATATCCTACATGGCGGTGTTATTTTAACTCTTAAGTGGGGACACTTACTGTGACGGACGAAAAACTACGGAACCCTACACTGAGCGTGGCCCGACGCGCTCTTGGCCGGTTTTTATTTCACTGTAACAATACAATTTGTAATGTAAACTAATACCTCTCCAATTAGCTGACCAAGGGCGGGTTTAAATCCAGCAAGCTGTACCCGCACCTTTTTCATTACATGATTTTAATTAAATATGATTCATATCCTTAAATGAGGGTTTCCGCGATTGAGATTTTCACTAGATGGCAGCACCGTGACGACAGGTCTTTTTGGCAGTAGCTGTCAAAATCCACCAATCAAAAAATATATGGTTAAACATGATTGGTGGATTGTGACAGCTAGACCTGTCGCCACGGTGCTGCCATCTAGTGAAAAACTCGATCGCGGAAACCCTCATTGTTACCTAATTTTTCATAACTAACATAGACTACTTACTTGCCTAACCTCGATACCTTAAGAACAAATGTAAAAAGTAATGGAATAAACGCATTTGTATGCGTATTTGTATATTCATATTGATATTTCGTACATAAGTTCCGAAAAACTCAATGGCGCGACACGAGCCGCGGTTTGAACCCCAGACCTTCGGATTTAAAGTCGGAAGTCTTACATAAATAAAGGTTGAACACGCCAAAACTTAGGCACGCAAAATTTGTTTTTAAACCAGTTTGAAAATAAATAACTACGTTATGAATACCACATTAAATGACAAATTTAATGAACTCTAAAATCACATTTTTAATTCTAATTAATGTTTACACAGTAAGCCATAGATCGAATTTTCTACGCACACGGCTCATAAGACTTTGCACCCTCTCTTTAGGAAAGATTTTTGTCGCCCAGGTCCGTACTTTCTATAGCTCAGGGACCGATTTTACTTCTCCACCTTTCTTTTTTAGAATTCCTTTCATAATACTCCAGTACTCTTCAACAGGCCGCAGTTCTGGACTATTTGGCGGATTGCATATTTTGGGTACCACCATGATCCTGTTAGCGTTGTACCATTCCATAACTGATTTTGCGTATTAGCAACTGGCTAGATCTGGCCAAAACAGCGGTGGTGAGGCATGCTGTCTTATAAAAGGCAGCAAACGCTTCTGTAAACAATATTTACGATAAATATCGCCGTTTATTGTCCCGGTGGTGATAAACGTGCGACTTATTTTACCACAGCTGCATATTGCATGCCAAAGAAGGTATTTTTTTGGAAATTTCCCTCGTTTTTTTAATTCACATTCCTCAGGAGTATCTGTTCGTGATTTGCTAGTATAAAACTCTTGACCAGGTATTTGTTTAATATACGTCTTTATATACGTCTCGTCGTCCATCACCGCGCATTCAAATTTTGTAAGAAAATATTCATAGAGTTTTCACGACCGTTTCTTTGCGGATAAGTTCTATTTTGAGTCTAGATCTGGTACGGCCTGGGCTTTATAACTCCTCAGTCCTGCCCTCTGTTTCACTTTTTGGACAAAAGACTGAGAAATTTTCACTTTTTTAGCAACATCACGAGATGAAATCGTATGATTTGAGGCAAAAATCTTTAAAATACTCTATTCCTTTTTCTTATTCTTGACTCCCTGCAACCCACCACTTCCTGGCTTTCTATCTATTGTCAAGCGTTCACGGAATGTTTTAAATACGTGACCAATCGTAGATTGTGGATATTTCAGCCTTTTCGCGATATCTTTGTAGCTTAACATGGGATTTTTTACGTGTTCGTGCAGAATGCGTTCACGTTTTTGATGTAGTACGCTCGACATTTTGCCAATGAATAAATAAAAGAAAATAAAACTATCATCATTTTAAAGCCCAGTTCCTTGTGAGAAAATTGTTGTTTAAAAAGTTTGAATATCTCCATTTTTCGAATAACTGTAGCTATTTTTACATGCCCAAATTTTGGAGTGTTCAACCTTTAAAATAATAATATAAGAATTAAACATTCTAATTTAACCTACTAGATACATAAAAAAACATAGATGTAAATAAATACCTAACCAAATACATACATGTACACTATACATAAATAAATACAAATATACATTCATACATACCTGCATACATACATAGTCTAAACCGCAAATAACATATTAAAATTTGTCTGAATGCCATAACTTTGTCAAATTCGCCTTTAACGATGCGACCGATTATTAAATCCTATATCTGGTTTAGTTCTTTGCTCGTATTGGGTTTACATACTACCTATATGAAAGCTATTAACTAACAAAAAAACGAATCTTGAAGCAAATCAAATTATTTTGTTCAATATTTTTTGATTTGCAATTTTTTTTAGTAGTTACACTGCTATATATAAACTGAAAATAGATGTCATATACTTCAGAAAAAGTGACCAAACCCTCCGGTGTCCGAGGCCAGATTTGAACTGGCGTCTTCAGCTTTCGCGGCTGACGTCCTGACCACTAGACCACCCGGTCACGGCGGAACGACAAATTTTCTCATGTATATGCAATCTCTGAATTCAGCCGCGAAAGCTGAAGACGCCAGTTCAAATCTGGCCTCGGACACCGGAGGGTTTGGTCACTTTCTGAAGTATATGCATCGACATATAATATCAAGACGAGTAAAGGCGAGCAAAGTTCATGTGAAAACACGACCCATTTTCACGTTTACAAAACTAAAATGTCTTATGTCTTATTAACCAATCAAGTACTCATTCTTTAAGCATATTTTTTTGTGTTAACCTTAATTCCGCAAAGGTTTCATGCCATTTCACCAATAAGAAAAGGTGCCGTGTTGTGAGTGGTCAAAATCAATTTGACAATGAAGTTTAATTGGACAGGAGATACTCAAATGAAATAACTGAAATGTCAAGTTAACGTATAATAAAAACGCCTAAGCTTGACGTGGATGGGTTCACGTAATAAATAATAATGCAATCAATTAACAATTTATTTTTTAGTGCATTTTTCATTACTTATGTAATATACGTAAATTTAATCGTTCTTGGAATAAGGAATAATATGAAAGCCTTCTATTCATCTTTCATTTATTAAATAAAAGTGCTTAATTACAATATAGGGATTCACATACTACAAAATAAGCATAAATTAACATAAAATAGTAAAGATTTTGTACTTTTTACAACTTTATAAATCCGTTACATTAGGGAGACCCTCTTGGTCTCAAGCAACATATTGTTAAGCAATTAAGGTTGATTATGGCAAAAAAAACGATTATTTTTTAACTTTATTTATGACCAGACTAGAAAATAATAGCATGCATACCTTCAATATAAATAGTTAAAATTCTCTTTTCTTCCTCGTTTTTCGAACTAAAAAAATAACGAATGAGTTCGTTATGTGTACTATTTATTTTTAGCAGGCTTAGGAAAATACAAAGACAAATTTACATTTTGTATCAATTTTTTTATAATACAACGGTAGCAAACAGGTATTTGGCTCACCTGATGGTAAGCAGCTACCGTATCGTCGCATGTGCGTTGCCGACGCTTTCATATAAAAGAGGATTCACTGTGTTGACAGCTAAAGGGACAAGAGGATCCCCCGTCGTCAACACACTGCATCCTCTGAGCTCTCTGGCAACCTTTCTTACCGGCAGGAACATAACACTATGAGTAGGGTGTAGTGCTAATATGCTGTGGTTTTCTGTAAGGTAGAGGTAGTTCCCCAGTCGGGCTCTACTCTAGATTTGATAATTAAAGATTATGCTATGAAGTTATAGCATTCATTATTAATGAAACTAGAAATGGCACGGCCAGAATGGTTTTATTTTACCAGAGTAAGTATGGTAGGTACTAATTGGAATGGTTTTGTTTTGTCGATTTCGTTGACTTCACTTAATATTAGTGATTTGAAAAAAAAAACTTTAAACATACACGTACTGTTGAAGTCATCATTATAACAGAATTTAAATTATATTTAGTAGGTAAGTAAAACCGACTGAGGTGGCATATTCAGATTGTTTATTAAGTACGTATCTCATATTCCCAACATATGAGTACAAGGGAGACATTTCAATATTATCAAAGTAGTATCATATTGATAAAGATTTATTCCAAGGACCCATACTGTATATCGAAAAAAAAACAAACTGAAAAGATTCTTTGTTAACAACGGAAACCTAACTGCTATTACTACTAGGTAATACTTATAAATGAACATTCATTATACTTTTCCTCAAATTAGTTATGTTTACTTTTCCAAAACTTATATTGCATAACATCGACCAAGTCCGTAATGTATGAGAACGTGATTTACTTACCGATAAAAATAAATATCATCATCTTTGGCGCCTGTGTGGCTCCTGCACCAATGCACGGCACAAGCCGGCATTTAAATACCGATATATTACCGAAATATCATGGGCCGAAAAAACTAATATTTTGACGACATGACAATTTCAAAATGTTTGACATGACATTAGGGCACCGCTGTCACAAGCTCCGCCCACTTTGGCACCAGGAAAGTGGAGCACATTTTGAGCGTTGATTACGCTTCCTTACTTATTATTCTTCCAAGAGTATATGACATCTATTTTCAGTTTTAACAAAAAAATGTTTCAGGCTCGTGATCTCGTGGCGCTTCGTGAGCCGCGTGCAGGAGCAGATGTTCGCGTTCCTGGAGGGGCTGGGCGGGCTGGTGCCGCTGCCGCTGCTGAAGATCTTCGACGAGCACGAGCTGGAGCTGCTGCTGTGCGGCATCCAGCACATCGACGTGCGCGACTGGCGCGCCAACACGCTCTACAAGGGCGACTACCACGCCAACCATCTCGTGGTGCAGTGGTTCTGGAGGGTGGGTATACAGATAGATACTGCTGAGGGACAATCACGTTTGCTTGCTGTTTATTAGCATGTGGAGGAAATCATCAATGCCAAAATGTACAGCTGCCATTATAATCATAAACGTCAATTTTCATGCAGCTCCACATCATTAATAATTTTAAACAAAAAAGAACCGACTTTCCAAAAGCAAATGCTCGAGCTGCTGTGAAAAATACTCAAATCTTTATAGGTGTGCTTATAATAGTTGAAGAGTTCCCTAGATTTATCTAGGATCCCATCATCAGATCCTGACCTGATGACAATGGGACCAACTGTGAAGTATACTCTTTCAAACAAACAAATAATTTTCCAAAGCGGTCGAGCCGTTTACAAATAATCGGTAAACATACATTAAAAACAATAGCAAATACAAAAATCCCGACGATTTGAGAACCTCCTCCTTCGAAATCTTGAAGTCGGTTGAGAAGCATTGAAAAGTCCACGTGAAGTTAATATGGCCTAGTACTACAGTCATTTTACGGGCGGCTAGTATGGGGAATTGGAAATAATTAATAATAGCTAATATTTTTAGTGTAACGGATATATCATGATACAAGTATTATTTAGGCAATGAAATCCTACAAAATATCGTTATTTGCTAACCGCCACAAATATGTACACACATATTACAAGCGTTTTTCTTGTAGGATTATAATGAATATATCGTTTCTAAGTCATTTAAAATGTGTAAGAACAAACTACCACTTATTTATTACTATTTGTTTCTAACGAATTCGGATATATATCGCCCGCGCCGTACATTTTGTTATTTATGTGGTTTTATATGGACACGGTTTCTTGTTTTTAGCTTTAAACAGAAAGAAGACTTAAATATCGTAATAACTACAAATAAAAATAATTGATATTATTGTAAATAAAAATATACAATTTTTTTATATATTTTTTTTACCTATTTAACTACTTCCGGGTGAAAAGTTGGTAGGATTTTTGGATATATTATCTATAAATATTCCATAAGAATGGATAATAAAAAAATCAGGCTATTATAAATTAATGTTTGACGCAACCGTATCTTTGTGTACTATAGATCCAATGTTGGAACTATAGCCAGTCCAATTTGTACAATGATAAAAAGCCTTTACCCAGCACTGGTATATAAGCTGATGATGATGACTATAAATCTAATATTTTTCCAGGTGGTGCTATCGTTCTCCAATGAGATGCGTTCCCGACTGCTGCAGTTCGTGACGGGCACCTCCAGGGTACCCATGAACGGTTTCAAAGAACTATACGGCTCCAACGGGCCTCAACTCTTCACTATTGAGAAGTGGGGAGCGCCTGATAACTACCCTAGAGCTCATACTTGGTAAGTCATTCATACAGTGTAAAACTTCATAAACACCTACATATTTATTGAGTTAATTTAAGAAATTGTTACGGTTGTGGGAGAAAATTGATAATCCTGGTCACGGCACCCAACTGTTACCAACCCACCTATTTAGAGTGAGCCGTAAAGTCTCAATCTAGGGAAAATGGTCCCACTTTGTCGATATGGAGTTATTAGTACTTCCGAAAACTATACAATATACGGTATACAGTGTGGAAAAAAATAGGCCCTGGAGGGAAACTACCTTAAAACGTTGAGATAGCTGAATTCACTGAAAGGAAACATTACTTTATTTTTAAAGAGGGACACATTTGCATTTACAAATTTTCGGGAAAATGTACAGTTCAGTTCAGTACAGTACAATTCACAAAGAAACTATTTATTTTGCCAAAAACTATGACAATTGATGCAAATCGATCCTATTTCCAACAAGGATAAAAACTTCTTAATGCCAACCAAGTTTATGGCACAAGAGAAGCCATAAATAATATAAAAAAATCATACAATCAGTATGGAAAAAAGGCAAAAAAGAAACTGTAATGCAGTTTTACTTTTTAGGATAAATAAAAGAATGTTTCCTTTCAGTGAACAGAGGCTATCTCAACGTTTTAAGGTAGTTCCCCTCCAAGGCCCATGATTTTTTTCCATCCTGTACAGTATTAGTGAAATAATGAAATGTCCATGTAAATCGACAAAGTGGACCTTATCACTAAACCTTTCCAAATATATCATGTAACTATATTATAGTTTACTCATTGTTAACAAGTGTAAGAAGCTATGTCACGGGTCTAATGGAACTCAAATATTTCTTTGTGAAATGGGGCGCAACTGTATAAATACTTAAGACCCAAGCATTTTTTTTTTTTTTTTTTTAATACCACGACGGTGGCAAACAAGCATACGGCCCGCCTGGTGGTAAGCAGTTACCGTAGCCTATGGACGCCTGCAACCCCAGAGGATTTACATGCGCGTTGCCTACCCTTTAGGAACCTATACACTCCTTTTTTGAAGAACCTCATACTGTAGCCCACTGGGAAAACCTCGGCAGGGAGTTCATTCCACAGCCGCAGCGTTCGTGGGAGGAAATTCCTCTTAAATCGTACTGTGCGCGACCCATTGGGCTCCAGGGTGTGGGGATGAACACCCTGCCGGCGGCGAGCGGTGCGGTGATAAAAAGCTGCCGTGGGCATCATATCAAACAGTTCTTCAGAGCATAACCCATTGTACAAGCGATAGAACACGCATAAGGAGGCAAAGTCCCTCCTAAGACTCAAAGGTTCAATATCGCATTTGCGTTTATCTTATTTAAGACACAGCTTAGTTTTTCCAACTCTAGTTATTATGCTCAAACTTAAGTTCGTTTAAACTTTTCGGAGACTTTAGCCTCCTGTTGTTACAAATTACATTTATTTTGATACTCAAAAATTCATACTTTAAAGGAACACTGTTCTAACGTCCTTGTTCTGTTACCAGTTTCAACCGCATCGACCTGCCCCCTTACGAGAGCTACCAGCAACTTCGCGAGAAGCTCGTCAAGGCCATCGAGGGCTCGCAGGGCTTCGCCGGCGTCGACTGAGCCCCCACAACATAACGGCTCCACTGAACGGCAGAATATAACCGGCATTGACTGAGGGACGGGTTCCGGTATCTGAGTTAAAACTATTATATTATATCAGCATTGTAAAATGTTTCAAAAGTGATAAGAAAAGGTCGGTCTGAATCACAGAAAATACATAAAGCGCGTGTTATTTAGTTGCCCAAGGATCAAATATCCAAATCATGAACTCGTGATGTTCCAACTGTCAGACATTGATCTCTTTAATAGAATATGGTTTATTACGCCGAAGAAATTGTAATTATTCATCTAAAATGTTGGCCGAGTAAATGATGATGTTTCCTTATCATTTTACTATTAAAATACGCGTTAAGTAAGTATGAAGACAACGGCACGCTTCGTAACATTTTTTTAATACCACGACGGTGGCAAACAGGCATACATACTATTGACAGCGCTTGCTTCTAGCTCAATATTTTTTCTGTAGTCCGAATAGTTGGGCCAACTTTACTCATACCTAATTGAAGCAAAAAGCGCTTATTTTTTTAACCGTATCAACCTATTACTGTGCCTCGATGAGAACAGGATTGAAATAGCTGTCAATCCATGTTAATTCGACGTAAGTATATAGCAAATCTGTCGGCGAATTCTATTCTTATTGATTAACCTATGACATTAAAGCACAGGGCTGCGTGTCGATAGATGAGCCTCTACGATATAAAGAATCTAAACAGCATCCACAACATAATGGCTCCTCTGAACGGTAGCACAGATTATTATCCGGTAAAGTAAAATTAGGCGAAAATATTTGTTTAATCTTCACCAAAGTATTTTTATTTTGTTTGACTTTTTTTTAATATTAACGGGACATTATATCTGAAATCCTGATTAGTTAAATGTCAGAAACAGCTAGTTGTCAATGTTTTTATCGGTAAAGCGGGGTAAGGCGCTATTTAGAAAAGCATCGTATATCTTTTTTTTATGCAAACAACTCTTTAATAAATAAATAAAATCACCTCTCCTTCCTTCCTTCCGTCCTTCGTCCATGCAGTTGCAGCGAACTTTTACTAAGTATGGGAGACGTTAAAGTTTGTCGGTTTGTCGGGGCTCGCTTTGGATGAACATTTTAAAGTCCTGGGTTAGATACCGCGCACGCCCAAAATCGTCGTTAATTTCGTTATCTCCGTCTCTATCGCTCTTGCATATTCGAAAGATAGAGATGCAAATAGACGGTTTAACAAACGAAATGGTTTGCGCTTATAGGCCTGTTTCATAATAGTAGGAAGGATTATTCACGAATCCTTTGCTCATTTGTAAGTAACAATGGTTGCTTGTGATTAGGTTCTGTGATCTGGCAAACAACGAAATTGAATGTAAAAAGGCTTATGTGACCAATGGTGATGCTCACACCTGTAACTATAATTTATTTTATACTGTAAGATGTTAAGTCTAGAAAGAAACTTGCCCCGAAAGAAACTTGCAATGGGGCGCGTTTAAACATGTTTTACCAGAATCAACATCTTCATCCAAATTTCATAAACTATAAAGGACCTCCTTATTAACTAGTCAAATAACCTTATACCTAAAACAACTTGACCCAAAATATAACTTGTATAAGGTGCTTTTTCAACTGGATTAAGTTTGACCGTACAAACAGCAACACTCTTAACTGTACACCGGTGGACCTTATTACAAAGGGTATAAGGACCACCGATGGGCAGTTAACTGTGTGGACGATGGTACTGTAGCGGGAACGAATCCATGTCGATGACCAATGGTTGAAAAAATATTCTGAAAAAGCCATCAAAGTGCCATCAAATAATTCATGATACGGTGTTAGTCTATTGTCATTCCAAAACTGTGCTATGCGCCTTTAGGCACCTGTCTGACTGTCAAAGTGAAAGCTACTAGCAAACTGATTTTTTCGACCTTAAGAAACTTAGTAGCGTGGATGTGATTCAATGAGATCGCTTACTATTTGTTGGCGTTTATTCTAAAAAAGCAATTGCATGGAGAAACGATTGCTCATCGGTCGTCGCTCCTCGTTAATCGTTGACTGTGAGGCACCTGCCTAAGGCACTGGTCCCACCGGCGGCGAGTAAGCGAGTAAAGTTAAGCGAGTAGCATTACATCGCGGGCCTTGAAAGGTCGATCGATCACTCTATACCTCGACAAACCGCAATGTAATGCTACTCGCTTAACTTTACTCGCTCACTCGCTCTTGGTGGGACCAGTGCCTTACCATAATAACTACTGTGACTTATGCCGTCGACGTTAATAGTACATTTCGATACTAGGTCGGAAATAATGTCTTTCCGTCCGTGCATCGAACGACGTTTTTTAATACAGTTGCGAAAAATTTACAAAAAGGACTTTGAGGTTACTTTAGTACCATATATCCGACCGCTTTCGCGCGGTGCGGTGCGGCGCGGTGATCATGAATCCTGAGCTCTGATTGGCTGGAAAAGTAAAAAGCGCTAGTGCGAGAAATCGAACTACTACTAGAAAAGCACCTTTTTGAGCAACTGTGTTAAAATAGTAGTTTTCGATACGAGTGCGAGAAGTATGTCATTTTGCACGAGTACCGAGGTTACTTGACCCGAGCCGAGAGGCGAGGATCAAGACTCGGGACGAGTGAAAATGACATTTCCGCACGTGTTTCGAACAACGTTTTTTAATACAATTGCGAAAAAACTACAATGAAATAAAATTACATTTATATTCTGTCAGTGTACGAAAGACAGCTTCATTCAATCGCGCGTTGTTCAAGTAATACTATTGGGTCTCGCATAATACTCCTTTATGCCCAATACGCGCGTAGTTCAGGTGGGTCATTTATGAGCGGGTCTCGCATAATACTCATTTATTTAAAATTCTGATCTGCAAATCGTGCGTGATCGTCAAACTTTACGCACGATTTGCAGCTACATAAAGTAAACTTTTTGAGCAATTGTATTAAAAATATATCTTTACACTTTTGCACCTTGTTACAAAGGAGTAAAGTGCAAACGCTTAAACACATCTTTGACGTCGACTGCACAAAATATGAAGGTACAAACAGATGTAAGACATTAATATATTATATTGTACAGTTACGAACCCGGATTGTTGAGCCACTTGCCATTGTTCGTAATTTAGCCGTGTTATGAACAGTGATCGGATTTATGGATGTAAAACGGTTTTTTTTACCTCAAAAATTATGCTAATATGTATAATCTTCGGGATTTTAGGACCGACGTTGCTTACTTTGGTTACATTAAATACATTTCAATAACATTTAACGTTTTAACCACTATATTAGCATAATAAGTGCATGTATTCCGCCGTGTTGCACCGTAAAATCCGATCACTGGTTATGAATGACCGATGTTACCAACTAGCTGTTAACTGTCAGTTACATCGGTCAATTTATTACACGCGCTAAATTACGAACCGTGGCAAGTGGCTCAACAATCCGGGTTCGTGACTACGTAAACTTCAGAGTATGCACTTGCATCGGGCATCTCGCTCTAACACGCACGGTCTAAATTTAAGTACAGATAGCCTGCTAGATAGCTTTATCAAATAATAAAAAGTTCAATTAATTAAATGTCGTAAGAAATACTTAAATAACAGTTTAAATAAAATAACGGTTAAATATACTTACGAGTATATATGGCATTGCTACGCGAACGTAAAAACACAGAAATACTGATGAAGAATGCCCGACGTGTTCTATAATTAAATAATAGTTGATGTGACTTCTACATAATAAAGGGCATTAAAATAACAGTGCGGTTTTATAAAACAAACGAAGTGCTTTATCTACACACATATTATAACTCCTCAATGACGTGTTCGGGAACCATTAAAATGATCGCCATTGCACCGCCATGGCCGACTGGATTGTGCGGGCGGTCGGGGAGGAGGGCCTCCTCCCCGAAATTTGAATGTAATTACCTTGACCTTTTGAACGCTTATCCTCTCGCGTCAAGACGTGGCCTACACGCCAATATCTCAACTAGTGAATAACGAATATAAACCTTATCCGTCAGCTGCACAATTTTTTTGACAGCGTCCGCAATGACCACTTTAGTGGTCGCTAGCGTAACAGGAACGACAGCACACGACCCATTTAGTGGCTCTTGGCGTTTAAGGTATTGCCCACACCAAAAATCCCGGGTTTTACGCCCTCGTTGTCAATTAAACCAACTTAAACGTATTCCAGTTGTATTAAAAAAGTAGGTTTTCGTTATATTAAAACATACAAACCAGATGTAATGACCAAATTGACATCAGATGCTGAAAAATGACACCCGGTTTATGTGTTTTAAATTTTTTTCCAGTTTAATTAAATTGGGTCTGAATTCTACACGTTTTAGCCTTTGATCTAAGCAATAGTCTATAGTCTATAGAGCAAGCAATGGTCTGTATGGAGCGTAAGTTTCAAGAGATGTGTACTTAGATATGTCAATTTGCATTAGGTATTTTGGAGATGCTCATTTGCCGTCCGATAGATGATCACATTTTTTTAAGTTCATACGTCTACTAACGATATCACAATGTATAAAAATAAAGAAAAATCCACTCCTTTGGGTGAGACTTGAACTCGCGACTCCGGGATACATGCCCGCCGCTCTAATCAACTGAGTTGCCAAGACTGACCCGTCACGCATCTGACGCGCCGATAAGACGTTGGATTTGTATGAAGTGGATCTATTTCGTCGGTCACAAAGTGAGGCCGAAAGAGAAGGTAATCTAGGGGACTGTGTCTCGTTCCGACTAAAGGGTAATGACGTCATCAGACAATCAAAATGTCCATATGTGTCAAATGTGTCAATTTTGTAACGAGTGCGAGTGAGACACCGCCCCCTACTATTATGCTCTCTATCGGACCGTTTTTACAACTTTATACTAGTCACCTATGAACGACTGTTTACTCGGTAATAAGGTTCAACTGTGGTTAGGGAAAAAGTGTAAGAATTAGATCCACTTCATATAAATTCATGTAAGATGCATGTTTTATTTTCAACTTCATAAAATACTTCTATAAAACGTTTTCTTCAGCTATTGTTACACTAAATTAATTCTAGAATCACCAGTTTGCTAACGGAATCACAATTT
Source organism: Pammene aurita (assembly GCA_947086415.1). NCBI lineage: Eukaryota > Metazoa > Arthropoda > Insecta > Lepidoptera > Tortricidae > Pammene > Pammene aurita. The sequence goes on along the minus strand of OX352302.1, from coordinate 31,907,556 downwards.
TTAAAGAAATGAAAAATTATACATAACAAACATTCAAACTCCTTAAGGGTATACTAAAGGAAGGTACGGTGGAAATATTCGACACAGGTGGGTAAGTTTCGGTAGCCTACTTGGATTCCCGTTAATTTTTTTCTGTTTTTCTCTTATTAAAAAATGTATGGGAACGCAGTTTTAAGTAGTCCCAAACGCGGGGGTTATCAACGCCAATCTTATGACAGTCTTTCTGTAAAATATGAAGACATTTTTACCTCTAAGGCCCACTACCCAAAAATTTACAGATGAATTTGAAATATATGTGGTACGTAACAAGGTTCAATTTCTTTTGTTTTCTGATACAAAAGGGGTCAACTTGTATGAAAATTTCTATAAGATATGACTCGTTTTTACTCTCCTTGAGTAATTAGTACTGCACTTAGCGCAGTTGGCCTTAGGAGGTTAAATTTACGACTTAACTTATGACTTACGAGTTGTCACGGAACTCTGTCGCTTTAAATTTGTTTAAATAATTCCATTGCCTTGATATAGCGTGTAATTGTAACATAAGTTAGATAAGGTACTATATTCTTGACTTGTCACTTAAATATTACTATGTTATTACATATTTTGCGTCCTCTTTAGATTTGAGATCGTTTTTGCTTTTGTATTAGATATAAATAAATATATTTTCATATTAAATAAAATAAAACGATGTACATAATAATGTATAAGGTGTAAAAAATTGCTTTTGCGAATTTTAGGTTCCCGACTTTGGTTTTCCATGAAATGGAAGAAATTATGTAAAAAAGTAGTGTAGATAGCAATTGTTTACACCCTGTATTGTATTTAATTAACTAAGTCAATAAGATATGTTTATTATATCGAGGAAAACTTAAGGGGTCGTCCAGAAATCATATTATCGTTTGAGGGGGGGTGCGGGTAAGAAAAATATCACGAATGATCGCGATTTGGGTCAGAGAAGAGATCACGTGTAATTTTTTTTTCAAAGCAGGAAAGCCACAAACAACAATTTTAGTCAAAAATGTAATCGGCTCAAATAATCCGCTCTATTTTTTTATATTAAGTGATAAACAGATTTTTACGACACCTGTTTTTCAGAGATACCATCTTGAACATATACGCAATACAGTAGACACGATTAGACTTGCTTAGCGTCTAAGGGTACCCGCATCATAATTATCACATTTATCACGTGATCTTGTGGCAGGGGTTACGTTAAAAATCAAAACTCGGCCAAATACGATCACATGATTTCTGGACGACCCCTAATAGTTATTATTTAATGCTTGGAACCGTTGCAAGTATTTTGTTATAGTGTTTTACTATATTAATCGATTAAAGTCCGATCTATCATGCAAAATTCACAAGAAAGCAATAAAAAGGGTCGCTCCATACATAAATTTCCTTAGAAAGTGATCCTTAGTTTTAGAGCGACATTCAGATAAAAAAATTGATTTGTTATCAATATGATACGTTTACTTAACAAGACTCCCAGTGCATCACGCTTGCGCGTATTGGTGCTAGATGTATTGCGGGTCGTGTCAAGTACGTATGATATATTTACAAATCAAGATATTTTTTTTAAACAGGCGACTTCGATTGTAGACCGATTCGATGATTGCATTGGTATGGCTCACCTTAATATTTTATGCAACTTTTAAAGCAACACTATTTTGGTCACGACTCTCGCCTTTAAAACTATTATGCACTAAGCCGAATTTCCGTTGTTACTCAATTTATCTTAGTCTTTATCAAATAAAGTATTTCCATTAATGTCTGATTTGTAAGCAATTTTTAATTTTGCTCAAAAAGGTTCAACATGAACGCTATAAGTATTCCGGAAGCATATGTTATACATAGAGTACAGTCACCTGATATAAGAAGGCTGCGAAAATATGGTACACTATAGACGTATGATTGTCAGATATGTTTGCGTCCTTCCTTGTGTAATATAATATTACAGGTGACTGTAGATTAAATTAAATGCAATCAAAATTTGTATTGAGTAAAGGTTTTTGGAAACTACGAAGGCGCTTACTAATCGTCAGTGTGATAGGAACTTTATTTTAATACATAGTGCCGTGTTCTAATTTTAAAATACATAAACAATAGATTAAAAACACAGTCTATCTCAAACATAACTCGCAATGCACAATAAATAATCAACCAATATTGAAGTTGTATTTTGATATTTCTGATTCCGACTTAGGCGCTAGGTGTATTGCGTAGTTAATGCATTGGAGTTGTATTGAAGTTGGATCGTGTCATATCGTGTTTTAAAGTTAGAATACGGCGCATAGTATACATCGTGCCTACTAAAATAATGTTTAAAGCGGTGAAACGATTATGGATAAAAAAAATACAAAACCAGAGGTCTATTGTATAACAATCGCGATCGAGATTTACACTAGATGGTAGCACCGTGGCGAGAGGTCTAGCTGTCATAATCCACCAATCATGTTTAATCTTTTTTTTTTTGATTGGTTTATTTTGACAGCTGCTGTCAAAAAGTCCTGTCGCCACGGTGCTGCCATCAAGTGAAAATCTCAATCGCGGAAATCCTCATTACTAAGTAATATAAACGGAACTCTCTTTCTAAAAAAATATATTCGTACAAAGACAGTACGGTAGTATTACAAGTTGATGCAATAGGCCTCGAGTTTTATTTTGGACTGAAATTACAGATCGGTTGGACAAATTACGGCAATTGCGTTGTTATTTTAGTATCAGGAATACAGGATGTTACAAAAATACTATTTATCCGTTTAAGAGGGCATAATTATATCACATTTTGATTAGGAAAAAATTACTTGAAAAAATATGGTTTTCTACGGAGAGTTAGATTTTTTTAGTCCAAAAATGTTTTCGTCAACTTCGTCTGAATACGATCCAAATTATGTCCTTAATCGAATCATCAGTATGTTTGTACAACAGTACTTTTTAATTCCGCAGAAACGCGAATGTACTGAAAATTTTTACGTTTTGGAGTTCCTATTTCTGCGATGAAAGAGTCAAAATATGGTCAGAATGAGGGTTCCCGCGATTGAGATTTTCACTAAATGACTGCACCATGACGACAGGCCATTTTGACAGCAGCTGTCAAAATTAACTAATCAAATATGATTAAACATGATTGGTGGATTATGACAGCTAGCCCTCTCGCCACGGTGCTGCCATCTAGTCAACAACTCGATCGCGGGAACCCTCATAATCTTACAATAAAAATTGTAAAGATAACTCTAATAAACAGATATAAAGATGCGTTTGTACGGGACAGCTCGTGGAATGCCCCAAAAAACATGAGAGAAGGGGTTCTACTATATAAGGTCGGGTATATATACATATAAGTTATTGGAAGCAATGAACAATGAATGAGGTTGCTATTATAATGTTTTTATCTTAAATATTATGAATATTATCCTGTAAATAGTATAAAAACGATTGAAGATTCATGCAAATAAAAAGTTATCAATTAATTTGTGGTTTATTTTTGGACTTATACACATTTAGGGCCGGTTGCACCGAACCGTCTTTTAACGTTAAATTTTACTTGTAAGTATGAACAGTTTGACAGTCCTCCAAGTGATGAGAACTGCCTCCGCGGACAGACGGACGGACGGACGGACAGACGGACATGGCGAAACTATAAGACTTCCTAGTTGACTACGGAACCCTAAAAAGGTTTCTTAAGGGATTTCGGTACGTACGAAACATTGGTGAATTTTTAAATTTAATTTAAGTATTTTATTTTATTTTATTTTATTTAGGATCACAATCATGTTTAATTAATTCATAGCTTAAGTTATATAACAGGTAGAGGTTAGATGTTTATCTAACTATAAGGCTTGTTCACGTAATAAAGTAGCCACCTAGAACTAAGTCTTCACAGGAATATAGAATTTTTTTTGAATGCTAGTACGTGACATTTCAAAAAATATATAATCAAGTTATAAAAAAGTATAAAATAGATGTCATTGAGTAAATAGAATCAAAATGCCGAGAATAAATGAAAATATTCGTAAATTAATTATTGTCGCCTATTGCACCGAAAAGGGTATCTCGATGCGACAATTAGCAAAACGATATAAAATATCTAAGGACGGTGTGCGAAAAGTGATCAGTAAATTTGGGCAATTTCATACTCTACATGATCTACCAGGTCGCGGTCGAAAAAAAGGCTGCGTGAAGCCTAAATTGGACTCCGCAATAGCTTCCTCGTTCCGCCATAATCCATCGGCCTCTGTTCGAGATATCGCCAAAAAGGTAAAGACATCGGTTGGAAATGTACAAAACGCTAAGAAGAGAAATAATCTCGTGACCAGAAAGAAACCAAAAATCCCGAAAAGGACCCCTGCTCAGATCGAAAGAGCAAAATGTCGTGCTAAAACTTTGAGCAAGTTTTTCAATCAAAATCGCGACCGATGCATATTAATAAATAACATAAATTAAAACATGTAAAAAAAGACGAGAACTTTACCGGGGCCTCAATTTTATACGTGTGTGGCTGGCCGGGATGTTTCGGAAGAGCATAAGTCCATCGCTTTTGAAAAATTCGCCCCTAAAATCATGGTATGGCAAGCTATTTGCTCATGCGGGCTGAAGAGTTCGAGCTTTTTTACTACTGGCACAATCAACGGAGATGTCTACCGACAGGAGTGTATTAAGAAGCGAATTCTGCCCTTATATAGGAAACATGAACGTCCACCTTTATTTTGGTCTGATTTAGCTTCAGCTCATTACGCTCAAACAACCTTAAATTTGCTCGATAATCAGAATGCTATTTATGTGGCGAAAAACATGAACCCGCCAAATTGCCCAGAACTTCGCCCGACAGAAAGGTATTGGGCGAACATCAAGCGATACCTGCTCAAGAAAGGTGCAGTAGCGAACAGTGATGCTGACTTCAAAAGAATATGGAACGCAGCCGCTCGTCAGTTCACTAACACGTCAATAACTACACTAATGGCAGGCGTTCGAAAGAAAGTAAAACAGTTCTCCAGTTCCTGAGGATTCCGCAAAAAAATGCATTGTATTTTATTTTTTGAATGTTTTCTTATATAATAACCTGTTTTTGTTATCTGTAGCGTTAGAAGTAAACGATTTATTTACGTTTTTATATGGCTACTTTATTACGTGAACATGCCTTAGGTGACCACAGCTAATTCAAGTATCTTAGGACATGCAGTATTAAATATTAAACAGTGTATTTACAATATGTGAATTTAAAAAATAGAATAATTTATAATTAGAAACTACGCTATTTGAACAAAAAGTATTTAATTAAATTAAAGTAGATTATATACTTTGGTCGAAACAAGCAAGAGGAAAAAGAAAAAGGTTATATTTATAAAAAAATAGTAATAAAATCGGTTAAGCCGTTTTTGAGTTACCGCAAAAAGTTGCCCTTTTGTAAGGACGTAGGTAAGTTACGCGAAATAACCCATAAAACTCGCGTCAGGGTGTGTTCTGACGGATCGCCAACTAAGGAACCCTAATCTGAGCATGACCCGACATGCTCTTGGCCGGTTTTAATAGTATTTGTAATATCCTTAAGCCTTGTTTTTAGACCTACATATCCAAAAAGAGCGTTCGATTCGTTCCTCAAGGTCAAGACGAGAGGGAAAGTTGTAGTGAGGGCACTTTTACATCATGTCAATGTCACAATTTTTAAGCGTATTTTTCTTGAATCCAGATCATTTCGAAGTAATCGATTTTTTCAAAGCTCGTTTTATTGTCCCAAATGAAACGATCAATAAATAGTAAGGACTGGTGACGGCGAATATTGAGGAACAGAACAAACATAAGACCTTTTTAGGGTTCCGTAGCCAAAATGGCAAAAACGGAACCCTTATAGTTTCGTCATGTCCGTCTGTCCGTCAGTCCGTCCGTCCGTCCGTATGTCACAACCATTTTACTCGGAAACTATAAGACGAATCTTAATAAAAATTATACATAAGGTGTATTTTTTTAGGGCGGGCGCTCCATACATGTAACTGAATAATAATTAAAAAAAAAACAAATATCAACATTTTGTACATCAATCGATAGGTCCTTAAATATATCACCGAGGTTTCTTTGAACATTTCGTGATTAAGTTAATATTTTCAGAAATAATCGCTTCGAAAGTCCCCCCCCCCCTGTAACTTTTGAACCGTAAGTCCAAATAGTAGATTGTTTGACAAGGGTCTAAAGTAGGCCATATTACGACGTGGTTATTTTCCCGAACGAAGTGAGGGAAAATTGTTCGAGTGGTAATATGGCTTTTAGACCAGAGTAATGCATACTATTTTTCACTTCGATTGCGAGAAAATAAGATAAAAATACTTATTATTTACGCACAATAACTAAACTAAGGTGAAATTATGGTTTAACTTGACGGTCTTTTAATTTTTTAACTTCTTTGACATAGATACAAAATATAAACACCGCGAATAAATGCCACACACGACGGTATAATTAGGTCTTTAAACAGTTTAGGTAAACACGCTTTAAAGCGCTTCCAAAAAATTAAAATCTTTTTTAATGATTGTGAAGTAGGAACTAAAAAACACCTCATGTTTTGAGAAATAAATTGCGTTTCCCGATTGGTCGATTTTAACATTGCTGTATTCTGATTGGTTGATATTAAATACACTCGCGAGCAAATAATACGGGTCAGTGACAAAAACCCTTATATTTTGCAAAGTAATAGCGGTATGTGCAAGAAACTAACTGTGTATTAAAGAGAATTTAATATCGAAATAAATTGAACCTTCAATGTTCTACAAGAATTCTGGAAAAAGTTTTATTTAAAAAAAAGTCGAATTTGGTACCAAATTCAAATTGAGCTTATTTCACTTTTGATTGTTTTCTCACTTTTGTTTTCAATCTGTCAAAGCAAAATGATAAAAGGCAGTTTTTGTTGACTTTAATGGTTATTATTGAATTACTATCATGTCGCTAACACAAGATGAATGTACACGTATCGTCACTTTGTTACAAGAAGGCAGAAGTCAGAGATATACAGCAAGAAGAACAGGCGTGTCACTATCTACGGTGCAGAGGGTCCTCCAACGTTTCCTACACACTGGCAGGAACCTTCGAAGACCAGGAACCGGCCGAGATGTACTACGGCTAGAGAAGATCGATTTATTGAAACAAACAATGCTCCGAAATCGGCATCTCACTGCAGTTGAAGTCAAAAACCAACTTCGGGAGACCCGAAGAGATGACATCAGGGAGTGGACTGTAAGGCGGCGGCTTCGTGAAGCTAATTTGACCCCACATAGACCGGCAAATGGCCCAAAACTTGACAGAGGGCATCGAACTGCAAGGAAACTTTACGCACGCGAATACAGGCGATGGGGTGCCGAAGAATGGGCAAGAATTATGTTTTCATACGAATCCAGATTTATGCTCTATGCACATGACGGGCGGCGAAGAGTTTACAGACGGCCAGGTGAACGTTTTATTCCAGCCTGTTTTGAAGAAAACATTGCTTTCGGCGGTGGATCTGTTATGGTTTGGGCTGGAATCTCTTTAGAGAGTCGCACGCAATTAGTTTTGATAGAAAATGGAACGTTAACTAGTGCCAGGTATGCGGAAGAGATTCTTAATGAGCATGTAAGCCCATATTTAATTAATATGGGTGAAAACTCAATGTTCATGCATGACAACGCCAGGCCACACAACGCACAGATTGTGGAAGATTATTTTGAGGAGGTTGGCATCAACACTATGAACAACACCTAAATCCGATTGAGCACGTATGGGACGAGCTCGGAAGGCGTGTAAGAAATCGAAACCCCGCCCCAGCTACACTTAGAGACCTGAAACAGGCGTTAGTGGAAGAATGGGCTAATATCCCGCAAGAACGCATAAGAAACTTAATAAACAGTATGCCCAATCGTTTAGAAGCTGTAAGAAGAGCCCGAGGAGGCAATACGAAGTATTGATATGTTTTACTTTTTTTTTGTTTTTAGTTTTGTGTGTGAGGTACCACGGTTGCTTTTTACCTATAATTAATTGATATCGTGTTTACTATGTTAATTAAATAAACAAGTGAATATCATCTCTAACTCTTGACGTTGTTTTATTAACTATGCATTTATCTATAATATACAATTTAATTCAGGCTCCTAGCTTTATTATTTTAGGAGATATTATAGTTTTTCGTACTGACCCGAATTATTTGCACGCGAGTGTACAATGTTTTTTTTTAAGGACTTAAATTATTTACACAGTATACGCACCGAAAATGTACCTAGCGTTCCGATTAACTTGGACATGTGTTCCGATTGGTCAATTTAAAATGTTTTGTAAATCATAAATATGTATACATATTAGCCCTAGAGGCTAAATAAACTACTTTAGTCCGCCTTGGTAAGCATAATATGACACACTTTTTGAGCATGAGAAGTGAAAAATATGATAAAAACGAGAAGATGCGCTTTTTCACGTACTTTCTACGAAAATTGTTTTGAACATTATCGGTTTAGCCATTTTTGAGTTATCTTCAAAAAACTTCTTCCATAGGTATCAGATACGACCTTTTGGTATTAGTTTGGTTGTTATTCCATTGAAGGTACGGAACCCTCCATTATGCGTGGTTCGACACGCACTTGGCCGGTTTTTTATGTGCGTGCTTTTAGAGTTAGCACAAGGTGGTAAACCTACAGAACATGCCCTGAACCTGAACCATTCGGAACCTGCCCTGCTAGCATGACTTACATTGAAGCGCGACTCTCCATACTTCAGGCGCGACTCGAAGTATGAAGTCCCGCGCGACAACGCATGTTATGCTAAGCCGCCTGATTCAGGTACAACTATGTCGCTAGTGACTTGTCACTATTCATCATCATCATCATATCAGCCGAAAGACGTCCACTGCTGGACATAGGCCTCCCCCAAAGAGTGCCACAATGACCGGTCCTGCGCCACCCGCATCCAGCGGACTCCTGCGACCTTCACCAGGTCATCAGTCCACCTTGCGGGGGGTCTACCCACGCTGCGCCTTCCGGTTCGTGGTCGCCACTCGAGAACCTTTCCGCCCCAACGGCCATCGGGTCTACGAGCAATGTGCCCCGCCCACTGCCACTTTAGTTTAGCGATTCGGAGGGCTATATCGGTTACTTTGGTTCTGCTGCGGATGGCCTCATTTCTGATGCGATCACGCAGAGAGACTCCAACCATAGCCCTCTCCATTGCCCTTTGGGTGACTTTGAGCTTTCTTATGAGGCCCATTGTAAGCGACCACGTTTCAGTACCATATGTCTTGTCACTATTATGATGACTAAATTCGATGAATCAGGGGGACCTGGTCTGATTGGAAGTACATTGGACCAGCAATCCTGCAGTTTTCCAGTGTCCTTCACAGTTAGATTTTTTCATTTGTAATGGATAGACGGAGAGTTGGCCACGTCAGATATGACACAATAACCAGAGCAACGAGCCCTTAGTCATCTGGCCAAGATAAGATGACGATCATTTATCCATAACGCCAAACGGAAAGTGAAAAATGTACGTAGGGTAGGTTAGGTACCAATATGTTAGTTTTCATAGTTTATTAGTAAAGGGGGCCTCGGGGCCCTATGTCCACAGCCTTTCAGGCGGATTGGGGCCTCAGGCCAGGGGCCCGTGGCAATTTGCCCGCTTTTCCACCCTATAGCTACGCCATTGCCTACTGTTTGCGCATAATATCTTCGGCCATCTGAGCAGTTTTATGGACAGTCTCTATAATTTACTAGTCACTGGCTATAAAAAGTTGTCCAAAACAACAGGATAGGTGAACCGAACGAAATCACTGCATTCAGGGCCAATGTCGTGTGACGATGCAGAAACCGGTTAACTACTGACGTCATTCTCTTAGCGTGTGTCCTGGCTTTTGCCATGGTTCAACGGCGGTGCCTGGGGTTCGTTTGGCAACCTCATCCATGAATTGGCATAGGCACTAGTTTTTAAGAAAGCGATTGTCACCCGGCCTTTTAGCACAGAGGGGAAACTAGGCCTTGTTGGGATTAAGAAAATAGATTGGTGTACAGCTTGTAAATTTTATACGGGCGTATACTTTATCCACCTATAGTATCCAGCAATAGGACTCATATAGTATAATCATTTTGTTAAATAGTGTTATTAATGATGTGTAATGATTTTTTAAAGTCCTACCGGGCACCAATGTACGCTATCCAACTGATTTAAAACTGACATAACTGACATGACGCACCGGTAATTTAATTGTCATGGATGCAATTCATTGTGGGCTGAATTATTATGTATGAAAAAAATAATTCTTATTTTCATAAAGAAATAAATGTAAATAGGTTCCCTAGGTCCAATACTAATCGCCATTACAATATACGCCCGTATAAAATTTACACACTGGATATCAAAGCTTATACAGGTACATACCCATATATTTTATATTTAGTGCTTAGATTATGTAATTTTTGAAAGCACAGAAGGCGGCCTTAGGCTGTTAGGGCACCTAGCTTGGAAGTATATGTGGGTACCATTGATTTTGTAATAAAAATAATAACAATGAAAATAATTAATTTCAGTCCATCCTACACACGCTTATTGTAGTGCGAGCAAAATAATATGAAAATAAAATCAAGTGAATAACAGAAATTTTATATTCCGAATGCCACTTCGTCTAAGAGCTGGCCACGTCAGATATGACACAATAATGAGAGCAATGTAACCCATCTAGTAAGATTGCAATACGATCCTTATTGCTAGATCCGGGCATCTGGCAGCTTTTAATGGGTGGATGTCAGAGTGACAAACTAGCAAAGTTTTTTAATTGGAAAAAAGTAATACCAAATTAGGTAAAAACGGCCCAAGTTATCTTATTTATAGAGGACGGAGCCTATATTTTAACATTAGAACAGAAAACATTGTGTAATATTTCGGAAACAGAAATGGTAGGTGACAAACTATGAATTACATTATATGTCGTTTTGGACTACTTTTCCACATCAGAAACTTTTGGCAATGATATAATCTAATTATTTATATAATTTTTCATAATACTGCATTGCTGCTTAAAGTGGTTTGCATTCTTTGACCTCCACCACTTTATAGCTGCCAGATGTCCGGATCTAGAAATAAGCATAGTATAGCAAACTAACGAGAGGGTTTTCGTCGCTCTCATTATTGTGTCATGTCTGACGTGGCTAGCTCTCCGTCTATGGTGTATTGTTCTACATCATATACAAGATATCTCTATACTCCGCTTAGCGCGTTATTTCTTTGAAACCTAAGCTGCCAAAAAGAAGGGGTGCGGGAGGGGAACTCGCAATGCTGGACAGGGAATGCGCCATTCTTCCGTGGAGCGTAAGAGAGAGTCGGATATTAATGGTTGCCATCGAGACGTACTATGTTTACTGTCACTTCCAATATTAGTGTCTCACTATAGAGTGAAATTACTTCAAGCGTGCCAGTAGGGGTCGCCCGGCTATGCGGGGTCTTGGGTTAATTAGTCTATGTTCTACATACCCTCTGCTTCGCCTGAAGGTTGACTGGTAGAGAATGCCTTAAGGCATTAAGTCCGCCTTTTGTACGATAAGGTTTCGTTTGTGCAATAAAGTTTAAATAAATAAATAGACTGAGAGCTATTGGCCACGTCAGATATTACACAATAATGAGAGCAACGAAACCCCTATAGGTACTTTGCTATACTATGCTTATTTCTAGATCTGGACAATGCAAATCACTTCCAGAAAACAAATCCGACAGATCTGGGATTGATGTAATATTATGAGAAATTATATAAATAATTAGATTAAGTATATCATTGTCAAAAGTTTCTGTTTTGGGATAGTAGTGCCCAACGACTTATAATGTAATTCATAGTTTGTCATAATGTTTTTGTTTCCGTAATCATACGCAATGTTTTTTGTTCTTATTTTAAAATAAAAATAATAGTTTAAAAAACTAAAAAACACGCTTTTAGCACGCACTAAAAATTACAAAATAATTAGGACATTTAGTTTGATGACTCAAGAGTTTTCCCTTTGCCAAATCTTCATTAGATCGCAGGTAAACATAAACAATTTCAGTTCGTGATGAACGATAAATAATTGCCTATACGAAATGGTTATAAGTAGGTAATCATCTTTATTGAATATTTACTATGATTTATTATGAAAGAAAGCGTGGAGCGTTTATGTAATCTTTACTCTTTTTGGACAGCACGTACGTATTCTTTCCATTTCCGCCAATGCGTCAGTGTTGCAAGGAGTTTTCCCCGTGAGCTTTGAACAGTCCAGTTCCTCTATTTGAAGGCCATCTAAGGACTTGACGCGACTTAGAGCAACGTAAGCTTGTCCGGATGCAAAAGTACGGGGTCCCAAATATACTACAGCACAATCCACCGTACAACCTTGCATTTTGTGCACTGTCGACGCCCAACTCAGAATCACAGGTGACATGCGTCTTTCAAGAGTGCCATAGCTAAACTTTGCGGGAAATTGTTTCGCTATGGGCCCTATTACATGGTCACCGTCCTTGCCAAAGTTTACTCGAATTGATGGAATGTCTGCGTCATAGATTTGGTCACGGCGGAAATGAGGCCAGATGATTTCAGAGATTAAACCAATGTTTCCATTGACAAGGCCTTTCTCTACATCAATATTCGATCGCAGCATAATTTTAGCACCTTCAAAAATTTTGAGGTTGCTTGGAAGTCCACCAGTTTTATTAATGTCCTTAGGTATAATCGACTCCAAACTATTATTTCCTAGGTTACGAGTAGCATCAATAATTTGATCTTGTGCTTTGATATCATATATTCGCGTACCTTTCAATTCAAAATACTTAAGTACCTTATCGTTATACTTATCTACTTGATCGTTAGTAGGATATAATAATAATAATCAAAAAAAAAAAAAAAAAAAAAAAAAAAAGACGCCGTCACAGTCAGTCGTGATTTTTCTGATTTCCGAATATTTTTGATAAAATTATGTTTTACGGGCATTTATACATCTGTTTTTATACGATTATTTGCGGAAAAGTTGCCCGCCACTTAAATGAATGTTGCGCAGGGCGTATGTAATCGCAAATATGGTTACAACACGTAAACAGAATCCCGGACATTAAACGTCAAACAAGGAAAAGGAAGGAAATGATTACGAGAAGTAAATCACGACAGCAGCAAGCGTCCCCACCAAACGCACGCCCACCATCCTCGCCCGCCTCGTCAGTCTCCTCACCATCGTTGTCGGGCAATGAGCTCGCTACTGTGCCCGACACCAGCGAGTCGAGCGACGAGTGCGGGCCGCCGCCGCCGCCGCCACGACCACCTGCGCGACGAGGACGGCCACCGCTGCCGGCACGCTTGGGGCCTGCGGGACAACCTGTCCCGCCCAGGGCCCCCGCTGCCGGTGGTATAGTGCGTCGCATGAGATGGACTTCATCCATGAATGAAAACGTCATGCGCGCCTATTATGGGGCTACAGAGGGGGGAACTAATCTGTGCGCGTATCGTGACCGGATACTTCCTCTGTTTCAGGCCCTTGAACCAACCATTGACACGACTGCGCAGCGGTTGTCGGATCAGGTGCGCGTCATTCAGCGGCTAAAGCGGTTGGATGACGCGACACTTGATCGGCTTCGCCTGGAGACTCTCTCTGTTCGCGCGACCACCACCTCGGCGCGGGATCCGCTCGCCACGTCGCCGGATCCGATGCCTGCACCCGACTTGGCATCGGGGGCACCGCGGGTTGATCCCAGTGCCGATGAGGAGGGGATCGCGAATCAGAGTGTGAGTAGTTCAGCCAATGAGCAACTGAGGAGGACTTTGGAAGAGGCAATTACGCAGTATCGCTCCACAAACATCCCTAGGCCACGATTACCACGCTTGCCTATGAATAGACGCAATCTAGCGTTAATGGCAGTCCTAAATGATTTGCTAGATCCATTCCTGCGGACTAGTAAAGACTTAGATGATACGCACTCGATAATGTACTGCGGAGCCATCGCGGCGTGCCGTGTTGCTCGAGTCAAGTTTCCGGACGCTGAACGTGCACCTAGGACCGCCGGGGGTGTCCCCGCATGGCAGGTGCGGATCGAGCGTCGTATCAACTCATTTAGGACTCTCATTGCAAAGCTGATCTGCTTCAGGGGGGGCAATAACCGCCCCCGAGTAATGCGCTTTGTGCACCAGGCGTTCGCGGGGACGGATATCAAGCCCCGCGACTACATGGCCAACGTCGTAGAGCGCATCGACTTTCTGAAGCAGAAAGTTTATGCATGGGCAAGCCGTATTCGCCGTTACAGAGAGCGTGTGGACCGATTCAAGCAGAATCGTCTTTTCCAAAGTGACCAAAGGAAGGTATACCGAAGGTGGGAGGAAACCGACCCCCGTGTGTCCGACGTGCGACTGCCGGATGCTACTGCCATGACTAATTTCTGGCGTAGCATCTGGTCAGCGCCCGTTGAACACACGGAGGGCGAGTGGATGAGTGTTGTTGAACGTGAGTGCGAGTCCATCGAACCAATGGGGGCTATCACCATCAGCCCCGACGACGTAAGTTGCGCGATCCGTACGGCCCAGAACTGGAAAAGTCCTGGCCCGGATGGGTTGCACAACTTCTGGCTAAAATGGTTTCGGTGCTCGCACTCGCGGCTGGCAACGCAATTTCAACAAGCCCTTGAACTTGGCTCCCTCCCGCCTTCCTTAACAACTGGTGTAACCTTCCTGCTCTATAAGTCCGGTAGTACCACGGAAGCGAAGAACTACCGACCCATCACGTGCTTGCCTACGCTCTACAAGCTTCTTACATCCATTTTGAGAGCAAAAATAAACGCGCACATGGTCGCAAACAACATTTTGGTCTCCGCTCAAAATGGATGTAAGGTTGGGTCCCGTGGTACTAAAGAGCTCCTCCTCATAGACATGACCATTTGCCAACGAGTCCGGCGGAACAGGGGGGCCCTCTCGGCCGCTTGGATTGACTACAAGAAGGCCTATGATTCGGTGCCTCATTCATGGCTGGAGAGGATCTTAGAGCTGTATAAAATTGATGCAGCTTTGAGGTCCTTCCTTGGCGCGTGTATGAGGCAGTGGACCACAGTCCTTCGTCAACCAGGAGGCGGGGATGACCCCCCTGGCCCGCAGGACTTTATAAGGATCGAGCGAGGAATATTTCAGGGCGACAGTCTGAGTCCCCTGTGGTTCTGCCTAGCTCTAAATCCGCTCAGCAATCTGCTGAAGGATTCAGGGCTAGGTTGCCGGCTTCGGAGAGAGGGTGAAGTCATATCTCACCTTCTGTACATGGACGATCTCAAGTTATTTGCACCAAATAATCGAGACTTGTTGGAACTACTGAAGACCACT
This sequence comes from Pammene aurita, assembly GCA_947086415.1. Taxonomy (NCBI): domain Eukaryota; kingdom Metazoa; phylum Arthropoda; class Insecta; order Lepidoptera; family Tortricidae; genus Pammene; species Pammene aurita. The sequence continues at coordinate 31,892,243 of OX352302.1, read as the reverse complement.
AAAGTGTTCAGTAGTTCCATCAAGATGGAGTTTGGTGTTGATAAATGTGCGGTTATGCATGTACAGCGGGGGAAAGTAGTAAATTCAACAAATATACAGCTTTCTGAGACAATGACGTTCAGATCTATCTCTGAATCAGAAACCTACAAATACCTTGGTATGTCACAGTCTTTGGGCATTGAGGATGTGGGTATTAAACAGGCGTTGAAGGAGCGCTTCTTTGGTCGGCTGACAAAAGTACTTAATAGTCTTCTGTCGGGTGGCAACAAGGTGCGCGCCTTCAATGCCTGGGTAATGCCCCTACTCACATACTCCTTTGGCATACTAAGGTGGACACAGACCGAGCTGGATGCCCTGGATCGGAAAGTCCGTCTATTGCTCACCACACACCGTATGCTTCACCCACGCTCGTCTGTTATGAGATTGTACATCCCACGGAAGTGTGGAGGTCGCGGCTTTTTAAACGCCAAAAATCTCCACAACCGTGAGGTGTACAATCTCAGGAATTATTTCCTTAACAACGAGTGTGAGATGCATCGTGATGTGGTGGCTGTAGATAAGGGTCTCACGCCGCTCTCCTTGGCAAACAAGAACTGGCGCAAACCTGTGGTGCTAAGCACCGAGGATCGCAGGGCGGTATGGAAGAGCAAGGAGCTACACGGGCGGTTCTACAGGGCCCTCACGGGCCAGCTCGTAGCCAGGATTATACACCAGCAGCTTGCTCTCCTATACGGTCTTGTGGACCACGAAGTGCCGTACTACAAGTACACACCTGCGCCAGTTCTCGAAAATGGTCGTGCCACGCTCTATTGGGATCGATCTGTTATCACGGACAGGACTATTGTAGCCAATAGGCCTGATATCGTGGTAATAGATCGACCGCAACGCCGGGCCATGCTCGTCGACATCACCGTCCCATGTGACGAGAACCTCGTGAAGGCCGAGAAGGACAAGTCCAGCAAGTACCTAGACTTGGCTCACGAGGTAACCGCCATGTGGGAGGTCGATTCGGCGATCATTGTGCCGATAGTTGTCTCTGCGAACGGTCTCATAGCGAAGAGTCTCGACCAACATCTTGAGAGACTTTCGCTACGGGGTTGTGGTTGGATTAGGGGTCAGATTCAGAAGGCGGTAATCTTGGACACGGCGCGCATAGTCCGACGGTTCCTCACTCTGCGGCCCTAACCACCGGCAGCCTGGGCCTTGCTCCGCTGCCGGCGGCACCCTAGGTTAGGTTTTTATAATGTTTTTATTGTTTTTGTATGTTTTAGATGTATTTTTATATTTTATTTTGTAAAAATATTATAAAAACTAACCTGAGACAAAAAATAAATAAAGATAATAATAATAATAATAATAAACCCGCGGGGGCAGCTTGTGGCGAGCTGACGGTGAGTGGCGACACCGCGGACCCCTATTCCAGAGGGTCCTTTCCATTTGGCCCTCGCCTCTGTGCTTGCCTTAACTGGCCGGCCAGAGTGGAGTCGCAAGAGCAGGACCTATGCTCCAGGTTGGAAGTGTAAAATGTCATAACGCCGGCGGCCTGCTGAACGGATTACCGGGATCTGGCTACCGCAGACTCACCTCTCGACAACCTCACAGCCCACGCACCGGTGTTGCCCTTGAGCCATCTTTGATGTCGCTTTTTACGGGGGCCCATCTTGCGGCGGGCGAGTCACCGTCTGCCGGAAATAAAATTGGATACCGTTTTATTAGGCAGGCGTCCGGTTCTTCATCCAATAGTTAGTCCATACTTTTCACCCAATAGCCTAGTACATTTTAGACTCCATTAACTCTCAATAGTCTTTACACCATGGCGGGTGCTGTCTCTGCGTGCGTCCCATGACACGGGTAGGGGCGGCATCCGCTTATTGTACCCCTCACTTTTCATTAAATTGTCGAAAGGGCCTCTGCGCGTTGGCTTCGGCTCCGCATATGCCTCCCAAAGGTCCGGAACACAATTGTTCCGTGGTCGGGAAAGACATACAAAATAATAATAATAATAATAATAATAAATACTCTTTATTGCACACCTCATACAGTTACAAGCACAAATTTTACAATTAGATAAATTTAGGTAGAGGTAACAACAGGCGGTCTTATCGCTAATGAGCGATTTCTTCCAGACAACCTTTGGGTAGTGGAGACTAGAGAAAAACAATAAGCAGTAGGTGGTGCATAGAAACAAAAGAGACGAAATAGATAACACAGCACATTCATATGAATATACATACTTAAATAAATACAAAATAAACATACATATACGTACATATATACATATATAATACACACAGTAAGAAACAACAGTGTCAACTTAAAAACCTAAGGAAGAGATAAATAGTATTCCTTAAGTTGCGATTTAAAGCTACCAATAGATTGCGCGCGTTTTATGTTGAGAGGGAGAGAATTCCACAAACGAACGGCCTGGAACGTAAATGAGCAATTATAAAATTTGGAAGATGAAGATGGCACTTTTAGGAGCAATTTTTGAGAGGATCTAAGATATAGTTAGTAGGATACAGACTTGCGATGACGTTTGGTATAATACCTGGGTCAAGATTGTTCCAACACGATTTAGATGGAGGTACAAGTTTTCTTGAATTCACGTGTGTCTTGCAACGAGTACACAAAATCAATGTTGGTTTTCGCTTCAATTCGTCTGGTAAATACGGCACTTTTTCTGAATCCAAAGTCCATTCGCAGATTTGATGTTTATAGCATCGTTTCGTACATATGTCCCATACTTTATCACAAAATGTATACTTTTCATTTTGAAAAGCAGCGACGGAAGCTTTTTGTAGTACTCTGTTTTCGCTATTATGCTCTCGTAAGTACTGTAAACGGGCAGCTCTTTCCTCCTCGGTTTCTGTAGCTCTTACTTGTGAGTCATACTCTCGTAAGTATTGCAGTCTAGCAGACCTTTCCTCTTCCGTCTCCGAGGCTCTTACTTGAGAATCATATTCCCTTAAGCATTGCAATCTAGCATTTCTTTCTTCTGCGCTCTGTGAAGCTCTCGTCTGTGAATTATGCTCTCGTAAATTGTGTAATCGACTTATCCGTTTTTCAGAAGTTTCGTTTTCCCTGTATTGCCGCATATATAAATTTGATTGTATTTTTTTATTTTCTTTGTCTGTTTCACTCAATTTAGCTTTTTTCTCTTCGCGCTTTCTTTTTTCTTTATCCAATCGTCGTTTTCTCTGCGTTGCTGTTTCTAATGTTTTAAGTTTTTTTGTTTTATTTTTCGTCATGTTGTTCCCACGAGTAGTGGACAAATACACGGTCGACCGCCCAGAGGTCCATGTAGAGGGGCAAGGCTAATTACAATAGGGTTGCGCCCGGTGCCCTAAGGTGACGCTAGCGACATGATATTTTTTACCACCCTCATACCATTCAGCCCTCGGCGCGTATCCTACCTTGGCTTAGGTGGGATCTCATAGACTCAAAGTCCAATCTACGTATTCCTCACGTCGAACCTTATTGATTGATACCCATGACATGATAATTTGGTAATAAAATATCATTTCGCATTATTTTCAGCAAACCCTTTCATTTTATACCTAAATCATAGGGCTGCATTTCAAATAGCCAATCCGCCACCTTGGGACGGCTGCCATGTTGGATTTAGGTCATGTGACTATTGGGGAGGCCGCCATATTGGATTTGAAATGACGTTTCTTAGCTAGTCATGTATTGTCATCAGAACTCAGAGCGTGTGCAAAATTTCATCCTAATCGAAGACCGGGAAGTGGGTCAAATTAAGATTCCAAGATTTTCTTACATACATAGTTACAAGTGAAGCTAATAAAAGCGTGTTAATAAAGGCATTCTCAGTCTGAACTGAGTCAACTTCGGCAGTTTTACCTATTTTGGTATTACTATTCTCCAATTCAAATATGTTGCTTGTCTGTCACTCTGACCCATATACAAGATATCTCTATACTCCGCTTAGCACGTTATTTCTTTGAAACCTAAGCTGCCAAAAAGAAGGGGTGCGGGAGGGGAACACGCAATGCTAGACAGGGAACGCGCCATTGTTCCGTGGGGCGTAAGAGAGAGTCAGACATTAATGGTTGCCATGGCGACGTACTAAGTTTACTGACACAATAAATTAGTGTCTCACTACATGGTGAAATTACTTCGAGCGTGGCAGCGGGGGTCGCCCGGCTATGCTGTCTTGGGTTATTAGTCTATGCTCTGACCTGACCTCCCATTAAAAGTTGCCAAATGCCCGGATCTAGCAATAAGGATAGTATAGCAATCTAACCAGACAGGTTTTGTAGCTCTCATTATTGTGTCATATCATCTGACGTAGCCAGCTCTTAGTGCAACAGAAACAGTGGATATGACACTTAAAATCAGGTAATTATTTCGTTACTTTAGCGATGACGCTCGTGATTTAATGGTGTTGGCCTTTTCAATTCCAGCTCCAATTCCGGTAGGTAGAAGTAATTCTCTTCCTGTTTCAGATGCATTCATTTCACGAATTTATTAACAGTATACATGGTGAATCTGAGTAACCCGACAGATTTTAACCATACATTCCTGAGGTCATAAGGAGTAATAAATTTTATATGAAATTAGGTAAATTTCGCCAACAAATTTTTTTTTTGCTTTTTTTCGATTTTTTAAATGCTTTTGAACATAAAAACTTAAATGTTATTGGTAAAACTGTCGATTAAAATAAATTAGTACATTTTTTTTAGTAAAAAATAGTTTACGTATAGCATTCCTTGGCACTTTGATATCTGTTAATAAGAATGTCTAAACTAGACCCCATAAAGGGTGAAATCGCCATCAAAAAAGCGTTTTGCACTGAGTCACAATAAAAAATGTTTTTTTATTTAATTGATAGTAACTCTGAAACCGACAACGTGTTCTTGAGTGGAGACCGCTACTCGGCAATCGTAGTGTAGCACGCCCTCTGGCAAGGTGGGATGACGACCTGCGAAAGACTGCAGGCAGATGCTGGATGCGGCAAGCTGAAGACAGGGCGCTATGGCGCTCATTAGGGGAGGCCTATGTCCAGCAGTGGACTAACATAGGCTGATGATGATGATGATGAACTCTGAAACTAGGCCAATTCCATAAAAGTTTATACTACATTTTAGTCTCCAATTATGATCAGGAATTTATGGTTAAAATCTGTCGGGTTTTTCAGATTCACCGTGTATATCATGATATGGTTTGAGTGAACTGTCTACAGATTTGTTTGTGAACAGTCACCGGAAATATATGACAACACACTAAAAATATTAGTCTAATACCGTTCGAGAAATGGGCCCTAGGTAGGTAACTAAAGGTTGAACACGCCAAAACTTGGGCACGCAAAATTTGTTTTTAAACCAGTTTGAAAATAAATAACTACATTATGAATACCACATGTAATGACAAATTTAATGAATTCGAAAATCACATTTTTAATTTTAATTAATGTTTACACAGTAAGCCATAGATCGAACTTTTCTACGCACACGGCTCATAAGACTTTGCACCATCTCTTTAGAAAAGATTTTTGTCGCCCAGGTCCATATTTTTTGTAACTCAGGGACCGATTTTACTTCTCCGCCTTCCTTTTTTAGAATTCCTTTCATAATACTCCAGTACTCTTCAACAGGCCGCAGTTCCGGACTATTTGGCGGATTGCATATTTTGGGTACCACCATTATCCTGTTAGCGTTGTACCATTCCATAACTGATTTTGCGTATTAGCAACTGGCTAGATCTGGCCAAAACAGCGGTGGTGAGGCATGCTGTCTTATAAAAGGCAGCAAACGCTTCTGTAAACAATCTTTCTGATAAATATCGCCGTTTATTGTCCCGGTGGTGATAAACGAGCGACTTCTTTTACCACAGCTACATATTGCCTGCCAAAGAAGGTATTTTTTTGGAAATTGCCCTCATTTTTTTAATTCAAAATCTTCAGGAGTATCTGTTCGAGATTTGCTAGTATAAAACTCTTGACCAGGTATTTGTTTACAATCCAATTTTATATACGTCTCGTCGTCCATCACCGCGCATTTAAATTTTGTAAGAAAATCTTCATAGAGTTGTCGCGACCGTATCTTTGCGGATAAGTTCTGTTTTGAGTCTCGATCTGGTGGGGCCTGGGCTTTATAACTCCTCAGTCCTGCCATCTGTTTCACTTTTTGGACATAGGACTAAGACATTTTCACTTTTTTAGCAACATCACGAGATGAAATCGTATGATTTGAGGCAAAAATCTTTAAAATACTCTTTCCTGTTTCTTATTCTTGACTCCTGCAACCCACCACTTCCTGGCTTTCAATCTATTGTCAAGCGTTCACGGAAACTTTTTAATACGTGACCAACAGTAGATTGTGGATATTTCAGCCTTTTCGCGATATCTATGTAGCTTAACATGGGATTTTTTACATGTTCGTGCAAAATGCGTTCACGTTTTTGATATTGTACGCTCGACATTTTGCCAACGTATAAATAAAAGAAAATAAAACTATCATGATTTTATAGCCCAGTTCCTTGTGAGAAAATTGTTGTTTCAAAAGTTTAAATATTTCCATTTTTCGAATAACTATAGCTATTTTTATATGCCCAGGTTTTGGCGTGTTCAACCTTTATGTGAAGATAGTCATACTCGTAGTAAATTTATTCAAAGAGGCGTACACTTTGATTAATACATTCAGTGCCGAAAACTCGACTATCGGGTATTTGATGATTTCGTTCCCAGGCCGGACGACCCGATAATCGGGATCGTGGTACAGTCAAGTGTAAAAATATGGGTGTACTCATCTTACTCAAAAGTATGTCCCAGTATCTTTATTCCGTTGTAATAAGTGCGTAGTACCATATTTATGAGACGATTTTTCGGTACGTATTTTTGCACTTGACTGTACTACAGCTTTATATGACGAAATTTTTGTGGCCTGGCGCGGATGTCTTGTTTGGCTGGGTGGCAATGAATGTGTTAAAGCTAGTTAAAACTTGACAGATAGTTTTTATCCGTTTGAAATTCTACCTTATCGCGAACAAAATAAAGTCGATATTTAAAACACTGCACCAAATAGTGTCATGCTTGTAATGTTGACTTTATGATCAGGACAACAAGCTAGAAAATCAAATGTATAAAAACCATGTGTCAATCGTAAACGAAAGATGATCGCAGTGTAACAACAAGTACTTTCGCAATATATTTTACAGATTTTACAATGCTCAAAAATTTAGAACGGGTACTTAACTAAATGGGAATAGGTATACAATTATTTTCATCGGTACTCGACGTTAATAAAGTACACAAATGAGAATGAGACTCTTCCTCTTTGTTTTCGGCGGTTAAACTTACAAATAGAAATAGTGGTGATCGGTTTAAGGGCATAATTGGTATCGTATTGCGACTAAGAAAAAGTAGGAGAAACGTTTTTTGGACGCGAAAAAATGTTTTTTAATACAATTGCTCAAAAAGTTTACTTTATGTAGCTGCAAATCGTGCGTAAAGTTTGATTTTATGCACTAGTGCTAAAAAGTAATCTGATCTGCAAATCGTGCGTAAAGTTTATTTTACGCACGATTTGCAGATATATTGCATTTTAAATTGACCAATCAGAACACTTCACTATATTAAATCCACCAATCACAACACATATCGGAGTTAATCGGAACGCTAGATACTTTTTTGGTGCGTATACTGTGTAAATAATTTAAGTCCTTAAAAAAAACATTGTATTTAATATCAACCAATCAGAATACAGCAATGTTAAAATCGACCAATCAGGAAACGCAATTGTTTTCTCAAAACATGAGGTGTTTTTAAGTTCCTACTTCACAATCATTAAAAAAGATTTAATTTTTTGGGAAACGCTTTAAAGTGTGTTTAAACTGTTTAAACGGCTATTAGACATTGCAATTTGTAGGGCCCAACCTGTCGGGTTGGTAGGTGTAATGGCACCTAGGGAGTAGTAGTCCCGATCTAGGGCGATCGGGGCGATTGGCAGTGCCCCGACACCCGCAGCTGTTTATGGAGGTCGTTAGAGTTATTTTACCTTTTTTATTTATAATGTTAGCCATTTGCTACACATTCCGTCTGGTTTTTTATTTAAAATAAAAGTTAAAATGTGTAGATTCGCTGGTAATTAATATATTTATCTAGTTTTGTATTTAAATAATAGACGGGTTGGGCAGATGAAGTTAGATTCAGGCAGCTCGAGCGGTCATTTAAATATCTATAATAATAAAAACAGTTTCTTCTTTTATTTAATGTATACTGTTATGAGTACTATCATCGCTGTAAACGTTGGTAGGGACGATTTGTTGGTGAGGTAGGGTTTGTAGGGACGATTTGTAGGGAAAGTGTAATAGCGGGCCCAACGCCGACAGGAGTTGGACACGACAGGTTGGGCCCTACAAATTGCCATGTGTAATAGCCGTTTTAAAAAGAGCTAATTATACCGTCGTCTGTGGCATTTATTCGCGGTATTGATATTTTGTATCTATGTCAAAGAAGTTAAAAAAATTAAAAGACCGTCAAGTTATACCATAATTTCACCTTAGTTTAGTTATTGTGCGTAAATAATAAGTATTTTTATGATATTTTCTCGCAATCGAAGTGAAACATTGTATGCATTACTCTGGTCTAAAAGCCATATTACCACTCGAACAATTTTCCCTCACTTCGGTCGGGAAAATGACCACCTGGTGGTAATATGGCCTACTTTAGACCCTTGTCAAACAATCTACTACTATTTCATTGTAGTTTTTTCGCGATTGTATTAAAAAACGATGTTCGACACACGTGCAGAAGTGTCATTTTCACTCGTCCCGAGTCTTGACCCTCGCCTATCGGCTCGGGCCAAGTAACCTCGGTACTCATGCAAAATGACATACTTCTCGCACTTGTATCGAAAACTACTATTTTGTATGGGACCCTCAATACAAAAAAAAAAAAATTTTTTTTCGCGTGAAAATTTTTTATTCTCATTTTTTCCTGATTAGAATACCAATTATGCCCTTAAACGGCTCACCAGAATTTTTGTTACATGTTGTCTCAACTTAATACGGCTCACTGGTATTTAGTACTTGTGTATGTGTCACGAAAGTTAAATTCCATAAGAATGTATCATTCCTATCTGTTCTCGGTAGTACGGATACGAATGATACATTCGCATCTTGTCCTCAGTAGGCAATGCAAACCGGTAAAACAATTATAGAAAATACCGGTAAATCGGTAAATTACCAATAATTCTTAAAGGTACGCTTAATTTACTTGGTGCATTCCCTTCCTGAATATCCAAACCCTTTGTATGGATAGAAACCACATATTACTTAGTAGTTCGCTTCGAACTTAGAACTCGCGATTTACTTGCAAACTAGATGACCAATATAACAAGACCCTTATGATGATTTTTTCACGCTTTCTAGCTCCATGACCGCTTGGTCGATCCTGCTCATATAATACGAACCCTCAAATTATATGTATCTCTGCTACGACCCCAACAAATATCAGAAAAGCGTTACTAAATAAGTTATCGTGGAACAAACTTTCAAAATCAGATTCTGTATCATCGCCAGCACAGTTCACTGGCCATTGGTAATCTCTATTGCAACGGCATAAAGTCTGCCGATGGCCGGTTAACGGTGCTGCTGTTTGTAACACTACCCGAACACACAAAGGGACCAGGATGAAAATCAGCGCTGGATAATAGTTACCACCAATCCAGCACAGTCTGAGACTGGTACCCATTGCCTACACTACAAAATGTGAATTAGGTTTGTCTGTTTTGTTTGTTTTTTGTATTTTCTTTTTATTATTTGTAAGAATAGAAACAATTTACTAGTGAATAAGGTTGTGGCAATAAATTTTTCTTTCTTTCTAGAAAGCCATCGAAATGCCGAGACGTCCCAGTAGCCAGATGTTGTTTGTAAGAACTTGCTTCGCTTGCGCTTCGATCGTTCGATTAAACAGTCTTTATTTTTAACTTTTCCACGCTAATGTCAAGATGTGATATCAACTGCTGCAGATCTTTAACACTGAATTAGCGCAATTAAAATAATGGCTCTATTTGTTTCACTTTCCCTTTCAGTTTATTTTTTGCATCACCTTTCTTAGACATCCTATACGAACCTTATACTAAGATTCACTACTATTTTAAAACGAATGCGATTGCCCTTTCATCTAGTTGCCTCAAATTCTTCACGGAATCACGATGTGCTCCTCATAGGGAACCTAGAGCGGTAATCCAATTTTAAAATGTGATAGTCCAGATCAAAATGTACGGGCTGTCGAAGTTGCCAGCTTACGGACTGCCCGAGGGATTGTGCAGATGGGTTGCCAGCTTTTTGACTGGCAGAAGCATACGAGCCGTAATCAACGGAAGTTTCTCTGAAAGTAAAATTCAAGCTAACATGGTCATTAATAAATTAATAAATCATCGTTTATTTCAGGTAAAGACCATAAAAGTGTTATAATTTAAAAAATAAAATACTTACAGAACTACTGTTAATAAATACAATTAAACAAACCGGCCACACATATGGCCGGGTGAGCATAACAATTTAATATCGGGTGCTCCAAAACTCAAGTATACATGGACAATACCCCGTTTTTAATAGGAGTTATACTCTTAAGGTTAAAGTGCAAATCACTAACATCTAATTCTGGCAACCATACTCCCCATCACGAACAACAATACATAACTACATAGGAGGTAAATAAAATACAATAGACTTGAAATAATTTATTCGACGACACACCTGACACAGCCATACTCGTATAAGTAAAGTTCAGTTCATAAAAGGTTGTGTTTTTGTGACACGCAGTTTGATGATGGGAAATTGAGCAAGCGTGTCCTAGCATGGAGACCTCCTTCTAAAGGGCCAATCACAGATCTCCAACCAGATGGGAAGATGAAAAAGATTGCAGGCCCACTCTGGAGGAGTGAAACAATTAATCGGGCTTCTTGAAGGAAAATTAAAGAGAGAATGCCCAAGAAGGTACTGAACATAACCAACCGATCCAGAGGATGAGGTAGATTAAAGACACCGGCCATCTGGTAGACTAAAGTGCAGAAGGAGATGCAGCAGGACAGCCTTACTACGCAGACAAATCAGAACAGAACTCTTTGGCGCAGATGTACAAGGAGACCCGACCCCAGATAAGCTGGGAATAGTGGGAATAGGGTTGGACAAAGAAGAAGATGCCCAGCAATGGGTGCCCAACACCGGCAACACAATTAAACAAAACGTTAATTTCAGACTAAATGACAACTAACTCGACAACTAACGTCCATCGTAGAAGCGGCAGATTTTGCTCTAGTGCCGTTGCAGGCTACTCACCGTAATATTGACTCTCCTGACACGTGGCTGGATGTGATGCTGACGTCGTCGCCAGATAATGTTATCAACTCGGGTCAACTTCTTGCTCCGGGCTTTTCTCAGCACGATCTTATCTTTCTGACGTACAGGATCAAACCACCAAAACAAAAGCCAGTGGTCGCATATTTACGCAGCTTTGCCCGACTCGACGTAGATCTTTTGAAGCAGGATGCCGCTTCGGCCGATTGGTCTGCCACGTTTAGTGCATCAAATGTAGATGACAAAGTAGCTAATTTCAACTCTACTCTGTTGAAGTTATTTGATGTCCACGCGCCCGTCCGTGCAGTGAGACTCAAGCGGCCCCCTGCCCCGTGGATCACAAGGGGTGTTCGGATGGCGATGTCAAGACGCGACAAAGCGTTCCGCAAGTACAAACGCGATCGTTGTGACGAAAACTGGCGTCTTTTCAAAGCTGCCAGAAACCGCTGCAACCAAATGGTTAGATCTGCGAAGCGGCGGTACATTCACGAGAACGTTCTGAATGCTTCTCTTGCTGACACGTGGAAGTTTCTAAATTCATTGGGCATCGGCAAAAGCAAATCTAACGTTAATTCCTCGGTCTTTACACTAAACCAGCTTAATTCGCATTTTGCCCACACTTCTTCTTTAAATCCTTTAATCAAATTTAAAACCTTATGCCTGATTGCTTCCTTCTCCACACCTCAGGTAGCCTCTTTCTCTTTCTCCCCAGTCAGCACTGATGAAATCCACAAAACAATATTGTCGATTAAATCTAAGGCAGTTGGTCACGATAACGTAAGCCGTATCATGGTGGTTAGTATCCTTGACTGCATTCTGCCAGTAATAACTCACATTGTTAACGCTTCATTACTTTCAGGGGTCTTTCCATCGTGCTGGCGTAAAGCTTTCGTTATCCCGCTTCCTAAAGTCAATAACCCTGTTTCTCTTAATAATTTCCGTCCCATTTCTATACTGCCATTTTTGTCCAAAGTTCTAGAGGCCGTGGCTCATAAACAGGTTTCACATTTTGTTCAGACAAATGGTCTTCTATCTCCACTTCAGTCTGGTTTCCGTTCAGGACACAGCACCACTACTGCGCTTGTGAAAATCATAGATGATATAAGATCTGGCATGGAATCCTCTAAAGTTACAGTTTTGGTGCTGATAGACTTTTCCAATGCCATCAACGTCGTTGACCATGACTTACTTCTGGCTACTCTTGGTAACTTGCGGGTTTCATCTGATGCGACGAACTGGTTCTCTTCCTACCTTTCAAATAGATTCCAGGCAGTCCGTGCTGGCGGGGCATTATCTGACTGGTGTGAACTCAGTACTGGAGTACCGCAAGGTGGCATTCTTTCCCCGTTTCTGTTTTCAATCTTTATAAACTTTATCGCCGCTAACATTCGTAGTTCTTACCATTTGTACGCGGACGATCTGCAGTTGTACGCTCAAGCTGACAGCGAAAATATTAATACAGCCATTTCCTCAATTAATGCGGACTTAGATCACATTGCTGAATGGTCTGCTAGCTTTGGCATGTGTGTCAACCCGGCAAAATGCCAAGCCATAGTCATGGGCAGCCAGTGGCAACTTTCGAAGCTGAATGCAGTCAACATTGATCCGATTATATTTGAGGATGCTGTTATTCCCTTAAGCAATAAAGTTAAGAATCTCGGACTTATCTTTGATTCTAACGTCTCCTGGAATGCTCAACTATCGGAAATTAGTCGTAAAGTCACCGGAACGCTTAGAGCTCTCTATAAATTAAAAAACTTTTTACCAGTTGCCACCAAGAAGATGCTTATTCAGGCCTTGGTGTTGCCAGTATTAGATTACGGTGATGTGTGCACCACCAATATTACACAGGAATCGCTAAATAAACTTGAACGTCTCCTCAACAATGGTATAAGGTTTATTTTCGGCCTTCGTAAGTACGATCGTGTTTCCTTTTACCGCCGTAAACTCAATTGGCTCTCAATTCGTCGTCGTCGATCCTTCAGGCTGCTGTGCACACTCTTCGGAACCCTGTTTGAGCCTTCTTCTCCTGGATATCTTAAAAGTAAATTTGTCTTCGATTCCCCCCGCACAGGTTGTGAACTTCGTACTTCCCGTATTCTTAAACTATTGGTACCCTCCCATAGCACTGGATTCATGACTAATTCCTTCGCCGTTCAGGCTGCTCGAATCTGGAATTCACTTCCTCTCAACATGCGACAAGCCCCAAGCAAATACACTTTTAAGCGGATGTTACGTAAGCATCTGCTGCAACAAGAATCAGATCAGTAACCATCAATATAACTATTGTATGTAGTATATATTATATTATATATTTATATATGTATATTATTTATTTATATGTGTATGTAAATCTATGTATAGTTAATATAAATATGTGTAGCTCATAAGTCTTCTTTTTTTTTAAATAATCAATCAGTTTAATGTTCTCCTCGCACCTTTTTACGTGTCTCTGTTTGGCCCAATGGTTGACTGGTAGAGAATGCCATTTAGCATTAAGTCCGCCATTTGTACATACACTTGTGTATTTTGTGCAATAAAGTTTAAATAAATAAAATAAATAAATGTCCATAGGATTACATAAGAATAAATTAAAATTGGAATTAAGTTACGTTTACTTTAATACAATAAAAACTGTAGCTGCCGTAGCTCAGGCAGGCGTGGATACAGGGGTGTGGATACAGGGGGGCAACAGGGGCATTGCCGGGAGGGGGAGTTTGTTGAGAACCATAAAAAATAGGAGAGGAAGGATGCTCGGACACCTGCTTCGACATGACGAATTTATTAAGAACATCCTAGAAGGGAGAGTTGAAGCAAAAAGGAAGCCAGGGAAGCCAAGAAGAGCATACATGGATAAACGACGTGTCGTATCAGGCTGTCAAGGAGAAGGCAAAGGACAGACATACATGGAAATTGTTCCACCGACAGGAGCCCAGCTCTTAAATAATTGATGATGATGAGTGCCAAAAACGGTCAAGTTAAGAGCGAAAGTGGTAATTGCATGGAACTTCATAATGGAGTAGTATGTATCATTTTGACTTATAGAAACTAACGTATTCTAAACTTACCTAATCCTAATTGGCCGCGCTAAAGTTTAGGTGGTGTGCCGCCATTGGTACTTAAAAGAAGCCACGGAAGAGCACGGACGTTTTGCTACAGCATTAAGGTAAACAAAAGCCAAAAGCCTAAAGGCTTAAAGCCTTAAAGCCTAAAGGCTTAAAGCCTAAAGGGTCGCGCACAGTATGGTTTTAGAGGAATTTCCTCCTACGAACGCTGCGGCTGTGGAATAAACTCCCTGCCGAGGTTTTCCCAGCGGGCTACAGTATGAGGTTCTTCAAAAAAGGAGTGTATAGGTGCCTAAAGGGTAGGCAACGCGCATGTGAATCATCTGGGATTGCAGGCGTCCATATGCTACGGTAACTGCTTACCATCGGGCGGGCCGTATGCTTGTTTGCCACCGTAGTGGTATTAAAAAAAATGTTTCGTTCGCAACAAAAGCTAAAATGAAATTATGTCAAGCAAGTACTAAAAATAGGGTGTAGTGCTATTCCGTTGTGTTTTTCTGTAATATTGAAAATGTACATAATGAGATACTTAATGAGAGCCAGTAATTTTTCCATAAACGTATAATTCCCTCATTACTTTTTCCATACAATTTCCCATACAAACAATAGTAGGTTTAATTACTTCGCACTATAAAATACTTGAGTGTCACACTGTATGACTCGTTTAATGTTCCCCATAAAAACAATGGAGGCTTTTTGCAATAGACAATCGGGTTATGTACCCACATGTTACTGTATGCAGATCAATGATATTTACTATGGATGGGTTATACTCTAACAAAATGAGCAGAAAAAATACATCCAGAGTTATTTCATAACCTAGCAACGATTCTGTTATGTTTATCTATTTTGACAATCATGTCACTCTCATTGTTAGAAAATCACAGTTTGTCTCTTTCTCACGCGGGTGACGGGAGCTCAATCGCACGTCCGCATCTCACGTTGGCCGATGCGCGACTAGCGACAGTTGTTTGAATTCACTCATATTAAGTGCTTCACTTTTGGAGCGTGCATAACCCATCTGTCATTATTATATATCATAGATGCAGATATCGTTAGCGTCTTTCCTGTAGACATAGCATTTATGTTCCTGCCGGTGAGTAGGGTTGCTAGGGAGCTCAAAGAGGATACAGTGTGTTGACGACGGAGGACCCTCTTGTGCCTTTAGCCGTCAACACAGTGAATCCTTTATATTAAAGGGTTGACAACGCGCATGTGACACCTCTGGATTTAAAGGCGTCCATAAGCTGCTTACCATCACATGGGTCGTATGCTTGTTTATAGTTGTAATTTTTTAAGATGTCGGATTCTTACTAAGGAGTTCTACCGACAATTCCGACATGAAAAAAAATCGTACTATACCACCGTCGTGGTATAAAAACAATGGGATGACTGGTTCCATCTTTTCCCATACAAACAAACAACTGAATTTCCCCGACAACTCGAACTTGGCGTGAGAATTGCGCAGGATTCTACGATAGGATGTCGGAAACCGACTGAGCGTTATAAACGCGCGTTTATTGCTTGCTTTTTAAAGTGCCTCGTTTGTGACTTCGTGTTTGTGGATGGTCGATAAATATTAATCAATTTAAATCGTCCTTAAACGTTAACAAAACAGTTTTCATGAATTTTAAAATAAATGCAAAGTGCCTAAGCATTCTTACCAAGTGGAGTAGATTAGATTAGATTTGTTTTATTTCACGAAAGACAATTACATTATAATTTTACATCAACAAGCGATATTGCATTATTTTCAAAGTTATAGGAATTTCTGTCATGAATTCAATGTTAGTAAATTGATTAATCTGATATTGTTGCTTATAAATATAAATATCTTGTGTATTAGGTTATGTTGTTCGATCGCAAGTGTGTCCATGTAATATTATAATAAATCAAATCTTTATAGAACGTAACGTTGTACCTATGGAAGTTGCTATACTAGTATAATAATGATTTCTCGAAAGATTTACTATACTTAAAGCAACATTATCGATTGTATAAATCACGCATCTAGTTAGGTTCTATCTATACAAGTTTAGCGCAAGACAATAATAACCACTTTTATTACCATTACTCTCATAAATTAGACTAAAATAAAATTTGCTGTTGTTGATAGCTCTTTTCCTTGTGTTGGTCCCCAAGTTCGCATTCGTACGACAAGAAGCTGTACGACATGAAGCTGGGCGTCCTAAGAGTAGGTAGTGGTACCACTGGAAAGGTACAGATCCACTTCGTGTCGTTGCACCACTGGAGTAAGTAATTTGTATTAGTAGTAAAACAGTTACAACTAAAGAAAAACTCAATAGGAATAATACATGACTTTTGTACAAAACGTGAGAAGGTTATCCCATTAAGATATCTCTTTCAGTTAACCTATGAGACGTTAAGGGAGAAATAGAACTGGTAAGACAAACGTACTGTCCAGTATGTATACAAAAAGGTAAAGAGAAAAAAAAAACATTCTAATCTTCCAGATGCATAAACATACCATATATAAATGTATATACAGCTGTTCATTCAAATATATATAATTCTAAACTATACATATCTACAATACATACATACATACGTAGACATCCGCACTGGAACGTAGCCGTTAACCACTCTCTGTAGCTGTTGATAGCAGATCTACTTAGCTCTAAAAACGCCCTGGCAAAAAAACACAGTGCGTACTTACAAAGGCTGCGCAAGTAGATCATAACGCAAGGATATCGCGCGCCGCGCTCACTGCACTTGCCACCCTTGTCCGCGGCACATATGACACGCATAACTTTTTAAAATATTTTTTTTATTTTGTTTTTTAAAATGTGGAAGTTTGTGCTGGTGAGCTTAGTTGGACAGTGCGCGGCTGTGATTTATAATTTGAATGGTGAGTTTTGTTTTTTTTCCCCCTGTAATGAATCGTTTTTGTGAAAAAAAAGCACAAAACAACGGTAAAAACACAGCCTGACTTAGATAACATTTTTTTTGTATTGCTAAATAAAAACCTAAATTTTTTAAATCGGTTAGACAATGAATAAATAACAATAAAATATAAATAAATATTATAGGACATTCTTACACAAATCGACCTAGACCCACAGTAAGCTACGTAAGTACTGTACTGACTACGTAAATACTTAAATACATAGAAAACATCCATAACTCAGGAACAAATGTCTGTGATAAATACACAAATATGCCCTGACCAGGATTGGAACCCGGGACCTCCTGCTTCGTAGGCAGGGTCACTACCAACTGGGCTAGGAGGCCGTTACAACACCGAGGCCGAGTATTTAGTAATTGAGAGAAAAAAGTGGGTAATTTTGAATGTAAGGGTGGTTCTAATATCCGATTCAACATTGGGCAAAAGTCGATCAATCTAAAGGGCGTAGTTATGTGTTAGAGGGAGCTAGCAATATTGCCGCATAGTTGCGTTAAGTAAAGCTTTCTTCTTTCTTAGTTACACAAGAAACGCAAAGATAGTTTTATATATTTATTTCAAACAACCTGATACAGGACTGACAGTTTTTAAAATACTCTTTTCTCAAACATGCTCGGAAATGTTCCTGTTACGTTAGTAATTAGAGACCAGTAGGGACTCTATTCCAAGGCAGGTTCAGCGCGACGTACGTAAAGGATTTTCATACAACATTAAATCACTCAGCCAGTAACTGAAGCACTAAACAAGTAATTTTATTTCCTTACATGTTTGAGAAAAGCACTATACATGCTTCGACCGTAATCAGCTTACCTGGCTTCGTATTGTAGCCGTCCTCGTCTTCGACTCGGACGGCTACTAAATACTCAGCCGGGAAAGCTTACTTACTGGTCTCTGCAGTAATGTACTATTGTGATTACTACATTATTTAAAAAAAAAACGTAAACACATAAATACGTACAGAATAGAATGAAAATAAAAATAATAAGTTAAAGTAAATAATAAAAAAGTGATAAGAAGTTTTTTTTTAATAATTTAAAGACAAGATTAAAAGCTAAACTAAAATATCTAATCCTTAAAATGTCAGAAATTACGGGCGTCGAGTTAGTGCGTAAAGAAAAGCAAAAATACCGGTCCCATAAACTACTGTCATGTTTATAAAACAGCAAGCCCAAAAACAAAACACCGTAAGAGCCATAAATCTAGTTGCAAGATACGTCGTTTGACTTCGCTTTGTTTATTAAATCTAACCAAGAACAAAACGCCGTAAGCGTCATGAAGCTAGTTAGAAGAAATGCCGTTATGGTTTGCAGGTAAGCGATAATTCCATAGCGTGTTGAGATGTCTTACGGATAATAACAGGAATAATTAAGTCTGATTCTTGCTTTTAAGTGGAAAATACTGTATTATAACTAGCCCCTCGTGTGCGGATACACCGTATACACCGTGGGCTCGAATAACCCGAAAGATCTTAACCACAAATTTCTGAGACCGAAAGAAGGATATAATATTATGACTTTAGGTCAATTTCGCCAAAAAAAAATTTTTTTCTACTTTTTTTCAATTTTTTAAATGTGTTTTGCACATGAAAAGTAAATGTTATGCATAAAATTATCACCTAAAACAAATTGCTACTTTTTTTTGGAAAAATTTAGTTTCTGCAAAGTGTTTGTCACTTTGATATCCGTCAATAAGGAGGTGTAAACTATGCCCAATAGTGGCAACAACGCCATCAAAAAGGCGTTTCGTGTTAGTTACAATTTTTTTTTAATTGGTATTAACTCTGAAACTAGGCGTATTCCAGAAAAGTTTATAGGACATTTTAGTATCTAAATATGATCAGGAATACACTGTTAAAATATTTCTAGTTATAAGGGCCCACGGTTTACAATTAACTACATACTTTGGGTCGCCGACTTAAAAGTGTGTACAAAATTTCAGTTCAATCGGTACAGTAGTTTCGGAGTAAGTTAACTTTGTGACACACAGACGGACGGACAGACAGAGTCCATAAGGGTTCTTTTTTACCATTTTAGTACGGAATCCTAAAAATAGTTTGTGTCAAATCAAAGAGCGCGCAAGAGGTCTAATAAGTTTACAGTCCACATACTCCACATCATCGCACAATTTGACGCGCAATCCTAGCAAAATGTTTGTAACCACAGTATTAGCCTAATAGGATACACGTACATAACTGTCCGCCGGGTCTGTCTGGCGGATATGCCTGGCGGACAGATCCGTCAATGTATGGCTGGATTGAGCACGGATGTGTCTGTTGACATTCAAATTGCGCCATATATTGACAGACATATGCGCCAGACAGATCCTGCGGACAGATCTCTGGGTGTATCCTTAGCTATTAACCATGGTTGTCAAAAAGGACATCTTTGTTCCTTGAAATCGGGCAGTTGTTTTAGTAGAGATCTTGCGATATGATAACGTGCGCTTGTTTAATAAATATCACAACAATCACAAATAAGAGCGTGTCACATATTTTTGCGGCCTTCGTGTAGGAAGATACTTTTGCCGGTGACTGTACAGTCGTTGGGTAATCAGTGAGAACGATGACATTTTGAAATCAATTACAGCCTTGGCCAGAAGTGTTGACCACCCTTGCGATTTTCATACAAAACTCGAAAGTTTATACCGGCGTTTCTATCTTTTTTGAAGTTATTTTATCAATTAATTCAAACTGAACAGGCATGTTTTGTTGAAGTGAGTAGTAACTGCATAGAATATTTGCTAGTGAAGTTTTCTAGATATATCAATAAAATATAACATTTTACGTCATCGTACATCGTTATGATAGGGAATTAATCAAAATTGTAAACAAAAAAGAGCTATGCTCAACATTTCTGGCCAAGGCTGTATGTATATGTGCCATTTTAAATGCAAAGTATTTCTATTTGAAAACTATAAATAGATTTCACTGTTGCATCAAACCTGATATTGGTTATTTCAGTTAAAAATATACATGTTGCACAAAATCTATAAAGTGCAACATACATATTGTATAAATAAAATATTCAATGTCACGTGTAGTTTAAGCAACAGTCAAATCTACCTATTCATAACATTTACAATCATTAATCTGCAACATGCATGCATTAATGAAATGAATTTGATCTTGAATACGTAGTTTGTTGTCAAGAATAAGGATTAAAAGCTAAGGCTTATGCCCTGGTTACACCTACCGAGTACAGTAGCGAGTCAGTGCTCTCGACCGAGTGCTCGCTAAGTGTAAACACATCGCCGAGTACTCGGAGCGCTCGGCCGAGTAAATGGGCGAGACAGTCACTCGCTCCCCAATCTTTTTACTAGGCCGAGTGCCCACCCCCGCGCTCCCCGCACTGACTCGCCGATTCGCTCGCTGGGTGTGAACAGTGCGCTCGCCCTGCGCACTCGCCACTCGGCACTCGCATGCTACCAATATTTGATTATATGTTTAGTGATTAAAATAATTAACTAGATAGCCGGTAGTCGTTCTTTATAAAAGTATATTAGAGTGAATTAAATTACTATCAATATGTGGGATATGGAAACAACAATAGAATTAATTCATTAATGTGTATAAACTCCATCCATGTGTGTGAAATTTCCAGTCCAGGGAATATAAAAATAAACCGATCCCGGTTTCAGACCCGGGGTATGTCGGACCCGGGGTATGTCCTAAAACTACGCCAAAAAGAGAGGTAGAGCATTGCGAATGGCATCTCGCTAAGTGTGGTAGGGCACGTTCAGCGAATGTCATCTCGCTCAAATCTGGAGCAGAGCCCGACTGGGGAATAACCACCACCTTACGGAAAACCACAGCCAAATAGCACTAGACCCTACTCATAGTATTGTGTTCCTGCTGGGGAGTACAAGGGCTGCTATTTATATATCCGGAAACCGGGATTACAATCTTCTTAAATAGCATATTTGACCTCCATGGTAAAATTTGAACTTTTTTAAGTACTGGCCGGTATATTTTTTCTTTCTTATTAACGCTCGTGTTTTGTTTTTGACGGGTTTTAAATGTCATCTCGCAGCAAGAATGGAACTCACTCGTGAAAATATTCGTGCTATGATTTATTATGATTTTCGGCGTGGTTTAACGCAACAACAGTGCATAGATCAACTAACTTCAACTTTTGGTGATGAAGCCCCATCTAAAACTACTGTGTATCACTGGTTTAGTGAGTTCAATCGTGGACATAGTATGCTTACGGACGAAGTTAAGGCAGGTCGCCCGAAATCGGTCGTTGTACAACAAAATATCGAGGCTGTGCGAAAACTTATAAGGGACGACCGACATGTTACGTACCGCGAGATAGAGGCGACTCTGGGTATTTCTATGACCAGCATTAATAGCATATTACATAATTATTTGGCTGTAAAAAAAATTTGTTCGCGTTGGATACCCCACAACTTAACAAAAGAGCAAAAAGATGCTCGCGTCGAATGGTGCAATAAAATGTTAAAAAAATATAACCGTGGTGACTCAAAAGCCGTTTATAACATCTATACAGGTGACGAATCCTGGACCTATGCATACGATCCCGAAACGAAGCAACAATCAACGGTATGGGTGTTTCAAAATGAGCCGAACCCTACGAAAGTTACTCGTGCAAAAAGTACATTGAAACAAATGGTGGCCTGCTTCTTCGGTATTAATGGCCATGTAGCTTCAGTGCCACTAGAAAACCGTAGAACGGTTAATTCAGAGTGGTACACGACCATTTGCTTACCGGAAGTATTTGAACAAATTCGTAAAACTAACCAGCGACGAAGAATCATTCTTCATCATGACAATGCCAGCTGTCATACGTCACGCGAAACAACTCTATTTTTGGAGGGTCAAAATGTGGAATTAACGGGTCATCCGCCGTACAGCCCTGACTTGGCACCCAACGATTTTTATTTATTTCCAAATATAAAGAATAAATTACGCGGTCAACGATTTTCGACCGCTGAAGATGCTGTCGACGCATTCAAACAACACGTTATGGAGGTACCTCAGGCGGAGTGGCAGAAGTGCTTTAAAAATTGGTTCACGCGAATGCAAAAGTGCATAGATCATCAAGGGGAATACTTTGAAAAACAATAAAACCATTTTCAGCCGTGTACGTTTGTTTGTTTTTTTGTTTCCGGATATATAAGTAGCAACCCGTAAGGTTGTCAAAGAGCTCAAAGAGGACCCAGTGTGTTGACGATCCACCCACCCCGGGTAAATACCCAAACGTCGTGTAGATTCGTTTTTTATTAAACATGTCGTTTTGGGTTATTGTAAAGTTTTAAAGTAAGTTAATGAGAGTAGTTTTTTGTATATATTTAAAACAAAATAATTCGTTAAAATCAGTTATATTAATGCAATTTTCATATAAATTCGTCAAATTCAAAACTAAATGTCACTTAGCCGTCTTATTTTCTGGATTTGGGAATACTAACGTACATGTTCCCAGGGCCCGACATGCTCTTGGTCGGTTTTGGTTACTTCCTTAGACTATAAAGTTTATTTAAACCGAACATTATCAAATGACATTTCATACCTAAATATGCATGCAACGCAACGCAACGCAAGGCAACGCGCATGTGGCTCCTTTGGAGTTGCAGGCGTCCATAGGTGAAGGTAGCTGCTTACCATCAGGCGGGCCGTATGCTTGTTTGCCACCGTCGTGGTATTAGAAACCCAACGCTATAATATCTAAATATACTGACTGGCTGGCTGGCTGGCTGGCTGGCTGGCTGGCTGGCTGGCTGGCTGGCTGGCTGGCTGGCTGGCTGGCTGGCTGACTGGCTGGCTGGCTGGCTGGACTATTTTATTCGAAACTTCACAGGAGTATTCCTAACGATAAATGAATACACGTATTTCAGGTTTTTTGAAAATTCAACCCCTAAAAGGGGCATAGATGCCAGGTAGTATTCACATTAATTGCTAAGTATAGTGCAACCATCTAGATCGGAGCGCGGCAATGAACCTCAGTAGATTACGCAAGGACATAGCCAGGAAGTTGCATGGACTAAGATTATAGACCTATTATATGGTCAGGCCTAGAGGTCAAACTCAGCCATACAAATAAATGACTTTCACGGATTTTTGCATTATATATATATTTTTTGAATCCTGCCGACGATAATTGTATCTAATGGACTGAGAGCTGGGTACGTCAGATAAATATGACACAATAATGAAAGCAACAAAACCCGTGTGGTTAGAATGCTTATAGCTAGATCCGGGCAACTGGCAGGTTTTAATGGGTGGAGGTCAGAGTGACAGACAAGCAAAATCTTTGAATTGGAAAATAGTATTACCAAAATAAGTCAAAACTGCCGAAGTTATCTCAGTTATAAAGGACAGAGCCTATATTTTAACATTAGAACAAAAAACATTGCATATTATTACGGAAACAAAAACAGTAGGCGACAAACTATGAATTTAATTATACTTCGTTTGGCACTACTTTCCCCCAACAGAAACTTTTGGCAATGGTATAATCTAATTATTTACATAATTTCTCATAATATTGCATCAAACCAAGAACTCTAGGATTAATTTTCTTGAAGTGGTTTGCATTCTTTGACCCCCACCTCTTTACAGCTCCCAGATGTCCAAATCTAGAAATAAGCGTAGTATATCAAACTGACTAGAGGGGACTAGGGCTCCCGATAACGAATTTCAATATGTGCAGCATTATTCGACTTGAACATGAGTGACTCAGTTTTATTATATCAACATTTTAGAGCAGGATGCTTTGGTCATAACGTCATAAGGATGTAAGTACTTAAGACAAAGAAATGTCCGAAACCTTTGCAGTTGTGCAAGTCAGGCACGTGCGGCGAGTGTTTAGCGGTGTTTAAACTAAAGGCCGTGGGAAATATGGATTTGTTCTTGCCCTTGTTGACCTCTTGGTGGACAACGCTGTGGGTCTGAGTCACAGATATATGTATTTTATTCAAAACGTAATATTATTTACAATGTTGAACGACAATTTTTTTTTCATTAATCAGGGCTCGATTCGACATGCCAAACTGTGAGACGTGGATGTCACACTTGTATCGCTAGTAGATAGAGTGATATCCATCCTGTCCACCCGTGTCCACACCTAACTGTCAAGCTGTCAGTAGGTCTCGCTAGAGCGTTTTGTCTATGGCTATGGCCGCCATTTTAGATATCACTCTTGAGTGATTTCACCCCGATTTCAACTGTCACAAAAGTGTGATATCATAGTTGTCTCGCAAGCGACTGTCAGTTATACCATGTCGAATCGTGGCCCTGTCGGAGTGTTCCATCTCTGGGCAAAGGCCTCCCCCTGAATTTCCAAATTAATCTGTTTTTATTAATATAAAGTGACCAGCTATAAAGTTATTGTGAAATATTTGCATGTTATTTCATTATCATAGGTCCTACTATTATTTTTTTGGTGACCGCTGGGATAGTCCTATGCTAGCCCGGTGGACGTCGATGCACGTCGTTAAAAATAGCATATAAGGGGTTACCCCCTTTTTTTATTTAAAAATTTAAACATGTTATTGTATTCCCATTAGCGTAGGTACTTATTTAGTTATCGTATGGCTACGTGTCACTGGATATAGATAGGCATTTCTTCCCTGGGGTAGTAATAGTAGGAAAGCAGATAATGAAAATCCAGTGAGTACTGCCAGGTCCAGATGGGACAGTGCAGCTGCCAAGTTTGTTACTCTTTTAGCACCACCCAGGGATCACGTGTAGGGTTGTCTAAGATGTTTCCTACGGACGCAGAGTAACACTGATCCCCAGCGTAGGTACTAATATTAGATTATAAGCAAAACTGTAACTAACAAAATATATGGACTATAAGTTATCCGCAATAAAGGTTTATTTATTATTATTATTATTTATTAATATACAGTTACTTCCAAATTATTTACTATACACCTTGTACAAGAATGTTTGCAGGCTAAGCTTTCCAATTATTTACTTTTAATGCTCTAATACTCGTATGCATAGTAATCATAAGTTGAAAACACGGTAAGGTGAAACTGAAATGCTGGTTATTTAATAGTCTTCTTCTACTAAGCATGTTCTCGTGTCCTTATAAAGATTTTTTGGACGCGAAAAAATATTTTTTTGTATGGGACACGTCATCCCAGCCGGCTGACCCTCCAAACAAATCCATATTTTTTTCGCGCAGAAAAGTTTTTTTTAGTTTTTTATAATTAGAATACGATCAATTATGCCCTTAAAGGGATCAGTATGTTTGTTAGATCTTTTATAATGCCTACTTATTATCTATAGTTTTTTATATAAGTGTCTGTAGCGAGATTTGTCGCACTAGTCCCTTATTCAACAATGGAGCCTTTAAAGGTTTCACGGAACCCAGAAATCCGATGCCTAAATTTTGGGATAGTGAATCTTAGTGCATGCTTCACTGTTAATGATTTTAATAATTTGTAGTGAAACAACCGTAAAGTAAGGACACCACTTTATGATGATAATAAAATTGAATGAACGAGTTAAATTGTACATTCAGCCTTTTTGTTGTTTATTGTCATACAAATGTTTTATTTCAGGGCCATTAGTAGTTTTCAGATAAAATAATTATGTTCATAAAAATGTATAGACCCATGTCTTTCTTATTGTTACGTACATTTAAGAAAAAGAAAAATTCCGCATTCAGCATCCCTTTGGTAGCATTGGTGACATGACATAAAATTTAATTGCCGTATACCATAATAACTAAGAAGTTATGAGAAAATATTAAGAAAAGACATTCTTTCCTGAAAATTTACTTAAATCCAATCAATTCTGCGCCTTGTAGACCTAACGTAATTGTGAAGATGATAAATTTATTTCGAAGACTCATGGAAACCAAATGGTATCATTTAATACTTTACTTATTAGCACTGCGTCTTCCGGTACGCGGTCGCCACTCAAGAACCTTTCTGCCCCATCGGCCATCGGTTCTGCGAGCAATGTGGCCCGCCCACTGCCACTTAAGCCTGGCAACTCTTAGAGCTATGTCGACAATCTTGGTTCTCCTGTGGGAAGGCCCCAGACTAGGTGGACCGACCATCTGGTTAGAGTCGCTGGAAAAAGCTGGTTAAGGGCGGCGAATGACCGTTTGTTCTGGAGATCCTGGGGGAGGCTTTTGTCCAGCATTGGACTTTTGGCTGAAATTATGATGATGACTTATTAGCATACCTGTGCTAACTCGGGGCACGTTGTATAGATCATATCTGATATCGGGCCTCTTAAGATAATAAAATTATGCGAATGTCATTTAAATCAAAATAAGACAATTTTCTGTCAGTGCCATTACGATTGTTGCGAAGAAAATAAATCATATTTATTTATGTCGACTAACATCTAGATGTTTACAATAACATTGATATATTTTTTGTCGATAAAATATTTTGCTACATCACTTTAGTATTTGTGCCCCGAGTAGGTTTGAAGATACTTTATTTTCTCATACGAATATACATATTCACTTACATGAGAAATTTGACATGCATACACTGCATACTTATATACTAATTTCGTCGGTAAGCACACAGCATACGTGTGCATACGTGTGCATACGTGTGCATACGTGTGCTTACCGACTAATATTACTCTGATTAGTAAGAAATCCTACATAGAATAAGGTTTTGGGAGACAGTAATTATTTTCCGCAGTAAGTGTTTTGTATGTAATCAAGGCTAACTTTTATCTCACTTTTGCGTAACTGGAAATTAATTTGGTCATGTTGTCAATGTTACTTGAGTCGTTAATATAAAAAGGTTTTTTTTATTATACACAAACTTTATAGTTTTTATTTTGTCTGCCTTAATTTTTCTTATTATTACTCTTATTTTTGCCAATAACGATTTATAATATCACGTATAAGTGTAGGAACACAAGGTACCTTAGGAACTTACCTATTGATACCATTATCCATTATGTTTCGCAATTACAATATGAATTCGTCTCCCTTTTTACCCCATTATGATTTTCGTAATATAAAAACTTAAAAACTATAACTTTACTTACATGTACGAGTATGTACTTAAAATAAAAACGTTAATTCAGAATTTTAAATACTTATTCCATAGTTCAGTTCAGTTAGTAAAACTTAACTTAACTTAAAACTATGTTAAACTAGCTATTGCCTGCAGCTTCGCTCGCGTTAAATTCGGGGTAGCAAACCATACAAACTTCCACCCCCCATTTTAGGGAAGTGGGGGGTTAGAAAGAGACAAAAAGTAGCCTATATCACTCTCCATCCCTTCAACTATTTCCACTTAAAAAAACCACGTCAATTCGTCGCCCCGTTTTGCCGTGAAAGACGGACAAACAAACAAACACACACATACACTTTCCCATTTATAATATTAGTATGGGTATGGATTCTATAACCTCAAGAAAAACAACTATAAATTGTATTCGCCAATTGGTCGGCATTCATCGAGAGATAACGAGTGCAATGCCTTTCAATTTTCAAGGAAGCAATAATCTTATAAAAATATTACCACCCGTCACATTAAATACCATTGAATTCAGGAAACGTAATAACACCTTCAAAAATGACATATTTAAATTACAAAGACCCAACATTTCATTTTAATCCAATCTCCAAGATGCCAACGCCGAGAATATATTGTCATGATCGTTTACTTGCAACCCTTTGTTTTTGAGTGAGGATATTACAACTTGTTCTGACAATTTAATCAATTGAAAGCATCTTGAATTCACTTTGCCATCCGAGTAATGATAATTTGTGTTCACGTCTTGATAATTGTTAATCGTTGTCCGTAAAAGGTGGGTAATAATAAGTATTACTGTTTTAACACTTTAGCAGGCGTGATGGCCGCCTTAATTTATGGTACGAGTTTATTGACATACTGCAGTATAATGATGTTGTGTTTCGGTGTGCATAAAAATTCAACTATGGACTACATCTCCTTTACACTATCACAGAAGAGTTTATTCACCCGGGTATTGCACTTTTTCTTCTATTTGCAGCGTGATTCGATTGATAGTAGGCATAGTGTACGTTTAGGCAAGTAACGTTGAATGCGATAGAAATGCTAGAATAGAAAGCAGTCGTTAAGCGACCCATGAGAAGCATAATGTAGAAATAGATGATAGTTCCAACGTGGCGTCATTTTATAGCCACATTTTGTGCTTTAAATTTTGCGTCTACACACAAATGGCAGACTTCAATGTTTTGGATGTAAAGAGTGTAACAAAAATACTGGTGATCCGTTTGGTATCGTATTGCGACTATGAAAAAGAAAAAAAAAAATTTTTTGCGCCAAAATAAAATTTTTTTGGTACAATTTTTTTTTTTACTTTGTTTTTTTTTTATAGTTTGAATACGATACCAATTATGCCCTTAAACGGATCACCAGTATTTTTGGTTCACCTTGTATTTTGATGGTGTTGGAATAACTAACCAGATTTTTTAGTTCTGGACCAATCCATATTGACCTTCAGGTTTTCAACGTGTAGCGGACAATATACCTATGTAGGTATAGGTTATATTGCACAACTTAATTTGCGAGTTTGGAGTTGGTTCTATATCTGCCTCTGTCCCGGCGCGGCGGCCCAGGCGTGGATCCAGGATTTCATTCAGGGGGGGGGCACTTTCCTTCACAAACAATCTTGCGGGCACCTATGGCCACCGTGGCACACGAGACTTGTGTGTGGGGTGGGGGCAAATGCCCCTATTCCCCCCCCCCCCCCCCTCCCTTGTATCCGCGCCTTCGGCGGCCATCCCTCATGGTCCATTTGGTAGCTAATTTGGCTACTGTTCCTAGTGCATTCTACAGACGTGTTCAGTCCTTCTTGAGGTAGGAGGAGGAGGTAGTAGAGGTTTTTGAGTTCCGTAGCGCTGTTCGGTGGTAATTGCCGGATTAGATACACCGGCCACCGAGTATGCTGCGCTATATTGCTCGCTGGCAAACTTTGACTCCAGCCAAAAGTGGACTATTTGCAAGAAATTATTGTTGTTATTGGAATTGAAATACCCGGTGACGACAGTACTATTTGCGTTAAAAGGTGAGCAAACAACAAGAATTACAGTTTAAAAACTTGAACGGATGTGACGATGGCCGACTGCCATTTATGGCTCGACATATTTTGGCAGAATGTAGTTTAATTGCCATTGCTTTTGACACCCTCATTATTTAAAAGCGTAACTTTGGAATTTTCGCATTTTTTAACAGTCGTTGTTTTTGAATTTTCTGAGACAAAATCCGACTTTTTAAATTAGACTTACTTAGTATTTTAGGCAAATTTATATACAAGTTCAATTCGTGCTCCTTTACTAACAGCTATAATTAGATAGCCATAGTTATTGATATAGCTCTTTGTTTTTGCATTTTTTTCCCGGTCTCAATACTCTCAATTCGTCGGGATCTTTGTTTTTGCAATTTTTTTAAATGTATGTTCACCGATTACTTAAAGACAGCTAGACCGATTTGGAAAATTATTTTTTTATTTGAAATAATTTCACAGTTGGTCCCATTGTAATCAGGTCAGGATTTGATGATGGAATCCTGGAGAAAACGAGGGAACTCTTTAACTTTTATAGGCACACCTATAGTTTTTAGTACTAACTCATTCTTTTGTATTTTATTTTTAGTTTTTGTTTTCTGTACTAACATATATGGATGTTTCATCTGAATTAAATAAAATTGAATTGAATTGAATTGAATAGTGATTTGAGTATTTGCTTTTGGAAAGGTGGAGGCTAAGTGAAGTCGGTTCTTTTTTGTTTAAAATTGTTTAATTTATTTATCGAAATTTTACCACTAAAGGCTTTGAAAAATTATGAATCATAAGATCTTCAATTATACTTACGAACACTTTACTTACTTCCACTTATATTTACTTACTCAGTCCTCGCTCAATAATATTATTTTCACGTTTTGATAGCTTAAAAATTAGGTACCCCACAAACGAAGGCAAAAAAATATCCTACAATAATAAACGGAAATAAAGTTACAAATTGTTTGTTCTCAACTCAAAACCTGTTTTTATTCAGACTGTACTTATATACGAGATAACGGAAACTTGAACCGAGTCAAAGGTAATTGTAGATTGTAGTGCACTCATTGATTAATGATTATTTATGCGTACCGGTCGGCCTTTGGACGTAGACCAAGGACGTATCAGTCTTCACTTATCGAACGAGCGGAAAGTAAGCGAAGTGAAGTTCTTACAGACAACTTCGGACATAACAAAACTGTCAGCTGGCTACCTAGATGTCTGTGCATTTCGATAGCTTTTTGATATTGAATAGTTTTCGCGCGATAACTTTACTAACGTTCTTCTGATGTATATGAAACTTGTTGGGGTTGTAGGACAGCTCAATATAATTTGAGAATTCGTTCATGAGCATGATAGGTTATGGAGCTAGAAGGCTCGAAAAAATCATCATTAGGGTCTTGTTATACTGGTCAACTCGTTTGCAAGAAAATAAGTTCTTAGTTCGAGGCGGACTACTAGTACAGTTAGTAGCAGATATATCTGAGCGGGTGACGTGTTCAAAATGAACTTCACACGCTATTATGCTGCTAATAAGAAAGTCGTGCCAAGATAATTTTGAACCCCTCGCCCGCTTAGCTTTTTTTTTATACCACGACGGTGGCAAACAAGCATACGGCCCGCCTGATGGTAAGCAGCTACCGTAACCTATGGACGCCTGCAACTCCAAAGGAGTCACATGCGCGTTGCCGATCCTTTACAAAAAGGAGGATTCACTGTGTTGACGGCTAAAGGAACAAGAAGGTCCCCCATCGTCAACACACTGGATCCTTTTTGAGCTCTTTGGCAACCTTAGTCACCAGCAGGAACACAACACTATGAGTAGGGTCTAGTGCTATTTGGCTGTGGTTTTCTATAAGGTGGAGGTACTTCCCCAGTCGGGCTCTGCTCCAGATTTGAGCGAGATGACATTCGCTGAACGTGCCCTACCACACTTAGCGAGATGCCATTCGCAGTGCCCATACCTCTCTTTTTGGCGTAGTTTAAGGACATACCCAAGTCCGGACGTAGTTTAAGGACATACTAATAAACCAAAAGTATCTAGTGAGTCCTTGTGCAAAAAAGGCACCTTAGGTTTAGAAAATAAACAGCTTGTAGGATCACAACCGGGAGGAAGACACCCGTGCTTAAAGCTTGATTTTGCGTTTTCAACAGACTTCAAGATTTCGAAGGAGAAGGTTCTCAATTCGTCCAAAAAAATTTGCAAAAACAAAGACGGGATCTTTGTTTTTCCATTTTTTTTAAATGTATGTGCATCGATTATTCAAAGACGGCTGGACCAATATAGAAAAATATTTTTTTGGAAAGAATATGCTTCACGGCCCTATTGTAACCAGGTCAGGATCTGATGATGGGATCCTGGAGAAATTGAGGGAACTCTTCAAATATTATAGGCACACCTATAGTGATTTTAATATTTTTTACAGTGGCTCGGGTATTTCCTTTTGGAAAGGTGGAGTCTAGGTGAACTCAGTTCTTTTTGTATTAAATTATTGTCATACATTTTACTGTGTAAACGGTGATTCAACATCTTTACAAAAGCGGTGTGTACAACCTTTAAAAAATACATAGAAAATAATTTCTAAATTCATGATGTGGTATCATTTTGATATCAAAACTTATTTTAATTACTTAAGTTCGAATCGGCTTCATGGATGTTTGGGTGCTTTCTAAAGCGTTTACCATCTAAAATTAACAAAGCTAGTGGGAATCCAGTGTATTATATGTTTTAATAAAATATATCTTGAGGTCCACGAAGTATTTATTTATATATAAACACAAGTTATATTTAATTATACCATTAAACAGAGATCAGATACCGTGTTCCCTAGGTGGCTGTCAGAATAGGAAGAGAGCGGGGCTAGATGTCATAGACAAGACTAGACACTGTTAAGTAGGGTTTACACAGGTAACTCTAAAGGTAGCTTTACACTTTACTACATCCAGATTTACGTATTCTTGACCACGGCCGTGTAATTACAGCTTTTTAAACCGTAAACACTCACTTTGTGACAACCCGTATTAGTCACGCTATTGCACTGTTATTCCGATACGCTGACTCCGAGGAAATCCCCACCTGAATGTCAGGCTTGTCGTAATGGGATCATTATTGACGGGGTCATAGATAAATGGTTGACTCAATGATTCAATGGTTGACTGGTAGAGAATGCCATTTGGCATTAAGTCCGCCATTTGAAAATTATCACTTGTTGTGCAATAAAGTTTAAATAGATAAAATAAATAAGTAAATAAGCTTACAGTGGGATCTGTTTATTATGACTCCGCATACAATGATCAACCGCTTTGTAAGACGTTATTGCTGTACAAAGTTTGGTTTTCATAGAAAATGCTTTATAATTAAATCGGTTATACTGTCGCATGTCGGTTATTATGACCTATTTTTAAGAAATTATAAGAATTATGTCCGGTTGGGTAGGTATCCCCGTGTGACGCGTGATTACATTTTGTTTTGATTATTATTGACGAGTTTTTAAAATCACCATAAGAGAATTACGCTCTATATGACATCCGGTTAGTATGACCTGTTTTGTACTTCGCCTCGATGTCATTATAAGCGGATTATACTGTACTTAATTCTCTCCGTTCATTCCGTCTCCGCCAGTGGTTCTTAATTTTCCTTTAATAATAAGGGACCACTCGACAACAGTTTTTAGGGTTCCGTACCTCGAAAGGAAAAAACGGAACCCTTATAGGATCACTTTGTTGTCCGTCTGTCTGTCTGTCTGTCTGTCTGTCTGTCTGTCTGTCTGTCTGTCTGTCTGTCTGTCTGTCTGTCTGTCTGTCAAGACCATTTTTCTCAGGAACGCGTGGAGGTATCAAGCTGAAATTTATATCAAATACTCAGGTCTATTGTCCCTTGGACCTGTAAAAAAATCAAACTTAAAAGCCAACGCAATCAAAAGATACAGTCGTTTATGCTGCAAATTTTAGAGTTTCGGCACTCGCAAAACCTACGGGGTACTTCCCGTGAACTCAGAAACTTGAAATTTGGCACGAAGCAACGTCATATAGCATAGACAATGGAAAAATTACAAAAAGTAGACATTTTTAGTAAAATCATACAAAAATTTTTTTTTTTAAATTTTAAACTTACTACCTTTTTCCTCGTAAACGCGTAGAGGTATTAAATTGAAATTCATGTCAAATACTCAGGGCTATAGGACCTTTCAGATGTAGCAAAATCAAACTTTTATGTCAAGCCAATCAAAAGAAATAGCTATTTAAGTCGCATAATTTGAAACTGAGTACTCGCAAGAAACTCAAAACCTAAAGGGTACTTCCAGTAAACTCAGAAACTTGAAACTTGGCACGAAGAAACTTCATATAGCACAGATAAAGGAAAAATTGCGAAAACCGTAAATTTTTTGTTACATCATATAATAAAAATATTTTTAATAATTTAAAAGTTACTACCCCTATATACCTACAGGTTTGTACGGAACCCTCGGTGCGCGAGTCCGACTCGCACTTGGCCGGTTTTTTCATCTGATCTGGGATGATGATTGCCAATAGGTATGGTTATTAATCGAACGAGCGCGCGTAGCGAAGCGAAGTTAATACAGACAACTTCGGACACAACAGGGGGCTTAGCCAAGATGACAATCGTTTGCAGAAAACGAATCGAAACGCTATCCCTCTCTCTATCGCAGTAATGAAGAGTGAGCGAGAGCATGTAGCGATTCGTTTCGTTTTCTGCAAACGATTGTCATCTTGGCTACGGGGCCTGAACTGTTAGCTGGCTACTGGGACGTTCATGAATTTCGATGGCTTTTTGAATCTGAAAGTTCGTTCTGCGATAACTTTAGTAAAGTTTTTCTGATCTTCGTGAAATTTGTTGGGGTTGTAGTAGAGATAAATATAATAAGAGAGTTCTTATATGAACTGGATTCACCAGGGGGTTCTTGAATCTTCTTCTTCTTCTAGTGCCATGTCCTCATCAGACGTCGGCGACCATCTCTCAGAACTTATTCCTATCCTGTGCCATTCAGCTCAGGTTGGCAGCGTCTTTATTTTTAATATTATCCGTCCAGGTTAGCTTCCTTCTCCCTCTACTTCTTTTGCCCTCTATTTTGCCTCCTATTATTTTCCTTCGAATTTGATATTTATTGTTACGGTAAATATGTCCAAAATATGAGTTTTTTCTTTTCTTTACCGTTTCCTAAAGTTCGCATTTCTCCTTCATTCTTTGCTAAACTTCTACAATGGTTATTCGATCTCTCCATGATATTTTTAGCATTCTTCGGTAGAGCCACATTTAAAACGCGTTTAGTTTTGCCTCTCTGGTTCGGTCTATTGTCCAGCCTTCGACGCCATACATGAATACAGATAACACGTAATTTTGATTTGATTTTATTTTTATTATGCATTATTTTTTATATGGAGTTTTGACTGAAATAAAGTGATTTTATTTTATTTTAATTTTATTTAACCATTCTACATTTGAGCTTCAGGTTTATGTCTTTGTTGGTGAATAGCTTGTTCATTTTCATGAATGTGCTTCTTGCTATCTCTATTCTTGTACGTATCTCTTTCCCATGTTTCGTTAAGAGAGCTTCTAAATACTTGTAATGTTTGACTCTTTCAAGTGGCTTGCCGTTGATAGACAGCGTGGTCGATTCTAGCGCGTTCTTTCTCATTATCATATACTTGGTCTTTGCTATGTTCATTTTTAGACCGTAATCTTCTAAGACAGTATTTTTACGACAGTAGTTCTGGAATCAGAAGGCTTAAAAGAGTGTGTTAAGGGATCTTGTTATACTGGTCAAATCGTTTCCTAGATCCACGGGTTCTTACTTCGAGGTGGACTAGTTACTATAGTTTAAACGATTTTGTTTGTTAAAGTTAAACTTTCGTGAGACATATGTACTAACACTATAGAATATAACGGTTACACTCACGCCACTTTAGTCACTTCGCGCGACATGTTTCGTAGAGCTTAGGTCCCATCTTCAAGCACTTGCACCGTGACTAAAGTGACGTTATATTTTATAGATTTTGTTTGTATTTACAGAGAGCGACTACAACAGAATGCCACCACTATACGCATTGGATCCATACGAAAGATGCCTTTTGGAGCCAGGCGGGACGTACTGCGTGGTCGACGCGGACCTTCACTCGGAGAAGTCAGATCTCATGCGGATGATTCGGGTAAGTGCTTACAATCCTAAATTACGCCCTAACGATTGGGATGCAGCAATACGATAGACACGTATGGCGAAATCTCTTAACCCTGTCGTGAGGCCCCAATAGGCATGATGATTTTTTTCGTGTATAGTATCAATTCTATTTGTTGTGAGGATCGAACGTCTATATAGGGCCAATTGCTTTTAAACAACATAAAGGAACAAGACGGTCCCTCATCGTCAACACACTGGGTCCTCTTTGAGCTCTTTGGCAACTTTACTCACCAGCAGGAACACAACACTATGAGTAGGGTCTAGTGCTATTTGGCTGTGGTTTTCTGTGAGGTAAAGCCTGACCAGAAATATTATCAAACCGCGTTTAGAAAGGGATTCGAGAGTACCGTTAGCACAATTGTACTTAATAAATGATTAAATATAATCATAAGCCAATCTTTGATATCTTCATAAGTGCAGACCCTTATAGATAATAGAATTAATAGCTGAGTATGATTTGCATATTTAAACTCTATTCTCGGTAAATACTGTCAAAGTTCAAAGTGTTTTTATTTGTGAGTATATGTCAATCGGATTACAGTGGTGGCAGACAATTAATGTATGTAGCACTATACCCTGCCTGATGGCGTACAAATATTTGTTAAATATTGTTCTTATATACTAACATGCAAAAATATATATACATAACTAATTGTTAATGTTTAAAGGTACGTCATATTAAATTATTAAAGTTGTACAGTAAAAACTCAGAAATAGTATAAAAACAATTTTCAATTAAAAATGTCAAGAGTTTATGTTTAAATTGACTTATAGGTAACATTCTAAGATCAATTGGCAATTGATTATAAATCTTACTAGCTAAGCCGAATACACTTTTGCGCATTAAGGCAGTATTTGCGGAAACAGGAAAGAGATTATGGGGGTATCTAGAATTTCTATGAAATACCTCGGAGATCGTCTTGAATAGGGATGGGTTTGTTTTAATGTACATGGCAATTTCGAAAATATAGAGGCACGGAACTGTCAAAATATTTAAATCTTTAAAATGAGACACACAGCTGTCAGTCATTACCAGTCCTCGAACAGCCCTCACGCATCTTTTCTGTGCTACAAAAACGGCTTCCCTGTGTTTTGAATTACCCCAAAAGAGGATCCCATAGCGTAAGGTCGAGCCAACGAAACCATGATATGCCATCATCACCGTCTCCGTACTAGCTTGCTTAGAAAGTTTGTACAAAGCGAAGGCATATTGATGGAGCTTTTTACATATTAGCTCAGTATGAGCAGACCATTTTAATTTGTTGTCAATTTGCACTCCCAAGAATTTCGTATCACTAACTGATTCAATTACCGTTCCTTCAAAGTTACAATCGATGGGTCTCGGAACTTTTCTCTGATAAAAGTGCATTATTTTTGTTTTATTTAAGTTTATCGTTATGTTATTTTCCCTTAGCCACCCAATCATAGTATGCAAAGTATGATTAATTTCATATTCATAATCCATATCATTTTTACAACTAATTATCACTGTACTGTCATCAGCATAGAGTACCATCGGATAGTTAATGTGACGGGGCAGGTCATTGATATAAATTAAGAATAACAATGGACCTAACACGCTTCCCTGCGGTACTCCATACGTTAAA
This sequence comes from Pammene aurita, assembly GCA_947086415.1. Taxonomy (NCBI): domain Eukaryota; kingdom Metazoa; phylum Arthropoda; class Insecta; order Lepidoptera; family Tortricidae; genus Pammene; species Pammene aurita. The sequence continues at coordinate 31,855,137 of OX352302.1, read as the reverse complement.
TTTCGCTTACCGGACCTGTAACAAACTTGCATTTTTGACTTGAAACATATTTGTGACAGTTCAGTGTATTGTTTTCTGCCGCTTAAGTATGATTCCATGAGATTAAGCACATTGCCACGAATGACATAAACGCTAAGCTTCTTGAGAAGGATTGAAGGATTGAATGTCATTTGTTTAATAAAAAATATTAATATCATATCTGACAAATCTGTCACTAATCACATTATTTCGCGTTATAAAATTGCCGTAGCTGTTCAAAAATACGTTTGTATACAATATGAATCGCGGTAAAGTATTAAACGGTCGATGCCGAGAAATTATCTGCAAAGTACTAACATATTTTAATAAAGAAAACGATAAGACGAAGGTTCTTTTGAAAATGTTGATGGCCATCTTAAGCGTAAATGCAATCGTCTCTGAGGTAAGTATTCCAAGAGATACATTGCAGGAAATAATTGGATTACTGAACAATAATACCAAAGTTTTGAATCGTGTGGTGGCTGCGACGGGCGTTGGAAAAAACACAGTAACATTAATAAAAAAAGAAGGCAATGTCGCCAGAGCAAATTCTAGTAAATTGTGCACACCTAAAAAAGGAAAACGAGGGCCAAAATTTATTTTAGACAATTTCGACAAATGTGCCTTGCGAAATATCATAACAAATATGTATCGACAAAAAATTGTTCCGACTGTCCAAAAAATTTTAACTCAAGCTTATAAAATTTCTTGGTCAAAGAACTTGGTCACATTATTAAATATAATGAAAAACCCATTTAGGATTCCGCTTTAAGAGGTGCACACAGAAACGGTTAGAATTGGTCGAACAACCTCAGATTAAAGCTTGGAGAGCCAGGTATCTAAGAAGAATCCACGAAAATGATGCCTTGGGTTCTAATAAAAAACTTGTGGTTTATTTAGATGAGACCTGGATACATTGTCACTACACCGTGAACAAATGTTGGCAATCAATGTCCGAACCGAAGGGCATTCGAAAATATGACAGTGCTGGAAATCGGTGGATTATAATCCACGCAGGTTCTGAATACGGTTTTGTGAACGGAGCATTAGTTATTTGGAAGGCTAATTCAAAGAAAGGGGATTATCATGGTCAAGTAAATACCGAAAAATTTATTAAATGGATTACTAATAACTTATTACCGAATATACCACCCAATTCGATTATTGTAATGGACAATGCCTCCTATCACAGCACACAGGTAAATAAATCCCCTACTTCTCGAGATCGGAAAGACGTAATGAAGGAATGGCTCAAAGCACATAATATCGAATTTTCTATGAAGGAAACGGTTTCCATTTTATACGAAATTATAAACAAAAATCGCCCGCCTAAAGAACATTTAATAGATAACCTATTAAAAGCACACGGCCATGAGGTACTTCGCTTGCCACCTTATCACTGGGACCTGAATTCAATCGAGTATATATGGCATTTAGTTAAGCAGAGAGTATCTCAAAAAAATGTACTACAGCGTGAAAATGAGATTGAGGCTATAACACTAGAGTCATTAGCCTCAATCACCGAAAAAGATTGGAAAAAAGAGGTGAATCACGTGAAACATATTAAAAATGACTACTGGCTAAGAGAAAACTTGGCAATTCCTCAAAATGAAGTAATTGTTAACACTGGTAGGTTAACCTATTAGTATAATGTCAAATATACATATAGAATCTACTCGTATCAAACACTAACTTATCCATTTTTTTTTTCATACAGGTGATGATACAGACAGCTCTGATGACGATAGCGTTATGACTGAATAATTTTTATGGTTCTAAAAGTAATTATTTACAACATTTGTATTTTATTTAAGTAATACACCGTGTTTTTTTATTTCCGATAAATTCGACACGTCGCTTAGTACATTAACAGCAATCACCTCGTATATGGGTTTCTTTTTCATTCGAAATGAGACTTTTTTTACTTTTTCATACAAACTAAATCAGAATCGTGTTGATCACAAGTGTGAGAGGTCCTTTAACGTTACACAAAATGTTAAATTTCAATTGTGACAGCTTTAACTTTACATCAATGACAACACTTGCCAATTGTACATAAATTATTAAATCATATTTAAAATACTTTAAAAACGGTACAGGTTTAAGAAAGTAACTCTATTTGATTTGAAGAATTATCTTTTAATGCTATCGGAAATCAATAAAAACACGCTGTATAATTTGATATTTTTTCCATGCTTTAGAACTTCATTGTACCAAAATAACAATTTAATTTATCTGCATACTCTACCACTGACAATGTCATATCATGCATTAGTTCAAAAATGACATATGAGCTCAATCCCTTTCTAAACGCGGTTTGATAATATATGTTGTTGTGGAATTTCATTGGAACTAATTTCTTGCACTGGCAATCATTTTACTGCCAGAATGATATGCATGTGTGAGTGCATGTGATTTTATTTATTTTATTATTCAAATAAGTTACACAGCATTACAAAACCAAGGCACTGTGAACTACAAAAATATACAGAAAAATATTTAAAACTAGTTTATTTAGGCGACGTAACTGCGTGGCTCCGTTGCGCCGTCTGATGTGATGTAGGATTCGGTAGAGTGCCCCGGAACCGCCGAAACACGACACCCTTCGGCCGGCCCTTCGGCTTCGGTCTCGCGATTGTGTCCTGTAACGGCCGCGGCACGCGCACCACAAACGAGCTGAAGTGCACGTAATGGCGGGATTGCAGCCGGTGCACCCTCAACGAGAAGCCAGTCTTCCGGCGGACGTACTCCACCACATCGTCGGCCACGGCGGAGTAATGCAAGCGCGACACGTAGAGCGCCTTACTCGGTGTCGCAATCCGAAGTCCAGAATTAGCCGGCTCGGCAGTGCCACACAGAGTCTTGCGGGGCGCCCTGCGCGCCTTGCTTTTCCTTTCCACCAGTGTGAATCCCTCCTTATCCACATTGGTGCGGGAGGAGTTTTCCTTACTATTTTTATTATTTTTTTATTGTTTTTGGTGATAAGCTGTCAGTGTCATTGTCGCGGTTTATTTGAATTATAGTAAAGTGTTGAATATGAAATAATAAAATACAAAAATATCCCAAAATTATTCATAGTCAAGAGCGAAACATTGTAAATAGTGTATGTATTAAACAGCTGTAAATAGTACGCTCGGGAAATGGAACTATTTCGCTGTGAAACATTTTCAAATTAACACCAGAGCTGACAGGTAAATAAACAAATCAAGATGTCACTATACCATAGAGAAATAATACGCTCTATGGCTATACTGAACTGTTGCCATATAAATGATAATAATAGCGCCCTCTTGACAATAATCATATATTTCTGGTCAGGCTTTACTTCCCCAGTCGGGCTCTGCTCCAGATTTGAGCGAGATGATATTCGCTGAACATGCCCTACCACACTTAGCGAGATGCCATTCGCTGTGCCCAACCTCTCCTTTTGGCGTAGTTTAAGGACATACCTAAGTCCGGACGTAGTTTAAGGACATACATTATTAATTCAACATGTGTCATCATCCCTATTGAGTTTAGTGTAAGTATAGGTAATGCCCATGCTAGTAGGAACAATACGGTTGCGTTCCCACCAGAGATGACAGAGAATGCGTTGCGAGGATGTGTTTGATAAGTGCCCATCCTACAGCTGCGTTGTGCGAGGGTAGATAAATGAAGTGACTCTATTGGTTCTTAACAAACACATTCCTCGCAACGCACCCTCGCTCATCTGTGGGGGAAACGCAGCCTGTCTTATGGAGCCATGTGGGACATATTGCGTGGTGAACGTGGACGTACACTCGGTGAAAACAAATTTCATGCGGATGATACGGGATAGTGTTTAGTACCTAGATACAATAGTGTTTGGATGCATAGTTTTTGTTTGAAGCGGGAAATACTGTGTGGAAAATGTAGATCACCACTCTAAAGGTAATCAGTCTTCATGGGAATATTAGTTTATTTTTAAAATTTATTTATATATTCAAGTAATAACTTAGATTTCGTACATGTCGTGTTCGCTCTGTTTTACACTTTAATAATTTAATCTTATAAATTACTTAAAAATAAATGCTAACTAACATGCTCATAAATCAAGATAATTCGAGACACTCTTTTAGTCGGGTTTTTATCATGGATTTACTTAATTTTAAAGTTCAAGTACAATAAGTTTGGATCCATAAAGTATTTAGGAGCCAGGCGGGATCTTCGATTTACGGTCATGCGAATTAACGCTAGAACCAGGATACATTTTCGAAGTCAGTTTAAACTTTGGTTTCATGATAACAAAGACGCACTCGGTTACTAGTTTCAATATTTTTAATTCAACACGACCTAGGCTAACGATATACAATGTCCTTCGTGGCTTATACCGCATGGTTGGCGTAAAACGTAGACGAAGATGGAAAAACTATGCTTCCTAGAATTACGGTAATTACTAGCCATGGGTAATTACGTCTAACCGGGCAAGACAGCAACGGTAAAACAAAGTAAAAATATATATACTTATTTCAACAACAAGATAGTGTATATTATAGATCAACTTAATAAAGGTAGTAACAGCGGTTTCTGTTAGAGTAAAGAGGTCCGGACAATTGATGACAGACTGGCTGGTTTGAAAGTTGAGGGATGTTTTGAATGAATGACTTTCGTGATGTTCTCTGTCGTGAAAATTTAATGTCAGCGGAGGTTGAAATATTTTGTAGTGTTTTATTGTTATTGTATTTTTATTGTGTTACATATAATTAAAGTATTTCTATCTATACACCGTGTACGTTTATGTGATTATAGCTGTAGCGGAATATAAAAGTTATCACAGGTTATCTGTATAGATTATTATGGGAGGCTCCTCCTTACCCATAATTTCTATAAGGAACCTTTTTAGAAATATGGCTTCTTTGGCAGCTTCGGACAGGCTCATATATTCAGCCTCAGCTGTCGATAAAGCTATACTCCGTTGTTTGGAACTTTGTCATGAGATTCAAAGGAACCAGGTGAGTTTTGGATGATGATGGGATGTCTGAGGGAATCAATTGAGGAGGAGTGTTAGAGTAAAGAGGTCCGGACAATTGATGACAGACTGGCTGGTTTGAAAGTTGAGGGATGTTTTGAATGAATGACTTTCGTGATGTTCTCTGTCGTGAAAATTTAATGTCAGCGGAGGTTGAAATAATTTGTAGTGTTTTATTGTTATTGTATTTTTATTGTGTTACATATAATTAAAGTATTTCTATCTATACACCGTGTACGTTTATGTGATTATAGCTGTAGCGGAATATAAAAGTTATCACAGTTTCATCGCTATTGTTTAGCGGAGAAACCGCTTTAGAAACGGCGGTGGTAACACATTTTGGTCCGACATTTTGGTTTTGTTTGATTACAGATTTTATTATCTATAGAGTATTAGTAAAAACTTTATTGGTAGGATATACAAGAATATAAATTTGACTTAAAAATAAAACATACCTATTTAAAATAATACTAAACTAAAACTACATAAAACCTAAAAAAATATCAAAAAAATTCTCCTTCGAAATCTTGAAGTCGGTTGATAAAGGAAAATTGACATAATATTTACGAGTACACTACGGAACTCTAGATATAACATAATTACTTCCTTCCTGATAAGTGCTGCATTTTTCCTTAATAACCGAGATAAAATAAAACCTTGGAAAAAGCGCGTAAAATGAGGTGAACGAAATAAGCGCTGGCTAAGAATTTAATGTTATAATGATGTGACTTGATTTTGATATTGAACGCGATTTGACTGAAACCAGTATCTACAGTTATGAGCTTTGGTAAATTTTGAAAAGACATTTCAAAAAGGATACTAAGACCTCTAAAAGACAAACTTTAAACATAAACAATGTCCTTAATTTTGTAAATATGCTGTTTAGGATAATTACACAAAATGATCGATATCTGGTTGCGCTGGTTTGCGTCCACATGAAGAGTAGATATGTTAGGTGACATTTACGGTGTGTAAAAAGGAGAAGGATATATTTCGTCTGATCTGTCATCAACTGCAACAGATAATCTGGTTGAGGCAATTGACATATGCCTTAAAAATGAATTTAAATTTAATTGGGAACGTTGCAAGAGTTCTATCTCACTTGCGCTTAAGATGAGAGAGTGAAATGCACTAGAAACAAATTCAATGTGAATTGAAATGTTCGTCATGAAATACGGTGTCTCATCACAAAGGGTTGCCACATGTACGTATTTTGAATTTACCGCGCGTTTCTACTGACAGAAATGGTTTGCCAGACTATAATTCATATTTATGGAGTTTGTTTTATAATTTGATTGCCTTGCCCTTTTAGGCTGCGTTTCCACCAGAGATGAGCGAGGATGCGTTGCGAGGAATGTGTTTGTTAAGCACTAATAGAATTACTTCATTTATTGAACCTCGCACAGCGTAGCTCTAGGATTGGTTCTTAAAAAACACATTCCTCGCAACGCATCCTCGCTCATCTCTGGTGGAAACGCAACCTTATGATGCGGGTTTTTTTTTCACATGACGTTTGCTTTAAGAAATGCGATGTGTCGGAACGAAGCGACGCTACGAGTTTTTCATACTTTCGAATTAGCAGCGGATTTTTTGTATCGACCACTTCTTAAGGAAAATTTTATATTTGCCCTCTTTATACCTTCAAACTCAAGATGCATAATAAATGAAGTAAGTATAGGGGGGACATAGCTTAGTGGGTGAGGTTTTCAAAATTACCTAAACATGCTAATTCCCTTTACAATGAAGCTCACTGACTCTTACTCTATTAGGTAGGTACAATTGGAAATTATTAACACATATTAGCGTCATCAAGATTCAATCAAGGAACGAATAATGCTTACTTAACTAGTAGATATCATGTATCTAATTGTATTTGTAGGCGAGCGAGGATGACTGGCCGTAAATTATACTCAATACTATTTATGTATAACATTGCAATACTAAACTGATCATGCAGCAAGACGATGTTCCACAAAAACAGTTTCGTTAATTAGAGTCAGCGGCAGAAGTAGCTAAGCGGACCAGGTGTTCAAAATGATCTTAACACGACTTTATTGTTAAAAGCATTGTATTCACTGGATAGATGTTACCTTTAGATAAATAAGAGTAGAGACTGCACGATCCCACAGTCAAACCGTGAAAACTGTTTTGTGGGACCCTTTATTTGTGTAAGCTGTATCTTTTTCAAGTTTATAAATTAATAATAATAATTAAAAAAAATAAGTTTTGATTCATGAAGTATTTATGAGCCAGGCGGGATCTTCGATTTACGGTCATGCGAATTAACGCTAGAACCAGGATACATTTTCAAAGTCAGTTTAAACTTTGTTTTCAGGCAAACAAAGACGCCTGTTACTAATTTCAATATTTTTAATTCAACACGACCTAGGCTAACGATATAGGCTAAAGATAGTGTATATTATAAATCAACTTAATAAAGGTAGTAACAGCGGTTTTATAGCTATAGTTTAGCGGAGAAACCGCTATAGAAACGGCGGTGGTAACACATTTTGGTCCGATACGTTAGTTTTGTTATTATCTATAGAAACAAGAATATAAATTTGACTTAAAATAAAACTAAACTAATAACTAAAACTACATAAAACCTAAAAAAATATCAAAAAAATTGGGCCCCTTTGGCATGGTGCCGAATATGCTGGCAGCATTTCCCCGCTGTATCGCAATACTAATGCGTTAAGCGAGGAAGCTGCCAGGGGCCGTATTCTAACTTTAAAACACGTATAGACACGATCCAACTACAATACAACTCCAATGCATTAACAACGCAATACAGCTACGGCATAAACATCTGAATCAGAAATATCTGAATTTGCTTCAGAAATATTCCAACGCAACTCCAATACAACTTCAATATTGGTTGAATGTTTGTTGTGTGTTGGAGTTATGTTTGAGATAGATTGTATTTTTATTGTATTGTTAATGTATTTTTAAATTAGAATCCGGCACCAGCTCTTCGGTCACCAGTTGAGTCGACGAGCCTTTTAGAAATACAGGTATTATTATTCATATAGCTGCACTGCTGTGTACTTAAAAGGAAACACTTTGTATTAATGAGGTTTTTAAAAGTCAATAAGCCAAATAAATTATACACCTAACTATAAATATTTCACTTTACTTAAATATTTTAAATATAAAGGAAAATTGACATAATATTTACACTACGGAACTCTATATATAACATAATTGCTTCCTTCCTGATAAGTGCCGCATTTTTCCTTAATAACCGAGATAAAATAAAACCTTGAAAAAAGCGCGTTAAACGAGGTGAACGAAATTAGCGCAGGCTAAGAATTTAATGTTATATTGATTTGACTTGTTTTGATATTGAACGCCGTTTGACTGAAACAGTTGAAATACTTATTTATAAAATAATGTTATGACCTTTGGTCAATTTTGAAACCACATTTCAAAAAGGATACTAAGACCTCTAAAAGACAAACTTTAAACATAAACAATGTGTTTAATTTTGTAAATATGCTGTTTAGGATAATTATACAAAATGATCAATATCCTGCACTGATTTGCGTCCACATGAAGAGTAGATATGTTATCGAGTCGTAGGTAGAACGATTAAAATGTCAACAGAATGTGGAAGCTCTCCAAGCACGCATAAAAACCGTAACAAACGTCATATAACACACGCAAATACACTTGATTACGAGTATATTAAATAACTAGCCTTTTCCCGCGGCTTCGCCCGCGTACTATAAGTTATCAATAAGGATACGACACCCATGTTGATTTTCAGACTTTGTGACCACATTTGCCCCTTTTGGGGGTTGAATTTTCAAAAAACCTGAAACACTCATTTATCGTTAGGAATATTCCTGTGAAGTTTCAATTAAAACAGTCTAACAAATCTTGATTCGCCATACAAATTTTGGACCCCCATTTTACCCCCTTAGGGGGTGAATTTTAAAAAATCCTTTCTTAGTGCACCTCTAGACCTTATAAGGAACCTACATGCCAAATTTAGAATCTCTAGAACCAGCGGTTTGGGCTGTGCGTTGATATGTCAGTCAGTCAGTCAGTCAGTCAGTTTCTTCTTTTATATATTTATATAGATATAGATAGATAGAAGATTATCTATAATGTAAATTCTAGTTAATGATACACCTTAAACTTAAAAAATAAATAAATAATAACAAATTCATAATTATGGAATTTGTTTTACTATTTTATAGGCTTGCCCTTTTAGGCTGCGTTTCCACCAGAGACGAGCGAGGATATGTTACGAGGAATGTGTTTGTTAAGCACCAATAGAATCACTTCATTTGTTTATGCTCGCACAGCGCAGCTCTAGGGTTGGTTCTTAAAAAACACATTCCTCGCAACGCATCCTCGCTCATCTCTGGTGGAAACGCAAACTTACGATGCGGGTTTTTTTTTCACATGATGTTTGCTTTAAGAAATGCGATGTGTCGGAACGAAGCATCGACCACTTCTTAAGGAAAATTTTATATTTGCTCTCTTTATACCTTCAAACTCAAGATGCGTAATTAATGAAATAAGTATATGCGGGACATATCTTAGTGGGTGAGGTTTTCAAAATTACCTTAACACGCTAATTCCCTTTACAATGAAGCTCACTGACTCTTACTCTATTAGGTACAATTGGAAATTATTAACACATATTAGCGTCATGAAGATTCAATCAAGGAACTAATAATGCTTACTTAACAGTAGTAGATATCATGTATCTAATTGTATTTGTAGGCGAGCGAGGATGACTGACCGTGAAATATACTAAATACTATGTATAACATACATAACATTGCAATACTGATCTTGCAGACAGACGATGTTCCACTAAAACAGTTTCGTTAATTTATTTCAGCGGCAGAAGTAGCTAAGCGGGCCAGGTGTTAAAAATGATCTTAACACGACTTTATTGTTAAAAGCATTGTATTCACTGGATTTTCTTTATCATCTGCTTTCCCACTACTACTATCCCAGGGAAGAAATGTTTATCTATATCCAGTGACATGTAGCAATACGACAAATAAAATTGTTAAAAGTATGTTAAAGTTATTTTGAATACCTCACTACGTCTGTTGCAAACAAACGCACATCCTTTGAAAAAGCCTCAAATATGGGTATTTTTTATAGTTGTTAAGCTCTACTTCAAATATATGTGAAATTAAACAAAAATATTTTTCTTCGCAGGGTTACTCAGACTACACAATAAAACACTTCAATCACACTCAAATACACAGAGGGGTCTGCGTTACAAAGACTTGTAAAAATTTCATTCACAATCGAAGACTAAATGAAACAGCGGACTTAGAAGCGAGCCTTGAGGCATGCCTCAACCAATCCATATGGAGAGATTACAAATTACAAATCACAGTGAATAGAATACAGTATTGTAATCGCGAAAGTGATAAAGAAGAGCTGGACACGAGTGACTACGTAGTTGCAGCGATGTATCTACTGCTCATTGTCTGTAATGTAGTCGGAAGCCTGTACGATGTCTACCTATGTGAAATAGATGGCAAAGGTAAATCCTAGATTACAATGGTGTTGGACTTTACTTTTTTTAATTTTTCAGGAAAAGGGGGAATTAGGCTTTGTTGGCATTCATCAGGTTATAACAAGATTTTTGCTTCTCTCAAAACCAAGGGATAACTGATAAATCTATATATATATATATATATATATCTGGTTTAGTAAATTTCTAGAAACTGGAAATAGCTTACAGAGAATTACACAAATTACCAGCTTGGGCCCTTTGACTCGGTACAAAGGCGCGCTGTGCGGATTGTCGACGATCCCAAACTCACGAACGATATTGAACCTTTGAGTCTAAGGAGAGAGTTTGCCTCCTTATGTGTGTTCTATCGCTTATACAATGGGTTGTGCTCTGAAGAACTGTTTGATATGATGCTCACGGCAGCCTTTTATCACCGCACCGCTCGCCGCCGGCAGGGTGTTCATCCTCACACCCTGGAGCCTAAGGGGTCGCGCACAGTACGGTTTAAGAGGAATTTTCTCCTACGAACGCTGCGGCTGTGGAATGAACTCCCTGCCGAGGTTTTCCCAGCGGGCTACAGTATAAGGTTCTTCAAAATAGGAGTGTATAGGTTCTTAAAGGGAAGGCAACGCGCATGTGAATCCTCTGGGGTTGCAGGCGTCCATAGGCTACGGTAACTGCTTAACATCAGGCGGGCCGTATGCTTGTTTGCCACCGTCGTGGTTTAAAAAAAAAGAAAAGTACGCAAAATTTAAAGTTAAATAAAATGTAACAATAGTCACACCTCCTCTCCTCTTTTCACTTCTTCTCTCATCTACTCAAAGGTTAACTGGAAGAGATCCCTTAAAGGGATAAGTTCGCCTTTGTACTTACGTTTTCCTATTATTGTATTGTGTTTGACTGGTTTTTTGTACAATAAAGAGTTTTTACATTACATTACATTACAATAGTTCGAATCATAAACATCATTTTAAATACATTTAAAATGATGTTTATGATTCGAACTCACATATCATAATAACATATCTATAATAGATATGTAAACTTTTATACTTTTTCACAAAAATAATAACACTGATGTGCAGCAACAAGTCAAAAAAGTTTTTAAGAGTATTTTATCTATCTTATAACATGTTCCATGCTTCCATGATTATGACATCAGTATTGTTAAACGGCTTACCACAGTTTTGGTGCCTAAATAAAATATTAGAACGACAATCACGTTGCGGTACTTATGCTGTACTATCACGGTGGGCCGATATGAGGAGAAAGTTAAAGACGCCATGTCAAACTGTGACACGACACGTGGAGATCCATGCGAGATCACTACTTGTTAGACACATTTATATTAGGTATTGAGTGATTCAAAGTGGTCTCAATTTTCTGACTAGCTTTTTTTAGTCTAGCGACTGTCAACTTTCCGCTGTCGAATTGGACCCATGGTTTAAATAAACCCTTTATCGCCAACGAAAGCTATAGGTACATAACGCGTATAGATTATAGTGCGCCTTAAGCCCGTGGAGGTTTACGTTAAAAGTTTAACATAACTAAAATCGGAACTAAGACCAGAACTATATATTGTTTAGGTACCAATAGCTTTTGAGTTAGGTCTAGATAGCGTCATAAGTTGTAGGTTTATGGTTTCGTACATAATGTTTTTTTTAGTCTATATATATTAATAAAATAAATTCAGGCCGAGTATAGACAGAAGTTGTACCGTACACTACTCCGTCGGTAATAAAATAAATATACTACGCATTATTGTGTATCTTTAAGATCTAATGTATTACTGTTTTGAAAAAATAAGTCCCGCCGAGTATCTTGCCCCCTTGCAATACTTCTCGAGTTAGAGGTGTAGGGTTAGAACCGGTGGTAGTTTCTTTTTCTGTCTCTGACGTTCATACGAGTAAGTGCTTTGTAATGTGCCTAAATTGAAGTATAAATATCTTTTATCTTTTTTATGTTTGCTGGCAAACAAGGCAAAAACGACTGCACAGAATTTTATGACATTTTGTATAATAACAGTTTACACCCCAGATAAACATTTTGGGTAGTTATTTCCAAAACGCACGCGGGTGAAGCCGCGGGAACAGCTAGCATTTAATAATCCGATTCACAGAGGAACACCTACACGTTGGTCAATCGTAACAAGAAACAATTTGCATCACTAATTAATTTGACAGTTTATGCTTTTAATGCATAATGTTATAACTAGACCACCATTAGATGGAACCTCAAAAGATCTAAGTAGATAATCTAATCATATTCAAAATGGACTCTCCGAAATGATATTCAACAAGAAAATGAAAATGAAAAATGATTTATTTGGGAATCTTGAGTACAGGTTTTTACATGGATTTGCATTTAAAATCTTCAGGAGTTGGTATAATTTTTGCAAGATAAGCCTAGGATTAGTGTCCTGAGCCCTAAACTAGGTAAACCTGTCTTAAAGGGAAGAGCAAAAGTAAAAAGTCATTTATTCGATTATTTTGACAAAACACGGGACTTAACCGCGTACACTTACTTTTATTATTTTCGTAACGTTTCGAGCGTGTCGTAACGCTTGTGGTCGCAGGCAGACTAGACTAGACTTCTGCCTGCGGCCACGAGCGTTACGACACGCTCAAAACGTCAGGAAAATAATAAAAGTAAGTGTACGCGATTAAGTCCCGTGTTTTGTCAAAAGAACGAGTGAAAATCGTGAGTTTAACAAACAATGAAGTATTTTACAATCACTTTTGGATCGACAAAGTATACAAAAATACAAGCATCTAAAAATAACAGAATTAAAATAAGTACATTTATAATTCGGAATTATCATATCACACAATAATAGTAGTTTATGCAACAGTTGTATAAGAGGGGTCAAAAAAGGTGAGTGGCGTGGGTAACAATTTGAGCCGTAGGCGAAAATTGTTAAGAAAAACGCCACGAACATTTTTTTACCTACTTATACGACGTTGCATACAATGCTTTTTCTACGAATACACTTACTTTTACATAAAATGCGAAATTGAAAACTTCATGGATATCGCAGTTATTTTGTCAACATAATCAACAATCATTTAAGTTTTACCTTTTAAAACACTATTTTTCAATAATAGTAACATCACTAACACAAATACACACCGTCGTTATTTGATCAATTATTAAAGAGCTACAGAGATTAGTAAAAATACCTAAATTACTTTCAAAGTTTGCAATTCGCCCCAACAAACGAACGGGAAACGTAAAAAACTACGAAGTTCTTTAATGTTTTTCTTTTTTAAAGTTTTTTAGTTTTTTAACCGACTTCAAGATTTGAAAAGAGGAGGTTCTCAATTCGGCGTGTACGTTTTTTAACCGACTTCAAGATTTGAAAAGAGGAGGTTCTCAATTCGGCGTGTATGTTTTTTTTTTTTTTTTTTATTTTTTTATTTTTTTTTATGTTTGTTACTCCATAACTCCGTCATGTCTGAACCGATTTTGAAAATTCTTTTTTTGATTGTAAGTATATATATACAGATTGGTCCCGTTTTTGTCAAAACGCAGTTCTGATGATGGGATCCATGAGGAATCGAGGGAACTCCTCAAATCTTAAAGGCATACATATAGTGATTTTTATATTTTTATCAACAAAACCATCATTTTCATTCAAAACAGTGACATTGGATGAAGTAGAACTGCTGATGATGATCAGAACGGAACTCTTCAACGACGCATAGTTCACGTTTGGCGATTCGTCCTCTTCGCTGTGTTTGTTTAGCAAGTTTAATTGTCAGAACAAATGTTCGTCCAGCTCAAGTTCTGATGATGGGATCCATGAAGAATCGAGGGAACTCCTCAAATCTTAAGGGCTTACACATAGTGACTTTTGTATTTTTATCAACAAATCAAGCATTTTCATTCAAAAGAGTGACATTTGATGAAGTGGAACTGCTGATGATGAACAGAACGGAACTCTTCAACGACGCATAGTTCATGTTTGGCGATTCTTCCTCTTCGCTATGTTTGTTAAGCAAGTTAGATTGTCAGGACCAATTTTCGTCAAGCTCAAGTTCTGATGATGAGTTCCACGAGGAATCGAGGGAATTCCTCAAATCTTAAAGGCATACATAAAGTGACTTTTGTATTTTTATCAACAAATCAAGCATTTTCATTCAAAAGAGTGACATTTGATGAAGTGGAACTGTTGATGATAATCAGAACGGAACTCTTCAACGACGCATAGTTCACGTTTGGCGATTGGTCCTCTCCGCTGCGTTTTTTAAGCAAGTTATTTCATTGTATGGAATCTAAGTGCACCATGGATCTATCTACAATAATCCTTCACCGGCTACCCCCATTGAAGTCGGTTTTTTTTTCTTAAAAATTATTTTTATTTATTTTTTTATTTTTTGTTTTTTATTTTTTATGTTTGTTACTCCATAACTCCGTCATGTCTGAACCGATTTTGAAAATTCTTTTTTTGATTGTAAGTATATATATACAGATTGGTCCCGTTTTTGTCAAAACGCAGTTCTGATGATGGGATCCATGAGGAATCGAGGAAACTCCTCAAATCTTAAAGGCATACATATAGTGATTTTTATATTTTTATCAACAAAACCATCATTTTCATTCAAAACAGTGACATTTGATGAAGTAGAACTGCTGATGATGATCAGAACGGAACTCTTCAACGACGCATAGTTCACGTTTGGCGATTCGTCCTCTTCGCTGTGTTTGTTTAGCAAGTTTAATTGTCAGAACAAATGTTCGTCAAGCTCAAGTTCTGATGATGGGATCCATGAAGAATCGAGGGAACTCCTCAAATCTTAAGGGCTTACACATAGTGATTTTTGTATTTTTATCAACAAATCAAGCATTTTCATTCAAAAGAGTGACATTTGATGAAGTGGAACTGCTGATGATGAACAGAACGGAACTCTTCAACGACGCATAGTTCATGTTTGGCGATTCTTCCTCTTCGCTATGTTTGTTTTTCATAGTCATAGTCATAGTCATTTATTGCAATCATGTTTACACAAATATACAAGATAACATAGCATAAAACATGAACCCATGTGGGTGTCGCAAATACAGAAGCATATTTATTTAGTTATAATTCGGATACAGATACAATGTCAAGTTATATTTAGATAAAAAACGAAGTCAAAAATAAAAGGTAGAATATCAATCAAATGTCTAAGTCTAGAGTACAATGTCAGATTAATAAATAGAATCATAGTTTTTAAATATGTCATCAATGTTGTAGTAACATCTTTTTAACAGAAATACTTTAAGATTTTTTTTAAAGATATGGTGCTTACGTAATGTTTTCAACTCATTTGGTAGCCTATTGTATAAAGATGCTGCCTGGCAACGCACAGAGTGTTTAGTCACTTGGAATTTTGGAAGAAAACTGTTACAAACGTTTTTCTTTCTTGTCGCTAACCGAATTTTACTCTGCTCTTCAGTTTCACGCAGATTCTTGAAAAATGATGTGAGTAGTACATGCACATACAAACTAGGTAGCGTCAGAATCTGAAGTTTGCCAAAATTTTTACTACAAGAGGTCATTTGAGGCATACGTGTCATTATTTGATAGCTCGTTTTTGCAGAATAAAAGCTCTATTTATATTGTACTTGAAGCCATTACCCCAGAACTTGATGCTGTACCTCAATTTGGATTCGACTAAAGCGTGATAGGCCATTTTCAGATGTTTTATATCCACTTCATCCCTCAAGCATCGAATGGCGTAACAGGCTGAGCATATGCTGTTTTCAATCTCCTGTAACTCATTTTTCCACTTAAGTTGAGAGTCAATATAAATTCCCAATAGTTTTATTGCTTCGACTTGTTCTATTTCGCTACTATTTAGCCTCACAGATAACACCTCTTTAGACTTGGTATTTGTTTTAAAGAGCATAACCTTAGTTTTAGCCATATTCAGCTTCAAGTTATTTACGCCAAACCACATATCAAATGTACTCAGTGCTTCATTGATTTTAGCATTGAGTTCCGTCATACTATTTGCTGATATTGTGGCATTAGTGTCATCAGCAAATGATACTACTTTCAGGTCTGGGACATTTCTCGCCATGTAGCTAACCATATCATTGGTAAATAATATAAAGAGTAATGGGCCCAGTACGGAACCTTGAGGCACGCCTCTCGTTACATCAGTCGATTTTGATCTTACAGTTTTCTCTATTTCATTTTGAATACTACTAATTTCGACAAATTGTTTTCGATTTCTTAAGTAGCTATTTAGCAAGCTTAAAGATCTCCCGCGAATTCCATAGTGGCTTAGTTTTTGAATGAGTATGTTATGGTCAACCAAATCAAAAGCGGAACTTAAATCCAGATATAAACCTGCTACCCGTTTTTTATCGTTGAGTTCCAAAATTACATCATCAATACATTTTTCCACCGCATCAGTTGTGCCGATTTCTTTTTGAAAACCAAATTGTCGCGAATTTAAAACCTTACACCTGATCAAGTGTTCCGTTAGACGAGTTTTAATTAATTTTTCGAATATCTTCGAAAGAACTGGTAGCAGAGAGATTGGTCTATAGTTCATGGGATCGTATTTCGGACCTTTTTTATGTATTGGGAGCATTCGAGCAACTTTTAGCTGTTCAGGGAAGGTACCTATGTCAAAACATTTATTATAAAACTGCGCCAAGGGTTCGGCAAAAACATCCAAGCAGCCTTTAATCAGAGTTATCGGTATCTCATCATAGCCGCAAGATTTTTTATTTTGCATACCTCGAACTAGTTTCTTAATTTCACATGATGAAACTGGGTTTAGAACCATAACTTCGTTTACCCGCGCAACGTTTTGTTCTAAAAAGTAGATGGCTTTCGATGAGTCGCATGGTGCTATCATGTTAAGCAAGTTAGATTGTCAGGACCAATTTTCGTCAAGCTCAAGTTCTGATGATGAGTTCCACGAGGAATCGAGGGAATTCCTCAAATCTTAAAGGCATACATAAAGTGACTTTTGTATTTTTATCAACAAATCAAGCATTTTCATTCAAAAGAGTGACATTTGATGAAGTGGAACTGCTGATGATAATCAGAACGGAACTCTTCAACGACGCATAGTTCACGTTTGGCGATTTGTCCTCTCCGCTGCGTTTTTTAAGCAAGTTATTTCATTGTATGGAATCTAAGTGCACCATCTACAATAATCCTTCACCGGCTACCTCCATTGAAGTCGGTTTTTTTTTCTTAAAAATTATTTTTTCTAAAAACGCTGCGTTTATTTAGGTTTCTTAGGTTGGCAGTAATTTATTTTATATTAATAGTCGTGTTTGCACGCAATTCCGCGATACTATTTTGGCGCTTTTATAGAAAAGTTATTTTGGAGAATAGACTAGATAGACTTTTCATCGAGTGTATTATCTATGTTCTTATAAAGGTGTTGAAGAATGTATAAATGACAGATAAAAGTACAGGAGTAGGAAAAATTAAATAAAATTAAATCTTATGTCACCTTATTTGATTTGATGTTCATGCATTTTTATCATTAATGTACTCTTCCACGAATATTTATTTTGGGTACAAGGTTTTTTTTTTAAATAATCGTAGGATATAAAATGTTATTGGATGTATTTGATTTTATTTTAATTTGATAAGAGGCTTTCACTTGTCCGTATGTTACATGTAAACATGTCATACATGTCGGATTGAAGTAAAGCAATTTCATTTTAATACTAAAATATTTTTGAAATAAACTTGATAACTGACAAGTCAAAGCCTCTTATCAAATTAAAATCAAATCAAATATGTTCAGTAACATTTTATATCCCACGTCACTAATGGGTTAGTCCGCCTAGTTATACTACTAGTTATACGATATCACAAAATGAACAAAAAAAATCCGAATAGTTATACTGAGCAGTATAACTAAACGGATTCGATTATTTGATCGTCCAATTAGTTATATTCTTAAATACACAAGCGTCTAATAAAATGTATCGATATTTTACGTTTTTATTACACATTTTTTTAACCCCCGACGCAAAAAGAAAGGGGTCTTATAAGTTTAACGTGTCTGTCTGTGGTATCGTAGCTCCCAAACGGATGAACCGATTTTCGTTTAGTTTTTTTTTGCGTCATAGATAATTTTACCCCTTGTGTTCTTAGCCATGTTTCATGAAAATCTGTTCAGCCTTTTGAAGATCATCAGCTCTTTTCTAGTTGATGAGGGGATCTGACTAACTTCCTTATGTCCGATCGATTCGAAATTTGGTACCGTGTTACTTCAATGATATTGAAAGTTAAAAATGTGGTAAGGTCAACTCTGTCTCTCAAAATGTAGGTAATACCTACTTTAAAAAGGACAAAATAAAAGTAAAATTAAAAATTTTAAAAACTCCCCCGACACAAAAAATCTTGTAGCTGTTGTTGGAAAAATACTACACCTGTTTTTCTCACTTAGCGGTCCCCCGACGCGATGACGCTTGGAAAATAAAAATACTTGAACTTACATAATTACAGATTTTCATGAAACATGGCTAAGAACACTCGGGGTAAAATTACCTATGAGTCATAGACAATAGACTATGTGTAAAAAAATAAACGAAAATCGGTTCATCCGTTTGGGAGCTACGGTACTACAGACAGACACGTTAAACTTATAACACCCCTCTCTTTTTGCGTCGGGGGTTAAAAAAATGTGTAAAAACGTAAAATATCGATACATTTTATTAGACGCTTGTGTATTTAAGAATATAACTAATTGGACGAACTCGATCCAAAATAATCGAATCCGTTTAGTTATACTGCTCAGTATAACTATTCGGATTTTTTTTGTTCATTTTGTTATATCGTATAACTAGTAGTATAACTAGGCGGACTAACCCACTAAAATTACTAAAATTAGTGACGTTGTTTATTTACGTCAAAATAACAAGTAATTTTGATAACAAAAGGAAGTCATAGTTATAACAAACCCATAACAACAAGATTTTATAAATTGAATACCACGCTGCTATAGAATTAGCAAAGTTTCATTTAATATAAAATTGTAGTTAACTACGAAGTATCTACATTAAAAAATAATTTTATTACTGAGGTCAAAGTTGTAAATCTTAAATATTAATTTACGGTATTCATGACGACTTATTTGATTACCTATGAGCCTTGATTGCTTGATAGGTCTGTCATGTAATAAATAATCTTTTAATAATGCATTTATAATAGCAAACAATATAAATGTGTTACTCAGAGATTGCCTTCAAGGGTCAATTATGATTGGTTTTATAATTGTCTTTATGAAAACAATGCACTTAAGTAGGTGATTTAATTCAGTTTTTGCAATAAAAAATAAAAACCCTATCAAAATCTACTGCTGCCTCTAGAAGTCCATGGAAGTGATTAGGAGAAAACGTGTGAAAATAGAAAACTACAATAAAATTGTCTTCGGTTGCCGCGATAGTTATTCATGAAATAAAACAATTAAAAACGGATAATTTAAGCTCAATACACGCGATAAAATCCGTTTTTAATTGTTTTATTTTACAATAAAATTGTTTATACAATAGTGTTTCGGTGGTAAATAAGCATATGGCCCACGTGACGGTAAGGGGATGAGAACAGCTAAATTCCGTCCCTATCATTTTATGCGCATGTAAAAGAGAAACACTGAACTACGATTAAGTATGGGAGTGCATTGCAAATTCTGCAAAATGATGAATAAAAAAAAACTACGCATTAATCGAAAAATATAGAGTAAAGAAGTTTTTAGTATTAGTGTGGTGGAATTTTGTTCTTAATTCCAGATGTATAAATCAAGAAACTAAATACATAAAACTGTTTGAAGCTAATTTTAAGACGTAGCTTCGGAATTATTTTCTATAGAGCCGATTTCGTGCAATCGTGTATCGAACTTAACAAAATTCTTAAAGATATAATGAATATTAACATACATTTTTTTTGCTTTCCCAAAACAAATGCTTATTGCTAAAAAACTGCTTAAGTAAAGTCAATTTCAAGGTCATCGGCTGTTGTCAGCTTCGTAAGCAGTAACCGTAGTTCACAGCCGCAGGTGTCACTTGTTACACGTTGCCAACTCTTTGAGAACTTATATTTAACTACTCTCTTTTACTCTCTAAATTGATTATTATATCTCACAGATAAGATGATAAAATATATTTATCCTTCAATTTAGGCACATTACAATGCACTTATGAACGTCAGAGAAAAAAAAAACTACCACCGGTTCTAAGGCTACACCTCTGACCCGAGATGTATTATGACCAGCAAGAAACTCGGCGGAACTTATTTTTTCGAAACAGTAATACATTAGATCTTAAAGATACACAATAATGCGTAGTTATTCAAGAAGACATAGCTTGAGAGACAGACAATGTACCTATTAAATAGTAAAATCCAAATCACAGCTACACAAAACGTTTTATATGCTTTCCTACCTGAACTGTGTCCTCTAAATGTTAGATGATTTTGTAGTAGTTTCTGGTTTTGGCCATGCATCTTTGTCCGATGTGTCGATGTTTTGTCTAAATGTATTTAATCTGGTGTTTCCAGGCAACCCATTCCTGCTGGCGTTCTCGGTGCGGAGAAACTGGCGAAAACTGACAGCACAAGGAGGAGTGGGGCCAGATCCGAGGATCAACCGCCTGAAACTCTTCAATGGCTTGAGGTAAAGAGTAGGACCCTGCGAAAACGAAGTTTGGTTTTGCTAGTCCTATACAGGCTCATCAGAGAAAGTAAGGGTCGCCGTTGTCCAGTAAGAAATAGTGGACTACAAGTATAGGACCCATGATATGCCGAAGACTTATTCTCCTCATATCGAACATCAGAATTCTCATTCAAAATCAAGACATTAAGCACCAAACAACGTTCCAGTCAATCAAGTATATCATTTGTTTTAATTATTTAGAAATAGCATACAGCTAAGCATAAACGTAAAAAAATCGTTGAACTTGATGTAATTCCAGCATAATTATTAATATTGGTACCTAATAAAATAAGAAAGTTAAAATGGTCAGTTAAATATAGACGGAGAGCTGGCCACGTCAGATATGACACAATAATGAGAGCAACGAAACCCCTTTAGTTAGTTTGCTATACTATGCTTATTTCTAGATCCGGACATCTGGCAGCTGTAAAGTGGTGGAGGTCAAAGAATGCAAATAACTTAAAAAAAAAAAATCCTAGATCAGAATAATAGAATAGTTCTGGGGTTGATGTAATATTATAGGAAATTAAGTAATTAATTAGATTATATAATGTCCAGAAGTTTCTGTTAGAGGAAAGTAGTGCCAAATTATGTATATTGCAATTTTTAGTTAGTCGCCTAACGTTTTTGATCTAGACAATGGTTTTTAATCTAATATTAAAATATAGGACCTGTCCTCTATTAATAACACAACGTTGGCAGTTTTTACCTATTATGGTATTACTTTTTTCCAACTCAAAAACTTTATTGGTCAGTCACTCTGACCTCCACCCATTAAAAGCTGCTAGATGCCCGGATCTAGCAATAAGGATGGTAAAGCAGTCTAACTAGACATGTTTCATTGCTCTCATATCTGATTCATCTCTTATTGTATCATATCTGACGTGGCCAGCTCTTAGACCAATACGCTCTAGGTTACAGTCGTACAAACTGTTAGCGATATTTCGGTACTTAGGTACCTATCTAATTGTTAATTTGGATTTTTTCAGAACCATGACGATGGTCTGCGTGTTTTTCTCACACAGCGTGTTAATCATGTCATATACCTACGTCGAGAATCCACTCTACATTGAAAAGGTAAAATACTGATATGAACTGAAAGGAATCGCAAAACCAAAGTGAAGATAGATCGGGCGCGCTATCCGCCGTAGTGAGGAAAATATCTTCTTCCTCCTAGCGTTTTTCCTGGCATGGGGTCCGCTTGATAACCTACTCCCATGATTTGGCGTAGGCACTAGTTGGCGTAGGCATTAGTGGTGAAGAAAATATCGCGTGCACTATTCTAAATCTCTCAAGGGAGGCACTCTTGAGAATTAGCTAAATGATTTTAGAATAAATGAGGCTCAAATGATCTTCTGGGGATCGAGAGACGTGGAACGGGTTTGTGAAGGCTTCATTACCACTGGGGCATTTTTAAGATAAACGTGTTCAAAATTCTCCCAATGAAGGCGAATGTAGATAATGGCGGCGTTCTGTTGAGAAGGAGTTGAATGCCTTTTGAAATAGATGAGTAGGAGTAACTTGAGGAGCTCTGCTGGGTATCAAAAAATGTGTCAAAAGCGCGCGAGGGGCCTCTGTACCACTACTGGTGTACTATAGGATCAACATGCAACAATGCAAAAAAATGCAAGCATTATACTGCCCTCAAATAAGTTTTTTATGCATGGTCTGTCAGATTCGGAATATGGATAAAGAAATATTTATACAACAAGCCTGGCAACTCGTAGATAAATTTTTCAATGGATCCAGTTCAATATGAACGCAAAACATTGCACATATAATTAACATAGACGCATGTTATTTTACAAGTGAGATGAGAACTGAAAACACATTCTCATTATTCTTCACACGTTTATTAAGCAAAGGAGTTTTGGCCCTGCTGTAGCCCCACAGAAGTGCATTGCATATCTTTTAATTACAAGCTTTTATTTTTAGTTTCACCTGGTCCGTTGTTTGTAATCAAATCTTGTAAGTTAAATTTGAGCCACTTCCCGATTACCGATTGAGTTTAGTAAAATTTTCACACATATATATCACGTGATAATGAAATATTTTGATGACATGGAGCTGATCTGACGATGGAGCTGGAAGGTGGCAATAGGAACTCTGTTATGAAATGACGCAACCCCATCGAATTTGAGCTTGTTTGATTCGTCCTGACGAGTACTTGGTCTTTAGATATAGTTTAACTCTACTATCCTGGCCCAAGCTGGAAAAACGTACATTCGGCGTTAAAAGCTTGTATTAAGAAATGAAATTTTTGACAAAAACTTATTTATTTTAATAAAAATGTTGTGTTATTCCACAGTCATACGAAGATCCGTTCAAACAAATCCTGTTCAACGGCAGCCTCGTCACACACACGTTCTTCGTCATGTCCAGCTTTCTGCTGGCTTACAACCTTCAGCTCCACTCTGAACGCCACTCAGTGTCTTGGAGTCAGTGGCCCAAGGGCGTGCTGTTGCGGTGGCTGAGGTATAAATACCCATAGATCCTCTATAATACTAATTAATACACGGCATGTCCAGATCCCTGCTAGCTCACAACCTTGAACTCCACACCGTGCGCCACTCCGTGTCATGGAGCCAGTGGCCTAAGGGCGTGCTGCTGCGGTGGCTGAGGTATGAAGACCCTTAGATCCTGTTTAACACGAACAATCAACACATACTTATCCAGCTTTCTGCTGGCTTATAACCTTCAGCTCAACTCCGAGCGCCACTCCGTGTCATGGAGCCAGTGGCCTTAGGGCGTGCTGTTGCGGTGGCTGAGGTATGAAGACCCTAAGATCCTGTTTAACACCAATAGTCTGCACATCCTTATCCAGCTTTTTGCTGTACTACTTATGTTTTAAAGTCTTTTTTTCCAGGTTAACCCCCACATACGCCCTAGTTCTCGCCACAATTTCCACCTGGATGCGACGGCTCGGCAGCGGGCCGTTATGGGGGCTGGTGGTGGGGGCGGAGGCCGACGCCTGCCGCCAGTACTGGTGGGCACACGTGTTGTACGTCAATAATTACGTGTACGGGGACGCGCATTGTGCGCCGCAGACTTGGTAAGTAGGCAGATATTAATGTGAGAAACGTTACTTTACCAAATATCTGGTGGGGCCTGCCATATATTACTGCCATCGTAGATAAAGTAAACCGCTTCAATAAAGTCGGTTACAGTCTTTTCTTTGTTGTTGTCATACAACATTCAGCACGCGCAGAATAGGTGATATAGGTCTACTTAGGGCCGGTTGTAGCAAACCGTCTGTTAAAGTCAGCGTTATCGTTAAAAAAATCTTGTATGAAAAGTTTGACAGGGATGACAGCTCCGTCGCCATATTTAACGTGGATCAGTTCTGTAGTTATGCGTGGTGCAACCCACGCTTAAGTCTCTTTTTTATGTTGACAAATGTTAGGTATTTAATGGCACTGTTTGCGTTAGGTATATATTATATGCTCCTTTACATTTAACCCAGAGGTTATGGAAGTTAAGCAAGTATTACGTATCTCAATCAAAGATAAAACATCTGCTACGTTGAGTTGCATTGAAGAAATTGGACAAACCGCAATTGACTTTACACTTCCACCTTGGAAGTGCTGCACAATTATATCAATGCAGACGTAACATAGCCTGATCCTAATAGCCGATATCCTGATAGCCGCGCATAATTGGCCACACGTATGAGTGCCTGCACAGCGCGCTACAGAATTGTGAGTGTGAGAGTATCGAGGTTGTATCAGAGTACAGATATCTGGGCTTATTAATAGATTACAATTTTTCTTGGAAAAGTCATATCAATAAATTATGTGATAAATTAAGAATTGTACTAGTAAAACTAAACCAGTTAAAATATGTATTGGATAGGGCCACTATGTTTACCTTATACTATGCGCTGGCAAACTCTCTGTTTTCTTATGGTCTGACATGCTATGGAAGGACATTTAAAACTTATCTAGATAGGATTAAATCTTTACAGATACGCCTTATGAAACTATTAGTGGACAAAAAAACGAAAATTCGCTGTAAAAAAAGTAACTATGAGGAATTATTTGTGGAATGCCGTATGCTGCCGGTGCATGAGGAGTTTGGGATGTTGCTGGCATTAGAGCAGTTCAATAAGGATGAATTTAAAATCTGTATAAATCGCCCACGATTAGCAAGATCAATAAGTAAAAAAATGTTAGCGGTTCCGTCGTGTGGTAATAATTATTATGGGAAAAGAAGTAGGAAGTACCTGATCCCCAAATTGTACAATGAAATACCGTATGATATAAGGGAATGTAGATCACTTAAGATGTTTAAATGTAAATTGAAAAGGTTTCTATTAAACAAAATTAAGATACCACCACAGTAAACAATAAGATGTACTTAGTATTAATTAACTAAGCAATTAGCTAACCCATCTGTGTTAAGGGAGTTCCCCCTCTGCCAACAAACTGTCTTGCAGTTTGGCAGAAGAGAATAATTTGTAAGACAGGGTTTATTTTATCTGAATAAATGATTTTTTTATTTTTATTTATTTATTTAATGTCTTCTTTTTTGTCCAGGTATTTGGCAGCAGACACCCAACTCTTCTGCCTAGGCCTGCTAGTGTGCGTGGCGCTCCGGAGCACTACGCGGCGCGCGGCAGCGCTTGTGGTCATGATGCTGCTGGCGCTGTTCATCACTGCTGCGCACACATACTGGCAGGACCTTGATGCTGTCGTTATACAGTCGCCAGAGTAAGTAAAATATCAGACGTGATGATCTGAGGGC
The DNA here is from genome assembly GCA_947086415.1 of Pammene aurita. NCBI lineage: Eukaryota > Metazoa > Arthropoda > Insecta > Lepidoptera > Tortricidae > Pammene > Pammene aurita. Next base: position 31,829,222 of record OX352302.1, on the reverse strand, counting down.
CTGAACTTTGTGGCACTTCAAAACGCTCCACGGCGCGTGGCAGCGCCTGGTGGTCATGTTCTTGCTGGATTTGCTAATCACTGCTGCTCACACTTACTGGCAGGGCCTTAATGCCGTCGTTATTCAGTCGCCAGAGTACGTAGAATATCCGACATGATCTGATGGCCCGCTTGTATGCATGGCACCGGAGTGCCGCATTAACAAATAGAAAACATACCTATGAAGTCATTTTAAGCAATTGATGAACTAACAATCTACCTATAAGAAGATATCTATAGCATTCAATCTGCCTGTTTGTACAATTGTCTTTTTCTTTTGTGCAACAAAGAATTTCATAAATAAATAAATACATCGTACCAATTTTGTTATATGAACATACTAGCCTTTTCCTGCGGCTTCGCCCGCGTACTGTAAGTACTCAAAAAGGATACGATACCCATGTTGATTTTCAGACTTTGTGACCACATTTGCCCCTTTTGGGGGTTGAATTTTCAAAAAACCTGAAACACGTGTTTACTAATTTATCGTTAGGAATATTCCTGTGAAGTTTGGAATAAAAAAGTCTAACAAATCTTGATTCGCCATACAAACTTTGGACCCCCATTTTACCCCCTTAGGGGGTCAATTTTGAAAAATCCTTTCTTAGTGCATCCCTAGACCTTACAAGGAACCTACGTGCCAAATTTGGAATCTCTAAAACTAGCGGTTTGGGCTGTGCGCCCAAGTAACACGGGAAGCATTATAACATATGAATAGTTAACTTATTTCGAACTTAAGGACCGTATAAACTCTTATATACGTTCACCGAGCAACTTGTCGCATTATATGATGCTTTGAGCTGTATAACGGTTGTATAATGGCATATCTAAATGCTTTTGTAAAGCCTTTAGCTTTAGTGCAGCAAACCACAACGAAACTGTACAGCTTTCGACTGTTTAAAAGCACTTAAGTGCTTTAGGTTCTACAATAGCATTATAGAATGCTTTAAGCCGTATAACGGTTGTATAATGGCATGTATAAATGCTTTTTAAAGCCTTTAGTTTTAGTGCAGCGAACCAAAATGCAACTGTACAGCTGAATGCTGTACAGTTGCGTTTTGGTTTGCTACACTAATGCTTCGGTGTGGTTTAGTGCCTTAGGTTCTACAATAGCATAAATAAATGCTTAATGCTGTTTATGAGCATGAATATTAGCCATTATAATGCCACGTAAATCCGGTATACAGCTTTCAGCTGTTTTTAGTGCTTTAGGTTCTACAATAGCATTTTATGATGCTTTACGCTGTATAACGGTTGTATAATGGCATATGTAAATGCTTTTGTTTAGCCATTAGTTTTAGTGCAGCGAACAACATGCAACTGTACAGCTGAATGCTGTACAGTTGCGTTTTGGTTTGCTACACTAATGCTTCGGATTGGTTTAGTGCCTTAGGTTCTACAATAGCATAAATAAATGCTTAATGCTGTTTAAGAGCATGAATATTAGCCATTATAATGCCACGTAAATTCGCTATACAGCTTTCAGCTATTTTTAATGCCTTAGGGTGTACAATAGCATTTATAAGTAGGTAATACGTTCCTAATGCAGTATAATAGCAATAATATAAACCATTATAAAGCCAAGTAATTCATTATAAGGGGCTGTTCATAAATTACGTCATTTCAAATGGGGGGGGGGGTCTGGACATCGGATGATGGTAGCATGACGTAGGAGGGGGGGGGGGGGGCGGTCATTCCGAAGATCACATCATCAATGTGTAAAAAAAGGAATGAAAGTCGTGTTTCTATAAACTTTTAATGCTACAAAATATTATCTACTAAATAGTTTTTTATTTTACAATTAAGCTTAAAACGCATTTTTTTTAATGACGTCACTTTATTTGGCAGGGGGAGGGTTGGATTATTTTAGGGGGGGGGGTAAAAATCATAAAAAATTGATGACGTAATTTATGAACAGCCCCTATACAGCCTTTAGCGGTTTTAGTGCCTTAGGTTCTAAAATAGCATAAGTAAATGCTTAATGTTGTTTAATAGCATAATTATTCACGTGTAATGCTGTAGGCATAAATAAGGCATTTTTTAAGGGTAACTGAAATGCTATTGGACTAAGAGCTAGCCACGTCAGATATGACACAATAATGAGAGCAACAAAACCCGTCTGGTTAGATTGCTATACTATTCTTATTGCTAGATCCTGGCATCTGGCAGCTTTTAATGGGTGGAGGTCACAGTGACAGACTAGCAAAATGTTTTATTTGGAAAGTAGTAATACCAAACTAGGTAAAAATTGCCGAAGTTGTCTCAGTTATAAAGGACAGGGCCTATATTTTAAGGGGCTCCCTGGCGCCAACGACCTTAGATCTGATTCCCTTAGTTTTCTAATGATTTATATAGCTTATCATATTATCAGTAACGGCTTTAAACAATATATTATCCTATATTTACTTCAATATTCATTGTCTTCGAGATATTTGACATCAAAGTCGAACCGGTTTAGGCTAAAAAAGTGGTTTTATGGTCATAAATTTTGTTTTAATTAGTTAAAAATTAAAATCTCTCTACAGTTTTTAGAGACATCAAAGAGGAACCCTAATATGTAGATTACGTATATGTAAGATTCTTTACACCATTCGAATATCGATAAAAGTGTTTTTTTAGACCATATTTTAAAAATATCATAAAAAAATAACGGCTCATTTATTTCAAGATCCGGCTCTACAGAATGGAGATAAAAGATGCAAAAACCGATAGTCGTTTGCCTTATAATTCTATCTATAGTGAATATGTTGGAATATCGACTCAAAACTGGTCAAAAATCGATAAAAAAACGTTAGACAAAAAAATATTGTGTATTATTACCATACATCGGGGTTTTCGGTGCGGGAATGTTTGACATTAGCCAAAGAGTAGGCATTAACTTAAAAAACAGAATGTACTCTAGCACGTTTCTACCTAATGAATAATTGATCGAAAAAATCATAGGTATATACAATTTACAAATATGTAATAGCTGACTATTATGTATATATATTGTAGGTACATATGATTTTTTCAAGTATTTTTTTATTAATTCATGTAATGACTGATCATTGTCAACCTCTTCAGTTAATCAAATAGTTCATAAATATCGGATATCAACATTAATATTTGACACTTATTATACCGTGTCTTTGTCTTAGGTAGGTCTAGTTAATAAATTCCGGATATGCAATTGCATTTTTAAAATACTATATAATACAATCAAATACAAACATTGAAAACATTGAAAAAATAATCAACCCAGCAGGATTTGAACCTCGCATCGATACGCCTTACCGGGGCTCGATCGCTTTACCAATTAAGCTATGGGTTCAGTTACTGAGTTGACGAAATTCTCAATGCCTTCAATCATCTTTTTGCATTTATTTTTACATTTATTATAGCTTAATTGGTAAAGCGATCGAGCCCCGGTAAGGCGTATCGATGCGAGGTTCAAATCCTGCTGGGTTGATTATTTTTTCAATGTTTTCAATGTTTGTATTTGATTGAATAACATACTATTGTATGAGTGGAATGCCCCACTTTAAAAACATGTAAAATAATTACTATATAATAGTCAATACAAACATGTCTCTAAGAAAAAAGCTCGTATCATAGTGTGTATGCTATTCACAGAGAGGTAGTTATTCATTAGGCATAATATGATATTTTCTCAGACTAACTCTCAACCTATCTGTTTATCTCTACTCTTTCTCAAATCGTTCCCGCACCGAAAACCCCGATGTATGATTATTACGGAAACAAAAACAGTAGGCGACAAACTATGAACTATATTTTATTATACATCGTTTGGCACTACTTTCTCCCAACATAAACTTTTGTATAATTTCTTTTAATATTGTATAGTATTTGTATAGTTTCTCATAATATTGCATCAAACCCAGACCTCTAGGATTTATTTTCTTGAAATGATTTGCATTCTTTGACCTCCACCACTTTAAAGCTGCCAGATGTCCAGATATAGAAATAAGCATAGTATACCAAACTAACTAGAGGGGTTTGGTTGCTCTCATTATTGTGTCATATCCGACGTGGCTAGCTCTCCGTCTATATAGACCAACGCCATTTTGTAAATAATTTATAACCTAAAAATAAAATCATGCGGACCTATTTATACAAGGAAAATACCTATATAATAATGAAATTACTTAATTTAAGACTGCTCAACCAACACTATGATGTTAATAATGCAAAACTCGTTCTATACGAGGATTACACAATTGTTTTGTTTATTTGACGCATATCTTTTTATAATATTTTATAGCAAAACCACAATAAATCAAAGGCGCGTGAAAATTTTCAATGAAACTTATACATTATACTTACATTTACAGTAAACTACATTGCGCAGTAATATTTGAAGGATATAATAACGTAAAAGAGTCAAAAACTTTGATAAATTTTGTTAGGATGCAAACAAATATGACGTGTCACTCATTCAGTTTTTTGTACCGTCTTCGTCCATTTTATATTGCGAGACAAAGTAGTTAAATCACAACGTTCATTGTATTATAACATTTGTTCCGTCGGTGTTAGAGACGTTTTTGCATTGACGTAAGGTTTATTTTACTACACTTTTATGCTAGTATAATGCTTTTGTATTGCGATTGGCAAGTTAATCGGGAGTACTTATGCTTCTTTACTGCGATTAGCAAGTTTTTTGGCCGTATTAATGCTTCTTTAATGCAGTTGGCAACTTAATAGAGCGTACTAATGATTCTTTAATGCGATTGGCACTTTCCATGACAACGATAATGCTAATAGCGCAGACATATTGCGCCTGTAATGCTATTAAATGACCTGTATAGGATCTCAAGCTGGGTAATTCGTGCCCATTTAAGACCTATATCAGCACTATAAACGTTTATAATGCTACTATAAAACGAACTGAAAATGCTAAAAGCATACAGATATGCTGTAAGACGGCCGTTATACTGCTTTGATGTGTTACTTGGGCTGTCAGTCAGTCAGTCAATCAGTCAGTCAGTCAGTAGTCAGTCAGTCAGTCAGTCAGTTTCTTCTTTTATATATTTAGATAAAAAAAAGGATTTGGGGCTTTCAGCAGAGTCAGTGGAGTCAGATAGTACAAACACTTACGTGGTGAATATTGTACAGGAACATAAAGCCGTAACTATGCTTAATAACATATCTGTAATCACTGACGATCACTATATAAATACGCTTAGGTTTGACTTACGGCAAATTTATAATGTATTTTATAATGAAATAAAGATATCTTATCTTATTTTTTATCTTTTTATCTTAATTTAAACCGGTGTCAGATATGTCGTAATAACGATTACTCTAGCCAGCATACGCATATGCAACCTCCAATACATATTACCTAGGTCTATCAGGTCGTATCTAGGAACAGCTTTTAATATCACCTTAATTTCCAGAAAATACCGAAACTTATACGCGAGTGACGATACCTTCCGCCTGCTGTATATCCGAGGACACACGAACCTGTCTACCTACACGCTGGGGCTCGCCGGCGGCTTCCTCACGTACTACTGGCAACAGGAAGGAAAGGACATGAGTAGATATAAGGTAGTACTTGCAAGAAATGGTAGTATACTTAGCTTCGAGCATTCAGCTTTTTTTATTTTTTTTATTAGCTTGGTGAAAAAGACAATCTGTATCTTGTGAAGCAGCACTTACAACATATCATATGTACTTATTCTCCATCCTCAGCTATGGTCTTATCCTATGGGGTAACTCTGTGGATGCAGAAAGAGCATTCAATGCAAATTATTTTGTAAAACGTTCCGATGCTTCGAGCAAATCCAAGAATGCAATATAGACGGAGAGCTGGCCACGTCAGATATGACACAATAATGAGAGCAACGAAACCCATGTCGTTAGTTGGCAGCTGTAAAGTGGTGGAGGTCAAAGAATGCAAATAACATGAAGAAAACAAATCCTAGAGTTCTGGGTTTAATGAAATATTATGACAAATTATGTAATTCATTAGGTTATATCATATCCAGAAGGTTCTGTTGGGGAAAAGTAGTGCCAAATGATGTAAAATGCAATTTTTAGTTAGTCGCCTACTGTTTTTGTTTCCGCAATAGTAGACAATGGTTTTTAATCTAATGTTAAAATATAGGCCTTGTCCTCTATAAGTTACACAACTTTGGAATTTTTACCTATTTTGGTATTACTTTTTTCCAACTTAAAAACTTTGTTGGTCTGTCACTCTGACATCCACCCATTAAAAGCTGCCAGATGCCCGGATCCAGCAATAAGGATGGTAAATCAGTCTAACTAGACAGGTTTCATTGCTCTCATTATTGTGTCACATCTGACGTGGCCAGCTCTTAGACCAATATCAAAAGCTTCTGAATCAACCACGCTGGAAAACTGATATATTATAAAAGAAACGCGTATAATATGATATGAGTATTAAAATGTAAATTAAGCTGCCACTGTTGCCAGTCATGAAGGAACTGATGGAAAGATTCACCGCGGTTGAGTAATCGTCGATGGCTCAGTTGGTCAGAGCGGTCGAACCGGTGTTCCGAAAGGTTGCAAGTTCGAATCTTGCTCGACGCGATTAATTTTTCCTATTTTTCTTTCAATTATAAAACACAAATCAAAACCTAAACCATAGAAATACATTTTTGGTTGTGGCTTCCTGATTTCATCTGCCTGTTTTTTCTTACAGAAATTCAGATGGGTGGTCTGGCTGTTATTCCCACTAGCTGTTGGAGTGATTCTGTCAGGAGGTCTCTTCTACAAGGATGGTGCGAGGGCATCGGCGCCTCTTCGTATATTATACGCGGCATTATACAAGCCAGCGTTCCAGATTTGTGTGGTGCTGTTCATCATGAGCTGCATTTTCAAGGTGGAAGGTGAGTCGTGTAGGCCCTATCAGGAGTATTCTACACTGACGGTCCACAGCATCAGCGCCTCTCCATATACTATACGCGGCGTTATACAAGCCAGTGGTCCAACCTTGTGTTGTGCTGTTCATCATCTCATCAGCCGTATTTAAGCTAAAGGCGGAACTGTTTCCTCTGGTGGTAATGATTATTCTGCAAGGAAGCCTCAATCTTTAAGAAAATAATTAACCAGAAGACCTCTTGTTCCTTCCTTCCTTATCCGGTATTTCCCGTTTTTCCGTACAGAAATACCGGTATCCGATCCCTCTTATAAACATTAAAACATTGACTGTATTCGCAGGAGTATACCGCGGGATAGTCGAGTGGCGCGGCTGGGCTTGGAGCGGCCGATGCTCATATGGAGCGTTCCTGCTACATCCCCTGTTCCAAAGAGGATTGGTTGGTGCTGCTACTGCCCCTATACATATGACAGACTACGTCGTGGTAAGTACATACAGCAAGTTAGATGCGGCTGGGCTTGGAGCGGCTGATGCTCATACGGAGCGTTCCTGCTACATGCCCTGTTCCAAAGAGGATTGGTCGGAGCTGCTACTGCCCCTATACATATGACAGACTACGTCATGGTAAGTACTAACAGCAAGTTAGACGCGGCTGGGCTTGGAGCGGCTGATGCTTATACGGAGCGTTCCTGCTACATGCCCTGTTCCAAAGAGGATTGGTCGGAGCTGCTACTGCCTCTATACATATGACAGACTACGTCGTGGTAAGTACAAACAGCAATTTAGACGCAGCTGGGCTTGGAGCGGCCGATGCTCATACGAAGCGTTCCTGCTACATACCCTGTTCCAAAGAGGATTGGTCGGAGCTGCTACTGCCCCCATACATATGACAGACTACGTCGTGGTAAGTACAAACAGCACGCTAGACTGAATTACGGATGATTTTTTAAGCTTCTCATAAACACGTAATTCAAATTTTGAAATCCGTAATTACGTTATTTTTTACATTCAGTATGACATACGTTCCGTTGCACATTTTAGTATTTTTTTTTGCTAAAACACGTCCACTCGATGCGCTTGAAACATATTCGACACTAGCGGGCACGGGCCTTCCTCGTCGTCGGCCTACTTCAATCAGTTGCGTTGCGTATAGGACTCGGTAATTCCCCGTTAGGCAGGCCTTAGGCTCGAATTGATAACCACACAAGTAAAATAAAAATTGAACAATAATACGTTCTTTCACACAAGAAATAAAGATCAATATTGTCTACAGAGTACATAAGGGAGGGAGTTTCAAAAATGAAAGTCCCTTATTGGGGATGGGGAATACCTGATTGCGTTCGAAGATGTTCGGATATGATATTTGAAATAGAAGGAGTTTAGTGGTCAGTCGGCATCGGCAGTCATCCAGAACACTATTATTATAAAACTATATTTTTGCATTGCTGTTAATTACTAATAACAGTGAATCCCCTAGTTAATAATAAACAACGGAAATTTCATGAGGGCTCATTTTCAGGAGAAATAACAATAAATAAATAATCTTGAAGTTATTCAGTTAATTGTTGATTTTATTTTCCATTTATTTTTGCAATTGTAATAAAACTTTAATAATGTCTGAAAAAGTTGTTGTTTTCATTGATACTACTGAAAATATATCTTTTTTAACTAAAATGGGAATAATTACGTAATTTATAAAAAAAACCGTTACCAATAACGTAATTGATTTTTCCGTAATTTTGGAAGCCGTAGCAATGTATCTATAGTTTAATTAATAATAAAATAAAATAATAATAATGAAATTCAAATCTGATTGCTTCACAAAACTGAAACATTTGATATGCTTTCCTATCTGAACTGTGTCCTCTAAATGTTAGAAATTGTGTTGTTATTTGTATGTGCGTACCGACTTGTACAAGTAAAAAAATGGTACGAGTAGGACCTTTTTTTCAGGAGTCACTAGAATAAGCTGTTTCAAATAAAGGAACAAGGTTGTTCAAATAATAGTGCGTGGTGCACACTTGGAGAAAAGCTCTCAGCTAGTTCTGAAGAAAGACTTTGATTACGATAAATATTTTTTTGTCAAACGATTTTTATTTTATTTTAGGGTTCCGTACTAGGCAAAAATTAAACTCTCGTAAGTTCACTCGCATGTCTATCTGGCTCGGCCAATTTGCTGTGAAAACAGTTACGCTAACTGTATTATGTGTATAATCGTGTATATGAAAATTATTTAAGGATAAAATAGGTTTCGAGTTGTTACATAATGTTTTACATATTCAAGTATCAAGATCTTTAGTGTAGAAGTATACACGGTGCCCGTGAGCATTGCGAGAGACTTTAACAGTGTATTCATGATCATATTTAGAGAACAAAATGTCCTTTAAACTTTTCCGAAATTCGCCATAGTTTCAGAGTAAATACTACTTACAAAAAATTGCATTTTGAATTGTTTCTCAGTGTAAAATGATTTTTTGATGGCGATCTCACCGGTATGGGGCATAGTCTAGACATCTCTTATTGACTGATATCAAAGACCTAAGAAACACTTTTCATGGACTAGTTTTTACGAGAAAAAATGTAGCAATTTACTTTTTCCGTTACATTTTTCTAATGACATTTACTTTTTATGTAGAACAGCATTCCAAAAAACTGAAAAAAAAAATAAAAAAAAAATTTTTTTTGGCGTTTTACAACAAAAGTCATATAATGTTTTTTCATTCTTTTGACCTCAGAAATGCGTGGTTAAAATCTCTCGCAATGCTCACGGGCACGTTGTATATTGTTGTCAGCATAAAAAAATCCTCCAAATTAGCACCGGGGCGCCCTCAAATCCCACGACACTATTCTTTCCGGACAGACCTAGTAACATTCATTTTTAGTAAAAATACCCGATAATTGACATATACAGTATGAAATCTGGGTCGTGATCATGAACCACTTTTTCTGACTCTGTAATACATCACAATTTCATATAAGTAGTAGTATCTGATTAAAAATTATGTACCTATGACAACTTGTCGTAATAGACTCAGAATTCGTCTATGGAGTAATTTGACCCTGACATCGATCTTGAGCTAATTAATAGGCCACAAAAACACTGCCATATAAATTATTATAAACTGTTATTTTGTGTTAAGTCACTTATTAGGCAATCAACCTAACCCTTGGAGTTGAAGGTGTCCTTAGGCTATGGTGACCGCTTACCATCAAGTGGGCTGTATGCTTGTTTGCTACCGACGTGGTATTAAGAAAAACCGGCCAAGTGCGAGTCGGACTGGCGCCCTAAGCCCTAAGCAGAGCCCGACTGGGGAAGTCCACCTTACAGAAAATCACAGCCATATAGCACTAGACCCTACTCATAGTGTTTTGTTCCTGCTGGTGAGTATGGTCGCCAGACAGCTCTAATAGGATGAAGTGTTTTGACGACCCTCTTGTCTCTTTAACCACCAACATACTGAATCCTCTTTTCAAAAGAATCGGAAACGCGCATGTGACACCTCTGGAGTTGCAGGCGTCCATAGGTTACGGTAGCTGTTTATTATCAGACGTGTCGTATGTTTTTTTACCATTGTCAAACTATAAACAAAATAGGTATGTTTTTTTACAGAACATACGACGAAGATTCTCTCGACAAATTCCTTTAAACTGGTTTTCAAACGGTCGGTTTTATCGAACGAGCGGAGCGTAAGCGAATCAAGTTCTTACAAAAAAACTTTTGGCTTATTCATGCCGAGACGTCCCAACGTCTCGGCATTTCGATGGCTTTTTGATTTTGAGAGTTTGTTCCGCGATAACTTTAGTAACGCTTTTCTGATCTTCATGAAATTTGTTGGGGTTGTAGCAGAGATACATATAATTTGAGAGTTCGTATATACGAACTCATATGAGCAGGATCGACCTAGGGTTCAGGGAGCTAGAAAGCGCGAAAATCGTTATAAGGGTCTTGCTATATTGGTCATTCGTTTGCAAGGAAATCGCGAGTTCTGTGTTCGAGTATTTTATCGTGCAAGATATTCCGTTAACGTCGACGGTACCTAAAAACGTCTGCCAACAGTGCTAACTACAAAAACTAGTAGTCCGCCTCGAACTCAGAACTCGCGATTTCCTTGCAAACGAGATGATCAATAACAAGACCCTTATGATGATTTTTTTGCGCCTTCTAGCTCCATGACCCTTTGGTCGATCCTAATACTCATATACGAACTCTCAAATTATATGTATCTATGCTACAACTCCAACAAATTTCACGAAGATCAGAAAAGCGTTACTGAAGTTATCGCGGAACAAACTTTCAATATCGAAATGCCGAGACGGCCCACTAGCCAGAAGTTGTTTGTAAGTACTTGCTTCGCTTACGCTCCGCTCGTTCGATAAGTCATTTCATTCGGCACGTTTACCGTAACTACTATACAGGTCTCATCGCTTTTTACCGTGACGACTTAACGTGAACATATCGGCGACGACATCCACGGTAAAGTAAAAAACCGGCCAAGAGCGTGTCGGGCCACGCTCACTGTAGGGTTCCGTAGTTTTCCGTCCGTCACAGTAAGTGTCCCCACTTAAGAGTTAATAACACCGCTATGTAGGATATGATATGAGAGTTCCACGTACAGCGACATCTATCGGCAAATTAAGTAAACTATTGCGCGCGAGCATAAAGTATGGAAGATGATTTTTATGGGATAATTCTTTATTGCGTGAACCGATTTTCACCGTTTTTACTTTATTTGAAAGCACGTCTTTTCATTGTAATTTTGTAGAAATTACAGGTACAATAAACACTTGCTTATACGGTTAAATTACAAACTTAGTTCAGAAATTATTTTGTATTTTTTTTTCAAAAACTATTCATCCTATCAAGTTCAAAATAATTTTCCTAGAAAGTTTTTATAAAGTTCTACTTTTGAGATTTTTTTCATATTTTTAAAACTTATGGTTCAAAAGTTAGAGGGGGGGGACGCATATTTTTTTACTTCTGGAGCGATTATTTCCGAAAATATTTACATTATCGAAAAATGATTTTACAAAACCCCTATTCATTTTTAAATACCTATCCAATAATATATCACACGTTAGGGTTGAAATGAAAAAAAAAATCACTCCCCACTTTACGTATAGGGGAGGTACCCTAATAAAAAAAAAATTCCACTTTTTATTTTACCACTTTGTCGGCGTGATTGATATACATATTAGTACCAAATTTCAGCTTTCTAGTGCTAACGGTCACTGAGATTATCCGCGGACGGACGGACGGACGGACGGGCAGACATGGCGAAACTATAAGGGTTCCTAGTTGACTACGGAACCCTAAAAACCGGGCAAGTGCGTGTCGGACCACGCATAGGAGGGTTCCGTACCTTCAATGGAATAAGAACCAAACTAATATCAAAAGGTCGTATCTGATGCCTATGGAAGTTTTTTGGAGATAACTCAAAAATGGCTGAACCGATAATGTTCAAAACAATTTTCGTAGAAAGTATATGATAAGGCGCATCTCTTCAAATTTTTTCATATTTTTTGAACTTACGGTTCAAAAGTTACGGGGGGGGGGGGCTACACAACTTTTCTGACTTTCGAAGCGATTAGTTCAGAAAATATTCACTTAATCACAAAATAGTCAAAGAAACTTCAATGTTATTTTGAAAGACCTATCGATTGATGTATCACATGTTGATATTTGGTTAATTTTTTTTTAATTTAGTTACCTGTATGGAGCGCCCCCCTAAAAATATTTTTTTTTCAAATTTAACTACATAACTAAGTAGCTGCATACAAAATACACCTTATGTGTAAATTTTATTCAGATACGTCGTATAGTTTCCGAGTAAAATGCCTGTGACATACGGACGGACAGACAGACAGACATGAAGAATCCATAAGGGTTCCGTTTTTTGCCATATGGCTACGGAACCCTAAAAATGACCAAATAGTTGCTAGAGTTTGTTCGGAAAGAGAAGTGTCGTGGTAGATATGTGAGCTCATACATTATACGACACTTCTATTTCTGAATAGACTCTATACATGGCGTTGTAGTAGTTTGTCAAGGTTTGGTCTTACTAGGACGTCATGATTGCGTCATCTTACGACCCGGGGTCATTGTCGGCATTTTACATATTAATATTACATTCTTTATGCATACATAGCTACTATCGTTCAACTCTAACAGCAAAAAATATCAATATTCAGAATGGATAATGACGTTACACCGTTATCGTTTTATACTTTACATTCCGGTTGTTTTTTTATGGCAAGACGATGGCAATCAAGCATACGGCTCCGTCTGACGGTAAGCAGTTACCTTAGCCTATGGACGCCTGCAACTCTAGAGGTTTCACATGTGCATTGCTTACCCTTTAAGAACCCTCCTTTTTTGAAGAACCTCATACTGTAACCAGTAGGGATAACCGCGGCAGGCAGTTCATTCCACAAACTCTTAAACCGCACAGTGCGCGACCATTTAGGCTATAAGGATAAACACCACTACGCAGATGTCTATGGGTCATTCTATTTATTATAAAAATATAGACATCTAATATGGAAACTAGTACTACTACTTATTTGGCGCAACGACCCAAAATGAGTCTTGGCCTCCGACACAAGAGCACGCCATTTTTTTCGGTCGTGCGCTATTTCACGCCAGCTTTCAACGGCGCCAAGCTCCTGAAGATCCGCACGTACTGTGTCTGCCCAGCGATACTTAGGGCGACCGACAGGACGCCTTCCAGTCGGTCGACCTAAATATGCTCTTTAATATTGAATCGGTCGCATTGAAATATTGTTACTGAACTCTAGTGAGGATTGAGTTCTATGGAAACCGGCTTGGTTTTTCATTAGATCTCTATACTTTTTGCGGTCGAAAAACTGCGTTGCGAGGCTTGCATTTTTGTACAGTTTTTTAAGGTACTATCTTCATAAGGGTCTTGTTATGTTGGTTATTCATTTGCAAGTAAATCGCGAGTTCTCAGTTCGAGACGGACTAAATTGAACGGACTAGTATTAAATTGTGTTTAATATCTAAAGTTTTTTACTTTATTTAAGTGTTATTTGCTAATAACGTGATACGCTGTATATGAAACAAAAACACAATAGTAAAGAATGATTATGTACTTTGTTCCAGGTGACCGTGCTGAGCGCCAGCATCTTCCTGTCATTCCTGGGTGCCGGGATCCTCTGGGTGTGCGTTGAGGCCCCGGCCGCGGCCCTCACCAAAGCTGCCTTCACTACCGACAGAAAAACTTAGCGCAGCCTCAGTGGCACCAGCGACCATCATCAGCAGTTTCTGCGACCAGCGTTGAGCTTCCAAGGAAATGGAGCAGCGTTCACGGAGACCCTCACATACATTTTCATTTGTTTACCTTACCATGGTGCTATATTCTAATCGAACGAGCGGAGCGTTAGTGAAGTGAAGTTCTTACAAACAACTTCGGATACAACCACAACAAATTTCATAAAGATCAGAAGAACATTACTCTTAAATTGTATTGAATTGTATTGAGCTCTACTACAACCCCAACAAATTTCATAATAAATCAGAAAAACGTTACTAAAGTTATCACGCGACAACTATTCAAAATCAAAAAGCCATCGAAATGCACAGACGTCTGGGTAGCCGAAATTGTTTGAAAGAACTTCACTTCGCTTACGCTCCGCTCGTTCGATTAGGTACTCACTTATTGTGTAAAGTGAAACAATAGCGTAAATATGTCGGAATTGTTTTCTTAACTACAAAAGTATTGGTAAAAACACAAAAATATAAAAGTAATACAGGTTTCGAGACGTAACTTAGAAATTATTTTCTATAGAGTCGGTTTCTTCCAACCGTTGAGTGAATCAGCACTGCAACAGATGTGCAAATACTCATAATGGATATTAACGTATATTTTAATATAATAAATAATTATAACGTGTCTTAATAAAAACGCAAAGTCTCTGATAAAATAACTGTTCAATTCATGTTGTGTGTTGACGATGAGGGACCTTCTTGTTCCTTTAGCCGTCAACACAGTGAATCCTCCTTTTTGAAAAGGGTCGGCAACGCGCATGTAACTCCTTTGGAGTTGCAGGCGTCCATAGGTTACGGTAGTTGCTTACCATCAGGCGGGCCGTATGCTTGTTTACCACCGTCGTGGTATAAAAAAAACGGGAAAATCACCATCTGAAGGTGAATTTTTGTTGGTACAATTGGCCTTATAAATGATGAATAAGTAGGTAACTGATTTTATTGCTCAATATAGACTAAGTTTTGTAAGTGTAGGTACACTTTTATCATGTCGTAAATAATAAAATAAAAATATATAAGTTCTAAGTTTAGTGTGGAAGCTACTTATTGTAACAAAGATCTCTAAATAAGATGTAAATAAATAAGAAAGGAAAGGAGATTGTCAATTCTAGGCCAACTACGGATATAAACCGTATACGGTTTGTACTTCTATGTAAAATACATACTCATTTTATTACAAAAGTAGACAAAATATTACAAATAAATTAAACGGGAATTAGAAATACAACACAAATAAACATTATGTTGATCTTTCCGTGATTGAAATACAGCAAGACAAGTCATTAACGTCCTAACATCATTAAGATGCAGTACTTTAGATTGTAATAGTACATTATGATACAAGTGTGCTGCTATGTTGATCATTACATACGAAACGATATTGTGCGCACGAACGCATGTGAGTGCGCATAAGGAAGCTGATCTTATGTAATAATCAAGCACACGCGTTTCATACGACGTTTTTCAACACACTTGCGAGGAAATAACAGAATAGTATAATTAATAACTTTTGATAAATACATTAATTGTCAGAATGTTTAGAGGTACTTGGATAGAGGTACTTACGAACCTAAAATAATTAAATTTAACTAACCTTTTTTGTGATGTTATTGAGTATCTGGAACTCTTTTTCAAATCATTTCATAAAATTAAAGACTTCACATTTATTGTGCAATAAATTATAGTATTTTTTCTTACGTATTGCTCACTAGATTTTTATGATGACATTTTATTTTACTAGTATGCATCACAATTTTGAAATATATCCAGAGGTGAAATTAACGCTAAAGTTGTCTTCTTAATTTCTTATTAATTGAAAATATAATTTGTTTAAATTAATAAAACACGACGAGAAAAATCTAACAAATAAACAATGATTTGAGGTTAACTTATAAATAGCGCGCAATTTTCTTTTTTGGATGTGCGTGCAGCTTGCGGCAAAGGCGTGGACGTATAATGCCAAACAGCCAATATTAAAACAGACAATTCGTGTTTAAAACGTAATTTATTGTGTATTACGAGTAATATAATAAGTTGAAATGATTCTTATTCACAATCAGGATTGTATAATTTGTATTGTATCGTAAATGTGTATATTTTTAATATATTTACTTTTTTTTTACTTTTTTGAATGTAAACTCATAAAGAGTTAAAAAAAAGTAAAGGTAATACCCGACTAAATTACAACGTACGTCTGCGTACGTACAACTTGGTACTAGAGTACAAACTTCACTTGATCGGATTATTAAATTATTCCACTAGTTGGATAATTATTGTGAAATGCACGTGTGTTTAATATTTAGGATTATGAGCATAAAAGCGGTGGAATAAGAACCTCGTTACGAGCAGGTGTGTTGAAAAATTGATTAAACGACTCCGTTAAAATGCCATACGAATAAATAAAACGTCCTTAAGGCATTGACATAAAGTTTAACTTTACCCAGACTGAAACGGGTTTGTGTTTTTGGTTTGACACTGTCAATGTCACATAATCTGCGTTTTGATCATAGACGTATCAGACGGATCAGAAGACAATCCGGATAGTACTTTTACTATATTTCCCGATACACAGTTGAACCTTATTACCGAGCAAAACAGTCATTCATAGGTCACTAGTAAAAAGTAATAAAAACGGTCCGATAGAGAGCATAATGCGGGGGCGGTGTCTCACTCGCACTCGTCACAAAATTGTCACATTTGACACATATTGACATTTTGATTGTCTGATGACGTCATTACCTCCTTAGTCAAAACGAGACACAGTCCCCTAGATAACCTTCTCTTTCGGCCTCACTTTGTGACCGAAGTATTCGATCCACTTCATATAAATCCATGAGACATACTAGCCATAGCCCTAGCCTGTCATGGTAATAATAATATCAAGTTGGAACGGGATGGTCTTATTAAACTTTCAATGGGTATGATAGAGAAGGCGTATCGTTTAGTCCTTGTCATAGTTTCACATTGTGATTATTGCTTACATCCAAAAGGCCCTATATACAGTCGACGTCAAATATATGTTTACACTTTTTCACCTTACTCACTTAAAAAAAATTGACGATCTCATTTCTATTGCGAAAATTTCAGAATATCATTGTCAATTTTATTGTTTTTGTTATGTCATTTGTACATTAAATATTGATATGATAGTTTCATAAAACGACTGACACTAGAGAGTAACAATAACAGGTCACTTTTATAAAATTTTCTCATAGTGACCCGATATTAATCGCTCCTCAGTGTAGTTTCTCAATTACATTTTTTGCTCATAGCTATTGAGAGATGAACTGTATCGTACGATTTGTGTGAAGGAGCGAATGGATTTTACTATGAATGAATGATGTCAAAAGGGGAGGAATACTTATTGTAAAGTAACCAAATAAAACTAAAACACATTTCAAGCCGTTTTTCATTAATTCTATCCATCTTAGCCCCTCATTACTAAGACTCCGGCCATGCTAACTTTGCAAGCGATAAAATATGTGAACAACAATAACAACAACAGAATCAAAGTATGTAAAGATATCCATACTAATATTATAAATGGGAAAGTGTATGTGTGTGTTTGTTTGTTTGTCCGTCTTTCACGGCAAAACGGGGCGACGAATTGACGTGATTTTTTAAATGGAGATAGTTGAAGGGATGGAGAGTGACATATAGGCTACTTTTTGTCTCTTTCTAACCCCCCACTTCCCTAAAATGGGGGGTGGAAGTTTGTATGGTTTGTTACCCCGAATTTAACGCGAGCGAAGCCACGGGCAAAAGCTAGTTGTAAATAAAACAACAATTATATTTATATGACGATATGAATTGATTAACGACTACCGCAGAAAAGCAAAGAAATATTATAGGACTAAGAGCTGGCCACGTCAGATATGACACAATAATGAGAGCAACGAAAACCGTCTAGTAAGATTGCAATACTATCCTTATTGCTAGATCCGGGCATCTGGCAGCTTTTAATGGGTGGAGGTCAGAGTAACAGACAAGCAAAAATTTTCAATTGGTAAAAAGTAGTACCGAAATAGGTTAAAACTGCGAAAGTTGATTTATTTATAGAGGACGGGGCCTATATTTTAACATTAGATCAGAAAACATTGCGTATTAAGTATTACGGAAACAGAAACAGTAGGCGACAAATTATGAATTACATTATACGTCATTTTGGACTACTTCCCCCATCAGAAATTTTCGGTAATGATATAATCTAATTATTTATATATTTTCTGCTAATAATGCATCAAAACCAGAACTCTAGGATTTGTATTCTTTAAGTGGTTTGCATTCTTTGACCTCCACCACTTTACAGCTGCCAGATGTGCAGATCTAGAAAGAAGCATAGTATAGCAAACTCAATGATGGCGAGCTGACGAATGCTTGACTTTAAAGTCTGGAGCATCGTCGCAAAGTTGCCAGCCTATCCATTTTTTACAGAGATCTTTTATTACATACATTTCGGAGAGAATGCCAAGGAACTGCACAACCTTATTTCCAAACGGAGGAATACCTCCGTCCCCATTTTACCATCGGACTACACATATACGCATATACGCACATATACGCACGAAGCGTTTCGCGTCAACATTCCTTATGCGAACTGCCAAGGAGTGGAACGGCCTGCCCGAGTCTGTGTTTCCACTTGAGTACAATTTGGGTCTCTTCAAAGCGAGAGTAAATAGGTATCTCATAGGTAAACGTGCTCCACCGTAGACCGTATCATCACTTACCATCAGGTGAGATCGTAGTCAAACGTCTGCCTATCCTTAATAATAAAAAAAACCCAATGATAGTGGTTTCATCGCTCTCATTATTGTGTTATATCCTACTTGGCTAACTCTCCGTCTATATTGTCTTTATGTATTTTTTTTGCGGATTAAGACGTGTGAGGCGTCATTAGATTCTGCTCAATTGTGGGAGTGTAAGGTCGTATAAAAAATATGATAAACTTTTAATCGCTTGCGAAGTCATACCACGGACTAGTATAGAATCCGGATAGTACTTTTATCTATTTCCCTAACCACAGTTGAGCAAAACAGTCGTTCATAGGTGACTAGTTTACAAAGCAGTAAAAATGGGCCGATAGGGGGCGGTGTCTCAGTCGCACTCGTTACAAACACACACATTTTGATTGCCTGATGACGTCATTACCTCCTTAGTCAAAATGAGCCTCAGTCCCCTATATTATAACCCTCTCTTTGGGCCTCACCAAAGAGTAGGTATACTCCAGTTTAAAATCATAACTTCATACAGCAGTCGGGGTTTTTTTAATTCATTTTAATACAACTTGTTCCCGTCTATTATCGCCAATTTGAATTCATAACAGTTAAAAAACAATTAAATGTAAGTAACTATAGCTGACCCGGCGAACTTCGTGCCTACCGCGAACCACCACCGAGTCCCATGGACCACAACTGCAGTCCTACGGCAGTCCTACCGTCTCTTACCCGACTCCCACTGACTTGTACGTCAGTCCTACCACTCTCCACTTCTCTCCCACTCTCCACCTCTCTCCCACTCTTCACCTCTCTCCCACTCTCTTCCACCCCTCCTCCACCGATTCCTTCTGCATTCCCACCGACTCGCAAAGCAAAGTCTTAGCGTCTTACACCCCAATCCTATTGTCTTCAGCCACTCCTATTGACTGACTTAAGTTCCATAGACCATGTACAATTCATTTTTAATTTCTTCAATATTTAAATAGTTATTATGCAATCCCAAAAATCGAACATTATTAAATTCGGTTTAGTCGTTCTTGACTTATAAATGGTGTAACCGATACGATTTCGTTATAATTATTAGGATTAAATATCAGTAACTGGCCACCTTTCAATAACTGGCCCATTCATACTAATAATGAACTCTGTTCACCTAAAAACAGAATTCATTTTAGTATAACTTGACCAGTTATTGAAGAGTGGCCAGTACTTAAAATATTATACTAAAATGAATTCTGTTTATAGGTGAACAGAGTTCATTATTAGTATGAGGTGGCCAGTTATTGAAAGGTGGACTTAATAATTTTAGACAAAAAAAAACGACTTCACATAGCCTACTCCAACCAATCCAAGAACAAACGCCCGAGCTACTCAAAAAATACTGAAATGATTATAAGTATGCCTATAATATTTGAAGAGTTCCTTCGATATCTCCAGGATCTCATTATCAGATCGTGACCTGGTGACAATGAGACCAACTGTAAATACTCTTTCAAACACATAAATAACTTTCCAAATCGGCCTAGCCGTCTTCGAACATACAATAGCAAAAACAAAGATCTCGACGGATTGAGAACCTCCTCCTTCGAAATCTTGAAGTCGGTTGAAAACACTTTACTTATACGGAGACTAGCAGTCTCTATTTACATGTCTCTGGTAGAAAAAACCTGCTCTATTCTGTCATTACGACACACGTCGATCTACCTCAAAAGCTTTTTCGATCAATTTTACGAGGGACCGCGAGAGTGACAGATGTTTTTTTTATTTAAAAGATTTTTTTTAATGTGTCAGTGAAAAATACAAAATGAAGTTATTACTGCTTCTGTTCCTAGTTCATAAGTCTTCGGGCCTTATTTATCATTTAAATTGTGAGTATTAAGTTTTTAATTAAGTATTTTTTTAACAAGCGTAAGTTAGGATTACCACGATTATACGTTATAATTTTCCTAACGTTAAATTCACATCAATGGAGCCTCAAGTCCGTTCGGCAACCAAGAATTGACATAGGCACCAATGGCGGTGCGTCAAAAATTTTTGTTTCGAAGCCGGAGCTAGTTTGGCTTACCACTGTATTAGCTGTAATCAAAATACGTAACCGGCTGAAGATTGGAACAGAGTTCTTTGAATGCTCCAACCCGTATGCAATTATTTATTTGTACTTTATTGCACAAAGGACAAACTTAATGTACAAAAGGCATACTTAATGCCATGAGGCATTTTCTAAAAGTATTGGGCAAAGCAGAGAAGATTGTAGTAGTTGCGTAAAAAAAGTAAGATGGACGAATAACCAAAACAGCTATTTTTTAATAAAATATTTAGACATGCAGATAGGTACTTACTCGTACTACTTAAATACTGCAATACTTTAACGAACGGAATTATCATCTGACTTTCCAACCCTGAGGGGAAACTACGCCTTATTGGCCGGTTATAAATAATAAGTAGGTAATAATATTAAATATTATGGGACAATCTTACACAAATCAACCTAGTCCCACAGTAAGCTCAATAAGGCTTGTGTTGTGGGTACTAGGCGACGATATATATAATATACTAGCTGTGCCCGCGGCTCCGCCCGCGTGGAATTCGGTCTGTGTCAGTAAGCGGCTAATTAACCCCTAATTTCTCTCCCGCTACCCTGGAGACGGAACTTGAAGTAAAGTGGACAGATGGATACGCTAGAGGACAGTAGTCCTGGTAAAATATTTTACAATTACCACTAAATGAAACTACACCCAAAAATGAATACTTTTTTTATCCTATTAATTTTTATTGGCATGATTTGAACGACATAGAGTAGTAGGTGTATATCGAACGATACAGGACCACTTTTGTATTTATACGTTCATGTCCACGGCAAATATCATCCAAATCGATCCTCCCGTCAAATCAGTCTAAGCATGAAAGGTAAGAACAGGCGCGGTTGAAATGGGGGGGGGGGGGGGGGGGGGATCACAAATGCAGAAATGTTTTTGACATTGGAAATGTCTTTTCGTTCGTTCCAGTATAGGCCCCGATTTCACGAAAAAGTGCGATCCCCTTATAACTCGGAAAGTTGTAAAGACATGATATTCAAAAATGGCTCAAAAGACTCATATTTACGAGAGCTGTAAGATGCAAAAATAATTTTTCGAGAAAATCAAAAAAGACAAAAGTTATGGCCGGAATAGTGAAAAAAAAAATATTTTTTCCAATTTTTTGATTTTGGCGTTCGATATTTTGGAAACGGAGAATGATATCAAAAATTTGAGAAGAACTCCTCTGGACAATTTAGTCAGCTACAATTTAAGCCTAAAAAAAGACGATCGGGTTAAGGGTCTGCCCTGTAGCCTAACCTTTTTGATAAAAGTCAGAACGACATTTTTCACATAATTTTTTTTTTACTGACTTCAAGATTTCAAAAGAGGAGGTTCTCAATTTTTTTTTATGTTTGTTACTCCATAACTCCGTCATGGGGAATCGAGGCAAGTAGTGATTTTTATCAACAAATCAATCATTTTCATTCAAAACAGTGACATTTGATTAAGCGGAACTGCTGATGATGATCAGAAGGGAACTTTTTAACGACGCATAGTTCATGTTTGGCGATTCCTCCTCTTATCGAACACACGTCGGTGTTTGTTAAGCAAGTAAGATTGTCAGGACAAATTTTCGTCAAGCTCAAGTTCTGATGATGGGATCCATGAGGAATCGAGGAAACTCCTCAAATATTAAAGGCAAACACATAGTGATTTTTGTATTTTTATCAACAAATCAAGCATTTTCATTCAAAAGAGTGACATTTGATGAAGTGGAACTGCTGATGATGATCAGAGCGGAACTCTTCAATGACGCATAGTTCACGTTTGGCGATTTGTCCTCTTCGCTATGTTTGTTAAGCAAGTTAGATTCTCAGGACAAATTTTCGTCATGCTAAGTTCTGATGATGGGATCCAGGAGGAATCGAGGAAACTTCTCAAATCTTAAAGGCATACATAAAGTGATTTTTGTATTTAAATCAATAAATCAAGCATATTCATTGAAAACAGTGACATATTGATGAAGTGGGACTGCGGCTGATGCCATAAACATGTGAAATGTAAAATGAGAAAGGAATTCTTCAACGACGCATAGTTCACGTTTGACGATTTGTCCTCTTCGCTAGGTTTGTTAAGCAAGTTATTTCATTATATAGAGTGCACCATCTACAATAATCCTTCACCGGCTTCCCCCATTGAAGAAGTCGGTTTTTTTTTGTCGTATTTCCGGGATAATAATGCAAAAAAAAACGGGCAAGAGCATGTCGGGCGATGCTCAGTGTAGAGTTTCGTAGATGCCGCCCTGTTACGAAACATCCGTTCAAAAGGTCGTTTATTAAGGGATATTTGGCGGCGCTTACGTCAGTTTACTATCCGGCACATTTTCATTACGTTACCGTAGGTAATGAATTTTCATACGTTTTTACCGCACTGTCACGGATAATACACTGATGTTACGTTACTGGTTGCAA
Organism: Pammene aurita; assembly: GCA_947086415.1. Classification (NCBI taxonomy): domain Eukaryota; kingdom Metazoa; phylum Arthropoda; class Insecta; order Lepidoptera; family Tortricidae; genus Pammene; species Pammene aurita. The sequence goes on along the minus strand of OX352302.1, from coordinate 31,805,854 downwards.
TAATTGTGGTAATTACATACTTCAAGGTAAGCACATTACATTGCACTAATGAACGCCAGAGAAAAATAATAATAAATATTATTTTTTTATTATTAGTTATTTAATTTTATTTAATTTTCGACTTTTTCGTAAATTTTGTGGTTTTAATTTTTTTGTATTTTTTTGAAATTTTAAAAATGTTTGAAATGTTTGAAATTTTGAAATTTTTGAAACTTGAAATTTTTGAAATTTTTGAAATATTTTTTTTATACCACGACGGTGGCAAACAAGCATACGGCCCGCCTGATGGTAAGCAGCTACCGTAACCTATGGACGCCTGCAACTCCAAAGGAGTCACATGCGCGTTGCCGACCCTTTAAAAAAAGGAGGATTCACTGTGTTGACGGCTAAAGGAACAAGAAGGTCCCTCATCGTCAACACACTGGGTCCTCTTTGAGCTCTTTGGCAACCTTACTCACCAGCAGGAACACAACACTATGAGTAGGGTCTAGTACTATTTGGCTGTGGTTTTCTGTAAGGTGGAGGTACTTCCCCAATCGGGCTCTGCTCCAGATTTACGTTCTCGACTTTTTTCACTTTTATCACTTTGTCACTTCTCACTTTCACTACACTTCACTTCACTTCACTTTAATTTATTTTATATATTTTTTATTTCATTCCATTTTACATGTTTCTCAATCGTATGGGTGTCGCGTTTTCGTGACGTGAAGCTTTTTCGTGACGGTCACGTGACTTTTTTTCGCCTTGCCCCCCATCCGCGAACCGTCCGATAAGGAACTTCCCCATGTAAACTTTCACCCCTTTTGTATCCGCTTAAAGGATAATTTCTGAGATAAAACTATTTTATTTCCTTTTCCAGCTCAAATTATCTCCATACCAAATTTTATCTAAATCGATTCTGCGGTTAATAATTCCCTATACAAATTTCCAACTCTCTTTTCACCCCTTTAGGTTTGATTTTCGGAGTGAAAACTATCATTTGCCCTTTCTTGAGGCCCATACTATACTAAATTTCATCTTTATCATTTCAGCGGTTAAAAAATTGTCATACCAACTTCCAACCCCGTTTTCGGGATGAAAGGGTTTATTTTCGGGATGAAACTATTCTGTCGTTTCTCGGGACTCAAATTATCTGCATACTAATTTCTATTAAAAAATCTCCATACAAACTTTCAACCCCCTTTTCACCCCCTCCAGGGTTGATTTTCGGGATAAAAACTATTCTTTGTCCTTTCCCGGGACTCAAACTATCTCTACACAAAATTTCATCAAAATCCGTTCCGCCGTTTTCACGTGATAGATGTATAGATAAATAGTTTTTATTGAAAGTACCTTTCAGGCTTCACTTCCATTATTTTTTGAACCTACGGTTCTAAAGTAAGATGGGGGGGGGGGGGGCTTTTTTAAAGATGAAACTATCCTTTGTCCTTTCTCGAGACTCATACTATCTCTATACCAATTTTCATCTAAATCAGTTCAGCGGTAAAAAAAACAGATAAACAGATAAACAGATAAACAGACAAACAGATAAACAGACAAAAATTCTAAAAATTGTTGGAACGTGTTCTGTTATCGATTCTAAGTATCCCCAGCCAACTTTTTTTCGATTATCTTTCATGTACAGACTTTCGACCCTCTTCAGCTTTATTATATGTATAGATAGATAAATACTTCAATACATAGAAAACATCCATAGCTCAGGCACAAATATCCGTGATGAACACACAAATGCCCTGACCAGGATTCGAACCCGGGACCTCCTGCTTCATAGGCAGGGTCACTACCGACCAGGCTAGGCCTAACGGCCTCCTCACGATGTTTTCAGCGACTGGTAAATATCTACCTATCTACCGACATCTACGACCTATCGGCCAGCACCCTTCGACACGTCGGTCCGGCGATATCGTTCGTTCTGTCGGAGTTGTTTAATAATTGCATACGACAAGGAATAGTTCCAGAAAGCCTTAAAAAAGTTAAAGTCATCCCACTGTATAAAGGGAAGGGTCCCAAGGCAGCCCTGAAATCTTATCGGCCTATATCATTAGTGCCGGCTATTAGTAAGGTCTTAGAAGTAGGCATTAACACCAGACTACTATCTTTCTGGTTTCCACAGCAAACGATATCCGACAGACAGTACGCATACCGCCAGGGCCGCTCGACGACCGATCTAGTAAGGGAAGTGGTCTGGCGTACGCTGAGCGCGCGAGAGGACCGGCTGCACGTGGCCATTGTGTGCTGCGACCCTCTCGCGCGCTTTCGACACGGCCAATCATACACTAATCGCGCAAAAACTCAGTCACTACGGTATTCGAGGCCCTGCACTGGCACTCCTGATGTCATTTATGTCGAACAGGAGTCAGGTTGTCGTAGGTGACAGTGGCCGTATTAGATCTGATGTAATGAGGAACCAAATTGGGGTACTGCAAGGATCCTGTTTATCAAACACCTTGTTCAGCATCCTTCTTAACGATCTCCCGCAAATAACAAAAGGATGCGAAATTTTTATGTATGCGGATGATGTGACGGCTGTCGTCACCGGCTCATCACTGCCACAGCTGGAGACTAACGTCAATAGTACACTAAAACAGCTTTGTAACTGGTTCCACACAAATGGCTTAGCCCTTAACAAAGAAAAAACTTTTGTCATGAGATTGAACCTAAATGGCCACTCAACTGAGGCAATGACCTCGTATGCCGGGGACGACCCCGTCCTTGAAGTGAGGGACATAAAACTATTAGGTTTCTCCATCGATAGCGGCCTAAAGTGGGACGTACACATCGATCACCTGTGTGCAAAGCTGGGCAGTGCATGCTACGCTCTGAGGAGGCTCGCCAGCACGGCAACCACGGACGTCGTCAGAAGTTGTTATTTCGCTACTGTGCACGCACTCATTTCATATGGCACAGAGCTCTGGGCTAAAGCCGCGGAATGGCGTCGGGTATTCGCCTTGCAAAGACGGCCCGTACGAGCAATAGCGTGTATTTCTGACGATATCTGTGTGCGCCAATACTTTATTAAATATAAAATATTAACAGTGCACTGTGTATTTATTCAACAAGTGGCAACCTTTACTCATTTAAATCTGGAGAAGTTTGCTAAGAAACAACCAAACACTAATTACCCTCTGCGTAGTAATAAGGATGCGGGCAGCCTCGAACCTTTCCCTAACAGGCTGGATAAAACTGGACGCTTGCCCTATATACTTGGCCCACACATTTATAACCGCCTACCTGCAAGCATTAGGGATGCACCTTCCTCCTGTAATTTTAAACTAAGGCTAAAAAATTGGTTAATTAAATCCCAGTTCTATGAGCTAGATGAATATTTATCTAATTGTCCTAGATAAAACATGAACCAGTGAACCTAACTAATTAATTATAAATAATACCTCATACTTTTTGCTCATGATATGAAAGTGTACAGGTAATAATACAATTGCAAATGCTGTTGAATTTGATTATACTTAGATATGTACTATGTATAAGATAAAACTTACAAATTATAATGTAAAGATATATAATATTTATTTACAACTGTATGACTTATAACAAATGTTATCAATCAATTTTTCATTTTCATTTTCATTTTCATTTTCATTTTCATTTTCATTTTCATTTTCATTTTCATTTTCATTTTCATTTTCATTTTCATTTTCATTTTCATTTTCATTTTCATTTTCATTTTCATTTTCATTTTCATTTTCATTTTCATTTTCATTTTCATTTTCATTTTCATTTTCATTTCATTTTCATTTATCAAATGATATTTCGTACACAAGTACCAATAAGTCGTCGACCCAAAGACGGACGTATGACGTTTTATGACTTTTAAGCCACTTTGAGAATATTAAAAAAAAGGTATGCAAACTATATTGTCTTACATATCGAATGAAAATGTTCATTATGAACATTTCATATATTTTTTATAGCCAAATAGCACTAGACTCTACTCATAGTGTTGTGTTCCTGCTGGTGGTGGTGAGTAAGGTTGCCAAAGAGCTCAAAGAGGATCCAGTGTTTTGACAATGAGGGACCTTCTTGTTCCTTTAGCCATCAACACAGTGAATCCTCCTTTTTGTAAAGGATCGGCAAGGTTTTGGAGTTACAGGCGTCCATAGGTTACGGTAGCTGCTTACCATCAGGCGGGCCGTATGCGTTTGCCACCGTCGTGGTATAATTTTTGAAGTTATTTAACAAAATAGGCAAACATTTAAATCACTATAGGTATATCACTATAATATTTGAAGAGTTCCCTCGATTTCTCCAGGATCCAATCATCAGATCCTGACTTAATTACAATGGGACCAACTGTGAAGTACACTCTTTCAAATAAAAAAAGTATTTTGCAAATAAAGGTACCTTTTTGGTTTTTGTAAATAATTCAGTAACCGTGGCTCATACGAAGAAATGTTCTTTTACTTAATTCATCTACATATAATTTTCTATAAAAAAGATTCTTTGCACTTTTTTGCTGGGACGCTAGGATCAATGTTTAATGAAATATCGAGGAAATACGATAAACACTTTTTTAAACTTTCGGAGCTATTATTTACGAAGGTATTTGTTTTATCCAAAAACTGTTTTAGAATACTCATTTTTTTAAAGACCTATCTAACGATACCCCACATACTAGAGTTGGAGTGAAAAAAAAATTACCCCCCCCCCCACTTCATGTGTACGGGAGGTACCATAAAAATAATCTTTTTTCAGATTTTGTTTTAAAACTTTGTCGGCGTAATTAAACCACATACTCATACGAGATTTCACTTTTCTAGTATTAACAATCACTGAGTTAGATCGTGGACAGACGGACGGACGGGACGAAAGTTCAAAGATTTTACCTTACCTTCGTTGATTGACACAAGGACGCAGTTAGAGTTACGAGAAACTACTTCATCCATTATTAATATATAACGTTTTCAAGTCAAAGGTATATTGTTGTCGGTTGTCAATAAGGCGTTACAGACATAAAAAATCATGTAGAAATAAACTCTATTAACAACCAACAATGTTGCACCTTTGACTTGGAAACGTCACAAATAAACACGTTTAGGTACAAGTTTTAGAAACGAATCAGGCACTTTTACTAATGCGGAAGTCACCACAAAAGTATTCAATTCACATTAACCTAAACAAAATGCTTCAAACTTTTGATTTGACTACAATCTCCGACTAAGATATAATACACTTGAAATTTTAACAGCGCACATTTTACAAACTAAATACCGTATTGTAACATTTGTAACTTTGAAATATATAAACATTAAAAACACAATCTATCTCAAATATACAACCAATATTCCACGGCCTCCTAGCCCAGTCGGTAGTGACCCTGCCTACAAAGCAGGAGGTCCCGGGTTCGAATCCTGGTCAGGGCATTTATTTATGTGTTTATCACAGATATTTTTTCCTGAGTTAATGGATTATGAATTTAAAGGTGAAACTTTATTCAGATAAACAAGTAGGTATAACAATTAAAGTTACTTATAAATTAAAACTACTAAAACTAAACCTAACTAGAAAAAATAAAGATACCTAAAACAAACCTTGGCTTCTTGGCAGGGTGCCCATCACGCAGGCAGCATTCCCGCGTTGTATCGCGATGGCAAGCCTTTGTGCGAGAAAGCTGCCCGCGCGAGGGTCCCCCTTTGCTTCCCGCAGCCGCTTGCCAAGCTCCTTGTGGAGCCCACGCGCACCCCTGCCCCACGGACCTAGTGTCTCGACACCAAAAGCTACAAATTCGTAGTTGGTGCCGAGACAGCTATTGGATGTTTTCTATGTATTTATCTATATCTATCTATTATATATATATCGTCGTCTAGTACCCACAACACAAGCCTTAATTGAGGTTACTGTGGGGCTAGATCGATTTCAGTAAGATTGTCCCATAATATTTATTTATTTACATCGCAATTATTAAAAAAAAATTGATATTTCTGATTCAGACATTTACGCGCTGTAGTTAATGCATTGGAGTTGTATTGAAGTTGCATAGTGTCTAAACGTGTTTTAAAGTTAGAATCGACCTAAATAGTCCAACAGTAAGCTCAATAAGGCTTGTGTTATAGGTACTAGACGACGATATATTTAATAGATGGTAGCCAATCAATTGATAAACAACATTTATATTGTAAGTTCTCTAAAACGTGTTCGAAAACTTTAGGCAATGGCTAGCATTACCACGACCGATTTTACTATGATAAGCTTTTTATCCGTAGCAGTAATGTAATTTTAACTTTTCATGCTCAATTATTGATGTGCTATGAGTTTTGATAACATAATGTACACCTGCACCGTCCCGGGGATCCGCCGACAGCCCGACACGCGCCCGCGCGACCGCCGGCACACGAGAGTTGGCCATGGTGGCGGTGCAATGGCGGCCATTCTATGGTTTCCAAATAAGGCATTTAGAATAAATAATATGAGTGTAGATAAAGCAGTGTATGCAACTGTACGTAATTAGGCCTTAAAACACTCGTGTGATCTTATTATGAAATTCGCCTGCGGCTCATTTCATAAAACCACACTCATGTTTTAAGGACCCTTATTACGTAACAGTTACATAAACTACTATTCATAAATCTTCTTCTTTATCGTTCCCTCACTGATGAGGATCGCGACCGCATGTAGGTTGTTTCCATAAAGTGCGGTCATAGGCCATGTGGGCTGCACGGTTCAGGCTGCCGCCAGCCGACCTTTTTGCGGCGTTCGACCATCTCATCCGTGCCCCACCGCGAGCACGTTTGCCATTCATACGGCCCAGAATGATATGCTTCTCAACCTCATGTGTTCTAGACTGCATAATATGGCCGAAGAATCATTTTACAAACAACGTTTGGCAAATTAACGATTCACAAATAGGACGTTGCATTAAATATTGTTTTACAAGTAGTTCATGAGACAAAATATTTAGTTGATAAAATAGCATATTACAAAACATTAATTGAAAAATTATTCATTTATCATTCATGACCATTCACAAAATAACGCATGGTAATACAACGTTAATAAAATGCATTGTTTGTTTGGTTAATAAATCATCATCGTGTGTACGAACGAATTCATACGTACAAATATAAATATAATCATAAGTTATTATTTTAGTATAATTGTTCTGACGATCATAGAGACGTTTTAGTGTTCAGCTTGTATGTAGCCAAGCAAGTCACATTTTTTAATCTTAATTCGGTTGTATGTTTTATTTATGTTTGTTACTACATAACTCCGTCATGTCAACTAGATATAGGTATATAAATACTCAAATACATAGAAATCATTTATAACTCAGGAAAAAATATCCGTGATTAACACACTAATAAATGTCCTGGATTCGAACCCGGGACCTCCCGTTTCATAGACAGGGTCACTACCGACTAGGCTAGATTTGATTAAATTAAATAGATTTACCTACTATGTCGTAAGTCACACACCCAATAATATAAACTATTTTTGACATTCACTTTTCTATACGAGTACGTGCGTGGGTATAGCCACTAAGGAAAACTTTAATTCCTTTTCTCGCTTGGAACAACGAACAAAATTGGTTGCTCATCTTACTCGAGTAGCTAGTAAGGAATACTGCGTCGATTTAACTATATTCAGAACATAATTATTTCAGACGACAGTTTTATTTTATTTTATACTACGACGGTAGCAAACAAGCATACGGCCCGCCTGATGGTAAGCAGCTACCGTAACCTATTTACGCCTGCAACTCCAAAGGAGTCACATGCGCGTTGCCGACCCTTTACAAAAAGGAGGATTCACTGTGTTGACGGCTAAAGGAACAAGAAGGTCCCTCATCGTCAACACACTGGGTCCTTACTCACCAGCAGGAACACAGCACTATGAGTAGGGTCTAGTGCTGCTATTTGGCTGTGGTTTTCTGTAAGTTGGAGGTACAGTCAGCGTCAGAGAGACGTGACCCCCCCTAATAGCAGTACAGAAACTGTACAATCATTTCGTCAACACACGTAATGATTGCGTAGCGGTTTGGTTTCATATGCGGACAAGTGATCCTAAGAGATCGCGTTCGAGACCGTCAAAAGCATTTTCAATCTTTTTGTTTTTTTTGTTAGCATACGTATATTATTAAGTTCAGAATTATTGAAAAATGGATACGGGTAATATCAAATATTATAGAAGAAATAAACAAGGAAAATTAAAATAAAAACAATCTTAAAAACACATTATTTTATTGGTATTTTATTAACGCTTAACGCCTAAACATATTTTAAATATAGTCAAAATCCCTATACCGATATGCGTTTAGTTTGGCAGATATTTATTTGATATTTCTAGTTTACATTATATAAATTGAACATTTTTGTTGCTTAACTATCAAGGTAACAGTTGCATTGTAAGCATATTTAAATATCTTTTATGGGAAATAAACAACAATATTATAGTGTGAGTAAATTAAAATTGTGTTATGTTTCCTGGGCTGCGATTATAGCTGTCTTAATAATAGGAAAGGAACCGGAAGGGAAATCCCCAGGATATTGTCTATTGAATATAAGCTAGCAGGTTGTCTTTTCCTTACAACATCAGAATGACTAAGTCATGAGAGTGCAGACAGGATATTTCTATACTACGCTGAATACATCACATTTTAAATGTCGAATCTACCGCGTGATTAATAACTGCATAACAGATACTATATATAAATATTGGGTTTGATAAATAATGATTGTGTATAAAACGAGAAGATATTCTAACCTTGCGAGCCACTACGTTTCAGAGAGAAACAGCATGTTATCGGCCAGCGATAACAATATTCATCTCCTGTCACGTTACTACAATTTTAGGAAACACAACACTCACTACCTAGACCTCGTTTTTTTAGCATTAGAAAAAGGGTTAACAATCTTGACAAGTCTTTTTATGAAATAAGGCTTTTAGAGAAGCGAAGCTTCTAAAGTATAACTATTACTTATGAAATCAAAATAATGTAAATATATGTCCTTGTAAAACATAATTGTTACATATTTTCTATATCTTATTTTTCAAAAGTGTTTTTCAATGAAAAGACACGTTATTAAGCTTCCTTACCCTTTTTGTAATGCTAAAAAAAAAAAGGTATAATCTGAAACAATATCACTTACAACTTTTGTATGCCCATCAAATAAGAATATAATATAATATTTCACTAGCTGTATTTTTTTTCTAATACCGGAGATTGCCGGAGAGGGTAAACCCTTGGTAAACCTCATTCTCCTCTATTTGTTTCAGTCTACTTTTCATGCTAGCTACCAAATTTCAGCATATGTCAGTATTCCTCATAAGTTCCCAGGTTCTATAGTCTTCATCATCAAGGTTTTGTTTTGATTTAACCTGATCGGGGTCCCAGTTGAGCACCATTTGACCCCATCTACCTTCGTCCATCTTTATCGGATTTGAAGCATTTTTCATCCGAAAAAATTACGATATGGTTCTCTCAGTCGAAATCTTCATATTTTTTGGCAAAACTAAGGCGATCGTAGCGATGCTAGTTGACAAACTTATTTTTTTCGTTGGTTTATAATGGTGTATCTGGGCAGCGTGCAAATGTCTTCTGACAGTGCTAAGAGATACCCCAAATAGTTCAGCTGTTGAGCGAGTAAATAAAGCGTCGGTATTCAGTAGCACAATATTCCGGTGCCGCTGAGATTCCTCTGTGTAGGCTGAAGGACGAGGGCCTTGCCGATCATCTTTAACGTCACCCGGTTTTTCATACCGCCTTAGCCATTTGCGAACCGTGTTCGTCTGCAAATAAAAAACACAATTTGAACTTAGTAGGTCTATCAACAAAACATAGCTCAATGAAATGGAGTAAACTCTAAGTAACTCACCGTTATATTCATTTCTTGTGTTTTTTCATATTCTGGTTTTGTTCCCGAAGCACTACAATATTCGATCTCATACAAGAGTTTAATCGAACCATTTTAAAACTCAGTTGTTACACAAGTTTTCGGACAAGTCGAGAATAAAATAAAATAACGTTACTACTTCGGCACAACCAAGAATAGACGTAACGATGACGGTAATGATTTGCGGCGGATGTGAATTATTATTTACAAAGTTACCCCAAAACTCAATTGTAATTATAAAAATGCGAAACGGTAAAATCATACTAAATTCAGCCTAAACACGTTTAGTTAAAGACGTTATTTTATTACTCACTTTCGGATATTTAATGGGGGTAGAGAAATAATAATAAACAAAGACAATACTATATTATCATTATCCATACAGACCGGTTAGACAAGGACGCATAGACATATGTAAGTAACCTCCATCTTTACGATTTGACGATAGTGATTCATATTTTCGCAAGTAATAATATGTCATCGGTGGCTCAATGGTATAAGTGACGGACTAATGTAATGTAAGAACATGAAGTCTTGATAACAGCCGCGAAGTCCCGAGGATCGATTCCCGATAACAGTCCGGAGCAAATAGGGAAAATTGACTTTTTGAAATAATATGATGCTCGATATAGCTGTGCCGATGTTGAACTAATGATTCGGCGTTGCCTTGCGAGCTATAGTTTTAAAACCAGGGGGGTCACGTTTCTCTGACGCTGACTGTACTTCCCCAATCGGGCTCTGCTTCAGATTTGAGCGAGATGACATAAGTTGAACGTGCCCTACCACACTTAGCAAGATGCCATTCGCAGTGCGCATACCTCTCTTTTTGGCGTAGTTTAAGGACATACCCCGGGTCCCTGGGTCCCTGGGTCCCGGGTCCCGGGTTCGGGACAGTATTTCAATGACAGTATAATAAAACGGCAAACCGCCAAAATGTGGGTACTGCTATAAAATTATGGATAAACTTCATACTGCCCTGCGTTTCTTTCACGGAATGTAATTCTTATGAAGCAATAGTTTATCAATTGACGTTTAGCAAAATAACTGCTTTAATAATGGAATTATTTGTGAAATCAATATTTTAAATAAAAACTTGTTTTGTAATATGTTTACAAAGTGTCAGTGTTACTAAATGTCTATTTGTCGAAAAATTATTTGCATAATAAACATTTTTAAGAATGACAGGTTTGTGAAAGGAATAGTTTATGAATCGTTGTTTGTTAAATGATTATTTACGAAATGTTGCTTACCAAATGATGATAAACCATAACAGATAGATATGAATAAAAACTTATAGACATAGAAAATATCCGTGATAAACACACAAATAAATGCCCTTACCAGGATTCGAACCCGAGACCTCCAGCTTCGTAGGCAGTGTTACCACTACAGACATAGTTTGGTATTTTCGTGTTTAAAATGGCAAATAGAAAAAAACTGTATTTTAACCAAGGCTAGAATAGCGTACATAATGTAAAATAAGTTTTTCACTTCTCATGCTCGTAAAGTTCGACTTTAAGTCGTGCGTGGACGACATAAAATCGCATTTTAAGCTCTAGGACATAAAGTAAAATTTTCTTCTAAGACTAAGAATGTGGCTCAACGGCCAAACAGAGTCAAAATATATTGCACGATATAATTGAGCAGTAAAATTTCGTAGAATACTGAAACTTGTTATTTTATTATATTCTTGCTATAATTATTTGAATTGCGTGTTTTGTATAATTAAATAAATGAAATCAAATAAAATAGGAGTTGATAATATAGTCTTGCAAAACCATTTCTGTCAGTAGAAACGCGCAGCAAATTCAAAATACGTACATGTGGCAACCCTTTGTGATGAGACACCGTATTTCATGACGAACATTTCAATTCACATTGAATTTGTTTCTAGTGCATTTCACTCTCTCATCTTAAGCGCGAGTGAGATAGAACTCCTGCAACGTTCCCAATTAAATTTAAATTCATTTTTAAGTCATATGTCAATTGCTTCAACCAGATTATCTGTTGCAGTTGATGACGAAATATATCCGTCTCCTTTTTACACACCGTAAATGTGTTTATGAAAGGGGCGGAAATACCACCTAAAATTAAAAACATAAAATTTGATGATCATTGCTGCTTTTTTCACTGATTCTTAGTGTTGTCATACTTTTGTTCGCTGTACATTGCTACTGCGTTCGTTGGCTGGCCAGACTATAGTTTACAAATGCCCCGAAATGTGTTTATGACTTAGCAGAAAACAAGTAAATATATATGTCTAAATTCACATGTTGAAAATTAAAAAAAAAACATTAAAAAATGAATTGGTGGGAACCATATGTGTTTCCATTGTAATATTTTTGTTACAACTTGAAATTGTTTTACGATTACCAATCAATAATTTCCTCGCAATTGAAGTGAAAATTAGAGTGTGACCCTCGTCCATAAAACCCATTTTACACTCGACTTTATATCAATCCTCGCTCGCAAGCTCGCTCGGATGGATAAACGCCTCGCGTAAAATCATGCGTTTTATGCACTAAACTTGTTGTACAATCTACTATTGTGTAGAATGGCAAAATATATAGTAGGTACCTAACCCTGAATAATTTTGCAATTTCTGAGAACCCGTTTTAAATTATGTAAGAACGCAAAACCGAACGAGATTTTGTTTATGATCTTCAAATATCCGCTCTCCGTGTTCAAGGCTGCGTTGAAGATTTCATAATTCTACCAAAGAACCAGAATAACGAGATCTTGTAGATTTGGTTTTTAAATGCGGGGTCGGCTCGATGGCTACTACGAATTCTAGGACCGCTAGTATACATATCGCTAAAAAAATCACGTCATTATAATAATATCATTGAGTATCTGGAGATGACATCCCTAAGAATTTTTTTGTCCCAAAAGTTGTAGTGAAAAAGTGAAAATCACTATACTTCATTTTTTTTTGAGATTAGAAATTGAGTAAACATAGCAACAGTAGTTGCCAACCTGTTCTAAATGTTTAATTTCAACACCCTGCAAGCACACCAACAAACGATTAGTTAACATGATTAAGAGTTCACATTTGTGAACAAATAATAACAATTTTCAGATTAAATAATCCAACACAACAATAAAAACACAATTTCGTTTTGATTATCACGTTAGAGATACGTGAAAATTTAAAAGCTGACAGTGACACATGTACGTTCTAAGATTTTTTATCAGTATTCACGAAAATTATTTAATTGACAATCATCATAACCTAAAGGTCTACTCTTTGATTCAGTCACAATTGTCAACCGCTTGACATGGCGCACAAAATTTGTTCTAGATGTCACATCTACATAGTAGAATACATAATCAATCAATGCATTTATATCAAATTATTGAGTATAATTCGAAATGCAAATGGTTAAGGAGTAACAGGCCGGTGCCACCGAGGGTCCGACCGAGATCTCGGTCACGGTCTCGGCCAAAATCTCGGGCAATTTTAGAATATGGAATAATTTAAGGTTGTTGTTTTCGTTGTTGAAGTTGCAAAAGAAAAAAAATTGAGATATGTTTAAATATTAAATAGCGGTGCACGGCTAGCACGTCTTACGCGACAAGAGACAGATCTGCGCGACTTCATACGTTGTCGCTAGTCGGTAGCACAACTTGCGTGTGAAAGGAACGACAGACTGGCGATCAAATGCCACTGTCATAAAATGACAGTGACTCGCGACTTGGAACTAAAAATCCTTAGCACAACTTTGAGTTCTGTTCGCGTCAGTTGCAACCGCGGGTGCATGTTATGCTACCGGAAAGCGAGATTTTTGACAGGTGCGGGAAGGTTTTCCCTACTCGCGGCTTAAGTCGCGCTTGCAAGACGTGCTAGCCGTGCTGGTAGCCTAATTTGTTGAGTAAAATTCGAACTGCAAATGGTTAAGCAGTAACAGGCCGGTGGTAAAGGTCCGATCGAGATCTCGGTCTCGGTTTCCGCCAAAATATGCCGAGATTTTGGCCGAGTTAGAGAATATGGAATATTTAAGTTTGTTGTTTTCGTTGTTGCAGTTGCAAAAGAAAAAAACATTTAGATATAATTTTAAATATTGTATAGCGCTGGTAGCCTGGCGATAAGACGTCCGACTTTCAATCCGGAGGTCTCGAGTTCAAACCCCGGCTCGTACCACTGAGTTATCGGAACTTATGTACGAAATATAATTTGATTACCAGTTTCTCGGTCAACAACGGCTGTCAGCTTTTCGGTGAAGGAAAACATCGTAAGGAAACCGGACCTAATCCCAATAAGGCCTAGTTTTAAATAGGCGGGCGGGTTAAAATCCAGCAAGCTGTACCCGCACCTTTTTCATTACATGATTTTAATTAAATATGATTCATATCCTTAAATTGTTACCTAAGTTTTCATAACTAACATAGACTTCTTACTTGCCTAACCTCGATACCTTAAAAACAGCTGTAAAAAGTAATGAAATAAACGCATTTGTATTTGTATTGTATTGTAGTTTTCTCTTTGGGGCTGCCATCTGACCTCCCTACAGATGGCAGTAGCTTTCGTAAAAAACTAGCGCCTACACCATTCATGGGATTCCGTTACCAAGCGGACCCCAAGCTCAATTGAACCGTGGCAAAAACTGGGAAAAACGCCAGGAGGGTGGTGAAATAACGTTGTGTTGTTGAACAATGCACTTTTTGAAATGTTTTAAAATTCTCGGTCTCGGCCGAGACAAAAAATCCGTTCTCTGTCGGACTTTCGGTGGCACCCTAGGCTAGGTTTTTAGGGTTCTGTAGCCAAAATAACAAGAAATTAACTTTTATATTTTATTATAATTCTTAATTGTTTTTATATGCCTTAGATGTAAGTAAGGCAGCTGCCCTATTGAGTGACGTCAAATTATGATACTATTTATGAACTGAGTCATTGAAAATGTAAAACTATGTTTGTATGAGTCTCCGCTGTTAAGATTCTGACAAGATCTTTTTTCCCTTTAATGAAGTGTCAGAAAAGAGGCCAGGAGCCAGTTTTGGCCACTTTTTTTCATGGCTACTAACAACTGAATGACAAGACAACAAATACATTGCAGATAAAAGTGTCACGTGTACTGCCATAATTTACTCTTATATCAACTGTAAACCACAGACTTGTAAATTTGTCTATACCCTAGTAAAGTTGAAAATGGCTATAACCAGCACATTGGCCACAATCGGGGCATATGTCCTGTTTTTAGGGTTCCGTAGTCAACTAGGAACCCTTATAGTTTCGCCATGTCTGTCCGTCCGTCCGTCCGTCCGCGGATAATCTTAGTGACCGTTAGCAGTAGAAAGCTGAAATTTGGTACTAATATGTATATCAATTACGCCGACAAAGTGGTAAAATAAAAAGTGGAAACATTTTTTTTATTAGGGTACCTCCCCTATACGTAAAGTGGGGAGTGATTTTTTTTTCATTTTAACCCTAACGTGTGATATATTGTTGGATAGGTATTTAAAAATGAATAGGGGTTTAGTAAAATCATTTATGATAATGTAAATATTTTCGGAAATAATCAAAGTCAAAGTCAAAGTCAAATAGTTTATTTGTACAACATGGGTATATAGTACAAACAGAGGTACAGGTCTTACAGAATCAGAGTAGCATCACCATGTCGGGCCACAGGGCATACAAATTTTAGTGTTTTTTCTTTAAATCTGTAACTACATGTTAATATTAATTGCAGTCGGACAAAAAACCCTTAACAGTATAATATGTACTATCCACTAAAAAATCAAATAATTTTCTTTTGAAACTTATAATATTTTCTATACTTCTTATTTGTTTCGGAACTTTATTATAGATTTTTGGAGCCATACCAAGTATACTTTTCTTTAAAAATGCTGTGTCGGAAGACATTGAAGCTATTTTATTTCTTAAACGAATACTCTTAAATCTTTTAAATAAGTGCAGGTTGCTTTTAACAAAAATAACTAATTCATAAATATACAAACAAGGCAGAGTCAATATACGTAGCTTTTTAAAGTGTGGTACGCACGAAGCTGGTAGCTGAATTCCTATACCAGTAAGCAAGAACACATGTTTTTTTAACGGGGCATTTTATAAATTGGGCAGTGTGATCCGAGAGCGCAAAGTCAATCACTTTAGCTTTACTGCCTCGCACATTGTGAAGAATATTGTCAATACATGTGTTGCTAGATAATCTAGTTGACTCAGATATTGCCATTCTTAAATTATAGGACCACGATAAGTTTTTAATTCTACGGACTGTGGCGTTCTCTTGAGCATATCGATATTAAAATCACCACATATAACTACTTTCTTCCCACTAAAACATAAATTATTTAATATAAGATCCAATTTATGAAAAAAATATATCAAAACTATGTCTATTGTTCCTCGGTACTCTATAGATACTAATTATAATTAATTTGTGGTCTGTTAATTCTACACCAGCGCATTCCATTACATTTGGTATTGATATACTATTTAATTCGTTCAACATGCTATATTTATGAATACCCCTGACTAGAATACAAGATCCACCATTTCGGTTTTTCCTCGAGTAAAACGCGGCTAATTTAAAATTAGGAATAGACAAATATATTTCATCACCTAACTGCATATTGTGCTCTGTAACACAAATAACATCAATTTGAGTTTCCTTATCCACAAGCTCGTGTATGTGTATACTTAACAAATCAGATTTATTTATAAGACCATTGATGTTCTGATGTAATATATTAATATGACTCTATACCATAAGATCATTATTTACCGATTTACTAATTGATTGTCTATTGTACCTAAAAAATTTAACTGATTATAAAATGCTTTGTTTACATTGATCAGAACATTATTCAAGCTGCGAGCTAGTTTATATTCCCTCTAAGGTTTAGTTGGTACCTTTGGTATCGTAGTCTCGCACACCAAAATATACACTATTGGGTGTTTCCAGCCATACATGGGAAAATTTCACCAACTTTCTATGCAACATAACATTAAAGCTATTAACATAATCATTATAATCTTCATCATACTTATTTAAGCTATGGAGGATATCACAGATAACTACGTTTGTATGAGTACAATTTTTGACTGTATATTCTAAAGTACTTATAATTTTATTTAACGGGGTAATATTATAATCACTCCCACCACACATAATTACTACGCAATCGCTTTTATTGAAGTCTTTAATTTTTTCTTCTATGTTTTGGAGTACACGCTGGGTTGTTCCATATTGAATGATATCGGCCGTACAGTCATAATCGTTTTTGCGAATTTTCGATAAAGGTAGTAAAAGATCAGCTCCATGAAAATCTGATATAAGCAACAACCTTGGTTTGTTATTAGTTTTGTGCTTTATCGGTTTCTTAACTGGCGTCGCTTGTATTGAATGAGATTCTCGAGGTAAAAAAGGTCTTCCCGACAAGTCTAAACTACTTTTCTCAGCTATAGTATTGTTTATGTGTTGCTCTAGTTTTTTTACAGTGTTCTGCAGTGCTTTGGTAGAGTGTTGGATCCGTGAGAGAGTCACTTCCCTGTTTACTGATGCTTCTGACTTTCGTTTGCAAACATTATTTGACGTAAGAGCCTTACTTAGCTTTATTTGAAGTGTCTTTATTTTATTATTTAGTGTAGATATTTCATCCTCTAATTTTTTAATTTGATTTTCATAAATTTGAACGTTCTCCTCTGTGTGTATATTTTTTGTGATTGGGCTATGGCCAGGATATTTTTTTTTTGGTCTTGTACTTCTTATAGGTTCTTTGTTTAACAGTAATAACATACTAATTTTTTTATTTAGCTTATCTATTTGTTGTTGTTGTTCGCAATTCTCTATATTTAACCTTGCAACTTCTTCATGAGCGCACGATAACTCAGTGTTTAGTTCCTCTACTTGCACTTTTAATGCTACAACTAATGAATTGTCCATAGTAGACATATTAGGGAGACTACTGGGACTATGAAACGTGTTATCTTTCAGTGTAGAGTTTATATTATCCCCATCATCATTTAGAATTTGAGACAAATTTTCACACGAAGGGGATCTAAGAGGCATCTCATACATTTGTTGGGATGTGTCATCTTCTGGTATATTGGCCTTGACTGTACAATCGGGTCGTTTCCTATGTGTAACGTTCCGTTCTAGTGTGGTATTATTTTGTTCCGTCGTCATTGTTGAGGCACTGGGTTCCGATAATGTTTTAGGCGCGCTGGTTGAACTGGAAGTTGTTTTCGGAGTGCTGGAAGCGCTTTTTGGCCGAACGCAGGACGAGCATTTCCAATTATTTTTGTTGTCATTCGTCATCAAATTATATCTAGCTTTAGTAACTATTGTACACGTCAAGTCAAAGTAATTTTTGCAATTCTTACATTTTAGAAAATAGTCTTTAGTTTTTATGTTCTTCTGGCATTTAAAACATTCCATATTGCTCAAATTCTATTCTAAATGTAACACTTAAAAAAATAAAAATATCTTATAATAATAATAATAAATAAATAAAATAAAAAATAAAAATTAAAAAAATGTAAAATGTTTATCGTCACGTCGGATTTGAACCCTGACTCTGTGTTTAGCAGACACGACACAATTCGCACCGCCACGGCTACTGGCGCTGAGCCGAGGGAAATTACGGATTGCTTTCGGCTAATATGGGTCTGCTATCGGGGTAGTTCGGCAACCTTCGGAAGGAACAACACGGTTAGTGCTAGATGTGACAACTGGCCGTGGGTCCAAAGTCCATGTAATTTTTAAACGAAGAAACGATCCTAAATTTTTTAGTTTTATTTTTTTAACACTTTAAAGTTATACTGCACTGAGATAATATATCCACAGTCGCAACTCATAGTTTATCACACTTTAAGTCTATTTTTAGTCTATTTTCTTTAAAAAATCCATTTTAATCACATATAAAACACGGAGCTCACTGTTTAAGGGGGCGTCCATTAATCGCGTCATATTGTATAGGGGGGGGAGGGGGTCAAGAAAAAATCACTAATGATCACCAAAGGGGGGAGGGGGGTCTGGATGCGTATCACGTGTAATTTTTTTGTTCCTTCGTGCTATACAGTATTTCAATATTTCAATAAAATAAAAATTATCAACTTTTATATGAACCAATCTGTGAAAACCAGAGTAAAATTTGCCTCGCAGTTGGACTTCTGCGTTTAGTTGAGCGGGCGAGGCGTCGCTATGCTTTATGCACGGGGTCACTTAGATTCATCTCATTTTTCTCAAAATCAAATTCTAATGACGGGATCCACGAGGAATCAAGGGAACTCCTGAAACCTTAGAGAGGAGACGTATAGCGATTTTTTTAAATCTAAAAACCAAACAATTGCATTAGAATAGTGCTATTTAGTGAAATTGAAACTGCTTGTGAAGACCTATGGAACTCCTCCATGACAAGGATTTTTACGTCTTGGGACTAATTGTTATGACTCTTATGAGATGCACTATGATTGTAAATATTTTTAGTGGCATTTGAAATATTATTTTCTTCACAGTATGTTTTTAGGGTTCCGTAGCCAAAATGGCAAAAACGTAACCCTTATAGTATGTCCGTTTTCCCGTCCGTATGTCACAGCCATTTTACTCGGAAACTATAAAACGTATCTTAATAAATATTTGAACATAAAATTGCTGAAAATATATATTTAGAAGGGGGGCACTCCATACTTGTAGGTAACTATTTCAATAATCACAACCAAATATCAATAATCACCCCGTAATTCTAAAAAAAATGTGCCCTGTCACTTTTGAACCGGAGATCCAAAAAATATGTATCGGTTTAGGAATTATCAAGTCCAAAAAACTCCACAAAACGTCTTTCATAGGCAGATACGATTTTTTGATATTACTTTTTCGATAGTAGGTACGAAACCCTCCATTATGCGTGGTCCGATACACACTTGGCCGGTTTTTTTCTATTCAATATTATTTTAATGAAATTAGTGAGATGTGCATACATGTAGTTTCATTTTTTTACCCTTCACGTGTACGTACGTTACGTTTTCACGTGTTAGAAAACTGTACTTACTTTAGTTCGCAAAAAATTACACGTCATATTGGACGAGGGGGGAGGGGTCCTGAAAATATCACCAAAGATCACCATGGGGGAGGGGGGGGTCTAAAACAAGCAAAAAACGTATGACGCGATTAATGGACGCCCCCTAATACGTGACGGCGAGCGCCATCTACAATCGCTCCAGAAGTAAAAAAAAATGTGTCCCCCCCTCTAACTTTTGAACCATAAGTTTTGAAAATATGAAAAAAAACTCAAAAGTAGAACTTTATAAAAACTTTCTAGGAAAATTATTTTGAACTTGATAGGTTGAATAGTTTTTGAAAAAAAAAATTTTTGAACTAAGTTTGTAATTTAACCGTATAAGCACCTGCTTCACGTCATTTCATTGTAGAAATTACAGGTACAATAAACACCTGTTTATTGTACCTGTAATTTCTACAATGAAATGACGTGCTTTCAAATAAAGTTTTGAAAAAAATTACAAAATAATGTCTGAACTAAGATTGTAATTTTAGTTTGTAAAAGTGGGGACACTTACTGTGACGGACGGAAAACTACGGAACCCTACACTGAGCGTGGCCCGACACGCTCTTGGCCGGTTTTTTATATTTTACATTTGTATATAATGTTAAATGACCTAGCAAAGAGACAAGACGTCAAGGTCTTTAATGGTTGAGCCATTTTGGGTTCACTTTATACTGGACATTCATAGAGTAAGTACTTAACTAAGAAAAAAGCTTTAACCGCAACCGTACCCATTGTTTTCACACCTCATACAATGTTAGTGGCGTGACCAAAGGCCATAGGTGAAGGCACTGCATTTTATTGGTCATTTAGTATAATGATCATTGTAACTATGACGTGCATAAATAAAACACAAAGATATTGTTTAAATTGTGTTTACTTTTTAAGTATTCATGGCCTCACCACGAGGGTTGCCAACTGTATTATAATATATCCGACCAAAAACATAAATGTAAAAAAGGAGAGCCAAGTTCAATACAAAAATTATGCTTGGCTGTGGGCTTCGCCGCAAAAAGAATGGAGATCTAAATGAGTGCCAAGTTCTATGCAAAATCCAAATATGTATTTATAGGAACAAAATAACATTATGAACAAGTATTAAACTCTATTTCTTTGCTTTATTGGATACCTATAACAATTGCTGTTATTTAAAAATGTGAGATCTTAAAGTAGGTTAGATTTGACATGGCCAGTTTTCATTACATCAGTCATTTTATGAAGTTATTCAACATATTTATATATATTTTTTAATTCTGATAAAAACTGGCCAAGTCAAATCCAACCTACTTTAAGATCTCACATTTTTAAATAACAGCAATTGTTATAGGTATCCAATCCAATAAAGCAAAGAAATAGAGTTTAATATTTGTCTCATGAGGTAACAACAAGGTGTAGGTACTATATTTTTTTCATGTAGGTTTGGAAAATACTATATTTCTCTAAAAAAAAGTTGGCAAGCCTACTCACCACCCACCAGACGTGAAATTAGTTTTAAATTTTGTTTTCCGGTCGAACTAGGTACGTACCTTCGCATTATCAGGTGAATCGTTTTTTGTATAAAACTGAAGAAATTATAAAACGAGACACACAAGTGGGATTAAAAGGTTTATTAATACTTCAATTCGTAAGTATACAACGTGTTACACCCAAGACTAAAGACCTGAAAACTGTTTGTTCAGAATCGAGAGTGGAATCGATTGCAGTATATCTTAACATGGGTATATTTTTTCTTTAATTTTCCATTTTTTTACGTGTTGAGTCTAAAAGTTTCTAATACTACAGTTTACCATTGTATCGAGAGTTTTGGAGAGAGAGGTTGAATATTTAATAAAGGCTGGCAGCTTTACTATTTTTTTTTTCACTGTGCACAGTGTCATGTAGGTTGTCATTGTCAAAGTATGTCATCTTATGTAATGTCATACAAATTGACAAAGTAGGTCGATAGGCTGACATGACATGACACATGTAGAGGTGTGACAACAACGCAACAAATGTAGAGTTAACAATGAGGGTTTCCGCGATCGAGTTTTTCACTAGATGGCAGCACTGTGGCGGCAGGTCTAGCTGTCACAATCCACCAATCATGTTTAACCATATAATTTTTGATTGGTGGATTTTGACAGCTACTGCCAAAAAGACCTGTCGTCACGGTGCTGCCATCTAGTGAAAATCTCAATCGCGGAAACCCTCATTGAAAAGAATTGCAAGGAAAACTAAACATACGAATAACTTTCGAAATAATTAACTGATTGAACAATAAATACTCGAAATTAATTAGCAATAATAAAAGTCATTTGGGGTGTCTGGGACTTTTAGTGGCTCAAGTAACACGTTGTATAAGCTACATGCCATATTTAATTCTTTTTATTCCCCTGTTTCAGTCACGGAGTACAGCAAAATGCCAGAGCTGTACCAGATGGATGACTACGACAGTTGTGTCTCAGAGCCGGGGGGCACTTACTGCCTCATCGACGCTAGTCTCTACTCTAAAGACAACTCCAACCTCATGCAGATGATTAAGGTAAGATTCAATGAGGACTATCGCGTATGAAATTTCCGCTAGGGGCGCTAGTGTAGACGGAGGTCTTCGAAATGTCAAATTCCATAGTAATTAAGTGGGATTCCCGGATTTATTTCTAATTTAACAATGTTATGAATATTTTGCCATACCAGGATATTAATTATGGCAAATATGAGTTACGAGCGAATGTGAATGTTTTAAAAGTGGAACTAAGAAAATCCTCCTTTTTTCCAAATAAAACGGAACTGCGCAACACTGCGGCGTTGTCGATACTTTTACAATACGGTATATTGCAGTAAATATTTATTAAGCGTAGATTTGGTTTTCACAATCGTAATAAACAAAAATTACAGCTGTATTTCAGGACATCCGTCTACAGTGGCTCCAACTGGTGGTCAAAAAAACGGTAGCCCTCATTAGAAGTAGTAGTAATGTTAGTAACGCTATCAATTACTAGATGGCGCTGTACGGTCCCCCTACATTATGCAGTAACTTTGATTTGTTTTCGTTCAGATGGCGCTTCAGACTCGGAGCAAGGTCGATATGAAATTATAACTAGGTACTGAGAAGTAGGCCCTCGTCTGAAAGGAGCTTCATGCTTCAAATTTACGAAGTTAGTTTTAATTATGTAGACAAATATTTTTAATGCAGTTAGTAAAACAGTTTGACAACGAATTAATTATGACCGATATAAAAAAAAACTGTAATTAAATAAAAAATATATGACAAGTGTTGAGATTGTACTAAAATGGCAAGAAATAAAAGGCTTTTTTTATCACTGAGAAATGATGTCATGCCACTACTAGCGCCCTCTGTGTTTTGATTCAAAAAGCTTTTATTCTCCTCGTAAAGCGACAAATGATGCGTAGACATAGCCCATGCCCTTCAAATTCCACAACACCGTGTAGTTTCAATGAGCTAAGAGAGATGGCGCTAAAATATATTAAGGGGACATTTTTCAATACACATCTGTAAATATTATAGAATTGTAAGATTTATGAAGCATAATCCTTTTAATGATGTTTAACAAACAAGTCAACATCAGTTTTCGCGTCCTTACAGGAATACTCAGATTATAAAGTCAAACACTTCAACCATACGATGGTGCATCGAGCGCTATGCGTTCAGAAAACTTGCAAAGATTTCATGCAGAATAGGAGCCTGGAAAACGAAGAGGACCTAAAAAACGTCCTTGATGAGTGCGTCGATGACTCCCTGTGGAGAGGGTACAAGCTTAACGCCAGGTAATGTATAATATTGATTAAGTATACTATATCCTTGCATTTTTAAGGGTAACTGGGCCGACAACGTACATGTAACACTTCTGAAGTTGCAGGCATATATAGGCGATCTTCAAAAATCGATTTTTTTATCTTCCTCTCTATCGTTCTTGCTAATTCGAGTGAAAGAGACGCAGATAACGAAATTTCGATTTACGAGTTAGCCCTCTGCTTGCCTTCAGGTGGACCGTGTGCTTGTTTGCCACAGTCGTGATACAAGTATAAAAGTTTTACAAAAGAACGACATCACGAAACTGTTTAATTTCGCATCCCATTATGGTCCACTTCATTTTAATGGTGGTTCAGGAGAGCAAATGTACAGTCGCCATCAGATAATATCGGAGCGGCCAAGGTGGTTACAAATATCTGCTGAATAACGCCTCTATTGTCAAGGCTATAAAGTGCATGATCAGATATTTTTGAGTACCTTGGACGCTCCGATATATTTATGGCAACTGTACGAGATAGTGGCCCCTAACCGCAGAATATAATTTATTATTTGCTTTGATATTTTTTTATTAAACACGAGAAGTCCTTTTACCTGTTATAAAACGGATGTCATGTTCATGTCAATATATAAGTATCAAAATGAGATTTGCTTAACGTTAATACCCCGTCAAAAGTATTTGTCATAATTAATTACAAGTTCTTTTTTTAGATGTAAGTTTGATGAGAAAAGGTTTTTTTTGACGTTATGACCTCAAATTGAATTATTGAAACTACTTTAGTCTACTAGTATTTGTTATATTGGTCAATTCGTTTGCAAGTAAATCGCGAGTTCTTAGTTCGAGGCGGACTACTAGTAGGTACTTAAAAGTAAAATCATCATTTCTGTAGCTAAATGTCAAATTCAGGAAGAACCTTCTGTACGAGTACTTGTACTATTACTTATTCTGTGGTAGAATACTCTTTCAGGTTAACCGACATAAAATACTGCAAGAAACACGGCGAAAAGAGGTCATTGAGCGCTGGAGACTACACAGTTGGTGCAGTCTACATGATCCTCATCATACTGAACGCGATCGGGACTTCCTATGACTTTGTCAAAGACGACAAAGCAGGTACGTTCAATTTTTTTTTATTTTTAATTTATTTATTTAGGGAAACAAACAGCATACAATAATACAAGAAGGTAAGCATATAAGTTAATACATAAGCCAAAACAGTTTCCACTTATAAGTGATACAGAATTCCTTTGCTCCGAAAAATTAACACGAGAAAGAAAAAATGATAGTGAGAAGAGTTTTAGAATTTTAACCTAACGATATTATAATAATTAACGATATTACATTCTACAAGGTGTATAAAAAATACTAGTGACCTGTTTAAGGGCATAATTATGAAAAACTAAGGAATGAGGTTTCGCGTGAAAAAATAAGAAAATAAATTGTACGGAGAGTTGGCTGGCTGTGAGTGCTGAGACGACGTGTCCCGTACAATTCCATACAAATTCAACAAATTGTTTTTTTTCTTACGCAAAAATATTATCTTAGTATTATCAGCCCAAGAAAAGGATAAGTGTAGTTTTGTCTTCTAATGCTTGTTTGTTTTAAAACACATATTAAAGTTAAAGTAATTAAATGCCATGACGCACTAGTGAGACTAACTTATTAGAAATATTTATAACGGGTTACTTACATAATTTAGGTCGATCGCTCGACATGTTTCGATCAGTTACGACCTACGTGAGTAACACGTTAAAAACACTTTTAATAATTAAATGCCGATGGAATAAAAACCTGTTATAACTAGTTTTAAATATTAATAGTTTTAAATAAGTCGATAAGGCAATTAGAAAATTGCCTTATCGACTTAATTATGATGTTGTTGTTCCAGACAATCCGTATTTACTGGCCTTCTCCATGCGTAGAAATTGGCGCAAACTGATTGCGCCCAGCGGGGTAGGGCCCGAACCAAGACTTAACCGGCTGAAACTTTTCAATGGAATGAGGTAAGTACGATACTTTCAGTTCCTGTTGCTGAAGTACTTTCAGTACACTTTCGGTGTTAGTCAGTTACGAGTACAATGAAATGGTCTTGATAACTGCCATGAAAATCAAAAGTACTTTGGACACATAGTAGTATAAATGTAGTGTCCACCATTAACATCTAACTATTGTTCTGTTAATACATAAAAGTGGGTCCTTAAATAGATGCAGATTAAATATATCAGATGAGCCTTCTGATAGATGAGCACCTGTATTTTAAACAGCACCTTTTTTATACCACTACGGTGGCAAAAACGCATACGGCCCGCCTGATAGTAAGCAGCTACCGTAGACTATGGACGCCTGCAACTCCAGAGGTGCATTGCCGACATGCGCGTTGCCGACCCTTTACAAAAAGGAGGACTCAATGTGCTGACGGCTAAAGGAACAAGAAGGCATCTAACTAGTCTATCTAAAAAGTTAGAAAACTTATCTACTTATCTAGTAAAACGACTACCACTCTATCCTACAATGACACAGAAGACACTACGCACTTACACTTGGTCTGTAGTCAGCTAATTCTTATCAGCTACTCGCACTCATTCACTTCACATACGTACACACTTCTAGTCACATACACACTTACACACTTACACACAACTGACTCACAAACACTTAGGTTAAAGTTAGTTAAATAATGTTCATGTTTTATAACTGCTACAAATAGTGCATTCCAAGATACAGGCTTAGCCTAGTTTGGAACTAGGCTTTGCTCCCATTTTCTATATAAATCCAGTACCGGAACCGGGAACTCCCGGTTCTCGCCACACGAAATCAGAACCGAGAGCATTCCCTATTTGGAATGCACCGGACAACCTCTGTAAACTGTTTTTCACCACTCCACCTCGGAAATGCGCTTTTTGTCCCTTGAAAGTGGTGGGGAAAAACGCTTTTTATCCATATGTGGGGAAAGTAATTTGGTACAAGTTTTGACTTGTTTTTTCATGTTATCTGGATATATAATTTTGAAGTATTTTATTTGGCTTTGATTTCTTATATTTTTCCTGTGGTGAAAAATTTTGTATTATACGCGGCCGCAAAGTTTATTTAACCTCTCTTGCCTTTAGGCCCTCTTGTGCTCAATATTCCATTATTTGAACCACTCGCTACGCTCGTGGCTCAATTTTGCCTTCTTAGGCTGGCTCGGGACTCAATAAAAGGTTTAACATAAACTTTGCCCCCTTGTATAATAAATAAATAACTATTATCATTGTGTTTGGAATCAATAAATTTTACTTAGGTATGACTTTGAAACTGGGACTTCTAGTTGAGAAGAAAGAATAGTTGCATTTTATAAAGCTATTTCATTACATGCTGTCAATATTGTAGCATATTAGACAGCGATCGAACCTACGAAGTTTGCATCTCCATTACAAGCACAAATATTCTTGAAATGCGTTTAACTTTTGGTCAACATCCGGCAGGCAGTCCTGGGGCCCTGACCACTACGTAGCTATTTGTAAATTTCTGTCACTACTTTGCAAACATTCAAAGTCTTACTGATCAACAGCATGTTCTACATGTCACCAACCCTATTGTACAGTAGCAGTGACTAAGGTGTTCAAAATGATCTTTATTGTTCAGAAAATAAAGGCGAGTGAAGGTTTAACGTCTCACCAATGATAATATTTGTTTTCAGAGCAATAACGATGGTCTGCGTGTTTTTCTCTCACACGGCTTTGGTAAATGCCTACTCTTACCTGAAGAACCCTTACTATGTCGAAACAGTAAGTAAATTTAAGTATCCAATTAACTTAGTTTTGTTATAAAATGTTTCAAGCACCTAATTAAACAAAAACACAACAACTTTTGCACACGGCTTGACGTCATTAACCTCCAAACTTTTATGCGCTTTGCCACATACTTTTTGATAACTTAACTGACGGGACTGACGACTGACGGACTCTGACGGAGTGTTTTATTCCTCAGATTATTGTTTTGATGGGTGCTAATGGAAAATTAAAATCTGAATTAATATATTTATTTTATTTATTTATAAAATATGGTTTTCATTTTTTGATACGACCCCAACCCCGAGTCCCAATCAGTTGTGTCACTGAAGGGAAAACTGTATAAACTGTGGCTTTCCAACGACTTGTGTACCTAGTATATACTTATTTATGTATTTATTGTATATTTAGTTGTATCTATACGATTATTTATATACATAGATGTATATATTATTTATATTATATAGGAAATTGAGTACTTTGTTATTTATTTATTTATTTTTAATATCGACTTACAGTATTTCCTTTCTGTAAGTACATATAGTGGTCATTTGTCTATCTTGTATATCTCTCTCAATTGCTCAAAGGTTAGCTGGAAGAGATCCCTTACAGGGATAAGTTCGCCTTTGTACGTTATATTTTCTTTTGTTATAACTGTATTTTGACCCGTTTTATGTACAATAAAGTGTTTACAAAAATATCGGTTAAACTGTAGGTAATTTTGATTCTACGCGATGTCAATAACGTGGTCGGTGTGAACACAGAACACAAAATTTCAAAGTGCGACCGTTACTATGGCAGATTAACAAGTGTTCTCCAAAATAAATACAACAGCACAAGATGACGTCAAAAAGGAAACAGACCTGTATTCTTCAGATTCCCGACATGACATCATCTTGTACAGTCACTGGCAATAGTATCTTCCTACACGAAGGCCGCAAAAATATGTGACACGCTCTTATTTGTAGGGCTGTAAGAGCGTGCCATATATTTTTGCGGCGTTCGGGTAGGAAGATACTATTGCCGGTGACTGTACTTTAATATTATTTTTTACAATTTGGGGAATACTTAAGGAACTACTTTCGGTTTTCTAGTTTTCTACATAGTTTGTTGAATGAAATGATACCTATAAAATTTTCGGCATCTTACAATTTTGAAATCTTCTTCCTCCTATCGTCTGTCCCAGCTTTTTGGTCTATTGGGCCTGGGGTCCGCTCGGCAACCTAATCCCAGGAATTGGCATAGGCACCAGTTTTTACGAAAGCGACTGCCATCTAACTTGTTGGGATTAGATCCGGTTTCATCGCGATGTTTTCCTTCACCGAAAGGCGAGTGGTAAATATCAAATGATATTTCGTACATAAGTTCCGAAAAACTCAGTGGTACGAGCCGGGGTTTGAGCCCGCGTCCTTCGGATTGAAAGTCTGACGTCTTACCGCCAGGCCACCAGCGCTTTTTTATATTACAATTTTGAAATATTGTCAATTAAAATCACATGTTTACCCAAGATACTAATCACTGTCTCGTTTCCAGTCATACAACGACCCTTCGAAGTACATTCTCTTCAACGGCACCCTGGTGACGTACACGTTCTTCGTAATGTCCGGTTTCCTGCTCTCCTTCAACTTTGAGCTGCACGCCGAAAAGCACCGAGTTAGTCTCTGGGAGTGGCCTAAGGGCATGATCATGCGGTGGCTCAGGTAATTTTTTTTAATGTCCCGCAAAGTCTACTTTTCTGGTTAAAAATTTGGTGGCAAAGTGCCTAGTTAATGGCCTGTAAAACAGTTTGTAGGCTCGATTTACCTGCTCGACAATAATGTAAGTAGGTCCCTAGACAAAGTGCCTAGTTCATTGCCAGTAAAAAGTTTACAGGCTCGATTTGCTTGCCTACAATAATGTAAGTAGGTCCCTAGACAAGGTGCCTACTTCATGGCCAGTAAAAAGTTTGCAAGCTCGATTTGCTTGCTCTACAATAATGTAAGTAGGTCCCTAGACAAAGTGCCTAGTTCATGGCCAGTAAAAAGTTTGCAGGCTCGATTTGCTTGCTCTACAATAATGTAAGTAGGTCCCTAGACAAAGTGCCTAGTTCATGACCAGTAAAAAGTTTGTAGGTTCGATTTGCTTGCTCTACAATAATGTAAGCAGGTCCCTAGACAAAGTGCCTGGTTCATGGCCAGTAAAAAGTTTGCAGGCTCGATTTGCCTGCTCTACAATAATGTAAGTAGGTCCCTAGACAAAGTGCCTAGTTCATGGCCAGTAAAAAGTATGCATAATGTGAAACTATACTTCCTTGCCACCTTCCAAAACACATACGAGATTTTCTTAATTAAAGTTTTTGTGAAAGTATTAAATATTAGACACCTTATTCTTGAACATCTGAAAAAAACTCAAGTGACAGAGACAAGTAAACTTCCTTCCTACCTTCCAAAACACATGCGAGATTTTCTTAATTAAAGGTTTCATTAAAGTATTAAAGATTAGCCACCTTATTCATGAACATCTGAAAAAAATACAAGTGACAGAGACAAGTTTAGTGGGTAGGTAAACTGAAGTCGATGACTGATATCTGGAAATCAAAAAATATTCAACTAAATAATTTGAGTTGCTTCAAGATAAGTAGACGTACTTAAGTATGTAGGATTTGTGACAGAAACGAATTAAAAACAATTTAGACGAAGTACCCAGAAGATTATGACCCTAACTAAACGTACGCTCTTCCAGATTAACTCCAACGTATGCCCTGATCATGTTCACGGTGATGACCCTAATGCGGCACCTGGGAGACGGGCCGCTGTGGCAAGATCTGGTGACCAGCGAAGCGGAGGCTTGCAACCACTACTGGTGGGCGCACTTGCTGTACATCAACAACTACATCTACGATGACTCTCATTGCTTCCCACAGAGTTGGTGAGTGGACTTTTAATCTCTATTATCCTACTGTTTATCCCGGTTTATCCTTTCGGAGTCTAGGATCCCCCACGACCTGTCCTGTATTTGTATGGTATTTGACATTCACTTTTGCACGACAATTTGGGATGTAACTTCCTACCAGCACTTCAAGAAGTGATTTTTTCTACAAGTATGGAGATGGACACGGCATAGTCAGACATATGTTACCCAAGTAATTTACCCGGGGACAGGTAGGAATAATTTAAATGAAAGAACTTATTCCTATGTGGCGTCTCATCTGCCAGCTATCTATTCTAGTGTCGCGTCACGGTTCCCATAAATGCCTACCTAGTTGCACCGCACAGTCAACTTCCATAGTACTAGTGCAACTAATATGAAGCGCCTATATAAGACCTACATCGCGCTAACGAAGTTCCTAATGTCAGTTACATAAATACAACCACCAACTAATATTGTCATTGGACTTTGGTCCCCAGGCAGATGTTATGCCTCTCAAGAGATCTCTCTGTTCTGCCTCTTCATGGCAGTTTCAGTTTTCAGTCAGCTTCTATCCCCGGCGAGCACAGATGGGAATACATCCTGTTAACCGCTCATGTTGTTTGCACTGACTGATTGAGATACGGGATAGGTATCTCATAAACTAACTGTTTGCAGGTATCTAGCGGCAGACACGCAGCTCTTCGGGCTTGGCCTGCTCATGTGTATCCTGTTCCGGAAGCCGCGCGCGCAGATGATGGCGTTAGGTGGCTTACTGGTCATCTCTCTAGCTATTCCTGCCGCACACGTGTACTTCCAGGGCTTGGGGGCCGTAGTGCATCAGTCACCTGAGTAAGTTTCCTCTCTGTGTGGGTGTTCTCCTTAAGAGTTTCACCTCTCTCATAGCCCTAACGTCTTACATTACGTTCTCTCCCTCGACACTGTTATGATTCCTCATCCTTCTCGCGTAAGTCCCGTGTACTGACGAGGTCCGCTTTAGCTTCCACGTCGCTCTTTGCTGGACATCGGCTTCATCCAACCCAAAGGCGTTCAGATCTTCGGTAATGGAATTCCGCCATCGCTGCCTTGGTTTGCCTCTTCTACTGGATGATTATCACTACATAGTATAAAACAAAGTCGCTTTCCGCTGTCTATCCCTACAAGTATGTATGCTTAGATCTTTAAAACTACGCAACGAAATTTGATGTGGTTTTCTTAAAAAGATAGAGTGATTCAAGAAAAAGGTTTATATGTATACATGATATTTTTTGAGGTTTCTAATGTGATATCGTAAATAAACACATTTTTTTGCGCTTACATTGCAAGCGCTTAGCTGAACCCTACGAGATAGATTCAAATAATGTATTACAGTATTGTACACCTTAAAAAGGTCTATGTATATGTCTTAGGGATAACCCACAATAACCATTTTTTATCCCGTGCGAAGCCGGGGCGGGTCGCTGGTTTTTTATAAATGTAACATGCTTTCAGAACGTATCGTACTCTGTTCCGCTTCGACGACACATTCCGCATAATCTTCGTTGGTGGGCACACCAACATGTCAACGTACGTGTTGGGCATCGCTGGCGGGCTGCTGGCGTACCACTGGATGAAGAAGGAGAAGTCTGTGTCGCAGCGGTTGCAGGTCAGTTGTCTTCTAGAAGGCTTTAACACTGCTCTTGGCTAGCACAGCTCTGAAACACCTAGATCACAACGACATACTTAGATCATTTTACGAATGTTCGATCTAATACTTATCTGGAGTTAGATAAGAGTTAACTCGCTAGATGGCACTGTTATAACATTGGGCTAAGCATAATCCCCGATATATACCCCGAGTCCCAATCAGTTGCGTCACTTAAGGGAAAACTGTATAAACTGTGGCTTTCCAACGACTTGTACACAACACTAGTATATATTTATTTATGTATTTATTGTATATTTAGTTGTATCTATACGATTATTTATATATATAGGTGAATATATCACCCAATTAAGTTAAGTTTAAAAGTTGGGCTCGAATTATATGAAGGAGACGACTACAATTACCTATGATATACGAAGGTTATAATGTAATTCGTATATGAGAACTAGACAAGTCAAAACTTAGGCTTCAATATATTATCATAAGTTTTAAGAAGAAATTATATTTTGAGTTGTTATAAAAAAAATATGTTATTATAAAAAAAATTTAGGACTGACCATTGAACTTGGCACCCATTTAGATCTCACTTCTTTTGTCGTTGCATATATAATGTATTCAACTTGGCTCTCATTTCACATAATATATGTTTTTGATGGGACACTTTTATAACGATTGTATTTAATTTTGGATAGCATTTAAAGGCGCAACCAAAAAAACAATAACCTAACTAACTAAAACTAATCAAAACGTCGATTTGATGTGTATTCTGATTTTTTTTTAAATGTGGATTAATTTTCTTCTTCTTTTTTTCTAAAGCTCCTACAATTTCCAGAAATACCCCTGGGTCATGTGGTTGACGTTCCCACTCGGAGTGGGCACCATCTTGTCTGGCGGCTTCTTCTACATGGACGACTTCGAGCCCTCAACCCTCGTAAAGATCATCTACGGCGCCATCCATAAGCCCCTCTTCCAGTTAAACATAGTAATAATAATAGTTGCCTGCATCTTTAAGGTTGAATGTAAGTACAATACCTATTCTGTCAATTTTTTAATTGATAGATTAAAAGTACTCTAAGATAAGGAGCACAAGAAATACTTCCATCATTTTAAATGCCCGTAATGTTTCTCGTAAATTGCTAGCTAATCTCACAACAGGACTCGATTCACCTGCCTTCTTCTTTAAAAAACCCGATCTTTATTTTTCAATTTAGGCACATTTAGGTATGAACGTTAGAAAAACTACCACAGGCTCTAACCTAATACCTTTGACCCGAGAAAAATTAGGACCGACAAGAAACTCAGCGAGATTTAATTGATCAGTAGTTCATTAAACCTCAAAAATACATGTACTTACAATGCGTACTTTTTTTCTGTGTGTCGTCATTCGTTAGTAATAAGTTGGGTCCACACCGAAAATCAGCGTAGCGGCTTGCCGTGGCATTATACCGAGTCCTTTTTAACGATCGTTACTTTTTACATGTTAATTTCCCTGGCATGACGTAAAATTCGAGTGGCCTTTTTTTTTCTTTATTTCTAATGCTTTGACTTGCGTTTGCTTCCAGCCGTGTACCGTGGCATTCTGGAGTGGCGCGGCTTCACCTGGATGGGGCGCGTGTCTTACGCTGGCTTTCTGTTGCACTCGCTGTTTCAACGCGGCCTGGTGGGATCGCAGCGGTTACCTTCATATATCTCCGACTATTACATTGTACGTATCAGTTTATGAATAGGCTTGCAACCGTACTAACTGTGCGTCTCGCAGGAAGCGTCCGAAGACTCCGAAGTACTACAAAGCTCTCTCTACCATTCGGACATCCCAGGCACTGGTACTATGTGTGACCAATGTGAGAACAATGTTGAATGAAAATCTGTTCGAATAAAAAAAGTCAATGTCGTTATAGAGTTGAGTTGGGTTAGAGCTGTGTCGGTCCAGTGTATGTGTTTATTTTTCGAATCGCGGCCCCACTAATATTATAGACGAGAAAATTTACAAGTTTAGTGAGAGAGGCAATATCCATACATCCATACTAGTCCATATTAATCTATACTAATATTATAAATGCGAAAGTGTGTATGTCTGTCTGTCTGTCTGCCTGTTACTTCTTCACGCTTAGACCTCTAAACCGATTAATATTAAATTTAGTATGAAGATAGTCCGAGTCCCAGGAAAGGACAGGATATTTTTTATCCCAGAAATCATCCCTTAAGGGAGTGAGTTTGTATGGTGAATCAATAAGCGATGCTATGGGGTATGGAGATACTTTGAGGCCTGGGAAAGGATATAGAACAGTTTTTATCCCCGAAACTCATTACTTAAGGGAGTAAGAAAGAGTTACTAATTCTACGCAGATGAAGTCACGGGCTATTGCCCGCTAGCTATTGCTAGTCCTTAAAGTTAGTTTAGATTATTCTTAAATTAGATTATTTTACTGTAATGTATTTAGGTTTGTGTATAATTATGCAAGTAGCTTTATAGCGTATAGCTTATAGATTATAGCTTTGTAGTAATTAATTTCTTTAGCGCCTAACGTAAATCTGGCAATCTGTAAATGTGCCATCCTGCAAGACAGGCATAGCCTAGTGCAGGTGACACGGGCAATATATTCATGTACAAACATACAGCAGTGTTTAAGATCTAATTTGTTTATTCAGCTTAATCATGTTTTATTTTATAAGTCTCCCTGCATCAATAAACTGTTTTGATTTTTGAAAGTAAATATTACTTGACCAGTAGGTTTACAAATTAATTTCATAACGTTTTTTCGGTTTTCCACAGTTAACATTACTGGCAGCGACTATCTTCCTCGGGTTTACTGCCGGCGCAGTGCTTTGGATCATGGTGGAGTCCCCCCTAGCTGTGGTCACTAAGAACCTTCTCGCCTCCCCTAAGAGGAGGAGGCCAGAGCCTACAGAGGAAGAAGTAAAAGATAGAGATGTAACTACCAAAGTCTAGATTTTAAGGCTAAGAATATATTATAAGTATTTTTGTTTTGTTTTGGATTGGGATGCAATATTAAAAGTAAATAAATATTTAAATATTTTTTTTTACATAATACGTCTTTTATAACTTATCTCTCATTCTGAGTCTCTAGCATAACTTACGATTTCGCTTGTGATTTTTTAATTTTTATTACTATTTAATGGCTTTTACTCCTCGCCAGTTTTAGCGAGATGAATTCTGCCAATAGCGCAATCATTGGAGCATTTGCCTTACAAAAGGTGGAGTAGAAAATGTTTTAATGGTTATTGGTAGGCTATAGGGTGGTTATTAAAATACTAGATTTGAGACCTTGAGGGGGGGGGGGGAGCGTTGGCCGCCATCTTGGTTTAAACGTGCCATAAGTCCGTTTTTGAACCTTGGCGCTTAAACGGTTATTAGTATGCCTGAAATGTCTATGGAACATATGAGGAAGATAAAATTGTCTACAATATTTCCATACACAATACATCTGTAAGTCTTACAGATATAAAGATACAGGGGGTGAAAAAGTGTATATTTTCTTATATCATAAGAATTTTATTTATTAGCTTCAAAGTTTTGTGCTTCGAGATGAGGAACTAAAGTCTCTACCACAGTTTTGTCATCTTATAATGATTCTTTTAAAAGATATTCAAAAGTTGATTTCACCCCTAGAGCGCTTATAGAGGGGATGAAAGTAGTAAGTCTCACACACAAAATCAATGTTCTATTACTCATCATAAAGTACTACTAGGCATTGTCACTAGGCATTGTGGGAAACTACGCCGAGTCTTCTCGTCATCCATACCGCAATGCTTGAAAACGAAAGTTTTTAATCAGTGCGTCCTACCCGTAATGACCTACGGAGCTGAGACGTGGACACTCACGGTAGGGCTGGTCCACCAGTTCAAAGTCGCTCAGCGAGCTATGGAAAGAGCTATGCTCGGAGTTTCTCTGAAGGATAAGATTCGTAACGAATACATCCGACAGAGAACCAAAGTTATCGACATAGCTCAAAGAATTAGCAAGCTGAAGTGGCAGTGGGCCGGCCATATCTCGCGAAGAACCGACAACCGCTGGGGTAAACGTGTTCTTGAGTGGAGACCGCGACTCGGCAAACGTAGTGTAGGACGCCCTCTGGCAAGGTGGGATGACGATCTGCGAAAGACTGCCGGCAGATGCTGGATGCGGCAAGCTGAAAACAGGGCGCTATGGCGCTCATTGGGGGAGGCCTATGTCCAGCAGTGGACTAAAATAGGCTGATGATGATGATGATGAGGCATTGTCAGGTATAGCTATCGATCAATTCGGTTATAATTAATTTAGATTTGACAAAAACATATATGCTTTGCTACTTGACCCATAGCTTAATTGGTAAAGCGATCGAGCCCCGGCAAGGCGTATCGATACAGGTTCAAGTCCTGTTGGGTTGATTATTTTTTCAATGTTTTCAATGTTTGTATTTGATTTAATAACAATCTATTGTATGAGTGGAATGCCCCACTTTAAAACCATGCAAAAATAATTATGAGTAGCCATCTTGAGCGCAAACTATTAATCGCGTGTGATTGATACGTCGAGTCACGTTTGAAGTACGGACTACGGAGTCGCGGGCGACAACGCACCTAAGTTAATTATGCAATAGTCGAGTCAAAACCATCGTGCCGTGCTATAAAATAAATGGACTAAGAGCTGGCCACGTCAGATATGACACAATAATGAGAGCAACAAAACCCGTCTGGTTAGATGGCTATACTATCCTTATTGGTAGATTCAGGCATATGGCAGATTTTAATGGGTGGAGGTTAGAGTGACAGACTAGCGAACATTTTGAATTGGAATATAGTAATACCAAGATAGGTAAAAACTGCCAAAATTGTCTCAGTTATAAAGGACAGGGTCTATATTTTAACATTAGAACAAAAAAACATTGCATATTATTTCGGAAACAAAAACAATAGGCGATAAACTATGAATTATATTATACGTCGTTTGTCACTACTTTCCCCCAACAGAAACTTTTGGCAATTATATAATCTAATTATGTATACTTGCTCATAATATTCCACCAAACCCAGAACTCTGGGATTTGTTATCTTGAAGTGGTTTGCATTATTTGACCTCCACCACTTTACAGCTGCCAGATGTCCAGATTTAGAAATAAGCATAATATAGCAAACTGACTAGAGTGGTTTCGTTGCTCTCATTATTGTGTCATATCTGACGTGGCTAGCTCTCCGTCTAAAAGGAGGTACGCTGCGACACGTAGCGACTGCAGACAGCGAGAGTGAGCGAGACGTCTATCTTTAGGAGTTTCGACTCAATCGGAACGTTGCTTTTGGCCCAACTATAGAATGGCTGATGTGAGTATCTGTCAGAGTGTCACCGTATAGATGGAGAGCTAGCCACGTCAGATATGACACAATAATGAGAACGACGAAACCCCTCTCGTTAGTTTGCTACACTATGCTTATTTCCAAGATCCGGAATTCACTGGCAGCTGCAAAGTGGTTGAGGTCAGATATTGCAAAACACTTTAAGAATACAAAGCCTAGAGTTTTGGTTTTAATGCAGTATTATGAGAAATTATATAAATAATATTATATAATTGGCAAAAAAATTATGATGGGGGAAAGTAGTCCAAAACGACGTATAATTGGTATAATGTCATTCATGGTTTATCGCCTACTGTTTCTGTTTCCGAAATAATACGCAATGTTTTTGGTCCTTAAATACGACAACTTGGCAGTTTTTACTTACTTTGGTATTACTTTTTTTCAACTTAAATTTTTTGCTAGTCTGTCACTCTGACCTTCATCCATTAAAAGCTGCCAGATGCCCGAATCTAGCAATAAGGATAGTATTGCAATCTAACTAGACGGGTTTCGTTGCTCTCATTATTGTGTCATATCCATACATCGCGGGTTTTCGGTGCGGGAACGATTTGAGAAATAGTAGAGATAAACAGATAGGTTAGTCTGAGAAAATATCATATTATGTCTAATGAATAACTACCTCTCTGTGAATAGCATACACGATTACGATACGAGCTTTTTTCTTAGAGGCATGTTTGTATTGACTATTATATAATATTTTAAAAATGCAAATGCATATCCGAAATTTATCAATTAGATAGTTATCTAAGACAAAGACACGGCATAATAAGTGTTAAATATTAATCTTGACGTCCGATATTTATGAACTATTTGCTTAACTGAAGAGGTTGACAATGATCAGTCATTACATGAATTAATAAAAAAAATACTTGAAAAAATCATAGGTATCCTACAATATATATACATAATAGTCAGCTATTACATATTAATTGTATATACCTATGATTTTTTCAATCAATTAATCATTAGGTAAAAACCTGCTAGAGTACATTCTGTTTTTTAAGTTAATGCCTACTCTTTGGCTCATTAGCCAAAGAGTCGGCATTTCAAACATTCCTGCACCGAAAACCCCGATGTATGGTCATATCTGACGTGGCTAGCTCTTAGACCAGTAATACTTACTTAGTTCAAGTAACAGTTAAAAATCTTAAAGAATGATAGTTATTATTTAAATTGGTGTTTCGAACTTCTCACGTTTTGTCACAAAAAACGTGCTAAATATCATAGCGCAATCATTGGAGCATTTGCCTTACAGAAGGTGGAGTAGAAAATGTTTTAATGGTTATTGATAAGATAAGCTATAGGATGGTTATTAAAATACTAGATTTGAGACCTTGAGGGGTGGGGGGGAGCGTTGGCCGCCATCTTGGTTTAAACGTGCCATAAATCCGTTATTGAACCTTGGCGCTTAAACGGTTATCAGTATGCCTAAAATGTCTATGGAACGTATGAAGAAGATAAAATTGTCTACAATATTTCCATTCACAATACATCTGTAAGTCTTACAGATATAAAGATACAGGGGGTGAAAAAGTGTATATTGTCTTATATCATAAGAATTTTATTTATAAGCTTCAAAGTTTTGTGCTTCGAGATAAGGAAATGAAGTCTCTACCACAGTTTTGTCATCTTCTAATGATTCTTTTAAAAGATATTCAAAAGTTGAATTCACCCCTAGAGCGCTTATAGAGGGGATGAAAGTAGTATGTCTCACACACAAAATCAATGTTCATAAAATACTACTAGGCGTTGTCAGGTATAGCTATCGATCAATTCGGGTATAAATAATTTAGATTTGACAAAAAACATGTATGCTTTCATACAAAAAAAAATATTTTTAAAGAAAGTGCTTAAAAATATTTTTATTTTTTTAAAGTTCATATAACTGTCAAGTTATTATTAAAATATCGTGTAGGCTTTAGCATTTTTTACATAATGCTTGAACAGTTGACTTTATGACAAAATGTCTACGAGACATTATTTGACTGTAATAAAAATGGAACACGAAAAATTCAACAGCACTCACTTTTCTAACAGATTATAATGATTAAATCATAAAAAAAAAATTAAGAACTATCCAATATTTCGAGCAATATTTTGTATTACTTAACCTTAAATTCAGGAACTATAATATTTTACTTTAACATAAAATGTTGATGACGTCTGACCTTACTCGCATAGATATGGGTTAATGAGGAACCCGCCCTCCACTGCCCTTTGCTTCTCAGGAGTCGAGAACATTTGGTCCGGAATTAAAAGGGTTTCTTAATTGTTGTATGTAATTAAATCTCTGCTCGGGCAGATAAGGAAAACGTAAACAAGCGTTCTAATGAGGTTAGAATATTTTTAAACCAAATTAAAATTCACGTATAAAAAATTATAAAAATATGGTTTATTTAGGTTTAGTAATGAGCTGGAGCTCAGTTTTCAGGGTTTTCGTAATTACGGTTTTATACTTGGATGAACCTTGCTGAGATGAGATGTATAATCCCAAAGGAATAATTCACACAAGAAAAAATACTGAAAAATATATACTAACAAGTAAGCCAGGCTATGAGGATAAATACGTAAAAATATGCACTAAGAAACAAACATTTAACGGCCTCCTAGCCCAGCTGGGTTCGAATCCTGGTCAGGGCATTTATTTGTGTGTTTATCACAGATATTTGTACCAGAGTTATGGGTGTTTTCTTTGTATTTAAGTATTTATCTATATCTATCTATTACTAATATATCTTCGTCTAGTACCCAAAAAACAAGCCTTATTGAGCTTACTGTGGGACTAGGTCGGTTTGTGTAAGATTGTCCTATAATGTTTATTAAACATCTCGTTGGTTATGGAACAGGGCGGACACCTCATACTACAAAACTCGTTTGAGCGCCTATGTGTGCAAGGTACGGTACACGCTTCAAAGTGTGCGAGAGTCTTAGTGCGCTGTTTCCGCTGTCGTAAATGACGTTTGACGATACACCGACATTTTGCTTTTTATCAACGCGCTGCAAACCAGACTGATTAACCTACCTTACTACTTAGTTCCCCACCAATCCGCCGCGGGGTGAGGTAAAGCCATTCGGCACGGGGCGTAGCGTGGCCGTCGTGTATGAAATACTATTATTAATTCTGTGGTTATTGTTTGGAAATGTCAACTCTATGTACAGAGTCTCTAGACCTCGGTAAAACGTCAGAAATGGTTCCACAATGGCGGCTAAAAAGGACTATTTATAGTCTGTGGGTGTTTATCCTCATCAGTTAAGATGAATATTTAATATAAGTAGTAGGGTTACTAGTTAACGTACCGCCTTTCTCATTTTCCAGCTTTTGTGATTACTATTATTATATTTCATTCTACAGCTTAATATTCCTCAGGTTAATATTACTGATAATAAAACATATATACATAGTGAGGATGTGTCAGTTTTCCATCCACACTTATTTATATAAGTATTTATATTAAATTTTTCCCATATATTAGGGTTCCGTAGCCAAATGGCAAAAAACGGAACCCTTATGGATTCGTGATGTCTGTCTGTCTGTCTGTCTGTTTGTCTGTCCGTCCGTATGTCACAGGCATTTTACTCGGAAACTATACGACGTCTCTGAATAAAATTTACACATAAGGTGTATTTTGTATACAACTACTTAGTTATGTAGTTAATTTGAAAAAAAAAAATTTAGGGGGGCGCTCCATACAGGTAACTAAATAAAAAAATAAAAAAATTTACCAAATATCAACATGTGACACATCAATCGATAGGTCTTTCAAAATAACATTGAGGTTTCTTTGACTATTTTGTGATTAAGTGAATATTTTCTGAAATAATCGCTTCGAAAGTCAGAAAAATTGTGTAGCCCCCTCCCCGTAACTTTTGAACCGTAAATTAAAAAAATATGAAAAAATTTGAAGAGATGCGCCTTATCATATACTTTCAACGAAAATTGTTTTGAACATTATCGGTTCAGCCATTTTTGAGTTATCTCCAAAAAACTTCTTCCATAGGCATCAGATACGACCTTTTGGTATTAGTTTGGTTCTTATTCCATTGAAGGTACGGAACCCTCCTATGCGTGGTCCGACACGCACTTGGCCGGTTTTTTTTGTACTAGCTTAGTCAGGTTAACGGAGAACTGAACTTGCACCGGACGGAAAACCAACATAACTACCCTAAGTAGACAGTGTCTATATAAAACACAATAATGTAACATGTAAAAAACAACATAATAAGAAGCGAACTGAGGACCACGCCCATAACTTGGCATAGAGATCAAAAAAAAAAGTGAGTTCTTTTGAATTAAATAGTAGAAGGAGGAGGTTATCAATTCGTCGGGATCTTTTGTTTTTGTTTTTTTTTTGCATTTTTTTATCTGATGTATGTTCACCGATTATTCGAAGACGGCTGGACCGAAATGGAAAATATTTTTTTTCCTTGAAAGTTCGGTTCTAGTGACCACTTCACAGTTGGTCCTATTGTAACCAAGTCAGGATCTGATGATGGGATCCTGGAGAAATCGAGGGAACTCTTCAACTATTATAGGCACACCTATAGTGATTTGAGCATTTTTTACAGCAGCTCGAGCATTTGCTGTTGGAAAGATGGGTGCTAAGTGAAGTCGGTTATTTTTTGTTTAAAATTATTTTATTGTCTATTCTCTAAACGCATCTAGCCGCCCTGAGACCTACGTACAGGTAATAAGGCCTTAGTTTTTAATACGATTCTGTATCATGTATTTAGGTACGTATACGGAATGCACTTCTGATAAGATAGTTTTGAATACCTCGCCTACTTAGTTTCTGCTGCTGGGAAAATTGCGTCAGTTGAGATAAATGCGCTTTTTCTAGCATTACAAGACGATGGATACGGTTAGACGATTTTACCAAGGGCGCAATGAGGACTATCGCGTGTGAAATTTCCGCTAGTGTAGTAGGTAGTGTAGGCTGAGGTCTTCGAAATATCAAATTCCATAGTAATTAAATGGGATTCGCGGAATTATTTCTAATTTAACAATGTTGTGAATATTTTGATATACCAGGATATTAATTATGGCAAATATGAGTTACGAGTCACTAAATGTGAATGTTTTAAAAGCGCAACTAAGAAAATCCTACTATTCTTCCAAATAAAGGTGCGACCACACCGCTGCTTAAAAAACGGTGACGCTACGGAATCGCAGTGACGCATCGTATCCAAACCGTTTTAATCGCATGCTCCCCACACCGCTGCTTAAAATACGCTGACGGTACGGAATCGCAATGACGTGCCGTAAACGTCACGACTTTAACGCATGCTCACCACACCGCTGCTCAAAATACGCAGACGCATACGAAATACTTTGACGCAGCTCAATTGTCTGCGTATTTCGAGCAGCGGTGTGGAGGGCATGCGATAAAAACGGTACAGATACGATGCGTCACTGCAATTCCGTAACGTCGCCGTATTTTAAGCAGCGGTGTGGAGGGCATGCGATTAAAACGGTGCAGATACGATGCGTCACTGCGATTCCGTAACGTAGCCGTTTTTTAAGCAGCGGTGTGGTCGCACCTTAAAGCGGAACTGCGCAACACTGCGCCTCGTCGATATTTTTACAGTACGATCTATATCTGAAAGTGTAAACTGCCTTGTCACTTACCATTTTCTTAAATTTTATACAAAGCGCATTTACCTCAACAGACGAAATTTTCCCGGTTGACCTTATAGTACATATACCCGACACCGTGTACATAAACATACTGTACCTAGATATTATAATGACGTTTAGCGATACCTTTGGCCTTATGAGAACAGATAAGTGCTCACTAAAACCTCATATATTTCCAATACCTTAATAAAAGAACATGTTAGTTATGTAATTAGGAGAGATAAGCCCTTTTATACACGGTGTTTCTTTATAAGACGCAGCAACATGCCGGCACGTACGAGGCACGTTAATTGATTTTCTGGAATGCTTTTATTTGATGTCACAGGTAAAGCCAGAGCAGTAGCAAATGGGATAGGTACACTTATTCCCTTCTGTACCCACCTCCATCGCGCGTATGTGATGTGTGATGGGGGGGGGGTGGAGGGGGGGGGGGGGGGGGCAAATAGGAATGATTACTATGATCAGTGATCGGAATAGGCATAGTATAAATACCTAAACTTAGTAGAACAGCGACAAGAATTGGGGACTTCCACCCGACATAACATTTTTTCTTGCGGGTTTTTAGGGTTCCGTAGTCAACTAGGAACCCTTATAGTTTCGCCATGTCTGCCCGTCCGTCCGTCCGTCCGTCCGTCCGCGGATAATCTCAGTGACCGTTAGCACTAGAAAGCTGAAATTTGGTACCAATATGTATATCAATCACGCCGACAAAGTGGTAAAATAAAAAGTGGAAAAAAATGTTTTATTAGGGTACCTCCCCTATACGTAAAGTGGGGAGTGATTTTTTTTTCATTTCAACCCTATCGTGTGATATATTGTTGGATAGGTATTTAAAAATGAATAGGGGTTTACTAAAATCATTTTTTGATAATGTAAATATTTT
This sequence comes from Pammene aurita, assembly GCA_947086415.1. NCBI lineage: Eukaryota > Metazoa > Arthropoda > Insecta > Lepidoptera > Tortricidae > Pammene > Pammene aurita. Next base: position 31,762,066 of record OX352302.1, on the reverse strand, counting down.
CGGAAATAATCGCTCCAGAAGTAAAAAAAAATGTGTCCCCCCCCCTCTAACTTTTGAACCATAAAAAAAAATATGAAAAAAATCTCAGAAGTAGAAAACTTTCTAGGAAAATTATTTTGAACTTGATAGGTTGAATAGTTTTTGAAAAAGAATTACAAAATAATTTCTGAACTAAGTTTGTAATTTAACCGTATAAGCAGGTGTTTATTGTACCTGTAATTTCCACAAAATCACAATCAAATGACGTGCTTTCAAATAAAGTAAAAACGGTGAAAATCGGTTCACGCAATAAAGAATTATCCCATGAAAATCATCTTCAATAGTTTAAGCTCGCGTGCAATAGTTTACTTAATTTGCCGATAGATGTCGCTGTACGTGGAACGCTCATATCATATACTACATGGCGGTGTTATTTTAACTCTTAAGTGGGGACACTTACTGTGACGGACGGAAAACTACGGAACCCTACACTGAGCGTGGCCCGACACGCTCTTGGCCGGTTTTTTTTATATGATATAATTTAAAAATTCAGTAGTACACTTTTGTACTACTGAATATTACTGATTTACAGGTAAAAATATGTAATTGTTCTAGTATTATTATTATTTGTAAACTAGTAAAAACTTGTACTTTAGTACTACTGAATTTTTAAACTTTCTGGCTAGAAATATAAAGATTTAATTATAACTCATTTTACATTTCACGGGAATTCCGACAAGAAAAAAATATAGTCACGAGGAAGTCCCCAGTTCTTGTCTCTGTTCTGCTAAGTTTAGGTATTTATACTTTGCCTTTTCCTGACTAAGGATATACCTATTCACATCTGCGAGTGCAAACTTCTGGCGAAGGCCGTGTTTCAACGATTCCGGGGCAATCTACCGAATCCTACGCATGATCAGAAGACGCAACGGTGCCACGCAGTTACGTCGCCTAAATCTAACTAGTATTAAGTTAGTTCATATGTTTATTTTATAGTTCGCCATGCCTTGTTTTTACAGTAATGATGTGTAACTGATTTGAATACAACGCAAATGGCAGGGGAAAGTGTGCTCCTAGCTACGATGAAATAAAGATATGGGCCGCGATTCGAAAAATAAACACACACACTGACCAGACACAGCTCCAACCCAACTCAACTCAACGCAAATTGTACCAATGTTGTACCAATGTGAGACCAATGTGTGACCAATGTGAGACCAATGTTGAATGAAAATCTGTTCGAATAGCAAATGTCAATGTCGTTATAGCGTTGAGTTGAGTTGGGTTGAGTTGGGTTGGAGCTGTGTCTGTCCAGTGTAAAAAATGAAAAATGAAAAATATCTTTATTAACTATTAACAAATATTCCTTATACATTTGCTGGGACCTCTCTTTAGGCTTACAGTGCCTGTGTTGAGAGGCCCCGCTCTTCCAACAAACGTAAGAATCTCCTTACATTTACATAAAAAGTTACAACATAACAGAAACTCTTAAAACGTACACGTATTGTTACCATTAGATTTATATACTTATATAGAAGAGATATACATGGTGTGTGTGTGTGTGTGTGTGTGTGTGTGTGTGTGTGTGTGTGTGTGTGTGTGTGTGTGTGTGTGTGTGTGTGTGTGTGTGTGTGTGTGTGTGTGTGTGTGTGTGTGTGCGCGTGTGCGTGTGTGAGTGTGTGTGTTTATCGCGGCCATGGGCGAAGCCCTCCCTTCTCTCCCTTCCCCGGCTTTGAATATGACCTCAATATTGAAGTTATATTAGAGATGTAATGGAATAATTTTGAAGAAAATTATGATATTACTGATTTAGACGTTTAGGCGCAGGCGCTAGCGTAGTTAATGCATTGTAGTTGTATTGAAGTTGGTTCGTGTCTTAACGTGTTTAAAAGTTAGAATACGGCCCCATGTGTTTGAAGCAGTTAGACTTCTGATGTTATCGCTATTATGTTGTTTAGTGGTGTTCCCTTGTAAATGACATCTTCATTAAAACCTCCAAGAAATGTCATTAAACGACAAACTAAGAAGAGAGGTACCCAACTGTTTCGGGTGTCTTGTATTTTTAGGACCTCAAAAACCATTTCCACCACCAAGCAAGTCCTAACTGTATCAAATAAATACTAGTAGTCCGCCTCGAACTGAGAACTCGCGATTTAATTGCAAACGAAATGACCAATGTAACAAGACCTTTCTTAAGATTTTTTTTCGCCGTCTAGCTCCACAACCCCTTGATGGATCCCGCTCATATATATCATACTCTCAAATTATATGTATCTCTGCTACAACTCCAAGAAATTTCATAAAGATCAGAGAAACGTTACTAAACTTATCGCGGAACAAACCCTCAAAATCAAAAAGCCATCGAAATGCCGAGACGTCCCAGTAGCCGAAGTTGTTTGACTCCCACGACCTTTACCAGGTCATCAATCCACCTTGCGGGGGGTCTACCGACGCAGCGCCTTCTGGTTCGTGGTCGCCACTCGAGAACCTTTCCGCCCCAACGGCCATCGGTTGTACGTGCTGTGTGCCCCGCCCACTGCCACTTTAGTTTAGCGATTCGGGGGGCTATATCGGTTACTTTGGTATTTTTGTTATACATACGAGTCATAGACTAATAACCCAAGACCCCGCATAGCCGGGCGACCCCCGCTGCCACGCTCTGAGTAATTTCACCCTATAGTGAGACACTAATTTATTGTAAGTGACAGTAAACTTAGTACGTCTCCATGGCAACCATTAATGCCTGACTCTTTCTTACGCCCCACGGAACAATGGTGCGTTCCCAGTCTAGCATTGCGAATTTCCCTCCCGCACCCCTTCTTTATGGCAGCTTAGGTTTCAAAGAAATAACGCGCTAAGCGGAGTATAGAGATATCTTGTATATGATACGAGTATATGTATAAAACGGCTGTCATACTGCTGCGGTTTCTGCATGCCGCGCCGGTGCGCGAGCGAGATAGCGCTCTGCATGTGTATAGCGCTGTCACGCTTGCACGCCGTCGCCGCATCTGGTTGCGGCGCCAGGGGGCCGTATTCTAACTTTAAAACACGGATAAATACGATCCAACTTCAATACAACTCCAATGCATTAACAACGCAATAACGGCGTAAACATCTGAATCAGAAATATCAGAATTAGCTTGAGAAATATTCCAACGCAACTCCAATACAACTTCAATGTTGGTTGATTGTTTGTTGTGTGTTGGAGTTATGTTTGAGATAGGTTGTGTTGTTATTGTATTGTTAATGTTTTTTAAAATTAGAATCCGGCACAGTGTGATAATCAACTAACACGTTCATAAATTGGTTTTAAAGGTATTAAAGCTTACAAACACGAAATCTTAAAATGTATAAACTAATAATTATAGCTTCAAAGATTCGTTTATTGCATGATATCAATATTAGAAAAATGTTAAAATAGCTAACACGTTTATCTACTTACGTCTTCATACGTAAACGTTAACGTTGGTCATGGTCAAGTCAAGTCATGCTAGGTAGTAATAATAGTTGTTTGTTATACAAGGCATGTTGCATTTTCACCGCGAGTGTGGAATTGAAGCACTAGCTAGCGAACGGATTCTAGGGTTGAACTACGAGCTAATGAGTGGATTCCATGATTCGAAAATAGAATCATGAGCGAAGCGAGTAGTTCAAAAATAGAATGCTGAACGTAGCGAGTGTTGCACAAGTCTTTTCACCTCACTAAAGCGAGAAAAATACTGAATATGTAAAATCATTTAAATTGGATCGATCAAAATTAAATTTATTGTAAGATTATAGGCGTGTTATGGTAAAATCATGAAATAGAATTGTTTACATTAAATGTTTTTAAGTGAATACAATTAAATATAAAATTATTTTTGCGTCCACAGCTCCTGATTTGATCAGACAATTTAATCAGATGGGCGAACATTTTCCTGTCTGGAGTGGCCTTTACATGTTATTATGTTTAAAAAAGTAACTAATAAAACGTTCGAATTACAAATATTCTTTGCACTCTTGTGAATAAAATGCAGTTTAGCTATCTGTTTTTAATGAATAAAAAAGGGCTTTCCGAGCTATACTTCGTTTTTTTTGAGATTAGAAAAACGTTGACAGAACGATGTACAGGGTTCTTTATTAGGCACGATAAATGTCACAACTGTCAAAGTGCCTACGCAGTCATTAAACATACTTAAATATATAGAAATACGAAATACATACGAAAATTTATTAAAAAGTGCATATTATGATTGTCAATTAAATAATTTTCGTGAATACTGATAAAAAAAACTAGAATTTAAGTTTTCGTTTTAGAACGTACGTGCGTCACTGTCAGGTCAGTTTTTCGGTTTTCACGTGTCTCTAACGTTGGCATACAAAATCTAAAACGTAATTGTGTATTTATTGCATAATCTGCAAATTGTTATTATTTATTCACAAATGTGAACTCTTAATCATGTTAACTAATCATCTGTTGGTGTGCTTGCAGTGTGTTTAAATTGAACATTTAGAACAGGTTGGCAACTACTGTTTCTATGTATACTATTAGAGGGGCCGTCACAGGTCAGGATTGAAACAGCACATCCATTTCTTTGTATAAATATATTTTTCCATATAAATTAAATTATACTTCACAACACTTCCAAATAGCAATTTAATCAGTAAGTTCGAGAATTGTGTCTCGCTCAACAGTTCAGAATCGAATGCCCTGCTCAGGTACTCGCTTTGTTATATAGTCGACTATTCCCGCCAACCTACCCCGTCATCGATCCGTTCGACAAGTCACGCCATGAATCGCGTGACTTGCAAAAGAGTCAAGTGACTGTCCCTAAATCAGTTAAGTATTGACAATAACTAATTATAATCTATAATTTGATAATCAAAGTTAATATTATTTAGAGTTATATATTTTGTGACCTTACAGCTCGGCCATCCTAAACATAGCGAGTCCCTTCGCTATTAAATCATAATTAGTATGGGACTACTAAAAAGTGTAATGAATAAATTTTTGTTACTTACTATTATAATTGCACTTATTCGTTTTCAAAATAATAATTGATTACATTTCCAATCAATAACACATAAGTAAAAAAAGAAGAAATTGACATGTTTTTTTTTTTTAATTTTTTTAATTCTTTTTTTAAATTCTCTTTTATACAGAAAATGAATAATAGTTATAAAATCATTTGAAAAGTCCACAATACGAATGCCATCAATAATAAGTATAACATTTTATACATTCATCGTTACTTATCTACAAACTTGTTATCAACTAACATGCATAAAAGTAACCTAGTGTTATACAATTGAGAACGTTTCATACGTATGTGGTTAGGTACTCTCATCAACATCATCGTCCGAATCTCCAATTTCTAATTCTCTTGTAAATATCATCCACGGTTGAATTTTATCTACGGCCACTACAGCCTCATACTTTCTACTATTTTTTCGTGTCATCGGTGTGTCCTCTATGAGGAACCTGTCGTTAGGTAGAACCTTTAATATACGGTAAGGACCCTGATATTTGTTAACAAGCTTCTGAGATTTACCGTCGTGTGGCACTTGTCTGGCCACACGGACCAGGTCACCTACATTGTATACTGTCGGTAGTTTCCGGTGTTTATTAAAGTTAGCTGCATCTTTACCTTGCTGTTGAGATATTTTTTCGCTGGCGCTCTGTCTCGCATCAGGTAAGTCTTCGGGCGTCGTTCTATTCATAGTATCGTTAATAACTGAGCTAAGTTTACCTTCTGAGCTGTTCATCATGTTGAAACCGAATAATAACTCCGATGGGCTCTTTCGTGTTGTTTTATGCTGGGTGGTGTTTATACCTACCTGGATATCCGAAATATGTTCATCCCATGACCTATCGTCTCCGCCGTGGTTCATTGTCGATAACGCATCTAAAATAGTTCTGTTGAATATTTCGACCTGTCCATTTGCTCGGGGGGTTGCGACAGCGTTGGTTATGTGTTTCGTACCCAAGCTCTGTACATAATCGCGAAACACTTTGATAGTAAAGCTCGTACCTTTGTCAGTTATAAGACGAACAGGGACGCCAAAACACTTTATGTGTTCCTTCAGTACACGAACTGTAGTGGCCGACTTAGTATTTTTCACAGCTGCTATGTTGACGAATTTTGTGAAGCCGTCGACTAGTACTAGTAAGTAGCAGTTTCCTCGCTTACTCCTCACAAACAGGCCCAGGTGGTCTGCATGCACAGTGTGGAATGGAATACTTACCTTTTCAATGGGGTGCAGCTCCCCTTCTTGTTTTCCCCCACGTGTTTTGTGATGGGCACATGGGAAGTCACATATTTTTTCACGAAACGGCGCATTTTCGAAAACCAGTAATGGTTCCGAATACGCTGAAGTGTCTTTTCAAATCCACAATGACCTACGTCATCGTGGTTCATTTTTAAAATTTGCCAGCGTACGCCTTTAGGTACCAACCACTTTATCTCATCGCCGACAACGCGATAGACGCGGTCGTTTTTAAGTTGATAATTTTTGTGCACGTCTACTATGTCGGTTGAGTGTGGATCAGAGAGTATGTGTTTGATTTTCTTTACCTCTTCATCGGCCATTTGTACCGTCGTGATCCAGTCTTGTTCGCAGGATACCTGCTGTACTTGTAAAACGTCTAATACATGAGTCTCACTTACTGCGGTGTCCACTGGATTTCTGCTCAGGGCATCGGCGTGTGACATTCGGGCGCCTGGTCGGTATTCTATCATACAGTCGTACTCCTGTAGTTGAACCCACCATCTAGCTATGCGAGGTACGAGATCCCGTTTCATCAGGGTCGCTCTAAGAGCGCTGCAATCGGTTAAAATTTTAAAAGGAATACCTACCAGGTAAACCCGAAAGCGACTAAGAGAAGCTACAACAGCTAACGTCTTCAGCTCATAAGAATGCAGTTTGCGTTCGTCTGCTGATGTTTTGCGACTGAAGTACGATACTGGCTGTAAGACACCACAAGCGTTACGTTGTAGTAATATACCTGCCACCCCTTCCTTGCTAGCGTCAGTGTGTAGTTCCGTCTGAGCCTTGGGATCATATAACGCCAACACTGGTCGATCTATGAGCTGTTGCTTTATACTTACAAAAGCTTCTTGTTGCTGAGAAGACCAGTTCCACAGTGACTGTTTCTTCAAGAGATCCGCCAAGGGAGCTGTTTTTGCGGCATAGTTTTTAATGAACCGTCGGAAAAATCCGGAGAGCCCGAGAAATTGACGGAGCTCGTGCTGATTAGTTGGGGTCGAAAACTTTGACACGGCGTCTGTTTTCCGACTTCCTGGACGAATCCCGTTGGCGCTGACCTCGAAACCTAGGAAGTCTATAGTGTCCAAAAAAAAATTACACTTGCTTAACTTTAGTGTAAGACCACCCTTCCTAAGGAGCTCCAATACTTCTGTTAAACGTTGCACGCCTTCAGTAAAGTCCTTTGACGGGATCAATATGTCGTCCATGTAGACTAACGCGTACTTTATATGGGCTTCCTTAAGGATTTTATGGATTGTTCTTTGGAACACGGAGGGAGCGTTGACAAGTCCAAAAGGCATGCGAGTATACTCAAATTGGCCATCGGGCGTCACAAAACAGTTTTGCTTCGTGATTCCTCTGACACGGGTATCTGGTAATATCCCGAGGCCAGATCCAGAGATGTAAACATGGTATTACCTGCTAATAGATCTAGTTGGTCTTCAACTCTGGGCAACGGGTAGTGTTCTTTTTTAGTTTTCCTGTTGAGCGCACGATAATCAACACACAAGCGTTTCTCACCAGTTTTTTTCTGCACCAGTACAACAGGACTCGCATACGGTGAAGATGATTCCTTGACGATACCGTTGTCCATCATGTCTTGCACCATGTCTCTTACCAGTAATCGTTCAGCATGCGGTAAGCGGTATGGACGATAGACCACTGGATCGGTATCTTCCAGATCAATCACCATCTCTGTTGTGTTGGTAAATCCAAGGTCTTTGAGGCTATTAGAGAAACAGTCCTTATACTGATATAGTACCTTGTCCAGTTCAGCGCGTTGATTATCATCTAGATTAGGGTTACAAATAATGTCCTTACCTGTTGTGCGATCGTTAACAGTCACGCTGTAAGCGTTGAGTATGTGTCCACAGTTTTCCGAGTTATTAATAAGTGCTTACGTTAATAACGTACCTTGCTGAATCCTGATTTTATCTGCTGAAACATTATAGACCAACAAAGTACTGCGGTGATTCGTAACTTCATACATACCAGGAAAGATGTAGTATTCCTTTCCTTCAGGACCCCTCAATGACCCACTGACGTATACACTGCAGCTATATTGAACATCTGTCGTGACTAAAATTGGTTCCAGTGCTTTATATCCGGAATATACTTATCGCTGTCCTTGCTACCAATAGTTACATTAAGAACTTGTTTAATGGTATTATTTTTGTCGGTGGTCTGAGAATTATCCTTAGTATCCTTACTTCTTGTACCCTTATTATTCCTAAAGCACTCCGAAGCCTGATGCCCTATCTTATTACAAGCTGTACAAGTTAATAAGGGCTTGTCACATTTAAAGCTAGGATGGCCAATCTCGTTGCAATTAAAGCACCGTATACTCGTATTTAAATTACCAGGAGTGGTTTTGCTAGTCTCTGAAGAACGGTTAGTGGTAAATGGGACCTTACGTTCGTTATTTCTTTTAAAAGCAGTCGCATTGTTGCTGTCACGAGGTTGGCCAACCTTTACAGTTCTAAAATATTTAAGTACCTCCTCAGGTTCTTTAAACTGAGCCGCCTGAGCACTAATTTTGACAGTCCGATCCTCTATACCATTAAGAATGCAGTCAACCGCATGTTTATTGAAGATTTTACAGCGGTTGAGCAAGTTAACTTTAGCATAATAGTAGTGCTCAAACGACTCGCCATATTTGACCTTTTTGGCTAACATTTCAGTTAATAATTCCGCGTAGTCCTCGCGATATGGAAATGATTCTATTAGCTTTTGTTTCCATTCAGTCCAAGTGAACAATAATGTGGATAAGCCCTGGTACCATGTTTTAGCTAAACCTGTTAGTTTAGGCAACGAATAGTGGATTATTTCCTTATCCTCCCATCCATAAATTTGCGCACACTCTTCCACTTTCGTTAACCAAGTGAGAATGGTCTGTTCTTTTGAACTCGGGTCAAATTCAGGCACAACGTTCGTGTTAAAAGTTAATTTTGGCCTATCCGAACGTTTGAAATTATCAAGGATATTCAGAAATTTATCTAGCATAATATTAGTATCAGATCCCTTACTTTTTGCTCCTCGTTTCCTCTTCCCCGGCAGTACCAGTGATTTTTCAGATGATCCAGAAGACGAGTAGTTTCTCTTCCTCCTAGTCCTCCTTTTTCTTATCCTCCTATACTCTTCCTCGCTGTCATAGTCGGTTGATCGATGCCGCGAACGGCTCCTCCTGTATGTCATGTTTTGTCCACGTACTGTCTGCTCAGCCTTTGAGCCTGACGCACCTCCTTCCAATCCATCGTCCTTTCCTTTGCCCTTATCCTCGGGCATTATATCAGTATGTCTATGTGACAGTCCTTCCCCTCGACTGTTCACATATCCATCATCCTTATCCAATCCTTTATTTTTGTCACGAGTACTGGACCCATTCCTCGGGCCAGGCTCGCTCGTCATGTCAAATGTGGCGATGTTTTTCCGAGCAGTGAGCGTAGTAAGGCAGGTTTATGCCTTTATTTTATCCCACTTGCTGACCTATTAGAGGGGCCGTCAGGTCAGGATTGAAACAGCACATCCATTTCTTTGTATAAATATATTTTTCCATATAAATTAAATTATACTTCACAACACTTCCAAATAGCAACTTAATCAGTAAGTTCGAGAATTGTGTCTCGCTCAACAGTTCAGAATCGAATGCCCTGCTCAGGTACTCGCTTTGTTATATAGTCGACTATTCCCGCCAACCTACCCCGTCATCGATCCGTTCGACAAGTCACGCCATGGATCGCGTGACTTGCAAAAGAGTCAAGTGACTGTCCCTAAATCAGTTAAGTATTGACAATAACTAATTATAATCTATAATTTGATAATCAAAGTTAATATTATTTAGAGTTATATATTTTGTAACCTTACAATACTCAATTTCTAATCTCAAAAAAAACGAAGTATAGTGAGGTGAAAATATATTAACGGCCTCTAAGCCTAGTCAGTGGTGACCCTGCCTATAAAGCAGGAGGTCCCCGGTTCAAACTCTGGTCAGGGCATTTATTTGTGTGTTTATCACGGATATTTGTTCCTGAGTTGTGGATGTTTTCTATGTATTTAAGTATTTATATGTATATATCTATTATATACCCGCTGGGCGAGACGCACCCTCAATTGGAAACCCGCTAACACACGCGGTCGTGGCAAACCACCAATTAGATGGAAGGACGACATCTGTCAACCGGCTGGCGAGAATAGGATGCAGATGGCAATGGATCGAGAAGCGTGGAAGTATGGAGAGGAGGCCTATGTCCGAAGACGGCCGCTGTTATAGATAGATAGATATCGTCGCCTAGTACCCATAACACAAGCCTTATTGAGCTTACTGTGGGACTAGGTTGATTTGTGTAAGATTATCCCATAATATTTATTTATTATTTATGTATTTCACCTTTCTTTCTACTTACAAACATACAAGATTATGTCAGGGTTCTAAACTGATGCCCGTTATGATAAAAAAAAACGTCCGTAATTTTCTTTGACTATACTTAGCCCGCTCGGGTAGAAAATAACCCTTTTTGCTGACCGTTTTTGTTCCGCAAACATTGCGTCTTTTCCGAAGAATATGTAAAATGGCGAATAATACGAGGATTTATAAATATAGAAGCGGTATTCGAACTTCAAAACAATGATTTGTTACAGTTTTTTTTATCAAAATGAACTTATCTTGTCATCAAAATGTCATAAAACCTCTTTTTCCTTTAGCCGTCAACACAGTGTGTCTTCTTTATATCAGGGCGGTTTCACTATGTCTGTCTCCATTGTATCCGTTTTTCCCGATGCACTTACCGCATATGAGGCTAATGAGGGAAGGGTTGGCACATCGCTTATCCGGGTTAACCGGGTTCGACAATATGTGACGTTTTCAAATCATATTTACATTATTGTCGGTTGTTAATATAGTTTATTTCTAAAATCTTTTTTATGGCAGTTACAGTTGACCGACCGACAATGATGTGACCTTGATTGAAAACGTCACATATTATCGTTTCAGCCAGTTTTCATCTCTGTAGCTGAATTTCAAATTTAGGAAGGAGAATCTCCTGTACTTGTACTATTACTTATTCTGTTTTTATATTAAAGAGCAATGCGCATGTGACACCTCAGGAGTTGTAGGCGTCTATAGGCTACAGTAGCTGATTATCATCAGGCGGGCCATATACCTACTTGTTTGCCACCGACGCCGACGTGGTATATAATATAAGAAACACAAACTACTTGTGATTCTAACGACCAATGTTATTAAAATGTTTGACATATCGTTTTTTTTTAAATATATCGACCTCCTAGCGTTTGTCCCGGCTTTTGCCACCGCTCAATTGAGCCTTGGGTCCGCTTGGCAACCTAATGCCATGAATTGCCGTAGGCACTAGTTCCTTCCCACAAGACCTTCCAACCCAGAGCCTAGGCCTTATTGGGATTAGGTCCGGTTTCCTCATGATGTTTTCCTTCAACGAAAAGCGACTGGTAAAGATTAAATGGTATTTTGTACATAAGGTCCGAAAAGCTCAGTACGAGCCGAGGTGAGGAATAAGATGAAGACCTGGGCTCTCCCAAACATGTCGCGCGTAGTGACTAAGTATGTGTATCTGTAATCTTTTATAGGCTTTATAGCATAATGTTTGTATCGTATGTTTTTTTGTTTTTGTTGTTGTAAGAGTTATACACGGTGTAACATGAGGAAACCGAATAATTTTAACAGCGTATTCCTTATCATAATTGGAGACTAAAATGTCGTATAAACTTTTCTGGAATTGGCCTAGTTTCAGAGTTACTACCAATTAAATAAAAAAACATTTTTTATTGTGTCTCAAAAACGCTTTTTTGATGGCGATTTCACCCTTTATGGGGTCCAGTCTAGACATTCTTATTGACAGATATCAAAGTGCCAAGGAATACTTTACGTAAACAATTTTTTTACGAAAAAAAATGTACTAATTTATTTTAATCGACAGTTTTACAAATAACATTTATGTTTTTATGTTCAAAAGCATTAAAAAAATCGAAAAAAAGCAAAAAAAAAAATTTTTTTTGGCGTAAGTAATTGACCTAAGTTCATAAAACATTTATTACTCCTTATGACCTCAGGAATTCCTGGTTAAAATCTCTCGCAATGCTCACGAGCACCGTGTATGATGTAATAGCTCACCGAACGAAGACGATACAGAAGTACAATTTTCTACAAAAAAGATTCTTTACACTTTTTTTCTGGGATCAATGTTTAATGACATTACGCGGAAATACGATAGACACTTTTTAGGGTTCCGTAGTCAACTAGGAACCCTTATAGTTTCGCCATGTCTGCCCGTCCGTCCGTCCGTCCGTCCGTCCGCGGATAATCTCAGTGACCGTTAGCACTAGAAAGCTGATATTTGGTACTAATATGTATATCAATCACGCCGACAAAGTGCTAAAATAAAAAGTGGAAAAAAATGTTTTATTAGGGTACCTCCCCTATACGTAAAGTGGGGAGTGATTTTTTTTTTTCATTTCAACCCTAACGTGTGATATATTGTTGGATAGGTATTTAAAAATGAATAGGGGTTTACTAAAATCATTTTTTGATAATGTTAATATTTTCGGAAATAATCGCTCCAGAAGTAAAAAAAAATGTGTCCCCCCCCCTCTAACTTTTGAACCATAAGTTTTAAAAATATGAAAAAAATCTCATAAGTAGAACTTTATAAAAACTTTCTAGGAAAATTATTTTGAACTTGATAGGTTGAATAGTTTTTGAAAAAAAATTACAATATAATTTCTGAACTAAGTTTGTAATTTAACCGTATAAGCAGGTGTTTATTGTACCTGTAGTTTCTACAAAATCACAATGAAATGACGTGCTTTCAAATAAAGTAAAAACGGTGAATCGGCTAACGCAATAAAGAATTATCCCATAAAAATCATCTTCCATACTTTAAGTTCGCGCGCAATAGTTTACTCAATTTGCCGATAGATGTCGATGTACGTGGAACGCTCATATCATATCCTGATGGCGGTGTTATTTTAACTCTTAAGTGGGGACACTTACTGTGACGGACGGAAAACTACGGAACCCTACACTGAGCGTGGCCCGACACGCTCTTGGCCGGTTTTTTAAACTTTCGCAGCTATTATTTACGAAAGTGTGACTGTGTATTTTGTTTTTGTTTAAATTTAAAGATAATGGTTATTTTGTCTGCATGTAAGTTTTAAGTTTAGTGTTAATTTGACTTGTGTGTATTATTTTGTATTTGTAATTATTGTATTTGACATTTTTAATAATACATTTCGAAAGTATCAGTTTTATCTAAACATTGTTGTCGAATACCCTTATTTTTTTAATACCTATCCAACGATCCCCCAATAAGGCGGGTTGGAGTACAAAATTTTTTTATCCCCCTTCACTTCATGTATACGGGGAGGTACCCTAAATAATAATATTTTTTCAGATTTTGTTTTACAACTTTGTCCACCAATCCTTTTAATATTTTGTGTATGACACCTTTACCTACAACTACACCAAAAGTCGGCTATACACTGATTATTTCCTCTAAGTTTTCCTTCGTTAATACCTTTTTCGGAATCAAATTAATGACAGATTATATTCTTCGAATAGGCCCGCAGGGGTAAATAATTATTCTAGTGTAATAGTGGACAATACGATTTGTTCGCCAAATTGTTTTTCGGGTAGAGAAAAAATGAGAGAGTATTGTTACCTAATCGTATGAGAATCTAAAAAAAATCGCAATGCTACACTATATATATATATAATACTGTAAAACTAAATAGAAAACTAAGAAACGTATTAGATATTATTCAAAGACCTGTCGAAGAGACTCCGCCACAGAATAAATAATAGTATTTCATACAGAATGGCCACGCTACGCCCCGCCCCGGTCGGAATTACCTCACCCCGCGCGGTCGATTGGCAGGGAACTAGCAGGCTAACCGTCAGATTGGCAGCGCATAGATAATAATTTGAAGCAAAAAAGAACAGACTTTACTTAGCCTCCAAAGAAAATGCTCGAGCTGCTGTACAATATACTCAAATCACTATAGGTGTACCTATAATAGATGAAGAGTTCCCTCGATTTCTCCAGGTTCCCATCATCAGATCCTGACCTGGTTATAATGGGACCAACTGTGAAGTATACTCTTTCAAAAAAAAAATATTTTTCTAAATCGGTCTAGCCGTCTTCGAATAGCCGGTGAACATACAAAAAAAAATAGAAAAAACAAAGATCCCGACGAATTGATAACCTCCTCCTTCGAAATCTTGAAGTCGGTTGAAAAGACGCAGTTTTTTTAATTCCCCCATTTTCCTGATTTTGCGATGATCACTTATCAGTAATCGTTACACAGTGTTTCTCTCACTCCCGCTCAAGACGCAAGGGACTGAATTTGGCTGTTACCTTTTAACTCTTTTTTAACGCAAGACTAACTGACGACTGAGATCATAATTCTGTATCCTTCACTCTTGATACGGTCGTGTAAGCGTGAAAGAGAAGTTTTATGACCTCAGTCGCCAGTTTTGCGGATAGTATAACTACCCGTAAAACTATTAGTCCTTTAGCATAAACACTCGCTCTCGCTCGGCTCTCTACTGTGGAAAGAGAATCAATTACGATGGGCGGTCAATATTAAGATGTAGGCGAAGCGCCGTCTATCTTTTGAGACATGGTTCTTGTCATGACGTATAAAATCAGTTATTCGGTCAATAGAGTAACGAAATAAACTAAAATTAGCTATTTCCTGTTTATTACTTATTAATAATATTTGTTATTTCTTTACTTCATAAGATATTTTTACTTAATATAATGTAGTAGATATCTAAAATGTCACTGTACTTACCTCTTGACTTGGGTAACTTGTATTTTGCTTACATGGAAGCTCCATCCCTTGGATAATTTTTATGTGTTTTTTTTTTAATAATTCTAATAATTTTTAGATGATAAGTAGAAAAAAACATTTTTGCATACAATTTCACCGCATGTAATGTCACCCTAGTTACGTGCACCATAAGTGACGTTTATTTACTTGAAATGGCTTAAAATTATTTACTACTAGCTTTTGCCCGCGGCTTCGCTCGCGTTAAATTCGGGGTAACACGGTTCCCCTTTGCCCCCCGGAATGCTCCATACAAACTTCCACCCCCCATTTTAGGAAAGTGGGGGGTTAGAAAGAGACAAAAATTAGCCTATGTCACTCTCCATCCCTTCAACTATCTCCACTTAAAAAATCACGTCAATTCGTCGCCCCGTTTTGCCGTGAAAAACGGACAAACAAACAAACAAACAAACACATACACTTTCCCATTTATAATATTAGTATGGATGGTAATGTTGATAAATTACATAGTCCGAAAAAATGGTTAAGAAACACGACCCGAAATCGTTCTGACATTAACAATAAAAACAGGACGGATAATGAATCGTTCCAAAGTATAAAAGTGCGATACTCATAACTGTGTCAAAATGAGTAGACATGTTCTTTCCATGTACCTACCTTTCTATCCTCCTGGATCCCCCGGTCCTCACTTGAGGACATAAGATTTAAAAAAATCTCCTGTCAAATGTCAAACCTGCTTAACAAGTTTGCACGCATAGAACGTTTCCGAACGAAACTGTCAACCTGATAAAATAAACACCGAGTCACAGATGGCCAATCAGCGAACAGTGCGGCTTAGACATCTGACACTACCGGCTACACCATGCTCCGCGGTAAGTAAATCCAAATTTATCTCAATGAAAGTCTAATTATATATTTTTGTTTGGTTTTTATTAGTAAATATATGATGTATTTCATAAGTTAGTAAGTGGATTTCCTCCATAAAATTGAAAAGCTTTAGCTTTATATAGCTTTGAAGTTTATGTACTCGTGCGAGTATACGCGGACTTAAACAAGTAATTTATGTTCTCGTACGAGTACAACCGGTCTCAATACTGTAAATTTTTTTGATTTCACATGAAAGTTAACTACGTTTTATTACCGATTTTCAGGCTTAAAGGACTGTGAAATAGAGGAATACCTTAACTTCGATAAATGCGACGGTCTTTCCTAAGGCGAAAATGTTTCATGTCAGAAGTAATCTTGAACGAAATGGTTCCAGTACAGATGTACCAAACCATTCCGATTCAGATGGGTCGGAAAGCGATGACGAAGTTAGCGATATTTTTGAAAGTATTCAAAGGTTGTCAGAAGATATAATCTTGGCGGTAACTAGCCTAGCTCTGGAAATAGAAATAGAGGGGATTCAAGATGTTGTAGTCCATGTTTACGCAGTGAAATAAGCAGTGCATTCCAAATTTGTCATACAATTTTAAAAACGAAGTTTTTTTCATCTTTTTTACCGCCAGATGTATGTTCTTCGACAGCAGAAGGACTATTCAGAGACTATAACTATTCAGATAAACTGTTATACCTATTTTCATACCAAAGAATAGTACATTTTTATGAGTCTTATTATTTTATATTGTTAATTAAGATGATTATTTTTGAGAACAGATTTGTGTCACTTTTAAAATATTTACTGATATTGACTGACTGATTTTGGTAACGACTGAACTAAAAACTAATATTTAAGGTAAGATGAAAATTTCCTAATGTAAGAATGAAGATTTAAGTCACTGAATTTAAAACTAAACTATATGGTAGGATAAAAATGTCCTAAGAAATGTCAGACTCAAGATAAAATTGTAACTGTGATTTCTAGTTAGTAGGTTGATTCATGAGGTATAGAATTTCGCTTTATTTGAGACTGAATTAATTAATGCTGGTACTGTAATAAGTTCAAATAAGTATTTTTTTTACGCTTACATGCAAGTAAATTTGGTTATTGTAGTTTTTTGTTTAAGTGATACTGGTACCTCGAGTGAGGATAAAGTCCCCATGTACTCACCTGAGAACATAAGGAAAAATCGAGGGGAAAACGCCATGATTTTTTTTACAAATTTTCCGATATTATGGGTTATATACTTAATCGATTTTTTGAATAAAATATAAGTTTTGACAGAATCGATACCTCCAGGATCCAGGAGGCTATAAATGATTCATATCATCATAATATAATTTCAATATTTTGTATCTAGCTCTTAACCTACAACGCTATTATTGAAGGATAGAATGCTGCTCTTTGCCAAAAAAGCAAATAATAAGCGAAAAATATGTCCAAATAAATCCTGAAAAAGGATCGCGTTGTGTTGTTTTAGCGAAAACCTATACGGGCCCTGTTAGGGTCAGCATTTGCTTAGGACAGCAAAATTTTATTGATAGTATTAAACTAACAAGTTCAGTTAAGTTAAGTTATTCAAGTTTTTACCCGTACGAAAAACTTAACAAAGAATAACTTCAAGAAAAATGTCAACAAAAGATCGCGCGTTAAATTAAATAGTTAATAAAATTATCTTTACGTCACACCTGGCCATAATGTGAGTTTTACCGCTCGCTACGCTTACGGTAAAACTCGCATTATGGCCAGGTGGGGACGTAAAATTGTGTACTCACCACGGGCAGTAAAAAAGAAAGCCCTCTATCGCATATTTACAACCCTCGCCTGCGGCTCGGGTCCCAAATACCTGCGATTTCGGGCTTTCTTTTTTTTACAGCCCTAGGTAAGTAATGTACTATTTTAATTTAAGAACACGTCAAACCAAAAAAGTCAAGACTCAAACAAGACAGTTATGAAAACAAAAGAAAACACCAAGCTTATTAGGGTATTCCGAAACGGCAAAACAGTTTTTAATAAATCCTCGCTTATTTATTGAAATGAAAAGGAGGTCGAGGAGATGTTTCGCAAAGGATCCAGTTACAGCGGGTCAAGTTTCAAACGTGTCTAAGAGGTAGATACTGAAATCCACTCAAAAAGCTATATGCATAATATTGAGAAATACAAGGGAAATGAAAAATTCACTGCCTCTGACACTTTGAGTGTAAGATTCTTACGGCAGATGTCGCTAGACGTCCCTCTAAGATGAATTATGTAGAATAAAATATATTTATTCTTCAATTTAGGCACATTAAAATGCATTTATCTACGTGAGAGAGAGAAAAAAAATACATGAGTGTCGTGGAACACTCGGTTGGAACGAAGTTATGTTATTTAATTTTTGATGTTTTTGTAATTTTTTACTTTCTTGCCGTTTTGCCTTTTTTGGACTTTTGGTCTTTTTTGACTTTTTTGAATTTTTGGTTTTTTTACTTTTGTTTTTACATGTTTCTCAATCATATGTGTCGTGTTTTCATGACGGTCACGTGACTTTTTTTCACCTAGCCCCCATCCGCGAACCGTCCGACAAGGAACTTCGTTCCAAAAAACAACCACCTTTTCTAACCCTACACCTCTAACCCCAGAAGTATTATGACTGCCAAAGTATATGGTGGTGTTAAGGGCATGCATAACCGGTATTTTTTGTATGGTAAATACTGGAATTCCGGTATTGACCAAACAAAAATACTGGTATAGCATGCCCTAGTGGGGATATTCGCAGCCAACATTTAATCGGCAACAAATATGTATGAACGACAACGCATTTGCAATGCAAGCGCATATTATTATGGTGGTGGCCCCTGTAATTTAAACGCTGCTAAAGACTGTACACAATAAAATCCGGGCACGCATGATATGGTAAATCTTTTTATTGAATGTGCATGTTGAAGCAACACTTTGTTTTTAATAATTTGTTGTTATCAAGCTACATAATAAAAATTAGAAACATAATACTAGTATAACGGTACGTTGTCTGTGACTTTGATCACTGTATATTCCACAGTGCCTATACTTTTTTGTACACGGTGTTCTGACAATGATTGCCAAATTTTCCTTTTTTTATTTTCGAAAGAGCGAAGCGTAAGCAAAGTGAAGTTCTTACAAACAACTTCGGCTACTGGGACGTCTTGGCATTTCGATGGCTTTTTGATTTTGAGGGTTTGTTCCGCGATAACCTTAGTAACGTTTTTCTGATCTTTATAAAATTAGTTGGGGTTGCAGAGATAAATATAATTTGAGAGTTATATGAGCAGGATCGATCGAGGGGTTATGGAGCTACTTTTAGCCTTCGCGCAAAAGCGATCTTCTGTTTCTTGTAATATTGGTCAACGAGTTTGCAAGTAAATCGCGAGTTCTCAGTTCAAGGCGGACTACTAGTTGTAGCTACAGCAGATATTAAAAAACAAATGGCCATGTAAGAGTATGGTTACACATAACCATGATACGATGAAAATTTTCTTAACTAACATGATCGGACACGGGTGTGTCCTTAAACTACGTCCAAAAGAGAGGTATGGGTACTGCGAATGTCATCTCGCTATGTGTGGTAGGGTACAGCACAGCGAATGTCATCTCGCTCAAATCTGGAGCAAAGCCGGACTGGTGAAGTACCTCCACCTAACAGAAAACCACAGCCAAATAGCATTAGACCCTACTCATAGTATTGTGTTCCTGCTTGTCAGTAAGGTTGCCAAAGAGCTCAACCCAGTGTGTTGACGATGAGGGACCTTCTTGTTCCTTTAGCCGTCAAATAACTGTGTTATCCTCCTTTTTGTTAAGGGTTGGCAACGTGCATGTGACTTCTCTGGAGTTGCAGGCGTCCATAGGATACGGTAGCTGCTTACCATCAGGTGGGCCGTATGCTTGTTTGCCAGTGTCGTGGTATAAAAAAAAGATCCTCCTTCCTGAATTTGAGATTTAGCTACAAAAATGATCAAGTAGACGCGAGTCCGAGTCTTCTGTGACTTTCTCCACTCGCCTCACCTGTCTGTTTGTTCGGCGAGAAAATGAAAATGTCCATCGCAAAACTTTGCTAATTAATAATGTATTGTACCGTAATGACACTTTAATGAATACTCGATAGTTGAACTTCAGCTTTGTAGAAACGCTAATTATTTCTGATTTATGGACTTTGTTTGTTTGTTTTATTGCTTTTAGATTCAGATTCCTTTAATTTAGTGAGAGATGTTATGATTCTTTTGTTTATTGTTTTATCGTTATCATCTTTGTTCTAAATTTCGTTTTAAATTCTAAATTTTAATTTAATTTGTGATTGCTTTGTGAGGATTTGTTTATTCAGTTAACCAGGAGTCGGAGATTCGAAGAATATATTTTGACATGATTTTAATGTGATATTGAGCACGATTGTAGTAGGCAATGCTTTGAAGATATTTAAATCATACCTAACAAATCGAACACAGGTGACAAAACTTGGAGATTATCAAAGCTGTCCCAAATTAATAACATGCGGAGTTCCACAAGGATCCATTCTGGGACCATTATTATTTCTTGTGTATATTAATAGCATTTACAAAATTAATTTAAAGGCTGATATAACACTTTACGCCGATGACACATGTTTATTTTATTTTGACAGTGATATAACAACTATAATAACACAAGCACAAGATGATCTAAATATATTACAACAATGGTTAGTATCCAATTTACTAACTATAAATGAATCTAATACTAAATTTATGATATTTGCTGCAAAGAATAAAATAATAGAAAGACACCTTCCCTTAACTATAAACGACTTCACACTACTGTCCACTGACCAGGAAAAATACCTTGGTCTTATGCTTGATATCCGTCTGTCTTGGAAAGCTCACGTAGAGAACTTGCGATCTAAGTTAACGTCACTGACTGGCGCCTTGCGTAGTATTGTTCGTTGCATCCCAAGAAAAGTATGTTATACCATTTACAATTCCATGGTGAAACCTCACATAGATTACCTTGTAGAAGTGTGGGGCTCAGCCGCTAAGACTAATTTACGTGCCCTACAGATATCTCAAAACAAATTGATTAAAAGGCTATTCAAGTACCATCACATGACTCCAACTGAAAAAGTATATAGAGAAACCAAGATACTTAACATATCACAGACTTACATATGTAAACAACACATGTATCCTTGTTAGGAAAATAATAAATAAGGACATACATTGTCATATTACTTTTACAAAAAGATCCCAGGTGCAGAAAAGGATCACACGGCAAGCCAATAACCTAATACTTCGGACACCAAGAACAAATTACGGCCGAAAAAGTATTGTGTACGAAGGGGCACAGCTGTATAACAAATTACCAAAAGACATTAGAGATGCAAAATCCTTAAAAGTGTTCAAAAAGGCGCTCAAGCATTATATTGTTAAAACTGTTCTCATTAATTAAGTAAATTATATATATGACATGTTTCGTTGCGTACACATCTACCTGCTTTAGTTTTAATAATATAATAGTTTAGGCGCGCTTAGAGGGTTATGTTTTTGACAAAGCTTGTTGCGGATTTTATTTTGTACACTTTTGACGAAGCCTGTGGCAGATTATTACTGGTGTAGATTGGACGAAGTTTGTTGCGGATGTCGTTTTGTATCCTTTTTGACGAAGCCTGCGCTGTGGATTAGTTTTATTGACCACTCGATACTAATGTAATATTATCAATACATAGAATAGTTTACTTCCATACCCATAGTTGCTAAGAACCTGACATTTAAATTTAATATGTACCCTCTTCTTGTACTTATGTATAATTAAAGTAAACATTGTATTTCTCAGTAAGTGATTATCTGTAATCATTTGAGAAATAAATATCTTAAACCATAAACCATAGATTGTAACTGTCAAATTTGATGTGTGGTTTATACAGATCATAGTTTTTGAATTCATGCCAATTTGGTACCAATAAAATATTGAATTGTTTTGTAACCAAAAAAAGATTGCTTAACGTCAATTAAAGATTTTTTACTTGTTTCAATGTCATTTAGATTTTTTTATATACTACGACGGTGGTAAACAAGCATACAGCCCACCTGATGGCAGCTTCCGTAGCCTATGGACGACGGTAACTCCAGAGGTGTAACATGCGCGTTGCCGACTCTTTACAAAAAAAGAGGATTCACTGCGTTGACGGCTAAAGGAACAAGAGGGTCCCTCATCATCAGCACACTGGATCCTCTTTGAGCTCTTTGGCTCATACTCACCAGCAGGAACACAACACTATGAGTACCCTACTCACCACCACAAACAAACCACAGCCAAATAGCACTAGAACCTTCTAGTGCTATTTGGCTGTGGTTTTCTGTAAGGTGGAGGTACTTCCCCAGTCTGGCTCTGCTCCAGATTAAGGCGAGATGGCATTCGCTGTGCTGTGCCCTACCACACATAGCCGGATGACATTCGCAGTAGCCATACCTCTCTTTTGGACGTAGTTTAAGGACATACCCGTGTCCGTTTTTATTAGGCTGGTAAAGTGTCCCACTGCTGGGCAAAGGCCTCCCCTCTTTCCCGCCATGTTTTCTTGTCCATCGCCCACTCGCGCCATTCTTTACTATAGGTACGTGTCCAGATCATGCCGCCACCTCCGTCTTGGTCTTCCTCTGCCTCGATGTCTATCCTGTGAATTTTTTGATATAGATATAAAAAGAAATCATTTCGATAATATACCTTTCTAAAAATCAGAGCCGATATAGCGCAATTTTTTTTGTAAACAAATTCATAAGTCCTTATCATTAACTACACTAACATTTAGAGGTTCTTCCCAACAGAAACTGAAAAACGATTAATACTTAAAAATTGCTTATGCTACACGCATTATTTCCCTATTTCCTGAAACCCATTAAAATATAAAAAAAACTCTCAATCCTAGTACACCCTAACTTTGCACATAAACTGTGGACAGAGAAAATGGATAAAAAACACCGTTAAATAAAAACGTTTTCGATACAAATCCTATTCTAAAACCCGATCTCACTGGATGCAAAAAGTTGATAGCTTTGCAGGCACTCCGGCGATTTCCATGCGGGTGTTTACTGCGACGAGATTCCAGTTTTAAATAGAAATTGCAACCGGTTTTTTTATAAAACGCAAATAAATAAAAAAATATACATTCTTGTGCTCCATAATATAGTTAAAGCTATGGCCCGTAGTTACAGAGTCCAAAAGGGGCCCAGATGGCTCGCTGCATTTGAGCTCCTGAAGTGTTGTATAACAGAACTGCCTAAACTGGGGATCAATGTTACTCTGCGTCCGTAGGAAATACCTAAGACAAGCCTACACGTGATCCTTGGGTGGTGCTAAAAGGGTAACAAACTTGGCAGCTGCACTGTCCCATCTGGACCTCACAGCACTTACTGGATTTTCTTCATCATCTGCTTTCTCACTACACTACTACTACCCCAGAGAAGAAATGCCTATATCCAGTGACACGTAGCCATACGATAAAAAAAAAACTGCCCTGTACAACCCGAAATGACCCAACTTTGACTTTGTTTTTCACTCCTCACCATTTTTTTTTCGGCTTCCAACTCTGACGAGCCAATATTATACCGACCGACACTATAACGTCTATAACTACGCGTCATTGCTTTGAATAAATACTACTAGTTTGCACTGATGAGAGAAGTACTGAGTGCAATGATTTGCGTAGTAAAGTACTGTCAACAGCAGAAATTGTGTCTTGTTTTCTTAACGTCGTCTCATTTTGAATGCTGCGATCGCTTAGTCACTTCAGTTTCTGACTGTACACTAATAATGAAGAAAATGGGTCACTTATTATGGAAAATCTCATAGAAAGTAAACCGATTTCATATAGGCTCCCGTAAGCTGTAACATCTACTGAAATATACCTTAAACAAAATGGAATATAGCGCAGTCGGGCTGCGACACCCTCTTTATCAACCGACTTCAAGATTTCGAAGGAGGAGGTTATCAATTCGTCTGGATCTTGTTTTTTTGCTATTTTTTTAGGGTTCCGTACCTCGAAAGGAAAAAAACGGAACCCTTATAGGATCACTTTGTTGTCCGTCTGTCTGTCTGTCTGTCTGTCAAGACCATTTTTCTCAGGAACGCGTAGAGGTATCAAGCTGAAATTTATATCAAATACTCAAGTCTAAATACTGTCCCTTGGAGCTGTGAAAAAATCAGACTTCTAAGCCAACGCAATCAAAAGATACAGCCGTTTATGCTGCAAATTTTTACTCGCAAGGGAATCAAAACCTACAGGGTACTTCCCGTGAACTCAGAATCTTGAAATTTGGTACGAAGAAACGTCTTATAGCACAGATAAAGGAAAAATTGCGAAAATCGTAAATTTTTAGTCACATCATACACGGTGGGGCCTGTAACTAAAGCAAAAAATTAAAATGTACATTCTTCTCCTCAAACTACGCAACGTTTGTTTGACGACTTTGAAAAAAAACTTGCGGTTTGAATTTTATTACATTTTAAAGTTAATTCGAACACCCAATGTACTATGAAATTGATTATGTCTGTAGAGTGACTAGACTGACAGGCGATGTCAATTAGACGGAGTTTTAAGTACATTGAAAATACTATTTACTTTGTTTGAAAAAATAACAATTTAAAAACTTTATGATTTTAAAAAGTTGCTACACAAAAGTTGTCTAGTTTGAGGACTAGAATCTACGTTTTAATTTTTTGCTTTAGTTACAGGCCCCACCCTATATAATAAAAATATTTTTAATAATTTTAAAGTTACTACCCCTTTATACCTACAGGTTTGTACGGAACCCTCGGTGCGCGAGTCCGACTCGCACTTGGCCGGTTTTTTTATGTATGCTCACCGATTATTCCAAGACGGCTGGACCGAGTTGGAAAATTCTTTTTTAGGGTTACTTCGAAAGGAAAAAACGGAACCCTTATAGGATCACTTTGTTGTCCATCTGTCTGTCTGTCTGTCTGTCTGTCTGTCAAGACCATTTTTCTCAGGAACGCGTGGAGGTATCAAGCTGAAATTTATATCAAATACTCAGGTCTATTGTCCCTTGGAGCTGTGCAAAAATCAAACTTAAAAGCCAACGCAATCAAAAGATACAGTCGTTTATGCTGCAAATTTTAGAGTTTTTCGGCACTCGCAAAACCTACGGGGTACTTCCCGTAAACTCAGAAACTTGAAATTTGGCACGAAGCAACGT
The DNA here is from genome assembly GCA_947086415.1 of Pammene aurita. NCBI lineage: Eukaryota > Metazoa > Arthropoda > Insecta > Lepidoptera > Tortricidae > Pammene > Pammene aurita. Next base: position 31,736,944 of record OX352302.1, on the reverse strand, counting down.
CATATAGCATAGACAATGGAAAAATTACAAAAAGTAGATATTTTTAGTAAAATCATACAAAAAAAATGTTTTTTAATTTTAAACCTACTACCTTTTTCCTCGTAAACACGTAAAGGTATTAAATTGAAATTCATGTCAAATACTCAGGGCTATAGGACCTTTCAGATGTAGCAAAACCAAACGTTTATGTCAACGCAATGAAAAGAAATAGCAATTTAAGTCGCATATTTTGAAACTGAGTACTCGCAAGAAACTCAAAACCTAAAGGGTCCTTCCCGTAAACTCAGAAACTTGAAACTTGGCACGAAGAAACTTTATATAGCACAGACAAAGGAAAAATTACGAAAAATAGACATTTTTAATAAAATCATGCAAAAAATATTTTTTTTAATTTTTAACTTACTACCTTTTTCCTCGTAAACGCGTAGAGGTATTAAATTGAAATTAGTAATACTTAAACATACTACAACTTTTGCTTGTTATAGGTTTGTACGGAACCCTCGGTGCGCGAGTCAGACTCGCACTTGGCCGGTTTTTTGTTTGAAAGAGTATACTTCACAGTTGGTCCCATAGTAACCAGGTTAGGATCTGATGATGGGATCCTGGAGAAATCGAGGGAACTCTTCGACTATTATAGGCACACCTATAGTGATTTGAGTATTTTTTAAAGCAGCTCGAGCATTTGCTTTTGGAAAGGTGGTTGCTAAGTGAAGTCGGTTCTTTTTTGTTTAAATTAATTTATCATTACTATTCAAATCTGACTGACGGTTCTGCGTTCCTCGCGCTGTCACCATTCTTCTTCTTCTTACTAGACCGGTATTCCCATTTACTTGGGGTCGACCCTCCTCGTCCGCATCCTCCACTGAGCACGATTTCGTGCGGCGTTAGTGTCAATTTGAGCTTCTTTGAGGTCTTTTTCGACCATTTTTCTTTTATTTTTTGCGCTCTCACCATAATCAGCCAGCACTATTTCATAGACATAGACAGTTGTCCAGGTCATCGGTATAACAGTCATTGTATCGCAGCCCTAACACGGTCAGGTATAGACAATAACTTGATATTCCATTAACGCTGTCATAAGTGACGATCTGCGACATAGGGTAAATCGCGAGTAACTATTAGCCACCGTTCAATAACTGGCCGACTCATACTAATAATGAACTCTGTTCACCTATGAACAGATTTTTTTTATTAGTTTTAATTACTGGTCACCTTTCAATAACTACCCAAGTTATACTAAAATGAATTCTGTTTGTAGGTGAATAGAGTTAATTTTTAGTATGAGGAGGCCAGTTATTGAAAAGTGGCCAGTTACAGGAGATTATCCCTATATTATGTAGGTATGTTATAAGCAAGATTTAAGATCTATTCATAGATTTTTATTTATTTTGACACAAAAATATGAGTATATTTGGAGGATATTCTTGAAAATAACTTATATTCTGAAGCAATTTAATTAAAAAATAAATATTATAGAGTAATGAAACATTATATCAACTACCTACGCAACATTTCACTGTAAGAAAATACTTATTAGAAATTCTTTGGTATTTTCTTCAATAATTACTGCCTATATTTGGCTAGATTTGATTCTAATCGATATCACAGTATAGATAATATAATGCAATCACTGGGGAATCATCTCCATACATTGCCTTACAAAAGGTGGAGTAGAAAATGTTTTAATGGTTATTGGTAGGATACAGGATGGTTATTAAAATACTAGATTTGAGACCTTGAGGGGGGGGGGGGGGGGGAGCGTTGGCCGCCATCTTGGTTTAAACGTGCCATAAGACCGTTTTTGAACCTTGACGCTTAAACGGTTATCAGTATGCCTAAAATGTCTATGGAACGTATGAAGAAGATAAAATTGTCTACAATATTTCCATACACAATACATCTATAAGTCTTACAGATATAAAGATACAGGGGGTGAAAAAGTGTATATTTTCTTATATCATAAGATTTTATTTATTAGCTTCAAAGTTTTGTGCTTCGAGATAAGGAAATGAAATTCTACCACAGTTTTTTTATCTTCTAATGATTCTTTTAAAAGATATTCAAAAGTTGAATTCACCCCTAGAGCGCTTATAGAGGGGGTGAAAGTAGTAAGTCTCACACACAAAATCAATATTCTATTACTCATCACAAAATACTACTAGGCGTTGTCAGGTATAGCTTTCGATCAATTCGGGTATAATTAATTTAGATTTGACAAAAAACATACATGCTTTCATACAAAAAAAAATTTTTTTAAAGAAAGTGCTTGAAAATATTTTTATTTTTTTAAACTTCATCTAACTTTCAAGTTATTATTAAAATATCGTATAGGCTTTAGAATTTTTTACATAATGCTTGAACAGTTGACTTTATGACAAAAATGTCTACGAGAATTATAAAATTTTCCACTTTTTATTTTACCACTTTGTCGGCGTGATTGATATACATATTAGTACCAAATTTCAGCTTTCTAGTGCTAACGGTCACTGAGATTATCCGCGGACGGACGGACGGACGGGCAGACATGGCGAAACTATAAGGGTTCCTAGTTGACTACGGAACCCTAAAAACGGTCCTAATATTATGACAATTATCTCATCACCCTCTTCTCCGGCATTAAATAATTGTGTGTTGTATTTTATTTTACTTTTATATTAATATTGTAAAAAATCCTAACCTAAGACGAAAAATAAGTACAGGAAATAATAATAAAAATAATATGTTAGCCTATTAATACACGTCCCACTGCTGGGCACAGGCCTCCTCTCATACACGAGAGGGATCGGGCTATGGTCCCCACGCTGGCCCAAAGCGGGTTGGGAACTTCACATACACCTTTGAATTTCTCCGCGGATGTATGCAGGTTTACCTCACGCTGTTTACCTTCATCGAATAGCGATTGGTAAATATCAAACGATATTTCGTACATATTTAAGTTCCGAAAAACTCATTGGTACGAGCCCGGGGACCCGAGACCTTCGGATTGAATGTTAGACGTCTTACCGCCAGGTATCAACGCCTACCTAAATAAATAGTTTGGCTAGCTTGGCTTTAAATAGGGATTATTCCGCGTATTAAATAATTTTAAACAAAAAAGAACGGACTTTACTTAGACTCCACCGTATCAAAAGGAAATGCCCGAGCTACTGTAAAAAATATTTAAATCACTAAAGGTGTGCCTATAATATTTTCAACACACTTGCTCGTAATGAGGTTCTTATTGAACCGCTTTTAGGCTCATAATCCTAAATGTTAAACACGCGTGCTTTTCACAATAATTATCGAACTAGTGCAATAATTTAATAATCGATCAAGTGACGTTTGTACTCTAGTACTAGTAGTAGTAGTTTAGTCGGATATTACCATTATTTATTTTTAACTCTTTAGCAGTTTGCATTCTAAAAAAGTTTTAAAAAATATACACAAAATATACACATTTACGATAGAATACAAATTATACTATCCTAATTGTGAAAAATAATCATTTCAACTTATTATATTACTCGTACGAGTAATACCTACACAAGAAATTATGTTTTAAACACGAATTGTCTGTTTTAATATTGGCTGTTTGTCATCATAGGTCCGCACCTTTGCCTCAAGCTGCAGACACATCCAAAAAAGAAAATTGCGCGCTATTTTAAAAGTTAACCTCAAATAATTGTTTATTAGTTAGATTTTTCTCGTTGTGTTTTATTAATTAAAACAAATTATATTTTAAGTGAATAAGAAGACAACTTAAGCGTTAATTTAACCTCTGGATATATTTCCAAATTGTCATACATACCTACTAGTAAAATTGTTGTCATAAAAATCTAGTGAGTAATACGTAAGAAAAAAACATGGGTTTATTATGTGAAGTGGTTATGAAATGTTGTGAAAAAGGTTAGTTAAATTTAATTATCTTAGGTTCGTAAGTACCTCTACCCTGTAAAAACCTGACAATTAATGAATTTATCATAAGTTATTAATTACACTATTCTGTTATTTCCTCGCAAGTGTGGTGAAAAACGTCGTATGAAACGCGTGTCCTTGATCATTACATGCTAAGCTTACTTATGCGCACACACGTGCGTTCGTGCGCGCAATATCGCTTCGTATGTAATGATCAACTTAGCACACATGTATCATAATGTACTATTTCATTTCATTTAATTTCATTTATTCATTGCTACACTATTGTAGAGTTCCCTCGATTTCTCCAGGATCCCATCATCAGATCATTACCTGGTTACAATGGGACCAAGTGTGAAGAATAACTCTTAAAAAAAGAATTTTCCAAATCGGTCCAGCCGTTTTCGAATAATTGGTGAACATACTACATAAATTTCTATAAGTAGTTTTATATTTCGCTGCAATTATAACCGATATTTAAATAATTTTCCCCTTTTCGTTGAAACTAGACCATTCTGCCGAGAAGTTTCACCAGTTGCGGAGTCGGAGTCCAACTTCTGGTTTGCATCTGTAACGGGATTTTAAAAAATATAGGCCAAAGTTGAAACTTTATTGCGAAGTTTTTTAAAAGTCTTCACTAGAAATGCGGTGCGGAGGAATTTTTGTGTGGTGTCTTCACCGATATGTAATAAAGAACGGGATACACAATCGGTACCTCTACCACGAGTCATGCAAATAAGCCTAATTCGAGATTCGTTCACGAATTCGTAAATTATTTGTATGGAGAATTTGTGCAGAGCCTCTAGCGGTCACTTATAGAACTAAAAATTACTGCCATACCATAAGTTAAATTATCGTTTATGCAATTTGCTCACGAAAGTTCGATTGCTTGTTTCGTTTGTGTAGATTTCAATACTTTACAAAGTGACGCGACGTGACAAACGTCACATCCTTCACACGAACCGAAACAGATTGTAGGTAAGCCAAAAAGGTTTTACTTCCTAAGTACATTTTATCTGAAGGTTTAGAACTGTAGACAATTATATGAGCAGTGAACAATAATAAGCATAGAAACCGTACTAGCTCTGAAAAATTACCCTACTTTTTGTGGGTGTTTAATATGCTTGCTAGGCCGTAAACCAGGAATAATTTCCGTTGGTCATCGTGTCCCAAGCGGTAAATTTTAAGTGGTTAAGGGCGGTAAATAATCAAGCTTCGTGATGGTCAGCTGCCGTTCCTTGAGTGGGTTGAGGAACGGCAGCCATTTTCTCACATAAAATATATATAAAATAAAATTACCATCGCGTCCCAGTTGAAACAGGTGATAGTTTATATGCTATTACAAATAAAATAAAAATCATCAGCCGGCTGTATAGCACTGAAAAGACCGTAAACTAGTCACATGAATACATGGTATTTAGGTTACCAGCAGACGGTCTTTCTACCTCAATACAGCCGGCTGACGATTTTCCTGATAATAAGAGCATCAAATACTGACGATCCGCAACCCACCAACGGAGCGACAGCTGACCTACGCGAGTCATTATTATACTTCGTCCTTAACCACTTCAAAAATTATCACCGCCTGGGACGCCTTGCGATTGGTCATGAAATTTGTTCCTGGCTTACGGTTCATGCCATCGGAGCCGGGGAATACAAGTTATGACAGTAAGCCTTTTTTTACCTTATTTAAACGTGCGTGACTTTTAACGCATAAAATGTTATCAACCGACTTCAAAATTTCGAAGAAGGAGGTTCTCAATTCGTCAGGATTTTTATTTTTACTATTTTTTCATAATGTTCACCGATTGCAACTTTTTTTAAACAGGGAAATTACGGGTGAAAACTGTCAGTACTTCATCCATCCATCCATATACTTATTTCGTCGTAGGATATAGGATTACCTAAGAAAACCAAAATTTCAAATGGACAAATAACACTAATAGTTTAAAACGTCCTAGAACTACGTCCATATATGTAAAGTGTTAGGTGATTCTTAATTTATTTGGTTATTTTGTCAACATGACAGTTCGACTTTTAGTGATCATAGTGGATCATAGGTTTATTTCTTATTATTTAGGTCTATTGTATAATCACAAAAGGATAAGTACCCTTTCAGGATGTTTTTGATTCTCTAAAGTATAGGCAATGCGCTACTGTTACACATCCCACCTGCGTCGACACCGACACGTTGGCGAAGTCCTTTAATTTATTTACCAGCAAACAAGCCGGAGCGGCGCCCGACATCCGAAATCACTACAAGACTATTAAATATAGTTGTCGTTCGTCTATCTATTGTTGGTGTCGAGGCAATCGATCCGTGAAGCAAGGGGCACGGAGCCTCACGACCTAACAAACGCACAAGGGAAGCTAAATATGCTCCAGCAAGCCGCCGGTTTTCATACATAACACAACGCAGGATTGCGGCTTTGCCGCTTCTTGCATAATGATGGTTTTATTTCTATTTATAAGTTACACGTACGAGTAATTGTTAGTAGTACTTATAAGTTTCTAGTTTGTGACAATGTTACTTTAAAAGGCTATTTCACAATAAATAAAACTTTAATATAATTATGTACATTATAATTTCAAAGTGCCCTGTATAAAGATGTCTTTTAAGCACTATTTTATAGTACTTGGATGCAATAATTCGAAGATCCCGGTCTGTAACGCAGTTGTTACTTCTTGAATATAAAATAATACACCTTCCTGGGATAAATGGTTTGCCTTGCTGGTGATAAGTTAGCTGCTACAGCAATCAATCAGAAATGAATGATGCACAAGAACCTGTAAAATATGTTTCAATATTATTTGTTATTTTTCACAGTTTCATTGTAATTATTATGATTGAAAATGAAAGTGTTTATAACTATCATATCAAATTTCAACTACTTACCATTCATTTTAGGTTAGAGTTGGTATTTTTGTGTCGATTTAAAATCAGATTAATTGACTATTATACATAAATCTCACAAATATTCAGCAGTTCTTGGGTCTAGATTTCTTTTTTAAAATTATTCTTATTGAAGTGTTGATGTGGATATTTCTATTTCTCATATCGGCTTGAAATTTACCGTTTCGTTTTCCAGTTCCAGTTATCATACTATGCAGTCTTATTAACAAATTATGCTTAATATAAGGCTTTGTCGATATTATTTCGTCAACTAATAATATATAAATATAACACAATAAATACGAATGGTTTTCACTTTCACCATGTTTTTGACATCTCACCTTATAATTTGATAGTGAAAGAGTTTTCTACAGTCGATACGGTATTTTTCGGTGACGTAAGTCTAATTAGTGTCTTATGGTAACGTTTTAATAAAACCTATCGATAACAAACTGTACTGACCTTCAGTGCGTTAACATGACAGATCACATTCGACGTGCCGCATACATCCGTCTCGTTCTACCTATGAGACGGATGTATGCAGCGCACTAAACGTAATCCGACATGAAATGTCAGCATAGATCGTTTGTATGTGTTGCTGTCGAAACTGAAGGAAAACGATTCGAAGCCCGATTATTCGTTAACGCCTATAGAAAAATATTCAGAATTTTCTACATGACTCGTGGTAGAGGTACAGCCCAAAAGAGGGCCCCACAATAGTGCCGTAAGAACGACTCGTATAACATTCTCGGGCCGCGATTCGAAAAATAAACACACACTGGACAGACACAGCTCCAACCCAACTCAACCCAACTCAACTCAACGCTATAACGACATTGACATTTGCTATTCGAACAGATTTTCATTCAACATTGGTCTCACATTGGTCAGACATTGGTCACACATTGGTCTCACATTGGTCCAATGAGAGAAATATTTTTCGAATCGCGGCCTCGGTCAGTTTTATTAGACTTTAAGTCAGTGATAAGTGGCCGGTTACAAATTTTCACGAGCCATATTTTCGGTAAATCTTGTTGAGAATGTATACGTACATCTACTGTATCCTAACTCAATGGGTGTCTTGTAAAAAATTACTCTTAAGCCATTTACGTTTCATTTGAGGATATTAATAAAGTTTTACAATGAGCATTGTGGTTTACATAGTATATTTATGAATGTTCGTAGAATGTAAACAGGAATTGGAATAAGTGTTGCTATCTCATTAGGCTTGTTTATAAAACAGGAATTTTACTCGGAAACTATACGACGTATCTGAATAAAATTTACACATAAGGTATATTTTGTATGAAGCTACTTAGTTATGTAGTTAAATTTAAAAAAAAAAATTTTAGGGGGGCGCTCCATACAGGTAACTAAATACAAAAAAAAAAAAATTTAACTAAATATCAACATGTGACACATCAATCGATAGGTCTTTCAAAATAACATTAAGGTTTCTTTGACTATTTTGTGATTAAGTGAATATTTTCTGAAATAATCGCTTCGAAAGTCAGAAAAGTTGTGTAGCCCCCCCCCCCCCCCCCGTAACTTTTGAACCGTAAGTTCAAAAAATATGAAAAAATTTAAAGAGATGCGCCTTATCATATACTTTCTGGGAAAATTATTTTGAACATTATCGGTACAGCCATTTTTGAGTTATCTCCAAAAAACTTTTTCCATAGGTATCATACCTTTTGGTATTAGTTTGGTTGTTATTCCATTGAAGGTACGGAACCCTCCTATGCGTGGTCCGACACGCACTTGGCCGGTTTTTTTATGTATTCTACTAGATGTGACGTTTAGAACGAATTTTATGCGTCACGTTTGGCGGTAGACAGCTGTGACTGAATCAAAGAGTAGTGACTTATAGTGATTTTCACTATAACTTTTGCGACAAAGATTTTCTCAGGCTTGTCATCTCCTGTTACTCAATGAACAACACAGATTAATTATAAAGGGCGTTAACTGCAAAGGGCATAACTGGTTACTAATATTGGAAGTGCTGTACTGATTTTAGCTTCTTTAATCAGCCCAAAACAGCTAAAAACTACACACACAGTTCAGATAGGCAAGCATAACAAACGTTTTGTGAAGCGATCAGATTTGGATTTTCTTATTATTTTATTTTAATTAAACAATAGGTACATTGTCTGTCTCTCAAGCTGTTTTGATAGAACTACGCATTATTGTGTATCTTTAAGATCTAATTACTGTTTTCAAAAAAATTGTCCCGCCGAGTTTCTTGTCGGTCATAATACTTCTCGGATCAAAGGTGTAGGGTTAGAACCGGTGGTGGTTTTTTTTTCTCTGACGTTCATAAGTGCATTGTAATGTGCCTAAACTGAAGAATAAATATATTTTATCTTTTTTGTTTTTTTTTTACCTGGTCGTAAAAAAAATGTATTAAAGTCACCGGCAATAGTATCTTCCTACATGAAGGCCGCAAAAATATGTGACACGCTGTTATTTATAAGGCCTAAGAGTGTCTCATATATTTTTGCGGCCTTCGTGTAGGAAGATATCTACTCCATCTTCACCATACGCTGATAAATGTAAACAATATAATCTGTTATCACTAGAAGACAGACGTAAACTATCTGTCATGAGCTTGCTCTTTGATGTACTAAATAATCGCATCGATTGGCCTGCACTTCTATCCGGTCTTGCATTTCGAGTCCCAAAACGTCGCACTAGACATACCGCCCTATTTCATGTTCCCTTCCACGTAACTAATTACGGTGACAATGCTGTGTTATCTCGTATCCCTCGTTTATACACGGTGTAACATGAGAAAACCGAATAATTTTAACAGCGTATTCCTGATCATAATTGGAGACTAAAATGTCGTATAAACTTTTCTGGAATTCGCCCAGTTTCAGAGTTACTACCACTTAAATAAAAAAACATTTTTTAATGTGACTCAGTGTAAAACGCTTTTTCGATGGCGATTTCACCCTTTATGGGGTCTAGTCTAGACATTCTTATTGACAAATATCAAAGTGCCAAGGAATACTTTTCAAATTCAAATTCAAATTCAAATCGTTTATTTCAGACCACAAGTCCATAAAATTACATACAAAATAATAAATTAAATTAAAACCACATACAAATTACATTAAATTAACACAAATACAATAAAAACTAAATTAAAACTTTACGTAAGCTAGTTTTTTTGGAAAAAAATGTACTAATTTATTTTAATCGACATTTTCACTTATAATATTTTTGTTTTTATGTTCAAAAGCATTCAAAAAATCGAAAAAAGAGCAAAAAAAATTTTTTTTTTTGGCGAAATTCAGAAAAGTTTATACGACATTTTAGTCTCCAATTATGATCAAGAATACGCTGTTAAAATTATTCGGTTTCCTCTTGTTACACCGTGTATAACTTAGAATTCTATACTGTGGATCCCTTCTTCCAATCTAAAAAGAAATATATGAATGATATCTGCACGACACTTTTCAGAAAGTATAAATAGTATAAATAGTAAATTTTTAATAATAATTTCAAAATCAATTCAGCAGTTAAAGTTGGTCTTTGCTATGGCTTGTATTAAATATATTTGGTATTGGACATTCATTGGTGTATAGGCTTTCAATGATTTAATCACGATACTAGTGGAAACATATCTTGTTTATAAAATTATAACGTCTTTTTATGTGGTCATCTTACTTGCGATGAGCATTTTATTTGACTTTTTTTGTACACTTCATTTTTGTACTGTTTCCTAGCAATTAATACTTACCTACATTACTTATTAATAAGTTATTATGTACAATGTAATTTATGGATAACTGTTATTGGCCATCTGTTACGTAACCATTTATATGTAATACTCTTATTTAAGGCTGTTGTTGTCCTGAACATCAATAAAAAAAAAAGATACTATTTCCGGTGACTGTACCGAAAATTTAATAACTCAGACTATTGTCATCCCTTGTTAAGACACATGTGATCTAAGCACTCCTAGCGCAAAAATATTGTATCAGAGTTATTTGTAATATAAGTAAATACTCAATGACTTAATGCAGATTACTATTTTAGAAGTATGAAACTTATGACTGTGGCAAGCATGTATTTATATGAAGTTTGTTTATTTGTAAGAATGCATCCCGAACTTTATGTAACTTTTAAGGACATTTGTAAATTTAATACCAGGTATCTTAATCGTTTCATCATACCTGACAAAAATACTAAATTGTATGGGAGTAGCAGCTATTGTATGGCAATTAGTATCTGCAACCGTCTGCAGGACGATTCAAAAGTATTGCCATTAAGTCTTTTTAAGCGTAAACTTAAGAATTGGCTAATACAAGAATGATTTTACTCAGTCGAGGAATTTTTTGATTATTTTAATTATAGACAATGACATTTTCGTTGACATTATAATACTTTAGAACTTTACTTGTGACATATTATGTATTAACTTGGTTTAGGATAAAATCATGTTGTGTAGGTAAATGTACCTATTACTGTAAATAGCGTATGCATGATTATTTTTATTTTTTGCATGCCAGTTACTGGTAAAATATGTATGATCTTTACTTACTATCCATCTTCTGTACCATATTTTATGCAAAATAAAGATATTTGATTTGATATTTGATATATATATAGTGCTGAGAAAAGTCTGCCTCAAACAAAATATATTCAAAGATTTATACAGAATATTCCACAACATCAACAATATCATAATAATTCTTTGTAAAACCTGAACATACTAAAACTGGCTCTTCTTTAGTCTTACGTAACCTTTATTCAACATTTTAATACTTCCCGTACACTTTCCGTTCCCGGCCTCTCCGACACAAAACACTTATAAAATACAGACCTGTAATATTGCTGCCAGTGGCACAGCGCACATATTCCTGTCAACAGGAACGGCGGTTGAAATTTCTCCCAAACCAGGATCAATTTTATTCAGGTACATAGGCCAAAAGATATTAGTATTTTTTCTTTCCGCTTGCTCATAAAGGATTAAAGTATTCGACGCAGTGCTGCTGTCGGAGCGTGAGTTACAGAGAAACATTATTCCCTAGGGAGTTATATTTTATTATTCTTAATTGGGCTATCAATATGCCGCGTCGACCAGATTTGATAAGAAGTGTAAGACTTCTTCGGCAGATGTCGCTAGGCGTCCCCCTAAGACGTATATGGGATATAGTGGAGAAATTCGCAGCCATCAGGTGTGTCTCAGTAGCTCAGTTGGTCAGAGCGATGGGCAGGTATCCCAGAGTCGCGAGTTCGAGTCTCGCCTGAGGCAGTGGATTTTTCTACTTTTCCATTTTTTCTAAGCATTGTGGTATCGTTAGCAGACGTTCTGCTTAATACAAAATTAATTGCAGATTTGATATATTGTGACAGCCCTTTATAATTCATTACTGATTCCCGTTGCATCTAGAAACATCCAGATTCTTTGGGCTGTAATGTGTTGTACCGTACCTCACCGGGATGCAGTACATGTCGCCCTAGGTGGGTACTTCTTTTATGCATTAGTGGTCCACAGGAGCAGAGGATAGGGAGTTATACTACCGTATTATTATTTTTTGTCCTAAAACTTTTTTTTTCAGTAACAATATTCAAAACTGGAGTCATAAATAGCCCTTGACTGCGCTCTCGGGCTTCTATAAACTCTCATTCGCAATATTTATCTTACCCCCTTTGTTGCTTGCTTGAGTAAAAAAGGTTTTTTAAAATTGGTTTAATAATTATAAATATTAAGAAGCATACGACTAGTGGCGTGTGTATCAAAGTATGTTATGCGGTTGTTTTTATCTCCCAACTACCAACCTTCTATGCGATTCAAGCTAGCATGGTAGTTTACATTGTAACTACGCTTATAAATAGGGTACTTACCTCGTGGACTTGGTTAAGTGACATACAGAATGCAATAGGTACTATCAGGCTAACTTGTTAATGGAAATCTAAACTGGCCACAGTAAGTTTGTAATTAAACAGCGCAATGTCATTTATTTTTGGTTAATCGTAACGTTCAAGATGACTGTTTCAAGATAAGTCTATTTGGCGACAAGAGCATGTACTGCTCAGAATTACTCTCAAGAAAAACTTTTTTTGCTGTTGTTGGCAATGTTGGCATACTATTTTTACTTGGAGACTGTGTAGTGAGCTAGGCGAGTACATTTGTGGGATGCACCGCATTTTTGCGGCTTACTCCTTGCTATACCTAACTCTATTTCCATTTGTAAACCGAATTTAATCCGCTTAAAGTACGAATTACGTCCTTTATACGTCTGCGTACGTGGTAAATGTTTCGTTCGTTTTATGTGGGTGATCATATTTTCAGGGGAAATATGGACTAGAAGTATTTTTAATGGAAAAAAGGTTTGTTTTTTTTATTTTTTTTAGTTCTGTTGTTTAGTAACAGCTGCATACTTTTATAAGTTGCGATTCGCTATGTGCTAAGTACATGGTGGAGGTAACGTGAACGATGACAGTGCACAATGTGACAAGAAATTAGATAGCAAAGGGCTCTTGTAAATTTCAAATATCTAAATATTTGACATCAACTCAGTCAACTGTCAAAATAGTAAATAGTCATAATTTCAGCCGATAGACGTCCACTGCTGGACAAAAGCCTCCCCCAAGGATCTCCACAACGAACGGTCATTCGCCGCCCTTAACCAGCTTTTTCCCGCGACTCTACTCAGATCGTCGGTCCACCTAGTTCGGGGCCTTCCCACACTGCGTCTTTCGGTACGCGGTCGCCACTCAAGAACCTTTCTGCCCCATCGGCCATCGGTTCTGCGAGCAATGTGGCCCGCCCACTGCCACTTAAGCCTGGCAACTCTCTGAGTTATGTCGACAATCTTGGTTCTCCTGCGGATCTCTTCGTTTCATATGCGATCACGCAGGGAAACACCGAGCATAGCTCGCTCCATTCCTCTTTGAGTGACCTGAAGCCTTCTTATAAGGCCCATTGTGAGCGACCACGTTTCGGTTCCGTATGTCATCACTGGCAACACACACTGGTTGAAAACCTTCGTCTTAAGACACTGCGATATTTTGCACGAGAAGATGCTACGTAGCTTCCCAAACGCTGCCCATCCAAGTTGGATTCGACGAGAGACCTCTTTTTTTTAAATTTATTTATTTATTTACTAGCTTTTTCCCGCGGCTTCGCCCGCGTACTAAAAGTACTAAACAAGGAGATTTTGAGTTTGATCCGTATGTTTGTATGTTTTGGTGAAGGCGGTTCACTTATTTTTTTTAAGAAATGTTTGCAATAATTGTTGAATTGTTACACCGGCAACGACTTACCAACACTTACAGTAGTGTACTTGTATGTTATTTTAATTAATACATTGAATTGAATTGAAGAGATTATGATTTCGTCTGAGTGGAATTAGTAATCCACACCCCCCCCCCCCCTTTTTTACCGCTTAAAGAATTATTTCTGGGATAAAACTATTATATATCCTTCCCCAAAACTCAAACTATCTCCATACCAAATCATCTAAATAGGTTGAGCGCTTATTCATTCCTCATACAAACTCCCAGCCCCCTTTTCACCCCCTAAAGGATTGATTTTCGGGATAAAAACTATTATATATTGTTTTCCGGGACTCAAGCTACATCCAAACCAAATTTTATCTAAATTGGTTCGTGATAAAAACATCTCCAACCTTCATTTCACCCCCTTAAGAGCTGATTTTCGGGATAAAAACTATCCTATATCGTTTCCCCATACTCAAACTATCTATATAGGTACCAAGTTTCATCTAAATCGGTTCAATGGTTAAAATTCCCCATTCAAACCTCCAACCTCCGTTTCACCCCTCAACCTTAACGGTTGATTTTCGCCGCGATATAAACTATTTTATGTTCCTTCCCGGGACTCAAACTTTCTGTATACCAAGTTTCATCTAAATCGGTTCAGCTGTTAAAATTTTCCCATACAAACTTTCAACCCCCTTTTCATCTCCTTAATGATGAAAACTACCCTATGTCACTATGTCCTTTCCCAGGATTCAAACTATCTCTATAATTTCCTCTAAATTGGTTCAGCAGTTTAAGAGCGAAGGGGTAACAGATAGAAAGACACACTTTCGCATTTATTATATTAAATTACGATTGAATTGGAATTTGGCACAAACACTTTCAAGAATTTCCATGTACACAATATTAAATATCAAAATTGATGCTATTTGGTAATTAACGTCACAAAAAACCATAAAAACGACAACCATATTGATATTTAGACATTTCACCCCCATTGCACCCTAACAGGGGAGATGGTATTTGACGTCCGCCACGTTGGATTTTAAAATCGTTGTTGTTTTCGTAATCAGCGACCCGATAAACCATAGAAACCATGTTGATTTTCATATTTTCTCCCCACATTTCCCCCTTTTGGGGGTTGAATTTTCAAAAAACCTGAAATACCTGTTTACTCATTTATCGTTAGGAATACTCCTGTGGAGTTTCGAATAAAATAGTTTAACTAATTTTGTTTCCCCATACTAACTTTGGACCCCCATTTCACCCCCTTAGGGGGTGCATTTTGAAAAATCCTTTCTTAGTGCACCCCTTGACCTTATAAGGAACCTACATGCCAAATTTGGAATCTCTAGAACCAGCGGTTTGGGCTGTGCGTTGATATGTCAGTCAGTCAGTCAGTCAGTCAGTCAGTCAGTCAGTCAGTCAGTTTCTTCCTTTATATATTTAGATAATAAATAGATTGCTCAGTAATAAAAATACTTAAAACTACTACAAAACTTCGCCAAACTGCGAAACAGTTTGTTGGCGAATGGAATCTTAAAGATCAGATCTTAAATTTTCTAGGTCTAATATAAAAAATAACGCGCAAGTGTGCATGCGTGAACTATGTACATTTAGGTATAGGGGGTAGAACCTAAAACAAGCTATTTTACGCCAATGCTTAAGTTTTCGATTAACGCCACTAGGTTCCAACTTCAATGTACCTATTACTGTTTTGAAAAAATAAGTCCCGGCGAGTTTCTTGCCGGTCACTATACTTCTCAGGTCAGATGTGTAGGGTTAGAAGCAGTGGTAATTTTTTTTCCCTGACGTTCATAAGTGCATTGTAATGTTCCTAAATTGAAGAATAAATATCTATATATATCTAGTTATCTTATTACATCCGAACATTTCGCTTGTATCAGGTCACGCTCCAACAAACGCTTCCGTTCCCAGCAGAAGCGGCACTCGTCTAATAACCGAGTTCCGTGAGTGCAGTTCCAGGCTTGATGTCGCATAAACCGGTTGTAAATGTTACGACCAGATGGATTGCGACACAATTTCTGCAGTGTAAGTATAAAAAAGTCCATTATTAAATAATACATTTGTCAGCGCTATATATCATAGAATTGAGACAAATAAAATTCTGGAGAAAAAGTCTGTTTGGAAGCACATACTTATCTTTTCCTTCAGAGGTTGAAATAGAAATCATTTTACCTATATGGATTAGCTTGATATGAAACTTATAATTCATTAACCAAATCGATTTTGAGCATCCTTATATTACCAACAAAAATAGCACTGGTCTAATAACCGAGTTTCGTGACTCCGTGAGTGCAGTTCTAGAGTTTAAATCTCTTTAACAGGAACGTAAACCAGCTGCAAACCTCACGACATAGCGAATGAAAGGAGTTCGTTGTTTATAGCAATTAAAGTACCTACTTTTGTTATAAATAAATTAAGCTTTTAAAACCCCGACTAAAGCTAATGAGTTTAAACATGTCTAAGAACCATCTCGGCAGATGCCCTCTGATTTGTAAATAAAACTGTTTAAGAGCTACAATGCCATTGGGATTATATAAGTTAAATGTGCGTATTTGTGACATATAAACCTCCTAACTATTTTTGCTCAACGATCTAAAGATAATCTTGGCCTCAGAAACGAGAGCACGCCACCTGTCCCGATCCTGAGCAACTTCTTGCCAGTTATTGACGCGAAGTTGCAGCACATCCGCCGCCACACTGTCTCCCCAACGATACCTGGGCCTTTATATAAATACTCTTTTTCCTTCGGAGGTTCTAATAGATAACAGTATGGACAAGTCTTTGAATTAGAATATATATTTTTGAAGAAGTTCGTTGAAAGTAGTGCAACAGCTGCTTTCAAACAAACACATTTTCAAGAGAATCACCTCAAGAATCATCAGAAATAAAATTAATAGCGGTTAAAAAAGCCCATAATACCTACATCAAAACGCTTACTCATTGATTGAATCGATATTGGACATCCCTATTTTCCAGCAGAAACGGCGCTCGTCTAATAAGCGAGCTCCGTGAGTGCAGTTTCAGAGTTTACGAGTATACTCTCATCGCACATGAACAAATAGAACAAGAGGACTGATAATGTCTAATAAATTACCCACAACAAACATGCAAACCGGACGGTCGTGGAGCTGCACAGTTTAGCGAAGTCAGAAAAGTCGGTCTATTGCCTCGGTCCTTCCGTATATAATCGTCTGCCTAATTTGAAAAGAAAAAGGGTCTTAACAGACGGACGGACAACAAAGTGATCCTGTAAGGGTTCCGTTTTTTACTTTAGAGTTACGGTACCCTAAAAAGTGGGTACAAAAAAATATGTACTACAGCAGCTATAATGAATTTTTGACCTACCATTTACGATATAAAATATAAATAATTGTACTAAAATGTAAGTAATTACGTATGATAATACCAATTTAATATTAAAATATATACCTATACGTACGATGTATTAGTTATAATTGTTATAAATTTGTATGTTCTTTACAAAACGACGTGTAATAATACTGTTACCAATTAAATTTTCATTTCATTTCTGTACAAAATCGCTTTCCTTCATTATTCAGGCTATTGCTCTGGCGCTCTATGTTGTCATTAACACAGCAGGTCAGCATGGGCAGTTAGGTCATGAGTGGGGAGATTAGGGATGATATCATGATAGAGGGGCATTAAGAGTCCGGTAACGATTTGAAAACGAAAATCGCTAATAATGAAATAACGCACATGAATTGCATTTGATAAGATAGTTTGAAGTCTTGTTATACCAAAAAAAAATTTGGTACATACCTACTTATTATTATTGAATACCCGAAAACTCAATTCTAGTAGAGCTTGCTTAGTGAGGACGTTGATTCATGCTATTTTGTCGGTTGATTTTTTATTATTATTTAGCGTGCCCTCCAATATGTCATGTTTTTATATTATCTGATTAAAGCATAAAGCCAAGTTTATTTCTACATTAATTTTTTTATGTTATTTTTATGTTTTTATGTTATGTGTTTTTATTTTTATGTTAAATGTTTATGTGTTGTATGTTGTTTATACGTTCCCAAAAATACCACATAAACTTCGGTATTTTTTCTTAAAATGCTAAACATACTTATGCTTAAAAAAAAATTATGAAAATGAAGAGAACTGTTCCACTTATTCCTTAAATGATAAATTTTCCAACGTATTTATATATTTTACATTAGTATGTAAACTAGTGTTTACTGTCATTTTAATCAATAAAAAATCTTACTCTTTTCACCTCTCCAAGCAAAAATCGCGAATAGCTTTTAGATTAAGGAATTATTTATAAATGAAACATACAATTTAAAAAATGTTCCACTTATACAGTTTAAAAAGAAACTATCTTTAAATATATGTATACAAGCTAATAGTGGTCTTATCAGTTAATGTAAAATCGTATCGAAAAGTAGAGCGAAATCAATAAAAATCTTTACCGGACTCTTAAGATAAAAAATTAAATATATTTATTCTTCTTGTGAACGTCAGAGAGAGAAAAAAAACTTCCACCGGTTCTAACCCTATACCTCGAACCGACAAGTATTATGACCGGCTAGAAACCGTAACTACATCTTAAAAATACGCAATAATGCGTAGTTCTTAAGAAGTTATATAAAAACCGGCCAAGTGCATGTCGGACCACGCATAGGAGGGTTCCGTACCTTCAATGGAATAAGAACCAAACTAATAACAAAAGGTCGTATCTGATGCCTATGGAAGAAGTTTTTTGGAGATAACTCAAAAATGGCTGAACCGATAATGTTCAAAACAATTTTCGTTGAAAGTTATGATAAGGCGCATCTTTTCAACTTACGGTTCAAAAGTTACGGGCCCCCCCCCCGTAACTTTTGAACCGTACACGCGCTACACAACTTTTCTGACTTTCGAAGCGATTATTTCAGAAAATATTCCGCTATTCACAAAATAGTCAAAGAAACCTCAATGTTATTTTGAAAGGCCTATCGATTGATGTGTCACATGTTGATATTTGGTTAAAAAAATTTTTAAAAATTTAGTTACCTGTATGGAGCGCCCCCCTAAAAATATTTTTTTTTCAAATTTAACTACATAACTAAGTACCTGCATACAAAATACACCTTATGTGTAAATTTTTTTCAGATACGTCGTATAGTTTCCGAGTAAAATGCCTGTGACATACGGACGGACAGACAGACAGACAGACAGACAGACAGACATGACGAATCCATAAGGGTTCCGTTTTTTGCCATTTGGCTACGGAACCCTAAAAATAGATACTAACTAAAAACTAGATACAGACAATGTATACTAGTTTAAGTACCTATTGTGAAATTCAAAAGAAAAAATAAACAATAATATCCAAATTTGACTTGGAGTTTGTAGACCAGGGTTATCAATTATCATCGCTACTAAAATAAAACATTATCTTATCAAGTTGAGCTATTGTAATGATCATAAATCATAATCCGAAAGTCTTAATCCTAGAAATTTTCCATTCTACCTCATTGCTATCTCTACTAACCTCAACTACGGGGTGAGATGGGATTTGAGGTTTTATGAAATCTATGAACAGATAATCAATAAAATACTAACATTCATACGACCGGAATATTGTATGTATCACTGTATTGCACAATTTTCACCTGAACAAGTATAACATTTAAAAAACAGTAAAATATATGCACAAAAGTGAGCTTATCTCTAAAAGGGGTCTTTTCCAGACAACCCATCAGAAAATGAGAAGGTGGAAGAAGAAGGTGGAATATTCTTTATGTATAAAAATCAACGTGCCACATGTGAGTAAACTTTTATCTAGGTTTGATTTCCTGTTTTGTCCCTACTCACCCCACTTCACGAAAAACGTTGTCAGTCCTCTTGTTTAATTGTGATGTCGTATAAACAGGGACGTAAAACGATCGTAAACTTCACGACAACGGAATGCGAGCAGTCAATAAACGGTTCACATTACTGTGTCTATATGTGCCATTATTTTGGTAAAGGTACCATTTGGAGGAAAGATGCGTTGTACAGATTCAATATTGTATTTGAGCAATTAAGGGGCTGACAACAGCTAAATTCCTTCCCTGTCTTTTCAACGTGAGTAAAAGAGAAACACTGTGTTACGATTAGTATGGGAGCTCATGTCAAATTGTGCTAAATGATGAATTAAAAAAAAAAACTACGCATTAATTGAGAATTATAAAACTACGGAGTTTTTAGTGTGGTGGAATTTTGTCCTTAGTTACAGTCGTATAAGTAAAGAAACTATAGTCATACAACTGTTTAAAGCTAATCTTAAGATGTAACTTTGGAATTATTTTCTATCAAGCCGATTTCGTCTAATCGTGTATCGTGTTATTTTAATCAGATTTTGATAAATATTGGAAATGTATCTACTTCATGACAAATGTGACGTTAAAAAAAATTATAACGGGTTACTCACGTAATTTAAGTCGATTTTGCTCGACATGTTTCGATCAATTGCCGGCGCGCTGCCGTCGCGGAAGGCAGCTCGTGATAATGATCATCGTAAATTGATCGAAACATGTCGAGCATAAATCTACTTAAATTACGTGAGTAACCCGTTATAAATATTTTTAATATGTTAAAGTCTCACGAAAGTTTTATAGTTAAGATGTGACGTTTTCAAATAGAGATACATCATTGACGGTTGTTGATATTTAAGGTCTATTTCTAAATTAATTTTCATGACAGACCGCCTTATCGATAATCGACAATGAGGTACCTTTTTATTGAAAAAAATATGATTAGAATTAGCCAAACGTCACTTCTTACTAGTTACTATTCAGCCTCTCTTTCTCTCTCTTTCTGCTTGGCGATTATTATTTCATCTCATGGTGGAGTCTGCTTTCCTAGTTTTCTCCCTCCACTTTGCCCTGTCAGACATGTCGACTTAAGAGATATTGCAGCACGTATGACCTTTCTTAATTTAATCCATCCTCATCCAATCCAATATCAAATCAAAAACAAATTATGTTGTTTGAATAGGCACCTATGCGGAAACTACTTCTGAAACCGAATTTCAATACAGAGGGATACAAAAGACGAATACACAAACTAACGTTTCGTGTTCAGCTAATTGCGAATATTGATCCAAGTCTTACTAATTGGAGATTAAATTGTGTATGATCAATGTATCGATATTAAATCATATAGAGGATGAAATCTGGGTCGTGTATCAAGACTAGCAAGATATCAAGGCGTGATACAGAATTGAAAGATTAACGGAACGATGTTAATCAGTTTCAAAGTTGTACCAATCGCAGACAAACTTACCGAAAACCAACTTCGTTGGTATGGCCATGTCAAACGAGAAAACGATCACGTGGTACAAATAGCGCTTAATTTACCGGAGCCGAAAAGAGGAAAGGGCGACCGCCATACTCCTATTGGACAAATATAGAGAGAGGCCTCAAGAAAGCCCTGGTGCCCCAACAGACAACCCAAGACCGCAGGACTTGGCGCAGGACAGTGAGGAGATCCGACCCCAAATAATGGGAACAGGAGAAGAAGAAGAAGAAGAAGAAAAAGAAAAAAAGGTTGACTGGCAGAGAACGCCTTACGGCATTAAGTCCGCTTTTTTAACTGTATATTTGCACATATTTGTGTTATCTATTTCGTCTCTTTTGTTTCTATGCACCACCTACTGCTTATTGTTTTTCTCTAGTCTCCACTACCCAAAGGTTGTCTGGAAGAAATCGCTCATTAGCGATAAGACCGCCTGTTGTTACCTCTACCTAAATTTATCTAATTGTAAAATTTTTGCTTGTAACTGTATGAGGTGTGCAATAAAGAGTATTTATTATTATTATTATTCTCTTTATTTATTTTTCTTCTTAGTTTAGGGTTTTTACAATATTTTTATAAAAGTAAAATATAAAAATACATCTAAGACATATAAAAACAATAAAAGCATTATAAAAAACCTAAACTAGGGTGCCGCCGGCAACGGAGCAGGGCCCAGGCTGCCGGTGGTTAGGGCCGCAGAGTGAGGAACCTTCGGACTATGCGCGCCGTGTCCAAGATTACCGCCTTCTGAATCTGACCCCTAATCCAACCACAACCCCGTAGCGAAAGTCTCTCAAGATGTTGGTCGAGACTCTTCGCTATGAGACCGTTCGCAGAGACAACTATCGGCACAATGATCGCCGAATCGACCTCCCACATGGCGGTTACCTCGTGAGCCAAGTCTAGGTACTTGCTGGACTTGTCCTTCTCGGCCTTCACGAGGTTCTCGTCACATGGGACGGTGATGTCGATGAGCATGGCCCGGCATTGCGGTCGATCTATTACCACGATATCAGGCTTATTGGCTACAATAGTCCTGTCCGTAATAATAGATCGATCCCAATAGAGCGTGGCACGACCATTTTCGAGAACTGGCGCAGGTGTGTACTTGTAGTACGGCACTTCGTGGTCCACAAGACCGTATAGGAGAGCAAGCTGCTGGTGTATAATCCTGGCTACGAGGTTATGTCTGTGCAAGTACTCGCCGTTAGCAAGATGAGAACAACCGGAAATGATATGCCTGAGTGACTCTCCGGGACGGCGGCATGCCCGACAAATGTCGACCGTACCGTCCTTCAGGATATATTTCCGGTAGTTATTCGTCATGATAACTTCGTCCGCAATTGCACAGGCAAAACCTTCGGTTTCTCCGAAGAGATCCCCGAATCGTAACCAGTTCACCGACGCGAGCAGGTCTACGTCGGGTCCCGTGAGGGCCCTGTAGAACCGCCCGTGTAGCTCCTTGCTCTTCCATACCGCCTTGCGATCCTCGGTGCTTAGCACCACAGGTTTGCGCCAGATCTCGTTTGCCAAGGAGAGCGGCGTGAGACCCTTATCTACTGCCACCACATCACGATGCATCCCACACTCGTTGTTAAGGAAATAATTCCTGAGACTGTACACCTCACGATTGTGGAGATTTTTGGCGTTTAAAAAGCCGCGACCTCCACACTTCCGTGGGATGTACAATCTCATAACAGACGAGCGTGGGTGAAGCATACGGTGTGTGGTGAGCAATAGACGGACTCTCCGATCCAGGGCATCCAGCTCGGTCTGAGTCCACCTTAGTATGCCAAAGGAGTATGTGAGTAGGGGCATCACCCAGGCATTGAAGGCGCGCACCTTGTTGCCACCTGACAAAAGACTATCAAGTACTTTTGTCAGCCGACTAAAGAAGCGCTCCTTCAACGCCTGTTTAATACCCACATCCTCAACACCCAAAGACTGTGACATACCAAGGTATTTGTAGGTTTCTGATTCAGAGATAGATCTGAACGTCATTGTCTCAGAAAGCTGTAGATTTGTTGAATTTACTACTTTCCCCCGCTGTACATGCATAACCGCACATTTATCAACACCAAATTCCATCTTTTTTTTTTTTTTTTTTTATACCACGACGGTGGCAAACAAGCATACGGCCCGCCTGATGGTAAGCAGCTACCGTCACCTATGGACGCCTGCAACTCCAAAGGAGTCACATGCGCGTTGCCGACCCTTTACAAAAAAGGAGGATTCACTGTGTTGACGGCTAAAGGAACAAGAAGGTCCCTCATCGTCAACACACTGGGTCCTCTTTGAGCTCTTTGGCAACCTTACTCACCAGCAGGAACACAACACTATGAGTAGGGTCTAGTGCTATTTGGCTGTGGTTTTCTGTAAGGTGGAGGTACTTCCCCAGTCGGGCTCTACTCCAGATTTGAGCGAGAATCATCTCAATCAAATCATCATGAGCATCTTGATGGAACTACTGAACACTTCAGTGGTCTTCAGTAGCTCCAACAAGTCTCGGTTATTTGGTGCAAATAATTTAAGGTCGTCCATGTACAGAAGGTGAGATATGACTTTACCCTCTCTCCGAAGCCGGCAACCTAGCCCCGAATCCTTCAGCAGATTGCTGAGCGGATTTAGAGCTAGGCAGAACCACAGGGGACTCAGACTGTCGCCCTGAAATATTCCTCGCTCGATCCTTATAAAGTCCTGCGGGCCAGGGGGGTCATCCCTGCCTCCTGGTTGACGAAGGACTGTGGTCCACTGCCTCATACACGCGCCAAGGAAGGATCTTAAAGCTGTATCAATTTTATGCAGCTCTAAGATCCTCTCCAGCCATGAGTGAGGCACCGAATCATAGGCCTTCTTGTAGTCAATCCAAGCGGCCGAGAGGGCCCCCCTGTTCCGCCGGACTCGTTGGCAAATGGTCATGTCTATGAGGAGGAGCTCTTTAGTACCACGGGACCCAACCCTACATCCATTTTGAGCCGAGGCCAAAATGTTGTTTGCGACCATGTGCGCGTTTATTTTTGCTCTCAAAATAGATGTAAGGAGCTTGTAAAGTGTAGGCAAGCACGTGATGGGTCGGTAGTTTTTCGCTTCCGTGGTACTACCGGACTTATAGAGCAGAAAGGTTACACCAGTTGTTAAGGAAGGCGGGAGGGAGCCAAGTTCGAGGGCTTGTTGAAATTGCGTTGCCAGACGCGAGTGCGAGCATCGAAACCATTTTAGCCAGAAGTTGTGCAATCCATCCGGGCCGGGACTTTTCCAGTTCTGGGCCGTACGGATTGCACAACTTACGTCATCGGGGCTGATGGTGATAGCCCCCATAGGTTCGATGGACTCGCATTCACGTTCGACAACACTCATCCACTCGCCCTCCGTGTGTTCAACGGGCGCTGACCAGATGCTACGCCAGAAATCAGTCATGGCAGTAGCATCCGGCAGTCGCACGTCGGACAGACGCGGGTCGGTTTCCTCCCACCTTCGGTATACCTTCCTTTGGTCACTTTGGAAAAGACGATTCTGCTTGAATCGGTCCACACGCTCTCTGTAGCGGCGAATACGGCTTGCCCATGCATAAACTTTCTGCTTCAGCAAGTCGATGCGCTCTATGACATTGGCCATGAAGTCGCGGGGCTCGATATTCGTCCCCGCGAACGCCTGGTGCACAAAGCGCATTACTCGGGGGCGGTTATTGCCCCCCCCTGAAGCAGATCAGCTTTGCAATGAGAGTCCTAAATGAGTTGATACGACGCTCGATCCGTACTTGCCATGCGGGGGCACCCCCGGTGGTCCTAGGTGCACGTTCAGCGTCCGGAAACTTGACTCGAGCAACACGGCACGCCGCGATGGCTCCGCAGTACATGATCGAGTGCGTATCATCTAAGTCTTTACTAGTCCGCAGGAATGGATCTAGCAAATCATTCAGGGCTCCCATTAACGCTAGATTGCGTCTATTCATAGGCAAGCGTGGTAAACGTGGCCTAGGGATGTTTGAGGAGCGATACTGCGTAATTGCCTCTTCCAAAGTCCTCCTCAATTGCTCATTGGCTGTACTACTCACACTCTGATTCGCGATCTCCTCCTCATCGACACTGGGATCAACCCGCGGCGCCCCCGATGCCAGGTTGGGTGCGGGCATCGGATCCGGCGACGTGGCGAGCGGATCCCGCGCGGAGGTGGTGGCCGCGCAAACAGAGAGAGCCTCCAGGCGAAGCCGATCAAGTGTCGCGTCATTCAACCGCTTTAGCTGCTGAATGACGCGCACTTGATCCGATAATCGTTGCGCAGTCGTGTCAATGGTTGGTTCAAGGGCCTGAAACAGAGGAAGCATCCGGACACGATACGCGCACAGATTAGTTCCCCCCTCTGTAGCCCCATAGTAGGCGCGCATGACATTCTCGTTCATACTCTGAGACCATCTCATGCGACGCACTACACCACCGGCACCGGGGGCCCTGGGCGGGGCAGGATGTCCCGCAAGCCCCAAGCGTGCCGGCAGTGGTGGCCGTCCCCGTCGCGCAGGTGGTCGTGGCGGCGGCTGCGGCGGCCCGCACTCATCGCTCGACTCGCTGGTGTCGGGCGCAGTAGCGAACTTATCGCCCGACGACGATGGCGAGGAGACTGACGGGGCGGGCGAGGATGGTGGGCGTGCGTTGGTGGTTTCCGCTTTTGTCCGACTTCTCGTTATCATGCTATACACGTGTGTCGCCTATATCAGCTTTGAGCACTAGCTGTCAATGTGCTAAATTTGTACGTTCGTGACCCGTTGTTGTATTTACACTCGAATATGTTGGTATTCCACATTGTAGGGATCACTTAAAAGTAAATTTGACAAAGTTTAGGCAAAAAACACGTATAAAAATATATATTTTTAGCAAAATTAGATTTCAAGACGTCTGTCATTGTCAGCGGTTGTTTTTTTTTTTATTATTATTATTATTTGCACTTTTTTTGCACAGTACAAAATATACTGTGCAAAACGTTTAAATAAATAAATAGGAACGGAACGGTTGTCTATTGTTTGCCCGAAAATTATATAAAATAATACTCATATGCCCGAATTTTATTTGCCCGAATTTCATTTGCCCGAATGGGTTGTTTACCATAAAAATTATGTGACATACTCTTTGATTACCCGATTATTAGATTTCAGAATGTACGAGTGCCATACGTATTGTTGTCCATATTATTAATACTATTTAATAGAATATTTAAACGCTTAGTATGCTAAATAATGGTTTTCCGAATCCATGCATACAAACAATGCATTTGCTCACTATATTCCTGTAGGCGCTCTAAAAATATTTACTTAGTCATATTATTATGTAGGGGCCTTTTTATTTTGTAGATCACAGTTCTAACCTAACCTAACCTACTTTCTGGTGGCCGTTCGCTTTTTGGGGGATCACAGTTCTAACCTAACCTACTTTCTGGTAGCCGTTTTATTTTGTAGGAGATCACAGTTCTACCAGAAAGTGTACCTAACCTAACCTAACCTAACCTACTTTCTGGTAGCCGTTCGCTTTTTAGGGGATCATAGTTCTAACCTAACCTAACCCACTTTCTGGTAGCCGTTTTATTTTGAAGGAGATCACAGTTATAACCTAACCTAACCTACATTCTGGTAGCCATTCGCTTTTTGGGGATCACAGCTCTAACCTAACCTAACCTACTTTCTGGTAGCCGTTTTATTTTGTAGGAGGTCACAGTTCGAACCTAACCTAACCTACTTTCTGGTAGCCGTTTTATTTTGTAGGAGGTCACAGTTCTAACCTAACCTGACCTACTTTCTGGGAAGCCATTTGGATGGCAAATTATATTATGGCTAGTGATATTATGGCTTACAATGATCATGACAAATGATATTATTGAAATTGATTTTATGGGAAACAAAGTTTCTGGCACGTGACTAATATAGTAAACAATAAGTATTGCATATGTAATTATGGGAAACAATATAATGGCTGTTGACTATTATGGCAAATGAAATTCTTGCAAATGAAATTCTGGCAAGTGAGTGTATACCGAACGGAACGATGTTCATCATACATTTCTTATCATCAATATTGATAATTATTTTTAATGTAATACCTAAAGTAGAAAAAAAATTTGCTGTACAATTTGGCGAACCTACTCAATATGACGTTTGTCGTTGTCCAGATGAGTTCACAAATATCTTTACAAGCCAACGTCCCAAAAATATGTTTACACGCCTCTAAACCACTGACAGTAAGGTGGAGTAAATATATTTGTGGAACATTTGCATGTAAAGATATTTGTGATCTCGACTGTCCATACAGCGTATGGGAAAAGGAATGGGGTGGCCATAATTCACTTAGTTTAAGATTAACTTTACTTGAAAATAAAAACATTCCTATAATAATTTAACAAATTCCTATTAGTTATAAATTCAAAAGTAACTTGTCTGTTAACTGCTGAACTGAATTAGTCTGAGTCCAGGGGCACGAAATATGATAGTTTTTACCCGACTGCGCGACGCAAAGGAGGGTAATGTGTTTACCAGTCTATGTTTGTTCCTTTGTGGCACTCTAGGGGCAAAATGCGTGGCCGGTTTATTTATTACGGATATTATCCTGTAGGAAGGTAAAAAGGTAAAGGAATTTGATATGTTCTGAGTAAAAATTTGCTATTACGTTCATCATAATCATATCAGCCGAAGGACGTCCACTGCTGAATATAGGCCTCACCCAAAGTGTACCACAATGACCGGTCCTGCGCCACCCGCATCCAGCGGACTCCCGCGACCTTTACCTATTAAGTTACTGAAGTCTTAATATACCTTTCCTACCTTAAACCAAGGATGATTAAGACATGGATTGACAATGCCTATATAAAATCGCGTTCCCTTATTTCAGGCTAAAGCACTAGCGCCATCTATCGGTCACCACAAACAATAAATTCCTACTTAACCTTTCTGTTAAGCCTATTGGTTGACTGGTAGAGAATGCCTTACTTATGGCATTAAGTCCGCCATTTGTACCATCTTATTTAGTGCAATTAAGATTAAATAAATAAATTCTAGTTTCTAATATTTTGTTCGGCGATTAACGCTGACATAATAACTCGACTCCATACTCAACAGATGGCGCTGTGGCACTTAGTACCGAAAATAGACGTATAGCCTGAAGGTTCGAGGAACGCGATTTTGTATAGGCATTGTAAATCCATGTCTTAATCATCCTTGCCTTAAACAGAGAGTATATTTAATAGGGTGCAACAGTATAAAAACTTTTTTAAACTCCAAATCTGAAGTGCTATCTAAACGTGAGCAACTCAAAATCACCGTAATAATACCGTAACGCTATCAATTACTAGATGTCGCTGTACTCACTGAAATGAAATGAAATGAAATGTTTTATTAATAACAAAGTTACAAGTCAGGCAAATACAATATATAACAATATGTATTCAATATAACTGTTCCGAATTTAAAACGCCGAAAGTATACCCTCGTAATCTAAGAATATTACCACTAACACGAAAAAAATATGCCGAGCCGGGTGCTAATAATTACTACGGTAAACGGACGAGACAGTTCCTCATACCTAGAATTTTCAATAACATCCCGGTAGCCGATGGTTGTACTAGCCTATTGTCCTTTAAAAATAAGATAAAAACGTTTATGTTAGAAAATTCAATATTTAAATAAAAAAAATATGTGTCCATATGAGCGTAAATACGAGTTTTTGTAGTATATTCTTGTAGTTATAGAATAAGGTTATAATACTTATATTATTAAGTTTGATAAGAGACTTTTGTATTTGTTACACAGTAGATAAGGAAGTGTACTGAGTGCTGCTGTTCGCCAACAAACTGTTGTGCAATTTGGCGAAAACTTATGTTACTAAATATATTGTGTAATTACTGTTTAATAAATAAAAAAAAGTACAATTTTATATTACAATGTACAGTTTTTATTTGTAAATTATTAATAAATAATAATTAAAACATTTATATTATATTAAAAGTTCTATTTACTGCTCTTACACTTACGGTAGCTTTGGGTGTCTCTCGTTTAGATGGTGCTTCAGACTTGGAGCTTCAAAAAGTTACTCGTTGCCTTAACCCGGATCCCGATAAGCATAAAACCGATACTTCAACCCTCGACATTATTTTATTGCTCCATAAAAAGGAATACTTATAAAACTTGACTTATTTATGGGCTAATGCTCAATTCTTGAGACGAGCACGAAATCGTATGCCCGTAGCACGAAACATTATAGGATATAACTGAAGAACAAATAAAATTATTTTAATGAATATTTTGATTTGTTTATTTTAAGTAGACACACTACTATATCAATTATAAACTTATATAGATGGGCACCGGAGCACGATGGGCACCCTAGGTCACTTTTTCCTTTGTATATCTCTCTCTCTCTCTCTCCTTAGCATTATTATTCCCATCTGATTGTGGGATCTGCTTTTCTCGTTCTTTCTCTCCACTTCGCGCCATCGGACGTATCGTCTACTGAAACTTTGCAGGCCCTCATGTCTCTTGCTATGGTACTGGTCACTTTTTCCTTTGTATATGACATCTAAATAAGTTTATTATAGAATGTCAAAAAAGGTTCACATTAGTAACTTTAGCATTTATGAAGATTCATGATTGTGTAGCACCACGAAATGGACCCTGGAGTGCGATTTTTGAATCTCACCAAGTGACTAATTCTCACCGATGTGAGTGATTTACTTTCGGAAATCACTCACATCGGTGAGAATTAGTCACTTGGTGAGATTCAAAAATCGCACTCCTGATCAGCAAAATGCTAGCTAGTGTGTAAGCTACCACAGTTCTTCCGTAGCCCACTTGGTGATGCCACGACGGATAGCACAAACCGAATACAAAAATAGAAAATGAAGTTATAATTAACACAAACAAATTAAAAAAGGAACGTAAATAACGAATGAATAAACTACCCATGTACAAAATATTATAAACTGAAAATTAATCTAAGAACAAATAAATTTAACATAAAGTGCTCCATGAACGTGGGAAGTGACATAGTATTACCCTAACCTTAACAGCTGAAAACTATGCTCTCGCCCGTATAAAAAGTAGTAGTGATATTTTTCATTCCGTTCCAAGTTTTTTTTGGCACCCTCTGGGACCGGCCAACCCTATTATTAGACGTCTCACATATTCCAAATTCAAACTGTTACGTGTAGAGAGAGTCTGTGCGAAAAGAGAACTGTAGTAAATTTATTAGTTCCTATACAGGATGTAACTAAAATACTGGTGATCCGTTTAAGGGCATAATTAGTATCATATTGAGACTAAGAAAAAGTAGAAAAAAGAAGGTAGTAGAAAAAAATTTTGGACGTGCAAAAAATTTTTTTTGGTAAAACCATATTTTTTTGCGCGATTTTTTTTTTTCTTAGTTATTCATGATAAGAATACGATATTAAATATTTTTTATTACTAATGCCTAATATAAAAAACTGTCATAATGTGATATGACACAATTTTATTTTTATTTTCTTAATCTTATTTCTAATGACTAATAATGTTTAAAACCTATGACATATTACTTCATTGTTTTTTGTTATGTTATTAATACCTAGTAGATTAGTTGACTATATTGTTTTATGTATAAAATTGTAATTTGATGCATGTGTGCATAAATTCAAAATTAATTTCGTATGCCCTATAGGCACGATATAGTGATACAAACCCTGTCTTTCACCCTCTGCAATGTAATGTTGTATAACCTGTGTTCGACGAATAAATCATTGTATTTGTATTTTTATCTACACTCATATTGTAAGTTCTCTAAAACGTGTTCGAATACGGTAGGCAATGGCTAGCATTACCACGACCGATTTTACTATGATAAGCTTTTTATCCGTGGCAGTAACGTAATTTTAACTTTTCATGCTCAATTATTGATGTGCTATGAGTTTTCATAACATAATGTACACCTGCACCCTCCCGCGCATCCGCTGACAGCCCGACACGCGCCTCCCCGACACAATCGAGTTGGTCATGGCGGTGCAATGGCGGCCATTCTATGGTTTCCGAATACGGCATTTTGGATAAATAATATGAGTGTAGATAAAGCAGTGTATGCAACTGTACGTAATTAGGCCTTAAAACACTCGTGTGATCTTATTATGAAACTCACCTGCGGCTCGTTTCATAAAACCACACTCATGTTTTAAGGACCCTTATTACGTAACAGTTACATAAACTACTATTATTTGATACCAATTATGCCCTTAAAATGATCACCAGCATTTTTGTTACAACTTGTATAAACGTAGTTTATACGACGACAACTTTCTTTCCGCACATACTCTAAAGGCTACCTGGCTTGGATTCCTCCATATGCGACCTTTCTAGACATTAACCAAAAACTCCATACCAACTGTGCAGTTCGAAACTTATAGACGGAGAGCTAGCCACGTCATATATGACACAATAATGAGAGCGACGAAACCCCTCTCGTTAGTTTGCTATACTATGCTTATTTCTAGATCTGGACATCTGGCAGCTGTAAAGTGGTGGAGGTCAAAGAATGCAAATAACTTGAAGGAAACAAATCCTAGAGTGCTGGTTTTAATGCAGTATTATGAGAAATTATATAAATAATTATATAATATCATTGCCAAAACTTTGTGATAGGGGAAAGTAGTCCATAACGACGTATAATGTAATTCATAGTTTGTCGCCTACTGTTTCTGTTTCCGAAATAATACGCAATATTTTTTGTTCTCATGTTAAAATATAGGCCATATCCTTTGTATCTGAGACAACTTCGGCAGTTTTTACCTATTTTGGTATTACTATTTTCCAATTCAAAAAATTTGCTAGTCTGTTACTCGTTCCTCCACCCATTAAAAGCTGCCAGATGCCCGGATCTAGCAATGAGGATAGTATAGCAATCGAACCAGACGGGTTTTGTTGCTCTCATTATTGTGTCATATCTGACGTGGCCAGCTCTTTGTCCATTACCAAACTTCCATTCAAAAGACACAATATTATACACACTAAACGCCACTACATACGGGTCACATTCAATTGAAAGTCTTTGAAAGAAACCCTTTATATTGCACTTGAGTGTATTAAAGCTGCATAAATCAGAGGTTCCGAAGTTCCTTTGTCATGAAAAACCGCTGCGCTTTTCATGAAACATTTTCATGCATCGAGAATTTATGAACAGACGGTATTTGTGACTTATTGTTGTGCTTTATTGTGTTGCTTATATAATAGTCATATTACTGTTTCATTGAACACACTGAGTTAAAACATACAGTAATATATTTAAACAATTTTGTTTTGTGCTCATTTAACTATTATTTAACTACCTACGAGTACATGTAGCTGTTCTCAAAAATTCTCATCTCTCAAGGTTGACTTTGCCGGTTAAATATTAGACTGAAAAATGTACTGTTATTTATCAACATTTTTAAAACTAAAAACATTCCAGTTCCGATTTCACGACAATAATTTTGCATACAAATTCCATTATTCGTCGAGTTCCAAACTTTTAAAAAAGTTCAACTGCCATACAAAAAGAAGGCGTAGTCCTAAACAGCCGGAAGTTATTACTAATTAAAATCCATTTATTAATGTTTATTAATTTAAATTATTATTAGCAAATAATACTAATTCATAATACCTAACTAACCAAACGAAATTACATAATACATCCATTGTCATTGAAAGCGGGTCACCTTGAATGAAAATGTCCATGCAAGATGGCCCGGTTTTAGTGCTCTTGAATGTACCTATAACATAATAAAGGTCAAGGCTATCGTGGGATGAAACAGGTAGCTGTAGATATGCAGACTTGCATTTAGTTATGTAAATATTAGTTATACAAATTAACTCATTTTCAAATAAGTTTTTGTAATGGGTAAGTAGGTATAACACAAAATTGTTATTTTAATTTTAGAGCGCACTATTCGCCAACAAACTGTCCTCAGTTTGGCGAAAAAAATATGTATACCTACCACTTAAGTTTTATCTTGAAATAAATAAATAATTACCTACTCGTATTTATAATGTTGTTACTTGTATTTAAATTGTATTACGACTTTTTTTAGTTTTCTCAAAAGCAGCAAAACTGAGCGTCTACTGGAGCCATAGAAAATTGAATTTTCGACTATATCTGTCTCTATAAATAGTATAAATACTTACTGTATTTAGGTATTATTAACATTCACAAGAAATAAATACAGCGAGTAAAATCTTTAGATAATTTTATGGTTTCCTATCTAACCTGTCAAAAGTAACGTGTAGTGTTATCAAGGGTTTGCTCCCGGTAGGTACTCGTTTTCTTTACAAATCCAGTACCGGAACCGGGAATTCCCGGTTCTCGCCATACAAAATCAGAACCGGGAGCATTCCCTAGATCAATTGTTTGTTAAGTTAAGTCTTTTCTTTTTTATACCACGACGGTGGAAGTACAGCATACGGCCCGCCTGATAGTAAGCAGTTACCGTAGCCTATGGACGCCTGAAATTCCAGAGGATTCACATGCGCGTGCACCCTTTAAGAACCTATATACTCTTGTTTATCTTTAGTACCTACTTACTCAATGAAATGTCCAGTGTTAACTGAACCCTGAATGGCTGGACAGTTAAAGTCCGTGCCCGTACATAGGCTACATTATCATTGTATGTAAATAGGTAGTACCCGATGTGAATTATGCTGAATTGTGTAATTTATTGATGTTTAAGTAATCCTCTAACAACTTCCTGGGTAATTTGAATGCTATTATAATCCATCGACTTATCCATAAATTAGGTCGTCGAATAACATGATTGATTTGTGTAAGGTTCCATTTATGTTGTTACAGGGAAACATAACAAATACGGAATTACAAGCATGGCAGATAATTGGGTCAAAATAATCTAATATAAATAATCTGAATCGTTCTTGAATAAGCACAATAAATAATAACATTTACCTAGTCGGTCCTTAAGTTCTGTCACAAGGGTTTTAAGTGATAAAATATAATACAAAGCTTTTATTTAAAAAAATTAGACCTGATTAGAAAGCATATTTCATACAGATTAAAATATAATATGATTAACTTATAATCAAGATCGCGTATTTTATAGATCCTTGTAAACTTGAAGATTGTTGTCAGTCCAAAACACGCCGATGATTTATGAAAATTGTACTTCACAAAAATTGGTTTAGATCATTTTTATAGTTGTCCAGAGTTACAAATTGTTATTTTTATGAAAGTAGATGATTAAGGCATATTTAAAAACCAATATTTAGTTGACTTACAAGTCTGTGCTTCAGCTATTCTTCTCCTGAACCTCAACGTATTTTTCAGTTTTGAGCAAAACACGATGATTTTGATGCCATACATCAAGGTAGTCTTCCAAAATTGCGTATACTAGCTTCGATCCCGCCCCCGCCGCAAGCTGCAGTCCGAGGCTGTAGCGGCACAGCTACTGCCATCGCCAGATGCTCCTCCGGCCCAACCGGTCTGTGAAAGTGCGGCCTCCAAGCTGCCAGTGTCATCCATTCCTGCTGTGCAAGCACCGCTGCCAATACCATGTACGGCCGTTAAGTCGCTGTTACCAGACCTACCAACTGTATCGGTCTCGCGCGGAATACTACCCGGGAAGGCAGTCCTAGGACACGAAGCTTCAGCAGAACAGCAAGATAGCTTGCGAGCAGCTGCACCGCGTTCCGTTAGCCTCCATGTCTTCAACTTGAGTGCAGAAACGACCCCCGAGGACTTGATCAATCACATCACATCCACCATGGGCATCCAAGTGGACAGGTGTGAGCAGCTGACGGTAACGCGAGGACACTACGCATCGTTTAAAATTGATGTACCGGCGAGCAAAGTAGGAATGGTGCGTAATCGTAGATACTGGCCAGACGGTGTGTCCATTAGAATTTTTAACATTGTGAAGCCAAAAAACTTCAAACTAAGCAGCAGCGGTCTGCGACCACGCTAACGAAATCTTCGATATCTTCAGTCTTCAAAGTAATCCACCAAAACGTAAGATCTATATGTGGCAAAACTGCTTTGTTGAATATTTTATTGGATACTGAACAGCCAGATGTATTAGCTTGTAGTAAAACTTGGACTAAAAGAAACGAAATTGAAAAAGTAAGGTTAAGTGGTTACGAGTTAGCAAACGCGTACTGCCGGGGACGCATTGCACATGGCGGCGTGGCGCTGTACATACGGAACGACGTTGCGTATAAACAGCGAAATGACTTGCAAAGCGTCGCCGTGCAGTACCATTTTGAACTAACATCAATCGAAATTGTTAATTTAGAATTGATTATAATTGCAACATATCGCACTGGTAAAGGTGATTTTGACATTTTCATAAATAAATTAGAATTGTTACTGAGTAAAGTGACTTCAGAAAATAAAAGGTTCATATTGGTCGGTGACCTCAATGTTGATTTTATCTCGGAAAATAAAAATAAAACAACACTAAACGACATTTTGAGTTGTTACAACTGCGCGAACATAGTTGGGTTTCCGACCCGTGTGTGCGCGGAGAGTGCCACCTGCATCGATTGCGGCATAATTCCTCGCAGCTGTGACGTCATCGCTGCACCTATACACCCACACACCGATAAGTGACCATAACGCACAGTTGTTTACGCTATCAATTGATCACTTGAACCGCGAGAAAACGGATCATTTTGTAGAACGTAGGATATATAATGATGAGTCAACTTATTTATTTTATTGTGACATTGAGAATTATGATTGGAATTTTATTTTTAACAATATTGACATTAACAACAAGTTTAGTAAATTAATACGTATTTTGACATATTACATTGATATGCATTTTCCTGTCAAACGACTACGTTTGAAAAATAAACCAAACCTTCCATGGATGTCTGATGAAATCTCAAAATATATCCAAAATTTTAATGACCTCTCACACTTTCGACAACAATATCCTGATGACATAGGTATTTCCAATAGTATCAAGCACTACTCAGACTTGATTAAACGTAAAGTTTTGGAAGCCAGGCAAAACTACACTGCAGATAGATTAAAGGATAGTCGTAATCCTAAAAAAGAGATATGGAAAATAATCAAGGACGAAACAATGTCATCACAAGGTCGGAAAGACATTTCTTTAAAAAACAGCCGGTCAATTCCTGTCCCTAAAACAGACGTACCTGACTACCTCAACTGTCATTTTTTAAGTATCGCTTCAAACTACAATATAGGAGTAAATGAACAACTCGCGATGCGATATCTGAACATACACCTACAGACCGCCGATGTTCCTACCTTTGATATGCCGTCTGTTACACGTGCTGACCTAGATCGCACTCTGAAAACCATGATTCAAAGTCGGAATACCCTGGACATATACGACGTATCAATAAACCTGCACTGAGAAAAAAATGTTGTTGGGCGTAACAATAAAACTTAAACGCTATACAACCGTCTATGGAGCTTGGTCTATAGTACAACTTTTATGTTGTCAAACTCTTATTGTTAATCTGACAATATTATATAAATAACATTTTCACTTTGTTATTATTACAATGCTTTATATGTTGTCGTTACAACAATATAAACTTTGTGATATTGGCAACTTTTAACCTAGTACGTTCTGGTTTAAGTTGCTACCTAGACAAAATTGCTTTGTGCAAATGACAAAGTAACTTTGTTATTGTATTGTTTAAATTATGTTCTTGCAACAAATTTGTATTGTATTGTGGCAATACCACAAAATAGTTTTTGTTAACCTAACCAAATAAACGTTGTTATAATAGCAATGTGCTTTGTTTTGGCATCAAATCTTTGAGGTGACTATTCTGCTAACGTAGTTAATCTAACCAAATTAAACGTTGTCATAGCAGCAAAATGCTTTGTTTTGGCATCAAATCTTTAGGTCACTATTCTGCTAACGTTGTTAAATTAACCAAATCTTACGTGGTCGCAATAGCAACATGCTTTGTTTCGGCATCATTTTTTATAGTCATAATGACAAAGGCACTTTGTTGTGCTAACCATTTGGTATTTCTGTTTCAAGATACAATTTATTGTTATTCATACAACATTAGTTCAATATTTTAATAACAACGACCTTCAACTTTAATTTTCGACATTTTAATTTATATCTCGCAATTGGATAATTATGCAAAAGACCAATTTCTATAAATTGCATATTTTTCAATTGCGAGAGACCAAATAGTTAAAATGTCGATCAATGGTGGTTCAAGGCCGTTGACATTATTAAAGGTGGAACCAATGTTGTATGAATAACATTATGTACCTAAATGTTATGTTGAAACAGAAAAAACAAAAAGCAGTGCCAATCATGACCAAACTGCGAGCAAGTGCAAACCATTACGACCCAAAAAAATGATGCTGAAACAAAGCATATCCTGTTGCGCGATTATTACATCAAGAAACAGCGTTTCATGTTAGCAAAACAGTGACCTAAAAATATTTAGGGAGTATAAAACGTAAGAGCAAACCAAAAAGTAATATATTTTCGTTTATTTTAAAATGGACGTTTCAAAGTATATTGCAGAGCCCTCAATATAATATCAGCAACATCCATGATGGTGACTTCTTTGGTGCCGAAAAGCATTTCCCTTTGATAACAGTATGTTCCTATGTCTGAAACTGTCGCAACACGAGCCAGGTAATCATGTCTTGCTCTTCTTTGGATAATTTCCACACATTTCTCTTCGCCTACTGAAAAATAAATTAATATAAGTTTTTTGTCAAACGTTTCATTTTTGACATAAGCTTTTAGGGTCATATTACTCATCCAAACAATTATAACAGACTCAAACACAATTAGGTTTTGTTGTTTTATTGCAGAGTACTTATAGTCACCTCCAGTGTCCAACAATCAGATCAGCTCGATGGTACCAAAACATTGCATTTTTATCTGAGTTACGAAGGAATGAAAATTTTCAGATCGGTCAGAAATCGGGAGCTGGTTTAAAATTCAGATGCAAGTTTTGAACCGTGTACAATACATAAACCTTAAATATACTACTGTCCTGACTGTTTTACGAAACGTGCTACTGTATAAAGTCGTCATGAGCAACCTTTTAAAAATGCAGAAATTATTTGAAGAAATACAAAACATAAAATACATATTTAGGATCTTACCAGAGCCCAAATCGAGAAGGTCGATGGTTGATAAGTCAGCCTTGTTACATTCTCCTCTTTCAACGAGTACTCGTAGTTTCAGAATCTTCAACTTTATAAGAGGAAATCTTTCTTTATATGTTTTATTTGCTGCTGGGTACACACATTGAAAGTCAGGCGACACCTGAAACAAACATATATCATAATGCTACAAACAACAACACACTTAAATATTAATTACCACGGTAGACCTTATGGCAATGTTAAAGTGAAAATGAAAATAATTATTAATTATTCTTCAATTTAGGTACTTTACAATGCACTTATGAAAATCAAAAAGAAACTATAGCGGGTCTGGCTGTATATAAACAGCGGCACTGATATTAAAAATGTTTATTTAAACAAATTGAACACAAATGGGTTATACAGACACAAGTCTAGCTAATATTTTAAAGTCTAGGTTAACAAAGTAACGAATGGGTATCGTAGGTCGGTGGCACGCGAGTACAGCGTGCTTACCATGCGGCGGTGCGCTGCCCACTGGCGAGAGCACTTGAAACGCTCCGCGGTGATACAAGATGGCGGCACACGCCAAGGTCTAGTTGACCCACGGTTTAGCTTATTAAGAAGCGAGCCGGGGTCTACCTCTAGTGGTTCTTACGGAAACACGCCGAACAGGCGTGTCGTCAAGGTCACGCGCTATAAAACTACTTCCGATTCTAACCCTACAGCTCCTACATAGATATTTTTTCAATACATACATCTTACAACTATCATGCATTTTTTTACTAAGATTATTGACATACAGTAGGTACGGTTACACCGTATGTAATTTAGATACATTAGATTACTTATACGGGACGTTACTATTGTCATACTCATACCAATAAAGTC
This sequence comes from Pammene aurita, assembly GCA_947086415.1. Classification (NCBI taxonomy): domain Eukaryota; kingdom Metazoa; phylum Arthropoda; class Insecta; order Lepidoptera; family Tortricidae; genus Pammene; species Pammene aurita. The sequence goes on along the minus strand of OX352302.1, from coordinate 31,697,626 downwards.
TGCCGATGGTCAGTAAAGTATTTCGTTGATGCCAGATACCCACGTACTTACAAATCATAAATAAAAACGTAAATACCTATTTAAGAGATTAAGTTAAATTATCAGCTACTTGTGCTATTACTTGTGTGCTAAAGAAAAATTGTGCAACCTAATGAAGAGTTCAATCTGGAATGCATACAATTTTGAATTCGACAGTCCTGCGCATGCGTGTAAAATGGAATTGAAGTACAACATTACCTAAGTAATAAAAAATAATGAGTAGTTACTTACCAAGCATGCTAGGGATTAGGTGTACAAGCCTTGCAGAAACCAATCTTGCAGAAACACGCCCACCTCGACACACATTCCTATTGAAAAACCACAACACTAAGCGCTTATTACACCGCCCGCGCTCCGTCACGTCCTCCACTTCCGGCATCCATTAGCAACTGACCTGTACAACGTCGTTCCGTTCCCCGCCTCCCCTCCATTCCGCGCATTTTGTTAATGCGTTAATGTAATTTTGTCAATTTTTTACATTGTCAATCTAACAATAAAACCATTTAATGCAGATACAAATGTGCTTTGTTAAGTAGTTGACTTTGTTGCCGTACTAATGTTAAACTTGTTAAATTCACAAAATTCAATTGTCAAGTCAACAAACCCAAAAATATTGTCTTGGTGACAAAATACGACTTGTTAATACTGCAATATATATTTAACAACAAAAACGTTGTGATAGTAAATAGACCCGCTTTGTTACAAATGCAATACTTATTGTGCCTACAACAAAAAAAACCTGACAAAGCGTATTTTGTGACTTTGTTAGCCATTATTTTTCTCAGTGTGCTCCTGTCGATTTGGCCTATACTTTCGAGTATCTTGGTTACCCTCATCAATGAGATGTTTCTGAAGGGTACATACCCTGACATACTCAAGAGCACACGAGTTTGTCCAGTGTACAAAAGTAAGGGCGACAAAGCATCTGTCGACAACTACAGACCCATTTCAATAGTACCAAATATTTCCAAAATCATTGAGTCCATCCTGTCTCAACACTTAATGAAACATCTCGAGACAAACTTACTGACTGACAGACAATTTGCTTACCGTAAGAACATGTCCACTGAAACCGCGGCATATAACATGATTGACAGCATCACAACCGGCATTGATAAAAAGCAAAAAATAGCAGGTATATTTTGCGACCTCTCCAAAGCTTTCGATGTCATAAATCACGACCTACTAATTAAAAAGCTTTCATGTTATGGACTGCAAGGACGCAGTTGCGAGCTATTAAAATCTTTCCTAGAAAACCGAACGCAAACCGTTGAAGTGATGTCAGGTGGCAAAAGACTGAGATCGAGCACTGGCGGTGTGACGGTAGGAATTCCTCAAGGTTCTGCCCTGGGAAATACCCTATTTCTCGCATTCATAAACGACCTGCCATCTGCTATAACAGACGGCATAATCATTCTGTTTGCCGACGACACAACGGTGGTAGTTAGTGCACCCAAATATGAACAACTTAATAACAAAGTCACCACAGTAAGCGACCAGCTTAATAGATGGTTCTCGGCGAACGGATTGATTTTGAACGTCAATAAATCAAACAGTATGCTGTTCTCAGGTAAGCGAGTTCCTGACACGAACTTCCAATGTCCCATTCCCACAAGCGATACATGCAGGTTTCTAGGCTTTACGATTGACCCCACATTGAGCTGGAAGCAACACATAGACTCGTTGTGTGGCAAGCTGGGCGGTGCGGTCTTTGCACTACGCAAATTGAAGCCATTGATTTCAAGTGCTGCGCTGAGACAAGCGTACTTCGCATACTTCCACTCGCTTATGACCTACGGCGTTATTCTTTGGGGTAACTCGACTGATGCCGACAGGGTGTTACTCATGCAAAAAAGAGCGCTAAGAACTATACTCGGTCTAAAGTATAGACATCCGTGTAAAGCGTTATTTGCTGAGCATCAGATTATGACCCACTACTCGCAATACATTTTTGGTCATTATGTTCACACGGAAAAATATATCCCAATTTAAGCGGGTTGAAGTTGTGGGAAAATGCCTTCGTAACACGGGAAAGCTTCAATCCGTACCGCGTCGCACAGCATTCCACAAAAGAAACCCGCGAGTTATAGGTCCGACTTACTACGAGCATCTACCTGATGACATAAAAAGTGAGCAATGTGAAAAAACATTCAGGTGCAAACTAAAGTCTTATTTCATAAAGAAGTCACTCTACTCAGTAGGAGAATATATTGTAATTGCTAAATAATGTGACATTTGACTTATGACTAAATTGAAATTGTTATTATATAAACTGTAAGTATTGTTATTTCCCGTTACACATTTATTTCCACCGAAGTCCGTTGGGCGCAACGTGGGGTTCTGAAATCATCGATAGTTATTTTTTGTCTTTCAGATTGTGGAATGTAAACCTAAATTATATTTTTCTTGCCCCCTGAAACACCGCTACAAAATGACGCACCTGTGTGTTAAGTCAATTAAATATGCTTCGTTTGCATCTCGGACTATTAATGTTCGAACTTAAATTAACATGTCGTAATTTTCAATTGTATGGTTGAGGTAATCATAATACCCTAGTTACATTAGTGACTCATACAACAATTGTTATGAAAAAATTGTTAATAACGAACTATGCCAATTTGTTTTTTTAATCGTACCTAACCATATGCTAAAATTAAAGCAAATAAGTAAAACACGTTGTAGTATTATAGTTGTACACAACACTATCGTCACATTATTCAAAACGGTGGCACAGACAGACACACATCGGTCAAACACGGTGAAATATTATTCCTTTATATACGTATGTTGTTTCATGCTCTTATAAACTGTAAGACGTTGGAGTATTTAATACAGCAACAACAGCAAGAATGTCGATTTCTTTCTATACCAAAACAAATTCCCGTACAAAGCATAGTGAAATTGTCCATTCTTAAAGAAGAGTACAAACATATAGACTATTTGAATGAATACCACCGAAACTGTAGGCTAAGAAGTATACCTAATGCACCTAGATTCATACTGCCATCTATTAAAAATGTTTACGGAATGAGAACTAATATCTATATTCTTACAAAAATCATAAATAGCCTTCCGAAACACATAGTTACAAGATATACATATACCTATCCAACTTAAATTCAATGAAGGATGTTAGCAATTTTTGTATTTTTTCTACTAATCATGGCTATGTCTTGTAAAAGTATATATGCACTGTTAGAAAAAAAATAGCATAGCTAGTTAAGTAAGTTAGTTCGAACCATTGCTGTAAATGGCTTTAGCAGTTAGGTACACATGAAACTAAGCGATTTATTTAATTATTTTGAACTTTAATAAAAAAAAACTAGTTTACCAAAACTGTTAACATCTTGAAGTAATCAACAACCTTAACCATACACTGAACTGGTCGTCCGAATGGTCTTTTAAGTAAAAATTGCAACAATATAAGATCAATCAATTACTTAAAGTTCACAGAAGCTTCGCATCTATCACTTAAAGTTTAACAGCTTGAGGGATTTTTTTGAATTATTTTATTTTATTTTTAACGCACAAATACTTACCTATTCAACTGAAAAAATACTGGCATGTTATTAGCACGTTATTTTAAAATTGCCTGTTGTTTTTCTTAAAAGCCTTTTAATATTGCAATACCACTAATACATATAAATAGGCAGAGTAATATGAAAACTTTTAGTGTTCTCTCCGTATATGGCTAAAAGCCTATTTATAACTACTCTAAGCGAGTGTGGTTACTTATTACTAATAAGTATGTAAACTTATTATTTATAAGATTTTTAAGCTGTAAGTACCTATCAATATATTTAAGCAAGTTTTAAACTTCGTTCGACCTCGTTAGAATTTTAAATCCCTATGCAGTCGTATATCACCTCTTGAATTTTAAAATTATGATCATAATCTTACAAATACAATACAATGAATATCTTTTATTATTTTTTATGAGAAACAGATTACACTATCAGCAGGTAAAAATGTAAAATATATTAAAATCTCGGCTAAGAATAGTACATTGTTGTAGAGGCTTGAAAGTAAGCTATAGGTGGATCGAGTTAGTTCGAGGGCCGACCCGCCAGGGGAGGCCCTTGAAGATACGAGTCCACCTATAGCGCTTTCGGCCGAGATATTTCATAGTGCTTTTCACGACTACTGTGAGGAAATAAAAAAACATTTGTCATAACAATATAAATGCTCTTGTAGAATATCCAATTCAGTATTCCATTCCCGCCATTTTACTTTTTTTTTCACTTTCAAGAAGCGTTTTTCTGTTGGTTGCTTCAAACCGACTCATTACTTAGAGGCGTTTTTGATAGAAACCCACAAACGGCTATAAAAGTAAAAACGCCTTAAGGGTGAATAAATGGTTTTGACGTTTCTTTTTTTTTAAAACAGGTAGTTGGCCCGATAAACAACCTTATTTTATTTTTGAAACATAAAGTTGTGCCAAAAAAAGACCTTTTAATGTTTTTAATGCATGCAATGACATAACTGGACAATTTACTTTCCAACTAATGACATTTCATCGCTACAATAACATTGCTGTAGTGGTGGTTCAGGTGCTACAGCAAATGCTTACTTTCCAGTTTGGATGTTGACCATCTTTTGTCACATTTCCGAACAGTAGCGTGAAAAGGGTTTTTATAGTATTCCATGTAGAATTCCATGACATGTAAACTAGGTAACGTGCGTCTTTTTAACCAACTTCAATATTTTGAAGACGAAGTTCTCAATTCGTCGGGATCTTTGTCTTGGCTATTTTTTATATATGAAATTCTTTTTTTGCTGGAACTGTCAAGTATACCCTACTTGACAGTTCGTCCCATTGTTATATTATTAGGCCAGGATCGGATGATGGGATCCTGGGGAAATAGAGGCAACTCTTCAAATATTATAGGCACACCTATAGCGATTTTAGTATTTTTTACAGTAGCTCGGGCATTTTTTGGAAATGTGGACTCAAAGTGAAGTCGGTTCTTTTTTGTTTAAAATTATATATATTAAGATAATTAGCGATATATGAAGCGAGCACTAGAAGCTTACTTATTTGTCTATGAAACACGTGAAACCTCCCTACACCTGTTTCTGTCAGCAGATAAATCGAACAGCAATCAACAAAGAAAGCATTCCTCCCACCGTATTTTCCCAGCAACTCTATCAGGTCCTATTTTAATAAAGATTTCCCCCGTCTCCTCTATGTCGATCCCACGCTCTATTTCGGAACGCTCCCCTGTTTACCCGCTTAATTGCCGAGGTCTTTTGAGGCGGAAAATCAATTCCAAAAAATGCTTTTAAGCGTTTAACGTGTAGTGCATTCTTTCGTCTTCGTAATTGGGTTTCATGGCCGTGTGGCTATAAGAAATACTGCTACTACATATGTGGATATGTATCCACACATGTAGGAGCGGTATTCTAAATCCCATCAAAAACATTAAAGGTACAAAACAATAATGCAAGTCTTGCAACTTAGTTTTCCTACCTATACAATTTGGTTATAGACTACTCTCGCGGTACTCTTTGCGATACGGAAACGCATTTGTCCGTGCAACCGTAGCTTGCAATTACATCTAATTGCCAATTAAGCCATATTTTTAAAGCAGAAAACTGTATCGATACATACTTAGTTTGAAAAGGTCTTAAAGACTGCAAATACGTTGGTAGTTAAGACATTTGTTTTTGAGCCGTTATTGAACGCGTATTTTACTTCAGTAGAGCAGCTACGGCTGGTAGCCTTGTTTATTGCAAACCTCGCCCGCTCACCGATCAGTATTCGCAAAGTATACAGTTATCTCTTTTTTTTAATACCACGACGGTGGCAAACAATCATACGGCCCGCCTGATGGTAAGCAGCTACCGTAGCCTATGGACGCCTGCAACTCCAGAGGTATCACATGCGCGTTGCCCACCCTTTACCACCTTTATATTCACTGTGTTGACGGCAAAAAGGAACAAGAGGGTCCCTCATCGTCAACACACTGGGTCCTCATTGAGCTCTTTGGCAACCTTACTCACCAGCAGGAACACAACACAATGAGTAGAGTCTAGTGCTATTTGGCTGTGGTTTTCTGTAAGGAGGAGGTACTTCCCCAGTCGGGCTCTGCTCCAGATTTGAGTGAGATGACATTCGCTGTGCTGTGCCCTACCACACATAGCGAGTTGACATTCCTAGTACCCATACCTCTCTTTTGGACGTAGTTTAAGGACATACCCGTATCCAGACGTAGTTTAAGGACATCCCGGGTATGTCTTAATCCTAATGACATTTCAATGACCTTCCCAAAGTAAACTATTCATCATCATCATCATATCAGCCGAAAGACGTCCACCTGAACATAGGCCTCCCCCAAAGAGTGCCACAATGACCGGTCCTGCGCCACCTGCATCCAGCGGACTCCCGCGACCTTCACCAGGTCATCAGTCCACCTTGCGGGGGGTCTACCCACGCTGCGCCTTCCGGTTCGTGGTCGCCACTCGAGAACCTTTCCGCCCCAACGGCCATCGGTTCTACGAGCAATGTGCCCCGCCCACTGCCACTTTAGTTTAGCGATTCGGAGGGCTATATCGGTTACTTTGGTTCTGCTGCGGATGGCCTCATTTCTGATGCGATCACGCAGAGAGACTCCAACCATAGCCCTCTCCATTGCCCATTGGGTGACTTTGAGCCTTCTTATGAGGCCCATTGTAAGCGACCACGCTTCAGTTCCATATGTCATCACTGGCAACACACACTGGTCAAAGACTTTCGTCTTGAGACACTGCGGAATATTGGACAAAAAGATGTGCCGTAGCTTCCCGAACGCTGCCCAACCGAGTGGAATTCGTCGATTGACCTCTTTATCGAAGTTGGATCTACCTAACTGGACAGTCTGTCCTAAGTATATATAATCGTCCACAACTTCGAGTGTAAAGTCTCCGATTGTAACGGGAGTTGGTGCTACATGGGTATTTGACATGTCTTATCCATGTTCATATTTAGACCAACTCGCTCGGAGGCTTTACTGAGGTCATCGAGCATCGTACTCAAATCCTCCATGGTCTCAGCCAAGACTACTATATTGTCAGCAAGCCGAAGGTGAGTGATGTACTCGCCGTTTATGTTGATGCCTAGCCTTCTCCAGTCCAGAGTCTTGAAAACATCCTCCAGTGCAGCGGTAAACAGTTTAGGAGAAATAACATCTCCTTGCCTGACTCCCCGCTGCAACGGAATAGGCTTCGAGTTCTGGTCCTGGAGTCGGACTGACATAGTGGCGTTCTCGTACAAACTCTTCAGCACTTCGATATAGCGATAGTCCACTTGACACCTCTGGAGAGATTGTAGTACAGCCCAGGTTTCGATCGAGTCGAAGGCTTTCTCGTAGTCCACGAACGCTAAGCAGAGGGGCAGGTTATACTCCTCAGTCTTCTGTATAACCTGACGGAGCGTATGGATGTGGTCTACGGTACTAAAGCCTCTTCGGAAACTGGCTTGTTCGGGAGGCTGGAAGTCATCTAGCCTGCGTGCGAGACGGTTCGTAATGACTCTTGAAAACAGCTTATAGACATGGCTCAGAAGTGAAATAGGTCGGTAGTTCTTCAGTAACCCGTTATCGCCCTTTTTGAAGAACAATACCACCACACCTCTGTTCCATGCATTAGGCGTTCTCCCTTCTAGTAAAACGGAGTTGAACAACTTCTGAAGGGCCATAAGGACCGGTTTACCACCCGCCTTCAGAAGTTCGGCTATAATTCCGTCTTCACCAGGTGCCTTATTGTTTTTGAGCTGTTTAAGAGCCATTCTAATCTCGTACAGGCTGATGTCCGGGATGTCTTCGGTATAATGTCGGGTCAGTCTAGCTCTAGGGTCTTCCGCCAGATCAACTTCAGGTCTGCTAGTTGATGTGTACAGCTGTCCATAAAAGTCCTCTATCTCCCCCAGAAGCTCGGGTCTGGATGAAACGATTCTACCATCCTCAGTTTTTAATTTGGCGAGCTGGCTCTGCCCAATAGACAGATCCCTTGCAAAAACTTTAGAACCCTTATTCTGCTCAATGGCCTCTTCAATACGATTTGTATTGAATTGGCGCAAATCACGGGTAAGGGACTTAGAGATCCGTTTATTGAGCTGCCGGTATAATGACGCATCTCCTGAGGATTGCAGAACCATTTCTCTCCTTTCCTCGATGAGTTTCTGAGTGGAGTCAGAGAGCCTTTTGGTTCTGTTGCTCCGCTGGGCCTTAAAAAACTTAGACCCAATGCTATGGACAGCTTCCACAAACCCGTTGTTGAATTCGTCCACATCGCCGCCTAGACAATCGAAACGGTTTTGGAGTTCCAGCTGGAAGCTCTCAGAGTTTTGGATTGCTGCTGGACGGAGCGTAGACTTCATCAGTCGAGAGCGCTAGCGAAAGTAAACTATTAATTGAATATATATCCTGGCTTATTCAAACAAGTGCTGAATGACGACAATAACACCCGTGATTTTTGGGTATTTCTATTTATTCTTCGTCATCATCAGAACTGAAAGATCTGCTGGGCAAGAGGTCAAATATTATCTCCAAATTATGACAACCAAGTAGAGAATTTGAAGCACGGTAGATCTATAAAACGCAAAAGCTAAGTACTATGGAATTGGTTGGAGAAAGCGCACTTCATGGACTAAAAATAAAAGAGACTGGTTAGAGGTGAAGAGCATAGATAGACTAATTCGCATGACTGAAGATAGAAGACGAGAAGAGAGAGACATATAGACATATGGTCGCCGACCTCCTGGATGGAGATGGCACATGAAGAAGAAGAAGATGGATTTGGTTAGGGTTCTTATTTTTTTCTCTCCGTGGATATAGAGAATGTAATACATAGGATGACTGTTATTGGCCTTATTTTATGTAAGCATTTTATGTCCTAGTTATATTTACGGCTGTTGTTATCCTGAATACCAATAAAATAAAAAAAAATAAAAAAAATCAAAAATAGGCTAACAAAACTTTTAGTGATGTAAAGTTTGGACTAGATCCATCTGAACTACCTCTATTTGATGATTAGTCTAAAGCCTTTCCTATTACATGGCTGTCTGCAAGCAAAGCTGCATTGCATTTTCTGAAACAATTTCATATTAAGTGTACACTGCGCTCCACTTATAGCATCGCGTAATATTAGATTCCTTCAACATAATGAAACTAGAACGCTTAATGTAATGACTTCGTAGAAGCTCCCGTACACATAAACCAATTAATTCCATCGTCAGAACCTTCAAAGGCAGTCCAGTTCCGACATCGCCCGTAAACCCACAAATGGAGGCCAACGCATACGATGCGCTAACTGAATTAAATTTCATACTACGAATATTCAGCTTACACAACATCTACCGCACCACCCCACTGACACTAGCCAAATGGCCCCACATGAAGTTAAGTTTCGTACTATTTTATTGGCATAATGAGCACTTACAACCTATATTATCATTATTACAACGAGCTTCTGTCTCCTATGAACCTGACCGTGAACACAATGGAAACTATAAACATCGTATTAGGGTATTTTTATTACCTGATAGATTCTATACTTCGTATTTAAATACGCCGGTGAATCTTTTGTACCATATTTTGAGACTTATGGTGAAATCGACAAGTATTTCGAAATGAAATTATCACGGGGAGATTCGGAGACAAGTAAGGCGCTCTATTGTAATGTTTTTGATCTTCTGGTTTATTATATAGGGTATCTTCGGCCAGTGATTACGCAGGCTGGTTACGGAGCTTCGAATGGCAGTCTCCTACATCGTACATCGTCGTGTGTTTTACGTTTTTAATACGTATACTGACGGTTTTAGAGCTCAGTTCTCACTCGATGTTCGTCGGTTATCGATTGAAGACCATAGCGGACACTCTTAAGGATCATTTTTCTTTGAACGCAGACTTGCCGTGCCGTATAAAAGTCGTTAAGAAGTCACAAGTGCTCATTAAGAATAAAGCGAAGATAGTTCCGGTCAAGATAAGGGAAGCGAGCGAAGTGGCGAGATTGGGCAGTTACTAGTTACTACTTACTGCTGAGCAGGCAGGCGGCTTTTTTTAATAACTTCTTCTGGGTTCCAGTAAGTGCCTGTAGCTTTAATATGAATGGAACTGCTAATATGTTTTTATTTAGCTTTTTATAAACAATAAAATTATCTTCAAAAAAGCCTAGGTATCCGCATTCTACGGAAATGTAATTAGACCAAATGGCAATCATGAGTTAAAGATCAGTTTTTTTATGCTATTCCGGCCGTGGTTGCAAATTTATACTTTAACAACTAATTAAAATGTCTGAAAAAGCCTAGAGTAGTATACATAATATTGTTTTTGATTACATATATTGCTGCATTGCCTATACGAGTAGTACGATAACACGCTTTTAGAGTCAATTTCATTTCATTCGTAAATATTGCCGCTTTGCTGGCTAGCCTCGTGTACCGCTGCGAACAGAGTAGTCGCCAGTCCGGACATGTTATTGACGCGCTGGACGATTCATATTTAGGTAGGTCATACTGAAGAACTTTCTCCAACCCGAAACCAAAAAAACGTCGACATCTGATCGGCAATAATGTATAAAACGCTCAATTTTTTTTTGTGATTTCGGAGTTGGTCCCATAGAAAAAGTTGTTCAATATGGCCTACCTAATCACCTCGCTTAATATGGCTAATTATTTAAAAAACACTCTGTATATATTTTATTCCACAGGTCAACAGACCCAAGCAACGCTGCAGCAACTAAGAAACCTGGTATTGACGCGGCCTATATATACGCTTTAACGCTGCCAACTTCTTCTACCTGGAGACGACCCTGCTACTCTCGACAGCCTCTGTTGTCGCTGTATATGCCGTCATACTCATTCAGTACCAGAGTACGTAAAATGTTCACGTGATATGTAAGATATTACATATCGTCAATATCATGTCATGTCAGACCCCGAAACACATGCGTCATTCGCTTCCACGGTGCGAACTTATAACTGGACTCGACTCTGGTACTCTCTACCGCTTCTGTTATGGCTACGTATGCTTATACTCATTCAATAGTGTACTCGGTAGTAGTACTCTGGGTACGTGAATATTATAATCAATATCAGGCCATGATTTTAGGTTTACGTAACCCAACCGTAGTAAAGCTGGACATATTCGCACGGACTTGTCCGCCGGTCCGATTCCAATTTGACATCTGCGCCCGATTCCTGTCACACATTGACGGTTTTATCTATGCGTATATGGATAGCTAATATGAATATAATACAATATCTGTTCATTCTTGGCAAGACAAAAGTAACTAGGTACTTAAAGTAATATTATTATAGCATAGAAAACAATACAGTATACAAATGTAAAGAGATTTCAAATTCTCAATACGTCAAATTATCAATTCGGCTGTAAGATTTTTTTTGCTAACGGAACTCGCTTGAACCCGCACCTTATGCATTGTACAATGTCATCCATCCGAAAACAATAAGAATATCGCCGCCGAGACCAATAAATATCACGTCCAATTTTCTTCGTCAAAAAAGTTCACCCCGAGTTCATTCACACCTGTCAGCTCCTGACTTATAAGATTACAAGCAATAGAACTCCCTTAGATAATGCAGATATTAGACCAACAAATTCAAACAAAATTCACCAAAATTTGGCATGACAATCCCGGATACATTTTAAAAACTATGGTTCGACCACGAGTTCGTCACCGCAGCTTACACAATACAGGTATTTTTGTATGGCCAATACCGGAATTGCATGCCCTAGCTACAAGTATAACTTGACCTCCATATACGTAACTCACTCAGGTTTATTTGGTAGTCTTGCTTACGTTGGTATATTTTTATCGTAGCGCTTGGTCGGTCCTATAATGTGAATCCCTACAGAGTGTAACAAAAATATTGGTGATCCGTTTAAGGGCATAATTAGTATTGTATTGGGAGTAACAAAATATTGGAAAAACATTTAGTTCACTCAAAGAAAAAATTGTATGGGACACGTCGTCCCAGTCGGCCAACTCTCCAAGTCTCCATACAAAACCCCTTTATTTTTTGAGCGAAAATTTTTTTTCTTTGTTTTTAGGGTTCCGTAGTCAACTAGGAACCCTTATAGTTTCGCCATGTCTGCCCGTCCGTCCGTCCGTCCGTCCGCGGATAATCTCAGTGACCGTTAGCACTAGAAAGCTGAAATTTGGTACTAATATGTATATCAATCACGCCGACAAAGTGGTAAAATAAAAAGTGATTTTTTTTTTATTAGGGTACCTCCCCTATAGGTAAAGTGGGGAGTGATTTTTTTTTTAATTTCAACCCTAACGTGTGATATATTATTGGATAGGTATTTAAAAATGAATTAGGGTTTCCTAAAATCATTTTTCGATAATGTAAATATTTTCGGAAATAATCGCTCCAGAAGTAAAAAAATATGCGTCCCCCCCCTCTAACTTTTGAACCATAAGTTTTAGAAATATGAAAAAAATCTCAAAAGTAGAACTTTATAAAAACTTTCTTGGAAAATTATTTTGAACTTGATAGGATGAATAGTTTTTGAAAAAAAAATACAAAATAATTTCTGAACTAAGTTTGTAATTTAACCGTATAAGCAGGTGTTTATTGTACCTGTAATTTCTACAAAATTATAATGAAATGACGTGCTTTCAAATAAAGTAAAAACGGTGAAAATAGGTTCACGCAATAAAGAATTATCCCATAAAAATCATCTTCCATACTTTATGCTCGCGCGCAATAGTTTACTCAATTTGCCGATAGATGTCGCTGTACATGGAACTCTCATATCATATCCTACATGGCGGTGTTATTAACTCTTAAGTGGGGACACTTACTGTGACGGACGGAAAACTACGGAACCCTACAGTGAGCGTGGCCCGACACGCTCTTGGCCGGTTTTTTTATAATTGTTGTTACACCTTGTATAGGGCAATGTATTTAGATCGATCGACTCTCTTAGGCTTAAAGCGTTGCCTTTACGCCTTTTACCGTGCATCTTATTGCGTACTGATTGTGATTCTCGGTATTATGAGTTCAATGAACAAGCAATAGAACCGTCTTCGCACAATGTCGAATGATTGATGGTTCTAGACATTTCTCCGTTCGTTCGAAAATTGAATAACTTGAAGAATATTAACGGTTTCACCGATTGTATTATCGCTTAGGCGGTTGTCACACTAGTGCGATTTTCGCGCTAGACGATGGTGTGATCTGTCTTAACATTTTCCGTACCGCAGTTCGCTACGCGCAACGCTCTTAGGCGATTCCAAGCGTTTTTCCGCTTTATAGTGGAAATCTCCTACCTACACACAGAGAAAGCGCCTAGTTTGTTCCTGGTGCGGTAAGTGTTAATGATAAATGATAAGGTAACGTGTAACGTTCAAAAGGTCTTAATTTGTTTTGGGCTGTATGTGAAATTTTAGTAAATAACTTTTTTGTTAAATCTTGTAGCACGTTGCCATGTTTACGCAAGAACCGATCAACTGATTTCCCTAAAACTACATACAAATTGATATATTGGAACTCAAATCAGCTTTTTAGTATAGAATGTCCGCCCTGTACCAATCTTCTTCCGAGTCGTCCCTCACTGCTGAGAATCATGACTCCGCTGACTAATTTTCTTAATGGCAGCTCTCCACTTCTCCCCATCGGTTGCTTTGCGGAAAGCGTTGCTATAAGTGTGATGTTCAATTGGTCCGATACATGATCACACCACCGCGTTGGGCCTGGTCCTCTAGGTCGTCTACCGTCCACCTTCCCCATCACCACAAGTCTCTCCAAGTTGCCAGGGTCTCTGCGAGCTACTCATACTCATTTATTCATAATATTTTAAATATTACATGTCAATCTGTTTTATATCATACATTTAAATTACAATTATATAATATCTAAATATATAAAAGAAGAAACTGACTGACTGACATATCAACGCACAGCCCAAACCGCTGGTTCTATAGATTCCAAATTTGGCACGTAGGTTCCTTATAAGGTCTAGGGATGCATTAAGAAAGGGTTTTTCAAAATTCACCCTCTAAGGGGGTAAAATGGGGGTCCAAAGTTTGTATGGCGAATCAAGTTATGTTAGATTATTTTATTCGAAACTTTACAGGATTATTCCTAACGATAAATGAGTAAACACGTGTTTCAGGTTTTTTGAAAATTCAACCCCTAAAAGGGGCAAATGTGGTCACAAAGTCTGAAAATCAACATGGGTATCGTATCCTTTTTGAGTACTTATAGTACGCGGGCGAAGCCGCGGGAAAAGGCTAGTTAAACATAAAAATAGAATTATTAAACATAAAAATAGAATTATTAATCACTTTGTTATGTCAGCTTGGAATTAGTAAATACTCAAATTGACTTTGTTTCTGTCAAGAAATTCAGTGACAGAGTAGAAAGTTTTTTCAAGTAGCCATTTCTTTAGTTTTGGAACATGTTGGTGCTATCCAGTAATTTGAATTCAGAGGGTATCGCGTTGCGCGGGTCGCTATGTGGCCGAAGTATTGCAGCACTCTTTGGAGGCAAATGGTGGATAGTCTCGGTTGCTTTCCCAGTTTGAGCTGGGATATTATTGATACGTTGGTGCGGCGTGCGGTCCAGGGGATTCGGAGCATTCGCCGCCACACCTCAAAAAGGCATAAATCTTTTTCCGCAAGTCCGCATTCTCTACCTCTACCAATATATTATTATTTATTACTAACTACTAAATTTAGTCCCTTATACGTGTATATAATCATACAGCATTACATGGATGTTCATTACGTAGAAACCGCATTGAAGCACTGGCAGCCTCGCTGTAAGACATTTGCCTTGATTATCATTTGACCACTCGCTTTTCGGTGAAGTAAAATATCGCGAGGACATGGAAACCTATCCTAGTAAGCCCTAGTTTCCCGCTGGGTTGGAAGGTCAGGCAGTCACTTGTAAAAACTAGTGTCACGCCAGATTTTGGGATAAGGTTTCCGAGCGGACCCCAGGCTCCGTCGTAGCAAAAAGCTAGAAAAAAGATGTTTTTTATATAAAGGTGGTACCAAGCAAGCGTATGTACGCTTGCAACACTAGAGGTGTCACATACGCGTTGCCGACCCTTGAATACAAAAGATTATTCACTGTGTTAACAGCTAAAAGTATACAAGAGGGTCGTCGACATATTGCATCCACATTCATATGGCATCATTATGATGATGTAGCAAGGTATCATTATGATGATGTAGCATGGTATCTTGTATTTTGGTCACTGAAAGTGCATTAAGTTGTATAATACACTTTGAAACTGCCATTAAACAGCTAAACAAACATTTACGAGAAGTTCTTATCGGTTGAGCCACCGGTTCTCGCCAAGTTCATCAAAAGTGCATTAGTGCGGTGCACGATATACAGAATGATTCAGTATACGTGAGCAGGATTAACACTACGTATTCAGTTAATAACTAGTAGTCCGCCTCGGACTGAGAACTCGCGATTTACTTGCAAACGAGAACCAGTATAACAAGACCCTTCTGAAGAATTTTTTTCGCCTTCTAGCTCCACAACCCCTTGATTAATCCTGCTCATATACGAACTCTCAAATGATATGTATCTCTGCTACAACCTCAACAAATTTAGCGCAAAAAATATAAAGTAAAAAATAAAAAGCTTTAAATTATTTGCAACACACTTGGTTACTCTACAATTAAAATACTCGTCGAGTACTGATACTCTCTTGATTTTCTGTGATATGTCAATTTGATGGCTGGTTACTTTGGAAACATCGTATCTCACTTAATTTGACAATTATTTTTTTATAATCAAAGTGCTGCCGTAATTATTAAAGAGGTTTTATCTGTATTGATTTGTTTATGTAGGGTGACCATGATTACAGGGAATACAATTTCTACGTAACAAAAAGGTAAAAAAAAAGAAAGGCGTTTTTGTTTCACTTAAACATGATGGCGGCCGATTCATTATCGTTAACTAAGTGTATAAGGTAGTTCCCGCTCACGTCTCCTGAATCATCCTGTATACTTATACAGAATGGACCAAATAATGGGCCCTAGGGGAGACTAGGTAATATGTTGAGATAGCTCAATTTACTGAAGGGAAACATAATTTTATTCTTCCTAAAAAGTAAAACTGCATTCACATTACAACTGAAGGATAAATTTATTTTTTAAATAAATATTTTGATTTGTGTATTGTAAGTAGACACACTACTATCTATATTGTAAACTTATACAATGGAAAAAGTGACCTAGGCCTCCGGTGCCCGGGCTGGGATCGAACCAGCGTCTTCTGCATTCGCGGCAGACGCCCTAACCACTAGGCTACCCGGGTCGGGTTTTTCCTTTGTATATGACATCTATATAGGTTTCTGCATTGACATTATTTATTCTAATTGTATGAATCACCTTTTTTATTATTTGCGGCTTGTCTTGTACCCTGAAATTGGTTGGAATCTAGAAGTTTTTTTATCTTCGTTGAAAAAACGATGGAATGGTATCAATTGTCAAAATAAAAGATTTCCTTTACATAAAATAAGCTATTTTAAAGATTTAAGTTCCCTTACAGGGCCCACTGTTTATTCCACCATGTATATGCAAAATGTGCTTATGAGGAAAGGAGCCCAGATCATTTTAACAGTGTATTCCTGACCATATTAAGAGACTAAAATGCCCTATAAACTAATCTGGGATTCGCCTATAGATCATACCAATTTAAAAAAAAATTGTGAGGTCATGGGATAGTCCAGGGCATGGGATAGTCGAATCGACATGCCAAACTGTGAGACGTGGATGTCACACTTGTATCGCTCGTGGATAGAGTGATATCCATCTGTCCACACGTGTCCACACCTAACTGTCAATCTGTCAGTAGGTCTCGCTAGAGCGTTTTGTCTATGGCTATGGCCACCATTTTATATATCACTCTTGAGTGATTCCATCCCAAATTTCAAGATTTCGAAGGAGGAGGTTATCAATTCGTCGGGATCTTTGTTTTTGCTATTTTTTTTTTTTTTTTTTTTTATGTATGTTCACCGATTATTCGAAGACGGCTGGACCGATTTGGAAAATTCTTTTTTTGTTTGTAAGAGTATACTTCACAGTTGGTCCCATTGTAACCAGGTCAGGATCTGATGATGGGATCCTGGAGAAATCGAGGGAACTCTTCAACTATTATAGGCACACCTGTAGTGATTTGAGTATTTTTTACAGCAGCTCGAGTATTTGGTGTTGGAAAGGTGGATTGCTTAGTGAAGTCGGTTCTTTTTTGTTTAAAATGTTTTTTCTTGTTATTTCTACTTTTGTGTGCTTATTAGTTTACTACGAATAAAATTCATGATTAATAATGTTGAAGATTTTAGAATGAAGTCGTGTTTTTTTGGCATGAACAAAGATTAAATTTGAAATGATTACAGCTGAAAGAAGTAGACAAGTTAAGCAACGCATGTCATTTCGCTCAAATCTGGAGCAGAGCCCGACTGGGGAAGTACCTCAACCTTACAGAAAACCACAGCCAAATAGCACCAGACCCTACTCATAGTATTGTGTTCCTGCTGGTGAATAAGGTTGCCAAAGTGCTTAAAGAGGATCCAGTGTGTTGACGATGAGGGGCCCTCTTGTTTCTTTAACCGTCAACACAGTGAATCTTTTTGTAAAGGGTCGGCATCGCGCATGTGACAGCTCTGAAGTTGCAGGCGTCCATAGGCTACGGTAGCTGCTATCATCAAGCGGGTTGTTTGCCACTGTCGTGGTATAAAAAAAATATTTTGCTTAAGTCTTCTACTGGTAGGCAGGTAGGTAGGTAGGTAAATAGGTAGTCGGTAGACTCCCCACAAGGTGGACTGATGACCTGGCAAAGGTCGCGGGAGTCTGCTGGATGCGGGTGGCGCAGGACCGGTCGTTGTGGCACTCATTGGGGGAGGCCTATGTTCAGCATTGGACGTCTTTCGGCTGATATGATAATGATGATGAGGTACATCTTAACTACAAATTCCTTAATTGATGTTATACACAAATATTATCTTGCTCGACATCGACAAAAGCTCAGGCCCGCGCGGTTCATCAAAACTGCATTAGTGCGAGATTAGGGATGGGCTGTTGCTGAAATATTTCATATTGAAACAGTTACTTAACTGTGAAATATTTCAACTTTTGAAGTTGCTTAATTATTTAGTTGAAATTTTCTAAGAAAAACTTTACTGATTTTGACATACTTGTATTAACTTGTAGTAATATATTTAAATAAAAAAAACCTTTATTGTAGAATAACATGTCGGTGAATAATATTCTAATAGAGCAGATTGTAATCGTAAAATTAGCCAAGGAATATTACAAGGTATTGTATAATACAAAGGCAGTACAAGAACAGCTTCCCTGTATGTTATTCTTTATTCTGAAACAATAAGATAAATGAAACATATTTTCACTTCTCATATAGTGAAGGGGCCAATTCTGAAAGTTTTTTATTTATCTATCTATTTGTTTGTTTTTTAAGCCGTAAGGGGTTTGGGCAGCACTTGGGGTTTATTTTACTTTAACCTTAGAGTCAAAATCTTAATGTAAATTCGTTCACGTCATTGAAAAACAAGCTGCTCGCCTGATGGTAAGCCTACGGAAGGCTGCAATTCCAAAACTTTTTTGTGTCCAACAGGACAACTAGCTAAGGCCTCCTCTCTTATACTCTAGTACTAGTTGTTGAATATAAATCATATTATACAAGTTGTAACAAAAATGGTGATCCGTTTAAAGGCATAATTGGTATTGTATTTTTATTCTAATTATGAATAAATAAGAAAAAAAATTCAAGCAAAAAAAAAATGGTTTTGTATGGAGGGTTGGCCGCCTGGGACGACGTACCCCATACAAAAAAAATTTCGTGTCCAAAAAATTTTTTTAATACAATTGCTCAAAAAGTTTACTTTATGTAGCTGCAAATCGTGCGTAAAGTTTGATTTTATGCACTAGTGCTAAAAAGTAATCTGATCTGCAAATCGTGCGTAAAGTTTGATTTTACGCACGATTTGCAGATATATTGCATTTTAAATTGACCAATCAGAACACTTCACTATATTAAATCCACCAATCACAACACATATCGGAGTTAATCGGAACGCTAGATACTTTTTTGGCGCGTATACTGTGTAAATAATTTAAGTCCTTAAAAAAAACATTGTATTTAATATCAACCAATCAGAATACAGCAATGTTAAAATCGACCAATCAGGAAACGCAATTTATTTATCAAAACATGAGGTGTTTTTTAGTTCCTACTTCACAATCATTAAAAAAGATTTAATTTTTTGGGAAACGCTTTAAAGTGTGTTTAAACTGTTAAAACAGCTATTAGACATGGCAATTTGTAGGGCCCAACCTGTTGTGTTGGAAGGTGTAATAGGAGGTTGGGCCCGTAGGGAGCTGAAGGAGGGTGTGGGAGAGGCAGGGTACACAACAGGTTGGGCCCTACAAATTGCCATGTCTAATAGCTGTTTTAAAGAGCTAATTATACCGTCGTCTGTGGCATTTATTCGCGCTATTGATATTTTGTATCTATGTTAGAAGAAGTTAAAAAAATTAAAAGAACGTCAAGTTATACCATAATTTCACCTTAGTTTAGTTATTGTGCGTAAATAATAAGTATTTTTATGATATTTTCTCGCAATCGAAGTGAAACATTGTATGCATTACTCTGGTCTAAAAGCCATATTACCACTCGAACAATTTTCCCTCACTTCGGTCGGAAAAATAACCACCTGGTGGTAATATGGCCTACTTTAGACCCTTGTCAAACAATCTACTATTATTTCATTGTAGTTTTTTCGCAATTGTATTAAAAAAACGTTGTTCGACACACGTCGCCTCTCGGCTCGGGCCAAGTAACCTCGGTACTCGTGCAAAATGACATACTTCTCGCACTTGTATCGAAAACTACTATTTCCTACTTTTCCTTAGTCGCATTACGATAACAATTATGCCTTTATACGGGTCACCAGTATTTTTGTGACACCCTGTACTGTTAAGGATTTTTAGCCAGACTGTAATAAATTGTAACAGTGCTAGCGTGAAGTTACGGTCCATTAAAAGCAACAACAAGTAGTTTATGTAACTGTTACGTAATAAGGCCTAATTACGTACAGTTGCATACACTGCTTTATCTACACTCATATTATTTATCCAAAATGCCGTATTCGGAAACCATAGAATGGCCGCCATTGCACCGCCATGACCAACTCGATTGTGTCGGGGAGGCGCGTGTCGGGCTGTCGGCGGATGCGCGGGAGGGTGCAGGTGTACATTATGTTATCAAAACTCATAGCACATCAATATTTGAGCATGAAAAGTTAAAATTACGTTACTGCCACAGATAAAAAGCTTATCATAGTAAAATCGGTCGTGGTAATGCTAGCCATTGCCTACCGTTTTCGAACACTTTTTAGAGAACTTACAATATGAGTGTAGATAAAAAAAATTGTATGCCTTTCGGCCCAACATGGTGATACAGCACTACCTTATGGTGTCCAGCGTGGAGGTAATGGCGGCCAAAATGAAAGCAAGGAGATTAGGTACATACTTATATTTTAATGTTAACTGAAGGATGGTTGGAAAAAAATACCTGTATACAAATCTAGATTTCTCTTTATATAGTCGAGGTGCAGCGACACGCTGCGGAAGGTTAGGAACTATTAGGTACATTACGTTTACTAGACTAACTTAAGCTAGCTATTGGTTGCTTATAGTAATACAGAGTAAGCTCGGTAGATGGCACTCATTTTATAACAATGTAGTGTCCTCTTTGTGCCATAGATTGCGTCTAGGTATTTGATGTTATCTGGTATTAAAATAGGCTAAATATATTGCTTGTTAAGATAGCTCTTAACATATGGGTACTGTAAGAACCTTACGCCTTATGTACATACACCTCTGTACTGTGTCATTCGATCCTTATACCTTACCTGTATTCTAAGATTAATTTCTATTTTGTTTAATTACAAGTTGCCCATCACTATGCGAGATCGCTCGTTATTACCGTGACGCGGCGATATCGCTGTCTGCTCATTAATACGTACCGATACTCGTGTAACCCGGTGGTACTTTGGTACTGGTGGTACAGGCCATACTACAAAACTCGTTTGAGCGTTTATGTGTGCACGGCACGTCTGTATAGTAAAAACTTCAATGTGTGCGTGAGTTCTTACCTTCAACCTGACTGATAAACTGCTAATTTCCTACCAATCGGTCGCCGCGGGATGAGGTAATTCTAATCGGGGCGGGGCGTAGTATGGCCATTCTGTGTGAAATACTATTATTTATTTTGTGCTGGCTGTCACTTTGGATGCGGAGAGATTATCGCTTCGAGGTGCGAGCGGGACGTCGTTATACAGGTGATTTCGGGGTCGTGTGGGGTGAGAACAAGGCAAGATACAGAATTTGAAGACGAACCTAATGATATTGGTCATTAATTTTTTATCACCAATATCATTAATTATAATTCAGATGTTAAGTACAAAAAATTTTTTGCATACAATTTGGTCACTCAATGTGACGTCTTGTCGCTTCCCATCAAGGATGATTAAGACGAGATGAAGAAGAGATGTCTTAATCATCCTTGCTTCCCATACAGCGTATGTCAAAAATCATAGGGTGACCTTGATTTCCCTAGTTTAAAATTAATTTTATTTGAAGCATTTAAGAAATAAGTTAATTCTGTTTTGATCAAATACTACATACTCATGTAGTATTCATACATACATAATCATCATCATGTGGATTCAGAAAAAATGGTTTATGGATCACGACGCAAAAATCATCCTGTGTATAGTGTTGCTACAGGGTGTAACAAAAATGCTGGTTATCCTTTTAAAACTACAAAAAAAAACTCGCGAAAAAAACAAATTGTATAGAGGGTTGACCGGCTGGGACCACGTCTCCCATACAAAAAAAAACATTTTTGCGTCCAAAATTTTTATCCCACTTTTTTATACTCGCAATACGATCCCAATTATGCCTATAAGTCGATAGTTATGTCTATTTTTTAGTGGGAATTGTATTCTTTAAATAAACAATGTAGTTGCTCTGAAATCAAAGATTTTTATTTAGTAAAGTACACAGGAGTGTAAAGTTACATCTTAAACTAAAACAAAAACAGTATTTCTTACCTGAAATCAAAGAAATGACATTTAAAGTCTATTTCTAACAATTCCGTATTATTTTAATTATTATGTGACGAAATGCACAATCATGGTAAGTAATTCGTTCCTTGACGTATATGACAGTCCCTATTTTACCGACAGCGTAGGCCGCCATTACTGACAGCGCCACCTGTGGCATATTGCGTATAATCGGTCACTGTTTATCGACCGTCATGCACTGTACAATGGATTAAAAAGAAATATACTTTTCACCTCAGCAGCTCGAACAAGCCTACTTCCCTGCGAATACACATTGACGAAAGTCGCACTTTCAAAGTGCGACTTCCGTCACTCTAGGGAGTGAGACAAAGTAGTTTTTTAATTTAGTGAAGGCCATGAACTGCCACTTCATATTTCGGGGTCTATTACAAATTCGAAATACATTTTTTTAACCTTTAATAATTATGTTCTCATCACTTAGGTGAAAAGTTGTATGTGTCACACGAGAGCAAAGTTATTTTACATCTCGTATTTTTGAGTCCCTCGCTACGCTCAAGATTCTAACTTAGAATCACTCGCTTCGCTCGTGATTCAATTATAGAATCTTTTGCTTACTCGGGACTCAAAATCAACACTCGCAAGAAAAACCAACTTTCCTCTCTTGTTGCACAAATAACTATTCTTTACATGCCCTTAAACGGGTCACCAGCAGTTTTATTACACCCTGTATATCACGTGCATATAATTATGTTGTATTCCAAATAAATGGTTCATTTGATTGAGATCAGAATGATGCGGGTTATGTAATGAATAACATGAATCTATTAAATAATTACGGATACCGCGCCGCTGAGGAAAATCTGTAGTTTCATCATAAGTCGATCTTTCCCATGTTTACGCGCGACACGCCATTTTCATAACTGACCGCTGAGCGGTGACCAGTGATCAAACCGTGGTGAGAAATGGATTTTACATTCAAGAATAGGTGTCATTTTCCAATTTTTAAATATATAAACAACACATTACATATACACAATCTATTTCAAACATAACTCCAACACACAACGAATAATCAACCAATATTGAAGTTGTATTGAGTTGCATCGGAATAATTTCCATGATATTTCTGATTCAGACTTTTAGGCGCTAGCTGTGTTGCGTAGTTAATGCATTGGAGTTGTATTGCAGTTGGATCGTGTCTATACGTGTTTTAAAGTTAGAATACGGCCCTAGATTATTTTAGCAGCGCGGAATCCGTAATTGTTTCATAGATCCATGGTGCTAGACCCTTTTATCAGAGTTTTCCTCATTTTAATACAGTATATTTTGGTATGTTTTCGAATATCAAATATCCGTAACATTTTGTTTTCATTTTAATTTGTATTTTTTTGCAGTCCACGGTAAGTGTAGGTCAGTTGTGATGATTTGATGTTTATTTTGCGCACTAATTGTTTTAAACTATAAAAAAGACGAGTCATTACAATAACTTTTTATTTAAACAACGACCAAATAACGAAAAGTTATTGTGCATATCAGAAAATACTGAATTGAGCAGAAAAATCCGAATGCGCATCAAATTGTGTGAAAAGACGTTTTGATGTGAATTCAGATTTTTTTCCTGCACAATTCAGTAATTATTTATTTATCGCATGGCAACATGTCACTGGATATAAAGTGGGCACTATTTGAAAACGAAAAAAATTTAAACAAATATGGCTGACCATCAATTGCATTTGTTGTCTATGAAAATAGTGATGGGAATAGTATTAACATTCAGCGACTAAAAATATACTTCGCGAAATACTTACGAACTTGGAAGGAACACAAAATAAATATGTAGGTATTATTAATTCTTCTATAAATGTTTACCTAATCATAGACAACATTTTGTTCAAGTAATTTGAGGTTCCTAATTTAAGTATATCTATAAATAAATAAATAAATATTATGGGACAATCTTACACAAATCAACCTAGTCCCACAGTAAGCTCAATAAGGCTCTATAAAATCAATAAAATGTATTACTGCGCCCGTCTGTATTTTTCAAAGTTCATATTTAACAGAAGTTGTTTACTATCCATATTAAAGCTTGTTCAAACACAGATACATCAGTATTTTTAAAAATAAAAATTGATCAAGCATAAATTTGATTTTTATCCAATTTTAAAGTCCCTGAAGTCTTATCTAATCTTAAAGGTCTCTACACACATGGCGATCGGTCGCACGATTAGACTAAGGCAGGACGCGGGCAAGACATGTTTGTCCTACTGTAACTATCGCTCCATCTCACTCTAATCGTGCGACAAGTTGATTAATGTAGCGGCCACATGACGTTTGACGATTCAGCTTATGTTTCCTTATAAAAAGTTGCATAAAAAACTCATTCTCATCTTTCATTTGCCAAACTCTATATTTTCAGTATTTTCCTACATATAGTTTCAAATTATTAAATTAAAAAGATCCCGTGTCTACATAGAATCGATAACAAAATGACAGTGTTCATGTCCCATCATTACCAATTGAAGTTTTTTCATAGACAATATAGATTTCGATGAGTAAAAAATCTTGCCTAGCCTTTGACACATATCGTAAAACAGGTCCGTAGATTTCTTTTTACATTAATACTAATAAATATCAGATATTTATTTTATTTTTATTTTTTTTATTTTATTCAATTTGGGGCATCAACAGCAAATAATACAATACAAAACTTAAATAACAGAGAAAAAGCCAATAATAGATGACCACAAAAATATAACTAACATGCAATAACAAGTGGAAATAATAAGTGCCATGAGCTTAGCAAAGGAAAGATTGAACTGTTTAAACAAAATATAAAACTAGCTTATCTGTACGGGAGTGCACGTTGATGTGTGTCAGTGTGTGTGTGTATGTGTGTATGTATGAGCGTGTATATGAGAGTGCATGAACTTGTAATAAGAAAATAATGTGTTTAATACAAACATGCTTGTTTGTCGCCCTGTCTTAGTTTAAATAATAGAATCCGTACTCGATTTTTTAGAGTATCTTTTGTGCAGTCAAACAAATCAATACAATTAAATTGCTTGTTATAAAGACTTAAAATACGGTAGATTGTCGAGTTTTGAGCATAATTAGTATTAACTCTAGGAAGGCTAAAAAGGCAGCGCTCAGAGTTACGCGTTCTAATTGATGGGACTGAGAATTGAATCTCCGACAACAGTGAAGAACTGTCAATACGTCCTGAAATTATATCATACAGCACAGAAATTTCAAGTAAAAGACGTCTATCTTCGAGACTCAACAAGCGGTGACGAAACCTGCTTCCTTTTGTCCATTTTGTGAGCGACAAAGTTCGTGAAATCAATAAGGTTAGAAACCGTTGAGCGATGTCTGAGAAAACTATGTTGCTGAGGAGGAATAGCTTTGCTTATCAATTCGTAGATGTTCAGTACAATCTTTTCAAACGTTTTAGCAAATTGGTTTAAAATAGATATAGGACGATAGTTTGTTATTTTAGATTTGAGTCCCTTTTTATGAATAGGCACAATCAGAGCATCCTTCCATTTATTAGGAAATAAACCATCTGATAAAGACCTCTTGAAAAGTAAAGTAAGAGGAAGGCGAAGACTCGAAGCACAATGTTTAATAAAAAAGGGAGGAATTCCGTCGCTACCAGCACCGCCATTGACATTTAAATTAGATAATAATCTTTTTACCTCAGCACGTGAAATATTTATAGTAGATACAAGTTGTGCGCTGCCTGGGCTAAATAATTATCGGGGTAGGTGGCAAGCGGCTGGCTAAAGACTGAATGAAAAAAGTTGTTAAAACCTTCACATATCTGGGTATTATTGTCCAATTTCGTATTTTGGTATTCAAACGACTTGGCATAGGCTGAACCACCTCGAGAGGCTTTTATAAAGGACCAAAGTTGCTTAGGGTTGCTTTTTATCTCGATTTTGACTGACTGAAGATATCGCTTCCAACATGTACCTTGTAGTTGTTTTTGTCGCTTACGTAATATTGAAAAACTGTCATAATCTATTGGGTTTCTGTATTTTTTCCACTTCGAATGCATTTTGTCCTTCTCCCTTATTATTTTTATTAAGTTTATAGTATACCAAGGCTCACCAAACTCCAGCAAGCTTCAGCCAAACCAGCCATCCCTGATGGTAGCTCGACACGCTCACACAATAATCAAACGATTCGACTGGACCTATCTGTCGCTAGAGATGCCGGGTTGTCTAAGGAACGGGAAGAGGTGCGCAGCCCCGGGAATCGCCGCTCCACTTCAGTGCGGTGTACTGCAGGCCCTGGAGTAACTTCCCTCAGAGCCGTTGAACGTCGCAAATACATCCATCTATGGAATATGCTATCGGGAGTGGACGAAATACGAGACTACTTGCAGACACTGGGGCCAGAAAAAACATTCACTGTAGACGAACTGAAAGCTAAAGGGGAGTACAAGTCATTTAAAATTGGGGTTCCCCTCGAACTTTATGAGAAATGTCTGTCCGCGGATTGTTGGCCCGATAATGCTCGTGTCAAAGCCTGGTTATTTCGAAAGCCGCAACAATTGGGAAACTAGACGAGATCTTAAAACGTTCACACTAACTATATATTACCAGAACGTGCGATGGCTGAAAACTAAGCTGGAAACGTGGCGCAATAATCTCAATGCGTCGGATGACTTAGACTTAGTGGCGGTCACAGAGTCTAATTTCAACGAGTCCATATACGATGCAGAAGTGTGTGGTGCTGGCGCAGAGTGGAGCGTACTTCGGAGATACCGCAGTGGACGTGGGGGTGGCGGAGTACTATTAGCGTCGCGCGCACCACTGTGCCTGCAGCGGATGTCTTCATACGAAACTGATAGTGGCGAGGACCTCTGGGCTAAATTCGATATATCTGGACAATATATATATGCTTGTGTGGTATACATTCCTCCGGGATGATGAAGTGTATTTTCAATGGTTTGACTCTGTAGAAAGAGTGTGTTCAACTCATGGTAGTTCTAGAATTATGGTTTTAGGGGACTTAAATCTTTACAGCGCTAGTTCAAACGTAGAAAGGAATTTTCATTGCTTTACAAACGTATGTAACGTGTCTCAGTTTAATATGGTTACTAATGTGAATGGAAGGACTTTGGATGTGGTATTAGCGAGCCAGGAGTTGAGCGGAGCGGTAGATGTGCGGCCGGTGGACTCGCACGAGGTGCTGTCGAAGATCGATGCACACCATCCGCCTATCATAATTCAAGCCTGCTTTAGGCTAGCATCAACTAAGGTTATTATGGAACCATCTAACATTTCAGAAAAAACAGATTGGAATTTTTCTAAGGGGGATTTTTACCAATTGTACTGTAAAATTAGAGATACTGATTGGGAGCAACTGTATGGGATTGAGTGTTCCAATGATGCTGTCCAGTTTTTCAATGACACTCTGTATAATGCTTTCCACCACTGTATTCCAAAGAAAATACGGAAGAAATCGTGTAGTCGTACCTATCCAGTTTTCTATACCAGGGAAATCATCCGTGACATAGAATTAAAAGCGCGTCTCCATCGACAGTGGAAACGTACGGGGAAAAATTTATTCTATGAGCGCTATAGACGGCTTCGTGCAAACATTAAAAGCGAGATAACCAAAGCTCATAGTAACTTCATGCATCACGTGTCTAAGAGGATATCTCACAACCCGGCACAATTCTGGTCACATGTAAATTCTTTACGATGTAAGGGGGGCGTAGAGCCAAGGGTAACACGCGGGGATGTAGAGTTCACTGGCGCTGCTGCCGCTGATGCGTTCGCGTCTCACTTTAGCTCTGTTTTTCTACCTGATGAACCTATCCTGGATGCGCGGGCGGCCAGTAAAAGCCTGCCAGTTGACGCTAGGTGTGTGGATATCGGGTGCTTTACACAGATTGACATAAGGAATGCAATAAAAAAACTGAGAGCTCGATCGGCGCCGGGACCGGATGCGATACCGGCTTTGGTACTTAAGGCTTGTATTGACAATCTAGTCGGTCCTATAGAGTTTATTTTCAACCTTATTCTCCATTCGGGTATCTAACCTACAGTTTGGAAAAAATCGAGGGTAACACCAACTCCTAAGCCAGGATCGAAGTTGAGTGTCGAAAACTATCGTCCCATTGCAATTCTGAATGCCCTGGCCAAAGTGTTCGAATCAGCGAAACATAGTAAACTGCTGCCGCAATGCTAGCCTCACATCACCAGCGCACAGCACTCATTCCTCCCCAAGAGATCGGTAGCTACGAATTTGATTACCTTGACTCATATTTTATCCAGTGAGCTGGACAGAAGGGCCCAGGTGGACGTCGTCTACCTGGATTTTCAGAAAGCTTTCGACCGGGTAGATAATGATATTCTTCTGCTGAAGCTAGGTGGAATGGGGTTTACACCCAGACTTCTATCTCTTTTTGCGAATTATCTATCCGATCGCGAGCAGTACGTGAAATATGGTCCCTACGAGTCTAAAAGCTACCGCACCCGATCGGGTATCAGTCAAGGGTCCAATCTGGGACCATTTCTTTTCGTTTTGATGATAAATGATCTACCTTCCAAAGTGCAGCATTGTACGCTGTTGATGTTCGCTGATGATGTGAAGCTTATTAAGCCGATCCAAAGTAAAAAGGATCGTGAAGAACTGCAATGGGATATTGACGCAGTCCACGCCTGGAGTGTTGAAAATAAACTCTATTTCAATGCCAGTAAATGCGAAATGATGTCCTTCACCCGATCCCACACTCCTGAAGAGGTTCAGTACGATATCGGCGGTGCTAGTATAACGCTCAGAGCGAGTCCGAGACTTAGGAGTTCTTTTTGACCCGGAAATCACGTTTCGCGAACACGTTCAAGCCGTGACTAGCGCCGCGTACAGTAGGTTAGGATTCGTCTTGCGCAATTCCGCGCCCCTGACTGTAGATGCTACACGCATATTGTATGCTGCTCTAGTGCGCAGCATGCTTGAAGCGTCCGCAGTGGTGTGGAGCCCGCATGAAGCAAAATACAACCTCATGCTGGAGCAGGTGCAAAAGGCGTTTCTTAGGGCTTTGTATAAAAAAATACACTGTTATTACCCCTATTTGTACCCCACTTTATTTCTACAGGGACATTTAGGATACGACTCCCTTCAACTACGTGGGTTGCTCTCTTTGGCAAAATTCGCTATCGGCGTCATTAGAAACACGATTGACTGTGTAGCCCTTGTCTCTGCCTTCGTCCGGCTATTTGTGCCTACCCAGTACATACGTGCACGCCGACACCTTCTGTTGGTGCGCACGCAGTCGCATGCGCAGGCGCCGGTCGTACGCGCACTGACGTTGCTCAAATCCGTGCTTGAGGCTCAGCCTTTGTGTGATTTGTTTGTAAGCACGATAGGATGACTGATGACGGAGTGCAAGAGAGTGATTGAACGAGAGATGTCTGCGAGTAGTATTGAATAATTTTATAATCTATATTATATTATTCCTATATATGTTATTGTCTTAATTTGTGCCGGTTTGGCTTTAGCTGTTAAGGTGCAAATGTATTTTTAACAATAAACAATACCAGATCGGGTATTTATTTTTATAAGCGTGGGAATCTAATGGAACATGTTTATGAATTTTAACTAAAAATGTATGTGAACTCAAGGTTTAAGGTTTTAAGTTGGTGATAAGACCAAGATTGTGTTCTGAAAGTGCGTGATTGCGAAATAATGCAGGTTTGTAGGTTTGTTTACATTGTTTTCGTTTTCAACTGGTGCCCACTTTAGATAGGCATTTTTTTACTATTAAACATCTCGGGGGAGTAGTAGTGGGAAAGCAGACGATAAAGAAAATCCAGTGAGTGCTGCGAGGTCCAGATGGGACAGTGCAGCTACCAAGTTTGTTACTCATTTAGCACCACCCAGGGTTCACGTGTAGGGTTCTCTAAAGTTGGGGCCAGACGGCAGATAGCCGCAAATTCTGCACCGTGATCTTGGTTGGAGCGAGTTGTTGAAGCGAGCGGCTACATAGCTGACAACCAACCAACTGCTTTTGCCAAAGGTTGGCAGAGCACACCTAGCCACCAAGGGCGTTTAAAGGTCATGGAATTTGGCACCAACCACTGGCTACATGGTTTAAAATCTCTGTTTTCTGCCAAGGTCTCGTGGCAGAGGGCTGTGGTTGTATGCCGTCTGGCCCCAACTTAAGGTGCTTCCTACGGATGCAGAGACACATTGATCCCCCGCAAGTCAGTATAATAGCTAGGTTATGTTTATTTTTTTGTTCTGCCTTTAAAAACTAACCTAACGAAAATAACTGCATCTATACGATTTAGTAACATCAATCTTCCGATGGATTGTGCCGGCGCTCGGGGAGGAAGACGTTGTCCTCCTCCACAACCGTGTATCATGTATGAAAATCCATTTTAGCATCGTTGGCGAAGGAGAAAGCTCAAAGTCACCCAAAGGGCACAATGGAGAGGGCTATGGTTGGAGTCTCTCTGCGTGATCGCATCAGAAATGAGGCCATCCGCAGCAGAACCAAAGTAACCGATATAGCCCTCCGAATCGCTAAACTAAAGTGGCAGTGCAGTCAATACCGTATTAGACTAGTTCTATAGTATGAAGAACAATTCACTGAACACATACGCCTCGTTCGTATCAACTGTTTTGTGATTTTCATACTTGAAGCTGATTTGACCGGTATTGTAACTTTTTGGCTTGGCACCGACTTCAAACATATCAGTTTGTAACGCATATAAATAATATAATAATTTATTTTATCCTTTTCGAAGTCGGTTTATCTTTTTTTTGTAAAAAGTTTTTATTTTTCAATTTTTAGTGGTTATATAATTATCATAATCGGACAACGGATCTCGCAATAATCGGTGAGGATATATAAGAAAAAGTTCATGATACGTTCTCAATGTAAGGAAAGTTCCAGATATCATATGTGCCCTTTATCATTAGGTCCACTCCATCAAATTAGT
Source organism: Pammene aurita (assembly GCA_947086415.1). Classification (NCBI taxonomy): domain Eukaryota; kingdom Metazoa; phylum Arthropoda; class Insecta; order Lepidoptera; family Tortricidae; genus Pammene; species Pammene aurita. The sequence goes on along the minus strand of OX352302.1, from coordinate 31,666,548 downwards.
GGTTTTCGAGAGGAAATGCTTGAGTTGCTTAAAAAAAACAACCAAATCACCATACATATGCTATTAAAAATTGAGGAGTTCCATCAATTCCTCATGGATCCCATCATCAGAACAGCACCAGATTCATGTGGAACCATCTCAAAGGTAGTTCCTTTCAAACAAAAAAGAATTCCTGAAATCGGACCACGGGTCTCGGAGTAATCGCTGAACATCCTACATTAAAAAGAACATCATCATTATCATCAAAACAACCATCATCATGAGGTTCACTTCATCAAATTGGTGGATTTCGAGAGAAAATCCTCGCGTTGCTTAAGAAAACACCTAAATCACCATACATGTGCCTTTAAAAATCGAGGAGTTCCCTCAAATCCTCATAGATCCCATCATCAGAACAGCACCAGATTTATGTGGAACTATTTCAGAGGTAGTTCCTTTCAAACAAAAAAATAATTCCTGAAATCGGACCACGGGTCTCGGAGTAATCGCTAAACATCCTACATTAAAAAAAACATCATCATTATCATCAAAACAGCCATGAATATGAGGTTCACTTCATCAAATTGGTGGATTTCGAGAGAAAATCCTCGAGTTTCTTAAGAAAACACCTAAATCACCATACACGTACCTTTAAAAATTGAGGAGTTCCCTCAATTCCTCATGGATCTCACCATCAGAACAGCACCAGATTAATGTGGAACCATCTTAGAAGTAGTTACTTTCAAATAAAAAAAGAATTCTTCAAATTGGACCACGTGTTTCGGAGTAATCCCTGAACATCCTACATTAAAAAAAATGATCATCATTATGATCAAAACAACCATCATCATGGGGTCCACCTCATCAAATTGGTGGTTTTCGAGAGAAAATCCTCGAGTTGCTTAAGAAAACACCCAAATCACTATACGTATGCCTTTAAAAATTGAGGAGTTCCCTCAATTCCTCATAGATCCCATCATCAGAACAGCACCATATTGATATGGAACCACCTTGGAAGTAGACCCTTTCAAACAAAAAAAGAATTATTCAAATCGGACCACGCGTCTCGGAGTAATCGGTGAACATACATAAAAAAAAAAAGCCCAAACCGAATATAGAACCTCCTCCTTCTATGAAATTGAAGTCGGTTAAAAAGTGAACTGTTTTAACTGTATATTTCAAAAGTTAACATGCCGAGACAAGTGCAAAACATGAAAATTGATATTCACCCAGAACCGATGGCCGTTGGGGCGGAAAGGTTCTCGAGTGGCGACCACGAACCGGAAGGCGCAGCGTGGGTGGACCCCCCGCAAGGTGGACTGATTTTTTTTTTTTTTTTTTTTTTTTTTTTTTTTTTTTTTTTTTTTTTTTTTTTTTTTTTTTTTTATTGATAAAAATGTTTACATGACATTACAGCTAAACCAATGCGTCACGAAACTTAGACTAAAAGCAATAATAACTTTAAGTACTTATTAACAATTACAGCAACAATAATATAACCTTGAACAAATTAAATTGGAACTGTTGAGCACCTAGCATCCATCGTCTCACAGAATCCCAAGCATTCCCTACACACTGCCGCCCATCGCCACGCAAATAGGTCACATTCAGGCGTCGAGGCGAGGAGCGCATTGAGCAGTGAAAGGGCGCGGGGCAGCGGCGAGTTCCTGCGCGATACGGTGCGCACCGGCGGCAAGGCCAATAGGTCGCGTTGTCGCGGTCTGAGGGCCATCCTTGGGACGTCCGGAACAAACAGACGCACGAGACCAGAGACAATTTCGGGACAGTCCGACTCACCACGTAAGGCTCGGCATGCCGTGACAAGGAGTTGGTAATTCCGCCGGACCTCTAAGGAATTGTACCCTAGGGAGCCGAGAATATACTTCGTCGGGTACAGGTACGGATAGAATCCGAATGTTTTTTTATAAAGGAACCTTAAAAACGCTTTTTGAACCTTCTCAAGCAGTAAAGCATACGTCGATTCGTAGGGGTTCCATATGATCGACGAAGTCTCCAGCTTACTCCTTACTAGACCATTATAAACCATTTTCATTGCCACCGGGTCGTGAAAATCGCGGAGGTTTCGAATTACGAAACCCAGCCTTTGAAAGGCACTCTTAGCTAGAGAAAAAATATGTTCGTGAAACGTTAGCCGTGCGTCGAACACCACGCCCAGATCCTTGACGGAAAAGACACGATTTATCGGCTCTGACCCCAGCATATAATGCCCATGTATCGCGGAACGTGAGCGGCTAAATGTACACACACAACACTTGACTGGGTTGAAATGAAGTTTATTGTGCATACTCCACCGAAACACCAAGTCGATGTCATCCTGTAACGTCTCGCAATCAGTTATTTGCTCTATCCTGTAAACCAGCTTCAGATCGTCGGCATACAAGAGACATTGAGCCGCCCGAAGAACCAATTTGAGATCGTTAATCATGATGCCGAAAAACAAGGGCCCCAAGATGGAGCCCTGACTCACGCCAGACCGGGTGTGGTAAGGAGTCGAGACAAAACAACCATGTCGGACGAATTGCTGCCGATCGCGCAGATAGTTAGCAAAAAAGGTTAGTAACCTGGGAGAGAAACCAATTTGGTCCAGTTTTCTTAGTAGCACATCGTTATCCACGCGATCGAAAGCCTTTGAGAAATCAAAATAGATGACATCGACTTGACTACCTCTGTCAAGATGCTGAGCAAGGTTGTCAGTTAGTAACAACAGATTAGTGTTGACTGAACGACCTGGCCGAAAGCCATGCTGCGCGTCACACAAAAAGGGCCGAACCTGTGAAGATAGAATCCGGTGAAGTATGGACTCAAACAGCTTGCCAAGGGTGGGAAGAACGGCTATGGGTCTGTAATTCTCAACGACGGAAGTGTCACTCGTCTTCGGGATCGGCTTCACTCTAGACACCTTCCAACTTCGAGGATATGACCCAGAAGAGAGCGCCAGGTTAAAAATATATTGTATAGGAATCTTTAGGAACTCCACACAACCCTTTACAATATACGCCGGTAAGTTATCAGGTCCAACGGAGCTATTGGCCTTTAGGCGTTTTATCCCAGCCTCAACCTCCTGCAACGTTATTGATTTTATATCAATGCAGTTGGCGTTAGATTTCCGGTCGGAATTTTCTAACAAGTTCGGATCAAGAAGCGGAATATCAGGTAAAAAAACGTCTGAGAAATAGCTAGAAAATGCGCTCGCCACCTCCTTACCAACAAATTCTTCACCCTTACACTTGACTCGGGAAACAAAACCACCATTTGTCTTGAGACTGCCTACGTGCTGCCAGAAAGCGCGAGGATTGACTTTAAGAGTACTTTGGATACGCCCAATATAGCTATCATAAGCAGACGCTAGCAGCACTTTTACCCTTGACCTTAGTGTTGCAAACTTTTTGTAGACGTCTTTATCCCGCGTAGCCTTCCAATTCCGGTGCAGTTTACTTTTTTGTTTAATTTCACTAATCAAATCAGCCGTGAACCACACAGGATATCGTCTACTCGAACCGGGCGGCCGTTTCCGTTTAGGTACACAGAGGTCAAATATATCATATAACATATCGTAAAACGTGTCCACAGCGATGTCGACATCGCCAGCACTGAGAACTTTTTGCCAACTTATTTCGGACACTAATTTATACATTTGCTCAAAATCACCCTTGGCAAAGTTCCAGTCCCGACGCATATCCACATTGCTAGCATCTAGACGCTCCGCAGTTGGTCGATGCGCACAGCTCCCAGGCAACGAAATCTCCAATGGGGGATGGTACGTATCAGATCTCGGGACCAACCCCTCGCCCACCATCTTTGAGACCGCAGCACCAGTGATGCGCTCCGGCACCAACACGACATCTAGCTTACTTCCATGTACATTCGTCACTTCGTTCATCTCATTCAAACCGCAGACAGATAACAGATAAAAATAATAACTAAGGACACTCTGGGACGTATACACCGGGTTCAAGTTCAAGTCGCCAAGCACAAGCACTACACCTGCGAGAGTGTCAATCACCGACTCAACTTTTTCAAACCACCGCATATAAGTTTCCTCTGAGGCACTCGGAGGAATGTACACGACACATACATAAAACACCACTTCACCCGCCACAAATGTGACCCATAGGTCCTCGCCGTTCGGCGTCTCCAAATCCGCACGACGCCGGAGCTCGATGCCAGGGCGCGCCGCGAGGAGCACGCCGCCGCCGCGCGCGCCTGTAGCGCGGTCCCGACGTAGCACACTCCACTCGCCGCACACCAACTCAGCATCGTTAACGACATCGGTGAGCCAAGACTCCGTTACCGCGATGACGTCACAATCAAGAGCTAGCAGGTTTTGCCTGAAGTAGTGAAGTCTCGTGTTCAAGCCCCTGACATTTTGATATACTATGTCTAATATCGATACTGTTTCCGTCTTGGGACTTGGCCTTTTCAGGGTATGTGTCGTTTCTCTGCCGTCCTCGAAAAAACCATGGCTTCACCCGAGCGTTCTTGGGCCAAATATCTGCGGATAAACATTTGTCATATAGCTCGCACGGAATGCCTATTTTGAATGACCTGTAAGACCCCTTCGGTTTGAGTTCAAGAACTGTGCAGCCCCTTTCGGGAAATATTGTTTCCAAATATGCTCGTATTTCGTCGGCGCCTGACAACATGTTCCAGAGATGTATGTACCTTTGGAATTCCACCGCCTTGAGCGACGTGACCTCAGGCCCAGCCGTACCTCGTAGTGAGGTGAATCGCTTTTTTGGAATACTATTATCCTTACCTAGGTCACGGCCATCGACGGTAGCATCCATTTCCTCTTCCGTAGAGATGTCACTACTGCGCACCAAGTTATCGCCCTTAGACTCCACTGAGGATGGTGTAGCATCGCCGGTTCCATCGCAAGCCGCAACACCAGTACTACTTTCCATGTTTCCCTTCGATACTGACAAAGGTTTCTTCGCATTTCGCTTCCTGTGTTTCCGTCCCGATTTCGTCTGAGATACTACGGCAGAGGGGAGCTCAGCACTCTGTTTCTCGCAGCGACAGTCGTTTGCCGAGTTCAGTTCAAGATGTTGTAGCCGCTCATTGACAATATCCAGTCTAGAAGAGCAGGAAGCGAGCGCAGTATGGTATTTTTTGACAGCGGCCAGGGCATCAGCTAGCTGCTCCGATAACGCGCTCATTTGGTCACGAATAATACTTATTTCCCTAACCAAGAACCCCGCTTCACCTGTGGGGGACGTTTGTGTACATTGTGTATGAGGTACGGGCGTCTCGCTTTTATTCCTGATGCTGATGTTCTTAATTGTTAATGGTGTACCTACTGGGGTCCCACAATTCGATCCTGTTCTTTTGAATGTAATCCTGCACTCAGGGCACATCCAAGTGTCTCGCTCCGCCAGCGTAGGAGTGTTACTGACGCATATTTGTTGGTGATACAGCTTACCGCAAGACGTTACCATGCACTGAATATACCCCTCACCGACTGCAAACTCCTCCTTACAGCCGTGGCAGAACATCTCAGCACTATCGCCCCGCTGCATTGTTTCACTTCTAACCTGCTCCAGATAAGGCTTAAATTTGCACACCGCTGCACAGTTACCCGGGGTAGCGATGCTATAGCGTCCGAGGATGACGTAGCTCTCGTAGCACTTCGTAGCACCACAGGCGTAGCCGATGCTCGCGGCTGCGGTGACGTCAGCGTGTGGGTGTCGCAGTAGGTACTTGATTTCGCCGCTAGCTTAGAATGACAACTTGGCTCAGCGGTGACGACAGCAGCCTCGCAGCCCCACGCCCCGGGTTCGATTCCGGCGAACTTACAAAAAGTTGATGTCTCTTTCTAGGACCGCCCACAAGGAGGAGCCAGCGCACAGAGATGCTCAGGAAGAACAAGGAATCAAGTTTAACACTTTTCGACCAATCAGAATTAAAAGTTTAGAATAAATGAATATGGAATTCACTGCAAGACAGACACGTCCGCTCCCGGCGACCGCGGAGTGTCGAAAAAGACTGATGACCTGGTGAAGGTCGCGGGAGTCCGCTGGATGCGGGTGGCGCAGGACCGGTCATCGTGGCACTCTTTGGGGGAGGCCTATGTCCAGCAGTGGACGTCTTTCGGCTGATATGATGAAATGAAAAACCAGCCAAGTGCGAGTCGGACTCGCGCACCTAGGGTTCCGTACAAACCAGTAGGTGTATAGGGTAGTAACTTTAAAATTATTAAAAATATTTTTATTATATGATGTAACTAAAAATTGACGGTTTTCGAAATTTTTCCTTTATCTGTTCTATAAGACGTTGCTTCTTACCAAATTTCAAGATTCTGAGTTCACGGGAAGTACCCTGTAGGTTTTGATTCCCTTGCGAGTTTCGAAAATTTGCGGAATTTTGCGGCATAAACGGCTGTATCTTTTGATTGCGTTGGTTTAGAAGTTTGATTTTATTTTACAGCTCCAAGGGAAAGTAGACCTGAGTATTTGATATAAATTTCAGCTTGATTCCTCCACGCGTTCCTGTGAAAAAGGGCCTTATTCCCATGAACGTTCCTCAATTTCACGAAATCTTACTCGATAGATGGCGGTAGCGCTCAGTACGCGACCGCTGCCAATGATCGACGATCGAACGATCTTGATCGATTTCAACTTCAATTACAAGTAAAATTCTTTTTACGCATAAGTTACACACAGGCTATTTATTTTCTTTTATATGGAAGATACTACTAATTAAAGTATGTTTTAAGGAAATATACGCATCTAACACCAAAGACGGGTAATCACTTAATCAGTAGGGACTGTTGGAGATACTTTTCGGATTAAAAGTATAGTAAATTTCGAATTTCGAAAATTAGGTTTGTTGAAGTATTGTAAAGACTGTTTTTTACACTTATGTTTCATTTTTTACCCTCCTTCAATATGCCTGTATTCGGTAGGAAATAATCTATTACTTATACATACATAGGTAGTATTTTTTTAATTTTTTTTAAATTCCAATATGGCTGAAATATTTTTTTTTGTAATAATGGTCATGGTAGCCAATTTCGACTACTTCGGGTGTGTAGATTACGAAAATGATGTCTGTTAAATCGAAGATGGCGGTTATACCATGACGATTTTTCTGAATAAAGTTATTCAGAAAAATCGTCATGGTAGTCCTTTTCGGCTAATTAAGGGATGTGGATTTCGAAAATTATGTCCGTTTTAAAATCCAAAATGGCGGTTATACACTTTATTCTGAAAAATCGTCATTGTAGTCATTTTCGGCTACTTAGAGGGTGTAGATGTCGAAAATTATGTCTGTTTTAAAATCCAAGATGGCGAAAATATCCTTTTTTGTTAAATCGTCATGGTAGTCATTTTCGGCTAATTAGGGGATGTAGATTTCGAAAATTATATCTGTTTTAAAATCCAAGATGGAAATTATAATTTTTTTTCTGAAAAATTGACATAATACCAATATGGCAGAAATATTTTTTTTTGTAAAAATGGTCATGGTAGCCAATTTCGACTACTTCGGGTGTGTAGATTACGAAAATTATGTCTGTTAAATCGAAGATGGCGGTTATATACTTTATTCAGAAAAATCGTCATGGTAGTCCTTTTCGGCTAATTAAGGGATGTGGATTTCGAAAATTATGTCCGTTTTAAAATCCAAAATGGCGGTTATACACTTTATTCTGAAAAATCGTCTTGGTAGTCATTTTCGGCTACTTAGAGGGTGTAGATGTCGAAAATTATGTCTGTTTTAAAATCCAAGATCAATCCCAAATCTGTGGACATTGTCGTTGGTCTCATACTTTGTAATTTTTATATTGTTACTATTACCCATAATCTCGTGTGTTACTGTTTTTTGTCCCAAATAAATTAATAAAAAAAAAGATACACCATTCTGAAAAATCGGCACGGTAGTCATTTTCTGCTAATTAGTGGGTGTAAATTTCGAAAATTATGTCTGTTTAAAATCCAAGATGGCGGATATACTCTTTTTTCTGAGAAATCGTCATGGTAGTCGTTTTCGATTAATTCAGGGGTGTATATTTCGAAAATAATATCCGTTTTAAAATTAAAGATGACGGAAACGGAAAATGTTGTCAAAATCGTCATGGTAGTCATTTCCGACTAATTCGGGTGTGCAGATTTCGAAAATAATGTCTATTTTTAAATTAAAAGATGGCGGTCATACACATTTTTAGTAAAAACCGTTATGGTAGTCATTTTCCCTTAATTCAGGGATGTAGATTTCGAAAATAAAGACAATTTTAAAATACAAGATGGCGGAAATGGATAATTTTGTCAAAATCGTCATGGTAGTCATTTTCGACTAATTAGGGTGTGCAGATTTCAAAAATGATGTCTATTTTGAAATCCAAGACCGCGGTCATACACTTTTTTGGTAAAAATCATCATGTTAGTCGTTTTCGATTAATTCAGGGGTGTAAATTTCGAAAATAAGGAGCGTTTTAAAATCAAAGATGGCGGAAACGGAAAATTCTGTCAAAATCGTCATGGTAGTCATTTTTGACTAATTCGGGTAAGCAGATATCGAAAATAATGTCTATTTTGAAATCCAAGATGGCGGTCATACACCTTTTTGGTAAAAATCGTTATAGTAGTAATTTTCGACTAATGCAGGGATGTATATTTCAAAAATAAAGACCGTTATAAAATTCAAGATGGCAGAAATGGTAAATTTTGTCAAAATCGTCATGGTAGTCATTTTCGACTAATAAGGGTCTGCAGATTTCTAAAATGATGTCTATTTTGAAATCCAAGACCGCGGTCATACACTTTTTTGGTAAAAATCATCAAGTTAGTCGTTTTCAATTAATTCAGGGGTGTAGATTTCGAAAATAAGGGCCGTTTTAAAATCAAAGATGGCGGAAACGGAAATTTTTGTCAAAATCGTCATGGTAGTCGTTTTTGACTAATTCGGGTGTGCAGATTTCGAAAATAATGTCTATTTTTAAATCTAAGATAGCTCTCGCACACTTATTTGGTTAAAATCGAATGAGTGTCGTTTTAGATAAATTTGGGGATTTAAATTTCGAAAATAGACACCGTTTTAAAATTCAAGATGGCTGAAATGGACAATTTTATTAAAATCGTCATGATAGTCTTTTTTGTCTCATTTGGGTGTGTACTGTGTAGATTTCGAAAATAATGTATGTTTTAAAATCCAAGATGGCGGCCATACACTTTTTTCTAAAACAATTTTATGGTAGTCGCTTGTGATTAATTGAGGGGTGTAGATTTCGATATAAGGACCGATTTGAGATCCAAGATGGGTGTTAAAGGATAATTATTGTAAAAATCGTCATGGTAGTCATTTTTACTAATTCACGTGTGTAGATTTAGAAAATAATGTCTGTTTTAAAATCCAAGATGGCAGTCATTCCATTTTAGTAAATATCGTTATAGTAGTCGCTGTTGATTAATTCGGCAATGTAAATTCCAATAATAAATACTGTTTTAAAATATAAAATAGCAGTGATGACCTTTTTGTGAAAATCTTCATGGTAATCTTGTTCAACTGATTCAGGTGTTTAGATTTCGAGAAAAGGGTCTGTTTTAAATTCCAAGATGGCGGCCATACACTTTTTACTAGATAAACGTTATGGTAGTCATTTTCGATTCAATCGGGGATACAAAAAAGTATATGGCCGCAGTCTTGAATTTTAAAACAGAATTTGTTTTTGAAATCGACATATCTGAATAACGACGATTTTTATAAATGAATGACCATTTCTGCCATCTTGGATTTTGAAACGGACTTTATTTTTGAAATCTACACGCCTGAATTAATCGAAAATGGCTGAAATAACAAGTTAAGTGTGTGATAGCCATTTTGGATTTCAAAATAGACATTATTTTCGAAATCTACAGTTACCGAAATAGTCGAAAACGACTCCCATGACGAATTTGACAATTTTTTTCATTTCCGCCATCTTTGATTTTAAAACGGTCCTTATTTTCGAAATCTACACCCCTGAATTAATCGGAAATGACTACCATATGGATTTTAACCAAAAAGTGTTTGATCGCCATCTTGGATTTTAAAACAAACATTATTTTCGAAATCTGGACACCCGAATTAGTCGAAGACTACAACCATGACGATTTTGACCAAATATTCAGTTTCCCCCATCTTCGATTTTAAAACGGTCCTTATTTTCGAATTATTCATCCCAGAATTAATCAGAAATGACGTCCATTACGATTTTTAAGTAAAAAGTGTATGGCCGCCATCTTGGATTTTGAAATACACATTATTTTCGAAATCTACACCCCCAAATTAGTCGAAGACGACTACCATGACGATTTTGACAAAATTTTCCATTTCCGCCATCTTTGATTTTAAAACGGTCCTTATATTCGAAATCTACACCCCTGAATTAATCGAAAACGACTAACATGATGATTTTTACCAAAAAAGTGTATGACCGCGGTCTTGGATTTCAAAATAGACATCATTTTCGAAATCTAAACCCCCGAAATAGTCGAAGGCGACTACCACGACGATTTTAACAAAATTTTCCATTTCCGCCATCTTGTATTTTAAAACGGTCTTTATTTTCGATTTAACGATTTTTACCAAAAAAGTGTATGACCGCCATCTTGCATTTCAAAATACATATTATTTTCGAAATCTGCACACCCAAATTAGTCGAAAATGACTACCATGACAAATTTAACGATTTTTACAAAAAAGTGTATGAAAAAAGTGTATATATTTTAAAACGCGATCTTGGATTTCAAAATAGACATTATTTTCGATATCTGCTTAACCGAATTAGTCGGAAATGACTACCATGACGATTTTGACAGAATTTTCCGTTTCCGCCATCTTTGATTTTAAAACGGTCCTCATTTTCGAAATCTACACCCCTGAATTAATCGAAAATTACTACCATAACGATTTTTACAAAAAAAGTGTATGAGCGCCATCTTGGATTTCTAAATAGACATTATTTTCGAAATCTGCACACCTGAATTAGTCGGAAATTACTACCATGACGATTTTGACAGAATTTTCCGTTTCTACAATCTTTGATTTTAAAACCGTCCTTTTTTCCGAAATCTACACCCCCGAATTAGTCGAAGACGACTACCATGACGATTTTGCCAAAATTTTCCATTTCCGCCATCTTGTATTTTAAAACAGTCTTTGTTTTCGATATAACGATTTTTACCAAAAAAGTGTATGACCGCCATCTTGGATTTCAAAATAGACATTATTTTCGAAATCTGCACACCCAAATTAGTCGAAAATGACTACCATGACAAATTTAACGATTTTTACCAAAAAAGTGTATGACTGCCATCTTGGATTTCAAAATAGACATTATTTTCGAAATCTGCACACCCAAATTAGTCGAAAATGACTACCATGACAGATTTAACGAGTTTTACAAAAAAAGGTGTATGAGCGCCATCTTGGATTTCAAAATAGAATTATTTTCGATATTTGCCTACCCGAATTAGTCGGAAATGACTACTATGACGATTTTGTAGTGTGTTTCCGCCATCTCTGATTTTAAAACGGTCCTCATTTTCGAAATCTACACCCCTGAATTAATCGAAAATGACTACCATAACGATTTTTACCAAAAAAGTGTTTGACCGCCATCTTGGATTTCTAAATAGACATTATTTTCGAAATCTGCACACCCGAATTAGTCGGAAATGACTACCATGACGATTTTAACAAAATTGTCTAGTTTTCAACATGAACATGAACATAGGTACATAGGCTGCTATTTATATATCCAGAAACCGGGATTACAATCTTCTTAAATAGCATATTTGACCTCCATGGTAAAATTTGAACTTTTTTAAGTACTGGCCGGTATATTTTTTCTTTCTTATTAACGCTCGTGTTTTGTTTTTGACGGGTTTTAAATGTCATCTCGCAGCAAGAATGGAACTCACTCGTGAAAATATTCGTGCTATGATTTATTATGATTTTCGGCGTGGTTTAACGCAACAACAGTGCATAGATCAACTAACTTCAACTTTTGGTGATGAAGCCCCATCTAAAACTACTGTGTATCACTGGTTTAGTGAGTTCAATCGTGGACGTAGTATGCTTACGGACGAAGTTAAGGCAGGTCGCCCGAAATCGGTCGTTGTACAACAAAATATCGAGGCTGTGCGAAAACTTATAATGGACGACCGACATGTTACGTACTGCGAGATAGAGGCGACTCTGGGTATTTCTATGACCAGCATTAATAGCATATTACATAATTATTTGGCTGTAAAAAAAATTTGTTCGCGTTGGATACCCCACAACTTAACAAAAGAGCAAAAAGATGCTCGCGTCGAATGGTGCAATAAAATGTTAAAAAAATATAACCGTGGTGACTCAAAAGCCGTTTATAACATCTATACAGGTGACGAATCCTGGATCTATGCATACGATCCCGAAACGAAGCAACAATCAACGGTATGGGTGTTTCAAAATGAGCCGAACCCTACGAAAGTTACTCGTGCAAAAAGTACATTGAAACAAATGGTGGCCTGCTTCTTCGGTATTAATGGCCATGTAGCTACAGTGCCACTAGAAAACCGTAGAACGGTTAATTCAGAGTGGTACACGACCATTCGCTTACCGGAAGTATTTGAACAAATTCGTAAAACTAACCAGCGACGAAGAATCATTCTTCATCATGACAATGCCAGCTGTCATACGTCACGCGAAACAACTCTATTTTTGGAGGGTCAAAATGTGGAATTAACGGGTCATCCGTCGTACAGCCCTGACTTGGCACCCAACGATTTTTATTTATTTCCAAATATAAAGAATAAATTACGCGGTCAACGATTTTCGACCGCTGAAGATGCTGTCGACGCATTCAAACAACACGTTATGGAGGTACCTCAGGCGGAGTGGCAGAAGTGCTTTAAAAATTGGTTCACGCGAATGCAAAAGTGCATAGATCATCAAGGGGAATACTTTGAAAAACAATAAAACCATTTTCAGCCGTGTACGTTTGTTTGTTTTTTTGTTTCCGGATATATAAGTAGCAACACCCAGCCAGGGACATGCCTGCTCCGGACAAGCCGGCATACCGGGGGGCACAAGTTTTTGAGGAGACACGCTCTGGGATGGGTAAGGACGAGTTACCACACGCGGCAGTAACCCACAATCAACCGGCTATGCAGCCTTAAGCCAATATAGGATACGAGGAGAGACGGATTAAGTTAAAGTAGGATGAGCGTTGATGAAGTGCTGCTAGTTGCCGTTCTTGGTCTTCGCTGCTTGAGGAGATGTATTTTCTTTTCTGTGTCGAATCTGCGAGTAACATTCTTTGTTCGTTATCTTCTTGACGCAAGCTTGCTGTGGTTAGAGGTGTAGATGTAGGTGCATTTTATTTATTTTCAGTTTGATCAATGCTCTTGGCTTGAGTTTTCTTGTAATACAGTCGATTGCGATATTTTAAAATTTACCCATTGTGCCGATCGATCTCGTGGTTGTTGGATACCGTTTAAATATTGTATGTTTAGTTAACGGCCTGGCACTTATCACTACCACCCAAGTAACACATCAAAGCAGTATAACGGCCGTCTTACAGCATATCTTTATGCTTTTAGCATTTTGAGTTCGTTTTATAGTAGCACTATAAACGTTTATAGTGCTGATATAGCTCTTAAATGGGCACAAATTACCCAGCTTGAGATCCTATATAGGTTATTTAATAGCATTACAGGCGTATTATGTCTGCGCTATTAGCATTATCGTTGTCATGGAAAGTGCCAATCGCATTAAAGATGCATTAGTACGCTCTATTAAGTTGCCAACCGCATTAAAGAAGCATTAATACGGCCAAAAAACTTGCTAATCGCAGTAAAGAAGCATTAGTACTCTCGATTAAGTTGCCAATCGCAATACTAAAGCATTATACTAGCATAAAAGTGTAGTAAAATAAACCTTACGTCAATGCAAAAACGTCTCTAATACCGACGGAACAAATGTTATAATACAATGAACGTTGTGATTTAACTACTTTGTCTCGCAATATAAAATGGACGATGACGGTACAAAAAACTGAATGAGTGACATGTCATATTTGTTTGCATCGTAACCAAATTTATAAAAGTTTTTGACTCTTTTACGTTATTATATCCTTCAAATATTACTGCGCAATGTAGTTTACTGTAAATGTGTATATAAGTTTCAATGAAAATTTTCACGCGCCTTTGATTTATTGTGGTTTTGCTATAAAATATTATAAAAAGATATGCGTCAAATAAACAAAACAATTGTGTAATCCTCGTATAGAACGAGTTTCGCATTATTAACATAATAGTGTTGGTTGAGCAGTCTTAAATTAAGTTATTTCGTTATTATATAGGTATTTTTCTTGTATAAATAGGTCCGCATGATTTTATTTTTAGGTTATAAATGATTTACCAAATGGCGTTGGTCTATATAGGCGGAGAGCTAGCCACGTCAGATATGACACAATAATGAGAGCAAACAAACCCCTCTAGTCAGTCTGGTATACTATGCTTATTTCTAGATCCGGACATCTGGCAGCTTTAAAGTGGTGGAGGTCAAAGAATGCAAACCATTTCAAGAAAACAAATCCTAAAGATCTGGGTTTGATGCAATATTATGAGAAACTATACAAATACTATACAATATTAAGAGAAATTATACAAAAGTTTATGTTGGGGGAAAGTAGTGCCAAACGATGTATAATATAGTTCATAGTTTGTCGCCTACTGTTTTTGTTTCCGTAATAATACACAATATTTTTTGGTCTAACGTTTTTTATCGATTTTTGACCAGTTTTGAGTCGATATTCCAAAACTGGTTCGACTTTGATGTCAAATATCTCGAAGATACTATTTTGTTTAAAGCCGTTACTGATAATATGATAAGCTATATCAATCATTAGAAAACTAAGGGAATCAGATCTAAGGTCGTTGGCGCCAGGGAGCCCCTTAAAATATAGGCCCTGTCCTTTATAACTGAGACAACTTCGGCAGTTTTTACCTAGTTTGGTATTACTATTTTCCAATTAAAACATTTTGCTAGTCTGTCACTATGACCTCCACCCATTAAAAGCTGCCAGATGCCAGGATCTAGCAATAAGAATAGTATAGCAATCTAACCAGACGGGTTTTGTTGCTCTCATTATTGTGTCATATCTGACGTGGCTAGCTCCTAGTCCAATAGCAGCTCAGTGACCCTTAAAAAATTATTAATGCCTACAGCATTACACGTGAATAATTATGCTATTAAACAACATTAAACATTATATACTACTTAAAATTGCTATTGTAGACCCTAAGGCACTAAAACAGCTAAAATCTTTATAGGGGCTGTTCATAAATTACGTCATCAATTTTTGATGATTTCCCCTCCCCCCCTAAAATCATCCAATCCTCCCCCTGCCAAATAAAGTGACGCCATTAAAAAAAAAATGCGTTTTTAGCTTAATTGTAAATTGTAAATACACATTGAAGCACTTTTTAAAGATGCGAGAGATGATGTGATCTTCGAAATGACCGCCCCCCCCCCTCCTACGTCATGCTACCATCATCCGATGTCCAGACCCCCCCCCCCCCACTTGAAATGACTTAATTTATGAACAGCCCCTTATGGTGAATTACTTGGCTTTATAATGGTTTATATTATTGCTTTTATACAGCATTAGGAATGTATTACCTACTTATAAATGCTATTGTACACCCGGTATTAAAAATAATATTCATGCTCTTCAACAGCATTAAGCATTTATTTGTGCTATTGTAGAACCTAAGGCACTAAACCACACCGAAGCATTAGTGTAGCAAACCAAAACGCAACTGTACTGCATTCAGCTGTACAGTTGCATTTTGGTTCGCTGCACTAAAATTACCTATAAAGGCTTTAAAAAAGCATTTACATATGCCATTATACAACCGTTATACAGCTTAAAGCATTATATAATGCTATTGTAGAACCTAAAGCACTAAAAACAGCTGAACGCTGTATACCGGATTTACGTGGCATTATAATAGCTAATATTCATGCTCATAAACAGCATTGAGCATTTATTTATGCTATTTTAGAACCTAAGGCACTTATGCACACCGAAGCATTAGTGTAGCAAACCAAAACACAACTATACTGCATGTAGCTGTACAGTTGCATTTTGGTTCGCTGCACTAAAACTAAAGGCTTTAAAAAAGCATTTACATATGCCATTATACAACCGTTATACAGCTTAAAGCATTGTATAATGCTATTGTAGAACCTAAAGCACTTAAGTGCTTTTAAACAGCTGAAAGCTGTACAGTTGCGTTGTGGTTTGCTGCACTAAAGCTAAAGGCTTTACAAAAGCATTTAGATATGCCATTATACAACCGTTATACAGCTCAAAGCATCATATAATGCGACAAGTTGCTCGGTGAACGTATATAAGAGTTTATACGGTCCTAAAGTTCGAAATAAGTTAACTATTCATATGTTATAATGCTTCCTGTGTTACTTGGGCAATCTATATCATAGTCCTGACTCAATGAATAATCACTCAGTGCGATGAAATCAAACAAAACCGCAGTTTTAACTCTATTCACTAGACACAGGTACTACGCACTCATTTATGAGAACCAAAACACTGTACAAAAAATTACAAATTGAAATTAACACACTGTCACTTGTCATCCTTATCCATTCTACGGTGCACGGTGGTTCGTCTATTCTGGCCACTATAACGTAGCATTAGATTGCCTTTTATTCAGAGTACCGTTCCTTAGCAACCTGCTCTTTTATTAGCAGCATCAACGTTTACACTAGTTACCAATTACCATAGTGGTCTCGACTCAATAAATAATCACTCGGCGCGATGAAATGTAACAAAGCCGCAGCTTTAGAGCTGTTGTTGATAGAGTTGTTTGGTTTGGTGATAGTGTTAGCACTATTCACTAGACACTGGTACTATGCACTCATTTATGAGAACCAAACACTGTACAAAAAATTACAAATCGAACTAAAACAGTGCCACTTGTCATCCTTATCCAAAGGGACTATTTTACGGTGGTTGGTATGGTGGTTCGTCTATTCCGGCTATTATTAAGTAGTATTAGACCCTCATTGCCTTTATGTCAGAGTACCGTTCCTTAGAAACCTGCAGGTTTTTGTCTATGCAACTCGCTGGAATCGAGAGTTTTTATAATGCAGGATTAGCAAGTGCTTGACGCTTGGTTCCTTTTTCGGCTTTTGTTTTTGTCGGGTTTATGATATTGTTGTTGCACATGTGTCACGGGCGAGCAATAAGAAGAAAGCGCCTTTTTTTTCAAACTCTTAAGCAGATAGTGGCTTTGGGACCATCTGACCGGCTCGTAATAAACTGGGCACGGTACAAAAATAACTACACTATTGGTATAGCGACGCTTGGACAAACGTATTTTATATATTTTTTCAACACACCTGCTCGTAACGAGGTTCTTATTCCACCGCTTTTATGCTCATAATTCTAGATATTAAACACGCGTGCATTTCACAATAATTATCCAACTAGTGGAATAATTTAATAATCCGATCAAGTGAAGTTTGTACTCTAGTACCAAGTTGTACGTACGCAGACGAATCGTTGTAATTTAGTCGGGTATTACCTTTACTTTTTTTTAACTCTTTATGAGTTTACATTCTAAAAAAGTAAAAAAAAAGTAAATATATTAAAAATGTACACATTTACGATAGAATACAAATTATACAATCCTGATTGTGAATAAGAATCATTTCAACTTATTATATTACTCGTAATACACAATAATAATTTATTGCGTTTTAAACACGAATTGTCTGTTTTAATATTGGCTGTTTGGCATTATACGTCCGCGCCTTTGCCTCAAGCTGCACGCACATCCAAAAAAGAAAATTGCGCGCCATTTATAAGTTAACCTCAAATCATTGTTTATTTGTTAGATTTTTCTCGTCGTGTTCTATTAATTTAAACAAATTATATTTTCAATGAATAAGAAGACAACTTTTGCGTTAATTTAACCTGTGGATATATTTCAAAATTGTGATACATACTAGTAAAATGTCATCATAAAAAATCTAGTGAGCAATATGTAAGCAAAAAAGACTATAATTTATTGCACAATAAATGTGAAGTCTTTAATTTTATGAAATGATTTGAAAAAGAGTTCCAGATACTCAATAACATCACAAAAAAGGTTAGTTAATCAATCAAATACAAACACTGAAAACATTGAAAAAATAATCAACCCAGCAGGATTATTATTATTGATTATTTTTTCAATGCTTTCAGTGTTTGTATTTGATTGAATAACATACTATTGTATGAGTGGAATGCCCCACTTTAAAAAACATGTAAAATAATTTAAGGTTAGTTAAATTTAATTATCTTAGGTTCGTAAGTACCTCTATCCTGTAAACATTTTGACAGTTAATGTATTCATCAAAAGTTATTAATTATACTATTCTGTTATTTCCTCGCAAGTGTGTTGAAAAACGTCGTAAGAAACGCGTGTGCTTGATCATTACATAAGCTCAGCTTCCTTATGCGCACTCACATGCGTTCGTGCGCACAATATCGCTTCGTATGTAATGATCAACTTAGGACACTTGTATCATAATGTACTATTACTGTCTGCTTTTTATTATTATGACAAAAACGGGACTTAATCGCGTACACTTACTTTTATTATTTCCCGTTAAGATTAAGTCCCGTTTTTGTCATAATAATGAGTGAACATCGTGTAAGTTTAAATCAGTACACTGTCTGCTTTGTTTCATAATGTACATCATAGCCACATGTAATCATAACTTAAAGCGGCCACATTGGGTAGGTACATAATAACAGCAGACTTAAAATATGTAGGATGTACACATCAAATTGATAACCCTAATTTCCAAGTCTTAATGCAGATCCCTTGATGGGTCAGGCCGGCTTCGTGTAGCCAGCAGAAGTTTTCCTTTTGCCGTAGCTTTTGCTCTATTTATATGAGTATATTGAATACCCGATATTGTATGTAGGTACCTGTTCTTAATAAAGTCTATGGCCATAGTGTAAGTTAATCACTACTTGCGTAGTAACGTAAATAAATCAAACCATCGAAACAGGTATTCATCGTTCTTTGCTGTTACATATTTCTTCGGGTTGTGTGGGCACAAAACATGATGTCCCACGTGCGAAATTGCGGCAAGCTATGTAACATAAAATAAAATAAAATATACGAGTTAAAATATAGTTAATGCTAGTGGTTTTGCATTAATTGTAACTACCTCATTCACCGTCCGTTATTGATACCTGAATTAATAAACGAATATATCTGTCCGGCTATATAAATCTACTTTTTTAACTCTTAGAAGTTTAACCATTGTACTTAAGCTTGAGCTAACATAATAGTTAAAGTAGGTACCTATACTGGATGCTCACTAAGTTAATTGCGAATGAAAGTAACTTGACACACCTTAGGATATAAATATTATTCGGGACCTTTAATTACCGTACCGTTAGTTGTCCAAACTGGCTATACCCCTGTATCGCCGGCAACACTAACTAAACAAAATATTTTTTACGTAATTTGCGTAATTAAAACGAACTCACCCAGTCACACGGATATTGGCGTATCTTCGGAGTATTACTTGCTGTATCTCACGAGCTCAGCAGATCGAGCAGGCCTGCAGACGCGGCGACGTAGATTCAGGCTTGCCGCCGACGCGTACGCGCACATGTGGTGCCAGAAAGGCATCACATGTGCGCGCACACGTCGAAAGGCATCAGCCCTTAAGCCAACGCGATTCGGCTGATGTTCGCGCGCGGCGGGATTCCAGTACATGCGACTTTTCGACAAAGACCGATGCACATGTTTGTTGTCTATTGTTTTCGGACGCTCAAGAGAATACGTCCGCTCGGGTCCGAACCCAGAACCGATCTCAACAAAATTGTCTAGTTTTCAAATAAAAAATCATTTTACGTCACACCTGGCCATAATGTGAGTTTTACCGCACGCTACGCTAATTGTTGTACTCACCACGGGCAGTAAAAAAGAAAGCCCTCTATCGCAAATTTACAATTTACAAAGTCGGAAATGACTACCATGACGATTTTGACAGAATTTTCCGTTTCCGCCATCTTTGATTTTAAAACGGTCCTCATTTTCGAAATCTACACCCCTGAATTAATCGAAAATGTTTACCATAACGATTTTGACAAAATTGTCTAGTTTTCAAATAAAAAATCATTTTACGTCACACCTGGCCATAATGTGAGTTTTAACGCACGCTACGCTAATTGTTGTACTCACCACGGGCAGTAAAAAAGAAAGCCCTCTATCGCAAATTTACAACCCTCGCCTGCGGCTCGGGTTACAAATACCTGCGATTTCGGGCTTTCTTTCTTTTACAGTCCTTGGTAAGTAATGTACTATAACGAGGAGGGAGGTGGGTAGAATTACCCAAACAAAACGAACAAGCTCCGCATATTTTTAATATTTTTGTGCAGTAAAGGTGGTTAAACTAGTGACCTAATTGAAGCCCAGCAGGGCGTATTTTCATCCCTACGCTACACTCAAGTGTTGGGCGTTTGAAATGTGGCAATTTCGGGGCATTTAATGGAAAAAACTAAATCTGTCCAAGAGGCGGTTTGTTTACGTTCGGTGTTCGGCGTTTTACGTTGTGTATATTCAGTGGTGTTGCGGCGAGTGAAGTCCCAGGTACTGGCTGTGGATAGTGTTTGCGGTAGCAGTATCGGTGCTGGTTTATCGGATTAATTAAACAAGTTTAATACCAATGTGTATAACACCCTAGCAACCACCGCCATCTACACCTTAACAGAGGAACTAGCTTATCAGGCAGGCCACTCAAATGATCCTGCGCAGTTGCCCAATCAAGCGCCATCTGGGAGAGTCTAGGAGAGCTGTTAAGCAACTCTTGGGACTTTTCGAGTTAGAATAGAAACGCAGCCACTCCGGGTGATCAGGTCTCCGAAATTACGCGACTTTCCGGCAGACAGCGCGAGCATCCGGGATAATTTGTAAAGTGCCTCCGCACTAATAAAAAATATATATTTCAGTGATTTCTGTGTTAGCATAGTTTAATGTTTTCACTATTCTCGACATTCTGTCCTTATACATTTCTTAGGGTTTTTAATGCATTAATTTATATATATATTTTTTCCTTTTAATTTTGTTGCGAATGGATTTTGTTTGTCATAACTGTCATAATTAATTAATTTTTTAACCGACTTCAAGATTTGAAAAGAGGAGGTTCTCAATTCGGCGTGTAAGTTTTTTTTTTTTTTTTTTTTTTTTGTTTTTTATTTTTTATGTTTGTTACTCCATAACTCCGTCATGTCTGAACCGATTTTGAAAATTCTTTTTTTGATTGTAAGTATATATATACAGATTGGTCCCGTTTTTGTCAAAACGCAGTTCTGATGATGGGATCCATGAGGAATCGAGGGACCTCCTCAAATCTTAAAGGCATACATATAGTGATTTTAATATTTTTATCAACAAAACCATCATTTTCATTCAAAACAGTGACATTTGATGAAGTAGAACTGCTGATGATGATCAGAACGGAACTCTTCAACGACGCATAGTTCACGTTAGGCGATTCGTCCTCTTCGCTGTGTTTGTTTAGCAAGTTTAATTGTCAAAACAAATGTTCGTCAAGCTCAAGTTCTGATGATGGGATCCATGAAGAATCGAGGGAACTCCTCAAATCTTAAGGGCTTACACATAGTGAGTTTTGTATTTTTATCAACAAATCAAGCATTTTCATTCAAAAGAGTGACATTTGATGAAGTGGAACTGCTGATGATGAACAGAACGGAACTCTTCAACGACGCATAGTTCATGTTTGGCGATTCTTCCTCTTCGCTATGTTTGTTAAGCAAGTTAGATTGTCAGGACCAATTTTCGTCAAGCTCAAGTTCTGATGATGAGTTCCACGAGGAATCGAGGGAATTCCTCAAATCTTAAAGGCATACATAAAGTGACTTTTGTATTTTTATCAACAAATCAAGCATTTTCATTCAAAAGAGTGACATTTGATGAAGTGGAACTGCTGATGATAATCAGAACGGAACTCTTCAACGACGCATAGTTCACGTTTGGCGATTTGTCCTCTCCGCTGCGTTTTTTAAGCAAGTTATTTCATTGTATGGAATCTAAGTGCACCATCTACAATAATCCTTCACCGGCTACCCCCATTGAAGTCGGTTTTTTTTTCTTAAAAATTATGTTGTGTTCTTTTTTGACTTAGGTATATTATTGGAAAAATCGTGACGTAACTTTTACAACACATTTTTAATGGTTTTTCATTTTCCTTTCTTTTTTTTTTGTTGCTGTGATTCTTGGTGCATCGTAATTTACATTTTATCGGTCTTCGACACTTTGCTTGTACACATTATCTTAATGGTTTTTAATGTAAAATTTTATTTTATTCTTCTTTACTTTAGTTGCGAATGGATTTTGTTTCTGACATATTCTAAGTATTCTGTTTGACATATTTAGGTATATTATCGGAAAATTGTGACCTAACCTTTACAACACATTTGTATTGGTTTTAATGTATTTATTTTTTTACTCGCGTATGAATTGTACCTATAGTTTTGATCTGATTTTAATACATTGTATAAAGTGTTTTTCATAGGTTAGACATGTACTGTGAAAATTTGTGACTACCTTAGACATCTTGGTTGTTATACTGTATTCATTCGGTTAGGTTTACATTGGTTTATCATTATGAGTAACGACCTCTCTCCGCTGTCTACTTGCCCTCATTGCCCTGATTCTTCTCGCACATTTACCGCTCGTGGGCTTAAAGTACACATAGGGCGTATGCACAAGAATGTGCCCCATTCTATGGCTCCTGACCCCTTACAGCCTGTCGGGCCGCAACGGGCACACTCGAACGGCCACGGCGCCCCGGCTTTAAAAAGAACTCCGACAGCGTCGTTATTAAGCTTGACATCAAAAACGCTTTTAATTCAGTCGAGCGCGATGTGTTATTAAGAGAAGTCCAAGACAAAGTGCCTTCTCTTTATCCTTTCCTCTTCCAGGTTTACTCGTCTTCTACTAACCTCTTCTATAATGGTTCCCTTATCCTGTCTCAGGTTGGCGCGCAGCAGGGCGACCCGCTTGGCCCCTCGCTTTCAGTCTCGCAATTCACAGAGTTATTTCAGACCTAAAATCACCTTTGAATGTCTGGTATCTTGATGACGGTACCCTCGGGGGAAAGTCTGAAGTAGTAGAGCGAGACCTGGTGACTCTCCTTCCTCAACTGCAACAACTGGGATTGGAGGTTAACGCAGCAAAGTGCGAGTTTTTTCCTTGCAGTCCTGAAGCATCGCGCTCTTTCTCTTCTTTTGGCACGTTACTTCCCGGTCTGAAACCCTTATCGGCCCACTCGTTTAATCTCCTGGGAGCTCCAATTTTTCCCGCGGCCATCCCTGAGGCCTTCAAAGAGCGCAGGCAACTTCTTTTGATTGCTAGAGATAGACTTAGAGATCTGCCAGCCCACGTCGCACTCATCCTTTTGCGGGTTTGTTTCGCAGTCCCGAAGCTGACCTACTTTCTGCGGACTGTGCCCGCTTGGTTGTGCCCCGTGGATATGGACGCCTTTGACGCTGTTTTGAAGGAGACGATGGAGTGCCTGCTGAACGTATCTCTCGACACGGGCCAGTGGGACCAAGCGTCTCTTCCTGTCCGGAACGGTGGCCTGGGTATCCGGCGCGCGCGGGAAGTGTGTCTTCCAGCATTTTTGGCGTCCGCAAGCGGGGTCGTGGGACTAGTTTCCCAAATTTTTGCGCTGGATGGCGTCGAGGCAACCATTCCGTACGCGTCGGAGGCTCGGGCTGCTTGGACTGCTCTCAACCCAGGTTCAGCACTTCCTGTTACGCCGGACCGTCAGCGCTCTTGGGACGACGTGGGAGTGAAGCGCGTGGTTGACAGCTTGTTGGAGGGCGCTGTGGGTGTGGAGAGGGCGCGACTCATTGCGGTATCGAGGCCCGAATCCGGCGCATGGTTACAAGCGCTTCCCTCCCCACACCTGGGCACTCTGCTTGACGACAACTCTTTGCGGGTGGCGGTGGCTCTCCGCCTGGGCTGCGATGTTTGCGAACCACATTTATGCATCTGCGGTACCATGGTAGAGAGCAATGGCCACCACGCTTTGAGTTGTTGTCGGTGTGCTGGGAGATTCCCTCGTCACCACGCCCTCAACGACGTCATCCGGAGGACGTTGGTTTCGGCTAATGTCCCCTGTTTGCTGGAGCCCCCCGGCCTTAGCAGGGCGGACAATAAGAGACCCGATGGTGTGACCTTGGTGCCCTGGCAGAGAGGTAAGTGCCTCCTTTGGGACGCCACATGCGTCAGCACTTTCGCTGCCTCTACCAGGGTTGCTGCAGCTGCTGCGGAGGCGGCGGCCAGCGGGAAGCATGCTAAGTACTCGGCTCTCCACAATTACTTATTTGTCCCGTTTGCGGTCGAGACTACTGGATGTTGGGGATCAGAGGCCAAGGCTTTTGTGGCGGAGATTGGGCGGCGGTTGCGAGAGAGGGGTCTTGACCCTCGCTCCGGGTCATTCCTGGTACAAAGATTGTCAATTGCGATCCAGCGTGGCAATGCTGCGAGCGTAATGGGAACCTTTATGCCGGGAATGACACGGGGCGGGTTATTTGACTAGTACTTCTTGTACTCTTGTAGTCTGGTTTTTGTACATTTTTTATAATATTATTATTTTGACATTTGTAATCTGTGGACATAATAAACCCTTTTAATAAATGAGTATGTACTATAATAATATAAAGTAAATATTTCAATCTTTTATTTCAAGGATCTTTATAATTCAATCGCACTTCTCGCCACTATAGGGCAATGGAAACAGGTCACTACGTGTTGGGGATTTCATACAAGGTTACCCGTTTTAGTGGCCTCTTAGTGTATCTAGCTGGCAAACTTACGTAATGCGTGTAGGACGATTTAGCACAGGTCCATCGTCTGTGAGCTCTCGTTCCATACTGAGCCAGAGGCGACGGCGCGATGTGTTTTGTCAAGTTTTTAACCGATTTAGAGTCATCTTCAAAAAATTACACTTTATTTAAATTTTGCGTTACAGTAATGATTTTTTTTTCGTGGTAGATCTATAGCTGAACTTTAATATATTTATATTTTAGGGCAGAATATTTATAGGACTTCCGTGAAAAAAATTAAATGGAAACCTGTTTTCATCAAAAAAATTGCAATATTCATAAGGTATTTTGTCTATTATCCAAGATGAATCTTCAATTTTTCTTACCATGGCCGTCTTGAACATGATATACTGAATTGAATTGTATTCAAATTTTATAAGAAAGGTTCCCTTTATTTAGGTAATCTGAAAAAAAACCAGACGTCTAACTGCAAACTCTGAAGAGGCCTGCCAAGAGAAGCCATGTTTTTCAGGTGTTTTTATCAAAAATGTATTTTTTTTCCCGTGGCCGTCTAGATAAAGGAACGGACTATTATATGCATTAAAAGTTAATTTAAAAACACGAAGCATTTTCGCTATAACCTCCGAAGAAAATGATGCATTTCGCAAAATACGCGTATTTTGGGAATAAGGCCTCTTAATTAAGCCCTTAAACGGACTAACACGTGTCTTTTTGATACATTCTGTATGTCGTTAAAACGGCGTGTATGTTGACGAAATTCGCTAAAAAAGGCATAACCCAACGACAATTGACACGTATTAACCATTTTCTGATGTTGCATACAATCCCGGGATCCCGGGATTTAAATAATAAAAAATATTATTTTTAAGAAGCCGACTCCATACTTGCCTAGCTTTTTCCGGAATTTTGCTAGTTGTAGGTATAATAGCTCCCGAGTTTCCGATCCCTGGTAATAAATGTTACTTATATGAAATTAATTAGGTCAATTTCGCCAAAAAAAAAAAAATTTTCTTCTTTTTTTTTCGATTTTTTAAATGATTTTGAACATAAAAACATAAATGTTATTCTTAAAACTGTCGATTAAAATAAATTGGTACATTTTTTTTCGTAAAAAATAGTTTACATAATCCTTGGCACTTTGATATCTGTCAACAAGAATGTCTAGACTAGACCCCATAAAGGGTGAAATTGCCATCAAAAAAGCGTTTTGCACTGAGTCACAATAAAAAATGTTTTTTTATTTAATTGGTAGTATCTCTGAAACTAGGCCAATTCCAGAAAAGTTTATACGACAGTTTAGTCTCCAATTATGATCAGGAATGTATGGTTAAAATCTGACGGGTTACTCAGATTCACCGTGTATATAAAATTAGAATACGGCACTTTATCATCAACACTGATGTCTACAATCTTAGAGCGAAACACTTAACTTTACAACAAAAGGAAAAACATCTATCATATTGAACGGCCCTACAATATCCGTCGAAAAAAAATAGGGGATATAAGGGAGGAATTACATCAATCCAATTTAAGGAACGACTCACATTACGCACATTCCAAGATCTGGAATTATTGAGCGGCGCGAGGCATGAGCGGAAGCGGGAGCGGGAGCGGACTACAGAGATGTGTCCGTGTGTGTGCAAGCGTAGTTTCTTGAAGTAGGTTCAGAAAGTTATATATAACTGATGTTTAAGTTGCGGAAAGTTTAAAAAAAATTGCAAAAGTTGTCGAAAGTTTCAAGAAACTTTCATAAGAAATATGAGGAATTTATATTTAAGAACCGGAGAGTTTCAAACATTAACATTATACAAAAATACGAGAAGTTTCTAAAATTCCTATGTGAAAAATCCCTCAATTCTGAAAAATTTCCATCGGGTGGCTTAGTTTCATGAAATAGATGCAGACATGTTAGAAGAATTTATTAAACTGTAAATTAAATTTAGATTCCTACTTAGCAGAAAAACTAAAAGTAAAAAAAAATTCGTTATTATTAGATAAAAACAAAAATAAAAGCGTTGCATTCTTTATACGCAGATGGTGCAATATTTAAATAAAAAATATTAATAGGAAATTTAGCCGCGGTAGTACAATTTAATGGGCGGTACGATATAATCGACTTTCACTTATATTACGAACCTCATTGTTCTGATATAAATTCTCTTCACGTAGTTTTATAACTGCTTTTAAAATAATTGGACTTTAACTGTTAATCTAACAAAAGACAATGAAATAAATTACTTTTAATAATATAAATAAAGTTTTTAACATTTGTTATTGCACTGTTGTAGAGTCTTCCATGTATCCTACAAGCAACGTTTATCGAGTATTTAATTCTACATACAACGATGCATAATTCTATATTAAAATTCCGCTAAACTAACTAAAACCGCTAACGCCACTAACCTTACATCAACCCCCAAGCTGAAGGCCTCTCGGGATAAAAATGAAATGTTGGGCTGTAAAAAGTAAGATGTCTGCCGATTGTCCGTCGGGCATAAGCGTCCGGACCGAATTGAGGCGTTACTTTAATTCCCTTTTATACTGAAGCCTTCTTGATTGACACGGATGCAATGGTTAAGCAGATTGGAGGGCTAGCGCAGATTCGAAGTTTTGAATCTCAACTGTGTGCGCGAGATGTCCTTCAAATTCTGGTCATAGCATCTCGTTCGCACTAGATTATTCAATATATATGACTCGAAAGTCATGGTATGATTCTCGTGAAATTTTGTGAGTAGGCTCGGCGAATATAAAGTTTTTTATCGAACGAGCGGAGCGAAAGCGAAGTGTTTACACACAACTTCGGCTGCTGGGACGTCGCGGCGTTTCGATGGCTTTTTGATTTTGAGGGTTGGTTCCGCGATAACGTTTTTCTGAACTTTATGAAATTTGTTAGGGGTGTGGCAGAGATACATATAATTTCAGAGTTCGTATATGAGCAGGATCGATCAAGGGATTGTGGAGCTAGAAGGCGAAAAAAAATGTTCAGAACGGTTTTGTTATATTGGTCATATTGTTTGCAAGTAAATCGCAAGCTTTCAGTTCAAGATGGACTACTAGTCTATTTATGTTTAAGAAAATGTACACAATAGTACACAACCTATTAGCGTCATTGGGTACTAACGTGCTTAAGATCATGTGAGGTTGTTGTAATAATTAACTTTCCGTACACCAGCACTTCGCTACGGGCTACGATCCTAGCATTTTCCTCATAGCGGAAAACGCCGCTAAACAGAATTCCCGCTCAATGGTGTCTTGGTTGTGAAAGTGTTAAGCAATAAAGGGTTTGACGTGATAGCGTCTTATAAATCGATGAACACCGGTAGCATGCACGAAAAAGTGTCACGTTGTGGACAGATATCCATGGTAACGTTGTGGACAGATATCCATTGTAAAGTTACGGTTTATCAATGTTTTCTTATGACGCTATCACGCAAAATTATAGTCCGTAAACCGACTTCACAAAAAACCTTTTTTTTTACATATTAATATAGTACTTTTAAACCCCTAGTAACGTATTTACATTAAGTATTTGAATCGTTCAAAACAATATCTTCAATAAAGTACCTCGCGTTAGCACGACACTAAGAATATCACAGATATCTCCTTAAGAAGACTAACTAAGCATTACAACCAAATCATACAAACAATCCACCCGTCACATCCAATGCTACATCGTAATGAACAAAGGCGCTTATGCCACATACAGCTAAGCATCGAGTCGGATAATTCTCCGATGTCTACGTCTCGCAATCGTTCCACAGTGTCGCGTGTAATGGATTGTGAGAGCGCGCTAGTGTACCGGACACAAGTTACGAGCGTTCGCGATTTGACATTTCACAAAAAAAACTTATGTGGGTGAATATCAATTCATTCTTCATGAGCGCTGGAGGAGCTGCAAACCTGTCACCACGAGATCGGGGTGAACCGTGGTAGAGGCCTAGGTGGAATTTATAGTTTTAATATAATTTTTATTATTGTATTTATTGTGTTATTTTAATTTAATTTGATGTATGGAATTTATTCTGATGTAAAACAATTTTTTTTTTCATTTTTTGCACTTCTTTCGGCATGTTAACATTTGAAATATGCTGTTAAAACAGTTAAACTTTTTTGTGGAAGATCAATCTAAAGAGCAATATATTCATCATTAAGAATGTTAGATTTAGAAACTGAAGTCATTAAAAAAAATGTCATCCATATCCATCATACTTAATATTATAAATGGGAAAGTGTATGTGTGTGTTTGTTTGTTTGTTTGTTTGTTTGTCCGTCTTTCACGGCAAAACGGGGCGACGAATTGACGTGATTTTTTTAATGGAGATAGTTGAAGGGATGGAAAGTGACATAGGCTACTTTTTGTCTCTTTCTAACCCCCCACTTCCCTAAAATGGGGGGTGGAAGTTTGTATGGTTTGTTACCCCGAATTTAACGCGAGCGAAGCCGCGGGCAAAAGCTAGTACCTCATAAACCTAAGCTCTCTGGCGCGTCCACCACCGTGTTTTTATTTTCAAACGATTAAAATATTTTTGGGGGAAATTATCCACCCTAATACTCGTACAATTTAGTATAGATGTTAAATTATTCATACATTATACAATATATTTTTTGGGCCGATTAATCGAAAGTTATCATTGGACATATTTTTTCCCACCAAAACACATCTAATTTCATTGGTGTACTTGTTCCGTCTTACATTATGCTATCTTGCTACCTACGCAATCCCTTAATAATAACCCGGGACCCTTTCAGATGCCTTATAACACCCAAGGAGTGTAAACCTGTGTAAAGTTTAAAGTGTTCCCTAAAATATATTTCTATCCCTCTTTGAAGAATTTCTGCCTGTAAGTGCCTAATTTCTTCGGGACCGAAATTTAAAATTTAATATGATTTGTATTTTTTTATATGTTTATAGCACTTGCATGTTACGCTTTACCACCCTGTAGGGAATGCTCCTCTTATTGAAATTATTTTTATGTGTCTATTTTAATGGGAGCTCTCCTAATACCTCTACTTACGTTAAAATATTGTTATTATAGTTTATAGTTGTAGACTGTTCACGTATGAACCCCTCGATAACTCAGCTGGTCCTAGGTTCCCTAGCGTATTAAAACTTTTGGACAGGCATTGCAATTAAACAATATGGGATAGTCACTAACCTTTGAACACACTCCGATGACTTCGAAGATCCTGGTCCTTCTTCAGCTACTAGCACTACCAGGGCCTTGAGAGGTCGACACACACGTCTTATAAACAGATAGTTCTCAGAAAACACCGAGATACCGAATTTTGGAAATAATAACGCACAGAGCACATGCGTTGCAGGCCGCGCCCGAGCCGAAAGTTGATTGACAGTTGGAGGTGTTGGATCTACCTCCGTATTTGCTTCGAAACGACTTACTCTCATATTAAAAGATTACAATGCCCGAACATAGACTATGATGCTTGTGACATAAGGATGGATTTTGCCACAACTAAGCATCAAGCCAGATAATTCCCCGATGTATGCGTCTCACAATAGTTGTACTGTGTTATTTTCCTGAGAGAAAAATAGCCATGTTAATAATTAAGTTTGAGCCCAATTTTTAAGGAAATAAACATGTGTTAAAATGTAGAAACACCCAAAAAATACCAGCTACTCAATTTTGTGATTCAATCATAGTTCGCTCTCCACTCCAACGTGGACCACACGTTGAGGGTGCACTACTCCGCTAAACGTTGCCAAGTTTTTTCAGCTCTATCTAACATAATAGAGCTCTTATCTCATCGTGTTAAAGTCCATTTTCGTGTTGACTTCCATATTAACGTGTTCATTGTTCGTATGTTCCAGTAGGTGGCACATTTTGTTTAAACTTTAACCCTTTTCGGGTTACTTGGTAACAGTTATTGACGTTTTGTGTCGTTTGGAAAAGTTTTGTGAGACTCTTTTTTCCTAGGAAGTGTGTCAGAGCCTTATTTTACACTAGCTGTGCCCGCGGCTCCGCCCGCGTGGAATTCGGTCTGTGTCAGTAAGCGGCTAATTCACCCCTAATTTCTCTCCCGCTACCCTGGAGGCGGAACTTGAAGTAAAGTAGACAGATGGATACGCTAGAGGACAGTAGTCCTAATAAAATATTTTACAATTACCACTAAATGAAACTACACTCAAAAATAAATACTTTTTTTATCCTATATTTTTTTTTTGGCATGATTTAAACGACATAGAGTAGTAGGTCTATATCGGACGATACAGGACCACTTCTGTATTTATACGTTCAGGTCCACGGCAAATATCATCCAAATCGATCCTCCCGTCAAATCAGTCTAAGCATGAAAGGTAAGAACAGGCGCGGTTGAAATTGTGGCGGGGGGGGGTCACACATGCAGAAATGATTTTTTCTATTTGAGGTGCACTTGGAGGGGGGGGGGGGTTCCATGACCCATGCAAATTTAACTCAATCGAGTGTAGTGGCTACCACCCTTTTAGACGTTGAATTTTTATAGGCTACGTATAACCTTGCTAGGGATTTTCTTGAATTGGAATTAGTAATCCTAAAGGGGTGATTTCCGGGATAACAATGCAAAAAAAACCGGCCAAGAGCATGTCGGGCGATACTCAGTGTAGAGTTTCGTAGATGCCGCCCTGTTACAAAACATCCGTTCAAAAGGTTGTTTATTAAGGGATATAAGGTGGCACT
Organism: Pammene aurita; assembly: GCA_947086415.1. NCBI lineage: Eukaryota > Metazoa > Arthropoda > Insecta > Lepidoptera > Tortricidae > Pammene > Pammene aurita. The sequence continues at coordinate 31,634,997 of OX352302.1, read as the reverse complement.
GACGTCATTTTACTATCCGACACTTTCTTTCACTATGCGTTTTTGACTGATAATTCAAAAACGGCTGAACCGATTTTATTCAATCCAATTTTCATTACGTTACCGTAGGTAATGAATTTTCATACGTTTTTTTTTTTTTATACTACGACGGTGGCAAACAAGCATACGGCCCACCTGATGGTAAGCAGTTACCGTAGCCTAAGCCTACCTTACTTATTACGTTTTTACTGGTTGCAATAATGGTGGTAATTATATACGGTTCCGAACGCGGAATAGAGGATTTATGATATTGGTGTAGATCAAGATATTTATTCTTCAATGTAAGCACATTACAATGCACTCATGAACGTCAGAGAAAAATAAAATACGCAAGTGTCGTGGAACACTCGGTTGGAACGAAGTTATATTGTTTAATTTTTGACTTTTGTGGTTTTAATTTTCTTTTTATTTTTTGAAATTATGAAAGTTTTTGAAATTTAGAAATTTTGCCATTTTCGATTTTTTTTACTTTTAGGTTCTCGACCGTTTTCACTTTTATCACTTTGTTACTTCTCACTTTCACTTTTCACTACACTTCACTTCACTTTATTCTATTTTATATATTTTTTTATTTCATTCCATTTTACATGTTTCTCAATCGTATGGGTGTCGCGTTTTCGTGACGTGACACTTTTTCGTGACGGTCACGTGACTTTTTTTCGCCTAGCCCCCCATCCGCAAACCGTCCGATAAGGAACTTCGTTCCAAAACTACCACCCGTTCTAACCCTACACCTCTGGCCCAAGAAGTATTATGACCGAAAAGAAACTCGACGGGACTTATTTTTTTCAAAACAGTTATACATTATTAGATCTTAAAGATACAAAATAATGCGTAGTTCTTCAAGAAGACATATCAAAACAGCTTGAGAGACAGATAATGTACCTATTGTTTAATTATAAAGAAAAATAAATCCTCTGCTTCACAAAACGTTTGATATGTTTTCCTACCTAAACGGTGTCCTATAAATGTTAGATGATTTTCTAGTAGTTTTTTGGTTTGGGCCATACATCTTTGTCCGTCATATATAGTCCTCGAACCTGCAATAACCCTTTGACATTCATGACATTTTCAAACATTTCTTAACAGCGGTTATTGGTTGTTTCTTCCCCATGTAAACTTCCACCCCTTTTGCATCCGCTTAAGGGATAATTTCCGGGATAAAACTATTTTATTTCCTTTTCCAGAGCTCAAATTATCTCCGCACCAAATTTTATCTAAATCGATTCTGCGGTTAATGATTCCCTATACAAATTTCCAACTCCCTTTTCACCCCTTTAGGGTTGATTTTCGGGGTGAAAACTATCCTTTGTCCTTTCTTGAGACCCATACTATACCAAATTTCATCTTTATCAGTTCAGCGGTAAAAAAATCCTCATACCAACTTTCAACCCCCTTCTCACCCCCACAAGGGTTTGTTTTCGGGATGAAAACTATTTTGTCGTTTCTCGGGACTCAAATTATCTCCATACTAATTTCTATTAAAAATTCTCCATACAAACTTTCAACCCCCTTTTCACCCCTCCAGGGTTGATTTTCGAGATGAAAACTATTCTTTGTCCTTTCCCGGGACTCAAACTATCTCTACACAAAATTTCATCAAAATCCGTTCAGCCGTTTTCACGTGATGCGCGGTCAATTAAATAGACAAACAGATAAACAGACAAAAATTCTGAAAATTGTTGGAACGTGTTCTGTTATCGATTCTAAATATCCCCAGACAACTTTTTTTTTAAATATATTCCATGAACAGACTTTCGACCCTCTTCAGCTTTATTATATGTATAGATATAGATATAGAAGATAGTTTTTATTGAAAGTACCTTTCAGGCTTCACTTCCATTCTTTTTTTAAATTTTTTTGGGCGTACGGTTCTAAAGTAAGTTGGGGGGGGGGGGGGGGGGCTTTTTTGAAGATGAAACTATCCTTTGTCTTTTCTCGAGACCCATACTATCTCTTTACCAATTTTTATCTAAATCAGTTCAGCGGTAAAAAAATCCTCATACCAACTTCCAACCCCCTTTTCACCCCCACAAGGGTTTGAAAACTATCCTATGACGTTTCTCAAATTATCTCTATACTCATTTCTATCTAAATCGTTTCAGCGGCTAAAAATTCTCCATACAAACTTTCAACCCCATTTTCACCCCCACCAGGGTTGATTTTCGGGATTAAAACTATATATTATCCTTTCCCGGGACTCAAACTATTTCTATACAAAATTTCATCAAAATCCGTTCAGCCGTTTTCACGTGATGCGCGGTCAAATAAACAGACAAACAGATAAACAGACAAAAATTCTAAAAATTGTTGGAACGTGTTCTGTTATCGATTCTAAGTATCCCCAGCCAACTTTTTTTCGATTATCTTCCATGTACAGACTTTCGACCCTCTTCAGCTTTATTATATGTATAGAAGATATTAGACATTTTAAAAATCGCTGGCAGCCTGAGGTCTAGGGTTCAAAACCCGGCTCGTACCACTGAGTTTTTCGGAACTTATTTACGAAATGTCATTTGATATTTACCAGTCGCTTATCAGTGGGAAAATATCGTGAGGAAACCGTAACTAATCCCAATAAGCCCTCTGGGTTTAAAAATCAGATGGCGCTTTCGTAAAAACTAAAGCTTACGTCAGTTCATGGTATTAGGTTGCCAAGTGGACCCCAGGCTCAATAGAACGGTGGCAAAAGCCGGGACGATCGCTAGACTAGCAATAGTTTTTCAGTAGTTATTTTATTATTTCATATATTTAAAAGGTATGCATCTATTTCGAAGGCAAATTTGATATTGCCTCTGCCTTACTGTCTAACAATTTAGAAATCACTTTGTTCTTTCATTTTCCTCAAATAAATATGAACTAAGTCATATAAAATAGCAATAAAGCTGTTCTCTAGCAATTGAATCAGTATACTCGTGTTTTTCATAACCGGGAGCATTTCAAGGCCGTTTCCGACGCTGGCATGGTTACGAGCAATGGAACAAATAGTGTCCGGATAGAGAAGTGTCCCATATAATCCAAGCATATAACAGAGGTGGTTTAATCGGACCAAAAGCGAAATCACATGTTTTAAATTTAGTTTATAGGAACCAGAAATGGAATCGGAACCGAAAACGGAAGCGGAACCAGAATCGGAGCCCGAGTGATAGGTGGACGAGATGTTAAGGGTAGGTATAATCCTGTTTGTTTTTGATGTACGCCGTTCATTTTCTCCCGCTGTGTTGCTATGACATCCGATATAACTTCTGTTTTGAAAGTAACAGAACTTAAACCGATGGAACCGGAACGGATGTTTAAAACCAATCGGAAGTTCCGACTCGGAATCGGAACCGGAGCTCTGTAACATCCCTAATGTAAACCACGACACTTCTCTTTCCGGACAAACTTTAATAATTATACGACCAGTTGAACGAATAATAAAATCTGGCCAAGCGTGTTTTAGTCTAAAGTTAGTGCGTTGGGATACGCAAACACGTGAAATCGAGGTGTTTTTGTACAAATTTTGTGATGAAAGCAAAGCCCTTGGGAGCGTGGGTGTTGCATAATCTGAAGATTCTGAAGAGACATATTGTTAGATCTTAAGTTAGTTGGTTTCCTTCTGCATATCATAATTAAGTATATACAGGGGTATAAAAAGGGGGCAGCTACTAGATCCCGTGCGTTCGGTTTGTTTTGGAAAAAATACAGTTCTTCCGCTCACCTATGATATTTTTTCGTTGAAGTCACCTTAATTAAACTTTAAATCGCGTGTTGACACGGCACAACTTCAAAAGAGCTCTAACGAATTAACTACACAGTACGGCTAGCTCCTAACGTCTGAATCAGAAATATCAGAATCCGCTTGAAAATTATTCCGATGCAAGTCCAATAAAACTTCAAAATTGGATGTGTTTTTTTTAAATACTACGACGGTGGCAAACAAGCATACGGCCCGCCTGATGGTAAGCAGCTACCGTAACTTATGGACGCCGGCAACTCCAAAGGAGTCACATGCGCGTTGCCGACCTTTTACAAAAAGGAAGATTCACTGTGTGGATGGTTAAAGGAACAAGAAGGTCCCTCATCGTCTACACACTGGGTCCTCTTTGAGCTCTTTGGCAACCTTACTCACCTGCAGGAACACAACACTAGGACAAAAACATCATTAAAAAAAATGCTACGAAACTGGACCGGCCTGGACGGTTTGCAGAATTTCAGAGGTGCAACGTACATAAAAAGATAGACACTCGTCGATAAAACGAATGAAACGAGTCATGATGATACAGGAATCGCATAAATCGGCTCGCCAGCTGACCGTATCGTTCAGCTTTCCCAAGATTTCCCACAGCTTTTACCATAAATCGTCCGAAAATAGTGCCATCGAGAGCACGGTTTTGCTATTGTACAAGTTCGGGCGAGTCCTAGTCACGGAAATAGTATTGTACATAGTGTAACGGCTTCCTAACCTAGTCGGTAACGGTATTGACCCTGCCTATGAAGAAGGAGGTCCCGGGTTCTAATCCTGATCAGGGCATTTATTTGTAAGAAATAGAAAACATTTATTCGTGACGACAACAACCCGCAAACAAACATACTTAATCTAAGAATAATAACTAATTATAATAAAATTAAGGCATGTACATGGTTGCCACGAAATGGTCCCGACTCAGCTGGGTGCTGGCCTGGGAGGCCAGCGTGAGTGATGTCACGGAGCACGGATTTGTGTGTTTATCACGGATATTTGTTCCTGAGTTATAGATATTTTCTATGTATTTAAGTATTTTTATATATCTATCTAGAAATAGAAATATCTTTATTCGTGACGTTACAGACAGAACAAATAAATTACAGATAATTATAGAGTAAAACAAGTGTCACGAAATGGCCTCTGCTCAGCATGTTGCTAGTGCCAGCGCTGATCTTCCGAAAAGACAATCCGGTGAAAACTTCACGGCAGGTAACAAACATATTTAGCGAGTACAATCCATGATAACAAAAAGGCAATAAAAACATAAGTAATAAACTTCAAGAGAACAATAGAAATGGAAAACTTAATAAAAGAAAAATAATAGTAACTTATAACTACAACGCAACAATCTAGTTACCACGTACCTATCTGTGTTGATTTGTGTTTGTGTGACATTGTCCCATATTTATGTATTTATATAGGGTGTAAGATAGATATGGCGAATGAGAATCTAATAAAAGGTTCTGGTTCCCATTAATTTACCTTCGCAAGCGATTGGATTAACGCCTGGAGGTGCATAGGAAAATGTTCCGACCTACGTATAGATGTTACAATAGCAAGGGGGGATTTCCTCTGAAGCGGGCCAGCCGTTAACTGCCGAATTTCAAGTACTAAAGCAAAAGGTTTTAGGTTGTGTCACCGCTGACTAAATAGTAGCTGAGAATAAATAAGGATATATATTCAAACAATATATTTAATCCGTCATTGGTTTGTTTGTAATTTGATAATGAACAGGATTGTACCAATCAAAAGTGACGTTTGGCTTTTTAGGCTTCCGTAGCCAAAATGGCAAAAACGGAACCCTTATGGTTTCGTCATGTCCGTCTTGAAATGATTTTGGTTTTTTAAAATGAAAATCCCAGGTTGTGCGACAAGATTTATTCAATATCCCACAATTATATTCAGCATTTGCAGTAAATACCCCTCCACTACACTCCTTTTATATCTTAACTCCATAATTAATAACAAACAGGGTTTGTGCTTACAATTGGTCAGTATATTCTCGGCTGCGGAGTTCCGCGCTAGCTAACGGTTCGGTACCTGGTTACACTACGGCAGGCCTACAGCTGTCGCAGGCCCGCGGCGTACCCGTTGAACTCTCGTGCTGGACAACCGGCACGCCGAGCGCCAGCGTCGCCGACAGCCTGCTCGCAGGAACAGCGAGCCACCGTCATGCAGCTTCCATCAGTTTGACGCGACGTGGTCTATAAAGACCATAACTAAACATCTCCTAAGAATAACATTCTACAATTAAATTCAATCACAATGGGATTCCGTCGGTCAAGGCCCAATCTAGTTGGCAAGAAATTAAGAGTCCAGTAAGAATGTGGAAATCATACCTAAGAGGGAATACGAAACCCGCGTATGCCGATCGTTGTTCCGATGTCAACCTCCGGAGGTGTTAGGCCCAGGGACCGGAACCGGTAACCATTAAAGGGGTATTAGATTGGGTATTTGATAGAGTTGTTTTTAAAAACCCTATCAATTCGGTAAGCGTATCGTTTGACTTACCCGAACGAAAGGCTAACCATGTCAATACAGTTAATTCGGGTAAGTGGTTACAACCCAGCATATGGTTTCCCTATCAGATAGGGTTTTTCAAATGCGATTAAGCTATTTTAAACTCTGTGACCAATACATTTGGCTTATTTATTATTCGAGCACCCTACGAGCTAAGCGCTGCCGGGCGGCACGAGCGAGCCTACAGACAAACAAGAATCTTTTTGCGTATGTTTTCGTACTTACGCCTTTGATCTAGACGCTATTATTGCTTGTTAGTGCGCTAAAAGATCGTTGTGTGGTGCCGGTGTTTTTGTTCTTGCCATTCGAGCGTGACGGCTCGTGTCGATTGAATCTTAGACCCAGGCTTATAGGAATCAAAATCAAATGCATATTGTGAAGTGTTAAAATATATAATTTTGTGTTATTCTAGTTATAGGTAGTACTTTGTTTCAATGGCTCCAGCAAAATGTGACGCCGTTCACCGATACTTCTAGTATAATGAAACGATCAATATCAGTCATTGTTGGACACTCAAGAATAAAATGATTATTTGAAAAAAATATCGTAAGAATAAACTTATGTTGATTGTATTCCCGTTAAAATGATTCAAAATAATTTCGTCGGGACTAATTCATATACGAGAAAATGTAATAAAAATAATTGATTCTTAACAGAATTATTTAATCATGCTTTTTATTTTAAATAATGACCCGCGTATAAGAATGTATTCTGGGTTTTTCGGTGTAAGAAAACATCGTGTGGAAACTGGACCTAATCCCAATAAGGCGTAGTTTCCCTTATGCCCAGCAAAAATTATATCTGTTTTAAAATCCACGGTAGGCAGATATACTCTTTTCACTTCTCATGCTCGTAAAGTTCGACTTTAAATCGTGCGTGGACGATATAAAATCGCATTTTAAGCTCTAGGGCATAAAGTAAAATTTTCTTCTAAGACCAAGAATGTGGCTCAACAGCCAAACAGAGTCAAAATATATTGCACAATTTAATTGAACAGTAAAATTTCGTAAAATACTGAAACTTGTTCTTTTATTATATTCTTGTACTCAGATAGAATAAGCTTTCTAGCCCAGACAATTCCTATTGGATGGGTTTTTTTTGTATAGATCAAAGTGTCAGGAATTGATACCAATAAAATTTATAAGTAAATATTGGGCGCTAAGATGCCAAAAAAATGGTAAAAATGGTAAAAATCAGTTTTTCGATTCTTGAGGAAAAACTACGGCTCCGACAAAAAATAGTTAAATGTAACAAATGTGCGCTATAAAAAAACATAGAGAATGAGCCCCAGTAGAGCAAAATCTGTTTAGAGGATCGTCCGCAATGTGAAAAAAATTAACCAGTGTAAGTTGACCTTTGTATAAGAATAATTACTAGGGCAGTAGAGGTCAGCTAAACATGGTTATTAATTTTAAGAGAAATTAAGCATTATTGCAAATGGCACCTAAAATATAAGAATAGCAGAATTAAAATACTTAAGTATAGTTTAAGTTAATCATTAATTTTTTTAGGCGCCATTTGTAATAATGCTTCATTTCTCTGAAAATTACACATCCAAGTTTAGCTGACCACTTCTGCCCTAGTAATTATTCTTATACAAAGGTCAACTTACACTGGTTAAAACACGTTTTTTTTGCAAATATTGTAAATTCAATAACTCGCGTTCCGAAAGTTCTGGAGAGCTGAAATTTGAATATGATGTCGGTTTTGTGGTCCTTTAACTACAGTTAAATGTTCAAATGAAAATGTTGTAAACTTTTTGCAAACCGTCGAATTTTGCAAAAAGTGACCTTTTTTTAAATCGACTGGGAGGGTATTTTAATTTTCGAAAACCGTTATAATTTCGATTTCTATGCATTAAGGAGGAGTTGAACTACAAATTTCCAAGTTTACAAATCATTTGACAAAGAATAAAGTTGTTTAAATAATCTATGAAGTTCAGGCACTTTTTGCGCGCACGGCGGCGACGCACTATGGCCCAAACGCCCGATCTAGCTGGACAAAATTATTTTACACTCATAGACTAAAATTGACTATTTTTATTATTATTTTGCTATAATTCATGTGAAAAAAAATTTACCAGTGTAAGTTGACCTTTGTATAAGAATAATTACTAGGGCAGAAGAGGTCAGCTAAACTTGGTTGTGTAATTTTAAGAGAAATGAAGCATTATTACAAATGGCACCTAAAAAAATTAATAATTAACTTAAACTATATTTAAGTATTTTAATTCTGCTATTCTTATATTTTAGGTGCCATTTGCAATAATGCTCCATTTCTCTTAAAATTAAATAACCATGTTTAGCTGATCTCCTCTGCCCTAGTAATTATTCTTATACAAAGGTCAACTTACACTGGTTAATTTTTTTCACATGAATTATACCAAAATAATAATAAAAATAGTCAATTTTAGTCTATGAGTGTAAAATAATTTTGTCCAGCTAGATCGGGCGTTTGGGCCATAGTGCGCCGCTGCCGCGCGCGCAAAAAGTGTCTGATCTTCATAGATTATTTAAACAAGTTTATTCCTTGTCAAATGATCTGTAAATTTGTAAATTTGTAGTTCAACTCCTCCTTAATGCATAGAAACCGAGATTATAACGTTTTTCGAAACAACATTTTTACAACATTTTCATTTGAACATTTAACTGTAGTTAGAGAACCACAAAACTGACATCATATTCAAATTTCAGCTCTCCAGCACTTCCGGAACGCGAGTTATTGAATTTACAATATTTGCAAAAAAAATGTGTTTTTTTTGCGAATTGCGGACGATCCTCTGGACCGATTTTGCTCTACCGGGGCTCATTCTCTTTGTTTTATAATTGCGCACATTTATACATTTAACTATTTTTGGTCCGACCCGTAGTTTTTCCTCTAGAAGCGAAAAACTGGTTTTTACCATTTTTTTGGCACCTTAGCGCCCAATATTGATCACTTATAAATTTTATTGATATCAATTCCTGACACTTTGATCTATACAAACAATTTTTTTCCCGTCCAATAGGAATTGACTGTACTTTTTATGATTTTTCCGCTAATTCTATCTGAGTATTGCTACAATTATTTGAATTGCGTGTTTTCTATAATTAAATAAATGTAATCAAATAAAATAGGAGTTGATAATAGTTTAGAAATGCCCCGAAATGTTTTGATGACTTGGCAGAAAATTTCTAAATTCACATGTTAAAAATTCAAAAAAATATATTAAAAAATTAATTGGTTGGAACCATATTTGTTTTCATTGTAATATTTTTGTTAGAACTTGAAATTGTTTTACGATTACCGATAAATAATTTCCTCGCAAATGAAGTGAAAATTTCAGTGTAACCCTCGTCCATAAAACCCATTTTACACTCGACTTTTAAACGCCTCGCGTAAAATCGTACGTTTTATGCACTTGTTACTACTATAATAAAAATAAAATAAAATAAAAATGAAATAAAAATGGAAATAAAATGAAAATAAAATGAAAATAAAATGAAAATAAAATGAAAATAAAATGAAAATAAAATGAACATAAAATGAAAATAAAATGAAAGTAAAATGAAAATAAAATGAAAATAAAAACAAAAATAAAAACGAAAATAAAATGAAAATAAAAACGAAAAAAAAACGAAAAAAAAAACGAAACGAAACGAAAACGAAACGAAAACGAAGCGAAAACGAAACGAAAACGAAACGAAAACGAAACGAAATCGAAACGAAAACGAAACGAAAACGAAACGAAACCGAAACGAAAACGAAACGAAATCGAAACGAAAACGAAACGAAAATGAAACGAAACCGAAACGAAAACGAAACTAAAACGAAACGAAACGAAAACGAAACGAAAACGAAACGAAACGAAAACGAAACGAAAACGAAACGAAAACGAAACGAAAACGAAACGAAAACGAAACGAAAACGAAACGAAACGAAAACGAAACGAAAACGAAACGAAAACGAAACGAAAACGAAACGAAAACGAAACGAAAACGAAACGAAAATGAAACGAAAACGAAAGGAAAATAAAACGGAAAAAAAATGAAAATAAAACGAAAAAAAAATGAAAAAAAAAATAAAAAAAAAACAAAAAAAATTAACAAAAATATTATACACTGATTTTTTTTATATAAAATGAAAAAAAAAATTATATACACGGTGAATCTGAGTATCCCGACAGATTTTAACCATAAATTCCTGATAATTGACTGATAAATAACTGACTGAGACTAAAATGTCGTATAAACTTTTCTGGAATTAGCCTAGTTTCAGAGTTCTTCTTCTTTGTCGTTACACTCTTTACAGAGTGGTCGTGGCCAAAATGTACTAATTAATTTTAATTGACAGTTTTACCAATAACATTTATGTTTTTATGTTCAAAAGCATTTTAAAAATCGGAAAAATGAAAAAAAATTTTTTTTTGCGAAATCGAACTAAATTCGTAAAACATTTATTACTCCTTATGACCTCAGGAATTTATGGTTGAAATCTTTCGGGTTACTCAGATTCACCGTGTATAATAATAATAATAAAAAAACCAGTCTATCTTGAATTTTAAAACAGATATAATTTATACACCCCGAATAATTAACCGAAAATAACTAACATGACTATTTTTCAGTAAAAAGTATATAACCGCCATCTTGGATTATAAAACAGAAATAATTTTCGAAATTACGTCCCCTAATTATAAATATTAATTATTTGTAACGGGGTATTTACCTCGTACCCGAAATATCGGGTGCCCAATATGCAATAACGCTAATATACATGGTAAATACCCCGTTTCAAATAATATTTATAATGTGAATGACCATGTGAGCTTAAAAAATCGTATATCCCATAATTAGCTGAAAACGACTACCAATCCCTACGCCAATTCATGGGATTAGGTTGCCAAGGGGACCACAGGCTCAACTGAGCCGTGGCAAAAGCCGGGACAAACAGGACAAAAGGATGATGAATACTGGTTTGTGTAAAATCGATTTGAATATGAATAAAAATTGTGTTTTTATTCTTATTCAAAATAATTATTGCCCATCTCATCAGTACGTGCGAACTATGCAAAAATAAACTGAACGTAAGACACATTTCTTTAACAGAAATTCTTTAATGGAAAGTTGTGTACGTGAGCAGAGGACTGGACTGTGAGTGTGACTTTTCCAGAATGAATAAACGACAGCAAATCTTATATTTACTAAATTTGTTCCGCCGCCACCTCTCCTGTTCCATTTCAAATGAGAAAGATAGAACCGCCTGCCTGCGTGGAAAAGAGACAGGAAAAGGGTAGCCCTATGATAGGGTAAGCGGTAAATATTAAAGCTATCTTTACCCCATTCGACTCGGAAACCACATTGAAAAGGGTTAAGCCTATTCAAAATGATTTCCATATCGATAGGGTAACCCAATGATAGGGTAACCCTATCATTAGGGTAAGACTTTAATAGGGTTACCCTATCGAAACGATTAATCAAATGAAGGGGTTTTCCGGTCCCTGGTTAGGCCTTTAGGGACGCTACCGCATGCGGCCCAGCGTCCGCATCACCGCCTGCGCTACCGGCAGGTTTACAGTTTTGGGCTGAAACAATATCCCGCGTCAAAACCAAACACTGGATGGCAACACCGTTCGTTAGAAATCCATTTCGGATTAAATTATCTTACTCACCTAAGCGAAAAAGGATAACACTTTATTCAGTATCATGGATCGATTCAGAATGCTAGTGACTTTCATATTTCATCAATCTAGAACGAACCATAGACTATATTTTTATACCGTTCACCAACGGCTTAAGAAGACTTCCGAAATTAACAAAATACTTAATAATAATACAAATTATTGAACCTACAATAACAATTGTTATTAATATGGCAAATCTCGGATTAATTAAATATAATTTATTTAACAGACCGTAGACAACCCGACACATGAGTGTTTCCCATACAACAACGTTACTAAACTTAGCTGAAACAGCGTCAGCGTTTGACAGCTGAAAGAAAAAATAACATGTCACTGTCACAACAATGGACATGCTTACAGTCTGTCCATCTGTCCATCCGTCCGTATGCTACAGCCATATTACTCGGAAACTATAAGACGTATCTTAATAAAATTAATACATAAGGTGTATTTTGTATGCCGCTACTTAGTTATGTAGTTAAATTAAAGAAAAAATATTTTTAGGGGGGGGGGGCGCTCCATCCATGTAACTAAATAAAATAAAAAATTATCATATATCAAAATATGGTATACCAATCGATAGGTCTTTAAAAATAACATTGAGGTTTCTGTAAATATTTTGTGATTAAGTGAATATTTTCTGAAATAATCGCTTCGAAAGTCAGAAAAGTTGTGTAGCCCCCCCCCCCCCCCCCCCGTAACTTTTGAACCGTAATATATATTCACTTAGAATATTTTCAGAAATAATCGCTTCGAAAGTCAGAAAAATTCCAAAAAATATGAAAAATATTGAAAAGATGCGCCTTATACTTTCTACGAAAATTGTTTTGAACATTTTCGGTTCAGCCATTTTTGAGTTATCTCCAAAAATTTCTTCCATAGGCATCAGATACGACCTTTTGGTATTAGTTTGGTTCTTATTCTATTGAAAAAAGCACGGAGCCTTCCAATGCCCTCCATTATGCGTGGTCCGACACGCACTTGGCCGGGTTTTTTATACCAACATTTTACTCGGCCAACATTATTGGATGAATAATTACAATTTCTTCACCGCAATATACCATATTCAACTGTAGAGATCAATGCCTGACGGTTGGAACATCACGAGCTCATGATTTGGATATGTGATCGTTGGACACATCAATAACACGCGGATTACGAGTATTGTGTTCCTGTTGGTGAGTAAGGTTGCCAAAGAGGACCCATTGTGTTGATGATGAGGGACCCTCTTGTTCCTTTAGCCGTCAACACAGCGAATCCTCCTTTTGTAAAGGGTCGGCAACGCGCATGTGACACCTCTGGAGTTGCAGGCGTCCATAGGCTACGGTAGCTGCTTACCACCAGGCGGGCCGTATGCTTGTTTGCCACCGTCGTGGTATAAAAAAAAATCTGCGGCTTCTATAGGTAGTTTAAAATACAATACAAATACTCTTTATTGAAAATCTCAAAAAGAAAACCAGTACAGAAAATGCATAAAGTCAGAATACAGATAAACAACAGGCGGTCTATCGCTAAAAAGCGATTTATCCCAGACAAGCTTTAGGTAGTAGAATTGCATTAAATAAACTAAGTCAGTAGGTGTTGCAAAAAAGTTAAGAGAAGCGGAAAAAAAAAACTTAATACCACAAAACAATATCCTAATAAATAAATAAATAACCATATTAAGATACGATACACTTAAAATAAATAAATAAATATATATATATATGTTCGTTCGTTTGTGGAATTCTCTCCCTCTCAACATAAAACGCGCGCAATCTATTGGTAGCTTTAAATCGCAACTTAAGGAATACTATTTATCTCTTCCTTAGGTTTTTAAGTTGACACTGTTGTTTCTTATTGTGTGTATTATATATGTATATATGTACGTATATGTATGTTTATTTTGTATTTATTTAAGTATGTATATTCATATGAATGTGCTGTGTTATCTATTTCGTCTCTTTTGTTTCTATGCACCACCTACTGCTTATTGTTTTTCTCTAGTCTCCACTACCCAAAGGTTGTCTGGAAGAAATCGCTCATTAGCGATAAGACCGCCTGTTGTTACCTCTACCTAAATTTATCTAATTGTAAAATTTGTGCTTGTAACTGTATGAGGTGTGCCATAAAGAGTATTTATTATTATTATTATTATATATATATATATATATATATATATATATATATATATACAGTGCCAGATGTAAAGAGAAAGCTGCTGTAGTTTTATATATTTTCTGTGGATAAACTCAACCGACAATCGTCCATATTGTGGTTGTTAAGCCAAGATAATGCAAGTTCTCGTAGTAAGTTTCGAAAGATTATAGAACTTCAAATTCAATTTACCCATTCCAGTACCTGCTTGGAATAAGCGAAACGAGGTAGGTTTGTGGCACACTGAATGCCTAATATTATTTTATACTAGAAGTCCGCTTCGAACTGAGACTCGCAATTTACTTGCAAACAAGCTGACCAATATAACAAGACCCATGTGATGATTTTTTCGCGCCTTCTAGCTCCATAACCCGTAGACTGATTCTGCCCATATACGAACTCTCAAATTGTATTGATCTCTGCTACAACCCCAACCAATTTCATAAAGATCAGAAAAACGATACTTAAGTTATCGCGGAACAAACTCTCAAAATCAAAAAACCATCGAAATGCCGAGACGTCCCAGTAGCCAGAAGTTGTTTGTAAGAACTTCACTTCGCTTAAGCTCCGCACGTTCGATTATTTAGACCGAAGGGGTGGTTGACAGATTTCATTAAGAAATACCTGGAATGCTGCAATGTCTGTGAAGCCGAAACGTCTAACAGGGCAAACTATTTATAAACGAGTAGACCAGTATAACAAGACAACGAAACCCTTAACAAAACCTTTTTAGACCTTCTAATTCCAGAACCCCCAGGTCAATCCAGCTCATATAAGAACTCTCTAATTATATTTATCTCTGAAACAACTCCAACAAAATTCATCATGTTCATAAAAACGCTACTAAAGTTATCGCAGAACAGATATTCAAAATCAAAAAGCCATCATAATGCACGGCCGTCCCAGTAGCCAGCTGACAGTTCTGCGGGCTTCGCCAAGATGACAATCGTTTGTAAAGCCTGACCAGAAATATATGATGATGCGCCATGTTACGGAATTTCATTGGAACTAATTTCTTACACTAGCAATAATTTTAATGACAGGATGATTATGCATGTGTGAGTGTATGATAGGCTGTCACTGTCATTGTGGCAGTTTACTTGAATAATAATAAAGTGTTGAAAATTAAATAATAAACGACAAAAAATCCCAAAATTGTCCATAAGTCAAGAGCGAAATATTGTAAATAGTGTATATAATAAACTGCTGTAAATAATACGCTCGGGGAATGATACTATTTCGCTGTGAAACATGTTCAAATTGACATCAGAGCTGACAGGTAAACAAATCAAGATGTCACCATACCATAGAGCTCTATGACTATAAGAACGGTTGCCATATAAATGAGAGTAATAGCGCCCTCTTGACAATAATCATTTATTTCTGGTCAGGCTTTAACTTTGTAGAAAACAAATCGAAACGCTATCCGTCTCTCTATTGCTCTAATATGGAAGAGTGAGCGGGAGCGTATAGCGTTTCGTTTCGTTTTCTGCAAACGATTGTCATATTGGCAACAGGGCCTATTGTGTTCGGAGTCGTCTGTAAGAACATCTCTTCGTTGCGCTCGCACGTTCAAATATACATACACTCGCGTGCAAATAATTCGGGTCAGTACGAAAAACTATAATATCTCCTAAAATAATAAAGCTAGGAGCCTGAATTAAATTGTATATTATAGATAAATGCATAGTTAATAAAACAACGTCAAGAGTTAGAGATGATATTCACTTGTTTATTTAATTAACATAGTAAACACGATATCAATTAATTATAGGTAAAAAGCAACCGTGGTACCTCACACACAAAACTAAAAACAAAAAAAAGTAAAACATCAATACTTCGTATTGCCTCTTCGGGCTCTTCTTACAACTTCTAAACGATTGGGCATACTGTTTATTAAGTTTCTTATGCGTTCTTGCGGGATATTAGCCCATTATTCCACTAACGCCTGTTTCAGGTCTCTAAGTGTAAGCTGGGGCGGGGTTTCGATTTCTTACACGCCTTCCGAGCTCGTCCCATACGTGCTCAATCGGATTTAGGTCCGGGCTTCTCGAGGGACAGTTCATAGTGTTGATGCCAACCTCTTCAAAATAATCTTCCACAATCTGTGCGGTGTGTGGCCTGGCGTTGTCATGCATGAACATTGAGTTTTCACCCATATTAATTAAATATGGGCATACATGCTCATTAAGAATCTCTTCCACATACCTGGCACTAGTTAACGTTCCATTTTCTATCAAAACTAATTGCGTGCGACTCTCTGAAGAGATTCCAGCCCAAACCATAACAGACACACCGCCGAAAGCAACTTTTTCTTCAAAACAGGCTGGAATAAAACGTTCACCTGGCCGTCTGTAAACTCTTCGCCGCCCGTCATGTGCATAGAGCATAAATCTGGATTCGTCAGAAAACATAATTCTTGCCCATTCTTCGGCACCCCATCGCCTGTATTCGCGTGCGTAAAGTTTCCTTAGAGTTCGATGCCCTCTGTCAAGTTTTGGGCCATTTGCCGGTCTATGTGGGGTCAAATTAGCTTCACGAAGCCGCCGCCTTACAGTCCACTCGCTGATGTCATCTCTTCGGGTCTCCCGAAGTTGGTTTTTGACTTCAACTGCAGTGAGATACCGATTTCGGAGCATTGTTGTTACAATAAATCGATCTTCTCTAGCCGTAGTACATCTCGGCCTGCCGGTTCCTGGTCTTCGAAGGTTCCTGCCAGTTTGTAGGAAACGTTGGAGGACCCTCTGCACCGTAGATAGTGTCACGCCTGTTCTTCTTGCTGTATATCTCTGACTTCTGCCTTCTTGTAACAAAGTGACGATACGTGTACATTCATCTTGTGTTAGAGACATGACAGTAATTCAATAATGACCATCAAAGTCAACAAAAACTGCCTTTTATCATTTTGCTTTGACAGATTGAAAACAAAAGTGAGAAAACAATCAAAAGTGAAATAAGCTCAATATGAATTTGGTACCAAATTCGACTTTTTTTTAAATAAAATTTTTCCAGATTTCTTGTAGAACATTGAAGGTTCAATTTAATTCGATATTAAATTCTCTTTAATACACAGTTAGTTTCCTGCACATACCGCTATTAATTTGCAAAATATAAGGGTTTTTGTCACTGACCCGTATTATTTTCTCGCGAGTGTATATCCAAAATATTCACAGCAAGCGCTTTAATTTGCTATACCACACGATGCAATTTGCAAAATGCAGTATGCAGTATGAGGTTTGCAGTATGAGGTTCTTTAAAAAAAGGAGTGTATAGGTTCTTAAAGGGTAGGCAACGCGCATGTGAATCATCTGGGGTTGTAGGTATCCATAGGCTACGGTAACTGCTTACCATCGGGCGGGCCGTATGCTTGTTTGCCACCGTCGTGGTATAAAAAAAATACCCCCCTAGTCACCTCCATGTTAAAAACTAATTAATTTATATTAGGGTACACATAGGTGTATTATAAAATTTCAGCATTTTCTTCCTTTTTTACCATTTTGGTACGGAACCCTAAAAAGAAAGACTATAAACTTTGTGTATAGCTAACACTAAAATTTAATAGTAGTTTTCAATACAAGTGCGAGAAGTATGTCATTTTGCACGAGTACCGAGGTAACTTGACCCGAGCCGAGAGGCGAGGGTCAAGACTCGGGACAAGAGAAAATGACACTTCCGCACGTGTGTCGAACAACGTTTTTTAATACAATTGCGAAAAAACTACAATAAAATAATAAAATTACATTTATATTCTGTCAGTGTACGAAAGACAGCTTCATTCAATCGCGCGTTGTTCAAGTAATACTATTGGGTCTCGCATAATTACTCCTTTATGCCCAATCGCGCGTAGTTCAGGTGGGTCATTTATAAGCGGGTCTCGCATAATACTCATTTATTTAAAATTCTGATCTGCAAATCGTGCGTAAAATCAAACTTTACGCACGATTTGCAGATCAGATTACTTTTTAGCACTAGTGCATAAAATCAAACTTTACGCACGATTTGTAGCTACATAAACTAAACTTTTTGAGCAATTGTATTAAAAAAGACATTTTGAACCTTTCTTACGATTTTCACCCCATTTAATTTCTCCCATTGTGCCCGAGACGAAACAATCAGAACACACAAGCTGTGATTATGCGCTCTCAAGACAAAACTTGCTTTTAAATTAAATACTACATTAGTTTGCCGTTCTCAGCCGTCTCCGACTGCAGTCGGTTTATAAGCTGAGTTTAATAGTTGGAGAGCTAGCCCCGGACTCGCTATATTATTTTGGGAGTAACACGACCACGCAATGTCTCACTAGCAGTCCGTGCGGAAAGAGAAGTCTCAGAGAATTCATGATTTCCTAATATAGAAACCACGAGAATTCTCTTTCCGCACAAACTCAACTAGAATACAGGATGGTTCCTGGGTAGTGATCCAGAACCAATTTTACAAAAACCTTTAGTGCTTTAGAGCTTTGCGTGTCCAGTAGAACAGCCTTCAGAGGATTGTTGGGGCTGCCCTGGCGCTGTAGTGCATCAAGAATGTTCAGCGAGTGGAGCACAGAGGGCTTCCATGCGGTGCTGCGCAAGAGGGTGGCGTCTCTGTGGGACCGCGTACGAAGCAGCACCAACACTCTCCTGAGAGTGATTGCAGAGAGGGTCGATAGCCCTCTTATTGGATGTCCATGCACGTTCAATCCAATGAGCATTATATATTTTACTAACACATTATTGTATTTTTTTTACTAACATAGCTCTGTAGACAAAATATGGATACTTGATGTCTGAAATAAATATTTTCATTTCATTTAAAACAGAACTGATTTATTTTTCCTTATTTTACAAAATAAAAGTAATGTAAAACTAAGTAAATCATGTTCACCTTACGACTTATGACATACGCTGCATGGGAAACGACAAGATGTCACATTGAGTAGGGTGACCAGCTTGTTTGCAAAAATATATGTATCTACTTATCTTCAAAAAAAAATGATCAAAATTGGTGATAACAAAATTAATAACCAATACCATTAGGTTCATGTTTAAATTATGTATCTTGCATTGCCCTCTTGCTACACGATCCCGAAATTACATAATGGTCGGATATTTCTGTTGGGAATAAATTAATACCAAGCCACAGAATAAATACTAGTATTTCATAAAGAATGGCCACGCTACGCCCCGCCCCGAACGGAATTACCTCACCCCGCGGCGGCTGATTAGTAGGGAACTGGTACGCTAATCCGTCAGGTTCGCAGCGCATCGATAAAAAGCAAAATGTCGGTGTATTATCAAACGTTATTTATGACAGTGGAAACAGCGCTCGCAAACATTGAAGCGTGTACGTACCGTGCACACAAAGGCGCTGAATCGAGTTTTGTAGTATGACTTGTCCGCCCTGAGGCCAAGCGATAGTTAATGCTATTTTCAACACACCTGCTCGTAACGAGGTTCTTATTCCACCGCTTTTATGCTCATAATCCTAGATATTAAACACGCGTTCATTTCACAATAATTATCCAACTAGTGGAATAATTTAATAATCCGATCAAGTGACGTTTGTACTCTAGTACCAAGTTGTACGTACGCAGACGAATCGTTGTAATTTAGTCGGGTATTACCTTTACTTTTTTTTAACTCTTTATGAGTTTACATTCTAAAAAAGTAAAAAAAGTAAATATATTAAAAATATACACATTTACGATAGAATACAAATTATACAATCCTGATTGTTAATAAGAATCATTTCAACTTATTATATTACTCGTAATACACAATAAATTTTGTTTTAAACACGAATTGTCTGTTTTAATATTGGCTGTTTGGAATTATACGTCCGCGCCTTTGCCTCAAGCTGCACGCACATCCAAAAAAGAAAATTGCGCGCCATTTATAAGTTAACCTCAAATCATTGTTTATTTGTTAGATTTTTCTCGTCGTGTTTTATTAATTTTAACAAATTATATTTTCAATGAATAAGAAGACAACTTTAGCGTTAATTTAACCTCGGGATAAATTTCAAAATTGTGATACATACTAGTAAAATGTCATCATAAAAATCTAGTGAGCAATACGTAAGAAAAAAATACTATAATTTATTGCACAATAAATGTAAAAGTCTTTAATTTTATGAAATGATTTGAAAAAGAGTTCCAAATACTCAATAACATCACAAAAAGGTTAGTTAAATTTAGTTATTTTAGGTTCGTAAGTACCTCTATCCTGTAAACATTCTGACAATTAATGTATTTATCAAAAGTTATTAATTATACTATTCTGTTATTTCCTCGCAAGTGTGTTGAAAAACGTCGTATGAAACGCGTGTGCTAGATCATTACATAAGCTCAGCTTCCTTATGCGCACTCACATGCGTTCGTGCGCACAATATCGCTTCGTATGTAATGATCAACTTAGCACACTTGTATCATAATGTACTATTATCGTCGCTACTTGCAATTTTGTTTACACAATAACAGGCAAAGCTATTTGTTCTATGTAGTGATAAAATGATCCTGAAACGGTCCTGGCCACCATTTACGTATTTTGACATTAAATTTGCTTTTTCATCTAAGAAGTTTTGCTGGCCAACAATACTGACCATCACCAGCGGCCATATAATCTACAGGACAACTAATACTTACTCTAACAAACTAATATTAGGTTTCGCTGCTCTCAAAATCGTGTACCATTTTCCGGTCTAGCTCTTAGTTCAAAGCCACCTTAGTAGTTGCAATAACATACAATTAGACTAGGTTTACAATAGCGAAATTCACTTGACATTTACAAAGGAACTTGTGTATTAATGTTTGATTACTGGCTTATTCCCGCGGCTTCGTCTACGTCATGGGTTCCCAACCTATTAGCCTATGCGCCTCCCCCAACGTTATGTTGAAACAGTCAGGGAGTCAAAACTGGGCACCGTCCGTATGCGCCACGGTACAGGCCTTATAAAGTTTATTCATAAATAGGGCATGCAATACCGGTATTGCTTGTATGGACTAATACCGCAATTCCGGGATTGCCCATACAAGCAATACCGGTATTGTATGCCCTATTCATAAATGCACCGACGGCGTGAAAAGGCAGCTGTTCCTGAGGTGCAAAAGCATCTGCGTCTACACAGTGGAATTGTGGTCGGAGTACACCTGTGCGGCAGTAGGAGACATGCGCGTGCAGTACAACAACGCGTGGCGGGCGTTGTTCCGGCTGCCGCGCTGGTGCAGCGCGAGCGCCATGTTCGCGGAGGGGCGCGCGCCGAGCTGGGCCGCGCTGCTGAGAGCGAGGAGCGCCGCCGCCGCCAGAAAAGCGATCAATGCTTCCAGCAACACGCTCCTGTCCGCAGTGCGGGAGTGGGACGCTAGCCCGCTTCATGAGCGCTGGAGGAGCTACCACAAACCTGTCACCACGAGATCGGGGTCAACCGTGGTAGTAGTAATTATTTTAGTTTAATTTTTATTATTGTATTTATTGTGTTATTTTAATTTCATTTAATTTTAATTACATTTGTACACATATGGAATTTATTCTGGAAAAAAACATTTACATTTCATTTCATTTCATAAACGTTAGGCCTCAATTAGTTGATTTATGTTTGGTCTGCTTCTAAAAGAAACACTACTGTCAAAGTGAGAGATAAGGACAAAACATAAATTAACTAATTGATACTTGAGAGACGTTTGGAGCGCGCCCCACTGGTTGGGAAACCCTGGTCTACGTAAAAGTCGTTAAACAATCATAGTAGTTTTACTTCCACAACTATAAAATCTAGGGCGTTAACGCTTGAATCTCTTCTTTTGAGACTCTTTTGTAATTCTTCGCAACGATCAGGATTAAAATGAACGTCGAAACCGTAAAAAAAAGCGTGTGCTCGTCAAGTCCTTACCAAGTCGGCATTGTCCCTGCATATGTCATCTTTCAGCTTATTCATTCGAAATAAAGGTGATCGTAGGGTGTTAACAATTAGGGGGAGTATCGAGGTAGAATTCACGCGATCCCACGATGCCCCCCTTAACAGTCGAGAGGGTAACGCCGCAGGGTTTTTTAGTAGGTATTCTCCGATATGAAGGAGCGAGTCCCACATACCACCCCCCTATGGGGTACCCCAGGGGGTGAGATGCCGAATGCATTTCTACCCTGCGTCAAAAAAAGGGTGTTAACAATCAGGCATTAGGACTAGGACGTTTACTTCATGTAATTTTGCTTCCTTGTATTATAATATATATTATATGTAATATAATATATTTATAGGGGATCAATGTTACTCTGCGTCCGTAGGAAACACCTTGGACAACCCTACACGTGATCCCTAGGTGGTGCTAAAAGAGTAACAAACTTGGCAGTTGCACTGTCCCATCTGGACCTCGCAGCACTCACTGGATTTTCTTCATCATCTGCTTTTCCACTACTACTACCCCAGAGAAGAAATGCCTATCTATATCCAGTGACATGTAGCCATACGGTAAATAATGATTTATTTCCAATCTGAGTGGATCCCACCTTGATCATGACCGGGAAACTATTAAGGCACATTGCTTAAAGGCAATCAGTGAACCTTAAAATGACATTTAATCGACCCAGTTTGACCTCAAAGACTTAATCCGGGAAGAGTCGCTCGACTAACGCAGGTGCGTCGGGTATCGACATCAAACGACTGTTTCCAGACCATTAGCTGCGTTGGAACGGGTGTGGTGCGCGTTTTGTTATGGGAGAGTACTTGTTCCAGTAGAATGGCATGTCGTTTTAAAAGCAAGTCCGTTTTCAGACTGGTCTCATATTGTTAGGAATACGTACCTATTTTAATAAGTCGCTTTTAAAGCTGCCGTTGCATAAGGAGAGGAAATTGCGTCTGTTGAGGTAAGTACTCTTTTTCTAGAATTACAGGAAGATGGATAAGGTCACATACCATTTTAGCCAGGGCACAATTAGGCCATCTTATTGACGAAAGCTTGTCTTAAGTATAACCGTCTTCACCACACTCGTCCATCGTGTCGCCGTGTCTTCACTTCGTCGTTTCCGTTCTTTATGTGATTTACCATATTACTTACCTTTGTTTGAAATCAACTTTTATACGATGGAAATTGTCATGTCCTTTCATTATATTTTTTGGAACAAGACAAAATACAAAAGACTTACTCATTTTCTTGAAAGTAAAATTCTCTAGGTAAACCGTAAAATTTAACGCCCCGCGTACTTTTTTTCCTTATTTCAGTCCTCAATGCTGACTAAAGGCCTATAAGGGTGCAGTGCAAAGGTTTTCTTTAAATTCCTTTATGATTTCTACAAGAAAAACACGAACGCAAATAGCGGTCAATAAAATGTATAAAGGCCCCGAAGTACTTTGGAATAGAGGGTAAGTATCCCATTTAAACATAGTTGTAAATGAAATATGTTCAAATAAGTAAGTACGACGTTCTAAACTTCTTGCAAGTCCAACTGACCAGATCAAACGAAGCATCGAAACTATTCAACCAGCGCCCAAAATTTCGGCAAACTATCTCCGTCTCTTCCATATACTAACTCCCAAAATGAAACAGCACGATGAACCCTGTGAATTGAAGGGTAATGAAATGGTTTATGGATAAGAGTTTATACACAAAAAGTGAAACAGAGCGGTTTGCGATAAAACAACGGTACGCCAGCTGATAAATTGCTACGGGATGATTTAGGGAATGGCTATTAGAAAATAATAGTGAGGCAATAGGTATAGTCAGTAGCTAAGGATTTAAGGTATTCAAAATTAACTTTTTCAGGGTTCCGTAGTCAGAAGCGCTGATGGCCTAGCGGTAAGACGTCCGACTTTCAATCCGGAGGTCTCGAGTTCAAACCCAGGCTCGTGCCACTGAGTTTTTCGGAACTTGTGTGCGAAATATAATTTTTTCTACTAGTACTACTAGGAACTACTAGTACTATTTTACTACTAGGAAACCGGATCTAATCCCAACAAGGCCTAGTTTCCCCTCTAGGTTGGAAAGTCAGATGGCAGAAGCTTTTTTAAAAACTAGTGCCTACGCCAATTCCTGGAATTGGGTTGCCGAGCGGACCCCAGGCTCAATAGAGCAAAAAGCTGGGACAACCGCTAGGAAGAAAAAGGGTTCCGGAGTCAACTAGGAAACCTTATAGTTTCGTCACGTCTGTCTGTCCGTCCGTCCGTCCGCAGCTTAGCTCAGTGATCGTTATTACTATGTGTATGAGTCACGTCGACAAAATGATTAAGTAAAAAAGTAAAAAATATTTGCTTGTAGTTTCTAGCTCTGTAACTTTTGAACCGTCAATCCAAAAAATATGAAAAAAAATCATTAATGAGTACTTTCAATTAAAACAATATTGAATAAAATTGGGTTCAGACGTTTTTGAATTATTGCAAAAAGTTGTAATGTCATAGTAAAAGGGCGTAAGTGCTGCAAAATATCCTATAAAAGATGACCTTTTGAGTGAGATTGTGACGGGCCGGCAACTATGGAACCCTACATTGAGCATGGTTCGAGATGCTCAATTTGGCAGGTATTTATCCTAACTTGGCTTTAATATAAAAGAGGTACTCAAACAAGATTTACTGAAAAGGCTCCTGAAAATTTGTATATAACCGGCCAGTCTTATACCGTAATAAGATGATGATGTCAAAAGTACCGCCCGAGTAGTTCTTGCGGTATTGTGTGGCCATTTCTTTGGGCTGATTGTGTATCCCTAGTTGTTGAGAACTGGACATACGCACGGGAGGAGACGTGCGGAGAGAAGATAGAACTCGACGTCACCACCGCGGATCGCGAGCGACCCGCGGACGACACTCGGCTTAACCCATCGACTAATTAACCCAAGACCCCGCGTAGCCAGGCGACCCCCGCTGCCACGCTCGAAGTAATTTCACTCTATAGTGAGATACTAAATATTGGAAGTGACAGTAAACTTAGTACGTCTCCATGGCAACCATTAATGTCTGACTCTCTCTTACGCCCCACGGAAGAATCGCGCGTTCCCTGTCTAGCACTGCGAGTTCCCCTCCCGCACCCCTCCTTTTTGGCAGCTTTGGTTTCAAAGAAATAACGCGCTAAGCGGAGTAAAGAGATATCTTGTATATGGCTTAACCTAACTCCGTCGGCAACGGACGACATCAATTTCTCTTATAACTGTTTGGCCGGGATTCTCCGTGTAACTAAGGCGAAATAAACCAGCCTATTTTAATACAGCCCTCTCTTATTTCAACGTTCCAGTAGGATCCTAACACTAGTATTATTTGATCGGTGTAAGTTATACTTATAGGAGCCAAGAGTGTCCTACTGCAAAGGCCTCCGTCCTTCCCTTCCACTTGTCCCGGTCTTGAGCCGTCTCCCACCAGTTTCTACAGAGCGTCAAGGTCGTCTCGCCATCGCCGTCGAGGTTTGCCGCGACCCCGATCGGTTTTGTGGGACCCATTTGGTAGTTACTTTGACCCAAAAATCATCCGGCATGCGACAAACTTGTCCCGCTCAGTTCCACTTCAGCTTAGCGGCTGTTTCTGCTACGTCAGCTGTTTTAGTCTTGGAGCGTAGTATAGTATTTTAAATGCGATCGGTTAATTTCACGCTAAAAATACTATGCTCCATGATCGGTGTAACTTGGGTTTATGCTACTGCAGCGTTAAAGCAAGCGGACAGTTTGGCCGAATGGTAGCCGGCGGCACCTAGGACCCTTCCACGACCAGACACGAGAAGTTTGCTACATTGGAATGCTCCTGTACCGAGCTTGAGCTTCCAGCTGCTATTTTTTTGACCGAGACTTCTTCTCTGTCGTTTCGCTCTTGACAGAGCGGTCGTGGTCACGTTGAAGTATCCTCGTCGATGGTGGAGGCGGACACACATAATTTGACCGAGACTACGTGTGTTGAATATCGCTAGTAAAAAAATGTTTATAATCTTTGTTTTCAATTACTTGTGTATTGAGTGAGAAATTGCTTGTATACCTATTGAGTGAAATATGTCTTCTATTTTCACCGCAAACCGTACTCGGGTTGATATTTTATCTACACCAATATTTTAACGTCAATCATGTGACAGAGTTATTTTTCCACTCGAGAGGAATCTTTTATCGGTGCCAAATGGAAAGATTTCTAAGAAATCGGATGTTGATTTTTATTATAGTGCGTCAGTAAAAAAAAAGACGTCCGACTTTCAATCCGGAGGTCTCGGGTTCAAACCCCGGCTCGTACCATGAGTTTTTCGGAACTTATGTACGAAATCTCATCTGATATGACCAGATGCCAGATTCTAATTTAAAAATACATTAACACATTTTTATACAATAAAAATACAACCTATCTCAAACATAACTCTAACACACAACACACATTCAACCAATATTGAAGTTGTATTGGAGTTGCGTTGGAATATTTCTCAAGCAAATTCTGCGATTTGTGATTCAGATGTTTATGCCGTAGCTGCATTGCGTTGTTAATGCGTTGGAGTTGTATTGAAGTTGGATCGTGTCTATACGTGTTTTAAAGTTAGAATACGGCCCCAGTCGTTTTGAAGGAAAACATCGTAAGGAAACCGGACCTAATCTCAATAAAGCCTAGATTCCACTCTGGGCTGGAAGGTCAAATGCCGCTTTCGTAACTAGTGCCTATTCCAATTCATGGGATAATGT
Organism: Pammene aurita; assembly: GCA_947086415.1. Classification (NCBI taxonomy): domain Eukaryota; kingdom Metazoa; phylum Arthropoda; class Insecta; order Lepidoptera; family Tortricidae; genus Pammene; species Pammene aurita. Next base: position 31,608,311 of record OX352302.1, on the reverse strand, counting down.
TGCATGTCGGGCATTGGGACGTTTACCTCACATATATTGTAAAAACTTTAATAATTGCTTCAATGTTAACCTTTGGCGTGATGAAGTTTAAGGACTTTCAATAGCGCAACTTTCAAGGCAAAGATTTTTGAAAGTCCACGAGCTTAAAACAAAGCAAACTATACAACTTTACTTGTTAAACTTTGCGAAAAGCTTTCAGTGGAAAATAGTGGCCTAGTTTAAATTAATGAACTTAAAATGTAAGTACGTACCTATCTCGAATAATATGAGTCTTCATTTTAAGCGGTCCTGTAGGAGAGGAGAACATGGCCCGATGGGGACTGCTTCGTGCCACTTCGTCCCAATGTGGCTGCGGCAAGGCATCGCAAACCATGGCGCACCTACTGGCCTGCCCAGCCTGCCCATATTACTGGTCGGAGCTCGACCTGATGGACGCAACGCCCAGGTCTGTCAACTGCCGCCTACTGGGCATCTCAAGTATGAAACTTAAGAGAACCTCGACACGAAAAAAAAGAAGAAGCGATCCTGTAGAGTGGCGTCAAAATATCTTTTCAACCGACTTCAAGATTTCGAAGGAGGAGGTTATCAATTCGTCGGGATCTTTGTTTTTGCTTTTTTAGGGTTCCGTAGTCAACTAGGAACCCTTATAGTTTCGCCATGTCTGCCCGTCCGTCCGTCCGTCCGTCCGCGGATAATCTCAGTGACCGTTAGCACTAGAAAGCTGAAATTTGGTACTAATATGTATATCAATCACGCCGACAAAGTGGTAAAATAAAAAGTGGAAATTATTTTTTTATTAGGGTACCTCCCCTATACGTAAAGTGGGGAGTGATTTTTTTTTTCATTTCAACCCTAACGTGTGATATATTATTGGATAGGTATTTAAAAATGAATAGGGGTTTTTTAAAATCATTTTTCGATAATGTAAATATTTTCGGAAATAATCGCTCCAGAAGTAAAAAAATATGCGTCCCCCCCCTCTAACTTTTGAACCATAAGTTTTAAAAATATGAAAAAAATCTCAAAAGTAGAACTTTATAAAAACTTTCTAGGAAAATTATTTTGAACTTGATAGGATGAATAGTTTTTGAAAAAAAAATACAAAATAATTTCTGAACTAAGTTTGTAATTTAACCGTATAAGCAGGTGTTTATTGTACCTGTAATTTCTACAAAATTACAATGAAATGACGTGCTTTCAAATAAAGTAAAAACGGTGAAAATCGGTTCACGCAATAAAGAATTATCCCATAAAAATCATCTTCCATACTTTATGCTCGCGCGCTAGTTTACTTAATTTGCCGATAGATGTCGCTGTACGTGGAACGCTCATATCATATCCTACATGGCGGTGTTATTTTAACTCTTAAGTGGGGACACTTACTGTGACGGACGGAAAACTACGGAACCCTACAGTGAGCGTGGCCCGACACGCTCTTGGCCGGTTTTTGTAATGTATATTCACCGATTATTCAAAGACGGTTAGACCAATTTGGAAAAATCTTTTTTGTTTGAAAGAGTATACTTCACAGTCGATCCCATTGTAACCAGGTCAGGATCTGATTATGGGATTCTGGAGAAATCGAGGGAACTCTTCAACTATTATAGGCACACCTATAGTGATTTAAGTATTTTTAACAGCAGCTCGAGCATTTGCTTTTGGAAAGGTGGAGACTAAGTGAAGTCCATTCTTTTTTGTTTAAAATTAATTTAAAGATGTGCTGTAGAAGAGTAGATTCCAAGCAAAAGACAGTTAGAACCAATTATATAATCTGTGGCTTTTAACCTCATTAGGTAAATTGTGAGCGGTGCAACCCACCTAAAGGTAATTTAAGCAAGCCTTTTAAGACGAGGGAGATAAATTTATCCACAGCGATAAAAGGTGTAAACGCCGCCGTAATCGACAAATGTCTCGTTTACCGTCTCGCTCATTATAGACTAAGAGCTGGCCACGTCAGATATGATACAATAAGAAGAGTAACAAAACCCGTCTATGAATCTTGAAGCAAATCAAATTATTTTGTTAAATATTTTTGATTTGCAATTTTTTAAGTAGTTACACTACTATATATAATTATAAACTGAAAATAGATGTCATATACTTCAGAAAAAGTGACCAAGCCCTTGCAAATCAAAAATATTCAACAAAATAATTTGATTTGCTTCAAGATTCATAGATGGCAGCACCATCTCTCTCGCTATACCAGAATCACGTTAGTGATTCGGATAGGATAGGAGTAGCACGTACTGGGCATGCCCTTAGAGTATGGTCAAAGGCGCATAGTCGTTTCAAATTCAGAGATTGCATTACAGATATACATGAGAAAATTTGTCAAGTTCTGCCGTGACCGGATGGTCTAGTGGTCAGGGCGTCAGCCGCGAAAGCTGAAGACGTCAGTTCAAATCTGGCCCCGGACACCGGAGAACTTGGTCACTTTTTCTGAAGTATATTACATCTATTTTCAGTTTAAAACCCGTCTAGTTCGATTGCTATTCTATCTTTATTGCTAGATCCGGGCATCTGGCATCTTTAATGGGTCGAGGTCAGAGTGACACATTAGCAAAATATACCAAATTATGTATAAACTACCAAAGTCGTCTTATATATATAATAGAACAGGACCTATATTTTAACATTATAATAAAAAACATTGCGTATTATGGCGGAAACTGAAACATTAAGCGACAAACTATGAATTAAATTTTACGTCCTTTGGCACTAAATACTTACCCCCAACAGAAACTTTTGGCAATGATATAATCTAATTATTTACGAAATCTCATCTGATATGACCAGATGCCAGATTCTAATTTAAAAATACATTAACACATTTTTATACAATAAAAATACAACCTATCTCAAACATAACTCTAACACACAACACACATTCAACCAATATTGAAGTTGTATTGGAGTTGCGTTGGAATATTTCTCAAGCAAATTCTGCGATTTGTGATTCAGATGTTTATGCCGTAGCTGCATTGCGTTGTTAATGCGTTGGAGTTGTATTGAAGTTGGATCGTGTCTATACGTGTTTTAAAGTTAGAATACGGCCCCAGTCGTTTTGAAGGAAAACATCGTAAGGAAACCGGACCTAATCTCAATAAAGCCTAGATTCCACTCTGGGCTGGAAGGTCAAATGCCGCTTTCGTAACTAGTGCCTATTCCAATTCATGGGATAATGTTGCATGTCGGGCATTGGGACGTTTACCTCACATATATTGTAAAAACTTTAATAATTGCTTCAATGTTAACCTTTGGCGTGATGAAGTTTAAGGACTTTCAATAGCGCAACTTTCAAGGCAAAGATTTTTGAAAGTCCACGAGCTTAAAACAAAGCAAACTATACAACTTTACTTGTTAAACTTTGCGAAAAGCTTTCAGTGGAAAATAGTGGCCTAGTTTAAATTAATGAACTTAAAATGTAAGTACGTACCTATCTCGAATAATATGAGTCTTCATTTTAAGCGGTCCTGTAGGAGAGGAGAACATGGCCCGATGGGGACTGCTTCGTGCCACTTCGTCCCAATGTGGCTGCGGCAAGGCATCGCAAACCATGGCGCACCTACTGGCCTGCCCAGCCTGCCCATATTACTGGTCGGAGCTCGACCTGATGGACGCAACGCCCAGGTCTGTCAACTGCCGCCTACTGGGCATCTCAAGTATGAAACTTAAGAGAACCTCGACACGAAAAAAAAGAAGAAGCGATCCTGTAGAGTGGCGTCAAAATATCTTTTCAACCGACTTCAAGATTTCGAAGGAGGAGGTTATCAATTCGTCGGGATCTTTGTTTTTGCTTTTTTAGGGTTCCGTAGTCAACTAGGAACCCTTATAGTTTCGCCATGTCTGCCCGTCCGTCCGTCCGTCCGTCCGCGGATAATCTCAGTGACCGTTAGCACTAGAAAGCTGAAATTTGGTACTAATATGTATATCAATCACGCCGACAAAGTGGTAAAATAAAAAGTGGAAATTATTTTTTTATTAGGGTACCTCCCCTATACGTAAAGTGGGGAGTGATTTTTTTTTCATTTCAACCCTAACGTGTGATATATTATTGGATAGGTATTTAAAAATGAATAGGGATTTTTTAAAATCATTTTTCGATAATGTAAATATTTTCGGAAATAATCGCTCCAGAAGTAAAAAAATATGCGTCCCCCCCCTCTAACTTTTGAACCATAAGTTTTAAAAATATGAAAAAAATCTCAAAAGTAGAACTTTATAAAAACTTTCTAGGAAAATTATTTTGAACTTGATAGGATGAATAGTTTTTGAAAAAAAAATACAAAATAATTTCTGAACTAAGTTTGTAATTTAACCGTATAAGCAGGTGTTTATTGTACCTGTAATTTCTACAAAATTACAATGAAATGACGTGCTTTCAAATAAAGTAAAAACGGTGAAAATCGGTTCACGCAATAAAGAATTATCCCATAAAAATCATCTTCCATACTTTATGCTCGCGCGCTAGTTTACTTAATTTGCCGATAGATGTCGCTGTACGTGGAACGCTCATATCATATCCTACATGGCGGTGTTATTTTAACTCTTAAGTGGGGACACTTACTGTGACGGACGGAAAACTACGGAACCCTACAGTGAGCGTGGCCCGACACGCTCTTGGCCGGTTTTTGTAATGTATATTCACCGATTATTCAAAGACGGTTAGACCAATTTGGAAAAATATTTTTTGTTTGAAAGAGTATACTTCACAGTCGATCCCATTGTAACCAGGTCAGGATCTGATTATGGGATTCTGGAGAAATCGAGGGAACTCTTCAACTATTATAGGCACACCTATAGTGATTTAAGTATTTTTAACAGCAGCTCGAGCATTTGCTTTTGGAAAGGTGGAGACTAAGTGAAGTCCATTCTTTTTTGTTTAAAATTAATTTAAAGATGTGCTGTAGAAGAGTAGATTCCAAGCAAAAGACAGTTAGAACCAATTATATAATCTGTGGCTTTTAACCTCATTAGGTAAATTGTGAGCGGTGCAACCCACCTAAAGGTAATTTAAGCAAGCCTTTTAAGACGAGGGAGATAAATTTATCCACAGCGATAAAAGGTGTAAACGCCGCCGTAATCGACAAATGTCTCGTTTACCGTCTCGCTCATTATAGACTAAGAGCTGGCCACGTCAGATATGATACAATAAGAAGAGTAACAAAACCCGTCTATGAATCTTGAAGCAAATCAAATTATTTTGTTAAATATTTTTGATTTGCAATTTTTTAAGTAGTTACACTACTATACATAATTATAAACTGAAAATAGATGTCATATACTTCAGAAAAAGTGACCAAGCCCTTGCAAATCAAAAATATTCAACAAAATAATTTGATTTGCTTCAAGATTCATAGATGGCAGCACCATCTCTCTCGCTATACCAGAATCACGTTAGTGATTCGGATAGGATAGGAGTAGCACGTACTGGGCATGCCCTTAGAGTATGGTCAAAGGCGCATAGTCGTTTCAAATTCAGAGATTGCATTACAGATATACATGAGAAAATTTGTCAAGTTCTGCCGTGACCGGATGGTCTAGTGGTCAGGGCGTCAGCCGCGAAAGCTGAAGACGTCAGTTCAAATCTGGCCCCGGACACCGGAGAACTTGGTCACTTTTTCTGAAGTATATTACATCTATTTTCAGTTTAAAACCCGTCTAGTTCGATTGCTATTCTATCTTTATTGCTAGATCCGGGCATCTGGCATCTTTAATAGGTCGAGGTCAGAGTGACACATTAGCAAAATATACCAAATTATGTATAAACTACCAAAGTCGTCTTATATATATAATAGAACAGGACCTATATTTTAACATTATAATAAAAAACATTGCGTATTATGGCGGAAACTGAAACATTAAGCGACAAACTATGAATTAAATTTTACGTCCTTTGGCACTAAATACTTACCCCCAACAGAAACTTTTGGCAATGATATAATCTAATTATTTATATAAATTCTCCTAATGTTGCATTAAGACCAGAACTCTACAATTTATATCCTTGAAGTGGTTTGCATTCTTTGAACAGCTGCCAGATGTCCGGTTCTAGAAATAAGCATATAGCAAACTAACTAGAGTGGTTTCGTTGCTCTCACTATTGTGTCATATCTGACGTGGCCAGCTCTCCGTCTATTTACCGCCTCGCTCATTATTAATGTACGCCGCCTAACTCCCGCTTAACTTGAGTTCTTGAGTGGGAAAATTTGAAAGTTTTAAAATTCACCCTTTAAGACACGTCGCATGCACGTATCGGAGTTCCCCTTTCGGTAAAATATAGCGTTAATAAACACAGAAGCGTAAGTTACAAACCTCATCAGCTTCCTAGCGTTTTTTCCTCCCGGTTTTTTCCTCGACGTAATTGAGCCTGGGATCCGCTTGGCAACCTAATCCAATTAATTGGCACAGGCACTAGTTTTTACGAAAGCGACAGCCATCTGACCTTCGAACCCTTCTTTATTGGGATTAGGTCTAGTTCTGTTTTCTCACGATGTTTCCTTTCACCGAAATGCGAACGGTGAAATATCAAATGATATTTCGTACATAAGTTCCGAAAAACTCAGTGGTACAAGCCGAAGTTTGAACCCGAGACCTCCGGTTTGAAAGTCGTCTTACTGGCAGGATTATATTTATTTATTTATTTAAACTTTATAAAGAAGAACCCGGCGTCAGGGCAGACCAAAGAAACGTTGGAGAGCCGAAATTGATGCCTTTCGTGCTGACTGGTAGGAGACTGCACAAGACCGGGATACGTGGAAAAAGGATAGAAGGCCTTTGCCCAACAGTGGGACACTTTGGATCGGACTTAACCGCGTATATATTTCTATAAATTACCTTCGACGTTTCGTGGACGACATTGTCCCCGTGGTCACGAAGAAAGACCAAGAAAAAGAAGAAAAAGAGAAGAAGAGGTCTTTCTTTGTGACCACGGGGACAATGTCGTCCTCGAAACGTCGAAGGTAATTTATAGAAATATATACGCGGTTAAGTCCCATTATTACAAATAGATATGTGTAAAAACCGTGAAAGTTTAAAACTATTAGAATAGAATTCCTAATATAGGTATTGTGTATACAAGAAGCCAAATAGTTAGTGTAGAATAGGTACTCCAAATACCTACTAGTCTAGATAGCTGGATAATAAAGGTAATAAGACTAATAAGCATTTTTCTTCCCAAGGCCAACAATGCTCATATTGCCGTACTGTCCCTAATTATGGCACAAGGTAACGCCGGCAGTAACGCGGAATAACCTAATTTGGTTAAGAGTGTTCGAGATTATCGGGCACCTGCGGTTTGTGGGGTAGAACAGATTATCTGATAGCTTCAATGGAAAATCATGCTTTGTCTCGGATTTGATTTCAATTTGATCTTGTTTTGTCATTAAAATTATGTTTAAACACATTGTGGTTGTGACAACCAATACTATAATACAAGGTGTAATAAAATGCTGGTGATCTGTTTAAGGGCTTAATTGGTACCGTATTCTAATTACGAAAAAATAAGAAAAAATCTTTTTCATGCAAAACAATTGGTTTTGTATGGACGGTTGACCGGCTGGGACGACGTATGGGACCCCATACAAAAAAAAACCGGCCAAGTGCGAGTGGGACTCGCGCACCGAGGGTTCCGTACAAACCTGTAGGTATATAGGGGTAGTAACTTTAAAATATTTTTATTATATGGTGTAACTAAAAATTTACGGTTTTCGCAATTTTCCCTTTATCTGTACTATAAGACGTTGCTTCGTACCAAATTTCAAGATTCTGAGTTCACGGGATGTACCCTGTAGGTTTTGATTCCCTTGCGAGCGAAAATTTGCGGAAATTTGCGGCATAAACGGCTGTATCTTTTGATTGCGTTGGCTTAGAAGTCTGCTTTTTTCACAGCTTCAAGGGACAGTAGACCTGAGTATTTGATATAAATTTCAGCTTGATACCTCCACGCGTTCCTGAGAAAAATGGTCTTGACAGACAGACAGACAGACAGACAGACAGACAGACAGACGGACAACAAAGTGATCCTATAAGGGTTCCGTTTTTTCCTTTCGAGGTACGGAACCCTAAAAATATTTTTTACGCGGCCAAAAATTTTTCTTTTATTTTTTCTTAGTCGCGAAACGACTTATGCTCTTAAACGAATCATCAGTATATTTGTTACATCCTGTATATACTATTAGGTCGCTTAGCGTCAATGAGACACGACAAACGTTTTTTTGATGTATCGACGTTATGTGATCTTATTTTTCATCTATGGGCCATATGAATGTGACGGCCAAATTGATGTTGAAACAAGAATGATTTCAAATCACATTTGACAGTGAAGTCCTTTTTGATATCAAAATAAAATCAATCGAATACTTCATTTTAAGCACATCACATTTGACAGTGAAGTTCTTTTTGATATCAAAATAAAATCAATCGAATGTTCGATTGATTTCTTCGATTAGGCCTTCAAATTGGTTTAACGGGATAAAGTGAATGACTTACTTAGGAGTAAGTATCGGTAGGCACTTAATTAAAATCAAAATATTGTAATCGACTTTGGATCAGATAGTCTTCACTCCTCGATTTTAAAATGGGGTCGTGTCAATAAAAATGTGCGGTTTTTAGGATTCCGTAGCTAAAATAGCGAAACCCGAATACTTACAATTTCATGTCTGTTCGTCTGTACGTATGTATGTTACAGTAAATGAGGCGTGTGGTAATGAAATTTTAACTAAAGGTGTATTTTGTATGATACCTACTATACTCACCCTATGTAGTCTTTGGTATGCCGGTACTTAGATTTTAGCAGCTATACTTAGGTTGTTACCTGCTGGTAACTTGATAATAAATCTTGGGACGACTTTATCGAACGAGCGGTGCGTAGCAAAGTGAAGCTCTTACAGACAACTTTGGACACAACGGAACTGTCAGCTGGCTACCAGGACGTCCCTGCATTTCGATGGATCTTTGATTTTAAATAGTTGTTCCGCGATAACTTTAGTATCGTTTTTTTATCCTTATGTAATTTGTTGGGGTTGTAGCAGAGGTAAATAAAATTTTAGAGTTCTGATATGAGTAGGATCGATCAAGGGGTTATGTAGCTAGAAGGTGCTAAAACGATTTTATTGAGGGTCTTGTTATATTGGTCAACTCGTTTGCAAGTACATCCAGAGTTCACAGTTCGAGTCGGACTTCTACTTATTAAGAGAAAACGAGTGAAGAACATTTTGAACAACTAGACCATTCAAAAATAGAGGGAAAGAGAAGAAGAGGAAGACCGAGAATAAATTATTTCAACCAACTAAAAGAAAAGGTTCAGGCCGTGTCATACCAGAAGGTTAAAGAGTTGGCAGAGGACCGGACGAGTTGGAGATTGCTCCACCGACAAGAGCATAGCTCTTAAATGTAAAGAAGAAAGACCATTAACCAACGACTTACCAGGACCACATACTCACATACTTCGGACACCTCTCATGACGTCGGATAGCGTGGAGAGAGTCATCATGACGGGCAAAGTTCAAGGCACGAGAGGCCCTCCCCCTGCTAGATGGCTTGCCTAAAATACTGCACCCATGCAGTTAAAACTGCACGAAGCCATGCGCTTAGTGAGGGATAGAAGCCTATGGAGGAACCTGGTCTTCAATAGAAGGACGTGATGTCACGAGCCTCAGCAGCTCAGCACTGAGGGAAGGACTGTTATGATGATGATGATGATGAACCGTTATCCCTTTATAGGGTCTCTAAAAAGCCACCTGTAACTTTTTTTTCATGTACAGAATTTTTATTTTTTAGGCTATGGATTGGCGATGAGGCTTGAATTAAGCTTTCTACTGCTGATTATTTAGATTTACCTACCTGCCGTATTGAAATTTTAAGCAAAAGTTTTTTCGTTTTTACCTTGTAGTAATATGAACTGCTTTAAACAGCTGCGAGTCTCGTTTAAAAGTCCCATCTGAAAATATCGAGTGCAATATCAAGTTACATGAGCCTTATTCCCTTGGGTTTTTTATTATTTTTTAACGGCCTCCTAGCCCAGTCGGTAGTGACCCTGCCCACAAAGCAGGAGGTCCCGGGTTCGAATCCTGGTAAGGGCATTTATTTGTGTCTTTATCACAGATATTTGTACCTGAGTTATGGATGTTTTCTATGTATTTAAGTATTTATCAATATGTATCTACGTATTATATATACGAGTATATCGTCGTCTAGTACCCACAACACAAGCCTTATTGAGCTTACTGTGGGACTAGGTCGGTTTGTGTAAGATTGTCGTATGATATTTATTTATTTATTTTATTCATTCCACGTCGGAGCTACAAAGTTTGTTATGCCTTATTGTTTATTGTAAGTTAACACAGCAAAATTATCGTACTAACACACTTGACTGCCTCATATCCATCAGCTCGCATAATCTCATGACACACATTCGCCCATCGCCACGCCACCAGGTCACACTCTGATGCTGATACCAGCGCATTCAGTAGGTCCAGGGCACGAAGTATCGGAGAGTTCCTATGTCCTTATAATTTCGTCATCTCCGTCTGTTCGGCTGTCTGTCTGTCCATCCGCGGCTTAGCTCAGTGATGATTAGCACTAGAAAGCTGAAATTTGGTATGATTATGTGTCACGCGGACAAAACGGTGTAATTTTTTTTGGGGGTACCTCCCGTACACATGAATTAAGGGTGATTTTTTTAACGCGATTGCAGAAAAAGCTGATTCGATCCCAGCCCTGGGCAGCGGAGATCTAGGTCACATTTTCCTTTGTATATGACATTTTCACCTCTGACGGATCGATAACCGACCAGCCGGGGTAAATGGCAAGTCATATGCTCATACTAAATCACATACAGCCTCTAGAAAATGAGGGGGGGGATAAACAACCAAGTCCAAGTTGGGGGTTGCACAGGGCGGTTCCAAAACACGCCGGGAGCTCATATACCGCGAGCCATCAGATTGCCTCGTGGATACTGTAAATACGCGTCATAGCTCTGAATAAATAAAAAGAAACGGCAGGCTATCAAAATACTGTTCGACGACAAGAGAAAATTTACTCGTAAATAAGTAAGTATAGATTACAAATTTGATAGCTAACGTTAATAGACGGAGAGCTTGCCACGTCAGATATGACACAATAATGAGAGCGACGAAACCCCTCCAGTTAGTTTGCTATACTAAGCTTATTTCTAGATCTGGACATCTGGCAGCTGTAAAGTGGTGGAGGTTAAAGAATGCAAACCACTTTAAGAATACAAATCCTAGAGTTCTGGTTTTGATGCAGTATTATGAAAAATTATATAAATAATTAGATCATATCATTGCCCAAAGTTTCTGATGGGGGAAAGTAGTCCAAAACGACGTACAATGTAATTCATAGTTTGTATTAGCCTACTGTTTTTGTTTCCGCAATACTACACAATATTTTTCGTTCTAATGTTAAAATATAGGCCCCGTCCTCTAAAACTACGTTATCTTCGGCCGTTTATACCTATTTTGATATTACTTTTTTCAATTCAAAAACTTTACTAGTCACTCTGACATCCACCCATTAAAAGCTGCCAGATGCCCGGATCTAGCAATAAGGATAGTATTGCAATCTTACTAGATGGGTTTCATTGCTCTCATTATTGTGTCATATCTGACGTGGCCAGCTCTTAGACCATAATAATTGTGATGAGACCCTTGGGTTTTTCGTCCGTGTTTATTTACTTCGTCAGGTTCAAACGATATTTTACTTTAGCTGCTAAGCCCAGTGAAGTTTATTAACTTGCCAAATTCAATTAATTAAAGTTTGTCTTGTTTAGTACTTTGATCAAAATCCCTAAAACTCGCTGGCGTTATTCACTTGTAACCTTGTAATCAAGAAATACATTATTAATTAAGGAAGTGTGGTGCCGGGTACAGATGGGAATAGGTTTTTTGTAGAAACCATTCCCATTTGTGCGGCTTTACCGAACTTACCATTAAAAATGAAAATTTGTGAGGAACAGGCCTACAGTCGGTGCTCCCAGCAGGTGAACTCTTGTGGACAGCACTGCGCTGGTCAAGTCGACAGTTCCACCCCAATGATTTAATCTGCTGCGCCCTCAGCACATCTCTTCCCGTGACATTAGAATCGTCAAGCCTCTGTGCAACTGACGGTTGATTGCAATTGACGATGGACTGGTGGCTGCACTCCCGTGCCGTGGAAACTAGGTTATTCTTTGGTGTCATTTATGCCCAGAGGGTCATTTTTTCATTAAATAAATAAAATAAATAAAATTCATTTATTTCAGACCGGTTTGATCTATAGTTTTGTTAGTTATAAGAAAAATAAATATTGCTTTATCGGTACTTACACTCTATGTTAGTACTTACCTACAACTAAATTAAACTAAACTTATTTCATTTTGCCCTGCCTATCAGCACGTCTACCCAGTAGCTCGTGAGACGGCAATCAAGGCGTTCAGCCAACGTCCTTAGGAGGCTGTTGCTACTGCCGCGCACGCGTGCCAGCAGAGACGCTATTCTTTTACGCCTAATGGCATAAAAGTCATCCGTTCGCGCCTCTGCGAACATACCAGATGCACTACAGTGCTTCGGCAGCCTCAACAGCATCCTCATGACGTTATTGTACTGAACTCTTAACGTGTTATAGGCTCTCTGCGTAAATGTCGCCCACAGACTGCACGTGTAAAAAGTTTGACAATATGCTTTAAAAAGCGTTAACTTTACTTGTGTGTTACAACGTGCAAATCTGCGGGCAACCATATTGCCCCTTACAGCCATAGCTCTCCTTTCTCTTTCTAGATCCATATCATCTTTCAGATCTCCAGTTAGCACGTGCCCTAGATACTTAAAACTCTCCACCACTTTGAGGGGTACCCCTCCCAGCAGGAACCTAGGCATAGTCGAATCTAAATTGTACTTTTGAACCTTAAAAATTAGTATTTCACTTTTGGTTGCATTATACCTAAGACCATGCTGCTCGGCGTAACCCTCGCATATGGTGATTAGTTTTTTTTAAAGAGCTAACTGAGGGGCCCAGCAGCGCCATGTCATCCGCGTAGCTTATGTTATTGAAACATGTTCCCAAAACATGACATCCGACACGCGCGCTACTGAGTCTCCCAATCAGTTCGTCAACATATAGGTTAAACAAGGTGGGAGATGTTAGCCCACCCTGTCTAACCCCACATTGGAGCCTATATTCTTCTGAATACTCTCCATCCCATCTCACTTGATTGACCTGATTGTTATACCAGTATTTTAACAAGCCTATGCACTCTTTAGGTATTCCGGTTTTAGCCAGCTTGTCCCACAATATTTGGTAAACAACCAGGTCAAAGGCCTTTGACAGGTCTAGGAAACACGCGAACACAGGCGTGTTCCTGTCCCTGTAATACCCAATAGCTTGCTTAAGGCACAAAATTGCAGTTTCTGTTAAGAGTCCAGGCCTGAACCCGAATTGCGCGTCGTTCAACTTTACATGTTTCTGCAGATGTGCATTAAGCAAGCCATCGAGGACTTTTGCCATTAAAATAGGATTAGGAGATTTAGGAGCGTGTAACCTTGAGAGACCACTGGGCATATATGGGTTAGTAGAAGATCTTCTTTAGAAGATCTTTGAATACAGTTATTTTTCTCTCTTATGTGTATAGTTTAAGACTTCTTTATCCTAGGACATTTTTATTTCACCCTGTTACCTACTCGTATTAGCAGGTTGGAGCTTATGGCACTCTTCCCACCGGCGGCGAGTAAGCAAGTAAAGTTAAGCGAGTAGCATTACATCGCGGGCCTTGAAAGGTCGATCGATCACTCTATACCTCGACAAACCGCAATGTAATGCTACTCGCTTACTCGCTCTTGGTGGGACCAGTGCCTTAAGACTCAACATTTTTATGATCACCGAAACGTACTCTACAACCCTAAAAGCAAGCCAATCGGTAGAAAATTTGATAGATATATTTAAAAATATTTATTTTTGAGATGTAACTTCGCCATGAGGTCACTTCCTGATTTCGTCTCGTATTGTTTTAGTCTTGCTCTCGACATTGAAAGGTTGAAACTACCAAGCCCTATAGAGAGCCTATCATATCAGCCTAGCGTCTCCGTGACGGTAATTAATGAAACTTGGACACAGTTCCGCCGAGATTGTTGACAACACTGTCATCGATCGCAAGGCTAAAAGCTTTTATGTGATCATTCAATTATACACAATTTTTAATTATTTGTTTAGTCTACATTTCTACATATTTTCTGTAGTAAATGGCGATGGCCTGAGTTTTTATTTAGCTTGCTAAGTTCGTACGCACGTAGAGGTGTTCTCGAGGGACAAGGGGCTACAGACGGGGTTCTTCAGAAAATGTGTGTACAGATTTTTAATGGGTCGGCAACGCGCATGGAGTACGGTTGAGCAAAGACTACGGTTACCGCGTACCATCAGTCGGGCTGTATACTTGTTGGTCACCAACCTGGTATTAAAAAAGTATGTCAATGACAGACGTGGCCATGGGAAATTTAAGGTACAACAAAGCAAGTTTATTGAGTTTCAGTTTGTCTGAGTTAAACTAATACTTCTTTGATATGTATTTAGTAACCTTGACGCATACGAGTATGTCTACTGTGCGAGATGCGAATCCTACACCAGCACGGCTAGCATGTCTTGCAAGAGCGACTTAAGCCGCGAGTAGGGAAAACCTTCCCGCGCCTGTCAAAAATCTCGCTTTCCGGTAGCATAACATGCACCCGCGGCTGCAACTGACGCGAAGAACTCAAAGTTGTCCAAAGGTGCTGCCAACTTAGCGACAACGCATGAAGTCGCGCAGAATTGTCTCTTGTCGCGCCAGTCGCGCCTAAGACTCTGCTAGCCATGCTGGTCAGACGACGCAACGGATCCACGCAGTTACCTCGCCTAAATACTCAAACTAGTTTTAAGTATTTTTCTGTATATTTTTTGTAGTTTACATTGCCTTGGTTTTATTACTGTAATGCTGTGTAATTTATTTGAATAATAAAATAAATAAATAAATGTCATATACTCCTTCCAAACAGATGAACTGATTTGAGTGCAGTTTAAAACACAAATATTGTGAATTGAATTCAAACATTGATTTGACGTAAGCAGGTCAATAATAACTACAGTTGCAGCGCTGATTCTACCTCCTATCGTTTGTCCCAGCTTTTTGCTCTATAGAGCCTGGGGTCCGCTCGGCAATCTAATCCTAGGAATTGGCGTAGGTACTAGTATTTACGAAAGCGACTGTCATCTGACCTTTAAACCCAGACGGGAAACTAGGCCTTGTTGGGATTAGATCCGGTTCCCTCACGATGTTTTCCTTCACCGAAAAGCCACTGGTAAATATCAAGCGCAAACTTGCAACGCGTATTGCTATACCAAATTCAACAACACAGCGGTAATGTTCATGCAATATTACGTCACTACATTAATATGTACGATTTGCCGTACTCATGAATAGTCATTTGGTCGAGTCGAGTTGCAGCAAGTTCGGAAGTCCCAGTACGTTCAGCAGTTTCAGATCGTTCCTTGAGGTGCCAGTGATTTGTCCTCCTCATTTCAGATTCATGATTCAAGACGTAAGACACTTTTACACATATATGCGGTCCAGACACTATCAGTAATGATGTCATTATTTCTCTACCCATCCTTTTCCATGTAAATGAAGGATGAGCAAGATGAGTAGAGAAATAATGTCATTACTACTGACAGTATCTGGACAGCTTTTCCAAACAAACAAAAGCGGTTACAGTTTAAGCCTTTGCTTTTGGGCTTCTATGCTCTTTAGCATCTTCTTTAAGCTAGAGGCCTAGGCCTGTGTGGCAACTTAATAACCCGAGAGCCTAAGTTTTAAGAAATAAATTTTACAGTATTTTAACTCCTCAAATTATAAATAATGTTTTTCATGACATCATCATCATCCTGCTAGGCCCTGTTCCCATTTACTTGGGGTCGGCCTTCCCTGTTCTTTTTCTTCATTCTGCACGATTGAGTGCAAGGTCGGCGTCTATATTGTGGTCTTTCAGGTCTCGCTGAACAGTCATCAGCCAGGTGGCAGGTGGTCTTCTACGTCCACGCTTCGTCGTTGGAATATCGAGCGCTACATTGACCATGTAGTCTACTGGACGCCTCTGTACATGACCGTACCACCTCAGACGTTTTTCTGTCAGCTTTTCTGTTATTGGCGCTACTTTGAAACTACCCCGGATGAATACGTTTCGTATCTTGTCCATCATGGTGACACCCGCTGTTTCATGACACTTGCGCGGAAAAAAATAGTTTTAAGGCATTTTTTTAAAATAAGTTAACAGTCTATACTCCATCTCCCAATAGGCTTGCTGGAATAAAATGTATAATTTCATTCTAAAATCAACTACAAAAGTAATTTTAATAAACTGAATATTTCAAAATATTTTTATTATTATTTATAAACACAATACAACGGTAATGTTCATGCAATATTATGTCACAACTGTAATGAATCCAAGGCATCCATATAATGCCTATTTCAACGGACGGTAAAGTTGTTCAATATTGTGACATTGCTATTAACTTTGTGTAGGAGTTAATTTCATTTTCAGTTTCGGGAAAAATTATGACTTTGCGATTAAGCTTTCATGAAAATTATACTGTAATATTAAAGTTCGAATTATAACTCGCCTGGAAAATATGGAGTATCATAAAATCAATTAGTAGTTATGTCTTAATTCTCATAGCTTTGGTGCAGTTCGGGAAGGAGAATTTAGTGTTGAAATAAATACTGAAAACTAGCTTTATTTCAAGTGGCTTTTCTAAATAATAAGCTTTTTCTTTTAAACATTGAGATAGTAATTCATTTGGAATACAGATAATAGTATTTTCCAATAAATTTTGGTTCCTAAAAATCTAACCTCTAATTTATAGATGTTAGTGTATGTAGCAAAAAACAAATGATAAAGTAAAATCTAATTCCTTGATCGAAATAGGCGTTAAAAGTAACACGGTTTATTATAAGACCGAATAAAAATAATAGTTATTTAGGAAGATTTGGTTAAGAATAGTATTGTGTCATAAACACGTGAATATTTACTTCTGAGTACAAATAAATATTTTCATTCGATAAACAATATAGTCCTCTTAGCATTCCTATTGATATTTATTAGAAATATATGAGTTTTAATAATTATTGGTAAAAATTGACCATGCGGTTACATTGAATTTGCTTTCGTTTCCTGTGGAAACACTATTGTATGTATATTTCACTATCATATATATATATTCCCTACATTTTTAGCATATTTATCTAAATGTAGTTTCTAAGTTTTAATCAGCAATTGGCCAGAAAATCCTGAAATTAATAATTTTACGTAAATGCGGGTAGGAATAATCTTGCATCGCGCGAGGATAATCTTAACCCACCCGCATATTTGCTTAGATTTTCGCAGGCGATCGAGAAGCGGTGTGCAGACGACGAGTGAGGAGTTCACACGAATTTGAACCTTGTTTGGTTGACAGTTATTTGGTTTTATTATCTACAGGTTGGATCATCAACCTTATTATTTAGATAACTAGGTTCAATAGCGGAATCGGATGAGTAATCGGTAAGATTTTGAAAGAGGTGTTTGGATTAAAGCTACAGAGGGGAATGTAGGTGATTGTGGGGGACAGGGTACGGAAATTATAAAAGCGGGTGGTAAGGTTCGAACTTAACTTACAACGAGATTTCAAGACATCAGCATCTCTCAGCCAAGATCGAGGTCTACAACTTTATGTAAGTCCTTTTAAATATTTCACTTTTATCTTAATTGTTTGTCGCGTACTAGCATTTTACAATTTCTTTACTAGTGAAGCGTACGAATATTATAATAACGGTCAATACCTTTCTTTTATTAATTGGGATATTTGGGTACTAATATTACAGGCGTTACGCTTATTTACCTGCAGTGAGTGTTAGAATAATGACGGATTTATTATTAATCCACATTTGTAAATATTTTAGCTGTGTTTGGGTTTACAATGAAGTAGGGGTCTGCGTTTAAGTATATTAGGTACTATTTCAACTATTACTAAGTGAGCGAAGCGAAGCACTATTCCGCTGTGCCTAGAGCCGTCTGTATGTCTAAATAAGTACTTAAATATTGTGATTATTTATTGAGTGAGAAAGTTAAATACAATCTTCGTCTTCTTTCATAAACGATTCTTAAATCGTATGGACGTTTCGACATAGGATTAACTTCAAAGCAATGGTTTAGTATTGAGCTTACTGTTGAATGTATAATATTACACATAAGGCTCTGGAACAATTTACCGTTAGACTTAAGGCGTGCTAAATCTCTTGCTGTGTTAAAGAAACAACTTAAAGAACATTATCTGTCTCTCCCATGATCCGTATAGATACCCTGCAACTCCATTAACCGTTTTAACAACCTGTGGCATGTAGTGTGTGTGGTCCTAGTTTATATTTTCTTATTTTATTATATTTATTAAATATATATGTATGTATGTATGAGCTATGTAAGTTTATTTATTTTTTATTTATATATATTTTCTTTCTTTTATATGTGTAAGTTTATTAATGTTTGGTTTATTTGCTTTGCAACACCTACTTTTTTGTTAATTTACAAAGGTTTCCGCTTCCCAAAGGTTGTCTGGAAGAGATCGCTCTTTAGCGATAAGACCGCCAATTGTTTTGCCTCTGCTTTTTTGTTTGTGTCTTGTGTATACTTTGTGTCTATTATTTGAGGTGTGCAATAAAGAGTATTTATGTTATGTTATGTTATGTTAATAGCGTACATTCTGACCTGGTTCTTCATAATATATCGCCTGTGTTTGTTGTTTTAACATTGAACCTTTTATATTCTCTATATACGATTGTGTATATTTATGTGTGCGTATGTTATATTTACAATATCTAACTATTTAGGATACGTAATATTTATTCTCCATCGTAGTGTATATATTTACTGTTGACGTGTCGAATAGGTTCTATTCGAAAGTACCAAGCCATATTTTATCTAAGTAGATTTTAATCCACTGTTTCGGGTGACTACGTTCTATTTATTAACTATTTATTTCTACTACTTTATAAATATAAATATATAGTTTTAATGTAACGGTCGAAATTGTTTGAACGTACTATAACCAAGATAGGTTTCGATCTTTTAAATGTTAATTGTCGATGTCGGTTAACTATTGGCCATGGTTAAACGATATCGCGTAATATGTACTTTCACGTAACACTTTAGTCATTATATAAGAGATAAGCTGCTGGGTTTCTAGCGTAGAGGATTATTCCATGTAGAATGCGTGTCTGTTGTAGTGCCTAGGTGGCAACGGACTCCTCTCGGGTTTGAGGCCAAAGCGTTCTGTATCACCCAATGATCTTGAACATATGACATGAAAAATAGCATGTGCTTACAGAGGTTTATTGCCATGTAGGTACGCCATTAGTGTATAAGGTGTTCTTAGCTAATCCCGTTCTCTTGCAGTGATGAATCGCGTGCGGTGAGGGTCTTACACGTCTGGGTTACTGCACAGATATTGCTTATTAACGATGATAGGTACTTGCTATGTACTCCCTAAATTTATATACCATTCGTCATAAACGGTGGTTGGTATTTGCTTACTTAATTATTAAATATACCAGTCGTTATTTGCATATGTGGTGTGGAGGAATTTGGCGGTTATCTGTCAACTATACATTGATGTATGAAGCGAGACTGTAGGCTAGTGGCCCGGTCGCACACTTGGATCATTACGAATGCTCAGAACGCACAAACACTCATCAGGTCTGTAGGCCACTGGCCGTGGACACCATATATTACCAGATCAATTAAGCTTCGAATCGTAGACTACTGCTCGTGGTTCCACCGTTGGAAGACGGAACCGTTAAAACTGACATGCCACATATTTTGTACTGGCGTACTTCGCCAACAATCACTACGTTGGGAGTCCAGCAAATCTCCTTACATATATTTTGTTGTAAATATAACTGCGGGCGGCGACGTGCGCAGCAGGTCGAGCTGGCAGCGCAGCATGCGACCCAGCATCAGTTGGGCGGGCGCAAAACCGGTCGTGCAATGCACCGAGTTTCTGTAGTCGAATAAGTATTTGTTTAGTTTTCTGGTTATTTCTTGCTGCATATATAGTCTGCTACATTATTATTTTAACAGCGCGTTTTACAGTTTTTACCGTGTTTTCCGCTTGCCCATTAATTTGATGCCGGGTGGTACGGCGCGATAGTATCGTGTTGTATGCTGTTTATTTTACAATATTCTTCAAATTGGCTTGAACAAAAATTACTAGCGTTATCGGTAACTAAAGTTCGCACCAAACCATACCTACAAAAATTTTCGCTTAGTTTATCAATAATGGCGTTAGTGTTTGTGTTTGTCAACAAAAAACATTCCACTCATTTTGAATGAGCATCAACCGCAACTAAAAACTGCTTCGTTTGCCATGTAAACAAATCTAAATGCACTCGCTCCCAGGGTCGAGCCGGGTAGGGCCACGGGGCCAGCGGTGCGCGGGGAGGGTCACTGCGTAATGCAAGACAAATACTACATGTACCTATTTTGTCCTCAATATTCCTATCTATATGCCGCCACCACATTCTTGCCCTGGCTTCCGCTTTAGTTTTTACGATTCCGAAGTGGGAGCTATGCAACTCGGACAGTAATTGTTCTCTGTATACCGTTGGAATTACGACCTTATGACCTCTTAAAATGCAACCATTTTCCAATGATAGTTCCAAACGACAAGTAAAATAAGGCTTCAAATCAACATGTTGCATTTTAGCAAGCCAACCATTAGTTATGTAATCTTTTATTTTGTTTAAAACGGGATCACTCGAAGTTTCCTTTTGAATATCCGCAACACTAACCGGTTTTTAAATCGAATTTGATATGAAATTAATCTATGTCGCTTTGTCGAGTTCGTCTGGACAGTATGGACTGTCCTGTGGAACAGAACTGATCGAGCGGGACAAAAAATCGGCAACATTATGTTCTCCTTTCACAAATTCGATGTTAAAATTATATGCAGATAGGAACAAAGCATATCGTTGTAACCGGTTTGCCGCTAACTCCGGAACGCCCTTTTTGCTACCAAAAATTGACAATAGTGGTTTGTGGTCGGTTCGACAGGTAAACGGAACCGAGCGACCATATAGGTAATGGTGAAATTTTCTCAGTGAGAAAACCAGAGCCGCGGCCTCTTCTTGAACTTGGGCATAGTTACGCTCGGCCTTAGAAAGAGATCGCGACGCGTATGCTACCACGCGCTCGGTGCCATCGCGCTGCCGCTGGGCAAGTACCCCGGCTAAGCCGCGCGGGCCTGCGTCCGCTGTTACCACATTCGGTAGATCAGGGTCATAATGCGCCAGCACCCGCTCTGACGCTAATTCAGACTTAATCTTGTTAAAAGCATCCTGTTGCTCTTGGCGCCAAACCCACTTCTCGCCTTTTTTTAATAATGAGTGTAAGGGGTCAAGTATACTGGACGTACTTGGAACAAAATATCTATAAAATCCAATCATACCCAAAAAAGACGAGAAGAGAAGTTCACTTACGTTCTTAGGGCATTCACAATTTAGGATGGCTTCAACTTTTTTTTTCTTCAACCGAGCCTTTAAATAATTCACATTTTTCCTGTTTTAAACGTAAACCGGCATCTTGCAATCTACTCAAAACATGTTAACGCTCTAAATGCGTTTCCCTGTCAGGCCCAGTTATTAAAATATCGTGAAGAAAAATGCACGTTCCTTCTATTCCGGATAATATTTCATATTTGCTTCTTATCGCCTAGATTTCTTTTGCCTACGATCACAACACACTAAAACACACTAAACACACGCGTGAATTACTAAATCGTCGCCAAATTGTGGTATATAGGCTAAGAACGATATTGAAACAACGGAGCTCACGTTAACAGTTTATTCGCCTGTTACAATCTGACTCGAGGGTAGGGGGTAGAAAACCCAATTACCGGCAACATATACCATACTAACAAACAACGAAATATTTAACTAACCATAATAATTCTAGTGTAATTTTAATATTCAATTTGACTATTTATTAGAGTCTGTCAATTAGGGTATATATATTCACGATGCTTCTTATTCAATTTTAAACGTCAACAGTTAATATGCTAACCAGTTATTGTCTATTGTATTTATATCCCGTTAGATGTAAGTAGTTTTAAATATAGCGGTTATTTCTCACCTTATCGAAAAGGACTTGCGGTAACTACACACACAACGTTGGGTCTCCACTAGCTTTCACAATCATCTCGGCCAAACTGCGTATAAGAGCAAGCTACTGTATAGATAGTTTATTAATTAATGTATTTGATTTTATCATTACGTTACTTATATTACTGTAATACGGCGCGAAGGTTTTTGCTCCGTTAGTTTCGTTTTTACCTTCACAAAGCCTAGGAATCGGAAACTAACACCTAATGACATCTGCAAAGGCAGCATTAGGGGTAATTAGTCAGTGTTTCGCTTTTCAATAACAAAAATCCAAAATTAAAACTTAAATAAATAATTTTCTTTTCAACCTTCAATCTTTTGTTTGATTTTCTTTCCCTGTAGTAAGTTCCTTTATGTAGGTATTTGTATTTATAGAAGTTTTCAGCCTGAAGCTTGAGGTGAGTAAGCTTAGTAGGCTCTTGTAAGCTTTAGAAGCCTTTTAGTATTAGTCGTTACACTACATCAATATTGACAATCCTCATGAATAGTCATTTGGTCGAGTTGCAGCAAGTTGTGATTTGTCCCTTTGCAAATATTCGCAATGGCAATTATTCACATCATTTAATGCGAATTCAAAAAGCAATCTATCTATCTATCTATTCAGCCCGTATCCACCCACTGCTGAGTATAGGCCTCTTCTTAATTACGCCACTCCCCTCGGTCCCGTGCCAGTCCCATCCACTGCACACCCACTGTTCGGCAGATATCATCTGACCATCTGGTTGACGGTCTCCACGCTGACCTTTTGGCCCATACAAAAAAGCAATACAAATGTAAATGGCAATACAGAGAGGTAACTCGGCCAGCGTCATGGGTTCCCTGCCACGTGGGGGACCTCTTAGAGGGGGTTTTCTTTTTATAACTGAGATTTTAGGTAAGCTTTTAGGTAGTTTATTTTATTTTATAGTTGTATTTCGTTTTAATTTAGTTAATTTTAATACTAATTTAGTTTTGTGTTCAATAAAGCACTTTTCACCTCTATACAAAAGTTAAAAATTCCATTCGCATTACGCGAATGCGAATAAATATTCATGTCATCCCTAGTCGTAAGTGGAATAAAATCCAATTTAGACGGGCAACGCCAAGACCTCAATAATAGAGCGCACCTGCACGTTTGCACGAGCGATTACAGCTAACTCCTAGCCTCGAGTTAGACGGAGTTTATCTAGTAGTTAAGTCATTGTACCGGCTTGAGCCTATTACGACTTGACCTCCATATTCGTAGCATTCACGTTTAGTAGTGGTCTTGCTTACGCTGGTCTTATTCTAATGAAGCGCTCGTGAATAGCAAATTTCATAGAACTATCGACTCTTTGCGGCAAACATGGCCATTTACCGTGATATTAGTATTATTTTAAGATCTATTGTTAACCACATTTAATGCAAATAAAGAACTATAGTTCTTTATTTGCATTAAATGTGGTTAACAATAGATCTTAAAATAATATAAACAATCACACATTTAGCATGCAATGAGGCCTTAATTTAAATTATATCTATGTATATCTAAATCTATGTATATGTACAGGCGATTATTAAAGCTAACAGGATGTCTTTTTTTTAAATAAAATACAATATTAAACATTACTATAGTCAAAAAAAGCCTTAAGGTTATAATAAATTTTGTCTAAGAGCCACAAATACAGTGTCCGTTTAAATTGCTTAATGTCACTAATTTCCCTAATATCTGGCGGTAGATGATTATAAATTTTGATTGACATTATATAACAATTATTTTCAAATAATGCACTGTTGCATTTTAGTCCAACCAACCTGGTGGGATCTCTAGGACGTAGGTTTGGATTTACAGTAACTTTGGTGAATTGCTTTATGTTTGCCTTTACAAACATGCATATTTCTAAGATGTATAAGCTAGACAAGGTAAGCAGTTTTAGTTTTTTGAAGAGAGGTCTACAAGGTTCTAAGGGTCCTTTTCCGCAAATACCTCTGATACAATATTTCTGGCTAATAAACACTCTCTTTATGTCTGGTGAGTTACCCCAAATGATCAGACCAAACCTCAGCAGTGAGGCGACATACCCATGATAGGCTATAATGACAGTTTTCTCGTCAGATACGCGTTGTAGTCTCCGTAGCGCGTGTGAAAATCTGTCTAGTCGGCTGCATACATTGTCTACATGAGATCTCCATTTACAATGTCGATCTATTATCAATCCAAGAAATCGTGTTTCGTTGTCTTCTTCTAATGTATGGCCTCTACAAATGATATCCAAATTTTCTGTATTTGTTTTAATGTTACAAAATTGTATAAATTTATAATTCATAATTCATAATTTATTGCATAATAATCATGTGGTACAACAGGTATTATTTTAGTTTTACTTATGTTAATTGTCAAGTTATTTAATTCTAACCAATTACATAATTACATATAGAGTCAATAGTTGTATGAATATTAGTCAAATACATATTTTTATCGTGCTTATCATCTGGTATCAATACAGAAATGTCATCAGCGAATAGAATCATATTATAGCTAGTAATCTTTGGTAAGTCATTAATGTAAAGAATAAATAAAAGTGGACCTAAAACACTGCCCTGGGGTACTCCCGTGCAGTTATGTTTTTCTGTAGAACGATATGTGATTACTTCATTTTTGTCATCTATTCTATTTATTTCTACGTACTGTTTTCTGTCATGAAGGTAACATTGAAGCCATGCGATTGATATTCCTCTAAATCCGTACCTTCCTAATTTTGCTAGTAATATGTCATGATTAACATAATCGAAAGCTTTACTCATATCAAAGAATACTCCTGTAACGGGAGTTTCGTCGATTCTTTGAGTAATAGATTCAATGAGAGAGTAACATGCGTGTGAAATTGACTTTCCCTTTTGGAACCCATTTTGTTCGTTAGCTATTATTTTATGTTTGTCTAGAAATTGTGACATTCTATGATGCATAGCTTTTTCAAACACTTTTGCAAATATGGATATAAGAGTAATAGGACGGTAGTTACCTACGGCTTCTTTATCCTCTTTTTTAAAAAGCGGTTTTACGATTGATATTTTAAGCCTGGAAGGAAACTTTCCCTGGCTGAAAGACTCGTTTATTAAATGAGTTAGAATTGGTGCTATGGCTTTTGAACACAGTTTCAGTACATGTGTGGAGATGCCGTCAAAACCTACTGCTTTTGTATTCTTTAAAGAGTTTATGTATTTCAATATTTCGCTAATAGTGCAAGGTAACGCAAACATACTACAATGGATAAAATCTATTTCCTTGAGTGTTAACCTCCAGTTACTGTTCATTTTTGGATTATTAATGAAATGATCATTGAATGTGTTAGCTATTTCAGTGGGATCGTGAATGTATTTGTTTTTAAAGTTTAACGATTCTATGCATTCAAAATTTTTAGTTGCATCAGCTTTGTCCTTAATAACGGCCCATGTTGCTCGACTCTTGTTCCTTGAGCGTATTATGAACTTGTGGTTTAAGTTCCTTTGTGCTTGTCCAATACACAACTTTAACAGTGAGCTGTATTTTTTATAAATGTTTTTTTGAATCTCAGTTCTGTTTTTGTAATATAGAAATCTCAGGTGTCTCTTATTTTGACATGACTTTTTTATGCCCTTAGTAATCCATTTGGGTCTACTGGTGTTTGAGGTCACTTTTATTCTTTGCTCTGAGAAACAAAGATTATACATACGACAGAATTTGTCATGAAATCTACTAAATGCTACATCACAATTACGTTCACTAAAACAAAATTTCGTTCACTAAAAAAAACAATATTTTGCGTGCTAATTGAATTTCTTAGTGATTTCAATGAATTACAATGCCATGCTATGCCAACGGCCTCCTAGCCTAGTCGGTATAGTGACCCTGCCTATGAAGCAGGAGGTCCCGGGTTCGAATCCTGGTCAGAGCATTTATTTGTGTGTTTATCACAGTGTTCCTGAGTTATGGATGTTTTCTATGTATTTAAGGCTAAGGTCTCCTATTTTATGCTATACGCGACGTCTGACGTCAGCGTCAACGTTTATGAACAAAAAAGACGCCAACGTCGACGTGTGAAAGAGACCACAACAGTACATCTCTATAGTAAGCATTGTGACACAGACGCTGTAAGCGGCCGATGGCGTTCATAGGAGACCTTAGCCTAAGTATTTATCTATAATATACATCGTCGAATAGTACCCACAACACAAGCCTTCTTAAGCTTACTGTGGGACTAGGTTGATTTGTGTAAGATTGTCCCGTAATATTTATTTATTCATTCATCATCATCATATGACATTCCCGCAAATTCTAAGGCTAAGGTCTCCTATTATATGCTATACGCGACGTCTGACGTCAGCGTCAACGTTTCTAAACAAAAAAGACGCCAACGTCAGCGTGTGAAAGAGACCGCAACAGTACAATCTCTATAGTAAGAATTGTGACGCAGACGCTGTGAGCGGCTGATGGCGTTTATAGGAGACCTTAGCCTAAAGGGCATGAACAAATAACTAATGCCTAACGCCTCGAGCGTTTGACGCCTGCTTCAAGGAAAAACGCTGCAAATTAAAGCGTTTTTGGTGTGAACGTGACCAGGGGGAGTTCATCATACGTTTGTTTCCGACGCTCGACGCTGACAGCGTCAAGATCCAAGCGATATCGCTCGGAGCGTTTTTTTCCTGAAACATCCATACTTCCATACTAATATTATAAATGGGAAAGTGTGTGTGTTTGTTTGTTTGTTTGTTTGTCCGTCTTTCACGGCAAAACGGGGCGACGAATTGACGTGATTTTTTAAGTGGAGATAGTTGAAGGGATGGAGAGTGACATAGGCTATTTTTTGTCTCTTTCTAACCCCCCACTTCCCTAAAATGGGAGTGGAAGTTTGTATGGAGCATTACGGGGGACAAGGGGGAACCGTGTTACCCCGAATTTAACGCGAGCGAAGCCGCGGGAAAAAGCTAGTAATAAATAATTCCACCAAGCCCGCTATCAACTTTATGAAATCCTTTTTGGCTCTAGCACATTATAAGTATTTTTTTTATACCGCGACGGTGGTAAACAAGCATACGGCCCGCCTGATGGTAAGCTACCGTAGCCTATGGACGCCTGCAACTCCAGAGGTGTCACATGCGCGCTGCCGACCCTTTACAAAAAGGAGGATTCACTGTGTTGACGGTTAAAGGAACAAGAGGGTCCCTCATCGCTGCACTTGATTTTTGTAACTAAAACTTTGCCTTACTTCAAAGTTACTGAGTGTACCGTAGTTGGTACATAATTGTTAAACTTGCAAAACATAAATCTGACCCCATTACCTTCTTGCAATCAATGCAAGAGCTAGCCAAATTAATTTGGAAACAAGGATAATGCACTTTAACAGCACGGTATAAGGTTCATATTGAATTTGCAGATGAAACGCCTCTGCTGCAACTCAAGATATGTGGAGTTAGTAGTCGGGTGTGTGAAGTAGAAAGTATATATGGGGTAGCACTTCTTAACGTAAGGCGTCTTTCACACGGCTGCGGTTTCCGCATGCGGTGACGGTGCGCGAGCGAGATAGCGCTCTGCGTGTGTATAGCGCTGTCACGCTTGCTCACCGTCGCCGCATGCAGTTGCGGCGCCAGTGTGATGCCTAATCCCTTTCTTGACAATGCCCCGTAGTTTTGCGTAGGTAATGTTGATCGGTGGATAAATTACGAGTATAATATCTTCTTGTTGTTCTATACAGGGAACACACGAAACACATGGACTAAAGAGCTGGCCACGTCAAATATGACACAATAATGAGAGCAATGTAACCTGACTAGTTAGATTAGTTTACCATCCTTATTGATAGATCCGGGCATCTGGCAGCTTTTAATGGGTGGAGGTCTGAGTGACAGAACTGACAGACCAACAAAAAAATTTAGTTAGAAAAAAGTAATACCAAAATAGATAAAAACTGCCTAAGTTGTGTCATTTATAAAAAGCATTATTATAGGCACAAGGGCCTATATTTTAACATGAGAACAAAAAATTGTGTATTATTGCGGAAACAAAAACAGTAGGCGACAAACTATAAATTGCATTATACGTCATTTGGCACTACTTTCCCACAACAAAAACTTCTGGCTGTATAATATAATCCAATGAATTACATAATTTCCCATAATATTGCATCAAACCCAGAACTCTAAGATTTGTTTTCTTCAAGTTATTTGCATTCTTTGACTTCCACCACTTTATAGCTGCCAAATATCCAGATCTAGAAACAAGCATAGTATAGCAAACTAACTAGAGGGGTTTCGATGCTCTCATTATTGTGTCATATCTGACGTGGCCAGCTCTCCATATAACAGTTTGACAAAAAAAATTTGGTACATTATTGTCGAGGAGCAGACGTAGCACATTGCTAGCTGAATAATTACATAATTAATAGATGAACATTAAGTTTTTCTTCGACCACAAACAATATTGACATAGAGTAATTATGTAACTCCATCTCTTGCCATTTCGAGTGATAGAGACAGATTTAGTCGAAACTCCCATTTTCTATGTTCGCGGTTCGCGCTCAGCATTGCCAGCTTTATATTTTTAAATTAAAAAGTTGGAAGTTTATTTCTCTTCCGAAATTACAACAAGCTATTTGAGATAACTAAACATTAACATCATAAATAATAGATATCAATGTCGTGTTTCAGCTGTTTAGGACCTTTGTCTACTTTTTGTAAGACTGTTGAAATTTAGTTTGTACCTCGATGATTTTTTCGATGGCCTGCATGTTCAAACTTTTTAATTTTTGGCTGAGCATAAACTATACGGACTTCGCCGCCTAATATTAACCGGAAAAGTAACATTGCAGGACATACGCGGCAGCGTGTCCAGCCAAGTTCATATTTACCTACTAACGTGCATGGTATATAGATTGCCCGTTTTGTAAAGGGTTTAAAATTACCACCAAAACTCATGTCATGTCAAACGAATAAAAATGCTATAAAATCCGGATACATTTTAATACCATACAACCTCCAACCTCCCGCTATAACCGGACCACAAACTATACATTTCCCAGCGTGAATATTAAACGCGCGTCGGCCTGATTAAGCCGCGGCTTCCTCAAGCTAAATCTCTGCTGGTGATGGATAGGTCTAAGTGAATTTAGCTGCTAACCCCGAACAACAGTTTAATTCTCTAAAATAGATTGTGGTACCTGCATCACCGGTACTGATATGCCAACGAAAACTTACCGAAACGCAAAATTTTATACATATTAAAATTTTGGAACACCTCTTACTGTTTTGTGTGAGAATTGAATGTTTATATTTCTTAAATATTCAACCTGTATAAAAAAGTCATTGTAGATAGCCGGTAAGACGTCGGACTTTCTATACGGAGGTGTCGGGTTCGAACCCCGGCATACCACTGAATTTTTTGGAAGTTATGTACGAAATAAGTGCGGTTGCCAGTTGTCAACTGGAAATATTATTGTCACTAAAAGTTAGGTTAAGTATAGTTTTAAGTTCTGGTTGCCTTGAAAATCAGCTACCCTGCCATGATTCATGCTGAGTGGCAACCATTTTGGTGTATTTTTTTTTGTATAAGTATTTTATGTTAATGTTTCTCTTCTCTTTGCACCTAATAAATATTTTTCATTTAATTTCATTTTTCAAATACCTATCATTCATCGTCTCAATCGAGCCGTGGCAAGTACCGCGACAAACTCTAGGAGGATGATGTAAGTGTAGCATACTCATATACAAGATACCTCTATACTCCGCTTAGCGTGTTATTTCTTTGAAACATAAGCTGCCAAAAAGAAGGGGTGCGGAAGGGGAACACGCAATGCTAGACAGGGAGCGCGCAATTGTTCCGTGGGGCGTAAGAGAAAGTCAGACATTACTGGTTGCCATGGAGATGTACTAAGTTTACTGACACTTACAATAATTAGTTTCTTACTATAGAGTGAAATTACTTCGCGCGTGGCAGCGGGGGTCGCTCGGCTATGCAGGGTCTTGGGTTAATTAGTCTATGAGCATTCTAAATCTCTGTAGTTATAGGTAGGGCTGATACGGAATTTTAGTCTATTTTTAACTTTTTCTAACGTTAAAGACGAGGAAGCTTGAGACCTCACCCTACTCGTGTAAACTGTAAACACACGAGATGACGACGACAGGGGAGGCTTTAGAAATCGCTTGAATGGCGACCGGTCTGACCTGCGACCCGCTTACTGGCTACAATATGCAGTTCATTAATAAGGCATCTTTGCGAAGAACCGGCTGGTTTTAGGGTTCCGTACCTCAAAAGAGAAAATGGAACCCTTATAGGATCACTTTGTTGTCCGTCTGTCTGTCCGTCACCCTTTTTCTCAAGAACACGTGGGGTGGGGTGGAAAGTTGAAATTACATACGTTCTTCTGCGGTCTTTTGAAGCTGCGAAAAAACCAAGCTTCAAAGTCAACGCAATCCAAAGATACGGCCATTTGAGACATATATTTTACATTTCACTGGAGAATTGAAACTTATTCGGTCCCATAGGACTACAATCATGAAATTTGACAATATTAGAAGGAAGGTGTAAGCACCAATGAAGGAAAATGTTTGAAAATCGTTAATTTGTAGTTTCACTTTGTCGTGGTATGAAATATGTAAAAAATGGGATTCTGCAATTAAATAAATAAATACAGCCAGTATTTCCTTAATCATAAATAATGTTTACAAAAGTTGAATTACAAAGTAACTTATTAAGCTGCCCCTTTCAGGGTATAGGCTTCCTCCAATAGCCAGCATGATTTTCGATCTCTCCGCTTTACTTTTCCAGTTTTTTCCGCCATTTCCACGATGTCATTCACCCTCTGTGTCTATAGTTGGTTGAACCTCACCATGCAGGGGCCGTATTCTAACTTTGAAACACGTATAGATACGATCCAACTTCAATACAAATCCAATGCATTAACAACGCAATACACCTACGGCATAAACATCTCAATAAAGATGTGCCGTTCTCGAGAACGTTCCCGAATGAGAGAATGTTGCGAGAAAGTTCTCGAGAACGTTCTCTGTAACGAGAATTACCGAGAAAGTACATCAAATCTGCACAAATTCAATTTTTTTACTTTATGTAAATCTTCCTAAAGGTGTTTGAAAGATATTCACGATCAGTATAAACCGAAAAAAAGATTCTAAGTGCAAAAATCTCTGCTAACTCGGGAATGTTCTCGTGAGAACATTCCCGAGAACTTTCTCGCATATTTCTTTGTACTTTTATTGGTAGAGGACTCATTTATTTCTTAATATTTTTGTATTTTCTTGTCTTCATAATTTTAACATATATGTTCTATTTATACTTGTATAGCAATTTTGTCTCCAATTGAGATTATTAACATTTAAAAAGCTTAATTCTCTTTGCTCCGGAGAACGTTCTCGGTAATGTTCTCGACTAAGTTTTATATGACTATTAATTTAAAAATAAATATCTAATGTCCCAAAAATATGTAACAAGCATTTAATTGAAACGAAAACGTTGGCATAAAAACAAAACTTGTTTATATTTTAAAATATCTTAATTATCTATATAATATTTTTTTATTTGAAATAATTATTAATAAATACCAAAAATGTTACGGAATAAAATCGCGTTTATTTTATGCAAAAAAAGAAAAAAACCGGCCAAGAGCATGTCGGGCTGTTCTAAATATAGGGTTCCGTAGTTGCCGGCCCGTCGCAATCCACCCACTCAAAAGGTTGTTTTTAGGGTTCCGTAGTCAACCCTTACAATTTCGCCATGTCCGTCTGTCCATCTATTTTTCTGTCTGTCCGTCTGTCTTTCCGTCTGTCCGTCTCTGGCTTTGCTCAGTGATGGTTAGTACTAGAAAACTAAAAGGGTACCTTTTTTCGCTCCAATTATTAAATTCAAATCTTGCGTTATTTTTGGGACAACCTTTATATTTCGGTATCATTATCAATTATCTAAATGTTTGTTTTTAAATTTGTAGTGACATAAAATTTAGCCGAGAACGTTTCCGAGACAGTTCTCCGGAGCAAAGAGAACTAGGTATGCTTTTTTAATGAATATAATTTTTTTTAGACAAAATTGCTAAACCGTATCAAAAAACACATTTTTTTAAATTATTAAGACATTATTATAATATTATATAGAGTCTATCGTGTCCCACTGCTGGGCAAAGGCCTCCCCCAAATCTTTCCATCGATCCCTATCCTGTGCTGTGTCTGACCATTCCTTCAAAAAGGGTCGGGAGTTCATCCCGCCATCGCCTGCGGGGTTTGCCGCGAAAGCACTAGAATGCTGAAATTTGGTATGAATATGTGCATTAATCACGCCGACAAAGTGGTGGATTAAATACTGGAAAAGTATTTTTTATTAAGGTACCTCCCGTACACATGAAGTGGGGAGTGAGTTTTTTTTCACTCTAACCCTATCGTGTTGGATATCATTGGATAGTTCTTTCAAAAAGAATTGAGGTCTCTTAAGGTTGTCTGGAAGAAATCGCTCATTAGCGATAAGACCGCCTGTTGTTACCTCTACCTAAATTTATCTAATTGTAAAATTTGTGCTTGTAACTGTATGAGGTGTGCAATAAAGAGTATTTATTATTATTATTATTATTAATACATTTTTTTTGCTAAAACGAATAGTTCCTTAAATAATAGCAGCGAAAGTTCAAAAAAGGGCGTCTAACTTTTGAACCGTGGGTCCAAAAAATTTGGAAAAATTCATGGAAGTGAGGCCTAATAAGTACTTTCAATGAAAAGTATATTGAAGGAATTCGGTTAAGCCGTTTTTGAATTATAACTCAAAAACGCATACTAAAAGGCGTAATAGTGCTGCATAGTAAAATGACGTAAGCGCCGCAACATATCCCTTAATAAACGACCTTTTGCCCGACATGCTGTTGGCCGGTTTTTTCGGTTTAGAATGATTGTAAATATTTTTCAAACACCTCCAAAAAGATATATAAAAAATAAAAAATCTGAATTTGCGCAGATTTTATGTACTTTCTCAGTAATTCCCGTTCAGAGAGAACGTTCTCGAGAAAGTGCGGAAATTCTCAGTAAAGGAATTCTCGAGAGCGAGAACGTTCTCGCCGGCACTGTAATAGGCTGGTCACGACGAGGAGGGTTGGTGAAACAAAACACACTTCCCAGTTCACTCCACTATGTAATCTTAGAGCTCCGTATACAATCTCCCTTAATACTATTTAGTTTAGATATATATACTAATCACCTACGTGCTATGGGAGGAATCCCTTATCGATTGGAGAGATGTTTTCATATAATTATTCACACTAAACTTGTCATATCTACACACGTGTAGATATGCATGTTTGCCTATCACACCTCCCTTGAAAAGGTAAGGGGTTTCCTCCCCCAAAAACAACATTACTCGTTATATAATTTTACTCTATTCTTATGTACTAAATAATCTTTACCATCCTTTATTATCTTTAAATTTTGGACCCATAATGTCCTTAACCTTATAGGGACCTAAGTATAAATCAGAAAGTTTACTATAACATTCATTTTTCAGTAATACTAAATCTCCTATTTTGTAATGAACACTATTTGATTTACAGTCATAATTTAGTTTCCTTTTAATTTTACTTTGTATTAAATTATATCTTGCATCAGTGTGTGCTCTCTGTAGTCTAAATTTTAATTCTAATGGATAATTATCATAGACTAGCTTTTGCCCGCGGCTTCGCCCGCGTGCTAAAAGTACTAAAAAAGAAGGTTCTCAGTTTGACCCGTATGTTCCTCCGCTTGTCCGCTTTTTTTTCGCATTTGGCTGAACCGATTTAGATGCGGTTTTCGGAAAAGTGTTTTTTACATTCTGGAGGTTTCAGTATAGCACGTTTTGGTGAAGGCGGTTCCCTTATTTTTTTCAAGAAATGATTGTAATCATTGTTGAATGTAATACGCCAGCAACCACTTTCTACAAAAAGAGATTATGATAAATGCAGATTTCTACTCTTGAATAGTAGCTTTACCCTGCGACTTCGTCTGCGTGGAATTAGTAATCCACCCTCCTTTTTACCCGCTTAAGGAATAACTTTTGGGATAACAACTATTATATATCCTTCCCAGGTACTCAAACTATCTCCGTACCAATCATCTAAATAGGTTCAGCGGTTAATAATTCGCCATGCAAACTACCAACCCCTTTTCTACCCCTCTAGGATTGTTTTTCGGAACAAAAACTGTCCTTTATTGTTTGCCGGGACTCAAACTATATCCACAACAAATTTTATCTAAATCAGTTCGCGGTAAAAATTCTCCATACAGACCTCCAACCCCCACTTCACCCTTATAGGGATTTATTTTCGGGATAAAAACTGTCCTATGTCGTTTCCCAGGACTCAAACTATCTCTTTACCACGTTTTCCTCATACAAACTTTCAACCCCTATTTCACCTATTTACTTACTTAAGTGTTGATATTAGGAAGAAGAACTATCCTTATCCTTTCCCGATACTCAAACTATCTCTATACTAAGTTTCATCTAAATCGGTTCAGTGGTTAAAAATTACCCATTCAAACCTCCAACCCCCATTTTACCCCTTAACCTTAAGGATTGATTTTCACGTTAAAAACTATTTTATGTGCCTTCCCGGGACTTAAACTATACCAAGTTTCATCTAAATCGGTTCAACGTTTAAAAATTCCCCATACAAACTTTCGACCCCCGTTTCACCCCTTGAAGTGTTGATTAAAACTATCCTAATCCTTTTCCGATACTCAAACTATCTGTAGGTATACCAAGTTTAATCTAAAGCGGTTCAGCTGTTAAAAAATTCCCATACAACTTCCAACCCCCATTTCATCCCCTTTAGGGTCGATTTTCGGGATGAAAACTACCCTATGATATTTCCCGGGATTTAAACCATATCTATACCAAGATTTATCTAAACCGGTTCAGCAGCTTAAGCGTGAATGCTAACAGACAGACAGAATTTCGCATTTATAATATTACATTCTAATATTAAATTCATTTACGAAATTTCATCGTCGTCGGTTCAGCGGTTAATATTTCGCCATACAAACTACCAAGCCCTTTTCTACCACTCTAGGATTGTTTATCGGGATAAAAACTATCCTATATTATTTCCCGGGACTCAAACTATATTCATACCAAATTTTATCTAAATCGGTTCGCTGTTAATAATTCTCCATACAAACCTCCAACCGCCATTTCACCCCTTTAAGGGTTGATTTTCGCGATATAAACTATTTTATGTTCCGTCCCGGGACTAAAACTATCTGTATACCAAGTTTCATATCTCATAAATAGGTTCAACTGTTAAAAAATTCCCATACAAACTTCCAACCCACTTTTCACTCCTTTAAGGATTGATTTTCTGGATGAAAACTACCCTATGTCATTTTCGGGCTATCCGTATGCCACGTTTTGGTGAAGGCGGTTCCCTTATTTTTTTTAAAGAAATGCTTGCAATAATTGTTGAATTGTTACGCCAGCAACGACTTACTACTATTAAGAGATCATGATTAATGCAGATTTCTACTCTTGAATAGAAGCTTTACCCCGCGACTTCGTCTGCGTGGATTTAGTAATCCACCCACCTTTTTAACCGCTTAAGGAATGACTTCTGGGATAACAACTATTATATATCCTTCCCCAGAACTCAAACTATCTCCATTTGTCAGTCATGATATGTCAGTTAGTCAGTCAGTTTCTTCTTTTATATATTTAGATTAGATTGTACTTTGGCACAAACACTTTCATGTCCACAATATTAAACTTCCAAATCGATGTCATTTTCGTAATTTACGTCCCAAAAAACCATAAAAACGGCACCCATATTGATATTTAGACATTTCCACCCCATCGCACCCCAACAGGAGAGATGGTATTTCACGTCCGCCACGTTAGATTTTAAAATCGTTGTTGTTTTCGTAATCAGCGACCCGATAAACCATAGAAACAATACCCATGTTGATTTTTAGACTTTGTCACCACATTTCCCCCTTTTAGGGGTTGAATTCTCAAAAAACCTGTAACACGTATTTACTCATTTATTGTTAGGAATACTTCTGTGAAGTTTCGAATAAAATAGACTAACTAATCTTGTTTCCCCATACAAACTTTGGACCCCCATTTCACCCCCTTAGGGGATGAATTTTGAAAAATCCTTTCTTAGTGCACCCCTAGACCTTATAAGGAACCTACGTGCCAAATTTAGAATCTCTAGAACCAGCGGTTTGGACTGTGCGTTGATAGATCACTATGTCAGTCAGTCAGTCAGTCATCTTTGAGTTATATATATATACGAGGGTCATGCCAAAAGAAGTTAGATACTCCATGGTCATTTGATCGATATTGGCCAGTTATACACCATTGTAAAGGCAGGTTATTTGGTTATAAATTCAAAAATGGAACACTTGGAAAATCTTAGGATTCTTTTTGTAATTATTTTTTTTCTGGTTAATTTTGGGGGGAATTTTCCGCAACAATGGAGCTCACTCGACGTGATTTTCGTGTTATGATTTATTATGACTTTAAAAAAGGTTTCAAACCTCAAGAGTGTTTTGAACTTTTAGTCTCGACCTTTGGCGAGTCTGCGTGTTTACGTGCAACTGTTT
This sequence comes from Pammene aurita, assembly GCA_947086415.1. Lineage (NCBI taxonomy): Eukaryota > Metazoa > Arthropoda > Insecta > Lepidoptera > Tortricidae > Pammene > Pammene aurita. Next base: position 31,571,542 of record OX352302.1, on the reverse strand, counting down.
TTAATTGGTTTGCTGAATTTAAAAGTGGACGGGAGAGCTTTGAAGATGAGGCGAAGACCGGACAGCCGCCAACCGCAGTAACTCAAGAAAATGTACAGGCTGTGGAAAAAAATATTCGTGCGAACCGACGAATTATATATGTAGAGCTAGAGCGTGAACTGGGCATTGGATCAGCAGCATTGCAAACTATAATTCATAATCAACTGTACCTTCATAAGCGTTGTTCAAGATAGGTGCCGCACAAACTCACCGATTTACAGAAAGACCGTCGCGTGGATTGGTACAAATTTATGATAGATAAATTCGACGCTGGCGAGAAAAAAAACGTATATGATATACTTACAGGTGACGAAACATGGCTATATAACTACGATCCCGAAACAAAGCGGCAGTCCACAGTATGGTGTTTTGAAGATGAGCCGACGCCAACAATATGTCGCCGAACCCGAAGTACACAAAAACAAATGGTTGCCTCATTTTTCTGCAAGACGGGACATATTGCTACGATAGTGCTAGAAGATCAAAGGACAGTTAATTCAGAATGGTATGTGACAGTTGTTGCTCCAAGAGTACTGTCAGCTTGGTGTGACAAGCGGCCGAAGTCGGGAACCCAGCACCTGCTCTGGCACCACGACAACGCTGCCCCGCACACTTCTGTTAGAACACTTGACTATTTCGGCTCAAAAAACGACCTAGCCCCCTGTGATTTTTACCTTTTTCCAAAGATTAAAGAGAAATTAAAAGGAAAGTGATTTGAGAACAAAGAAGATGCCCTGGCTGCGTATAATTATGAAATTTGTGAGGTGTCTAAAGAAGAGTGGTTATCGGTATTTTCTAAGTGGTTTAGACGGATGGAAAAGTGTAAACGTGTTCACGGTGAATACTTCGAAAAAATAGATAGCTGTAATAAAGAATAAAGTCTGTAACTTTTGAGTATCTAACTTTTTTTAGCATGACCCTCGTATAGATATATAATGGCTCTACTCTATTTACAATGTTACTCGGTTTGTTGCAAGTTTTGCCAAACACTAATTCGTACGGTGAATATTTTGTACTCGTATTTACCGAGGTGTTGTAAGCAAAGCACCAGTACTGAACCTATGAACTCCAGTTTGAGGTGAAATTCCTAGTTTGTATTCTAAGATAACTGCCAAGATGCTTGTGCCAATTCTCTAGTGACCCTATACTTTCATGATGATATGTTGTTGAACTAATTTTCTCGACGTTCAGTAATTTACATACTTCGTTTAATGTAAAATTCATGAATTCAGTACCACAATCTGTTGCTATCGTTTGGGGAATTCCATACCTTAAGACAAAATTTTCAACAAACGTTCTGGCAATAGTTTGAGATTCTTTATTTCCTACAGGATACGCCTCTATGTATTTTGTTAATTCACATTGCAAAGTTAAAATATATTTGTATCCTGCATCATCTCGTTCCAATGGTCCGACAACGTCTAAAAATAACTTCTGAAAAGATGTTGTAGCTGTAGTAGTTATAACCATTTTATCTCGCGTTTGCCTGTAGTTAAACTTTTGTTTTTGACAGTCCCTGCACCGCTTCACGTATTCCCCTACCCCTCTATATCCCTTCGCATAGTCTGCCAATAGTATCTCTTTTGAATACCGTTTATCATTTTAGTGCTACCTGCATGTCCACTTGTGGCCAACAAATTATAATCGTTTAGTATGACCCGTATCATTTCCCGATCGGTAATTCTTGTCTTCCCCTGTATAATACATAATCTAGGTAACTCGTCTTGTCCCGCGCGAAAAACATTCGTTAATTTTTCGACGTACTTTTTATTCGACTCTTCTTTAATATACATAGCGTTACCAAGTCCCGTAACGATTCGTCTAAGCGTGCCTTCGTTAATAGGGAATCTTGGTTCATGTAAAAGGTAGAGTTTTTATAAGCAACATTATTATTTTTATCTGCGGCCTGCTTTAAGGTCCCCATTGACATGATCTTCTCCTTAAAAAATTTACTGGAGCAAATTACTAGTTCTGTATGCCCTTGTGCCTGCTTCATGATATCTACTATTTTGGGTTGGCCAGGCTCTAACGTACCAGTTTCTCTCGCCTCATTCATTACGTTCGCTGAACGACTCATAGAACGTGTAATTACCCCTACGAAATTCGAATTTAATGACTTTAACTCGTCCGATGTGATGACAATCCTCGATAATACATCTGCCGTGACATTTTCTGAACCTTTTATGTACTCTATCTCAAAATCATACTCCTCCAAAACCAACCTGAACTTCGTCAATCGACTACTAGGGTCCGCCATGCTAAACAAATGTACCAGAGGTTTGTGGTCCGTAAGTATCCTAAACTTTCTCCCGTACAAATATGGACGATAATGTTCAACTGCCCAAACAACTGCCAATAACTCCTGATGGATAGTTGGATAATAATTTCCCCTTTATTCAACTGCCTACTTGCGAAAGCTACCGGCCTATTATTCGAGTTCGACAACACCGCCCCTATAGCTACACCTGAAGCATCCGTTTGAAGGCGGAAAACATTGCTATCTGACAAATCTGGGTAATCTAAAACTGGTGGTGATACCAACAAACACTTTAGCTCTTGAAATGCTTTTACGCACTCTTCCGAACACTCAAATTCTACCCCCTTCTTGCACAACCGATTTAGAGGATACACTATCCTTGCGAAATTCCTGATGAACCTCCTATAGAAATTAGCAAACGCTACAAATCGCCTAACCTCATCCGCATTATTTGGCGTCGGATAATTCTTCAAAACTTCTATCTTACTACTATCTGGCAAAACCCCACTAGGTGTTATCACATGACCCAAGTAATTTAATTCTGTTTTAAGAAATACACACTTACACGGGTTAAGCTTCAAATTGACTTTCCTAAACCTCTGGGAGACCTTAACTAAATTAGCGTTGTGCTCACGCAGATTCTTACCAAAAACAATTACATCATCTAAATACAAAAAACAAGCGTCATACGTTAATCCTGATAATGCTACAGCCATAAGTCTGGAAAATGCACTAAGGCTGGACTTTAGCCCCATTGAAAGCCTCTTAAGCTGATATTGTTTATCTGCAGTGAATGCAGTAAACTTCCTGCAATCCTGAGCCTGACTCGACAGATAATACCCCGAGGTCAAGTCCAAATGCGAAAAATAGATACAACCTGACAATGAGTCTAATATTTCCTGCATGTTGGGCAAAGGAAATTTCTCATCTACAATTTTCCTATTCAAAAGCCTATAATCAATGACAATTCGCCACTTCTTTTCTCCACTACTGTCTTCCTTTTTCGGCAAAAGCAACAGAGGGGATGACCATTCACTGGTACACTCCTCGATTATATCCTCGTTCAATAATTTCCCAACTTGTTTTTCCAATTCCTTCTTCTGTGAAAATGGCACCCTATACGGTTTTACATACACTGGAGAAGCATCATTTTTCAACTTGATTTCATAAAAACTTCATGAAAAATATCTGCATATTTCGCGCAAATCCCCTCAATAACTCAACTTCCTTCATTATCCAAATAAGATCTAAGCTTCAACAGCTCAAAAAGTCCCTTAACTCTTTCCACTGACTTCCCCTCCTGTGAGCCAAAAGAGCAAACAAAATATTCCGCCAATCCACTAACCTTCGGACAGTAATTATTCAACTCTACTACTTCTTCCCGTGTATTCAAAATCCGCACTGGAATTCTGCCCTCCTTCGGAGCCACAACTATACCTGCTACAAAAACACCGGCAGTAACTTTTTGCGGAATAATAAGACACTCACCCTGAATGTCTGTCGGTACCCACGTAATTATCTCGCACCTACCCGGAATAGCTACCGAATGTACTGGTCCCTAACCGTAATTCCAACGATAACCTACTTCCTGACATATGCCGCAAATTTAAAACCCCTCTCTCATAATCTATACTACACTTATGCCTAAACAAGAAATCCTCTCCTAAAATACCATCACTTCGACACTTAAGACCCACGAACACATGAAACTTACGACAAAATTTATACCCCTTGACACACAACTCCAAGTTGACGTAACCTAATGAAACTAAATCTCCACATACCCCTCTTATCCTTAACTTATGAGGAACTATCTGCAAACCGGACCCCTCAATGTATTCATATTTTAAAATCGACACATTAGCCCCCGTATCTACCAACAACGACATTTCCCTATCTAAACAACCTACGACTACGTGATTATTAGCGCCATATGAATAAATTCCTACATAATCTCCGTTATTTACGAAAAAACTCTGACTCACTATTATGATTATCTGAGTCACGTAATGCAGTTGTTGACTCGATAACATTGACATTGGGCCGTTCGGCCGACCTAGAATAACTGCCCGGCTTCTGCTTACTCGGGAAATTTATCCGACCCCGACCTTACTGAGTCGCGTTGCGATTATAGTTAGATTGTGCAAAATTATACCTATTATTGGAATGGAAATGCCGTTGGCCGAAATGTCGCCTGTCATTGTTATTCGGATAAAAATTGTTTCGCCTGTAATCCTGCCTCGAAAATTGGAAGCAATCGGACTCTGCCTTGTGCATCACCTCCGATTCGTCCATTGCAACAACAATCGCTTCCCGGATCGATTCAATCGGCCGCGCCGCAACAATAGTCCCTAGCCTCTCGCTATTTAGGCCCTCCGCGAAACGCCTAATCGCAAGCCTTTCATTAATCGGCTTAAGTATACTGTGCGCTGCCACGTCTCCGTCCGCCTGACTCAGAGTCAAATTAGTAAACAACTGCTCTATCTCGTTCCCGTAATCCTCTACACTCCTATTTCCCTGTCTACACCTCTGAAGCTGTGAAAGAATGGCCGTATAAGATTTTTTAGGAAGCAAATTTCCTTATGTCAGTAACCAAGTCCGGTACGCTCGCGTACTGACTTTTTATCTTTAACTTTGCTTTACTTGATAAGCGCGTTTTAATAACGAAATTTACTAGAAGGCTCTGATCTTTTTCCTTTATCGCACTACTGTAAAATTGTAACCCGTCAATTAATTGGTTAATCGAATTCTCCTCAACGTCTACTACTGGCAAAAGCGAAAGTGCCGTTTTTAAATCAAAGTCGGCCATTTTTGACACCGAATCCGAGGTCAACTTCTGAATTTTCGCGAATATTTTTTCGAACTGTTCAGCAGTTTTTAACGCTACATCAAGATCCACAGCTGCAACGTCTTTTTTACAAATATCCCCTATCAATAAATCAAACTTACTTTTAACCTCTAATAACAACTTATTCCTACCCTGACCAGAACCCCGCTTATCTCTACTTAATTTTACAACACTTTCCTTTATAACACACAATTCTTGTAGTAACTCGATAAGGTTAGCCATGAAAACCATAAAACACTATGATATTAACACAGCAAAACTAATATCTAAATAAATAAATGTCCCTCAAACACACTTAAACATCCTCACCACGAATCGCTCGCCTCGCCGCTCTACGTTCGCAGCCGCTGTATAAATGTCCTTTTACTCTCTCGAACAACCGCAACAACGCATATACGGACATGTAGCCCACTACGGCAATTAGCAGGACCTCCGTTAACTGCAAACCCGCCGAAGCCAATGAAACAGTATTGCTGTTGTTGTTTGGCGCGGTTACAATTACATTATCCTTCGACTGCTGGCCGCCCATCTCCACAATCCACACAGTACTCAGTTATTAGGTAATATTTAAGGTCAATAATGGTCACCTTGGCTCCTGGCTTGGTTTAGTGGTTGTCTCCTTGGCTGCCCCAGCTTCAACTCGACGCGTTCTTTACAGTCCGACATCAACGGTCGCCATGTAATAGACTGGTCACGACGAGGAGGGTTGGTGAAACAAAACACACTTTCCAGTTCACTCCACTATGTAATCTTAGAGCTCCGTATACAATCTCCCTTAATACTATTTAGTTTAGATATATATACTAATCACCTACGTGCTATGGGAGGAATCCCTTATCGATTGGAGAGATGTTTTCATATAATTATTCACACTAAACTTGTCATATCTACACACGTGTAGATATGCGCGTTTGCCTATCACAGCACAACTCTACATCTGAATCAGAAATATCAGAATTTGCTTGAGAAATATTCCAACGCAACTCCAATATAACTTAAATATTGGTTGAATGTTTGTTGTGTGTTGGAGTTATGTTTGAGATAGGTTGTATTTTTATTGTATTATTAATGTATTTATCTACACTCACATTGTAAGTTTCTCTAAAACGTGTTCGAAAACGGTAGGCAATGGCTAGCATTATCACAACCGATTTTACTATGATAAGCTTTTTATATGCAAGAAGAGGTGCAAAAAAGACTGACTAGACAAGCTAACAATATAATACTTCGTACACCTAGAACACAATATGGAAAGAAGAATATAATATATGAAGGAGCACAGCTATATAATAACTTACCTAAAAATGTAAAAGATGCAAAATCTATGACCGTCTTTAAAAAAAGCACTAAAACATTATGTTCTAAATAAATAAATAGTTTTAATAAGATAAATAACTAATATAATAATAATAAAATACCACAACTTCAAAACATTACATGTCTGAATCACTAGCACTATAATTAATCATCAAAACATACTTTCCAAGGCTTTCTCAATACATGAAAATGTAATGAACATAGTATATGCGTATAAACATGCATATTATATTAGAACATTAATTTATAACATAGGTACTTATAGTTGTTAACAACCTACAGTCACAAATTGAACCCTCACTTACTACCGATAGTTAACTAACGTTTAAAGCTATGTTTAACTGGCCTCTAGTTCTTTACTGCACTGTTTTGCATGCTACCCTCTCTTTCCTAGTTTTAAGCAAATTATTAAATTATGTTTTTCTGTAAGTGATTTATATGTAAATTTTTACAGAAAATAAATATCATAAACCATATACGTGGCAGTAACGTAATTTTAACTTTACATGCTCAAATATTGATAGGTTATGAGTTTTGATAACATAATGTACACCGGCACGCGCCCGCGCGTCCGCCGACACAGGCCCGCGCGACCGCCGGCACAATCGAGTTGGCCATGGCGGTGCAATGGCGGTCCTTCTATGGTTTCCGAACATGGCATTTAGGATAAATAATATGAGTGTAGATAAAGCAGTGTAAATGCAACTGTACGTAATTAGGCCTTATTACGTAACAGTTACATAATAGTAGTTTATGTAACTGTTACGTAATAAGGGTCCTTAAAACATGAGTGTGGTTTTATGAAACGAGCCGCAGGCGAGTTTCATAATAAGATAACAGGAGTGTTTTAAGGCCTAATTACGTACAGTTGCATAGACTGCTTTATCTACACTCATATTATTTATCCTAAATGCATTATTCGGTAACCATAGAATGGCCGCCATTGCACCGCCATGGCCAACTTTCGTGTGCCGGCGGTCGCGCGGGCGCGTGTCGGCGGCCGCGCGGGCGCGTGCAGGTGTACATTATGTTATCAAAACTCATAACGTATCAATATTTGAGCATGTAAAGTTAAAATTACGTTAATGCCACAGATAAAAAGCTTATCATAGTAAAATCGGTCGTGGTAATGCTAGCCATTGCCTACCGTTTTCGAACACGTTTTAGAGAACTTACAGTATGAGTGTAGATAAACTACTATTTAAATTAGAATCCGGCACCAGTTATTTATGTTGTTTGTCCAACTCTCATTCGGTGCGCGGGCCACATGCGAGCCCATTATTTAATTACCAAACGTGAATAAAACGTTTAACGTGTCGTATTTATAGTTATTTAATTGATATTTGAAATTAAACATAACAGCATTGGATTAGTCGAAATCGACGTTTTTTGCCTTATTCATATCTATACATATAATAAAGCTGAAGAGGGTCGAAAGTCTGTACATGGAAGATAATCGAAAAAAAGTTGGCTGGGGATACTTAGAATCGATAACAGAACACGTTCAAACAATTTTTGTCTGTTTATCTGTTTGTCTGTTTATCTGTTTGTCTGTTTATTTGACCGCGCATCACGTGAAAACGGCTGAACGGATTTCGATGAAATTTTGTATAGAGATAGTTTGAGTCCCGCGAAAGGATAATATATAGTTTTAATCCCGAAAATCAATCCTGGTAGGGGTGAAAATGGGGTTGAAAGTTTGTATGGAGAATTTTTACCCGCTGAAACGATTTAGATAGAAATGAGTATGGAGATAATTTGAGTCTCGAGAAATGTCATAGGATAGTTTTCAAACCCTTGTGGGGGTGAAAAGGGGGTTGGAAGTTGGTATGAGGATTTTTTTACCGCTGAACAGATTTAGATGAAAATTAGTATAGAGATAGTATGGGTCTCGAGAAAGGACAAAGGATAGTTTCATCTTGAAAAAAGCCCCCCACCCACCTTACTTTAGAACCGTAGGTCCAAAAAATTTAAAAAAATAATGGAAGCCAAGCCTGAAAGGTACTTTCAATAAAAACTATCTATCTATACATCTATCACGTGAAAACGGCTGAACGGATTTTGATGAAATTTTGTGTAGAGATAGTTTGAGTCCCGGGAAAGGGCAAAGAATAGTTTTCATCCCGAAAATCAGCCCTGGAGGGGGTGAAAAGGGGGTTGAAAGTTTGTATGGAGATTATTTAATAGAAATTAGTATGCAGATAATTTGAGTCTTGAGAAACGACAGAATAGTTTTCATCCCGAAAATAAACCCTTTCACCCCGAAAAGGGGGTTGGAAGTTGGTATGACGATTTTTTAACCGCTGAACTGATAAAGATGAAATTTGGACAAATGATATATGATGATTTGGGTATGGGTCTCAAGAAAGGACAAATGATAGTTTTCACTCCGAAAATCAACCCTAAAGGGGTGAAAAGATAGTTGGAAATTTGTATAGGGCATTATTAACCGCAGAATCGATTTAGATAAAATTTGTTATGGAGATAATTAATTAAAAAAGGAAATAAAATAGTTTTATCTCGGAAATTATCCTTTAAACGGATACAAAAGGGGTGAAAGTTTACATGGGGAAGAAACAACCAATAACCGCTGTCCGTATTTAGATGAAATTTGGTATTTAAATAGTTTGTAATTTTTTGGTCAAGGTGTTCATATTTATAACATGTTACCCGTCGATGCTTTAAATTTACATTTACCCGCTCTTAAGAATTATTTGAAAATGTCATGAATGTCAAAGGGTTATTGCAGTTTCGAGTATTATATATGACGGACAAAGATGCATGGCCCAAACCAAAAACTACTACAACATTTATAGGACACCGTTTAGGTAGGAAAACATATCAAACGTTTTGTGAAGCAGTCAGATTAGGATTTATTTTTCTTTATAATTAAACAATAGGTACATTATCTGTCTCTCAAGCTGTTTTGATATGTCTTCTTGAAGAACTACGCATTATTTTGTATCTTTATGATCTAATAATGTATTACTGTTTTTAATTATTTTACATGTTTTTTAAAGTGGGGCATTCCACTCATACAATAGTATGTTATTCAATCAAATACAAACACTGAAAACATTGAAAAAATAATCAACCCAGCAGGATTTGAACCTCGCATCGATACGCCTTACCGGGGCTCGATCGATTTACCAATTAAGCTATGGGTTCAGTTACTGAGTTGACGAAATTCTCAATGCCTTCAATCATCTTTTTGCATTTATTTTTACATCGACTTTATAGCAGCCGTAAGCGACATCTAGGTGCTAACTACTAGAGTTAGATACCCTTCCCGCCGACCCTTTTACAAGTGTCACAATGGAAATAATAGATGGCGCTGCTATCAACTCATAATTATTTTACATGTTTTTTTAAAGTGGGGCATTCCACTCATACAATAGTATGTTATTCAATCAAATACAAACACTGAAAACATTGAAAAAATAATCAGCCCAGCAGGATTTGAACTACTATTACTGTTTTGAAAAAAATAAGTCCCGTCGAGTATCTTTTCGGTCATAATACTTCTTGGGCCAGAGGTGTAGGGTTAGAACCGGTGGTAGTTTTGGAACGAAGTTCCTTATTGAACGGTTCGCGGATGGGGGGCTAGGTGAAAAAAAGTCACGTGACCGTCACGAAAAAGCGTCACGTCACGAAAACGCGACACCCATACGATTGAGAAACATGTAAAATGGAATGAAATAAAAAATATATAAAATAGAATAAAGTAAAGTGAAGTGAAGTGTAGTGAAAGTGAGAAGTGACAAAGTGATAAAAGTGAAAAAAGTCGAGAACCTAAAAGTAAAAAATGTCAAAAATGAAAAAAAATCCAAAATTTCTAAATTTCAAAATTTCATAAATTTCATTAATTTCATAACTTTCAAAAAATTCAAGTTTCAAAGATTTCAAAAATTTTAAAAATTTCAAAAATTTCAAAAATTTCAAAAATTTCAAAAGTTTCAAAAATTTCAAAAATTTCAAAAATTACAGAAATTTCAAGAATTTCAAGAAAATACAAAAAAAATTAAAACCACAAAATTAACGAAAAAGTCAAAAATGTAATAAAATTAAATAACATAACTTCGTTCCAACAGAGTGTTCCACGACACTCACGTATTTTATTTTTCTCTGACGTTCATTAGTGCATTGTAATGTGCTTACCTTGAAGTATGTAATTACCACGATTATTGCAACCAGTAACGTAACATCAGTGTATTATCTGTGACAGTGTGGTAAAAACGTGTGAAAATTCATTACCTACGGTAACGTAATCAAAATCTGCCCCTCCCCCCCCCGACCGCCGGCACGCATGGTTTCAGTGGATTTTTAATATGTGTGTAGGTAAAGCAGTGTATGCTTCTGTACATAATTAGGCCTTATTACGTAACAGTTACATAAACTACTAATTATCTCTTTTTAGGGTTCCGTAGTCAACTAGGAACCCTTATAGTTTCGCCATGTCCGTCCGTCTGTCCACGGTCTAGCTCAGTTACTGTTCGCACTAGAAAGCTGAAATTTGGTGAGGCCTGATAAGAACTTCCAATAAAAACTATATTGAATAAAATCGGTTCAGCCGTTTTTGAATTATCAGTCAAAATCGCATAGTGAAAGGATGTGCCGGATAGTAAACTGACGTAAGCGCCGCCAAATATCCCTTAATAAACGACCGTTTGAACGGATGTTTCGTAACAGGGCGGCATTTACGAAACTACACTGAGCATCGCCCGACATGCTCTTGGCCGGTTTTTTTTGCATTGTTATCCCGGAAATCACCCCTTAAGGATTACTAATTCCTCAAATAGAAAAAAAAACATTTCTGCATTTGTGACCCCCCCCCCCCATTTCAACCGCGCCTGTTCTTACCTTTCATGCTGAGACTGATTTAACGGGAGGATCGATTTGGATGATATTTGCCGTGGACATGAACGTATAAATACAAAAGTGGTCCTGTATCGTTCGATATACACCTACTACTCTATGTCGTTTAAATCATGCCAATAAAAATTAATAGGATAAATCCATCTGTCTACTTTACTTCAAGTTCCGCCTCCAGGGTAGCGGGAGAGAAATTAGGGGTGAATTAGCCGCTTACTGACACAGACCGAATTCCACGCGGGCGGAGCCGCGGGCACAGCTAGTTATTAATATGATAGAATATAACTGATGTCAAAAAGAGATTATTTAGCGTCAATACGAAAATATTTAAAAATCAGAAGGAGAGAAGCGCTGGTAGCCTGGCGGTAAAATATCCGACTTTCAATCCGTAGGTCTCAGGTTCAAATCCCGGCTCGTACCACTGAGTCTCGGAACAAATTTATTGTACATTTAAAATTGTTGATTTATACATTTAAAATTTTTAAAGGAAAATATCGACCTAATAATTCAAATAAAGCCTAGTTTCCCCTCTGGGTTGAAAGGTCAAATGGAAGTCGCTCTTTTAGAAACTAGTGCCTACGCCAATTGATGGGATTAGGTTGCCAAGCGAAACCCAGGCTCAATTGAGCTATAGGGATAACCGGCATGCGGATGATGACTATGAGAATAAAAATTTGTTTAGTTCGTTGTAATGACAAATAAGTTTTTCTTTCTTAATTATTTTTTTCTTAGTAGCTTTTATTGCTAACTGTACTTTTCTTTATATAATCCCTAACTTATGGATGGTACAAGGAGGATAAAAATCTCTATGCTACAAAAGTGTCCGTCAGAAGGCGATAAACTGATGGCGCCACAATGATATTTCTTTTAGGAAGCACCGTTTAAAAAAGATGCCATTTGATAATTAATGATTGCACGTATTTTTATTTTATTTTTACCTTTAATTTTACTGCCTCCTGATTTAAGTTGAAGTTTTCGAAAAATGTACGGATACTGTGGATATCGTGAAAATAAATGTCTTTTTTTGATTACATTTTTTTTTAAATTTATTGGCTCTTAACCTTTACCATGGTATTCCGATGCTATTTACCAACAATATATTTTAAGCTAAAGTTTGAATAAAGTGACAATACATAGATATACTCCGCAGACCATAGAACATGTAACAATATTTATACGAAAACTTTGAAATGGATCCGGAGGCAGAAAATGAATTCCGTTTGCAATATAATTTTAAAGCGGCAGTTAAGCCAAAGAGCTTTCCTTGCTGGTACGATTGTATTTTTTCTTATATAAACGTTTGTTTGATAAATAAATAAATAAATAAACTGTTTATTGGCATTAAAACACGCCTTTTTATTACTGTGCCCGAAGGATAACTAATACTTTTTTCTCCATAGATGAGTGACCCACCCTAATATACACATTCGTGCAAAATTTCAGCTCAATCGGAAACTGGGAAGTGGGTCAAATTTAACTTGCAAGATTTGATTACAAACAAAAGCACAGGAATAAAAGCTTGTAAAATTAAGAATCCTCAAGTAACAAATCATCATTTTAAATGTAGAATACCACTTTTGCTTAATTTACAGATGGAGCTAACTTTAATGGAAATAAGTTTTGATTGCTTTGGACAAAAATAAGGAAAAACCGGGATTTCAGCTTGTTGAAAGTTTAGTTACCTAATTGTGACGTCTTGAATACTAATGGTAGAGAATAAATTATCTTTGAGGTTTGACTTTTGTATTCAACGGAAAAATGTATTTTAGATGAGTATTTTTACCACAAGTATTTTTCGGCTTACTATCCCTACAATATTATTATTATAAATTATGAAAAAGTAACTGTTTCTGTGTCTATTACAAAGTAACTGTTTCTGTGTCTATTACAAAGTAACTGTTTCTGTGTCTGTAACGTTGTCACGCTTGTATCGCTGAACTAATTGAAGTGGATGAAATTTGGTTTGATTTGAGCCCCGAGGAAGGACATCGAGAAGTTTTTATTATGTTCTACATGTCTTTTGTTTTTCTTTTTAATACTTTTGTATGCAATTACGGTTTATCACGAATAAAACGTTTGATTCTTGATTCTTTTTATCAGAAATCCTCTAAGTATCTACAAATTCCACGCAGAAAAGTCAAAGAATAAATGTGGAGTTCCTATTCTTGTTATAATAGGATGGTTCAACACCATAAAGCTGTGATCTTTTTATCTCCTCAAGGTTCTTTTAGTTTTAATAGTCATAAAAGATATTTTACACCTAATTTGAGAACAATTAAACGTTATTTGAATGACACAATTTTGCAGTATAAAAATGTATGAAGGAAAATTAACTAATCAAGTAATCAATAATTTATAATTGGATATGTTTTTGATAGTTTTTATGCATTATTTCAACTAGTTATAAGTAAATAAATAACATAGCGCTTTAAATTTTCATTTCTTGATCTCGGCTGGCAACACTGGCCGGGAATAAACGTCAAAATGACCTAGCGTATTTAATTAGTGAAAATAAATGTTTTAAAAGTGATTTATAACAAGTTACTGTGTAAAATGACAAGATCTCAATGAAATTAAAGTGTAACAGTGTTATCTCTAGTATTAGTTTACTTTAAGGAGCAAATTATTATGACGAAAAATTATAAGCCAACTGTCAACGGCTTAACGTTCAAGATTTAAAATTACACCGAATTTACATGGAAATTGCCTATATTTCATCGAAGACTTTTACAGGGGAGTATTGCTTTTCACATTTATATGCCTTTCTTTTAGTCTGATTGTCCAAAATAACTTAATATCTTCAATATTCAGTACCTAACCTATGGGTAAGTTAGTTCTTGTTAAAAACAGTGGTTCATCTTACTAAACTAGCCAAAGTAAATGCTAATCAACTCAGAAATAGGACAGATGTATTCAACGAACATTATTATAAGTTGACATTCAAAGTATAAAGTTTTTTTTTGTGTAAATTCCTGCTATAACTTAATTTAAATACTGGAAAATTTGATTTTAAATACTTTTTTCTGTTAGTACCATTGTGAATCATACTTGCTAGGCTCAGATTTCTTACATTGTCAATATGATTTCAGCACAACCCTCTAAAATGACTACTCGTAGGGATGTTTTGGTCGCTAAAGTCCAGCAACTACAAAGGTGACTGAGCTAAATGACAGACTCCTACAAGAGCGGGAAGAAAGTGAACAGGAAATCGAGCGTGTTATCCGAGCAAACACTGTTCTCAAAACTCAGCTTGCCAACCAGGACATTGACTATGAAGATATCCAGGGTCAGCGGGATGAACTTCAAGCTACTATAGACCGATTTGAACAATGCCAGGAAATACACGAACAGGCATTGTAACGCATCAAGGACCTGGAGCAGCAGCTGGGGGAGATTGACCTTAAAAAAATAATACTTGCAAGTACTGCTCCGAGCACTCCGGGCCGCCAGACAACAATTTAAGTATTTTTGCTGAGCTAAATAGTTTTGAAGTAGTTTAGTAAATGACAGCATAGTGGACTCTCCTTTTATGGAAAATATAGATTTTTCAAGTTCTGTGTGCATAGGGAACAGTGATGGGAAAATTTCATTGAACGGAGGAAAAAAGATAAAAAAATATATAAAATTAAATAGATTCATAAAAACATCTAAACTTTTGCTGAAATGCCACAAATTCTTATTTAAATCATTAAATTCCAAATGTAAACATGTAGCCTTGAGAGATGAACTCCTAAAGTGCCAATATCAATTAGACCAGACAGTAGAGGAGCTGAATCATCGCTCTGCTGAATTAAGCAAATTAGAGTCAAAGCTAAAAGCTCTTAATGATAAGCATGAATTATATAGTAAAACGCTACAGGAATACATAGCCTTTATGAATAATGTTCTAGCACCGGGCAGCGGCTACCCTCTGCGCTTGGACTTGCCACGGCCGCCGAGTCGCCTGGCTGCGCCGGGCTCGCCCGCGCCCGCGCCGCGCGCCACGCTGCTGGCGCGCCTCGCCAGCCCGAGCCTGGCCTTAGCCTGGACGTACGGGAGTCATCGCTGGGTCCTTCACAGTCGTGCCCTGGATTGGATGTCGCACTGGATTTATCCCTGCCGTGCCCAGTGGAACCAACTCCACCGTTATCGTGCCCAGGCGAGGCGGGTCCACCGCCGCCATGCACTGTCGAGCTGGTTCCACAGCCGCTGTGCACTGTCGAGCCGGGCCCATCGCCGCCATGCACTGTCGAGCCGGGCCCATCTCCGTCGTGCCCAGTGGCACTGGATCTATCGCCGTCGCGCTCAGTCCAACACACTCCATCGCTATCGTGCCCTGTCGAGCTGGTTCCGCCGCCGCCGTGCCCGGTGGAGGCGTCACTCTCGCGCGCGCGCCCCGCCCCGCTGGTCCCCGCGCCTGCGCCCGCGCCTGCGCCCGCACCCGCATTCGCGCCCGCACCTGCGCTCGCGCCCGCGCCTGCGCCCGCACCCGCGCCCGCACCTGCGCCCGCGCCCGCGCCCGCGCCCGCAACTGCGCCTGCACCCGCGCCCGCACCTGTGCCTGCACCTGCGCCCGCGCCCGCGCCTGCGCCCGGCCGCACCGTCCTGTATACAGACGAGGTGGGCGCCGGGCTCGGCGCGCTGCTGGCGGAGCGCTTGTCGCGAGGCGTCCTTAACAACTGTCACCCGGGCGCCTCCTTCGATCGTCTGATCAAATGTATATCGGTCGGCGAGTATGACCGCGATTCCACGCTTGTAGTGTTTTTAGGAAATAGTATAGATTGCATTAGTGCAATCTCGTTTAGACGAGATATCTTGAGATTATCCGAGACCCTGTCAGATATTGGCCAGCGCGATTCTGTAAAAATAATTATCTGTGCCTTACCATACATGTCGAGTCATATAAATAAGAGGGTATATGTATTATTACAACTCCGTATTTTATAATCTTTCTTTGTACAGTAGTACGATTTCGTATTTTGATACAAATAAATTTATAGAGGATTTTATTATGCCCCGTACAGATACAGATACAGATACAGATATTTTATTGGTAAAAATGAAATTTTACAGGTCATGAGTAGGTATACATTTTTTAAGTACCCTCCTTAAATACTAATTAATTTGATACATACAATGTTGTTATTATTTATGTATTAAAATGTTGATTACATGTCAAGTTCAAAGTATAAAGTAACAATTAGACATACATTTAGGATAGCTATTTGGTAGATAGGTACTAAATTAACATTTTTTAAGGATCCTTAGGAACCATAAACTCATGTACATTAAAACAGGCTAATTCAGTCAACAACGTTTTTAATTTTTTAATGAAAATAGCGTCACTTTGTGAGTTTCTTATATCCATCGGAATACAGTTATATAATTTGACCCCGAAGACGCTAAGAGATGCGCGCGCCTTTGCGAGCCGTCTAGACGGGGGTGCAAGGAGGTTTTTTTCACGAAGCCTCTGGCTACGATTACCGTATGTTATGTAATCATGCTGGTTAGCTCTTACGTATTGGCAAGCAGTCAGAATATATACACTGGGCAGCGTCAAGATTCTGTAGCGTAATCATTGCTCGTAAACCACCCGATTACCCCCCCCAGGGATCTTGTCAAGCGCTACAGAATCTTGACGCTGCCCAGTGTATATATTCTGACTGCTTGCCAATACGTAAGAGCTAACCAGCATGATTACATAACATACGGTAATCGTAGCCAGAGGCTTCGTGAAAAAAACCTCCTTGCACCCCCGTCTAGACGGCTCGCAAAGGCGCGCGCATCTCTTAGCGTCTTCGGGGTCAAATTATATAACTGTATTCCGATGGATATAAGAAACTCACAAAGTGACGCTATTTTCATTAAAAAATTAAAAACGTTGTTGACTGAATTAGCCTGTTTTAATGTACATGAGTTTATGGTTCCTAAGGATCCTTAAAAAATGTTAATTTAGTACCTATCTACCAAATAGCTATCCTAAATGTATGTCTAATTGTTACTTTATACTTTGAACTTGACATGTAATCAACATTTTAATACATAAATAATAACAACATTGTATGTATCAAATTAATTAGTATTTAAGGAGGGTACTTAAAAAATGTATACCTACTCATGACCTGTAAAATTTCATTTTTACCAATAAAATATCTGTATCTGTATCTGTATCTGTACGGGGCATAATAAAATCCTCTATAAATTTATTTGTATCAAAATACGAAATCGTACTACTGTACAAAGAAAGATTATAAAATACGGAGTTGTAATAATACATATACCCTCTTATTTATATGACTCGACATGTATGGTAAGGCACAGATAATTATTTTTACAGAATCGCGCTGGCCAATATCTGACAGGGTCTCGGATAATCTCAAGATATCTCGTCTAAACGAGATTGCACTAATGCAATCTATACTATTTCCTAAAAACACTACAAGCGTGGAATCGCGGTCATACTCGCCGACCGATATACATTTGATCAGACGATCGAAGGAGGCGCCCGGGTGACAGTTGTTAAGGACGCCTCGCGACAAGCGCTCCGCCAGCAGCGCGCCGAGCCCGGCGCCCACCTCGTCTGTATACAGGACGGTGCGGCCGGGCGCAGGCGCGGGCGCGGGCGCAGGTGCAGGCACAGGTGCGGGCGCGGGTGCAGGCGCAGTTGCGGGCGCGGGCGCGGGCGCGGGCGCAGGTGCGGGCGCGGGTGCGGGCGCAGGCGCGGGCGCGAGCGCAGGTGCGGGCGCGAATGCGGGTGCGGGCGCAGGCGCGGGCGCAGGCGCGGGGACCAGCGGGGCGGGGCGCGCGCGCGAGAGTGACGCCTCCACCGGGCACGGCGGCGGCGGAACCAGCTCGACAGGGCACGATAGCGATGGAGTGTGTTGGACTGAGCGCGACGGCGATAGATCCAGTGCCACTGGGCACGACGGAGATGGGCCCGGCTCGACAGTGCATGGCGGCGATGGGCCCGGCTCGACAGTGCACAGCGGCTGTGGAACCAGCTCGACAGTGCATGGCGGCGGTGGACCCGCCTCGCCTGGGCACGATAACGGTGGAGTTGGTTCCACTGGGCACGGCAGGGATAAATCCAGTGCGACATCCAATCCAGGGCACGACTGTGAAGGACCCAGCGATGACTCCCGTACGTCCAGGCTAAGGCCAGGCTCGGGCTGGCGAGGCGCGCCAGCAGCGTGGCGCGCGGCGCGGGCGCGGGCGAGCCCGGCGCAGCCAGGCGACTCGGCGGCCGTGGCAAGTCCAAGCGCAGAGGGTAGCCGCTGCCCGGTGCTAGAACATTATTCATAAAGGCTATGTATTCCTGTAGCGTTTTACTATATAATTCATGCTTATCATTAAGAGCTTTTAGCTTTGACTCTAATTTGCTTAATTCAGCAGAGCGATGATTCAGCTCCTCTACTGTCTGGTCTAATTGATATTGGCACTTTAGGAGTTCATCTCTCAAGGCTACATGTTTACATTTGGAATTTAATGATTTAAATAAGAATTTGTGGCATTTTAGCAAAAGTTTAGATGTTTTTATGAATCTATTTAATTTTATATATTTTTTTATCTTTTTTCCTCCGTTCAATGAAATTTTCCCATCACTGTTCCCTATGCACACAGAACTTGAAAAATCTATATTTTCCATAAAAGGAGAGTCCACTATGCTGTCATTTACTAAACTACTTCAAAACTATTTAGCTCAGCAAAAATACTTAAATTGTTGTCTGGCGGCCCGGAGTGCTCGGAGCAGTACTTGCAAGTATTATTTTTTTAAGGTCAATCTCCCCCAGCTGCTGCTCCAGGTCCTTGATGCGTTACAATGCCTGTTCGTGTATTTCCTGGCATTGTTCAAATCGGTCTATAGTAGCTTGAAGTTCATCCCGCTGACCCTGGATATCTTCATAGTCAATGTCCTGGTTGGCAAGCTGAGTTTTGAGAACAGTGTTTGCTCGGATAACACGCTCGATTTCCTGTTCACTTTCTTCCCGCTCTTGTAGGAGTCTGTCATTTAGCTCAGTCACCTTTGTAGTTGCTGGACTTTAGCGACCAAAACATCCCTACGAGTAGTCATTTTAGAGGGTTGTGCTGAAATCATATTGACAATGTAAGAAATCTGAGCCTAGCAAGTATGATTCACAATGGTACTAACAGAAAAAAGTATTTAAAATCAAATTTTCCAGTATTTAAATTAAGTTATAGCAGGAATTTACACAAAAAAAAACTTTATACTTTGAATGTCAACTTATAATAATGTTCGTTGAATACATCTGTCCTATTTCTGAGTTGATTAGCATTTACTTTGGCTAGTTTAGTAAGATGAACCACTGTTTTTAACAAGAACTAACTTACCCATAGGTTAGGTACTGAATATTGAAGATATTAAGTTATTTTGGACAATCAGACTAAAAGAAAGGCATATAAATGTGAAAAGCAATACTCCCCTGTAAAAGTCTTCGATGAAATATAGGCAATTTCCATGTAAATTCGGTGTAATTTTAAATCTTGAACGTTAAGCCGTTGACAGTTGGCTTATAATTTTTCGTCATAATAATTTGCTCCTTAAAGTAAACTAATACTAGAGATAACACTGTTACACTTTAATTTCATTGAGATCTTGTCATTTTACACAGTAACTTGTTATAAATCACTTTTAAAACATTTATTTTCACTAATTAAATACGCTAGGTCATTTTGACGTTTATTCCCGGCCAGTGTTGCCAGCCGAGATCAAGAAATGAAAATTTAAAGCGCTATGTTATTTATTTACTTATAACTAGTTGAAATAATGCATAAAAACTATCAAAAACATATCCAATTATAAATTATTGATTACTTGATTAGTTAATTTTCCTTCATACATTTTTATACTGCAAAATTGTGTCATTCAAATAACGTTTAATTGTTCTCAAATTAGGTGTAAAATATCTTTTATGACTATTAAAACTAAAAGAACCTTGAGGAGATAAAAAGATCACAGCTTTATGGTGTTGAACCATCCTATTATAACAAGAATAGGAACTCCACATTTATTCTTTGACTTTTCTGCGTGGAATTTGTAGATACTTAGAGGATTTCTGATAAAAAGAATCAAGAATCAAACGTTTTATTCGTGATAAACCGTAATTGCATACAAAAGTATTAAAAAGAAAAACAAAAGACATGTAGAACATAATAAAAACTTCTCGATGTCCTTCCTCGGGGCTCAAATCAAACCAAATTTCATCCACTTCAATTAGTTCAGCGATACAAGCGTGACAACGTTACAGACACAGAAACAGTTACTTTGTAATAGACACAGAAACAGTTACTTTTTCATAATTTATAATAATAATATTGTAGGGATAGTAAGCCGAAAAATACTTGTGGTAAAAATACTCATCTAAAATACATTTTTCCGTTGAATACAAAAGTCAAACCTCAAAGATAATTTATTCTCTACCATTAGTATTCAAGACGTCACAATTAGGTAACTAAACTTTCAACAAGCTGAAATCCCGGTTTTTCCTTATTTTTGTCCAAAGCAATCAAAACTTCTTTCCATTAAAGTTAGCTCCATCTGTAAATTAAGCAAAAGTGGTATTCTACATTTAAAATGATGATTTGTTACTTGAGGATTCTTAATTTTACAAGCTTTTATTCCTGTGCTTTTGTTTGTAATCAAATCTTGCAAGTTAAATTTGACCCACTTCCCAGTTTCCGATTGAGCTGAAATTTTGCACGAATGTGTATATTAGGGTGGGTCACTCATCTATGGAGAAAAAAGTATTAGTTATCCTTCGGGCACAGTAATAAAAAGGCGTGTTTTAATGCCAATAAACAGTTTATTTATTTATTTATTTATCAAACAAACGTTTATATAAGAAAAAATACAATCGTACCAGCAAGGAAAGCTCTTTGGCTTAACTGCCGCTTTAAAATTATATTGCAAACGGAATTCATTTTCTGCCTCCGGATCCATTTCAAAGTTTTCGTATAAATATTGTTACATGTTCTATGGTCTGCGGAGTATATCTATGTATTGTCACTTTATTCAAACTTTAGCTTAAAATATATTGTTGGTAAATAGCATCGGAATACCATGGTAAAGGTTAAGAGCCAATAAATTTAAAAAAAAATGTAATCATACATAGTCTAAACCGCAAATAATAATATTAAAATTATTTGTCTGAAAGCCATAACTTCGTCAAATTCGCCTTTAACGATGCGACCGATTGACACTGTCGAAGAGGAGACGGCAAAGAATTCCATAACTTAACAGAGTATACCGTAAAGGATTTGTTAAAAGATCGCTGATTGTGAGGTGGGATGGAGAGAGAGAGATCCGCACTGGAACGAAGCCGGTGACCGCTCTCGTCTGCCAAAAACTTAAATCTCTCCGAGAGATAGAGTGGAGAAGAAGGAAGGAACAGAACTTTAAATAGAAGGGAAAGAACATGGATGTCTCTACGTCGGCGGATAGGCAGCCATTGGAGTTGAGAGCGGAAATATGAAATACGGTCAAATTTACGAAGGCCGTAAATGTATCTGATGCATACATTTTGCAAACGTTCAAGCTTGTCAAGCAGTTCCTCCGTCAGGTCGAGAAAGGCAATGTCCGCGTAATCCAGAAGGGGAATAAGAAGAGAACGGGCAAGCATGACTTTCGTGTGGAAAGGAAGGAAATTTTGGAGACGCCGAAGTGAGTGCAAAGAGGCAAAAAGTCTTCTACTAATTTCAGTCACATGAGCTGCCCAAGAGAGAGTCTGATCCATAACAATGCCCAAATTCCTGACGGTAGGTGAGAAAGGAATGTGTGTTCCATCAAAGTAAATCATAGGCATTGTCATTTCAGACAGCCTGCCAATGAAGTGAGGACTACCAATCACTATAGCCTGCGACTTTTTCGCGTTAACCACTAGGCCAAAGGATGATGCCCAGTTGCGGATGTGATCAAGGTCACTATTAATTTGCCTGATTAAAGAGACAAAGTTATCAATGCTAGCCGCTGCGTAAATTTGCAAGTCATCAGCATACAGGTGGTACGATGAGACTAGTGATTTCGTGATCCCATTAATGAATAGAGAAAAAAGTAATGGAGACAGTACTCCTCCCTGAGGAACCCCAGCGGTCAGTTCACTCCACGAAGAAACACTATCATCGACCATGACACGCTGACGCCTTCCAAATAGGTATTCACGAAACCACGAAAGAGCTAAGGGGGAAATGTTATAACTACGAAGTACCGCGAGTAGTATGTCAAAATCCACGGTGTTAAATGCACTACTGAAGTCTAACAGGACCAAAACCGTCAGCTTCTTGTTATCGATATTAAAGCGGATATCGTCGGTTACCTTGACTAAAGCAGAGACTGTACTATGCCCGGGCCGAAAACCTGATTGTAAGGGATTAAATAGGTTGTACTTATTTAGGAAAGAGGAGAGGAGTTTGTGAACAAAATGTTCAATTACTTTAGAGAGTATTGGAAGAATAGAGATAGGACGGTACTGGGAAAAAGAAGTGGGAGTAGGGACTTTTGGTAAAGGGATCACATGTGCAAGTTTCCAAGATAAGGGAAACGTGCCGGAGCACAAGGAAAAATCAATAATATGGGCTAGGACAGGTGCTATAATTTCGGCCACGAGCATTATCATGCCCAGGCTAAGGCCATCTTCACCGACAGCTTTGGTCCTAATAGTCTTCAGAATGGCCACAACCTCCTGCGGTAAGATGTTGCGAAAATGGAAAAGAGATGTATCGGGAAGAGAGGTATTGTCCAGTAGAGATAACGTCCGCTGCTTGACAGAGCGATCAAGCTCAACCGGAGAAGAACAAAAATGACGATTTATGGCATCTAAGTCTAGAAAACCCGTTGGAGTTTGTTGACTTTTGCCCAGCCCAAGAGATTTAAGAAATTTCTACAGTTTAGCCGGGGGACAATCGTCAATGGATTGGTGGATATATCGTCGCCTTGCATTTCTACACACCTCATCTTTATTTCTAGTGTTATAGTTATGGATATCACTGTTGAGCTTGAATTCATGGATGTTTTTCCGCACATACATAATGTTTTCAAGTACGTATTGAGATGCTACGGTAAGAATATTTGCCACTTCAAATTTTCCTCTTACGGATGCTCGACCGCGCATTTTATAAATGCCACGTACAGCTCGTTTTTGTTGCACAAATATGGTCCCAATATCAGCCGCTTTATCCCACAACAGAATTCCATACGACATAACACTTTTGAAAGTAACCGAAGTATACCAGCCTGGCAGTTTCACTGTTTGTTAGATGGCTGATTCGCCTCACGGCATAGGCTGCAGAGCTAAGTTTCCCAGCTAGGGTGGCTATATGTGGATGCCATTGTAATTTCGAGTCTAAAGTGACTCCTAAGAAAACAGTTTGATTTTCGAATTCCATTGTTTCATCATTTATTATAATCTTGCTCCTGTTAATCTGCTTGACGTTGGGAAGTGTAAATTTGATGCACTTCGTTTTCTTGGCGTTCAAAAGTAGGTAATAACCTACTTAATAAGCCGTAAACCAATTTACTACTGTGGAGAGTGCACTGTTAATACTATCGAAGCTGTTTTCTTTTCTGTCCACTTTAAATATCAGAGATGTGTCATCAGCAAATAACACTATATCATGTTTATCTTGCACAATTTTAGGTAGGTCATTAATGTACACCAAAAGCAGGAAGGGACCAAGTATTGAGCCTTGAGGCACTCCGAGTGCCACAGGGGACCCAGAAGATTGAGTTCCATTAATAACCACTCGTTGTGTTCTATCCGATAGGTATGATGAGACGAGATTAAGGGCACCAGCTTTGATCCCGTAATGGCTTAGTTTTGTCTTTAGATTTTCGTGATCAACGCAATCAAATGCCTTCGATAGGTCACAGAATATTCCAACGGCATCTTGTTTTTTTCCCAAGCGGCAAAGATGTGCTTAAGAAGAACAGCACCTGCGTCAGTAGTCGAGCGACCTCTGGTAAAACCAAATTGATTTCTGGCGAACAATTCGTTTCGGTTAAAATGTGACACAAGTTGATTTAGAATTAGTTTCTCGAAGACTTTGCTCAGTGCCGGCAGTACTGAAATTGGTCTAAAATTGCTTGGTTCTGTTCTCGATCCTGATTTGAACAAGGGGATGACTTTGCTGTGCTTCATTATGTCTGGAAATATTCCTGTATCAATACATTTGTTAAATATATCAGCTAAATGTGGTGCAATCGATTCAACAATGGAATGTAGAACTTTAACAGATAGGCCCCAAAGATCTTCAGTTTTCTTTAAATTTAGGGATTTAAATGTTTTAATAACTAAGTTCGGAGTAAAATATGAAAATTTAAAGATATCTGTACACTTTGCTATATTTGTTTTCAGTATTGCCTCAGCGACGTCAGGCGATGAATGAAGAGACTTTGTTGTTTCTACCGGTATATTAGAGAAGAACTGCTCAAAATGATCCGCAACTTCAAGGTCTCACTAAATTATTATTAATACGTAGGTTGTAGTGCGGATCTTTGATTTTACGTTTCCCAGTTTCATCGTTGATTACTTGCCAAACAGTTTTTACTGTATCCTTGGAATTTTGGATTTTTCTGGACAGATAATCAGCTTTAGCAGCGGCACACATCATCATAAAACATTTAGAAAAGTTCCTGACATAATCTAGGAATTCCGGACTTTTATTAATTCTTCTCAAGTCATATAAATCATAGAGCGTCGTCTTTTCTCATGAATATCCGGCATAGCCCAGTCGCTAAATTTCGTCTTGACCTTGCCTTGCACCTTCTTCGGAATGAAACAGGCATCAAATTCCCTTTTAATACAGTTAAACAACTCAATACTCATACGGTTAGAGTTTTTCTGGGTAAATGGAAGATAACATAATTGTTTCGTGATATTCCGACTGAATAAATCTAATCGCCTTTCGGAAATTGGTCTGCACATAGTGACTTGTGGAATATCCTTAGTTTTTCCGCTAAAAGAGGCTTTTTGTCCACAGTGGTCAGAACTTAAGTTGTTTATTATAGATTTACTAGTCGCATCCTTGTTACTGAAAATGTTATCTATACATGTAGCACTGGTTGCTGTGATTCGTGTAGGCTCACAAAATAAATTTACTAAATTGTAGGATTTGAAAGTACTAAGTAACCTTACACACATGGATGAATCTTCAAGTAAGTTGATATTAAAATCACCACACACAATAACACTTTTATTACTACAAAAAACACTTGTAAGTACTTCATCTATCACTGACTCAAATGTGTTATAGTTTGCCAATGGAGGCCTGTACACGCATATAATTATAAATTCTTCTAACTCGATACAAGAAAGTTCAATATGGCGTTCCACAGACAATTCAACAATGTCTTTCCGCTCCTTACTTTTTATATCATGTTTTACCATTATTAATGACCCGCCGCGAATGCAGGATTTTCTAAAAAATTTACTTACTACACTATGATTGTGGAAATTAAACATAAATTCATGACCTTTAAGCCAGTGCTCCGTTATACAGAGGATATGAATGTTCAAGTGTTGTACAAACAAATCAATTTCCAGTTGTTTACTGGTAAACCCTTGAATATTTTGGTGAACTAAGTACAATACATCAGTTTTACTACTTATGCTAGCATCACAGTTATGTTTAGGAACGGAGCCGGCTGGTGCACTCGTTGTCGTAGCAGTCAGTTTAAATTGATATCACCAGACGGCTGCCTCTCTAAATCTGAGCCCCTGCAGTATGAATCGGGATTCGTCTTAATAAAACTATCATCCGCCGTGCTAGTCACGACAGGGTCTACAATATTGTATGCTAACAGGTTAGCACAATCTATAAGACATCTTCTCGGAAGGTAAGTCCTATAACGGGGTAAGTCATGTCATGTTTGCGGACGACACGTGCATTATTGTCAACGCTGATGATGTCGATGGTCTAATATCTAAATTATCCGCAACAATGCACAAAATATCGATGTGGTTCTCAGCAAACGGGATGTTACTTAACGTAGATAAAACTAATATAATACATTTCAAATTAAAAAAGAATGATGGCCCGCAGTTGAACATAAAATTAAATAATATTCCAGTCTTCCAGGTCCAAGCGACTAGGTATCTTGGTTTTATGATTGACTCCGGGCTGACGTGGACCCCTCACATCGATCAGGTATGTAACAGGGTTATGTTTTAATCAGAAATGACCGTACTGGCAAGGGTGGTGGTGGCGTTGCCATTTATCTTAGTAGTTCTATTCCGTATAAAGTCTTAAATGCCACTCCTTCACTTTACTCAGGCGCAGCGGAATGGTTATTTCTCGAGGTAAATGTTAAGGGAGTCAAAGCTGTTCTAGGAGTTGTCTACAGTCCCCCGACCATCGATTATTTCTCCGACTTAGAACGTGTTCTCGAGTCCCTGAGCTCTGATTACACGCACCATTTGATCATGGGTGACCTGAACACCGACCTTTGTAATGACTCTCCTCAATCCCGTAAATTGAAGTTGTTACTGCAGTCAGTGAACTTCTCTCTTCTTCCCTTGGCGCCGACGCACCATACCGCTACTTCTGACACTTGGCTGGATGTCATTATTAGTTCGAGCCCTAGTCTGGTCGTAAATCAGGGTCAATTTTTGGCTCCTGGGTTTTCCCACCATGACCTAATATTTGCGTCGTACAAAATTAAGCCCCCCAAGTGTAAACCAGCTCTTATCAATATACGAAGTTTTTCCAACATACATGCAGACTGTCTTTTGAAAGATGCTGCAGCCATTGATTGGACACCTGTGCTCTCAGCCTCATCGACCAGTATTAAAATCTCACTTTTCAATGCCTCTATTCTGAAACTCTTTGACAAGCATGCTCCTGTACATACTGTGCGAGTCAAACGTCCACCGGCCCCTTGGATGACTGAGGGCGTTCGCATGGCGATGAGAAGACGGAACCGCGCCTTCAGACTATTTAAGCGTGATCGGACTGAGGAGAGCTGGATTTTTTTTAAAACAGCACGCAATCGTTGCAACCAGATGGTGCGGACAGCGAAGCGACGGTATATTCACCACAACGTGTCCTCCTCCTCCATGGCCGATGTCTGGAAATTCCTCAAATCGCTCGGCCTAGGAAAACCTGCAAACGGTTTCGATGGCAATTCTTTCTCTCTCAACGATTTAAACAGACATTTTTCCTCGGCTCTTTCTGTTGATAGTTATACTAAGGCCATTACCATCTCTGAAATTTCGTCATTCCCTCCCTTAGCTTTCGACAGCTTCTCATTTTCTCCCGTTTCTGTTTCGGACATACGCGCCATTATAAAAGCAATTAAATCTAAAGCTGTAGGTTTTGACGATGTCAGTCGTTTCATGATTGTGTCGGTCCTGGATTGTGTGCTTCATGTGATAGCTGACATCATCAACTCCTCACTAGTTAATGGCGAATTCCCCTTACTATGGCGTAAAGCATTTGTCGTGCCTCTACCTAAAATCAGCAATCCCACTTCCCTTAGCAACTTTAGGCCGATTTCGATTCTCCCTTTTCTGTCGAAGATCGCTGAAGCAGTGGTTCATAAACAACTCTCGTGCTATATTCACTCGCATACCCTGCTTAGCCCTTATCAGTCTGGCTTTCGACCCAGTCACAGCACGTGCACTGCTCTTCTTAAGGTGACGGAAGATATTCGTCGTGGCATGGAGGGTCAACTGGTCACAGTACTTGTTTTAATTGATTTCTCCAACGCCTTCAATACTGTGGACCATGACATCCTTCTTGCTCTTCTCAAACATTTAAACGTGTCACCTTCAGCCCTCAACTGGTTCTCATCGTATCTGGGTGGTCGGCAGCAAGCGGTTCGAGTTGACCGATCCTTGTCTGATTGGTGCGATCTTGCGACGGGTGTACCTCAAGGTGGAATTTTGTCGCCTCTCTTATTTTCAACTTTTATTAATTTCATTACGCCTAATCTCCGCTGTCCATACCATCTGTACGCCGACGATTTGCAACTCTATGCCCAATCTTCAGCGACTGACTTTTCATCAATTGTTGACAGACTTAACCAAGACCTTTCACACATACAAAAATGGTCTGAGAAGTTTGGCCTTTTCGTCAACCCATCAAAATGCCAGGCTATTGTTTGTGGTAGCAGTCGACAGCTCGCTAAACTTGACCTGAACTCACTTACACCGGTTGTTTTCAGTGGTAAGCCTATACCTTACAGTCAGAGTGTCAAGGATTTAGGTGTAATAATAGACAGTACGTTAAGTTGGAGAGCACAGGTTGCTGAAATCAGCCGTAAGGTCATGGGTTCCCTGCATTCTCTTAACAGGCTCAAGATGTTTTTGCCCATCAGTACAAAAGTGTTATTAGTCAATACCCTGATTTTACCCATAATCGATTACGGTGATGTGTGTTATCCGGACTTAAACGAGGAACTTCTTGATAAGTTGGATCGCCTTCTCAACAACTGTATCCGTTTCATCTTTTGTCTTCGCAAATACGATCATGTGTCCTCTTATCGCTCCCAGCTAGGGTGGCTTCCCATCCGTCGACGACGTAACATTCGCATGCTTTGCACTCTCTTTTCAGTTCTTAATGACCCACATTCCCCCGGATACCTTAAGTCTTTCTTTCAATATTATGGCGTGTCTCGCGACCGTCAACTCCGTTCTTCTGGCAATTTGTCTCTCTCAATTCCTCTGCACCACACCGGTTTTATGTCAAACTCATTTTCTGTTCGCGCGGCGCGCCTGTGGAATACACTTCCCCGTAATATTAAGAATGCTCCCAGCAAGTTTGCTTTTAAAAAAGCCGTTCGTGCCTTTTTCGCTAGTGGAATGAAAGATTAGTGTTTTCGGTTGATGATTTTCGTCTATATAATATATATATATATATATATGTATGTATATATAATGATATATGTATGTATATATAATAATATATGTATGTATGTATTTTTTTGTTATGTATCGTATATTATGTATATATTGTATTGTATATTGTTTTATTCATTGTTTACTTGTAGTTAACTCTTCACCTTTTGTTCTCGTAAGCACCGCCCACAACTTCTCTGCTTTGCCTTAAGGTTGACTGGTAGAGAATGCCTACTGGCATTAAGTCCGCCTTTTGTACATCAAGTTTTTCTTTTGTGCAATAAAGTTTAAATAAATAAATAAATAAATGATTCGTAACGCACGCCTCTGAAGCATAAATGGTCTATCTCGGTCTGCAGATGTGGCCCATAGATCTAATCCCTGAATTAAGAGAGAATGGAAATAACCAAAGTATGCTTTTTTCAGGTTATCGATGGTTAGTGTAGGGGCTAGTCTAGTTAATGCATTGCAAGCTGACGCCAGTCTGTTACATACCTGATCGATGTGAGGGGTCCACGTCAGCCCGGAGTCAATCATAAAACCAAGATACCTAGTCGCTTGGACCTGGAAGACTGGAATATTATTTAATTTTATGTTCAACTGCGGGCCATCATTCTTTTTTAATTTGAAATGTATTATATTAGTTTTATCTACGTTAAGTAACATCCCGTTTGCTGAGAACCACATCGATATTTTGTGCATTGTTGCGGATAATTTAGATATTAGACCATCGACATCATCAGCGTTGACAATAATGCACGTGTCGTCCGCAAACATGACATGACTTACCCCGTTATAGGACTTACCTTCCGAGAAGATGTCTTATAGATTGTGCTAACCTGTTAGCATACAATATTGTAGACCCCGTCGTGACTAGCACGGCGGATGATAGTTTTATTAAGACGAATCCCGATTCATACTGCAGGGGCTCAGATTTAGAGAGGCAGCCGTCTGGTGATATCAATTTAAACTGACTGCTACGACAACGAGTGCACCAGCCGGCTCCGTTCCTAAACATAACTGTGATGCTAGCATAAGTAGTAAAACTGATGTATTGTACTTAGTTCACCAAAATATTCAAGGGTTTACCAGTAAACAACTGGAAATTGATTTGTTTGTACAACACTTGAACATTCATATCCTCTGTATAACGGAGCACTGGCTTAAAGGTCATGAATTTATGTTTAATTTCCACAATCATAGTGTAGTAAGTAAATTTTTTAGAAAATCCTGCATTCGCGGCGGGTCATTAATAATGGTAAAACATGATATAAAAAGTAAGGAGCGGAAAGACATTGTTGAATTGTCTGTGGAACGCCATATTGAACTTTCTTGTATCGAGTTAGAAGAATTTATAATTATATGCGTGTACAGGCCTCCATTGGCAAACTATAACACATTTGAGTCAGTGATAGATGAAGTTCTTACAAGTGTTTTTTGTAGTAATAAAAGTGTTATTGTGTGTGGTGATTTTAATATCAACTTACTTGAAGATTCATCCATGTGTGTAAGGTTACTTAGTACTTTCAAATCCTACAATTTAGTAAATTTATTTTGTGAGCCTACACGAATCACAGCAACCAGTGCTACATGTATAGATAACATTTTCAGTAACAAGGATGCGACTAGTAAATCTATAATAAACAACTTAAGTTCTGACCACTGTGGACAAAAAGCCTCTTTTAGCGGAAAAACTAAGGATATTCCACAAGTCACTATGTGCAGACCAATTTCCGAAAGGCGATTAGATTTATTCAGTCGGAATATCACGAAACAATTATGTTATCTTCCATTTACCCAGAAAAACTCTAACCGTATGAGTATTGAGTTGTTTAACTGTATTAAAAGGGAATTTGATGCCTGTTTCATTCCGAAGAAGGTGCAAGGCAAGGTCAAGACGAAATTTAGCGACTGGGCTATGCCGGATATTCATGAGAAAAGACGACGCTCTATGATTTATATGACTTGAGAAGAATTAATAAAAGTCCGGAATTCCTAGATTATGTCAGGAACTTTTCTAAATGTTTTATGATGATGTGTGCCGCTGCTAAAGCTGATTATCTGTCCAGAAAAATCCAAAATTCCAAGGATACAGTAAAAACTGTTTGGCAAGTAATCAACGATGAAACTGGGAAACGTAAAATCAAAGATCCGCACTACAACCTACGTATTAATAATAATTTAGTGAGACCTTGAAGTTGCGGATCATTTTGAGCAGTTCTTCTCTAATATACCGGTAGAAACAACAAAGTCTCTTCATTCATCGCCTGACGTCGCTGAGGCAATACTGAAAACAAATATAGCAAAGTGTACAGATATCTTTAAATTTTCATATTTTACTCCGAACTTAGTTATTAAAACATTTAAATCCCTAAATTTAAAGAAAACTGAAGATCTTTGGGGCCTATCTGTTAAAGTTCTACATTCCATTGTTGAATCGATTGCACCACATTTAGCTGATATATTTAACAAATGTATTGATACAGGAATATTTCCAGACATAATGAAGCACAGCAAAGTCATCCCCTTGTTCAAATCAGGATCGAGAACAGAACCAAGCAATTTCAGACCAATTTCAGTACTGCCGGCACTGAGCAAAGTCTTCGAGAAACTAATTCTAAATCAACTTGTGTCACATTTTAACCGAAACGAATTGTTCGCCAGAAATCAATTTGGTTTTACCAGAGGTCGCTCGACTACTGACGCAGGTGCTGTTCTTCTTAAGCACATCTTTGCCGCTTGGGAAAAAAACAAGATGCCGTTGGAATATTCTGTGACCTATCGAAGGCATTTGATTGCGTTGATCACGAAAATCTAAAGACAAAACTAAGCCATTACGGGATCAAAGCTGGTGCCCTTAATCTCGTCTCATCATACCTATCGGATAGAACACAACGAGTGGTTATTAATGGAACTCAATCTTCTGGGTCCCCTGTGGCACTCGGAGTGCCTCAAGGCTCAATACTTGGTCCCTTCCTGCTTTTGGTGTACATTAATGACCTACCTAAAATTGTGCAAGATAAACATGATATAGTGTTATTTGCTGATGACACATCTCTGATATTTAAAGTGGACAGAAAAGAAAACAGCTTCGATAGTATTAACAGTGCACTCTCCACAGTAGTAAATTGGTTTACGGCTTATTAAGTAGGTTATTACCTACTTTTGAACGCCAAGAAAACGAAGTGCATCAAATTTACACTTCCCAACGTCAAGCAGATTAACAGGAGCAAGATTATAATAAATGATGAAACAATGGAATTCGAAAATCAAACTGTTTTCTTAGGAGTCACTTTAGACTCGAAATTACAATGGCATCCACATATAGCCACCCTAGCTGGGAAACTTAGCTCTGCAGCCTATGCCGTGAGGCGAATCAGCCATCTAACAAACAGTGAAACTGCCAGGCTGGTATACTTCGGTTACTTTCAAAAGTGTTATGTCGTATGGAATTCTGTTGTGGGATAAAGCGGCTGATATTGGGACCATATTTGTGCAACAAAAACGAGCTGTACGTGGCATTTATAAAATGCGCGGTCGAGCATCCGTAAGAGGAAAATTTGAAGTGGCAAATATTCTTACCGTAGCATCTCAATACGTACTTGAAAACATTATGTATGTGCGGAAAAACATCCATGAATTCAAGCTCAACAGTGATATCCATAACTATAACACTAGAAATAAAGATGAGGTGTGTAGAAATGCAAGGCGACGATATATCCACCAATCCATTGACGATTGTCCCCCGGCTAAACTGTAGAAATTTCTTAAATCTCTTGGGCTGGGCAAAAGTCAACAAACTCCAACGGGTTTTCTAGACTTAGATGCCATAAATCGTCATTTTTGTTCTTCTCCGGTTGAGCTTGATCGCTCTGTCAAGCAGCGGACGTTATCTCTACTGGACAATACCTCTCTTCCCGATACATCTCTTTTCCATTTTCGCAACATCTTACCGCAGGAGGTTGTGGCCATTCTGAAGACTATTAGGACCAAAGCTGTCGGTGAAGATGGCCTTAGCCTGGGCATGATAATGCTCGTGGCCGAAATTATAGCACCTGTCCTAGCCCATATTATTGATTTTTCCTTGTGCTCCGGCACGTTTCCCTTATCTTGGAAACTTGCACATGTGATCCCTTTACCAAAAGTCCCTACTCCCACTTCTTTTTCCCAGTACCGTCCTATCTCTATTCTTCCAATACTCTCTAAAGTAATTGAACATTTTGTTCACAAACTCCTCTCCTCTTTCCTAAATAAGTACAACCTATTTAATCCCTTACAATCAGGTTTTCGGCCCGGGCATAGTACAGTCTCTGCTTTAGTCAAGGTAACCGACGATATCCGCTTTAATATCGATAACAAGAAGCTGACGGTTTTGGTCCTGTTAGACTTCAGTAGTGCATTTAACACCGTGGATTTTGACATACTACTCGCGGTACTTCGTAGTTATAACATTTCCCCCTTAGCTCTTTCGTGGTTTCGTGAATACCTATTTGGAAGGCGTCAGCGTGTCATGGTCGATGATAGTGTTTCTTCGTGGAGTGAACTGACCGCTGGGGTTCCTCAGGGAGGAGTACTGTCTCCATTACTTTTTTCTCTATTCATTAATGGGATCACGAAATCACTAGTCTCATCGTACCACCTGTATGCTGATGACTTGCAAATTTACGCAGCGGCTAGCATTGATAACTTTGTCTCTTTAATCAGGCAAATTAATAGTGACCTTGATCACATCCGCAACTGGGCATCATCCTTTGGCCTAGTGGTTAACGCGAAAAAGTCGCAGGCTATAGTGATTGGTAGTCCTCACTTCATTGGCAGGCTGTCTGAAATGACAATGCCTATGATTTACTTTGATGGAACACACATTCCTTTCTCACCTACCGTCAGGAATTTGGGCATTGTTATGGATCAGACTCTCTCTTGGGCAGCTCATGTGACTGAAATTAGTAGAAGACTTTTTGCCTCTTTGCACTCACTTCGGCGTCTCCAAAATTTCCTTCCTTTCCACACGAAAGTCATGCTTGCCCGTTCTCTTCTTATTCCCCTTCTGGATTACGCGGACATTGCCTTTCTCGACCTGACGGAGGAACTGCTTGACAAGCTTGAACGTTTGCAAAATGTATGCATCAGATACATTTACGGCCTTCGTAAATTTGACCGTATTTCATATTTCCGCTCTCAACTCCAATGGCTGCCTATCCGCCGACGTAGAGACATCCATGTTCTTTCCCTTCTATTTAAAGTTCTGTTCCTTCCTTCTTCTCCACTCTATCTCTCGGAGAGATTTAAGTTTTTGGCAGACGAGAGCGGTCACCGGCTTCGTTCCAGTGCGGATCTCTCTCTCTCCATCCCACCTCACAATCAGCGATCTTTTAACAAATCCTTTACGGTATACTCTGTTAAGTTATGGAATTCTTTGCCGTCTCCTCTTCGACAGTGTCAATCGGTCGCATCGTTAAAGGCGAATTTGACGAAGTTATGGCTTTCAGACAAATAATTTTAATATTATTATTTGCGGTTTAGACTATGTATGTATGTATATATGTATTTATTTATGTATAGTGTACATGTATGTATTTGGTTAGGTATTTATTTATATTTATGTTGTTCTTTTTTTTTTTATCTATCTAGTAGGTTAGATTAGAATGTTTAATTATTTTATTATTATTACATTTATTGCCGTTTCGTACAGCCAGGTATGTCTACCAGTTCTAATTCTCCCTCAACTGCTCAAAGGTTGACTGGAAGAGATCCCTTAAGGGATAAGTCCGCCTTTGTACAAATATCATATATTCTTTCTGTTGTATGTTTCTTTGTTGTACAATAAAGTATTATACTACTACTACTACTACTACTACTACTACTACTACTACTACTACTACTACTACTACTACTACTACTACCACCACTACTACTATTATACTACTACTAAGATTGCTGAGCCTGGCCACCGCCTCGGTAAGGTTCGTACGTCTTTTGCTGGGAACTGTACACGTTTTTATAACAAAGTCCCCGCTGATGTAGTGAATTTGCCACTAAATAAATTCAAGTCTTATGTTAAGCGCTATTTGTTGAGGAGAGAGTACTATACTTTAAAGGAATTCATTGAGGATAACGATGCCTTTAAGCCTGTAGCTTGATATGGTTAGTACAATACAAATTGAGAAATTATTAGGCACATTACTCTATGAAGCAGCTTTACTAGTGTCCAGTATTACCTGTTTTTCGTTTTTATTTTATTTTGTTTTTATTTAGTATTTGGACACTTAGAGACGTTATACATCTCTAAGTCTTGCATTCGCAAATATTTATATGTATAGATATATATTTAATGATCCTGACGCTTAGAGACATGTACATCTCTATGTCACTTTTATATTGTAATTTAGTTCACGCATGTAAAATACGAGCACAGAATATTGTTTCTCACCAGACTAAACATGGCTAGTTTTTATTAATTAATAAAGCCCGCCAGCTTGAACATGTCATGCTCGCTTAAAAGACTCTGCTTATGGTGGCGTCGTTGATCGGGTCGCCACTTTCCCGAAGAAAGGTTTAGGGAGGCGATGGCTGAGATATGCGTCATACTCGTGAAAGGGTGCTGTTTGTGGAGACCGGTCTGTTTAGGCTAACTGGGGCAACACATTTACGTAACTTTCTATTAATCATATTTAATTTTAGTTTAATTGGCTTTAGACACAACATTCGGTGCTTGATTATCCATATATTTTTTATTATATAGAATAGATCAAGACACTTGGAGACCTTATACATCTCTAAGGATAATTTAGAAATAGTATGTTTATTGTATACTAGAATCACTTCCTTTTTTTATATTTAAATTCAAAATTTGTTTCTAATTGTTGATGATGGATTATTATAATTTGGAAATTTATGTAGAAGACACAGTTCAGGTAAGAAAGTATATCAAACTTGTATGTAATTCATTTTCAATAGTCAGATTTGGACTCATATTTTTTCTTTGGTATTTTTCTTAAACTATAACCTAGTGTTGGTTAATCTAACCTTGGTTTGATATGTTTTCTTATAGAACAACGCCGTTATATGTATTGTTTAGTTTTGATGTACTGTTGTTTTGAAAAATTAAGTCCCGCCGAGTTTCTTGCCGGACATAATTCTTCTTGGGTCAGAGGTGTAGGGTTAGAACCGGTGTAGTTTGATTTTTTTTTCTCTCTTTTACTTTGACGTGTAAAAGCGCCCTTGTGGCCTACTTACGGAATAAATGTTTGAGTTTGAGTTTGAATTTAAAGGGCAATTTGATTTTTTCATTTGTATGACATTATTTCTTAATATGAAATTCATAGCGACCAAATTCCTGACTATAAATTGTATTTTCATAATAGAACAAAATAAGCTTATGGAGATAAGATTTATTATATTTTTTTTCTCCATACATTCATGGACCACCCTATAATATAATAATAAATATTTGTTAATAAACTCTTACGAAAACTTTATGTATTCTCACATACATTTGTAAATGCTTCAAATTTCAATTTAATAACTGAGGTGGCAAAAACTTCGCCACCGTAATTAATGACGACAGAATTTATTCCATTCCCAATCGTATTTGAATAACATTACGATTCAAATTAATATGACGAGTGCGTAATATTGCGATGAAACTTTTATAGTTATTCGATTTTGGTCTTTAACGAAGAAGGTTTAGGGTTGAATTTTAGATGAGCTCGTTAGTGCTTGAGGCGGTCTCATGGGTATCAAGTCGTTAAGCAACTTCGGACTGTTTTGCGGGAAAAGGAATTATTAAACTGGGACCTTGAAAGTGGAATAAAACGTCAAACTCGTCGTATAAATGAAATGCGACGTTTTCAATTTACAGAAACGTATTGGTTACAGTTTGTACCCCTAACCCTAACCGTAACCCCTACAGGATTGCAGTTAGGGAATGCAATCTCGAACCGAGATTAGCTATTCGAGATCGATATTTCTTTTTTCTACTCGTCGACTGTAATGCTTGAATTGAGACTGTGTAGACGGAACTACTAGCGCATACTTTCCGATAGAGCTTTTATGGTTGCATTTTGTAGCATCGCCAACGATGGTACAAAGGATTTTCATACAATATTGTAACACTGTTGCACGAGCCCGCGCGGCCACGCCGCCCGCGCCGGGGGCTCGGGCAACTTACTCAATTGTATAGAGGCAGCAGGTCTTACGTCGAACTCAATTCTAACCGGCTTGTCTATATTGAGCACTCGTAGAAAAAGTATTGTATACGATAGTGACATAATCAAGCTTTTCAATCTCGTACCTTACTTAGGCCACTCAGCAAGCTTCGTGGCCTAAACACGGTACTCGACTGAAAAGCTCTTAATTATGTCACGATTATATAAAATACTATTCTTACACAGTGGTTTACATACTTAGTTTAGTTTAGTTTATTTATTGGTAAAAATATTTTTACAAGTCTTATAGTTTTATAACTAAGCTACAATTAGGTAAATAATTTACATTTGTCAGTTTAAAAAATATAAATACTCAATATTTTCTCAGAAAATTTAGATAAAACTGAAATCTGAGAATCTCGGAAATTCGCATGAGATTTCGCGAGATTGCATTCCCTAGTTGCAGTTCAAACCTAACCTAAACTATTTTTACGATAACAGATAGTATCTATAGGGTTTTGCAGTCCTTTTTTTTTGACGGTGTGAAAATGCATTACGCATACCCTCCCGCCCGGGGAGGCCATTTGGAGGGTTATGTGGGACTCTCTTCTCCAGCTGCCATCCGAGTGATGGTGACGGGAGGAGCATACCCACTAAAAACACACCGGCGTTACCCGCTCTGCCGTTATCGGGGGAAGCCATGGGATCAGAATTATTC
The DNA here is from genome assembly GCA_947086415.1 of Pammene aurita. NCBI lineage: Eukaryota > Metazoa > Arthropoda > Insecta > Lepidoptera > Tortricidae > Pammene > Pammene aurita. The sequence goes on along the minus strand of OX352302.1, from coordinate 31,533,516 downwards.
TACCAGGACGTCCCTCCGAGGGTGTTGCAATCGTAACTTAACCCAGAAAAGTTAGGTTACGTTAAAACTGCGACCTCTAACACAAAATAAGTGCTACCCAATAGTACGCAGTAAAGGACAGTAACTAAATACCCTTTTCTAATTATCTCATGAATATATTTATTTAAATTGTTTTAAAACTCCCCATCTCACGTAGTTCTCACTACCCCGTCGATGGGCTGGACAGCTAGCTGGTAGGGCTTGACTTGTATGCTGACCAGGTCTCCTTCCAGCTTGGGTGCGTCTTTTGGGGCTACTGTCACTATGCCAAGCATTAGGCCGAGGAACAGACCTAGCGGTCGCATCTGGAAATGGGAATGAAATTTGTGTAAAACGATGGAATGACCTAGATTTTATTGCATCTTTTGCAATCACTTAAAAAAACATTCATCCTATAGGCATATTATATTATAAGTATTATTCAAATTATTCAAAAACCTGTATCTACACCAACAAATGAATTAGGTATTTTTAAACTTGATAGTCTGGAAAATAGTGTTCTTTACGCCATTAAATCATAAGCCGATAAAATAATGACGATGCATGTACAATTAGATAAGAGCTAGGGATTTATAGTCATGATGATGTACGATTCACAACAAATCATTCGCTGACAACAAATCGCTTAAGGAGGAGCAAATTTATGTTATTTTTGTTGTACAGTTCATATACTTCTACTTAGTGTTGTACAATTCTTTAAATTTATATCTATTTTCCTTAATCTCATTAGCGATAAGACCGCCTGTTGTTTGCCTCTTTTTATCATGTTTTTTTTTATACTGTGCTGTTTTTTTTGAGGTGTGCAATAAAGCATTTATTTATTCATTCTCCGTGGACAAGCAATAATTTATCAGACATCATCCATGTCATCAACGTGACCAGGTTTTCCAGCATCAAATTAAAATTCAATTTAAGCCTTTCAAGCTTTATTCTTAGCAAAGTCTAAATTTGAGATTACTGTCTATCAAGTTTTCAAGTTTTTATTTGCAAGAATGTAGGTACAAAATTATAAGATGTCAGGGTGTTCATTCTATGTACCATTTACGTCCCGTCATTTAGGGGCGTGCTAAATTGGTAATTATTTCAATTAATGATTAGAACTTATTACAAACAGAATATTAAATTACAATTAAATTAAACTGAAAATAAATTAAAAATTAAATGAAATTAATCTAGACACACGGTAGTGTGTCCGCCAAGTTCGAGCAAAAAAAAGCGACACACCGGCCGTGGGTATATTACACGAACCATTTCGGGCCAATTTCGACCACCCTATAACTCAAAACATATTTTATCTACGCATATGAAATTTCGAGTGTCTGTTGACATCCCCTTAATTGTCTAGAATACAAAATTTCATTATTCTACCTATAGCAGTTCTTGAGATATTGACGTCAGAAAATCGCTATTTTTACTATACACTCATTCACTGACTCACTGACTCATCAAAAACCTAGACCACTTCCAATGGTCGTACTGACTTGAAATTTGGCATGGAGATAGGTCTTAAGGTCAAAGTAAAGAGAAAAATCTGAAAACGGCCAAGTGTGAGTCAGTTTTAAAAATAGCGAAGGTGTAGCTTTGTTCTACTATGAAGTCATAATGAACTAAATGGGTCTATCTTCCAATGGTCGTACCGACCTGAAATATGGCTCGAAGGTTTGTCTTTAGGTCGAAATAAAGTAAAAATTTGAAAACGGCCAAGTGTGAGTCAGTTTCGAAAACAAGGAATGTGTAATTTTGTTCTACTATAAGTAGGTATGGAGTGGAAATGAGATAAGACTTATTTAAATTTAGATACATACCAATTTAAGACAATACATGTTTGTCTTAAAGACAAGAACAATAAAATTGTTCACCACTCTGTGTGTGTCTGTTGCGGGAACCGAACCCACGATTTACGAAGTGCAAAGCAGGTCACTAGGTACACTAGGTGCGCTAAATCAGTCAAACAAAAATGAAAAGACAATTTTTTCTCGCATAGTCTAAATAATTTCTAATTTTACAACTAATAAAATCGCAGATTCAAGAACATGGAAATCATATATACTCTAAGATGGAATTATATATACTACTGCCCATCTCACCCTCCGATACGCCACGGGATGAGATGGGATGGTGCACTTCTAGGGCTACATAATAGGCCACCAATCATAATACCTACTGGTAGGTAGGTATTACCAAGTTATTAATTATCTATGTAGGTAGCGTACTTACAAACAGAATAAAGTACGTTATTGATGTACGTAATTATATGTAAGTAGGTACATTTTATAGGTGTAGGGAGCCAGTTTATTTGTAAAAATCACCTATAAATAAATAGTAAAATAGAATTAGACGCTTAGTATAAAGGGTTATAGTATAAAGTACATACCTAAGTGGAATGAGACATTGAGACATTTCCTAAAGCAAAAGTGATAAAAAAATAATAAAGAACCTACACCTAACAAAAATAAATGAAATCCCATCAAAAACATAAATGTGAAAGGCTGCCAAGTTCGATACTATGGGAATGCTTCGCCTATAAAAGAAGTGAGATCTGAATAAGTATCAAGTTCCATAAAAATACCTCAAATCATAAATAGTTATAGTAATGCACACTTGATTTCCAGCAGTTTTTAAGGTACATTTTGAATAAGTATCACGTTACATAGGAATACCTAAAATTATAATAGTCAGAGAAACGCACACCGGTTTTTTTAGCAGTTTCCTGATAACATTTATTATTTTCAGTACTTTTTAATGATGTAACTTGGCAAGTTTTAATAGAAAATTATATACTTGACACATTGCAGTCCAAAGGTGTCGATTCATTGCATTGAAAAGGTGTGTGGTGTGTGAAAACTTGCCAAGTAACAAAGAAACTGCTAAAAAAACCGGTGTGCGTTTCTCTGACTATTATAATTTTAGGTATTTCTATGTAACGTGATACTTATTCAAAATGTACCTTAAAAACTGCTGGAAATCAAGTGTGCATTCCTATAACTATGTATGATTTGAGGTATTTTTATGGAACTTGGTACTTATTCAGATCTCACTTCTTTTATAGGCGAAGCATTCCCATAGTATCGAACTTGGCAGCCTTTCACATTTATGTTTTTGATGGGATTATATTTATTCGAACTCCCGAGGATTTTCCTTGCAGAGTGCTAGTCCAAGAGTATAATTTTGCCATCTGTGTAGTGTAATGCCCGTAGCTGCTATTCTCAGTCGAAAGTCTTCATTCTGTCAAAATTCTCAAATCCTGTTGCTTCGAGGTTCTCCAGAATCAGAATCTCTTCATTAGGAACCTAAACGTGTCCGTAATATTTAGGTGTAACCGACGTGGCTTCACCAGTTACTTGATATTTATTGTAAAATCTTTCAAAGTGTTAATGTGTAATTTTTTTTTTCTTGTGTCTTCACAAAAATTAGCTGCTTTGGCTAAAATAGTTAAATCTGGTTATAGAGATTCCGATATTGTGGCCAAGTATAAATCTCGTATCGTTTGTTTGTTGTTTTTGTTATCGTCGAAGTCGAATAGTTTGCTCCCCCAGAACTTATTGGCTTAATATCGAATTTACCAAGTGCATAGTTTCCTTTTTAGCAATGCCTTGAAGAATGATATTTAGATGTCTCTCCTTTTCACATTGTTGCTTAATTTACGACTTCCTAGTAAATACGGCAGTTGTAACTGCTTTTAGTGTTTTTCTTCGATAAGTGATTGTTTTATATAGGTCAGTTATCATGAATTATCATTACGATATATTTTATCTTCTAATTAGTTTATGTATTTAATTTCAAGACCTTGCCTATCTTTCGCCTGTTTATACCTCGTCATAAACGTAATTTTAAATTGGGTAGCCAAACGTACAGTCATCATTATTCATTAGATTAATGGCTATAATATAATATTTATCAATCGTATCGTATTATGCAAGATTAGATTAAGAATCTTTTGGACGGGGTATTTTTGTTATACTTGGGCTTGTATAGGTAGGTTTATATTTTATATTTTTAATTAGTTTGTTAGTATAGTTTTTTTTATCTCATAGTTAATATAATAGTATCTCTAAATTATCCTTATTGTTGATGATATTATTAAAATTCTAACATAATCGTGTTAATTGATAACTTAAATTAACACATTTGGTGCACCTGCACCAAACTACAATTTACCGCCAGTTCCATACGAGACTTCCCGTATAAAGAATGCCTGATTTGCGTACGAGCTATATTTTCCCGTACATTAAAGGTCTATAAAGAAAATTATAGCAGTACTTATATGTCCTTATTATAGCAATATAGAAGTTTTTGCTTAGGAGTGCACTTTAAGTAGAATTGTTAGCGCGCTTGAGGTTTTTAAGCAAAAACTTTTATATATTTTTTGTTAAATATTGGAAGTTCTTTGACAAACTATAACTTGTTTTAACAAACAATGTATAAATGAGTCTGAACTTTGGATAAAGGTGATTTTGTATTGACATAATATAGTTACATGATGATGTTTATTATTTCAAGTTTCAACAGTCTGTTTTCCGGATTTCAATTTTGAGGCTCAGTGAGTTGTTGAATCTTTACAGTTAGTAGATATCCAGAAACAGTGATGGCAGGCAGGATTTTAGTACCAACAGTATTTTTTTTTATTTAGGTTTATAACTACATGAAAAAAAACTTTAAGTTAGATTTGGCCTCAATGTCCATGAATCCTAAAGATCGCTGGTTAGACGAAGTTCAAAGAAAAACCGGTAGAGGCTGGATGCTAAAAGCATTAGAAAGAAAAAGATGTAACGAATGGAGGAGATATTTCCCCTAAGTCTGGCAGTGTGATAACTAAAAAAATAGCAAAAATAAGAATTTATATATACCTCAGAAAGTAGTAATCCTGAACACGGCGCGCATAGTCCAGCAGTTCCTCTCTCTGCGGCCCTAACCACCGTCAGTTGAGCCCTGAGGGCCTACTGCGAGCTTCATAAATCGAAATTTCGTTATCTGCGTCTCTTTCGCTGCTATATGCAAGTGCAATATAGTGATAACAAAATTTCGATAAATATGGACTTTCGCGGTCCGCATTTGGCGTAATCCATAGGTAATTTGATGGACTAATTTGACAAGTCAATAAACACAAATATTGCCACAGGTTGGCCAGTTTTATCGATATTTCGTTATTTCCAGTTTTCTATTTTAGGCAGCTCGTAAACCAAGTTAACCAAGATTTAGACTCTATTCTATATTTGGGCATCGTCTTTTGGTTTAATGGCAAACGCTCAAAAATCGCAGGCTATAGCAGTTGGAAGCCCTTATTTTATCTCGAAGCTGTCTGAAATGACAATGCCTGACATTTATTTTGATGGTGCTCACATTCCTTTCTCTTCGACACAGATTCTCTCCTGGACAGCCCATGTTACCGAAATTAGTTAGAAACTTTTTGCTTCACTGCACTCGCTTCGGCGTGTCCAGAATTTCCTTCCGTTTCACACAAAAGTGGTCCTTGCCCGTTCTCTTCTGGTTCCTCTCCTAGACTACGCAGACGTTGCTTTCCTGGATTGCACTCAGAATCTGCTTCACAAGATTGAACGGCTACATAATATGTATAAGGATTTTTTTTGGCTTGCATAAGTTCGACCACATTTCAGCGTTCCGTTCACAACTAAAGTGGTTAACTATTCGTCGCCGTACTCGTAAGACGTGCACATTCTTTGTATCCTCTTCAAAGTATTGTTTCTTCCATCTTCTCCACCCTACATGTCAGAGAGATTTAAGTTTCTGGCGGACGGCAGTGGTCACCGGCTACGCTCCAGTGCTGACTTATCTCTCTCTATTCCTATGACACGTTTATTCCAGTTTATTCTGTTAAATTATGGATTTCGTTGCCACCATCTTTCCGGCAGTGAAAATCGGTTGCATCGCTAAAGGCTAATTTAAACTAACCTAACAGTTAGATATATGCGGTAATAATTTTCATATTATTTTATTTTATGATAATTATGATTTTTATGAATGTAGTATATTTATATTTTGTATTTATGTAAGAAGTTTATTTATATTTATGTCTGATACCGAACTGAGTGTCTACCTAATTAGATTATAAATTATAATACAACTCATCTTACCGTATCGTACAGTACCTAAGTCTGCCTAGCACTTCCAACTTTATTTCTCAATTGCTCAAAGGTTAACTGGAAGAAATCCCTTAAAGGGATAAGTTCGCCTTTGTACGTATATGTTGTGTTATATGTCTTTCGTTGTGTGTTCTTGTACAATGAAGTGTTTTACTACTACTATTACTCATATTGAAAAATATGGTTCCAGATACCAGGGCCGTATTGCACATAGCCGATTACATTATTTTTTAAGCAGTTTAGATATAAAAATGTCACTTTCCTTCTAACGAGACTTCTAGAAAATACGACTTTATTTTAGGTAATGTTTTTTTTAAATCTGTTTATGTATTTTTTGTATGTTGTATTATATTTTACTTTTAGATACATAGTATAACCTAAGCATGTATATTAAATGTATATTTTTATATAGTTTTGGTAGTTTTAAGTTGACATTTTGTTTTTTATAATTTATGTACATCTACTTGTTCTTGACATGTTTATTGCCATACGATTAAAAAAGTTATTTATTAACTGTTTTTATATATATATTTACATTGGTTTATAACTAGTAGTCTGCCTCGAACTGAGAACTCGCGATTTTCTTGCAAACGAGTGACCAATATAACAAGACCCTAATGATGATTTTTTCGAGCGTTCTAGCTCCATAACCCCTTAATCTATTATGCTCATGAACGAACTTTCAAATTGTATTAAGCTCTACTACAACTCCAACAAATTTCATATAAATCAGAAAACCGTTACTATAGTTATCGCGTGACAACTATTCAAAATCCAAAAGCCATCGAAATGCACAGACGTTTAGGTAACCGAAGTTGTTTCAAACTTCACTTAGCTTACGCTCCGATCGTTCAAAAATAAAAGGCTTGTTTATTTATTTACAACTAGCTTTTGCCCGCGGCTTCGCTCGCGTTAAATTCGGGGTAACACGGTTCCCCTTTGCCCCGCGGAATGCTCCATACAAACTTCCACCCCCCATTTTAGGGAAGTGGGGGTTAGAAAGAGACAAAAAGTAGCCTATGTCACTCTTCATCCCTTCAACTATCTCCACTTAAAAAATCACGTCAATTCGTCGCCCCGTTTTGCCGCGACAGACGGACAAACAAACACACACATACACTTTATTTATAATATTAGTCTGGATACTTTACGGCTGGCGTCTGTCATCACCGGTATTAATCATTCCACCTGAGCTACCACCCCGTTTGAACGCACCTACAATTTCCAATTTCATAACTAACTTAATATTCAACTTGTTAAGCTTCTTAACCTCTGTAAAGCTTGTTCTCACGGACCATTTAGATTAATAGATGGATCATGTGACTCAAGGCATAATAATTATGAATATAAAAGAACCGACTTAACTTGGCCTGCACCTTTCCAAAAGCATATGCCCGAGCTACTGTAAAAATACCTTAATGACTATAGGTGCGCCTATAATAGTTGAAGAGTTCTCTCGATATCTCCAGGATCCCACCATCAGATCCTAACCTGATGATAATGGGACCAACTGTGAAGTATACTCTTGCAAAAATACATCAAAAACCAAGCATCCCGATGAACTGAGAACCTCCTCCTTCGAAATTAATTTTGTACTAAACAGAAACGTCTGCAAGCGAGATTTTAATTTTATAATTGAAATAAAAATTCACCACGTAGAGCAAGATTCGAACTTGCGACCTTTCGGAATACTTCTCAACCTAGGTGAATCCTATATAAATTCCTTCATTGCTTACGTCAGAGGGAGACGTGTAGCGACATCTACTGAAAGTGACTTTTCTCGACGCGGTGAATTTTTCCATTTTTCTTCTAAATCTTGCAGTCGGTTGAAAATATCTAAGTCGTCCGTCGTCGTCTAACTTTGTGAATTTGAATCTATCGAAAAAGAACAAAAAAGAGCTGCACTAATCCCGCTTTGACCCTGATATAAATCAATTGTCGAGTTGAGCTTATCATGGTGGCAACGCTTTGAGAATAGTTTTTGGTTTTTGTTCATTTTCGTGGTTCAGTGTGTAATATTAATAGCTTATTGTGCGGTGATCTAACGAACAAGTGTGCAGCTAATGAAGAATTAGTTTCAAAACGCGTGTAACCATTGTTTGGTTGAACAACTACAGCTAGCGACTACAGCTGGGGTCGGGCCCCTCGTGCCGTTTGTAGGGATCAGCTATCACCCTGCAAATAGCAAAGTCTTTACCGAACAACTTTGCCTATAATTTATTTTATAAAATAAAATATCGATCGAAAACATTGTACACAAAGATTGATTGACTTACAAGAGTCCAATTTCCAACAATCAATACTTAACATTGGCTACAGGCAATACCGCCTAAAGTCCATTAGAAGAAAAAAAAATGTTATTTTGACGTTACTCACATGTTACTTGGCTTGTATCTAAGTAACCGTAGACAGTTCAGCTGGTTAGAGGGATAGAAGACGTTCCGAAAGATCGTATGTTTAAATCTTATTGTGAATCCTCCACTATTGTTTTAATTATTATTTCTGATAATCTGTCTAGTAGACGCGTTGGTCTGTGTTGTTTTATAAGCAGTGTTGTTTTTATTGGCCCGATTTCAAGAGTTTGCATGCTTTTGATTTATGGCGGTCTGTAGCTTTGGTGTGCAGATGATTTTCAATTTTGGCTTCGTAACTTTGTAAAGAGTGTTACTTAGCTTTTGTGGCGTCTATATTGGAGGGCGCCAATAACAAGTCTGTTAAAAAAATGTCTTCGTAGATTAATTTATTTAAACACTACCCACTGCACACGACTCTGTCCGGGTAGAAGTAAAAAAAATTCTAAACGTTGAAATTAATTAATGTCTGCATTTTAATATCATTTGTCAATTCAAGTAGGTATAGCTGACAGCAAAAGTCAATATAATACGGACAAAAACTTATTACACCCCTGTTTAGGCATCAGGGGTTAAAAAACAAATAATTTTGATAACACATCCGTAACCAATCATAAATTTTGTATTAGAATAGCGCTTTCTGTATTGCACACTAAGCCTTCACACGTGAACCGAATAAAGATCTTCTGACCCCGTAAGTTTTCACGTGGCCTGATGGAAAGATGCCATATTTCAAGCTAGGGGTGGGACGTCTACTTACCATAAAATAAAAATCGGTTATTTAATATCGAAGGTATTATTTTATTAATTATAAGCAGACCTAGAAATCCGTGGGGCAAATTTTGTTGAGAGGTAGGGACTTCCTATATCGACAAATTAAATTATCGGTGTTCTTTCTATATACTAGTGGTCACTCAAGGGTTTGCTTGTAAAAATATGTTTTTATTTAAAGTAAAAAAAATAAATTAAAAAATAACTCAATACTCTTCCTCGTTATTAAATACAATTTATAAGGTTGAGATAATTATAATTATTAACTATTTTGTAGTGCAATAGGTATTACACCCTACCTTTATATAAGTAACCTAGCGATTATTTAAAATATGCTATGTTGAACAATACATCAAAAAACACACAATGTTGGGGGCGACCACTAGTATATAGAAAGAACACCGATAATTTAATTTGTCGATATAGGAAGTCCCTACCTCTCAACAAAATTTGCCCCACGGATTCCTAGGTCTGATTATAAGCCTATTGTGTACCACTGCTGCTGGGCAAAGGCCTCCCCTCTTTTCTTCCAGTCGTCCTGGTCTAGCGCTACCTCTGGCCAGTCATGTAAAAAGGAGACCAAGTTATCCCGTCATCGCCGTCGAGGAATTCCATATAAAATAAGAATATCGTCGAATGGTTAATCGGTTTTTGTAATCAAAATATTCAATAAGATTAGTCGATTTTTGTAACTATAATAGTGGAATTTGGATTAAAAATAGTGCATGAAAATAACTTCTTCTATAAAGTGTGAATCGATTATTCAAATTTAAAGTAGCTACTAAAAAAGGGTTTTTTAATTTAAACATTATACATTTTATTGTTACTTTTTCTTTTTATAGTCGATTAATTTGTCCCATCTCTATTTCGCTGCAAAAAATGGAGGAAACTTATTCCAGGATCGGAATAAATCAATCGTGGGTTTGACAATCTCTGTGATTTCGGGCAGACAACAAAGGCGCATACAAAACAGGTACTAGACGGAGAGCTAGCCACGTCAGATATGACACAATAATGAGAGCAACGAAAAAAAAGATAAAAGATATTTATTCTTCAATTTAGGCACATTACAATGCACTTATGAACGTCAGAGACCTCTGACCCGAGAAGTATTATGACTGGCAAGAATCTCGGCGGGACTTATTTTTTCAAAACAAATACCAGATCTTAAAGATACGCAATAATGCGTAGTTCTATAAGAAGACATATCAAAACAGCTTGAGAGACAGACAATGTTACTTATTGTTTAATGAAAAAGAAGAAATAAATAAATATTAAAATCCAAATCTGACTGCTTCACAAAACGTTCAGTTTGCTATACTAAGGTAGATGCCCCGGTTGTGGGCCACTGCGCTTGTTTTGATCATTTTCAACTTTACTAAAGGTATAGACAAATTTACAAGTCTATGTAATGGCATTGTAAAGTATGCACTATCACTGAGACTACTGAACACATCTTCTATTTTCGGAACGGGGTATTTGTCGACCATTAAAACTTTGTTCAATGTTACCTTATAATCGGCACAGATACGTAGGCCCCCGTCGGGCTTACGTATGGGTACGAGTGGCGTGGCCCAGTCGGAGGCATCAACAGGCTCGATGACGCCGGCGCTCAACATGGAATCGAGCTCCGCGTCGACGCGCTCGCGCAGCGCGTACGGCAGCGGGCGCGCGCGGTGGAACACGGGGGCGGCGCCCGGCCGCACGCGCAGCGTCGCCGTCCCGCCCCTGAACCGACCCAGCCCGCCATCAAACAATTCTTTATGCCTGCAAAAAATATCATTCACAATTTCATTTCCTGTTCTAGGCTCAACATGATTCACTGGTAACGGTACCTTAACAGTTAACCCCAGCTCTGCTATCCACTGCCGGCCCAACAAATTTGTATTTCGGTTTCCGTTCTTTATAACGTACAAATCAAGATTTTTTTTAACATTATTACACTCCACTGGTATGTGGATTTATCCTAGTGGTGTAATCTTATGGTAATCATAAACATTTAAAACTATATCACAGCTATTTAATGGTACGGATTTAAAATATTTCTCATACTGGTCTAAGAGCTGGCCACGTCAGATATGACACAATAATGAGAGCAATGAAACCTGTCTAGTTAGACTTCTTTACCATCCTTATTGCTAGATCCGGGCATCTGGCAGCTTTTAATGGGTGGAGGTCAGAGTGATAGACCAACGAAGTTTTTAAGTTGGAAAAAAGTAATACCAAAATAGGTAAAAACTGCCAAAGTTGTGTTTTTTATAGAGGACAGGGCCTATATTTTAACATTAGATTAAAAACCATTGTCTATTATTGCGGAAACAAAAACAGTAAGCGACTAACTAAAAATTGCATTATACATCATTTGGCACTACTTTCCCCCAACAGAAACTTCTGGATATGATATAATCTAATTAATTACATAATTTACCATAATATTGCATAAAACCCAGAACTCTAGGATTTGTTTTCTTCAAGTTATTTGCATTCTTTGACCTCCACCACTTTACAGCTGCCAGATGTCCGGATCTAGAAATAAGCATAGTATAGCAAACTAACTAGAGGGGTTTCATTGCTCTCATTATTGTGTCATATCTGACGTGGCCAGCTCTCCGTCTATACACCGTATCACTAACACACGATAACGCGCACCCGGTGTCAATTTCCATTATAATGCTAACATTGTTTACACTGACTGGTATGCTCACCGCTTCGTAATTTGCTAAGGACATCTGATGAATACACTCGTCCTCAGGGCACTCATCGACCTCCACCGCATCATATTCGTCTTGAAGCCAATGTACATTAGGGCTCCGGCGTGACGGCCCGCTGCGCCCGCGCGGCCTCCGCGACCGCGCGCCCCGGCCCGTGGCAGCCCCATATCGGCCCCTGCCCGCCGATCCTCGTACTTGTTCCATAGGGTTTGGACACACGCGTCTTAAATGACCCATCGTTCCACACCTACTGCAAATGTAACTCTGGAATTTGCATTCCGTCAAGTTATGGTAACGATCTCCGCACGCCGTGCAACCGTTTTTATAATGCACCGCACCGCTGGTGTTTGATTGTCGCGAGGCGCCTCCGAATGACGATGTGCTCGGCGCAGGTGCACCTGCGCGGGCATGATGCACCCCCTCCGCCAACGCTCCCACGGGTCCGCTAGGTTCCACCGCCAATGCATCTCTTTCCGCCGCCTCAAGGTTGGATGCGATAGCAACAGCTTTTTCGAAATCTAATTTCAACTCGGTAAATAATCTTTGTCGAAATAAGTCGTTATTAATTCCACATGCAAATTGGTCACGCAAATTCTCGTTAAGTGTAGTTTTGAATTCACAATAACGAGATAATTTTTTCAACTCCGCGACATATTCTTTTACCGACTGACCTTTGACCTGACGACATTGGCGGAAGCGAAAACGTTCTGCGAGTACTGACGGCCGTGGTTGAAGATGGTTTTCCATGACTTTCACTACCTCGGCGTATGTCATATCTCCTGGTTTATTTGGGCTACACAGGGTTATACCATTAACGCTGTCGTACGCTGCGTCGCCGATGGCCGAGATTAGCGTAGGTAGCCGCATGTCGTCCTCGACCTTGTTAACCTTGTAGAACATTTCCACTCTGTCCACATACATTCGCCAGTTGCCGTTCGTTACATCAAAAGCACTTAATTTGCCGATAGTCGCCATGCCTTTTTTTTTTACCACACGCGCGAAATTTCCTTCGAAAAACTACGTTTTACCAGCCCGTCGCCCCTGTTAAATAAAATACTAGGTGTGGTTCCCAAAATGGTCATTTAATCACTGTCTGTCAAAGCGGTTTTTCTACCTACCCGACAATACACAACAGTTTGTAGTTGGTGTATGAGTGCCATGTATCAGTTGTCATTCAGTTGTCAGGAGCCATGGAAAAAAGTGGCTCCTGGGCTCCTTTCTGACATTACATTAAAGAAAAAATAAGATCTAATGTCACAATATTTATAGCGGAGATTCATATTATGAATAAAGTACCTATCCATGCTAATATTATAAATGGGAAAGTGTATGTGTGTGTTTGTTAGTTTGTTTGTCCGTCTTTCACGGCAAAACGGGGCGACGAATTGACGTGATTTTTTAAGAGGAGATAGTTGAAGGGATGGAGAGTGATATAGGCTACTTTTTGTCTCTTTCTAACCCCCCACTTCCCTAAAATGGAGGTTGGAAGTTTGTATGGAGCATTCCGCAATTTTCAAGGTAGAAAGCTAAAAATTGGTATGCGGACTATTTGTGACTAACAAAAAAATCGTGCATAATTTTTTTTTGGAAATCTGCACCCAACCCCTTAAAAGAGTGGTGAAATTTTAATAATATTCTGTTCCGAGTTCTCTTCTGTGTTTTAAATCAGGAAAGGGAACCGTGTTACCCCGAATTTAACGCAGGCGTAGCCGCGGGCAAAAGCTAGTGTAATATATTTTCAATGACTCAGTACATAAAGAGTGTCATAATTCCTTATTGACACAAAATAACGGACGTATGAAGAGACAAACTCTGTAGCCAAAACCGGGGCATCTGCGCCTGCCCTCATCTTTATTTCTAGACCCAAACATCTGGCAGCTGTTCATTGGCGCAGGTCAAAGAATGCAAAACACTTCAAGAATTCAAATCCTGTTCTTGAGAAATTATGTAAACAATTAGATTATATTATTGACAAAAGTTTCTTTTGGGTTAAAGTAATGCCAAACGACATGTACTTAAAGTAATTCATAGTTTGTCGCCTACTATTTTTGTTTCCGCAAAAATAGGCAATATCTCTTTGTTCTAATCTTCAATGAGGTGTCAATAAATGAGACTTCGGCAGTTTTTACCTATTTTGAAACTTTTTTCCAACTGGAAAATTTTGCTAATCTGTCACTCTGATATTCCACCGACTAAAAGCTGCCAGAAGCCCGGAGCTAGCAATAAGGTTAGTATAGTAATCTAACTAGATGGATTTTGTTGCTCTCATTATTGTGTCATACATATCTGACGTGGCTAGCTCTTAGTCTATACCGACAGTTACCTCTACACTTTTACAGTTAATTCGGAACGATACTTCTTACTTTAAAATCATGATTTTTAAGTATTGTAAGGGATTTGTCATCAAAATGAGAACGGAATTGCCGGTGAGTAAGGTTGCCAGAGCGCTCAAAGACCCTCTTGTACCATTAGCCGCCATCACAGTGAGTCTTCCTTTAAAAAAAAAGATTGGTAACGCGCATGTGACGCCTTTAGAGTAGCAGGCGGTACACTATGGTTACACTAAGCTAGCTGCTTACCATCAGGCGGGCTGTATGCATGTTTCCCACCGTCATGATAAAAATAAATTAACAAAATGCCTTAAAAAATATCGTGATTCTAACAACTGAGTAATAAGTAACTTTATCGACAACTTAAGCATTTGACGTGTCGAATTGACGTTAAAAATAGTAGTTTATAATAACTGCTACATAATGTAGGGCATGAAAATACGAGCGTGGTTTTATAAAACGAACAAAGTGAGTTTTATAATAATATCACAAGAGTGAATGCTTCATTATGTACAGTCACATACAGTCTGCTGCGGATGGCCACATTTCTGATGCGATCACACAGAGAGACTCCAAGCATAGCCCTCTCCATTGCCCTTTGGGTCACTTTGAGCCTTCTTATGAGGCCCATAGTAAGCATTCAGTGCCATAGGTACTAGCAACACACACTGGTCAAAGAATTTCATCTTGAGACACTGCGGAATATTGGACAAAAAGATGTGCCGTAGCTTCTAGTTTTACAATCTTTTAATTTAATCTAGCTCGATTCATAAAGGTAACTTAACTCGGACTCTCGTTCGTATTGTTTATCCATATTGAACAAATATTTTTTTATCAAAAAAACCTAACTGGGCGGCCAACGGTGTTCAATGATATCTTTATAAACTCAATTGATAATTATATCGCAATGATAAGCCATGATAACTAACCGGAACAAAACACTCATAAATAGAAGATTGACAACAGTCACAACCAGCACTACATATTGTACGGAGTTAATAAGTCGTGTTATAAGCAACAATGTCAAAAGGAGAGGAAGAACTAAAAACCTTTCTTCAAGGTATCGCCAAAAATGAAAATTATGCACATGGTAAAGTCGATATCAAACCAATAACTTCT
Organism: Pammene aurita; assembly: GCA_947086415.1. Lineage (NCBI taxonomy): Eukaryota > Metazoa > Arthropoda > Insecta > Lepidoptera > Tortricidae > Pammene > Pammene aurita. Next base: position 31,518,094 of record OX352302.1, on the reverse strand, counting down.
GGAGGAGCAAACTACACATCAGATTTATACCTGGTCACAATTTCGGAACCTTTAAAACCGGATATAAACATTTTCGCCAAAGTAGCCAATTTATCCGAGGACACTAGGAAAAAGAATGAATTTCTGACCGAGGTTTTCAAAACAGAAGCAATTTTCTACTCCGAACTTGCCGTTAACTTTGAAAGACTTTACAACAAGTGTCAAGTACCAATTGAAGACAGGTTAGTTATACCTAAATATTACGGACACGTTTTAGTTCTTTATGAAGAGATTCTTGTCCTAGAGAATCTAGAAGCAAGGGGATTCAAGAATTATGACAGAATGAAGACTTTCAGCTGGGAATACGCAGCTGCAGCCGTTACACAGTTGGCAAAATTCCACGCTCTTGGACTAGCGCTACGCGATGAAAATCCTCACGAGTTCAAAAATATTGTCAGCAATTTCAATATTGACTATATGGAAAATCAAGAAATGATGGATGAATTCCTTAAAATTGCTCTCGAAAATGGATGTGAAGCCTTAGACGATAATCATAAGGCACGATTGCAAAAGTTTTTTGCATCGCCGGAAAACCTGGGCACGGTATTTACGAAGTTTATGTCTGATGAAAAATTGCTTAGCCATGGAGATTTTAGACCGAGCAATTTGATGCACAGGCGTCGCGTGAGTTTCATTTTTGAATTGTTTTTGCTCGTGACTTTGTTTCGTGAAAGTCAGGTTATGGCAGGAACCATGATATTTGTTGCCTTTATGGCTTTAAAATTAATGGCTCAGTCTTAAAATGAACAGATAACAGCCACGACAAAAAACTGAAAACTTAAAGGAATTTGAATCTTCTGTACAGTATTTATATTTCATTTTTAAATGCCAGTGCCACGCTGCGTACGCGCGTATGTTTGCTGCCATTTATGTCATGAAATCTGACATTCTGTATAGAAGGTTCAATGTTCTAATCCCTAAAATTCAAGTTTGATATGATACGCGGTGACTCCAGCGGTTGTTGTAAATCTACATCATCATGACTTTAAAAATTACCTCTTATCGCTGCGGTAATCGCTATTTCTTTATTTTCACGGCTGATGTTTCAAAGCTTATCTCATTACTTATTCTGAAACAACATATTTTCTTTCATATCAACTTCGTTCGTTCTAATACTCTCCACTCTACAGCTTATATCTTTCATCATTCTCCACCCTTTAAAATGCGCTCAATCCTTCTCTATCATGAATTACGTCCTAAAATCTGTCCCGGCATTTGCCATCACGGCTCAATTGAATCTAAGGTCCATTCGGAAACCTAACCGAACCGAACGCATTTTCCAGAACGGCAAGCTAGAGATAATCCCCGTTGACTATCAAACTCTGAGGACCGGAAACGCAGCAGGTGACCTGATGCACTTTATATTCTTCGGCTCCGACGAGGAGTTCCGCCGTCTCCATTACCAGCGACTCCTGGACCATTACTTCACTCAATTGACCTTGGCACTGCGACAGCTCAAAGTGGATGTTGAGAAGGTGTATCCGAAGGCAACGTTTGAGTTAGACATGATTGAGGTAAGGTCTAGTTACGAAATGGTAGCGAAAGCAAAGCGTATTTACGTTTTTTCCGTTGCTTATATTGTGTACTAAATTATATTTTTGGACTGAAAGGTAAACGATTCTTGGTTCATTAACACTGAGACTTTAAAATGTATGTAAGAGAGTTGTAAATCTAGTAAGCATAACATTGAAAATAAAACTATGAACAAGATTCTTTATACCGCCATTATTAAAATTTCGAAATAAGTAGGTAGACGCACTTTCAGGTGTAGAGAATTAGTATTTTGGGAAAGTCATATTTGGGACTAGCTCGCAATAGGGAAGGTATATCTCGAAAACACATGTTTTTGGGAAAATGGTGGGAATACGGGAAAAAATTCGATATTATCTTAATATTTAACTTGAAACTGGACATACAAAAACAAATCGAAATAATTTATTCGGGACGAAAGCTAATACATGAGTTCTGAATCAATTTAATCATAGTAGGTAAGGCCTATCCGAATAATATAATCAGTCATTAGCTAGATTAGAATTTGATAATGGAGTATATAAGACCTGCCAAAACAGATGTCTTAATAACAATTTTTAATACGATATGTTTCAAAAAGTAAATTTAAAAAATGCATACATTTTTTAAATTTACTTATAAATCTAATATAACAAATCACCATTTTATAGTAACATTATTAAATTTCCAGATGCGACCACTAGGTCTGTTCCTCGGGCTAAGCATGGCGGGTATGGTGACGGTAGCTCCAGAAGACGCGCCCAAGCTGGAAGGAGACATGACCAGTTTCCAGATCAAGCCCAACCAGCTGGCTATCGAGCGCATCGGCGGGATAGTGCGGGACTTCGTGAGATGGGGGGTGTTATAAAAATCAAAATATATGTACTTAAAAGAAATAGAAATCGGTGCCTTGTCATTACTTTATTGTAGTACGTAGACATTTTCTTTTTATTGCTTTGGTAATCAATCAGATTGCTTTAGTAGGAAATGTAACCGGTGAATATTTAACATAAAAAATATGAACTGTTAATTTACCGGAAATGTTTGATGTACCGGTAATTTATAATTATTTTACATGTTTTTAAAGTGGGTCATTCCACTCATACAATAGTATGTTATTCAATCAAATACAAACATTGAAAACATTGAAAAAATAAAACATAAAAAACAAAAACAAAAACATGTAAAATAATTATAAGTTGATAGTAGCGCCATCTATTATTTTCGTTGTGACACTTGCAATAGGGTCGGCGGGAAGGGTATCTAACTCTAGTAGTTAGCACCTAAATGTCGCTTACGGCTGCTATAAAGTCGATGTAAAAATAAATGCAAAAAGATGATTGAAGGCATTGAGAATTTCGTCAACTTAGTAACTTGACCCATAGCTTAATTGGTAAAGCGATCGATCCCCGGTAAGGCGTATCGATGCGAGGTTCAAATCCTGCTGGGTTGATTATTATTATTTTTCAATGTTTTCAATGTTTGTATTTGATTGAATAACATACTGGTAATTTCTTTACAATGTTTTACTGTTTTTCATTCTCGAATTGTGATTTACCCTCGACATATTCAAACTGTTTAGTTCTGCCGGGACATTATATTAACGGAACTAAGGTACTCATGAATAGTTATTTGTTGGGGCCAAGTTTCGAACTGCTCAAGTTACGGTGTACTCCACTATGAACCTTGAAATTGCACCCTTTTCCTCTGAAGTGTACCAATTTATTAAAAGTTGGTGATTGAGTTTTCTATAATAGTGTTAGTTAGGAATAATAGTTAAATAAGCGAAATCTAAATAGAGATTTAAAACGTACGACGTTTTTTCATAAAAAAATATTTACTACTTATTCTTATAGACTCCAACAAGTCACTCTGTTACTGATAAGGGTGTATGTTAATCTGATAAAATTAATGATTGAAATTGACAGTTGCCTTGATACATTTATCAGATTTATATATTGTAATGGTCAGATTAAGAAAATTCCTTCTAGTATCGGATTAAATATTAGCACAATCAAAGCATCAACTACGACCAAAATTAGTTAATCTACAATCCACCTATCGATTTTTTTACCAATCTGAGTGGCTATAAATACCCTACACGTGCTCACCAACATAAATGGCAAAGAATGGTTGAGATACTGGTTCTCCACAGGTTTTGTATTATCATTCATATTTTTTGGTGAATTTTCAAAAAACTGCATCGAAAATATAATGTGGGATACGATTTTAAACACCTCAATATCTTAGAGAACTTTAAAAATTATTTACCCTATTTGAGAATAAAACAATGCATACACAATTTAATAAATTAATCATAAAATATGTATGTACATATGAATACGTATTTACAAGTAAAAAACATGCTCAAGTTCTGAGCCTGACGGAAGGTTGTCAAGAAGGCTGGCTGAGTTGCCACGCTGAATAGCGATTCCTAAGCGCTGGGCAAGGAAAGAGCCAGCCCCCTGGTCACCCGTAGAATCTTGGAGGCGTTTACTAAGCTCTCGCACTTTTCGGAGCTCATGCACTTTTTTAAAAAGTGCATGAGCTCCGGGTCCCCAGGGTCCGAGGGTCACAACCCCAAACGAGTTCATAAATATGTGTACATTTTTTCACCTTATTGCAATGGATTACCTAAGGTGAAGAAATATACACATATTTATAAACTCAATTAGTGCTTCCATCGAAGGGCTACTAATACGATAATATGGACTTAAAAAAGACGCTGTCTTTTTTCACAAAGTTAACACGTTAAAAGTTCATGTTTAATATTATTTGGATTCTAGCAATAAATAATAATAATAATAACCCTTTCAAGTGGTAAATCAGGTTACTCTTGGCCTTGTTTCATCGGGTGACAACATTTATCTTCCGGCGAGTCAATTCGAGAGCCACGATCGTTAGCTGGGGGCTTAGCCAAGATGATAATCGTTTGCAGAAAACGAAACGAAACGCTACATAGTGGTGCGAAGATGGATAGCGTTTCTATTCGTTTCCTACAAACGATTGTCATCTTGGCTAAGCCCCCTGTATGACACGACCTTACGATAACACACGAAACGCTGTGTAAGGAGACCACAAAGATAAAAATAAAGATATTGCTATTTCATCACTATCTTTTTCACTTGAGTTTAATACGTTTATTTATAATTCAATTATTTACAAAATAATTACCAAACACAATTAAACACTTGGATAACTTAGCAAGTATTGATGGGGCACAAAAGTGCTCCTGCCGGTCGTGCAGCCCCTTTTATGGGCTCGGTATCCCCGCCGGATCGTCGTCCTGGTACTTCGACTGGAGGCGCAACCTGGTGCTATGACCTAGCTACCCGGCAAGTGGTACTGTCGTCACCATGTTGGAGTTGTTCGTGGTGCCTGCCTACGCCGCCAGATGGCACGCTCACAGCTTGGCACCATGGTTGCCAACAGCGGTATACGTTACAAAAATGTATCTTATTGGGAACACTATCATTTCACATCACCTACCCGTAAAAAAATATAATTTAGGGAATACCATCGGTAAATGTTTATTAATAAGATTAACGGTAATTCACTCATTTACAGAAAATTTATTTTGTGGTAAAGATTGTAATAATTCATTTTATTATACACCAAAAGCACTTAAATCAGTATTACATTGGTAACCGGTTCCAAATACCGTAAATGACCACTATTTATTTATCTTATGGCGCCATCTCACTGGATATAGATAGGCACTTCTTCTCTCAGGTAGTGGTAGTGGAAAAGCAGTTGATTAAGAAGATCCAGTGAGTGCTGCAAGGTCCAAATGGGGCTGTACAGCTGCCAAGTTTGTTACACTTTTAACACCGCCCAGGGATCACGTGTAGGGTTGTCTATCGTGTTTCCTACGGATGCAGAGTAAAATTGATCCCCCAAAAAAGATTACCACTGGTACGTCCGGAAACCGAGACAATACAATAGACTAGCGGTCTGATGCCGGAGATATATGGGAGCTCGATACGGCGTGCAGCTCAGCGAATGTCATTCAGCTAAAACCTGGAACAGAGACCGACTGGAGAAGTACCTCCACCTTACAGAAAACCACCACAGCCAAATAGCACTAGACTCACTTATTGTGTTGTGTTCCTGCCGGTGAGTAAAGTTGTCAAAGAGCTCAAATAGGACCCAGTGTGTTGACGACGAGGTACCTTCTTGTTCCTTTAGTCATTAACACAGTGAATCCGTTTAGTAAAGGGTCGGCAACGCACATGTGACACCTATGGAGTTGCAGGCGTCCATAGGCTGCTTACCTTCAGGCGGGTCGTATGCTTGTTTGTCACCGTAGTGGTATAAAAGAGCTTAGTATAACGTATATCACGCAATACATTTTTTATAATGTTTTTTTTAATTCAACTCGCGCTTGACCATCGACTTATTTATTACTTTTCCTGTAATAATCGCTTTTACCTATACTATTTTAATTTTCCGTGAACTCAAAAGTTATCCTTTATTATATCACGGTGCGTTCACATGTTTGGTCACGTCCTTGGGGCTAAATACATCTGTCTCACGGAATGTAATGAAGCATATCATGTGTCATTTTGTTTAAAATAATCCCACTGATACACAGGTTTCGACCTAGCACAGAAGTCATGATCGTAAGAGTTTTTTTAAATGATAATATACGAGTATAATGTGAGAAGCAGCGATGGACAGGCGCTAAATTTCGTAGCTATTCCTGTTTGTCCTAATACTCCTAATTAATACGAAGTTTAATTATGCTATTTACTATCTTAGGCTTATGATATGTAAACATTTATCTTGCTCGGTTCATGTGGAATGTAAGTAGACTGTCAGAGAGTTCCTAAGTCTATAACCATAGACATAAACAAAAAAACCGGCCAAGAGCGTGTCGGGCCACGCTCAGTGTAGGGTTCCGTAGTTTTCCGTCCGTCACAGTAAGTGTCCCCACTTTAGAGTTAATAACACCGCCATGTAGGATATGATATGAGAGTTCCACGTACAGCGACATATATCGGCAAATTAAGTAAACTATTGCGCGCGAGCTTAAAGTACGGAAGATGATTTTTATGGAATAATTCTTTATTGTGTGAACCGATTTTCACCGTTTTTACTTTATTTGAAAGCACGTCATTTCATTGTAATTTTGTACAAATTACAGTTACAATAAACACCTGCTTATACGGTTAAATTACAAACTTAGTACAGAAATTATTTTGAATTTTTTTTTCAAAAACTATTCATCCTATCAAGTTCAAAATAATTTTCCTAGAAAGTTTTTATGAAGTTCTACTTTTGAGATTTTTTTCATATTTTTAAAACTTATGGTTCAAAAGTTAGAGGGGGGGGGACGCATATTTTTTTACTTCTGGAGCGATTATTTCCGAAAATATTTACATTATCGAAAAATGATTTTAGTAAACCCCTATTCATTTTTAAATACCTATCCAACAATATATCACACGTTAGGGTTGAAATGAAAAAAAAAATCACTCCCCACTTTACGTATAGGGGAGGTACCCTAATAAAAAAAAAATTTCCACTTTTTATTTTACCACTTTGTCGGCGTGATTGATATACATATTAGTACCAAATTTCAGCTTTCTAGTGCTAACGGTCACTGAGATTATCCGCGGACGGACGGACGGACGGACGGACGGACGGACGGGCAGACATGGCGAAACTATAAGGGTTCCTAGTTGACTACGGAACCCTAAAAAGGAAGATGAGTGACGTTAATAGTAAACAAAACTGAAATGTGATCCTGCACCTACACCCTTGTAAAATGCTACACACCGCTATAATGTATGTCCATCACGGGCAAAAGAGATAAACCTCCATATTTTGCGCAATGCACAAAGTGTGACTGAGAGTCGAGAGACTCTGCCACACGACTAATTCAATACAGGTGCCGGAACCTATATTTGATGGCACAGAATCGAGCGCCTGGTACCATATCTACCTTTTTGCATAAATCAGTGTCTCTAACTCTTTTTATTTACTTTTGTCACTTCTCATATGTTTTACTTGTCGGGATTCCGTGTATTTTGCAGGTTCAAGTTTATTGATGATTCTCCCACCCTGAGACCTATCGAACCGGGATTAGAATGGTATTCAAAACATGTTTTAAGGGTTCCGTACCTCAAAAAGAAAAAAAATGGAATTCTTATAGGATCACTTTGTTGTCCGCCTGTCTGTCTGTCCGTCAAAACCTTTTTTCTTAGGAACGCGTGGAGCTATAAAGCTGAAATTTACATCATATACGTGGCTGCGGCTTCAAAGCTGTAACCAAGCTTCTAAGCAACGCAATCCAAAGATACGGTCATTTGAGTCTTTTTTTCTAACACTTCGCAGGGGACCCAAAACTTATAAGGGTCAGAAGAAGAATCAAAAAATTTCACAAGAAGGAAGGTTTTACAGCTCAAGTAAAGGAAAAAGTCCGAAAATGGTTAATTTTTGTTCCACACAAGAAAAAATATTGCGATTACAAACTTAAAAATCTATACTTCCCGTAGACCTGGAATCATAAAATTTGATAAAAAGGAAGGTTTTACAGCGCAAGTAAAGGAAAAAGTCCGAAAATGGTTAATTTCATGTTTCATCACAAGAATATTTTTTGCGATTACAAACATACAAAACCTATAGGATACTTCCCATAGACCTGGAATCATAAAATTTTACAAGAAGGAAGGTTTTGCAGCCCCAGTAAAGAAAAAGTCCGAAAATGGTTAATTTCATGTTTCATCACAAGAATATTTTTTGCGATTACAAACATAAAAAACCTATAGGGTATTTCCCACAGACCTGGAACCATAAAATTTTACAAGAAGGAAGGTTTTGCAGCCCCAGTAAAGAAAAAGTCCGAAAATGGTTAATTTCATGTTTCATCACAAGAATATTTTTTGCGATTACAAACATACAAAACCTATAGGGTACTTCCCATAGACCTGGAATCATAAAATTTTACAAGATGGAAGGTTTTGCAGCCCCAGTAATGAAAAGACTGAAAATGGTTAATTTGTTGTTCCATCACAATTATTTTTGTGATTACAAAGTTACAGAACTTATATCCCATATACCTGAAATCACATGAAATTCAGCAAGAAGGAAGGTCTTAAAGCATAAGTCAAGAAAAAAGTCAGAATATTGTTTATTTGTTGTTTCATCACAAAAGAAAAAAAAAATTGCATAGAAAAAGTTTGACTATCAATCCAATTTTTCTTTTTGTTACATACAGCAATGTTCGATGATTTAACAATCATCACACAAAAATTAACCTTCAACAATCTTTGACATTGACAATTTTAACAAATAGTGTGATGAACGGAACCCTCAGAGCGCAAGTCCAAATCGCACTTGACTGTTTTTTTTAGTGACAATGACTTTTATATGGATAGGTAAATGATTCATATCTCTAATGATATTTTTATATATCGTCAGAGATAAGATATGAATAATTTACTTACTTTTTAGTGCTTTGCACTTGAGAGTTTTATTATAAACTAGCGACCCGCCCCGGCTTCGCACGGGATAAAAAATGGTTATTGTGGGTTATCCCTAAGAGATAGACATATACCATCCGGGACTTTTATGTAGACCTTTTTAAGATGTACAATAGTGTATTACATTATTTTGATCTATCTCTTAGGACTCAGCCAGCGTTTGCAATGTAAGCGCAAAAAATGGGTTTATTTACGACATCACATTAGAAACCTCTAAAATAACCAGTGTTTCTCTACTATATTATGCATGTACATACATATAAACCTTCCTCTTGAATCACTCTATCTATTAAAAGAACCGCATCAAAATCCGTTGCTTAGTTTTAAAGATCTAAGCATACATAGGGGCAAACAGTACAGGGTAAACAAGTACATAATTAAATTTTTGCCTGTAAGTATATGAAAAAGAAGATATTGTTTTTTAACAATAAAACCGCCTATAACATGGTCTTACCTCTAGTTTTAGTAACTTTTAATGTAACCTAACTCGATTTATAAAGGTAACTTAACTCGGACTCTTGTTCGCATTATTTCTCCATTTTGCATAATTTTTTTTTATACAAAAAATCTAACTGGGCAGCCAACGGCTGGTTCAATGATATCTTATAAACTTAATTGATTATTATATCGCAATGATAATACATGATAATTGACCTGAATAAAACAGTTATAAATAGAAGATTAACAACAGTTGCAACTATCACTACTTATTGTACTGACTTAATAAGTCGTGTTATAAGCAAAAATGTCAAAAGGAGAGCAAGAACTAAAAACGTTTCTTCAAGGTATCGCCAAAAAAGAAAATTATGCACTCGGTAAAGTCGATATCAAACCAATAACTTCTGGAGGAGCAAACTACACATCAGATTTATACCTGCCCACAATTTCGGAACCTCTAAAACCAGATATAAACATTTTTGCTAAAGTAGCCAATTTATCTGAAGACACAAGGAAAAATAATGAATTACTGGCCGGGGTTTACAAAACAGGAGCAATTTTCTACTCCGAACTTGCCGTTAACTTTGAAAGACTTTACAACAAGTGTCAAGTACCAGTTGAAGACAGGTTAGTTATACCTAAATATTACGGACACGTTTTGGTTCCTTGTGAAGAGATTCTTGTCCTAGAGAATCTAGAAGCAAAGGGATTTAAGAATTTTGACAGAATGAAGACTTTCAGCTGGGAATACGCAGCTCCAGCCGTTACACAGTTGGCAAAATTCCACGCTCTTGGACTAGCGCTCCGCGATGAAAATCCTCACGAGTTCGAGAAAATTGTCAGCAAATTCAAATTCGACTTTATGGAGAATCAAGAAATTGTAGATGGATTACTTAAAATGGCTCTCGAAATTGGATGTGAAGGCTTAGATGATAATCATAAGACACGATTGCAAAAGTTTTTTGCATCGCCGGAAAACCTAGCCACGGTAATGACGAGGATGATGTCTGATAAAAAAATTGCTTACCCATGGAGATTTTAGACCGAGCAATTTGATGCACAAGCGTCGCGTGAGTTTAATTTTTTACTTATTTACACCCGTGACTTTGGTCTCGTGGAAACCGTATGTGTGTGAGAAAGTATATCATGTCAGGAACCATGATATTCGTGTTCTTTGTGACTTTAAAATTAAAGGCTCAGTCGTAAAATGAACATATAAATAGTCGTAAAGCCACAACAACAAAACTGAAAAGTTTAAGAAATTTAAAAATCTTCTGTACACTCCATACATTCCAATTTTAAAATCCAGCGCCACGCCGCGTACTCGCGAATGCGAATGATGAAATCTTACATTCTGTCTGTATAGAAGGTTCAAAGTTCAAACCCCTAAAGTTATATTTTGATATGATACGCGGTGATTCCCGTAGCGGTTGTCGTAAATCGTACATCATTATGACTTTACCTCTTAACGGTTCAGTAATAGCTTTTTCTTTCTTGTCTCGACTATTATTCAAAGCTACTGAAATCCCATTTCTCATTCTGAAACAACATATTTCTACTTCTGTTTTAATCGTTTTCAACAGACATCTTTTCTTTCCTGCCTAACTCAACTCTTCTTTGGGTCTATTCTCTCCGCTCTCTAGCTTATATCTTCTATAATCTTCCACCCTTTAAAATGCGCTCAATCCTTCTCTAACATGAATCTTCAGCCTCCTGAAGTCTGTCACGGCATTTACCATGGCTCAATGGAATCTGAGGTCCTCTCGGAAACTTAACTGTACATAACGTTTTTTCCAGAACGGCAAGCTAGAGATAATCCCGTTGACTATCAAACTCTGAGGGCCGGAAACGCAGCAGGTGACCTGATGCACTTCATATTCTCCGGCTCTGACGAGGAGTTCCGCCGCCTCCATTACCAGCGACTCCTGGACCATTACTTCACTCAATTGACCTTGGCACTGCGGCAGCTCAAAGTGGATGTTGAGAAAGTGTATGCGAGGTCAACATTTGAGTTAGACATGATTGAGGTAAGGTCTAGTTACGAAATGGTAGCTACAGCAAAGCGTCTTTACGTTTTTTTCGTTGCTTATATTGTGTAATTAAATGTATTTTTGGACTGAAAGGTAATCAATTCGTGGTTCATCAACACAGACTTTAAAATGTAGGAAAGACAGTGATGAAATCTGTTGTGGATTTGTCCTGTGAATTTGACGAAGCATGTTGCAGATGATTTTGTGTTGAGAATCTGGACGAAGCCTGCGCTGATTTTAACCTAATAAAAATATATGAAATTACTAATTGTCAAGTGTAAGAGAGTCGTAAGTCCATAATACTGAAACTAACTATAAACTAGATTTTTTTACCGACATTATTAAAATTATGATACCGCTTCTAAATAAGTAGGTAGGCGCACTTTTACGTGTAGACAATTTAGAGTGTTTTGGGACGGTCGTATTTGGGACAAGTTCGCAATAGGAAAGGTATAACACATGTTTCAGGTGTCTCGAGAACCACATGGTTTTTGGAGAAATGGTAGGATAGGAATATGACAAAAATTTCGATATTAGACTCAATACGACTAATCGGCGACTCAATACGGCAGTTAATACGACTAATATTAGGTAGTGCGTTTGGGATTAGTGCCAAATGTGCCGAGAAGTAATTTTAAATGTAAGGCAATAATAACCCTAATCGTGTCGTCAGCTTCACCCTGTTTTTCTGGTATACTGAGCCGATGCGTTTACTGACTAGAGAATACGAATGATATAAATATGTTAACGGACGCGCAGGTACTATACGTAGACACGGCCTGGACGTTGATGGTGTGAGCTGACGATATCTCCTTTGATTACTACTATACGGACATGAGCCTCCCGTGATTATCCATCTGGAATCTTGGGCTAAATAGTCGCCTCCACCTCCCCTTACAGCGACCCCGTTCCTCACACTATGGTTACCCTGAGTTCATAACCATTGACGACTCACTGGGATCAAAGATATCTCTGAGCACTGATACACGCTGGTAAATAACACAAGACACATGATCATCATAATAACACAGTAAGAAAGTCCATGATAGATATTAAAGCGCTTACCATTGATTTGTTCGCGCACAACCTTCTCTCCTACTGTCGTCCGTGTATCTACCCTACAACCCACCCATAAAAAATCCGTCCATACTAAAAGCGATATTGAGATCGAACGTGACTGCCACCGCCATCTACCCGATAAACCGGCAAGCACGAACTGCTTCGCGATATTCGCGACACTCCCGCCCCTTAAGAAAAATAAAATTATAGGAGCATTGAAATAAGATCAGTTTAATCAGTATCAGTAAACAATTGAATCAATGAATATGTAATGTGAACTCTACTGTGCATAGCCACAGATAAGCAATGCGTATGTGCGAGCCATATGACTAGATATGATGTTTGATTTGACCTATGAAGATTGTATCACTCTTGCGCTTTGCGCCCGGTTAGCTCCAGTGTCAGTTTGAGATTTGCGGAGTTAAAATTATCATAAAATGGATTCGAAACACCATTTTGTGTCATGAATAGGTGCAATAATTAAAGAAAATACGGAATGGTAAGTATCGTATCATATGCGAGCGTATTATACAAAAACTAGCTTACAAGAATAATATTGAGATTTATTCGAAAATGCAGTACAAAGAGTGATGTGTCACATTGAATGGCGGCATATCGATATGAGATGTACAATTCAGAGGCGAATTCTACGAAACTCGTGTCATGTTTCTAGGTCCTATTTTCGGTTTAGGCTGAGGGTGGTCTAGCAGTTTCAAAGTATCATGACAAAAGTACCACAAATACTCATTATTAATATTACTGCTGATTGATTATAATGATTATTCAGATTATCTCATCGAAATATCTATAAAAATATCGACCTGTGCCCCAACGCTATTAGCACAGATATCTGACAGCTAAGATAATTATTTGTCAAATATACTGACACGGTCGATTCCTATACAAAACATAGACAAGCGCGCGTCTATCCTAAGAGCAACTAACGCACTAAAGAGGTTGGTGGTCTGTGTGAATAACAATTTAGCTGAGCTGTCCATTCTCGAACCTTTCTTCTTGCCCTTTCCGCTGAGAGTAGGGATGGCCTTGTGAAACTGAGCCAAGCTATCGCGTCCCTCTGAGACTGGTTTGAGCGAGTACCGATGGCTGTGCTGATCTGATCAAAGCAGGATCCCTAGACTGGTCTGAGCGTTCATCAGTGCCTGTGTTGAGCTGATTACAAGCAGGACCCGTAAACTGTTCTGAGCGTTTACTGAGGTCTGGGCTGAGCTGAGTAGGATCAAACTGTTCTGAGCGTTTACTGAGGTCTGGGCTGAGCCGAGTAGGATCAAACTATTCTGAGCGTTTACTTAGGTCTGGGCTGAGCTGAGTAGGATTAAACTGTTCTGAGCGTTTACTAAGGTTACTTTGACTGAGGTCTGAGCTGAGCTGAGCACGATCACCGTCGCGGTTTATAACATTAGAAGGAACCTGTGTGGACTGAGTGTTAGGATTCTTGTAAACTAATCGGTATATTTCTAGGATGAACCATTTACTAATGTTAGGATTTATACTTTACGTTAAAACCTGTCCCTTGTACGTCAACATTCATATGACTAAGCAATGTGATGATTCTTAAATTTAATCTTTTATAAGTAAATCAAATTAGCATCTATCAATCCTAGTGCTATATCAACCCGTTCAGAATATCTAGTCCTTCAAAGAACAATTTTAAGAGGAATTAGTAATACTCTATTAATTACTACTATAACAGCTAGGTTAGCTTTCAAAGATTCAATGTACAGTCGAGGACAAAGAGATGTATACACTTTTGGACCTTATTGCGTTGTAATAAGGTCCAAAAGTGTATACATGTCTTTGTCCTCGACTGTACCACAACAAATGTACTTCCGAGTTAAAAGCGGAACGTCTAAAACCTTAAATGCCTTTAACTCTTTTGACTTCATAGTTTTTGTCTTAATTTCTGGCATAATGTTTGATGTACCTGCTAATGCCAAAATGTACAACGTCCTCTTTTAAATGTACCTATTGTCTGTACTTCAACTACGACTTTATTCTTATTGTACTGGTTCTTACAACTGGATGGCTGCTATCTATATATAATACTGTCGAGATCATCTGTTTGTTACTGGTATGTGCTCGACATCCCTCCCCAATAAACGAATAAAAAGGGCCGTTTACGTAAATTTCAATTCATACTCTAATAATTTACAATGATAATGGGAAGGGTTCTCTGATAGTTGTGCATAACCTGGATGTAACCAAGACCAAAGTGTTATTGAACTCTGAACTATAAACAATTAATTTCGATTGTTTTTCTAGCGTGGTATCAAAAACTCGCCTGTTTAACCAAGTTACATCCCCGTAGAGAATCATCCTTCTACATTGTACATACCTACTGCCTGTACTCCGTTTACATATACAATGTGAAGGTATTCAAAGTTCAGTAACTAATTCACGACTTCTTTTAACTCAACAAGCGAAGTACGATCATATCTAGTACCCGTGAGATACCACTAGACTAGGCTGAACAAGGTATAGGATCAAAACCGTACTTATCATTTAGCAACCATATCGTCAGTTGAAAACAGGCGATTTTTTTTCAAACTATTTTTGTAGTCAAACACTGTGGTACGTATATCGTAAGCATGAGCGAGACTTAATGATATTTAAATTCGTTTTTATGGCCAAGAACTTATCAACCGCAAACAAAGTTGTTTTTCAATTATTTTGGTAGGTACTTATTTTGTGACACCATTATTATTTGTGCGTTTTTATTATAACTGTGTGTCCAATTTATTTCCAATTTAACTACTCCTCAACATTAAATTTCATACACATACCGTAAATATCCGTTTGCATGTTGGTACATACACCTACTTATTATTGTACCTTTATAGAATCAATCAATATACGTGGGTATTTACAGTCGCACGGTGTTTTCCTAAAAACACTTTCAAGAATTAATTTATGATTGATTTTAATAGTATTTAAGTACCTATATACATACATTTTCCCGCGGCTACCTGCATTATCAGACTATCACACCTTTATGATCATCTTTATTTATTAAACGTTGCTTGCATCTGAGATATATACATCTACCACTGAGTAGGCTTGACGCGGACGTTTCTTTGCGATACATGTGATTGCATCCTTTGGCTGTCTAATTTCAAGTGATGGCCTCTCAAACGGGTGTTGTTGTTGTGCTTGCACATCTTGTGAAACTCTTTGAGGTCATAGTGCCCGGATAATATTTCTATTACCCCCACGAAACCACATTTTAAGTTCAACACCAAGTGTATTGAACTAATCCCTTTCGTGCGTGCAATTCCCTTGAATCATTATTGATTATCTAAATACCAAAACCCTGTTCGTTATGATGTTATGAAAATGAAAGGAAAAACGTTCGAACATGAGATGTACTTTATAGGTAGACCCCGGACTCTTGTGGCAATGACGTCACAATAGGGTGATTTGGGGAGTAAACGGGACGGTGCTATGAAACACGGTTAAAAACTCGGTTGTTAACCGAATACATTAAATTAGACATTTTTAACAATATTACTTAGTAAGTTGATCAATATTATCGTTTGCTATATTACTTGCAAACCATGCATTTGTACGTTAAACTGGCATTGGTATTGTCGGCCACTCGCTCCTTGTTCGTCACAAATGTCACCAAGCCAGTTTAAAGTACAATTGTATGGTTTGCACTAAAAAATAATATTGATCAACTTACTAGATAATTTTGTTGAAAATATCTAATTAAAATGTATTCGGTTAACAACCGAGTTTTTAACCGTGTTTCATAGCACCGTCCCGTTTACTCCCCAAATCACCCTATTGTGACGTCATTGCCACAAGAGTCCGGGGTCTATTTATAGGCGATCTAATTACCGGTTACTCAAAATAGTAATATTTTGAAGTGATAGACTAAATCACTACTCGCGTGACCAACTTAGAATGATCTTTGTTAGGATACCTAACCCTTTTATATTTTTGATAGCCTGAGCGTCTTTTCTATGGACTACGGTCATCCCCATTTATTAACCAACATCCTTACGGTGTTACAAGGTGGTATGCATCCTGGCATATAGTAGGTGGATTTAAAATGTTTTTCTAGTATTCAAAGAATTTAACCTACGGTCACACGTTCAAACACAAGACTCGATTTTATTTTATTTTAACTATTTAATTTCAATAGGTATTTTTGTATTATATAATACATACATATATATGTTTCGAATACCTCTTCTCCCTCTTCTACTCGCGTTGTGGGAAATGTAGACAAGTAACTGTATACATACTATTCATATTTAATTTATGAATATTACGTGTCAAGCTCAAACCAGATTGTCACAATGACCTGCCCTTTCTGAGTTACGCAGAAAAAATAATCTTACTTAATTATAAAATATCTTTCCAGCCAACACTTCACTTCAATATGAACTATGCTTGTTGCTATGATGGGAAATAACGAATCGTCCGTAGTTAAACTCTTGTCTTGTATTTGCATTTACACTATCCGCTAATAATTTGTCTATATCACCGTATTTATTAACTACTTCTTGCTTTCCAAACGTCATTTAAGTACAAACTTAAATATATAACATATTTAGTTTAAGGTTTTCACCGCAAACAGATAGTCAAACACGATTGGCAACTCTGTTTAAATGAAATACGTTAGCATTATACAAATTTTCACAAAGTGGCCAATTTAAAGCTTATTATTGCTACCCTAAGTTTGTCTGGAAGAGATCGCTCTCTAGCGATAAGACCGCCTGCTGACTGCCTCTACTTTTAATCTGTGTACTGTTATATTTTATTGAGGTGTGCAATAAAGAATATTTGTATTATTGGTTTAAGCACTCGTACTTGTGCCTCATCATCATCATTTCAGCTGAAAGACGTCCACTGCTGGATAAAAGCCTCCCCCAAGGATCTCCACAACGAACGGTCATTAGCCGCCCTTAACCAGCTGTTTCCCGTGACTCTAACCAGATCGTCGGTCCACCTAGTCTGGGGCTTCCCACACTGCGTATTCCGGTACGCGGTCACCACTTAAGAACCTTTCTGCCCCATCGGCCATCGGTTCTGCAAGCAATGTGGCCCGCCCTTAAGTGGCAGTACTTAAGTCTGGCAACTCTCTGAGCTATGTCTGAGCTGTGTGTACTTGTGCCTACATGTAGCCATATACTATCAGTAGGTACCCGAACGATTTTTAGTAAATGTCAAAATACTCGAAACATTGATTATCAGTTACGGAAGTTAATGGTAGTTAATAGGACATCTCTAACCATGTTCTTTTAACTTAAATCGTTTATAACAAGACCAAATGAATCAACAACTGGTTAATATTTAGGTCTGAGGTAAGTTTTCTAAAACCAACGGGAGATAAAGAACAAAGTCTTTAGCCGTATATCATTTCACCTACTCGTATAGGCACGGATCTTACATTGAGATTTAACTTCTGAGCACCTTGTAAATGTATCATGAAATATTTTAACTTCTACAAACTTATATTTGCAGATTTATACAATCTATATATATATATATATATAACTCAAAGGTGACTGACTGACATAGTGATATATCAACGCACAGTCCAAACCGCTGGTTCTAGAGATTCCAAATTTAGCACGTAGGTTCCTTATAAGGTCTAGGGGTGCGCTAAGAAAGGATTTTTCAAAATTCATCCCCTAAGGGGGTGAAATGGGGGTCCAAAGTTTGTATGGGGAAACAAGATTAGTTAGTCTATTTTATTCGAAACTTCACAGAAGTATTCCTAACAATAAATGAGTAAATACGTGTTGCTGGTTTTTTGAGAATTCAACCCCTAAAGGGTATTGTTTCTATGGTTTATCGGGTCGTTGATTACGAAAACAACAACGATTTTAAAATCCGACGTGGCGGACGTGAAATACTATTATCTCCCCTGTTAGGGTACAATGGGGTTGAAATGTCTAAATATCCATATGGGTGTCGTTTTTGTGATTTTTGGGACGTTAATTAAGAATATGGCATCGATTTTGAAATTGAATATTGTGGACATAAAAATTCTTGAAAGTATTTGTGCCAAATTGCAATCTTCTTCTAAATATATAAAAGAAGAAACTGGCTGACATATCAACGCACAGCCCAAACCGCTGGTTCTAGAGATTCCAAATGTGGTACGTAGGCTTATAAGGCATAGGGATGCACTTAGAAATAATTTTTTAAAAATTGACCTCCTAAGGGGGGAAATGGGGTTCAAAGTTTGTATGGGAAACGAGATTAATTCAACTATTTTATTCGAAACTTTACAGGAGTATTCCTAACGATAATTGAGAAAACAAGTGTTTCAGCTTTTTTGAGAATTCAACCCATAAGGGGGAAATGTGGTGACAAAATTTAAATATCAACATGGGTATTGTTTCTATGGTTTATCGGGTCGCTGATTTACGAAATCAACACTTAAGGGGGTGAAATGGGGGTTGATAGTTTGTATGGGGAATTTTTAAACGTTGAACAATTTTAGATATAACTTGGTATAGAGATAGTTTGTGTACCGGGAAACGACATGGGACAGTTGTTATCTCGAAAATCGATCTTTAAGGGAATGAAATGGGGGTTGGAGGTTTGTATGGAGATTTTTTTACCGCGAACCGATTTAGATAATTTTGTTGTGGATATAGTTTGAGTCCCAGGATACAATATAGAATATTTTTTAAGCCGAAAATCAATCTTAGAGGGGTAGAAAACATGTTGGTAGTTTGTATGGCGAATTATTAACCGCTGAACAGACGATTGAAATGAAACTTGGTACATATTATATAGATTGAGTCGCGGTAAACAATATAGGATAGTTTTTATCTCGAAAATCAACCCTCTAGGGGGTGAAACGGGGGTTGAAAGTTTGTATGGGAAATTAATAACCGTTGAACCTATTTAGATGATTTGGTATGGAGATATTTTGCGTTCTGGGGAAGGATATATAATAGTTGTTATCCCAGAAGTCATTCCTTAAGCGGGTAAAAAGGAGGGTGGATTACTAATTCCACGCAAATGAAGTCGCGGGGAAAAGCTTCTATTCAAGAGTAGAAATCTGTATTAATCATAATCTCTCAGTAGTAAGTAGTTGATGGCGTAACAATTAAACAATTATTGCAATAATTTCTTTAAATTAAAAAATGATGGAACCGCCGTCTTCAAAACGTGGTATACCGAAACCTCCAGAATGTAACGAATACTTTTCCGAAAACCGCTTCTAAATCAGTTCAGCGAAACGCAAGATGATCGCGGACAAACATACATTCCTACATACAAACATACGAGTCTAACTGAGAACCTCCTTTTTTAGTCCTTTTAGTACACGGGCGAAGCCGCGGGAAAAAGCTAGTTATAGATAAAATGTTTCAATTACAAATCATGGTACAAATTAAGCCATGTAAAGTACCCCAAATCAAATAGATTGAGAAAGTGGGTAGAACGTAAGATTTGCGTATTTGTTTACGTCGCATTACCTCAACTTATGAGAACCTATTATTCGTCACATTTAATGTTCGCTTGTTTAGTTTTAACTTCATTATTTATGTTTCATCTTTATTCAAGACATTTATTCAAGTAAAGCGTAAATAACATGTGCTACATGCACTGCGTACACTATTTTCAGTTTTATTTAAAGGTGTTACCAAGAACTGGACCGTTTCGTAAATACACTGAATTTCAGTTTATGTAAGGTTCCTTGCAATAAGTGCACTGATAAGTAAGACACATGGAGGAATGTATGTCCATTTGTACACATGTGGGACATATCTAGCACTCGTATGAGATGAGCGTATTAACCACTAAGTTACGTTACACTACAATAAATGTTACCAAATGATCATTACTCAAATATAGTATTCCATAAAGTCAATACGAACTACGAAACTTGAATTTGGAAACCATTGACATTAAAATTTATTTTTATTACTCTGTTGTTTTGTTTTATTTGTATCCTTCTTAACTAAGTTTAATTTATCACATGATTATTTCGTGCCAAGGAAACACAACAAAATAAAACATCAATGACAACGACTTTTAAGTTTTCAAATAACCATTTGATTCTAAATGCAGGCGTGGATTTCTTTTAGAAAAGCTATTGTTTGGCAATTACCTTACTTATTTCTCTTAGCATCGTCTCGGTGTTCATAGCGTAAGTGTACAACATAAATAAAGAGTAAGGTATTCTAATATAGGGTCACGAAATCTTATTTTATCGCAGCAAAGATGAAAATTACGATTTACAGTAAACACGGAGTTATGACAGATGCGTTAAATATTTATTTTAAATCTTTTATTCGCCTAAATTCAATTAAGACATCCGTTATTTGTCGATATCATTTTCAATGGTGTTAACACCGTATAACGTATCTGATCCCTACAGGAGCACACATGCCTTCTACGAGGTCAATTTGTACTCTTACGAACAATAATAAAACGGATTATGAAGCTGATTTCTATTCACTTATGTAGATTTAATAATTTCTCACGATCGCGATAATGATTGACGTTTTCCTTGTGATTTGTGCTTATAGTCCAATAAAAGGAAAACGACTGCACCCATGCTCAAGATACTTTTGAGTTAGCCTTCTCTTCAAACTTAATATTACTAGTTAACCATAGTAGCGTTCCGTGGATACTTTTAAGAGCACATTTTTATATCTCACAAACTCGAAGCCGTCCTATAATCGTTATTTATTTCCGCCAAAGTAAAATAAATATCTCATTTTTGCCATAGTAATTTGGTTCATTGTCTTATCATTACTATAAGGCCACGGACTATCTTTGGAATGTTACACCAGAGAAATAGACTTCAAATATTGATAAGATTTGTTTAACGAGTCAACTTCGAAATTATACGTCTGAATTACGCTCAATTTTTTTTTACGATAAATTTTTATAGCTCAGTTCGAAGTTCAACTCAAACAAGAATGTCTTTAGATTCACCATGTAATAGCCCGTTACTTATTTCTCAAAACTTTCAAGTAAATTCTAAGGCAATTTGGAAAATATCATTTAAACCCGAATGACTCTTCAAACTTTCGTTACTAGAACTATATTTACACTACAATGTGAAACATTAATCACAACGACGCTCAGCCTCGGCCGCTGACTGAGACGACGGTATGTACCATGAATGTTTCCTATAGTCTGAACTTGGGCTGAAGTAAATGCTTGCTGGCATAATTGACTCTGTTTTGCCTTTAATTTTCTCAATAATCTTAAAACTGAAACTGACCTTTCTGTTGATCCTTTTATGTATTATATTGTGTAGCTATACCCGACAAGTATCAACCGACACAGTGCTACTTTCAAAACTTTAAATTAAAGCAAAATTGCAATGCGACTATACATAAAGTCCATTAAGTCGGACTTTCAATGTAGCTGACTTAAATATGGCACGGATGGATCTAACACATCCCAGCACATCACCACCATGTCGTCAGCTTCACCCTGTTTTTCTGGTATACAGAGCCGATGCGTTTACTGACTAGAGAATACGAATGATATAAATATGTTAACGGACACGCAGGTACTATACTCGTACGTAGACTCGGCCTGGACGTTGATGGTGTGAGCTGACGATATCATGAGCGGAGGCTCATATCACGGGAGCGTGATTATCCATCTGGAATCTTGGGCTAAATAGTCGCCTCCACCTCCCCTTACAGCGACCCCGTTCCTCACACTATGGTTACCCTGAGTTCATAACCATTGACGACTCACCGGGATCAAAGATCTTTCTGAGCACTGATACACGCTGGTAAATAACACAAGACACATGATCATCATAATAACACAGTAAGAAAGTCCATGATAGATATTAAAGCGCTTACCATTGATTTGTTCGCGCACAACCTTCTCTCCTATCGTCGTCCGTGTATCTACCCTACAACCCACCCATAAAAAATCCGTCCATACTAAATGCGATATTGAGATCGAACGTGACTGCCACCGCCATCTATCCGATAAACCGGCAAGCACGAACTGCTTCGCGATATTCGCGACAAATCGCATTACCGCATATATTTATTTTATCTATATATATACACGGTGCTCGCAAGGAAACCGCATAATTTTAACAGCGTTATCCCGACCTTATTTAGAGACTAAAATGTCAAACAAACTTTTCTGAAATAAATCTTGTTTCGGAGTTATAACCACTTAAAAAAATAATATATTTTGATTATAACTCAGGACTGAACGCTTTATTAACGGAAATTTTACCACTATAGAACTCATTATAGGCATCCCTGTTGACAGACATCAAAGTGACAGGAAACACTTTGCTTTAACTTTGTTTTTAAGAAAAAAAAAAGTAGTTTTATTTGTTTTTAGGCATAGTTTTGTCATTAACATTTATTTTTAATTTAAGAATACGTTCAGAAAACAAGAAAAAAAAAACAAAAAAAAATTTTTTTGGCGGAATTGTCCAAAAGTCATATGATATTGTTTACTTCTTTTGGCCTCAGGAGTACGCTGTTAAAATTATGCTGTTTCCTCGCGAGCACCTTGTATATATATATATAAGCATATATTTATTTTATCTATACGTTTGCTTATCTGAATATTTAACTCGATAATTTATTCGTTGATAAACTATTACCTATGTAGAGGTCAGAGAGAGGTAAAATTAGCAAAATGACTTTAAAGGCTAATAGAGCTTCATTTGTAAGCTTTTACATGATATTTTCATGAGTAAAGTTCATGAAAAAATTAAAATAAATGATTCACATATTATGTATGAGGGTGGATGTTCACTATATTACATATTGGTTTTATTTTAGTATGTAAGAAAAGATCAAGTTAATGATCTGACAAAGGAAATAAAATATATGGAAATATAAATAAATAAATAAATAAATAAAATAAATAAATATTATAGGACAATCTTACACAAACCGACCTAGTCCCACGGTAAGCTCAATAAGGCTTGTGTTATGGGTACTAGACGATATATATAATATATAGATATATATAAATACTTACATACATAGAAAACATCCATAACTCAGGAACACATATCTGTGATAAACACACAAATAAATGCCCTGACCAGGATTCGAACCCGGGACCTCCTGCTTCGTAGGCAGGGTAACTACCGACTAGGCTAGGAGGCCGTAAATATATAAGCATCATGTGTTTTATTAGCAACCATACATACCAGAACTTATATAATAAGCAGAGCTCGGATTTTTCACGGCAAAACAAAACACTAGCGTAATTTAGCCAGTGCTTGAAATATTATTTTATCGATATCGATAATTCAGAACTAGAAGAAATAAAAGTCACCAAATAAAATTTATATGTAATAAAACTAATAAAAACATTTGTATAAATTTACTATATATTAGAAACAGACGCAATTTCTTCTTCAAAATCTACGTCAGTACACACAGCAGCACAAGACATTTTATTTGGGTAATAGTGATAGGAGTAGATGATCATTATCTTTTCAACATTCTCTGGGAGTAAACAGTTGCGTTTATCACTATAAATCCATTTATGTACACTAAATGTACGTTCAACTTCAGTTGACGTCAAGGGAGCAAATTTATAGAATTCATTATCAGTTCGGGTAATATTTTCAGATTTGTCTCTTAAAATTTCGTAATCAGGATTTCGTTCGAGCACGGCTTCAAATTTACGTATCACTGGTAAAAGTTTACTCCAGTTTACGTAGCAACGAACAGTATCCAGAATGAGGAAGGATTCCGCAATGGATAAAGTCGAACATTGCAATTGTTCTATTGAAGAGGCTATTACTTCGTAGTTGTCGCGAATGAAATTTAACTCCGGTCGTAGTTTGCGTGTTTGAAAACATTTTTTGCAGCTCTTATAGCTGCCGAGTCATTAGCAAGTATGGAGACGACATCACGTATTTGCTCATAGTATTGAGCGTAATATACCGCAGCAGATATCCAAGTTCCCCATCTGGTAATAATTGGCTCGGGAGGTAGTGGAATGGACGGATATTTTGCCTTAAAAAGGCGTACACGCTCTGGAGATTTTAGGAATATCTTTTTGACATTCGATATCAACCCATCCACACCTTTGAAATTATCTCGCACTTCTTCGGCAACCCGGTGCAGACCATGAGCTAAACACGTAATGTGTTTCATACGAGGAAACGTTGTTTTTAAAATACGACCGGCTTTAAGCATATATGCGGCACTATCTGTGCAAAGTAAAAGCAAATTGTTTACGTTGTCATTGAAAGAATTTTGAAACGAAAATTTTAATTGGTTTATTATTAGGTTTGCTATTGTTTCCCCATTTACCTTCTCTAAAACCTTCGACCCCAAAAGATAAAATTGCTTAGAACAATTTTTTTGCAAAGACCGAATCACCACGTTTGTCACACATTTTCCCATGAAATCTGGTGTTTCGTCTATAGATATCCACAAATAATTGGTTTATTTTACCTCTCTTATACCCTGTATAGTTTTTTTGTACACGAGATTTAAATAAATTTTTCGCAGGGTCGATTCGTCCGGTAAAGAAGTCATAGAGCAGTCGCAACATAAATACTTGTTAAAAAAATGACGAAAATTATTGTTGTTGACTGTTGCCCATGGTATGTTGCATGAAATAAGAAAAATAATTAAATCGAAATAAAATTGATGTTTCCTATTTGGTTGCCCCGAACGGTAATTGTGGCGGTTGCTTTTCACATGATTCTCAATATTGCATTTCTTCAGTTTTAGATGCATATCGCACATAGAGCAGTATATAGTGGAGGTCACTTCATTATAGACTAACTCAGGGTAATTTTCAATCCACGTTTTGATCCGATCTTGTACATTACTCATTTTTGTATTAATTGATACCTTGCAATATTAAGTTATTATACGTATATCCAACACGTCGGATTCAATGCGTTGCGAAATAAATAATACCTAGATGCAATTTACGTTTTATACGTAATGAAATGACAGTTAAAGTGTGAATGTCATATGTCATGTGAGATGAAATTTGCAGTCGTTTCTATCATTTTAAATGAGGTGGTATAGTTACTTCGTTCTAAGTTGTACATGCAGACCTACCTCTTTGTTGCTCGACTATGGCAAAGCTAAAATGAAAAGTTATTTTATTACTTATACAGGATGTCCGGTAATTAATGCACAACCTTCTTACCCCCAGTAGGTCACCTTAGACTGGTCAAAAATATTGATTTTGAGCTCTAGTAAGTCTCCTGTTTTTCGAAATTTTCGCACGTTTGTTAGTTTTTAAATTTTGACATTCACACTGATAGGTGTACCATCGAATAAAAAAGAAAAAATGTACTGAGGCAATACCTGTCATATACTCTAGTAAGACTCGATAGGTGTCGATAAAATAATATTTCAAGCACTGGCTAAATTACGCTAGTGTTTTGTTTTGCCGTGAAAAATCCGAGCTCTGATAATAAGCTATGAACACTGCTCTCAGGAAATGAGAATATTTGAAAAATATAAAACTTGAGATGTTTATTAGGATTTCTCACAGTTTTTGATAACTTATATTATGTTTAGATACTAAGTAATAATATATACTTATTTTTACATTATTGCATAAGCAATTGATAACATGCAGTTTTGTTAAAAATTGTGCACCGTTGATTGACAAGACTTTGAAACATTCATGATCTTGGTCGATTAATTATGTATTTTATATATGTAGTTGTATTTTAGATAGAAATAATGGTTAGTATTATTATTTTTGCTTGGGTATTTCAAATGACATTATGACCATAAGTGGCATTCATATGTAATTTATATAATATATGCAGCTTGTGTAGATATTTAATGTATGCTTTAGTTTTCACAGGAACAGAGGCTATGAATAACAACTTAACAGGATAATTATGCAACATTTTGGGGAATCATTATCTGAAATATCCGTTAGTACTATTTGCAGTGGACAAACAGTAATTTGGTTACCGCACTAGATTTGTCATAAAGTTTTAGCAATCTTGTGATCGATTCCTTCAATAAGGGATGTATTATTAGGTAAAATTAAACTCATAAAATAGCAGGAGGTTGTATATAAAGTATGTTCTAGAAATATTTACTTCATTCTTGAGATATGTGCTAAGGACAAAAATATAAAGGTTATGAATAGTCATTTATTAAAGAAATAGCTAATAATAATAATAATAATAACCCCCCAAAGGGATCACCTTGCCGTGGTGGGCGGGCTTACGGGTAGGTGTACTACTAGAAACCAGGTCGTAACAGCTAAGATCACACCCCAATTAGGGAGATACAAGTATGGCCAATGTCAGCTCGGCTTACCCTTCCCATACTAAGATCCCAACTTTCCTATATATTCTTGTCCTTCCTTCCTTTTCTTTTTTCTCTTGCTTTCTCTAGAGTAATGATGCAGCTTCGATCAAGAACTTTACGTCTAGGGCCGCTTCCCGAGGGCAATCGTCGGGGCGCATCTGGAGCCGTTGCTGGATGCCACAGCATGCGATCCAACGGCGATGTGGAGTTGAGCAGGCGGGCTCCCATCGAACAATCTGTTACAGCCGGTCATCGGGAGCTGAGCAGGCGGGCCACCGATGTCAGAGCTACAGCCGATTCGGGCGATGATACAGAATCATTATTCTCTTCAATCCCATCAACTCGCCCCTCTTATATGACAAGATCAAAGACCACCTTGTCGAGTAGTATCGCCGAGGATGTTGTGCAGGATGACCTCTTACACGAGGATATCGATACTGCACCCACCGAGGCCGAACCTTCTAAGCGTAAGAATTGGACATCTGAAATGAACGAGTTCATACTACGCACTTACCTTCATCTCACATCGCTAGACACTGACAGACGAAATTACTTAGAGTCGTTGCACCTAAAGTTCATAGAGAAATATTCTCATATGAAGGTCAGCCGACAAAGGGTAGGAGACCAAAGACGTGCAATAGAACGTTTAAAGTTGTTACCACAGAGTAGAATAGATCAGATTCATACCGAAGTTAAGGAAGATTTACAAAAACTACAAACTAACATAGAAATACATAACACCCAAACATCATCATCTAATACACAAACTCGTAGGAGATGGTCCAATGAACAGAATGAAGCTATAATTAGAATTTACTTTCATATAACCCACCTAGAAACCAACAGGACAGCATACCGTAAAGCACTTCATCAACAGTTTATTACCAAATTCCCAACACTGGCGAGTGTAAGCGAACAAAGAGTAGCTGATCAAAGGAGAACAATAATACACAACAAATATATTACTGACGAGAGGCTGAACGAAATCAGACAAGAAGTACAGGAGGAACTTTCAATTCAAAGACCGACAGACAGAGTGAACGACTTTAACATCACCCCGGATATACATATATTAAACAATGATACTTCAAATGACATTCAAAATACAAGCAACGTTCAGGCTAGTACAAATACTTATTCATCAGTAGGTCACACATCACATCAACAAACTGACTTAGATACGAATACGAACTCCAAAACCGAAGAAATATTTTTAGAAGCATTTGGACATTTTACAGATATAGAACCCACTAACCGGCCTTTCATACCCAAACAAAAACCATCTAAGAAATTATCTAAAATAATAGCTTTTATTAATGATGAAATTCTTCCAGCACACATCAATAGTGACACGGATTTCCACACCTTACAAACTGTAACGTATTGCGCAGCATGGACAGCCGCTAAAGCTAATGGAGCTAAGCTTAATTTGATTACCCCTGTACCATCACACCAGCCCCGTAGGAAGAAAAAACCAAGCTGGGAATATCGATTAGAAAAGAAAATTAATGATTTGAGAATAAAAATAGGCAGGTTGACACATTATATCAATGGTAACAGAGGCAGAAATATATCCATACAGATAGAGAGAATTAAACAACAATATCAGATCCATTCCACACACGAAGGAATTAACTCTGAATTATTACAATTTCTGGATACACTCAAACAAAAACTTGCCGTCAGTTCTAGTCGCCTTCAAAGATATAAAGCATGCACGCTCAGGAAAGAACAAAATATACAATTTGTCAATAACGAAAAACAGTTTTATCGAGAACTTAAATCTAATACTAATAATAACCACCAAAATAATTTTAATGGTCCCGCACCTTACCATAGCCCTGACATAGAACACTTACACAAGTTTTGGGCAGATATTTGGCAAAATCCTATACAGCACAACACTCAAGCAGAATGGATCGATACAGAAACAGCCAAAATCACACAAATACAAGAAATGGAATTTGAAGTAATCCCAATAGACACATTTCACAAAGTTATTCGCAATTTACACAACTGGAAAGCACCTGGGTCCGATCACATCCACAGCTATTGGTACAAGAAGTTCACTGTAATTCACCCCTACTTACACAACCACATTAATAAGTTTATTCTGCACCCAGATACTATACCGGCATTTATCACAGCAGGAACAACTTACATGCTACCGAAAGACCATAATGATCCCACAAACCCTGCTAAATATAGACCCATAACATGTCTTCAGACTTTTTACAAAATAATCACAAGTTGCATTTCTGAGCTAATATACAAACATATCGATACTTACAATATTATCGCCGAACAGCAAAAAGGCTGCAGAAAACTGAGCCAAGGATGTAAAGAGCAATTAGTCATCGATTCTGTAACCCTAAATCAAGTTCATAAATCTAAATCTGACCTACACACTATGTATATTGATTATAGAAAGGCTTATGATTCTGTACCTCATTCCTGGTTAATTCATGTTCTAAAAATATACAAAATCCATCCACAAATTATCCAGTTCCTACAAGTAACTATGCATAATTGGACTACTAGACTCAGACTTAACACACCAACTGGAACAATAGAAACCGACGACATTCAAATACAACGTGGCATTTTCCAGGGAGATGCACTTAGCCCTCTCTGGTTCCGCCTCGCACTTAATCCCCTTTCGAACATACTAAATAATACAAACATAGGATATCCGCTTAAGTATGAATCCTATACGAATGACGGACAGACAGAGAAAGACGAAATACATTTGAACCATTTACTTTACATGGACGACATTAAGTTATATGCCTCAAACGAATATGATCTTGAACAACTGGCTAACTTGGCAGAAACATTTTCACGAGATATTCAGATGCAATTTGGAATTGATAAATGCAAAATAAATAGTGTTAAAGCAGGAAAGTGCCATAAGCATACCTACACATTGGAAACCGGAGAAACTATAGACCCACTGGATGAAAAATCAGGCTACAAATATTTAGGTTACTTGCAGTCACAGTTGATCCACAATAATGAAACCAAAAACAAACTAAAAGTTCAGTTCAAGCACCGACTCAACTCAATATTGAAAACCCAGTTAAATTCACGAAACTCCATCAAGGCAATAAATACTTACGCAATACCCATCCTAACTTACTCATTTGGCATAATCAAATGGAGCAAATCAGATCTCATAAATTTTCAACGCACAATAAATACGACAATGACAAAACTCAGAAAACACCACCCCAGATCTTGCATACAGAGACTGACCCTCCCAAGGAAAGAAGGTGGCAGGGGACTTATAGATATTACGAATCTCCATAATAAACAGATCACAGCAATGAGAGCATTATTTCATCAAAAATCGAACTCTTCCCCCATCCACAATGCCATAGAACAGAATGACCAGAAATTTACACCCCTAAATTTAAAGGACAAAACTACCCAAAATTCCGAGAAAATTACTGATAACAAAACCAAAATAGCCGAATTGAGTGCAAAATCCCTACACGTACGGCACCATCACGATTTGAGCCAGCCTAATGTCGACAAAGTGGCGTCGAACGCATGGCTGAATCGTGGCGAGCTCTTTCCAGAAACCGAGGGGTTTATTATAGCTATACAGGACCAAGTAATGGAGACCCGCAACTATCAAAAATTCATTATGAAAAATAGAGCCACCGATATATGCAGAAAATGTAACAGCCCCGGTGAAACCATACAACATATTACCGGAGCCTGCAGAGCAATAGTACAGACTGATTATAAGCATAGACACGACCAAGTAGCCAATATAGTACACCAGAAACTTGCGTTAAAATACAACCTGATCCCCCAACCAGCCGTTCCTTATTTCCTTATTACAAATATACCGCCGATAGTGTTTTGGAAAACCACTCTCATAGAATGTATTTTGATAGAGCTGTCCTAACAGACCGAACCACACATTATAATAGACCAGACATCACTGTAATAGACAAAACAAACAAAACTGCCCTTTTAATTGATATAGCAATTCCAAACACCCATAATGTACAAAATACAATAGCCGAAAAACTTACTAAATATACTGATTTGAAAGATGAAATAACTAGAATTTGGAAGCTTAACAACGTCACCATAGTACCTATTGTTTTGTCTACGACAGGTGTCATCCCACAACAGCTACAGACCTCAATAAAAACCCTGGCGTTGTCACCATCTTCATATCTAGTAATGCAGAAAGCAGTCATCTTAAACACCTGCCGAATAGTCAGAAAGTTTCTGCAAACCGACATGCAACTACCTAATACAAATAATCAACTTTCATCTGTTACATTACCACAGTCCGGATTAACCAGCTACCAAGACGTAAACGACCATATTGATTAAAATGAGGTGCACCGTGCATTTCATTACACCAGTGTTTCCTGAAATACTGAGAAAACAAAGAACCAAAAAATAATAATAATAATAATAAATACTCTTTATTGCACACCTCATACAGTTACAAGCACAAATTTTACAATTAGATAAATTTAGGTAGAGGTAACAACAGGCGGTCTTATCGCAAATGAGCGATTTCTTCCAGACAACCTTTGGGTAGTGGAGACTAGAGAAAAACAATAAGCAGTAGGTGGAATAATGTATATAAAATAATAGTAAAAATTCACATCTCTGCAATGCAGGGTCAGGCAGGTGACAGTTTAGTTAGAGCTGGGAATGCCTGCTCCGTCGTCAAACCCCAATAGTTTCGCTGCAGGTTTGAATTTGTGACGTGTGCCTCGTATGCACATACTGGTGGCTCGAATTATAGTAATGGATATCCTTGTTCTAAGCCAACCCAGTATCGTACTCAGCGATTTATTCCAGCGGTCCGCGAGGGCTTCGCCTATGTGTTTGACAAAGGAGGTCATCTGTGGTGCGAATACGCCATCGACGGAAGTCACGAGAGGGGTGAAGGTAGCGTGTTTCGCTTCGCAGGCAGCGGAGTATTTTCTTTGTTTTTCAGTCTCAGCAGATTTTAGGACAGAAGTGACATGGCGTGTAATGTAAGAGGGAGCGTCAGTGTCTACAACACGGATATCAAAAAGAGCCTCTCTCTGAGCATTCCATACGCCACGGTAAGATAAGTCGCCGCGTAATCCAAGGTCACCTTCTGTGATTATGGGTTTTATTGTGACGTTGCTCCATATAGGACAAAAATATATGATTTACTAAAGACATTTTATGACATAGTACAAACTGTTAGTAACATAGACAGGATCTTTTACCCATTTAGAAATTAGTATTTTGATTACAAATTGTTTTATCATCAGTTTCTTATAATTTCATATTATTTTAATAGTGAGTATACCTAGGGAAGGGAATGACCGACAACTGAGAAAATTGTTCTTGAAGTTATGATGAAAACTGATACTTTTAATAGGATTTTCAAGATGAAATGTCGTTTATTGTATAGAATAAATTTATTATTGATAATTTATTCAATAACAAAAAGTAGTACCTAATAATATTTTAGATTTGTCTGAAAATTTGTCCAAATGGAGAGGTTGTTTTTAATTTGTTAATTATTGTTATAAATCGATACTTAAATTAAAGGTAAAGTAATTAAAGTTATATTGCAGGAAGTATATTAACGAAATTGAACGAATTAAGCGTGAAAAACTAAGAACTTATCTTTTCATCCAAAATCGATTTTAGGGAATATTATGTAAAAACTCGTATTATGAAGCTAAATAACGGAAATAAATAAAGTTGGGAGCTTTGTTTTTATAAAACATAAAGAGTTCGATTCAGTAAAGCGCTAAAATAGACAAATTTTATGATCGAAAATTGTCGTAAAAAGATTGTAAGGATTTTAAAATTACTGATGTTTGATGGAATTCTGGGCTAGTTTTAGCTTGTAAACGTGTGAAAAATTAATATTTGCTAAAAACAAATAAGAGAAAGTGGTGAAAATTAGGATAAAAAGCGATTTTTCTTATTAAAGCCATATTGGTATTTTACAGAGTAAATACGCAGTAAATCCGATAGGATCTTGTCATAATATATGCAGAAAAATTATCTTCATCATAAATTATATAAATTCAGCTTAGGAAATACTTACTTTGTTTGAATTAAAGAAAATCGTTTTCTTAGAGGTTAGATTTTCAAAAAAAAGGTAGGGCGCTCATAGAAACTTGATTCTTATAGAAGTATGTAGCATAGGGATCTTAAGAATCAAATTGGTATACAAAGATATATTGGCATTTTACGGGGAAAATAGACATTAATACTTACAGGGGCTTATTAAATCATCCGCGGGGCTAATGTTTTCATCAATTTTCATATAAATCTTCATTGGAAATTGCATAATTTGGATAAATATTCAAGAAAAACATTCTCTATGGAGATAGGAGATTTTCGAACTACGTCATTTAAGCATAGGAATTTGGTCTTTAAAATAGTATGAACTAAAGGATCAATAAGGTTCAAATTGGCTTAAATAAATCTAACCAAACTACCACAAGGCGGACGTTTCGAACCTCTCTGACGTCACGGGGGTAGATAGCGTTTATATACGTAATTCTGATGCTATATAAGGAGAGGGCGTAAAGTAGGGACTTCACTTGACTTCTGCCGCCGACGTGAGCCACAAGCACCATCCTGAGCAACGGGACTTGATTTCTGCCGCCGACGTGAGCCACAAGCACCATCCTGAGCACAAAACAGAAAAAACGGTAGAAGCGGCTTACGTCGTGATTAGTACGAGAACCAGTGTCGCCAAAACGCACACTACTATAAACACAAACACATCAGTATCTTAAAGATGATTGGCTAAATTATCTTGTTTAAAAAGTAATATGAGCCATGACCGGTTATATAATTTGAACTTTATGATTAATACCACATAGTCGAAATTGTATTCGTAATACTTATTTCATACAAAGTAGCGTCATCTAGCGTCGAATACCTTGACCTACGGTATTTCCAGTTCAGCAACTCGACAACAGATGTCACAAATATCAAAATCTTCGTCTATATTCTTTCTCCCTTACACTTGCGTGGTCTTAGTAAGAGTAAGCGAGATAACATGGAGGTAGGGCTTTACGTCGTAGGATGCAATAGTGATGTAGAAGAGTCGGTTCCATATCGATAAATAATAATGGGTATAGTTTTCCAAGTAAATTAGGTACTTATTTTTTTATCAATACATACAACAATACATAGTTGCGACTTGCGACATGACGTGTGAAATATTTTTTTAAATAATATAAGTAGCATAAACTTGTTTGTTCAAAACGGTTATATATCATAAATAAATTATATTGTCGTTTTTTAATACCACGATGAAGGCAAACAAGCATACGTTCCGCCGGATGGTAATATGGAGCTTCCGTAGCCTTTGGATGCCTGCAACTCCAGAGGTGTCACATGCGCGTTGCTGACCCTTTACAAAAGGAGTTTCATTGTGTTGACGACTAAAGAAACGAGAGGATCCCTCGTCCTGTTACAGCTCTTTCTTTGGCAATCCTACTCACCGGCAGAAACACAACTCAAGATTTTTCGTTTTTATCCGACTTAAAAAAAACCGGCCAAGTGCGAGTCGGACTCGCGCACCGAGGGTTCCGTACAAACCTATAACAAGCAAAAATTGTAGTATGTTTATTACTAATTTCAATTTAATACCTGTACGCGTTTACGAGGAAAAAGGTAGTAAGTTTAAATTAAAAAAATATATATTTGTACGATTTTACTAAAAATGTCTACTTTTCGTAATTTTTCCTTTGTCTGTGCTATATGAAGTTTCTTCTTGCCAAGTTTCAAGTTTCTAAGTTTACGGGAAGTACCCTTTAGGTTTTGAGTTTCTTGCGAGTATTCAGTTTCAAAATATGCGACTTAAATTGCTATTTCTTTTGATTGCGTTGACATAAAAGTTTGGTTTTGCTACATCTGAAAGGTCCTATAGCTTTGAGTATTTGACATGAATTTCAATTTAATACTTCCACGTGTTTACGAGAAAAAAGAAAGTAAGTTTAAAAAAAAAAATTGTATGATTATCAGAGGGCGGAATTGCTCATGGCAAAAATCAAACGTCAATAGAGTTGGAACGTTGAATTTTATCGACTATCAAATAAACTGAAATTATATTTACCTAGCGTATCTTTATTTATTTATTAACAAAACGAAACCTCCAATCCATAAGCAAACAATAATAGACTTCATATGAACATTACGGAATAACATTTAAATAAAAGACAATATAAAACGATAATTTAAAAAAATACCTAGGTTTCAATAGCACAACCTAAGGATTCAAATCACCTGTGAACTCATTTTCATCGTATAAAACAGTATCGTAATCTATGTCTGTGCAAATGACGTTTTTCTCGTCTTCTCTGTAATAATACATGATAGTCATAATTTTTTCCATATGATCAGCCTGCATACTTACTGGTTCTTTTTTCACCGTAAATCCATTTATACATAGAGAAGGAGCGTTCTACTTCAGATGATGTAACACAGGTGCATATTTATAGAACTCAGTTACGCTATCTTCGTATTTATTTGTTTTTATTAAATCGGCGTAGTCACGAAGGGTGCCATAATCAGGAATCCTGTCCAGTACTTTTTCCAGTTTTAGTTTGACTGTGTTGAATCCACTCCAATCTATAATAGTTCGCACATGGTCTAAAATCTATATATCTATAATATGGACAACAAAGTAATCCTATAAGGGTTCCGTTTTTTCCTTTCGAGGTACGGAACCCTAAAAAAGAAGGTTCTCAATCTGACCTGTATGTTTGTATGTATGTCCGTTTGTTCACGATTATCTCGTGTTTTGCCGAACCGATTTTGACGCGGTTTTCAAAAAAGTATTTGTTACATTCTGAAGAAGGTTTTAGTATACAACAAGGCGTTCATTTATATTTATATATTATACGTAAGACAATTTTTGCTACTTTTTGACATCTTTATGTAAGAAAAAACAAGAATAATAATAAAAAAACCTCCACTCGTAAGTATAAGTAAGACATGGTCAATTTCCAAGTTTATTCCCCTGAATCGTCTTACGTAATCAATGAATGACAATAATAATAAATACGTAAATACATAGTAAATAAATGAATTACGGTACTTACCCACGGAAATTCAACACTATTATTATTGGTACGTTTCCTCTTTTCAAATTATTTAATTATTGAAATGCAGTGAGTGTTAGAAATAAATTATTAGGAACTCATAATGTTAACATCAATAAAAAACCATTACGTATATATAAATATCGATATCGATAAGTTTTTTCTAACATTTTCCTCGCACCATGGCTTGAGTAGCGGACGATAGTTGAGACATTCGAGAAAGTTCTTTAGTGTTATGCTAAATAGATATCGACCTTATTTCTTTAAGATACAGTTGAAGTTTCTATAACGTATTAAGAAATGTTTACCGCAAAACGAAATATGTAATAAATAATGAAAATAAGACTTAACGATGGTATGAAATGCCACCATGGGCAAGATTTGACCTCCGGCTCTCGTTTTTGTACTATAAAATAGCACAATAAGGCATATTTGTATATTTTTCTATACTTTTCAATGCACATAAGTCTCGCTTAACCGCTCGTGCCGTCCGTGACGAACTGACTGCTATCTGTGGTCAGAGTTTGAGTTGCTACTCTTACCTTTGCCACACGCGCCGCGCATACGTTACGTTTCTATAGTTTTTTCTGTTTTGTGATCCTGAGCAACGGGACTTGACTTCTGCCTTCGAGCCGAGCTGCAAGCGCCGAGGCCCTGACCTGGGCTGCCATCGGCTAGAGCGACTAGTAGAATAGGACCAGCAAAAGAAGTCTAATTTGGTGAGGCAAAATCTATTCACTATAAAATTTATTTCTTTTCTGTGTATTCTCTTTAGGCCTTGGAGTTGAGTAAGTGCTTTTAATTGACTGTTATATTATGAACATTTTCGTTATTACTGTGGTTCTTGCATTTAATTTATGTGAAATTTGGTTGAATTATTATATGCAATATATATGCGTACGGAATTTAACGGAGTATGCGGAAACATTTTACGAATTTAACGAAATAGGTATGGATGTGTTTATCCTATTTTGCGTATGCGTTATATTTTTATACGTTTTGCGGAATGCGTTATATTTTTATACGTTTTGTGGATGCGGTTATCCTATATCCTATATATCGTATGCGTTATAATTTTATACGTTTTGCGAATTTTATTGCGGAATGCGTTATATTTTTATGTTTTGCGGATGCGGTTTATTAATTTAAATGAGTATTATATTAAGGCGTTTACCCTATTTTATTGCGGAATGCGTTATATTTTTATGTTTTGCGGTTGCGGCATATGAATTTAATTGAGTATATATTAAGACGTTTACCCTATTTTGGGAACGACTTTTAGCGTGTTTTACGTACCTGATTTATGAATTTAAAAGAGTGTGTCCTCTATTATACTTACGGTTCATATGCTTTGGTATATAAGCATTGACTTGAACTGAAGTAATTATTACTTGTGTGATAGTAACATTATTTATGTATGACATTGTAATAAACATTAACCATTGAACGATTATGTTCATTCTTTATAACCACTACCTTGATCCTTCTATGGAGTGTTATCTTTATAACTGAAATTATTTATTACTTTTGAGCTGAAATAAGGCATCTAACTTTTGTACCAACATTGAGTTGTCAAACAAAATTATTATGAAAATTTTAACAAAGTGAGACTTGTATCTTATCACCATTCACAATAATTGATGAATAAATATTATTATATTGTTGAAAATACAATTATTGGCAAAGAGAAAGCCACTACAATAAAGTATTGAAATTCAACTGAGAGATTGAATCGTGCTGGAGTGAGTTATGGGAATCCATGTCAACTACATCTGAACGAAAATATTAGTTCATAAGTTAATTCAGACTATCATTCCAATAGTGTACGTCACCTGTAAAATTTAATAATTAGATGAAGAGTTTGGTAGTTAGAAACAATGCCTTACTCTATGTACAATACTATTCGCTCGTTCTTGAAGTTTGAATTAGCATAACTGCCTCACACGACATATTTCTATGGCTTATTTCGGCATGACCACGGTCACCTTGGTTGAATTTTAGGTTTAATTTTGGTTTAATTAAATAGCTAGGCATCTCAGAGGTTTTCTTGGCATTTCTTTCCTCTGGAGTGTAGGTTACGAAACGTTGGTAGCTTCACTTATTAAAGTCAATAGTAGAGAAATTAAAAAAGAAAAAAAATATATATATAAAAACTTAGACAGGGTCTGAGACAGTTTTCTTCACCGCACGAACTATAGGCAAGTAGATTTGGGAAAAGAAATCTCAATCACACATTAGCTACCCTTCCTAACTATGTTTAAAATAAATAAATATTTTTTCTGAGAAAATAATTTAATTGTATAATTATTGTCTGTATTCGTTAACACTGACGCTTTTAGGGCTTAGGAGATAAAAAAAAAACCATATTTGCTACAAGCAAGTTAAAAAAAATATTCAAATAAGACAAGAGTTAATTTCATTGTCAATAACAAAATTTAACAAATTAATTTTCTAGCATTAATCTTTACCGCAAATATTGGGAAGACTTTGTCTATATGGTAACTACCGAATAGCCTTTTCTTTTACAGATATCCTGACACCATTCTACAGCTTTACCACTAGCCTTCCCGCATCAACAACTTGAACTTATAACCGAATATTTAATTTACTAATTAATTTTATATACTTATTAACTTAATGTCTTTTCGTTGTAAAGTACCATTTATAGGAAATAAAGATATTTAAAATAAATATCATTGTTTTTGTTTCAACAACCTCTCTATCAGTCTCCTAAAAAATATCGGGTTACTACATAGCTAGGGATCTACCACTAAACTTTCACGAGCCATTGTTAGGAAAACCCGCTGAGATTGTCTGAAAAATCATGTTTATATAGGAAATTAGTTAATTGGGGTTGTAGTACTTAACGCAGGGTTGTAGTGTTCCTTTCAGGAGGTAAGTATGTATAATCATCAGAGCTTAGGGAAAATTTTAGTATTACGGGGTTTCAGTAGGAGTAGAGGGTTTCCTTCATAGAAAGCCACTTTGGCTTTCTAAGCTTTTTAAGTTTTCAGTAAAAGTTTTATCTTCCATTAGTAGCATTTATATTAAAGAAATATTTATTTAGGAACGCACGTCGCGTTTTCTTCACCTACACGAGTTCTCAATCATATTAGGTAAGGCCTATTCGAAGAATATACGCAGTTATTAGCTTGATTTGAATTTGATAATGGAGTGGATAAAACAGACTTTTAATAAGTACTTTTTGTATGACTGCGTCAGCAAAAGTAGCTAAGCAGCTCAAGTGTTCAAAATAAGCTTGACCCTACTTTATTGTTAAGAGAATAAGAGAGCGTGAAGGTCATTTAGTACACCTGAGCTGCTTAGCTACTTTTGCTGCTGACTGTACGATAAGTTTAAAAAAGTGAATTTAGAAAATTCCTAAAAATTTACACCAAAACATAATTTGAACGCAACTTTATTAAATTTCCAGATGCGACCGCTAGGTCTATTCCTCGGGATCAGTGTTGGCCGTTAATTTCAATTAGAATTGAAAATTGATCAATAAGATTGAAGATTAATTCCGTAACTAATCAATTACACTAACATTAATTTTTACTAACGTTAGTTCGCATTGATTTTGTGACGTCGTCAATTACACTAACCGTCAATTAGAATTAACCTATTAGTTACACTAACGTCTCGAAAATTTAATAAGAATTACAGTTAATTAGATTAACGTTAGTGTAACTAAATTAATCCTGTCTTACACTAATAATTAATTTTAAAACTGCATCTCGGGTTCGGAAGTCGGGACCAATATCACAAGATGGAGCTCATGCTGGACCCTAGGGCTACCTACTGGATCTCGGGTTTGGCGCATCATAAACTCATGCTGTTTGGGCTCATTCGACTTGTACTGATGAGCAGATGGTACCGGTATCAAAATCTGGAGCTCATGCTGGACCCTGGGGATCCCTACTGGATCTCCGGTTTGGCGCATCATAGACTCATGCTGTTTGGGCTCATTCGACTTGTACTGATGAGCAGATGGTACCGGTATCAAAATCTGGAGCTCATACTGGACCCTGGGGATCCCTACTGGATCTCGGGTTTGGGGCATCATAGACTCATGCTGTTTGGGCTCATTCGACTTGTACTGATGGTATGGTATGGAATGGGTGTACTGCTATCTCGCCGAAATATTTTTCGCCTAATTTCATTTCCCAACCAACTTATTGCAGTACTTTTACTTGGCTAACTAATGCTTAGCATATTATTATTTCGCAACCTTTTTATTTCACCACAATAATACTTAGCAGATTTTCATTTTACCACGAGTAATGTTGCAAAGTAGTCAAGAAGCAAATGTTTTAGTAAAGCTAATTATTTATTGTCAAATAACGTTTGCCCAAATTTAAACTTCGCATTCTTTTTATTTGATTACAAGAATATTTAGCAGAGATTCATTAAGGCAAATAATCACTAAGCAAATGTTTCATTAAATCTTACTATTTATTGTAAATAATGTTTCCCCAAATTAAAAAATCGCATACTTACCTTGGACGTTTTGAAGCCTACTGTGGCTATTTTTATTAAACGTATCTATATGCAGTCACCAAAACTATCAGCTTGGCACCTCTGCATACATATTTCTAAGTAGGGTTTAAAGGGCGATCCCCAAAAACTAGACCAGTCACCAGAAAAATATGTTAGTTTTGGTTAGACCTGCGACTGCCAAAGACACGATATGTCACCAGAAACGTAGGTTAGGTTAGGTTAGAACTGCGACCCCCACAGACACGACTTGTCACCAGAAACGAAGGTTAGGTTAGGTTAGAACTGCGACCCCCACAGACAAGACTTGTCACCAGAAACGTAGGTTAGGTTAGGTTAGAACTGTGATCCCCACAGACACGACATGTCACCAGAAAAGTAGGTTAGGTTAGGTTAGAACTGCGACCCCCATAGACTTGACTTGTCACCAGAAACGTAGGTTAGATTAGATTAGAACTGCGACCCCCACAGACCGCACTTTCATCAGAAAAGTACCCATACGAGTTAAGTTAAGATGTGTTATTAATTTTTACCTGAAAATAATTTGACTCACTCATACTCGTAACAACAAAGAAGTACACTTTAAATAATACAAATCCAGACGATTTAATACTTTTGTTACGTATCACATTGACACACATAAACTGAATGATTGAAATTGTTATGGAATGTAGTAAACAAAAGTACTACCTCCACCATTGAACTGCACAGCACGCAAAACTACCATACTTTACCATACCATACCATACCATACCTTACCATACCATACATTACCATACCATACCATACTTTACCATACCATACCATACCATACCATACCATACTTTACCATACCATACATTACCATACCATACCATACCTTACCATACCATACCATACCTTACCATACCTTACCATACCATACCTTACCATACCATACTTTACCATACCATACCATACTTTACCATACCATACCATACTTTACCATACCATACTTTACCATACCTTACAATACCTTACCATACCATACCTTACCATACCATACCTTACCATACCATACCTTACCATACCATACCTTACCATACCATACCATACCTTACCATACCATACCTTACCATACCATACCATACTTTACCATACCATACTTTACCATAACATACCATACCATACCATACTATACCATACCATACCATACCATACCATCAGTACACGTCGAATGAGCTCAAACAGCATGAGTATGATGCGCCAAACCCGAGATCCAGTAGGGATCCCCAGGGTCCAGCATGAGCTCCAGATTTTGATACCGGTACCATCTGCTCATCAGTACAAGTCGAATTAGCCCAAACAGCGTGAGTCTATGATGCGCCAAACCCGAGATCCAGTAGGGATCCCCAGGGTCCAGTATGAGCTCCAGATTTTGATACCGGTACCATCTGCTCATCAGTACAAGTCGAATGAGCCCAAACAGCATGAGTCTATGATGCGCCAAACCTGAGATCCAGTAGAGATCCCCAGGGTCCAGTATGAGCTCCAGATTTTGATCCCGGTACCATCTGCTCATCAGTACAAGTCGAATGAGTCCAAACAGCCTGAGTCTATGATGCGCCAAACCCAAGATCCAGTAGGGATCCCCAGGGTCCAGCATGAGCTCCAGATTTTGATACCGGTACCATCTGCTCATCAGTACAAGTCGAATGAGCCCAAACAGCATGAGTCTATGATGCGCCAAACCCGAGATCCAGTAGGGATCCCCAGGGTCCAGCATGGGCTCCAGATTTTGATACCGGTACCATCTGCTTATCAGTACAAGTCGAATGAGCCCAAACAGCATGAGTCTATGATGCGCCAAACCCGAGATCCAGTAGGGATCCCCAGGGTCCAGCATGAGCTCCAGATTTTGATCCCGGTACCATCTGCTCATCAGTACAAGTCGAATGAGCCCAAACAGCATGAG
Source organism: Pammene aurita (assembly GCA_947086415.1). Taxonomy (NCBI): domain Eukaryota; kingdom Metazoa; phylum Arthropoda; class Insecta; order Lepidoptera; family Tortricidae; genus Pammene; species Pammene aurita. The sequence goes on along the minus strand of OX352302.1, from coordinate 31,475,761 downwards.
TCTATGATGCGCCAAACCCGAGATCCAGTAGGGATCCCCAGGGTCCAGCATGAGCTCCAGATTTTTATCCCGGTACCATCTGCTCATCAGTACAAGTCGAATGAGCCCAAACAGCATGAGTCTATGATGCGCCAATCCTGAGATCCAGTAATGATCCCCAGGGTCCAGCATGAGCTTCAGATTTTGATCCCGGTACCATCTGCTCATCAGTACAAGTCGAATGAGCCCAAACAGCATGAGTCTATGATGCGCCAAACCTGAGATCCAGTAGGGATCCCCAGGGTCCAGCATGAGCTCCAGAGTTTGATCCCGGTACCATCTGCTCATCAGTACAAGTCGAATGAGTCCAAACAGCATGAGTCTATGATGCGCCAAACCCAAGATCCAGTAGGGATCCCCAGGGTCCAGCATGAGCTCCAGATTTTGATACCGGTACCATCTGCTCATCAGTACAAGTCGAATGAGCCCAAACAGCATGAGTCTATGATGCGCCAAACCCGAGATCCAGTAGGGATCCCCAGGGTCCAGCGTGAGCTCCAGATTTTGATACCGGTACCATCTGCTCATCAGTACAAGTCGAATGAGCCCAAACAGCATGAGTCTATGATGCGCCAAACCCGAGATCCAGTAGGGATCCCCAGGGTCCAGCATGAGCTCCAGATTTTGATCCCGGTACCATCTGCTCATCAGTACAAGTCGAATGAGCCCAAACAGCATGAGTCTATGATGCGCCAAACCTGAGATCCAGTAGGGATCCCCAGGGTCCAGCATGAGCTCCAGTTTTTGATCCCGGTACCATCTACTCATCAGTACAAGTCGAATGAGTCCAAACAGCATGAGTCTATGATGCGCCAAACCCAAGATCCAGTAGGGATCCCCAGGGTCCAGCATGAGCTCCAGATTTTGATACCGGTACCATCTGCTCATCAGTACAAGTCGAATGAGCCCAAACAGCATGAGTCTATGATGCACCAAACCCGAGATCCAGTAGGGATCCCCAGGGTTCAGCATGACCTCCATCTTAGGATACCGGTCCCATTGCTTATTAATACAAGCCCCCGAGTCCAGAGTCAAAATCGAAACAAAAATCAAAACCTCGTAGCTTAACCTAAATTCGCGTTTAGTTAGGTAAATTATTAATGTCAATTACCAATTCAATCTACACTAAAAATTAAATCAATGTTTAAATTTTTGAGAAAGACTAAAAATTAAATATCTTCAATTATTAGTTATTCGCAAAGGATTAACACGTTAGTTACAATTAATTTCAATTCTAATTGAAATCAATTTGCACTAAACTATTAGTGTTCAATTTTTACTAACGTGTTTCAATCTTCAATTTTTAATTTTCAATTACACTAACGTTCGGCCAACACTGCTCGGGATAACCCTGGCGGGTGTGGTGACGGTAGACCCAGAAGACGCGCCCAAGCTGGAAGGAGACCTGACCAGCATACAGGTCAAGCCCAACCAGCTGGCAATCGAGCGCACCGGCGGGATAGTGCGGGACTTCGTGAGATGGGGGGTATTATAAATATCTAAATATATGTAGTTAAGAGAAATTAAAATGGGTGCCTTGTCTTGACTTTTTTGTACTACGTATACATGTTTTTAGGGTTCCGTAACTCTTAAGGAAAAAAGACGGAACCCTTATAGAACGGAACTCAGAATCTTAAAATTTGGTACTAAGCAACGTCTTATAGCACAGATACAGGAAAAATTGCGAAAACCGTAAATTTTTCGTTACATCATATGATAAAAATATTTTTAATAATTTTAAAGTTACTACCCCGTTCCTCATGAACGCGTAGCTATGACTCGATTGTCGTGATTGGTGAACCTGTAGCTATATAAGTAATTATATACCTACAAGTTTGTACGGAACCCTCGGTGCGCGAATCCGACTCGCACTTCACACACTATATAATATACTACTCCGCCGTAGTAATGCCGTCATGTACAAATCTTTGTCTACCATGTTTGACCGATTTCTCTCAGTTGCTTAAAGGGTAGCTCGAAGAGATCCCTTAAAGGTATAAGTTCGCCTCTGTACACACTCACTATATTTTTGTTGGTCATGTACTTGTTTTGTGCAATAAAGTTTTTTACTACTACTACTACTTACTTCACTGGCTCAGTGATCCAAAACGGATCTTGGCCTCTGAGACAATAGAACGCCACTCTGCTCTATTCTGCTCCACTTTTCGCCAGTCTGGTACTCCCACGGCAGACATATCTTTTAGGGCTTCGTCACTCCAGCGGTATCTGGGGCGTCCAGACGGACCTTAGAGAATTCCACCCGGAGTTAGCCATGTCTGTCATTTTCTATACAAAAAAAATATGCCGATTTTTGCGGGGGAGGTGAAAGTCAAATGTATGGCTATTCGTAGTTCGTACGTAACGTACAAGTAAAGTAATACAAATGATCTTAAAGATACCTATCATTACCATTAGATCTATATTAGGCTTAATGAGATGCAAACATTTATTTTGCTTGACATGTGGAATGTAAGTGGACTGTCAGAGCTTCCACTTGGTATATATATGTTTTTTTAGCATAAACTTCTAATCTAGCATTTTTAGGCACGGTTTGTAAAGTGTTAGTATTGGAGCAAATAAAGAAATATCGATGGATAGATAACCAGTGATCGGAATAGGTAGTGCCATTTCGGGTGAATGACCTTAAACATTGTAAAGAACATGGATAAGACTTGAGATTCTTCGACTCGTATTTCTCACAGAAAATTTCTTCAAAACGAAAAAGTAAAAAAAAAGTCATTATAAATACATTATTCATTTAAAATTACTTTCGTTTAACAGTTACAATTAACAATAATACAATCATAAAATAAAACACGAACATCAACATCATTATATTAAATGAACATAATTAAATTATTACTTTCTTTGAAATTATAGCAGCAAACCATATTTTTTATCAATGTTTTCTACTGTCAATCTATTTCTTTTGACGTCCGATATGTAACTAAAACCACATTTTTCATACTTACGTCAGGCCCGCGGTTCTTTAAAACATTTTTAAACCAAACACAAAGTTTAAAATTTTCATATCAAATCCCGGGGTTAAAAACTATATCCATACTAAGCTTACGCACCGAAGTCCCGCGAAATGGCACTACCAATTCCGATCACTGTAGATAACGTTCTATTCAATGGTAAATCAACGCTTTCAGGCTCAGTTTGTGTTTTGAAAACAATTCTGAGTGTAGTATCTTCATCTAAGCTGCTTGATTCGCTCGATAAACAATCATCTGAATTCATAATAACTTTCTTGTGGTACGCTTTTTTACTGCAAGAAGAACATATAATATCACCTATCTCAAAATCTTGACCCAGGGAAGTTGAAAAGAATTCTACACCCTGACATGACGTTAATATTTTTTTATTACCAGACCTTTTATAAAATCGTATTTTTCAGCAATCGCAATCACGTTAACTTCATAGTCTTCATACACAGTTTGATGACATTTAAATGATATCACACTATCAGTGCAAGTACGTTTCTACTAAACCGATAACAGTATATTACTCATTATAATTAAGTACATTAGGTACAGTAATCATATACATAGTACCTGTATTGTATGTACCTGAAGTAAACATTTAGTTATGTAATCATTATGATTTTAAAGGGCATACTCACTTAAGTAGTGAGAAGATACTAAATACTTTAACTATTATCGTTCATATAATACAAATTCCCTCCACAATGAATGCAGTATAATAGTATTTTATGCAACAGTTGTATAAGAGGGGTCAAAAAAGGTGAGTGGCGTGGGTAACAATTTGAGCCGTAGGCGCAGCCGGAGGCGAAAATTGTTAAGAAAAACGCCACGAATATTTTTTGACCTACTTATACGACGTTGCATACAATACTTTTTCTACGACTACACATAGTTTTACAAAAAATGCGAAATTGAACACTTCATGGATATTGCAGTTATTTTGTCAACATAATCAACAATAATTTAAGTTTCACCGTTTAAAACTCTGTATTTCAAGAATACTAACACAAACACACACCGTCGTTATTAAATCAATTATCAAAGAGCGACAGATTAGTAAAAAATATTTTCAAAGTTTGCAGTTTGCCATCACAAACGAATGGCAAACGTAAAAACTACAAAGTATATCTGTGGTTCTTTTCATTTTTTCTTTTTTAAAGTTTTTTTTTCTAAAAACGCTACGTTTAGTTAGGTTTCTTAGGTTGGCGGTAATGTATTTTCTTCTTAAGTCCTGACTGCACGCGATTCTATTTTGGCGCTTTTATTTAACAGTTGTTTTTTTGGGGAATAGACTAGATAGACTTTTCTTCGAGTAATCTATATACTGATGACGAATGTATATAGTCTGGCCAGCCAACGAACGCAGTAGCAATGTACAGCGAACACAGTGTACAGAACACAATGTACAGTGTATGGCAACACAAAGAATCTGTGAAAAAAGCAGCAATGATCATCAAATTTTATATTTTAATTGGTATTTCCGCCCCTTTCATCCGGTGACATTTACGGTGTGTAAAAAGGAGACGGATATATTTCGTCTGATCTGTCATCAACTGAAACAGATAATCTGGTTGAGGCAATTGACATATAGTCTGGCAAACCATTTCTGTCAGTAGAAAAGCGCGGCAAATTTGAAAAATCGCTTGGTGGCAACACCTGTCTTTGAATAATTCGAAAATTGTGCATAATTTGTGTTTTATCTGTGGCATGTAACATTTTTAATTAAAGAAGTTAGTTTTGTTTACTTACGTTTTTAAGTTTCAGGTTGCGTACTTTATTATTTATCAATGTAATATCTGCCAACTCCATTCAATAAAATGTACTAAATAACAAAGCTTAGCTTAGCTATAAATGTAGGTACCTCGTGCAGGTATAATAAAATTTGCGTGATAAATATGGCTTTGAGGTTATGCAGTTTTGTATAGAATTATCATTTGAAGTTCTTTCTTTCAGTGTATATAAATCGAACAAATCAAAGCGAAAACTGGTGCCAAATGAAGTCCAAGAACGTTTGTTGCATAGGATGGTGCTCAATATTGTCACAAAGTGATAAAGCGGTATACATCAGATTTAACTAGCACCCCGCTACCTAGATTTGTATCAAATTATTTTAATGTTGCCCTTCATACATATGTCGCGTAAGCTATGTTTAAAATAAACAAATACCAAAACCTTACGTGCGTTTATTAACTACCATACACTTCACACAATAATTATACCTAAAATAGTATTTTAAACGAATGACGAAATGAAATCATAATGAAAGTACAGATTATGCGGCTAATCCGATTCCATTCTAAACTGAAAACTTGTATTTTCTGGTAGATATACTCGATTTCCTCGTCGGACTTATTATTTTAGCAGTCAATGTTCGTTTCCTTCCTGGATTTCAACCAGATTTCAACATTCAACTATTGTATTTTGACCGCATGATCTCCACCTCTAATCTTCTGTCCTTTTTATATTTTGGTTATTTTTATTTCTTCGCACCTTCTTATTTATTGAAAAGTCATAATTATAGGTACATATATCAGAGTTTTCAATGATTTTATCTAATAATGCAGTTACAATTTACAAAATTACGACTAACTACACTGACGTACGAAACTTTACGAAAGCAACTGAAGCAAAGCGACCGTGCCAATGCAGCCAACTTGGAAAAACAAATGTTGGTTCGATATACATTGCTGGTTTTCTATGGAGCAATGCTGCTGTTCGATTCGCCCTAGAGTGTTGCTATATTTTTGTTTGATGTACATTGCTACTGCGTTCGTTGGCTGGCCAGACTATATGCCTTTAAAGTGGATAATTGGGGACGTTGCAGGAGTTCTATCTCACTCGCGCTTAAGATGAGAGAGTGAAATGCACTAGAAACAAATTCAATGTGAATTTAAATGTTCGTCATGAAATACGGTGTCTCATCACAAAGAGTTTGCCACATGTACGTATTTTGAATTTGCCGCGCGTTTCTACTGACAGAAATGGTTTGCCAGACTATAAATGATAGATAAACGAGAGTAGAAAAAAAAATCTTTGTTGGGTTCACAGGGCACCTCTGTTCGCAGTTGCATTATATCACATAATAACCCTAGGGTCTTTATGAAGAATAGACTAGATAGACTTTTTTGAAATTGCATAAGACATGCTTTTATATACGTTTGCGGGACCATATAATTGACAGATAAAAGTACCGGAGTAGAAAAAGTATTTAACTCTACTATATCGCTTCCGTCATATTCTACGTTACTCCCATGACACTGCGAGCATCTTTCCATAATGAAAAATCCTTCTTCTCCAAACGACACGTTTATACAGGGCCGCAATTCGAAAAATAAATACACACACTGGACAGACACAGCTCCAACCCAACTCAACCCAACTCAACTCAACGCTCAAGGATTTTTAAAGTACGATATTTAAACAAAACAATAACACCATTTTATTTTTAACAGTTTACTGTAAAATAAATTGTATAGCAACCATATACATAAACGCAACATTTCACTGTAAAAATAGCAATTTCATAACTTTTCCATACTTTAAACAGGTCCACTATGTAATCGTGACGTCACTTTTACACATAATTTTGTAAGGAGCGTTTTGAGAAACAAATGCAAATCTCAGAGTTTAAGTCTCATTTCTGACTTTTGTGTTGCTTTAACGCAACTGGCCCCATATAGACATTTGCAACAAAACGAATCGATTAATACCACACATGAAAAAAATTCATCATGCGTATTATATTTTATCTTGTAAGTACATTTAAAGGAAGATATTGTTTTTTAACAATAAGACCGCCCATTATCCTCTAACTTTAGTTTTACCTCTAGTTTTACTAACTTTTAATTTAATCTAACTCGATTAATAAAGGTAACTTTACTCGGACTCTCGTTCGCATTGTTTCTCCAAATTGCATAATAAATTATTTATTTTCAAAAAAATAATCTAACTGGGCGGCTAACTGTGTTAAATGATATCTTTATAAACTCAATAAATAATTTTATCGCAATGATAAACCATGATAACTAACCGGAATAAAACACTCATAAATAGACGATTAATAACAGTTACAACTATCACTGCTTATTGTACTGAGTTAATAAGTCGTGTTATAAGCAACAATGGCTAAAGGAGAGGAAAAACTAAAATCATTTCTTCAAGGTATCGCCAAAAAAGAAAATTATGCACTTGGTACAGTCGATATCAAACCAATTACTTCTGGAGGAGCAAACTACACATCTGATTTATACCTGGCCACAATTTCGGAACCTTTAAAACCGGATATAAACATTTTCGCCAAGGCAGCCAATTTATCTGAGGACACCAGGAAAAAGAATGAATTTCTGGCCGGGGTTTACAAAACAGAAGCAATTTTCTACTCCGAACTTGCCGTTAACTTTGAAACACTTTACAACAAGTGTCAAGTACCAGTTGAAAACAGGTTAGTTATACCTAAATATTACGGACACGTTTTGGTTCCTTATGAAGAGATTCTTGTCCTAGAGAATCTAGAAGCAAGGGGATTTAAGAATTATGACAGAATGAAGACTTTCAACTGGGAATACGCAGCTGCAGCCGTTACACAGTTGGCAAAATTCCACGCTCTTGGACTAGCGTTTCGCGATGAAAATCCTCACGAGTTCGAAAGAATTGTCAGCAATTTCAAATTTGACTTTATGGAGAATCAAGAAATGATGAAAATATTTCTTAAAATGGCTCTCGAAAATGGATGTGAAGCCTTAGACGATAATCATAAGGCACGATTGCAAAAGTTTTTTGCATCGCCGGAAAACCTGGGGACAGTAATGGCGAAGTTGATGTCTGATGAGAAATTGCTTACCCATGGAGATTTTAGACCGAGCAATTTGATGCACAGGCGTTGCGTGAGTTTAATTTTTTACTTGTTTTCGCCCGTGACTTTATTCTCGTGGAAGTCGAGTGCGTGAGAGAGTGTGACATGTCAGTAACTATAATATTTGTTGTCTTTGTGGCTTTGTAATTAATGGCTCAGTCGTAAAATGTACAGATAACAGCTACGTCAAAAAAACTGAAAAGTTAAAAGACTTTTAATCTTCTGTATAATCCTTACGTTAATTTGACATTCTGTATATAAGGTTGAAAGTTCAAATCCCTAAAATTCTATTTGTTTGATATGATACGCGGTGACTCCAGCGGTTGTTGTAAATCTTACGATCATCATGACTTTAAAAATTACCTGTTATCGTTGCAGTAATCGCTATTCGTTTATTTTATCGGCTGATGATTCAAATCTACTGACATCTCATTCTTTATTCTGAAATAACATAGGTATTTCTACTTCCGTTTTTTTCTTTTTTTGCATTCTTCTCATCATCTTCCATCATTCTCCACCCTTTAAAATACGCTCAATCCTTCTTTGTCATGAATCATCAGCCTCCTGAAGTCTATCCCGGCATTTACCATCACGGCTCAATTGAATCTGAGGTCCATTCGGAAACCTAACCATAGATAATGAATTTTCCAGAACGGCAAGCTAGAAATAATCCCCGTTGACTATCAAACTCTGAGGACCGGAAACGCAGCAGGTGACCTGATGCACTTTATATTCTCCGGCTCTGACGAGGAGTTCCGCCGTCTCCATTACCAGCGACTCCTGGACCATTATTTCACTCAATTGACCTTGGCGATGCGACAGCTCAAAGTGGATGTTGAGAATGTGTATCCGAGGGCAACGTTTGAGTTAGATATGATTGAGGTAAGGTCTAGTTCCGAAATGGTAGCTAAAGCTAAGCGTTTTTTCCGTTACTTATATTGTTTACTAAATTGTATATTTGGACTGGAATGTAATCAATTCTTGGTTCATCAACACTGAGAGTTTAAAATGTATGTAAGAGAGTTGTAATTACACTAAACATAATGCTGAAACTAAAACTATGTACTAGATTTTTTTACCAACATTATTAAAATTATGATACCGCTTCTAAATAAGTAGGTAGGCGCACTTTCACGTGTAGACATTTAGAGTATTTTGGGAATGTCGTATTTGGAACTAGTTCGCAATAGGAAAGGTTTATCCCGAGAACACATATTTTTGGGAATATTAGACTCAATACGACTAATCGGCAACTCAATACGGCAGTTAATACAACTAATATAATACTGTGCTTAGGGATTAGTGCCAAATATGCTACTAATTTTAATAATTATGTAAGTAATTTTAGGCAATAATAACCCTAATCCCATTACCCCTAAGCATATATCTATTTTATATGTTTGCTTATCTTAATATTTAACTTGATACCAATCTTAGAGAAACAAATAGAAATAATTTATTTGTGACTATTTATTACCTACACGAGTTCTTAATCGTATTAAGTAAGGCCTATTCGAAGAATATAGTCTGTCATTAGCTTGATTTGAATTTGATAATTGACGAGATAAGACTGCCAAAACAGTCTATTTAATAACTACGAGATCAGTGAAAGTAGATATTAAATTTACAATGCGTGGTGTAGTTGAGCTTTTTTAGTATGTTGTTAGGGACGGTTAGGAAAATATTTGTTGATATTTGCTACAATAAGTGTCTTGAGCTTGCCGAGAAATTCGTGATAAACTGTAAATTTTGTGTATTTCCTGTATAAATTCAAAAACTGTGCATTTATTGACAAATCTACCTTCAAATCTCTATCTTTTATAGTTTCTGAGACAGGTCCATTTCATTCTTTGATAAAATTAAAAACGTATTTTATATTTTTATAAGGTAAGTACCTCGAAACAGTTGCCACTGTAAATACAGTGGCAACTGTTTCGAGGTACTTAAAATATAAAATACGTTTTTAATTTAAAAAAATATACCTTCAAATGAAGGTATTTTAAGTAAATTGAATATTTCTAATAAGAATTGTTTTAAATTATCTACCGACAATCACTACAAACGTTTATACTGTCGTAAGTACGTCGTATTGCATTGTCAAAAGAATTAACCTGTTTTAATTTCGATTTATGTGTACTATTTCCATAGTCAGTCTATTTATCTAGTTAAATTTTCTTCCCGTAAGACAGTCACAGTATATATGCCGCCATTCAGTTCGAGATACGGATTCGCATTGGGTTTCTTGAGACACCTTTGTTTGTAAAAAGATGGATTTTTTAAAATTAAATAAGGTCATTTGAGTCGATAAACGAGAAGTCCCTATGACAGCTCAAAAGTGCTACGAGAATTCCGGTCTCTGGTCAGGAATCTGCAGTTTTTTGGGAGTTAGCGCGCACCTTGTTTATAATATTTTTTTCAGTTTTTCATAGATATAAATGGCCGTATCTTGTAAAATGTTGAATCTATACAATTCAATTTAGCTTCAAATTATTTAGATTAAAAAAATAATGGCCTACAAAATCACCTAAGCAATCTTATTAATAAAACTTATAATTTGTAAATTAAAAAGGTAAATATTAAAAATCTGTAGTTTTTAATGTATTGCTTTCTTGATCTCTCTAAGGTCTTTGACCTTGTGTCCTACAAAGTTCTTTGGCAAAAGATGCAGAGCGACGCCGGTGTTCCTCGTGAGGTAACCTCTCTTATTAAGTACTGGTACCATAGTCAGAAGAACAGCGTGAGATGGGCTGGCGAGTATTCGGAGGAGTACAGGTTGGAGTGTGGGGTAAGACAGGGAGGGATTACGTCTCCCCGGTTATTCAACCTGTACGTCAACGGACTCATTGCTAAGCTAAGCGGCGCCAATGTTGGATGCTCGGTTGATGGTGTTTGCATGAACAACTTCAGCTATGCAGACGATATGGTGTTGCTGGCGCCATCTCTCGGGGGTTTGCAAAACCTGATCGATGTCTGTGAAAAATATGCGGAGGCCCACGGGCTTAGATACAACGCCAAGAAGAGCGTATTTTTAGTGTTCAAGGCCGGTGCTAAAACGTATGAGACTCTGCCACCTGTTTCTTTATGTGGCACCCATCTAAACAGAGTCAAACACTTTAAATATCTGGGTCATTGGGTCACCGAGGATCTCTGTGACAACATGGACATCGAGAGGGAGCGTCGGGCGCTGTCCGTCCGCTGCAACATGTTGGCCCGTAGATTTGCAGGGTGCACAAAGGTAGTGAAAGTTACTCTATTTAGGGCATACTGCCAGTGCTTTTACACCTGTAATCTGTGGGTCAATTATGCGCAGAGGACGTACAGCGCGCTTCGCGTGCAATATAATAACGCCTTCAGGGTGCTACTTGGACTTAGGAGGTGCAGTGCTTCGGGCATGTTTGCGGAGGCGGGGGTGGACGGCTTCCATGCGATCATGAGGAAGCGCTGTGCCTCCTTGCTCCGTAGATTGAACGAGAGTTCTAATAGCATCCTTAGGGCGTTTGCTGAGAGGTGGGACTCGCCGATGAAATGAAGGTGGATCGGGTTGCACTCCACTTTTGTTAATTTTGACGGGTGAAATTTTATTTTTTATATGATGTTTTCATATGTTTACTTAATTTATTTTAGTTTACTTAATTTATTTTATTTTATTTGACATTTAATTCAATTTTGACATTTAATTTTAACCACTCAATTTAATTTATAATGTTTTAGTTAAAAGTAATTCAGATTTTTATTTAATTATGGTAATTAATAATGTTTCACCTGTTGACATTAATGATTTTATAATTTGTTACCAATTTTAATGTATTATTTTATGTTGAATTTTAATTGTTAGTTAGTTATTTACTGAGTCCTATTTTATTCGCCTAAGTTCAGAAAATTGTAAATTTGTATTGTATCTACTAACATGAATTCTGTGTTTACTAACAACGATATGGGCAATAGCCTGAAATAAACGTTTATTTAATTTTTTAATTTAATTTAATTGCTCGGCAAGTAACTAGTTGTAGCAAATAAAAGTGTAAAAGCCTCATACCAGCCTAAACAACGTATCAAACATCCAGAACTAGGTACATCACGCTTTGTGATTTTTGAATGTTTAATTTAACGGGCCTATACTTTTTGTAAGATAACATTCAAAAAGTGAATTTAAAAATGCATATTTTTTTTTTAGCAACGCACCATTTTACAGTAACATTATTAAATTTCCAGATGCGACCGCTAGGTCTATTTCTCGGGCTAACCATGGCTGGTGTGGTGACGGTAGCCCCAGAAGATGCGCCCAAGCTGGAAGGAGACATGACCAGCTTCCAGGTCAAGCCCAACCAGCTGGCTATCGAGCGCATCGGCGGGATAGTGCGGGACTTCGTGAGATGGGGGGTATTATAAAAATCGAAATATATGTAATTAAGAGAAATAGAAATGGGTTTCTTGTCTTGACTTTATACGTAGACATGTTTTTATAAGTATGGTAATCACCGAAATTGCTTTAGTTTAACTAGGGAATGCAACCTGCAAATTTACCGGAATTTTTACGATGTACCGGTAATTTCTTTACAATGTTTTACTGGTTTTCATTCTCTAATTGTGATTTACCTACGACATATTCAAACTGTTTAGTTCTACCGGGACATTATATTAACGGAACTAACGTACACATGAATAGGCATTTGAGCAAGTTCCGACACTTGGGGCCAAGTTCCGAACTGCTCAAGTTACGGTGCACTCCACTTTGGACCTCGAGATTGCACTCTTTACCTCTGAAGTATACGAATTTATTAAAAGTTGACGATTGATAGTTTTCTATAAGAGTTAAATAAGCGAAATCGAAATAGAGATTTAAAAAGTACGACGATTTTTTTTATAAAAATATATTTACTACTTATAATAAGACTTTTGTCAGTGTCAGTCTTATTATAACGAAGTATGTTAATCTGATAAAATGGTAGTACTCGTATTGAAATTTACAATTGCCTTTCTATAATTATCAGATTTTTATATCGTAATCGTAAGATTAAGAAAATTCCTTCAAGTAAGTATCAGATTAAATATTAGCACAATACAAGCATCAACTTCGACGAAAATGAGTTAATAATAATAAATACTCTTTATTGCACACCTCATACAGTTACAAGCACAAATTTTACAATTAGATAAATTTAGGTAGAGGTAACAACAGGCGGTCTTATCGCTAATGAGCGATTTCTTCCAGACAACCTTTAATCTACAATCCACCTATCGATTTTTTTACTAATCTGAGAGGCTATAAATACACTACATGTGCCCACAAACATAGATGGTAAAGAGTGGTTGAGTTAAAGTCTCCACAGGTTACGTAAAATCATTCGAATTTTTTTTGGTGAATTTCCAAATCTGTATCGGAAATAATAATGTCGATGACGATTTTAAACACCTACAATATCTTGGAAAACTCACAATTGTAGCAAGCGCCATGGCAGTTATGCTCTTTATGCCAATTTGCAGCATCTTAAACATTTACAAAAAAAATAAAACGGCTTTTATAGAATATAGGATCCGCTCCCAAAATTTCACGGGAATCGATTGAGAAATTCTACTTGTAGACTGGAGGAGAAAATTACAGCCGGACAGATATACCTTTTGATAAAACGTCAGTCTAGTGGAATTTTAGTAAAGACATTATCTTACAGATATATGCATAGCTTTACAATATTGAAAAAATACAGTTTAGAACTAACTCGCTACGATGTCAAAAATTATCTATTCTTACAAATTATGGCGAAAAGTACCTAAGATTCTTATTTTTGGAACTAGTGCTTCCATTGAAGGGCTACTAATACGATACTATGGACTTAAAAAGACGCCGTCTTTTACACAAATTTAACACGTTAAAAGTTGATACTTCATATTATTTGGATTCTAGCAATAAATAATAACCTTTATCTCCACCAATATCATAAATCCTCTATTCCGCGTTCGTTAACTGTATGTAATTACCATCATTATTGCAACCAGTAACGTAATATCAGTGTATTACCGGTGACAGTGTGGTTAAAACGTATGAAAATTCATTACCTACGGTGATATGCCCTCTTCTCACCCCGGTGGCACACGCCCGTCCGACCGCCGGCATAATCGAGTTGATTATGGCGGTGCAATGGCGGCCATTCTAATGGTTTCCGAACAAATCATTTAGGTTATATAATATGTGTGTAGATAAAGCAGTGTATGCAACTGTACGTAATTAGGCCTTATTACTTGACAGTTACATAAACTACTATTTCATGTGGTAAATCATGTTACTCTTGGCCTTTGTTTCATCGGATGACAACGCTGATCTTCCGATAAGTCAATTCGAGAGCCACGGTCGTAGCTGTACGACACGGCCTTACGCTGATCAGACACTGTCAGTAATAATGACATTATTTCTGTACTCATCCTTTTCATTCTTCATATAAATAGAAAAGGCCTGTCCTTATGTAGATATTAATTAATACTGACATTACTGACAGTGTCTGGCCCGCTTTACGATCAAACGCGAAACGCTGTAAACGTTAAAAAAATGTATCTTCTGGGGAAGGTGGGAACACTATCATTTCACATCTTTTACCCGTAAAAATATAATTTAGGGAATACCATCGATAAATGTTTATTAATAACATTAACGGTAATTCACTCATTTACTAAAAAAATCTAAACCATTTTTGTGGTTGATGGCAGCACTGTGACGAGAGGTATAGCTGTCATAATTCACCAATCAAGTTTAGTATTTTTTTGATTGGTGGATTTTGACAGCTGCTGTCATAAAGAGCTCTCGTCACGGTGCTGCCATCTAGTCAAAATCTCAATCGCAGCAACCCTCATTATTCAATTTATTACACACTGAAAGCACTAAAATTAGTATTACACAGGTAACCGGTTCCAAATACCGTAAATTACCACCGGTACGTCCGGAAACCGAGACAATACGATAGACTAGCGGTCTGATGCCGGAGATATATGGGAGCTCGCTGAGGCGTACCTATTATTGGGTGGGTGCAGAATGTCTATGGACGGTTTATAGGATGATTGCCATTGAACCGGCAGAAAATACGGTACCGCTTTAAATTAATTCATTTGTTTTTGTCAAAAAGTCCCTAATGTGTTAGTCAAAAAAACAGGGGAACTAAAAATAAAATGAAAAGGAAAAAAAAGGAAAAAAAGAAAATGAAAAAACCGGCCAAGAGCGTGTCGGGCTACGCTCAGTGTAGGGTTCCGTAGTTTTCCGCCCGTCACAGTAAGTGTCCCCACTTAAGAGTTAAAAAAATGGGCTATTTGTTACATTGAGTTGACATATTAAGTACAGAACTCTAAAACCCTAAAAACGGGCCCACAAAGGACGGTGATAACTAAAGAAAGAGTTATAGATTCCAACTACATATGGAAAGTTCGAAAAATTTTTGTCTATTTGAGTCCCACCGCGAAAACTATTCAACCTATCAAGTTCAAAATAATTTTCCTAGAAAGTTTTTATAAAGTTCTACTTTAGAGATTTTTTCATATTTTTAAAACTTATGGTTCAAGAGATAGAGGCGGGCGGCACATTTTTTTTACTTCTGGAGCGATTATTTCCGAAAATATTTAAATTATCAAAAAACGATTTTACTAAACCTCTATTCATTTTTAAATACCTATCCAACAATATATCACAAGTTAGGATTGAAATGAAAAAAAAAATCACCCCCCACTTTACGTATAGGGGAGGTACCCTAATAAAACATTTTTTTCAACTTTTTATTTTACCACTTTGTCGGCGTGATTGATATAAATATTAGTACCAAATTTCAGCTTTCTAGTTCTAACGGTCACTGAGATTGTCCGCGGACGGACGGACAGACATGGTGAAACTACAAGGGTTCCTAGTTGACTACGGAACCCTAAAAAGGGAAAGGTTGTCTGGAAGAAATAGCTTTTTAGTTTGCAGCCATTTTTTTACCTCTGCTTTAACTGTTTGTAGCTTGTATTTTATGTGTTTCTTTATTTTGAGGTGTGCAATAAAGAGTTATTATTATGTTATTTTATGGATTTAAAGGTAGCCTAGCTACACTTTCAATAAAATTGGTCGAGCCGTTGTTGAGTTTCCACAAAAAGTTTAAATGATGTTTTTTTTGTTAAATCACGTACCGTAAAATGGGGTGAGTAGGGATTGCGTGGAGAGTTGGGTTATGAATGGGGAGAGAAGGGATGCCAGGGGGGTGAGATTATTTTTAAAGGCTACTGATACCTAAATAATGTATTCGTATTACAAATGGAGCTATAGTGATATTCATAAGAAAAAAAAATTGTTCCAAAATTACCTTTGTATGAATTCTATCTCACCCCAACTACGAATTACTACGGGGTGAGGAGGGATTTTGTGTTTATCGGTAAAGTTATGAAATGGAACTACCCAAAATCTTAAAAAAAAAACTAAAATACAAACGTCCGGAATATTTATTATATATACCATTCAGTTTACATATGTGAAAATAAAATGTTATCGAGGTTTGAATGTCAGTTTTCTCCCTACTCACCCTATTTTACGGTACCCATTTGCCGCAAAAATAAGGCCAAGAACATGGGTTCAGGTCATAGATACTGTTAAAAATCAATTTTAAGTAAGTATTGTGACCGACTGGCAACTACGAAGCCGTACATTAAGCATGATGCGACATGGCTATACCGATTCTTTTAACTTTACTCTATCAAACGCTACAAGATTACTGATGTGAATTCAAAAGGTCGCAGGAGGAGTAACATTTAATTTAGAAGTGCAACGGTGAGGTTCCACAATTATACACCTCAGTACTGTAAGGTACACACAGCCGTAAGTACATTACAAAAGCAGTTTGAATTTGTAATCTATTGCTCGATAATACGGTAGATAATTGAATGGGTTTACTAATGGCTGATACGGCTTTTTCGCTGGGGCACCTGGACGAGTTTTGAAGGATTATAGTTAACTCTGATGCTGAGTTTGCTGCGATGCGACTAGTTCTTATTAAATTTATAAGAATCAATTGTACAGTCAGCATCAAAAGTAGCTACGCAATCGAAGACGTCAAAGGCTTTTATTCCCTTTTAAAGAGGACTTTTGACGTCTTCGTTTGCGTAGTTGCTTTTGATGCTGACTGTACTAGAGTCAACTGTAAATATGGACTTTTAGTCGTGTAATCTAACTAGGTGTCTTTAAAACCAACGCCAAGACTGGGCTGATAAAACAGCTGATGGGCTACCAGATTGGTTACATTTATTAAAGCCTAAAATAGTAATTTTCTCAATATCCCCTTTTCGGTCGGGTTGCAACGCGCATGTGACGCCTCTGGAGTTGCAGGCCTTCATAGGCTACGGTTGCTGCTTACCATCAGGCAGGTCGTATGCTTGTTTGCCACCGTCGTGGTATAGAAAAAACTCCAAATAAAGCAATTTTCATTGTTTTATCATAGCCCTTTAAGTCTTGATGTTGGTTTCAGAAAGTATGGAGTTTTTTATTCTGTTCCGATAAGCTTCAAAATTTATCCGATATTTGCTGCTTACTGCGGTTGCCTTTGCTTGGATTGGGAGGCTCGTTCGATGTTTAAACGTATAATCTTTCGAATAAAGTATAATTTTGTATGGACTTTTTATCTCTTATGCTTCTTTTTATATCTTAATATAAGCCCACTCTGGAGAAGTGAAACCATTAATCGGGCTTCTTGGAGGAAAATTGGAGAGGCGTATACCGAACAGTGGGCATACTCGCTGAGGAAGAAGAATAGAAGAGATTGTATTTGACCGAATGAATGAACCGAGCGAAGCGTCTACCTTTCTTGGACAAAATTACTTTCCTACATAAGTCCGGCGGGTATCTATCTGTCTGGTGTCTGTATTTCATACCCGATTCTCCTGAACGTTTTGAGCAGTTTTTATAAATACCATCAACGCTACAACTTTGCCTACGATGTTCAACTTTACCTGGCTTAAAAAAACATGGGTTTCTTCACCAAACAGCTGAGATAATCGCCTTTCTCCTATCTCAAGAATAAGAAATAAATAGATGTTTGGTGAAGAAAACTATTATTTTTCAAGCCAGGCAAAGTTGAGCATCGTGGGCAAAGTTGTACCAGTTAACGGTACATAGATTTTTATTTTCAAAAACCGGCAATAGGCACAACCCTTACCTGTATCACAAACAGGATGTCGCTTAAGGGTGCCAATTAATAACAGTAGAATAACTAGATATTAACTATCTCACCTGCAGACAAACTGTGGAAACAGTTTTGCAGGGCACTGTATAAATTAATGTATACTTTTCGAATAATAAAGCAATCTATCTATCTATCTAGCTTTATTACCTATTATGCTATTATATTTTTTATTATATAAAACAGTAACGCAGATATATTAAAGTCTGCTCTCACCGTCCGTTGCCCTATTTGAGCCCTTAGATGTATTTGCAAAAATTTACAGTAGCAGCTTTTAAAAAGACAAAAGAAAGATATTTGTTCTTCAATTTAGACACATTACAATGCACTTATGAACCTTAGAGAAAAAAAAATACCGGTTCTAATCTAACCCTACACCCGATACAACCCTATGACCCGAGAAAGTATTATAAATAAATAAATATTATAGGACAATCTTACACAAATGGGCCTAGCCCACAGTAAGCTCAATAAGGCTTGTATTATGGGTACTAGACGACGATATATATAATAGATAAATATGGCTTAAATACATAGAAAACATCCATAACTCAGGAACAAATATCTGTGACCAACACACAAAATAAATGCCCTGACCAGGATTCGAACCCGGGACCTCGTGCTTCGTAGGCAGGGTTACTACCGACTGGGCTAGAAGGCCGTAGGAGGAGGCTGGGTAGGAGGATTATGACCGGCAAGAAACTATGTCTTCTTGAAGAAGATTCTTAAGATACATATCAAAACAGCTTGAGAGACAGAGAATGTACCTATTCAATAGGTAGGTACTATTGTTTAAACTTTACATATCAAATCACTGTCTGATTTTAAAAGGACGAATTGCAGCAGGTACTCGGCTAGCACAGCGACAAGATAATACCAAACGATAAATACCTGCAATCTATTCAATATCTCTTTGAATTCCGTACAGATGTTTTAAATGTAATAGAAGTCGTTTCAAACGAAAATAGAGTATATTGTTACAGATAAACCACTTAAATAATTATTAAACATATCTCACTCGCATTTCAAATAGTATCGTGTACCTTTTTATTTATTTATAGGAGCCAAGAGTGTCCCACTGCTGGGCATAGGCCTCCCTCCTTCCCTTACACGTGTCCCGGTCTTAAGCCGCCTCCCACCAGTTTTATCGAAGGCGTCAAGGTCGTCTCGCCATCGCCGTCATTCGTGTACCTAGTGTACCACCTACTTAAATTGTGTACTTAAATTGAATTATGAAACATGTCGCGCCTAGTGACTAATGCTGCCTTTCCATCAAAGACGAGCCAGGATGCGTTGCGAGGAATTTGTTTGTTAAGCACCAATAGAATCACTGCATGTACCTATCATTTTACAGCGCAGCTCTAGGATTGGTTGACAGACACATTCCTCGCACCGCATCCTCGCTCATCTCTGGTGGAAACGCAGCCTAAATAGACGAATATATTCTATTGTGTTAGTGTCGACTCGTGGCTGGAGGTCGAGGTAGTTGAGCGGGGTACAGGTCGGTACCACCGCTCAACTACCTCGACCTCCAGCCACGAGTCGACATTTTTGGTGACGCCGAGGAAAAGATACTCTCACTCGAATACGCATGGAGTAGAGTCAAGGGATTCCGGGTGCTAGAACCGACAAGATCTTTACAAACGAGAAGATTTCAACCAAATTAAATTGGAAATTCATCATTTCATCCTACGACGGCGGTCGACGACACCACGAGGTCACTTGCAGAGGTCAAAGTCCAAAGAAGAGTCGAGAAGAGAAAAAGAGAGGCTGCAAGAAGGTTCCTGTTATCAAGTAAGTGGCTGGCAACTAGTATAACGGGCTTAAATTTCGAAAATCCTTCAACTTTCTCATTTCAAATTTATAACCTAAACTGTACACGTGGTATACCTACTCCTTTTAGTATCAATATTCTGTATTTAATTCAACTTCATTATGGCTTCATCAAGTTCTGACAGTGATTCTACAGTCGTATGTGATATAAAATTAAAAACTTTGATAAAAAAACGAGGTGTAGAGAAGGGAAAATTAACCTTATTTAAAAACTATTTGTCGAAACTCGCACCTGCCTCGTTAACTGCTGAACAATTTAATCGATTTAGAGTTACGTACATCTAGAATAACAAGTGTTTTCAAGGAGTTCTAAATTATTCAAGATAAAATAGATACTAAGTGAGGAGCTCGAGGAGCATTTAAAGGAGCGAGAGATCTTTGAGAACACTTATTTCTAAAGTGTGTCTTTAAGCAAAGGTTATTTAGCGCAGGTGTCTAGTCCAGGAGCCTCCGCGTCCCCTGAAGGCAACGTTCGTGAGGTCAGCGAGCCACGTGAGCACGAATCCATTAAATATCCAGACATTAAGTTACCGTCCTATGATGGACAGGTTACGGACTGGATTGAATTTCGAGACACATTTGACGCACTCGTCAATCAAACCAGTCTAAAACCAATTCAAAAATTTAAATACCTAAAGGGTTGTTTAACAGATAGTGCACTAGAAGTTATCAGCTCATTAAAATTTGCCGAGGAAAGCCATGTCATAGCTTGGCAACTACTCTGCGAAAGATATAATAGTCCCAAGACACTCGTTTACAGCCATTTGAGAGCTCTGTTTAATATTGATGCCGTTCCTAATACAGCCACAGCCCTTAGATCATTAAATGATAACATTTCTAAACATTTGCGCATTCTTAGATCCGTAAAGGTACCTAACAACGATTGGGCTTTGCTAATAGTCTCACGAAAGTTTATTGAAATACTCATGCCTCACCTTAAATTAAAGTAAACTTTCTTCTCCTAGCTACTATGTCCAGCTATATCCGTTATGTCCTTTTATTGTTATGCCTCTCTTTAGTGTTATGTCGGGCGCAAACGTGCGGTTTGCCGGCCTGGCATTTTATTCCGCTTGTTTTAAATTCCCTATGAATTCAAATTCAAATTCAAATTATTTATTTCATAAAAATACACATGGTTTATGATCCAAGGGATGATGTCGCCCGGTAAGCAAAAGTTGCCTGTGTTGGGCGACACCGCTCTTCCTTAGGTTATTAAGGTAGTTATATTTACAAGTTATTTTAAAAACTGTTACAACAATGAATACTAATAGTTATGTTACATATTTAATTTATACTAAACTTAACAATAGTACGAGTTAAGTATAGGATTACATACAAGTTATAGAATTTATACCAGTAAAATTTGTACATATGGCCGTGTGTGTGTGTGTGTGTGTGTGTGTGTGTGTGTGTGTGTGTGTGTGTGTGTGTGTGTGTGTGTGTGTGTGTGTGTGTGTGTGAGTGTGTGTGAGTGAGTGTTGTTTAACGTAGAAAGTCCTCAATCTCCTCATAAGTTTTGGTTTTTAGCCATTTTGTGATGGTTGACTTACATTCGTAGTACAGTTTTGAGTATATGTCTAGTGTTTTATTAACATTATTATATACATGAGACGATTTTACACTATATTGTAAAGTCGCAAAGGTGGTTCTAGTGTTTGCAATGCTGGCTACATTGATTATTGTTCTTTTAGTCTTGTAGGTAGGGTTGTATGTAAGGGTCTTGTGTTTTTTTAATATGACTTGCAAAATATACAATTTCCTCACAGTCAACAGGTCACAAAGTTTATACAATAGTTCGGTGGAAAATGTAAGCTTTTTGAAATACATGACCTTCAGTATTGCACGCTGAGCCCTTTCTAGGTCAATGAAACGACTCTTCGCTGCACCCCCCCAGACAGGGATGCAATAGACCAGAATTGACTGCACCAGGGATATATATATTTCGTTTAGGACATGCCTTTGTTTCAATGGGGTCGTATTAACTGTAACGGGTACAATATATCTAAGCATCCTGAAAATCCAAATTAATTTCCTGACCCTAGCAATTACCTGGTCAAGGTGAGGGTACCGATTTAGTTGCGCGTCTAGGATAACTCCCAAATACTTGGTTTGAGCTACTTTTTCGATAGTTGGGCAATTACAAGTTAGGTGTGTCAGATTACATGTGTGAATTTTTAGGTCCATATCAGATTCGGGTTGCGTAGCATTTGTAATACTGAAGCATATGTAGTTTGTTTTTTTTGTGTTCAGTGTTAGTAAATTAATCCTAAGCCATTTAGCGATCAGAGCCATTCCCTGTTCAGCATTAAATTTGGTTTCATTCCATGTTTTGCCAGTGAAAACGACGGCCGTGTCGTCGGCATAAGAGAAAAGTTTTCCATTAGGGATGGCCATGTCACAAAGATCATTAATATACATCAAAAATAGAGTAGGTCCCAGAACGCTACCCTGGGGCACAACGTACAACACGTCCTCAACCTCACTGGTGTAGTCTCCCAATTTAACCCTTTGCTTCCTGTCTGCAAGGTAACTGAGTGGAATTCCCCTAATCCCTCTTTTCTCCAGTTTTTGTAAAAGGATAGAAGTAGAGACGGTGTCAAAGGCTTTTTTTAGATCTAGGAAGACAGCTAAGCACTTATTGTTGTTATCTAGGGTTTCTACTACTACTGAAGTTAGGGCAGTCATAGCGTCTTCTGTTGATTTTCCTTGCCTAAATCCATATTGTGACTCTGATAAAAGATTATATTTCGTTAAGTAATTTAGTAGTCTAGTATTAAGTAGTTTTTCCAGGATCTTCGCTATCACAGGTAACACTGAGATCGGCCTATAGTTGCTGACATCGTCTCTATTCCCATCCTTGTACACCGGGGTAATTATAGATTGTTTCAACGAGTTTGGGAAAATACCTAAGTTAAAACTAAGATTCACCAAGTGAGTTATTATAGGCACTACTTCTTGAGCTACGTGTTTTAAAAACTTAGTTGACACGTTATCCCAGCCGGGTGCACTATTCGATTTTAGGGTTGTAAGTGTGCTTAGGACTTCGTCCTGGCCGACGGGTAGAAGAACAAGTGATCCAGTTTGTGCTGGAAGGCTATTTAGAAATGAGTTTAACTCGTCCTGGGAAGTAGGGGTGATTCGCTGAGCTAGCTCTCATGTTAGAGAAGAACCCATTTATGAATTTGGCTGACCCAGTAACAGTGTTTTTAATATTAAGTAGCTCTGTGTTAAGTTTATTTGTTTTGTTAGTATAAGTTAAGTGTTTAATATTTTTCCATAGTAATTTGTTATTATGCATCGAGTTGGTCAGAATCTCTCTTTCATATTGTCTTTTTAGTTTTTTTATTAGATTATTGCAATAATTTCTATAGCGCGTGTATGTTATTTTTAAGATTTCATTGTGAGGATCGTTATTTACTTTTAGTTGCAGCTTATTGCGGTTACGAATACAGCGTAATATGCCGGGGGAGATCCATGGTTTTTTGATACGCTTTGCACACGGTATCGTAGCAATGCTAGTAGCTGTTTTTATTGCTTCACTTAGGTTATGTATTAGGCGGTCAGTTAAAATATCAGGGTCGTTACAAAACATAAGTTCCGATATTTTTTTTTCTTTAAGGTATTCTAGTGCCTGTTCAAAGTTTACCGTGGTTTTAGTTTTATTTTCGTAGGGTATGGTTTTGACTTTCGAAAGTGATAGAAAAGTTGTATAGTGATCGGTTATAGATGTTTTTATAACAGCTATGGTAGGAGAGTATTTCACCCTGTTTATTTTTAAAATAAAATGGTCTAAACAATTTTTACCCCTTGTAGGTTTCGTGTGACCAGCAAGTAGACCAAATATTGCTAAAGTGTTTAAATAATTCGTTCGATTTTTATACTCTTGTGAGGGTTCCAGCAGTTTGGGCCTTATGTTAATATTGATATCGCCGGCAATTATTATGTTGTTACCCTGTTTTATTGTCTCTAAATGTACTTTTAAAGATTCAGTGAAACCTTCGGCATTTGTAGATGATGGAGATCGATAAATACCTAAAACGGTACTATTAAGTACATTAAGCTGAAGACAGGATGCTTGGGACAGTTTTACTTCTGTTACCTTATGCTTTAAATTACCCTTTACATATATAACCACCCCGTCG
The DNA here is from genome assembly GCA_947086415.1 of Pammene aurita. Taxonomy (NCBI): domain Eukaryota; kingdom Metazoa; phylum Arthropoda; class Insecta; order Lepidoptera; family Tortricidae; genus Pammene; species Pammene aurita. The sequence goes on along the minus strand of OX352302.1, from coordinate 31,451,727 downwards.
TTCTGATTGAGCTGACATGTAGTGAAATATGAGTCATAAACTGCAAGCTGGGGTAAGGGTTTGTTAGTGTTTAGTCTACATTCGGTAAGAATAATTACATCTGGTTTTTGTGTAAGAGCCGATAACGTAATAATAAAATCATCAAAATTGTGGTAGATACTTCTTATGTTTTGTGATATAATAGTGAAATCATTTTTGTAGAATTTTATTTGATTTTTTAAATCGTCGAAACTGTTACACTCAATCGCGCGAGATATTTCAATTTCGTCTATATTCGTAATTGTTTGTAAGGTTTCACTCATTGTAGGTTTTATTAAAGATAAAGCGCGTCATTGTTAACAAAGTATTGTGCATGATAAAGCTTACAATAAAGCTTACAATAATAGTTGATATAGTTAAAAGCGATATATGAGGTGAAAGGTGCCTGTACTGTAGGTATATAAATATGACAGTGTATTGGCGACATGGACTCAAATTAATTTCAGTTGTTGTTGAGTTATTTGTTAGTGAGTAATTTTAGGTATGTGTGAGAATGGTTTTTTGTGTAGGTTTTTAGTATTACTGGTTAAACACAGCGTTAGAGTCAGAAAAAGTTCAAGCATTAGGTACAAAGGTAAGTTATTCAATGTATACAATAAAACGTATCGGTATGTATGATCGGTTAGTCAGCCTTGTAATAAACTATGTACTTGATCTTCTGAGTTTATTTGAATAATTTGGGACTCGTCCGTTTTACGTACATATATTTTGCCGTAGGACGTCCAGCAGTATTTATAGTCTTTGGATTTCTTAAGGTCTCGTGCAAGGAAGTGAAGTCTGGAACCCTTCGCAGTGAGATGCTCCGAGATAAACACCTGAACGTCCTCGTTAGTGGTGTAACCCAGGTGTTTAGCACGAAGCTTGGTTGCGTGATTGCTGTTATAGGTCTTCGCCGCTTTTATTAACTCTAGTTTTAGTAATGCAGAGTTCGTCTCCACTATAATTGGCGTGTTTTGCTGTTCGCGGTTCCTCCCACGCACCCTATAGATATCCTTTATGTCGGAGTTACTTATTTTACATTTGAGGTATTCGGCCATACTCATGACCATTTCCAAGAGATCTTGCTTAGTTTCGTTTTTTTTCTTAGGCACATTTTTTATTTCAAAGTTCGTTTTACGCATGCCTATTTGCATTTCTTCTAGTTTATTTTCTAGGAATATGATGTACTCGCCGTCTTCTTTTACCTGCTTCTCTACTTGGCCTAATCTCCTAGTGAACTCTTCGTTTTGTTTTGACAGTTCGTTAATAGAAGTCTCTATACACTCGTTTGTAAGTTTTATTTCTTTCATTGTATCCTTGATTTCTCGGAGTTCAGCTGTCTGGTTTTTCGTGAAGAATGTGATAAGCTTTCTCATCTCTAACCTGAAGTCGTCTAGCTCCCCACCTGTAATTGTCATGGGTTCGTCGATGTTTCTGTGCTGGCGCTGGGTGACATAATCCGGGGACGATTCTGACCCCGACGCACGGTCCTCGCAGATCGACATAGGCTCATTTTAAAATGTAGACGTACCAGGGTAGCAGAATAAGCCAGGAGACGGGTGACGCAGCAGGGCTGGTTATTAACGCAGGTAACGACCTCGCTGATTGGTAGACGCTGATTGGCCGCAGATAAGGTTCAATGAATGGGCGGGCGCGGAGCTCGATGCGTACGCGCAGTAGTACGCGAAATGACTCACGCGTCGCTCGCGAAGTACCAGGCGTTATCCGGCGCAGCAGCTGAGACGATAACTCCTTGTATTTCTGCACTCCTATTTTTTTCTCACTTTTATTTGATTTGAATTTATATTTAATTAAAAAAAAAAAAAATTAACGCGGAACAGTGGATCAGTCTACGCCTTACAGCGGTCCAAGGGGAAGAGGAATGGAGGATGAATACACAAGTGGCGAATATTTATATTCATTTGAAGTTTGCACTATGACGGGTTCGATAAAAACAATGAAAAAAAGAGTGTAAGAATAAAGTAGTTCGTTATATTAGTAAAATTTTCATTCACTACAAAAGATTGATAAAAATTGTGCGCATCCAGTTAAAGTAGTGAATTTTTGATAATGGATAGATAGCCCTACGATCTTCGAGTAGCAATGTAAAGGAGGGCAGACTCAAACAAGAATTAAAGAAAATATGGCTCGTGAAAATTTGTAACCGGCCAGTCTTATACCGTAATAAGACTGTCAAGGAAAGTACCGCTCGAGTCGTTCTTGCGGTACTATTGTGGGACCATTTTTCGGGCTGATTGTGTATCCCTAGTATTATTTGATCGGTACCCACGATGACTATTTTTATTTTATGAAGTCCAGTGAGAGTAAAGTGAAAAAGTGTGCACATATCTTTGACGTCGACTGTACAAGGACATTTCATTCTTTCACGAATAGATAGTGTATATTGTGCAGTTATAGAAAATACAATCACATCTGAAAACGTGGATACATTTAATGTGACAAAAATAGCCATGACTCTATTACCAAGGCGTAAAGTCTTGAAGACATGTTTTTGGCGCATTAAATGTATCCATATTTTCAGACGTGACCGGATTGAAAACTCCATATCGACAACGTTAGACCTTTTTGAGTGGACTGACACATTGAAAGCGGGTCACCCTCATAATATTTGGTCGAGTTTTGCTTGATATATCAATTTAGCGATGAACATATTCTAACCAGGAACCAAATACCAAACCAATAACCATGATCAAAAATAAAATATAATAGAATAGAAAACATTTATTCAAACAACACATCTTATAAATAAAACAGCAGTAAAAATAATAAAAGAACTAAATCCAGATGTGAAGCCGAAATGGTCTCCACTCAGCAATGCAGTTGGCACGGCTAGCGTAGTCAACGGCGCTGGTTTTCTGTGGAGCCAGTAAGAAGGGTGTGCAGGACAGCATACTGCGTGACTCGAAGTTGGAGAAGTTAAAAAATACATAAATAGTGTATTTAAAATATGAATGTAATTATTTATATGTGTAGTATATGGTTATAGAGGTGGAAGTTTAATTAAGACATAATGTATGTGATATGGAAATGGTAATACGGACATGAAACAGAAGAGTGACGTGAAACCTTAGGGAGCAGAACCTTGTAGATCCATTAGATACGAAGCGTATTGGGTCCACTGTTATTCCTCATTTATATAAATTACATGCCACAGGCAGTTGACTACCCAAAGGTTCTCTTTACCGATGACATCACGGTAATACTGACTGGTGATGATCCACAGATTTGTGAACTAAATATAAATAATGCACTTAAATCAATAATTAATTGGCTTAAGTCAAAAGTCAAAGTCAAAAATCATTTATTCAAGTAGGATTTTACAATCACTTTTGCATCTTCAAAGTACATACTTAATCTAGGTTACACGAAAATACTAACAACTACAAATTACAAAATAAAAATGTTAAAATAAGTACATTTATAATTATCACACAGTAATCATCTATAAAAGTAAATTGTATATCACTTAATCTGATTTGATGTCTCTAGATTAGTCCATGCATTATTGTCACTAAGGTACTCTTCCACGGTGTAGTAAGCCTTGTGTAATAGCCCAGATTTAAGGTATTTCTTTAATCTTGGTAATGGTAAGTCTAGTGCTTCCCTAGGTAATTTATTATAAGTAGTTTTACATTTTCCTAAATAACCTTTGTTTACTCTCTTAACACGAGAACTAGTGATTGCTATTTTATAATTATTTCTAGCACTTCGCATTTTCTTAAAGGAGGACATATTTTTTAGAGCATATATAATGTAGTCATATACGTATTGTGATGCCATAGTCAAAATATTTATTTCTTTGAAGAGTTCTCTTAGCGAGTCAAGTCTCTCAAGTTATATATATTCCGCACTGCTCTTTTTTGTAATACGAAAATGGTTTGTATATCGGCGGCTTTACCCCAGACTCACATTGCATAAGACATTAATCTTAATAACCTACGTATCAATTTAGAAAAAACTAAAATTATGAATTTTTATGAAGGGCCGAATGACTGATTTAACTGTGACATAATAATAATTATATAATTGAGGAAACTGACAATATACAATTTTTAGGATTAAGTCTAGATAATAAATTAACGTGGAGAAACCAAGTTGATTATTTATGCAAAAAGTTAAGATAATTTTCACGTGCATTGTACAACCTTAAAATAGTAAGTTGTGCAGCCGTACTCACTGCCTATCACGCATATGTAACAGCCACATTGCGTTATGGTGTCATGTTCTGGGGTAATTCGACGTACCGAAATTTGACATTTAAGGCTCAAAGAAAGTGTTTACGTTGTTTGTGGACTGAAGGAAAGTGATTGTTGCAAACGTTACTATATTGAGCTTACAATTTTGACATTTCCCTGTTTATATATTTTTGAAATAGTTATGTATGTAAAATTAAATAAACACAAATTTCCTGCATTTAAAAGTGTGCGTCAGCGACTTAAAATCACGTGCACAAAGTCAGAGTATTAGCCTTGCGTGATAAAAGTGTATTTGGCATGGCACACACATTATACAATAAGTTACCAGACAATCTGACATGCCTCAAATTAAAACTAATTTATTTGACTTCTTAATAAAAATGCATTTTATTCAATCAAAGAATATTTAGATTGTACGCCATTTCTTTATTGAGTACCTATACTATAAGGTGTTATTAATGTTAATATCCATGCATGCTGCATGCTTAGCTGTAAGAAATCTAGGTTTAGGATTGTATAATATTTGCATGCCCACTAGCAGGCTGAAAACACTGTACCTAAAATGTATTTAAGATCCACCTGACTGTATTCGAGCAAATAAATTATTTGATATTTGATACAATTTTAGTTCTGATTTGAAGCCAGTAACCGTACTGCTTTCTCTTAATCGGTGGTGGAAGGTTGTTCCAGCACTTTGTGGCAGCATAATGAAAGCTGATGCAGCGGAATGTGCCTTGGACATATTAGTCGAGGGGTACGTCTGATAGGTCGCCGAAAAAAGGTCATCTTTTCAAATAAGTAAATACACAGGTTTTTTACTTTTGAGAGCGACAAAGTTACAAACTGGAGCGTAGCGCAATGAAGAGAGGGTCGGGTATTCATGTTTAATAGCTTCAAATAATGAATTTCGTTAAAAACAATTACCCTGTAATAATAAAAAGGGATTGATGGTGGTTCTGGATGGACGGACGGGCAGAGTCAGGGAGACGGCGTAGTGTTGAAACACCTTACATGGTAGTCGAGTATGGAGTTCATCTTTATTAATGAATGCCTACCTATTTATACACATAGGTACAAGCTGATACAAGCAATATGCGTTTATGTCGCAGTAAACCAGAGTGTTACTGCTTTACACTAAAAGTGGCTAATTGCCATATTACAACCCTGGTTACCCTCTATAAGTATTGTTCAACATGTTCTAATCACGAGACTATATTGGTTTTATCTTCTTTTGACTGGATCAATGGCTGTACTGCATATATCATGTATTACGTAAAACGTAGTGACCAATGCGTAGACCACGTCTAAATGGAATCTGGAGCGCAGTCGGGAGGGCGCCGATTCTCTTGGTTGTTGTTCCCAACGCTTTACCGCCTAGACAAGTGAAACCATTATGAATATTATTTGAAACGGGGTATCTACCATGTATATTAAGAAATCATATAAAGTGAAACCATTTAGGGCGTCCGCCAGCTGGGGCCGTATTCTAACTTTAAAACACACACTTTAGACACAATCCAACTTCAATATAACTCCGATGCATTAACAACGCAATACAGCTAGCGCCTAAACGTCTGAATGAGAAATATCAGAATGTGCTTTAAAATTATTCCGATGCAACTTTAATATTGATTGATTATTTGCTGTGTGTTGGAGTTATGTTTAAGATAGATTGTGTAATTTAATATATTATTTTGTATTTTTAAATTAGAATATGGCACCTGGCGTGGCTGCCCGCTCACAAATAAGTAAAAATCCGCCGCACGTTCTATTCTCCCCGATTTGTACCCGCGCGCGTGCGCTCTCCGTGCAACCGCGCCAGCTAGCAGACGACCTTAGCACACCGTCCCTTATCGTTTATATGTATAGGTAACTACTTACTTGGCTAGTAACCACCCAAATTGATTCTTGGCCTGCGACATAAGTTTACACTATTTTACTCGATCTTGCGCATTTTCTTGAATTTCAAAGAGATCTGCCTATATATCTGCGCGAACAGCGATACTTGATCGTCACGACGTGTATCATATTATTATTCTTACTAATGTTATACACCCATTTCGTAATAAATGTAAAATTAATATGTCTGTTCCATAATGCTATCTACACTGTAGGTCTTGACGAATTCCCTGTTGCCAGTTCAATAAAATAGTATCAAAATATAGCTAAATATTCTTAAAGTTCCTAAATCCTGTTTAAGTTGTTTATTTTAAATAATTAGTGTCAAAGTTACATAAAATAAAACAATTTAGCTTTAAATTTGAAAAATACCTACAGGGGGAGCCACGAGCAATCTAATTTACGAAAAAGTATGCATTAACCACAACCCAAAGTGATCTCAGCCTATGCATAACTATTACAGATTACGTTTATAACGGTATATTGGTCTGAAGCTGTTGTCTGCCCTTTGGGAATATCAGCCTGTACGATAAAACGCATTATACTCTGCATATGATTAATGGTGGCTTTGCACTGGACATTGGCCTGATGCCGTTGGCAAACTATTTAATATAACTAGCTATTGCCTGCGACTTTGACGTGGGAAACGTTGAACACATTATAGTAAATAGATATATGGGACGTCAATTAAATGGTACAGAGTTGTTGATTACTAATAACTTGATAAGGTTCATTAAAAGTTGACTCCAATATAGCTCAGGAACATCCGTTAAAATCCGTATCCGAGTATTTACTTGATAAACACACTTAAAAGCCCTTTCCGGGATTCAAACCTAGTACCTCGATCTTTGTAGACAGGGCCACTACCAACTAGGCTACTCGCGCAGTGAAACTATTTACCGCTACTACTCGTATAGTTAACGTCCGATTATTCGCCACTGTCCCAATACATGCCATCTTTAAACTAAAGTAATTCGCAATTAAGGTGTCTACGATTGGGCTTTAGCGTGTTGAGCACTAGGAAAAACCTTACTTGCTACACAGTAAAAAGCCGTAGAAACTACAAAATCGACGAACATCTGTGTCTGTGCGCGGATGTGAAAAAACAAAACGGATCGGCGTAGCTTGTGCTCATAGTTTACGAGTATGGGGCCTCGTATTTTTAAACCCGAAAACTATTCCCGATGGAAATGTACAGAATCATGCCGTGTAGTGCAGGTAGAAATCAAAGCGAAAGTAGGTACAGTAGGCAGCAGAAGTAGCTATACGTGTGAGGCGTTTATCTAGGAACGATTTTTCTTAAGAGAAAAATATAGTAATTTCGGCAAGAACTTTGATAAAAGACAACCGGGGGGTTGTCTTTTATCAAAGTTCCTACCGATTGCCTTCCATGCAGTTAAAACATGTCTCGTTGAACCACATACAGGAGCTGAAAAAAATGGGTTTCTATGGGCTAGGGTTCAACCTGTAGGAAATTTGAAAAACCTGGTGGTTAGATGTTTGATTTTAAATCCGAATGTCTTGAATTCAAACTCTGGCTCGTACCACTGAGTTTTGCGGAACTTACGTACCTACCTACGAAATATTTAACAGTCGCATTTCGGTGACGGAAACATCGTGTGGAAATCAGACTTAATCACAACATGGCCTAATTATCCCTCATAGTTTTAAGACCAGATGGCAGCCGTTAAAGTAAATGCTAGTCCCTACGCCAGTTCTTGGAGCTAAGTGCTGCGTTGTATTCAGAGCAATGACGCGTCGTTTCAGTTTCCGAGAGGCAACCGGAAGGCTCGCGGTATTTAAGCGTGTTGTGGAACCATCCTGTGCAACCCGAACTGACCCACGTTGGACTTTGTTTTTCATCCTCCCTCCCCTATCTCTATGTGTTAAATATATTTAGCACGGGTTATTTACGTAATCTATTTTTTTATTTAAATATTTTTAATATGTTAGAGTATCACAAAAGTTTTATGTCTCTATGTGATGAAGAACGAGCATGCAAGTTTTCATTCACACCGGCTGGTCGGTTATGGATCCGTCAGTGTTGGAAGCCGGAAAAAACGAGGGGGGAGGAGATGAAACAACGTCCAACGTGGGTCAGTTCCGGTTGCACTAGTTCCGCAGCAGGGAGCTTAGATACCTCGAGCCATCCGGTTGCCTCTCAGACACTGTAACTACGCGCCATTGCTTGAACTATAGTAAAGAAAAAAGTGCAAACGCTAGAAGTTTTTCGTAGTTTCTTGTTACGTTAATAAAACAGTCGATTTTATTTAGTGCAATACAAGATCCAAGTTCCGTTTCGTTAAAAATAATGGGTGCAAATAGAAGTACAAAAGGCTATTTTTCAGTTGCAGCAATTATAACTGCCACTCCTTTCGTTCAAACGAAATAACTGGGACACTTCAATTCGATAGTTAGGGAAATTTACCATTTGAATTTAAGGCTAGGTTAGAATAACGTTTGTGAAGTTTTGTAACAAAAATACTGGAGATCCGTTTATTACATACATTATATACATAATTGGTATCGTATTGAAAACGTAAGAGAAAAAAAAAATAACTGGAATTTTTTTTTTTGTGTGGAATTGAACGTCCTAGGCGGCCAACCCTCCATACAAAACCCTTTTTTTCGTGCACTCTCAACGTTATGAAACCGCGGGTGCCGATTACTTTATACTTATTTGATATGTATTTTTACAGCAAAATGCTAAAAAAACAACACAATATACTCGGCTAACATATTTGGATGAATAATTTCAATTACTTCGGCGTAATAGACCATGGGCGCGATTCGAAAAATAAACACACACACTGGACAGACATAGCTCCAACCCAACTCAACCCAACTCAACTCAACGCTATAACGACATTGACATTTGCTATTCGAACAGATTTTCATTCAACATTGGCCTCACATTGGTCACACATTGATCTCACATTGGTACAACATTGGTACAACATTGGTACAATGTGTGACCAATGTGAGACCAATGTGTGACCAATGTTGAATGAAAATCTGTTCGAATAGCAAAATATGTCAATGTCGTTATAGCGTTGAGTTGAGTTGGGTTCAGTTGGGTTGGAGCTGTGTCTGTTCAGTGTGTGTTTATTTTTCGAATCGCGGCCCATCTTTAAGCCCGTCAATATTCCACAATGCCTGAAAACTCGTCTCTTTAATCAATGTGTCCTGTCCATCATAGCGTGCGGAGCCGAGACATGAACGCTCACTAAGGAGACTGTGCACAAAATCCGAGTGACACAGAGGACCATGGAGCGCGCCACGCTCGGCATCAAGCTTCAATACCGAGTGAGGAATGTAGAGATCCGGTGTCGCACGTCGCACTAAGGTGCAAAACGTGGGATACGTCATTACCAAACTGAAATGGAGTTGGGCAGGACACGTTGCCAGGCAGAGTGATGGCAGGTGGACTAAAATGTTGACGGGGTGGTGGCCGCTTTCATATGAAAGAAGCCCCTGACATTCGGAAGGTCGCGGGTAACTTCTGGATGAAATTGGCACAAGACCGGGACAAGTAGCGTACACGAAGAGAGGCCTATGCTCAGCGGTGGGCGATAAAGGTGCTATTAAAGGGATATGAATAGACCATATTATATTTTAAAGATCAATGCCTAACAGTGGAACATCACGAATTCATCATTCGGATAGTTGTACCTTTGTCAACTAATTAACACGCGGAGTACGAGCTTTTGTAGCTTGTAGCTTAATGTATTGTCTGTGCCCTCTCAAATGAGGGATGTGGGCATGTTGAGAAGCTCCGGCGTCATTTGCAAAAGCTGCATTGGAGAAAGGCACGTTTCGCACCTATATATAAACAGACGTCACCACCAAGCCTTAGTAATGAGTCTAACCCCACGTTGCCTGTAAAAAGAAACAATATTCTAATATATTATGCCTTTTCCTAGTGTGCACCAAGCGTTAGAGTGAGCGCGAAAATTGGGCAATGAATCCAATCATTCCATGTAATCGCTTGTTACCTATTTCATTAACGGAGAGTGGTTCATTCATCACAGACTATACACACGGTATGAAGCATTTACAAAGAGCTCAGGGTCAGTGGTATTATGTCCTGGATCATATAGTATAAATGTATTTCTGTTTTTGTTCTATTATTAAAGATCTGACCGCCCTTGGAATGTCCGATTGGCACGCAAAATATGAAAGAGTGTCGATTTTTAGTGTCAAAGGCCAAGATCCTCGTTGGGTCACTGAGCCAGCGTATTAAGATTATTTGTATGCATTTTTTTTATACCACGACGGTGACAAACAAGCATACGGCCCGCCTGATGGTAATCAGTTACCGTAGCCTGTGGACGCCTGCAACCCCAGAGGATTCACATGCGCGTTGCCTACCCTTTAGGAACCGATACACTCCTTTTTTGAAGAATCTCATACTGTAGCCCGCTGGGAAAACCTCGGCAGGGAGTTCATTCCACAGCCACAGCGTTCTTGGGAGGAAATTCCTCTTAAACCGTACTGTGCGCGACCCTTTGGGCTCAAGGGCGAGCGGTGCGGTGATAAAAAGCTGCCGTGGGCTATCAAACAGTAGCGCTATGTATAGTTTTCGTTTAAAAAAATGCTATTATTTTGGCTTTTGCTGTACGTACATCAATTGAATAATTTTATTTACAATAACTTGTCTGAATCAAAATAACTATTATTACATGACTAACTAATTCCATATTCATTGAAACTGTTAAGAACTTGACTATTGAAAAAATATTTCCATTAATAAGTTAGAACTTAGGTTATTATTAAACGTAAACATAGATCAATGCATGAAATTATTTCGAGTTTTTAAATTGTTTTCGTAGTGAATTAATGCGAGAAATAAAAGCCTTTTTTTTTTGCGGCGCTTACTTCATTTACCGTCGCGACCTTCTGTCATGAGGAAACGAGACTGAAGACAGAGATTAATTGATGGAGGATGATGATGATGATGGATAATCTCCGTCTATTAGTTGATGTTGTCTATGTTTCTAATTCATGTTTTAGTTTTACCAGGCAGCGTGTGGTCAAACACGTTGCTAATTATGTGCTTAATCACTTGTATGATTACCGAACGAGTTATTCGTTGGAAAATTAGATTTGGCGTTTAGAATTTTGAAGCATGTGATTTAGTTACAAAATGCCTTCAACTGATATACTAGATTATAATATCAAATAATCAAATAATAATAGTCTATAATTAGACTTACGTCCATCGATCAAATAATACCAGGGATACACAATCAGCCCCAAAAAAAAGGCCCTACAATAGTACTGCAAGAACAACTCGTGCGGTTCTTTCTTTGACAGTCTTATTCCTTGGAGATCGCATGTCACTCCATATCTGAACAGCCACAACATTTTGAAAATGCAGCATCGACGAAAACTTCATTTAGCATGTCTTCTTTTTGGAGTCCTCAAGTTCTATACGCCGGCATATCTCTTCCAAAAGTTGACTGTCATCCAGTTACGCGAACGCCGACGGTGTGCTATACAGTTATTACCACCTAGTCATGCTTCAGCTGCTTTTCGTGGAAGTTTCCGCTACGCAGCGACTAAATGCTGGAATAACATCCCACCAGTTTTAGGAATAAACTTAAAAAAATTATCTTCGATCACCAGCAGAAGCAGGAAACTTTGAGTCACGACACATGTTTGCATTTAGTAAATAAGTACATAAATTAATGTTTTTACCTGTAGTGTATGTCCCTTATATGTTTTTATACTATACCATATGTATTTTGTATTCTCCTGTACATGTCTAGTTTTTTTCATTGAGTTTGTGTTAAGTATAACTTTGTTATCTATTTTTTTGTCTTCAGTTGGTGGTATCTGACTCATCTCCAGATTTTGTAACGCAGCGCCGGCACCTACAAAAAGATGAATCAAAGGGCTTAACGAGTGGGGAACTTGACGACTTTAGAATAGAGATGAGGAAGCTCATAACGTTCTTCACGACTTTCCAAACAGCCGAACTAAGGGAAATAAAGGAGACTATGAAGGAGATTAAGCACACTAATAACTCGATTGAGGCCTCCATAAATGAGTTAGCAAAACAGAACGAAGAGTTTAAACTAAGGCTGGACCAGGTGGAAAGGCAGGCAAAGGAGGACGGCGAGTATGTAGTTTTCCTAGAGAATAAACTCGAAGAATTGCAATCAGGTTGCCGTAAAACAAATTTCGAGCTCAAAAATGTACCTAGAAAACAAAATGAGACCAAGCAAGACCTACTAGGCATGGTTATGCGCTTGTCGGAATGTCTAGGTTGCCAAATAAACAAACCGGATATAAAATATATATATCGAGTGCGAGGCAGGACCCAAGAACAACGTAACACGCCAATTATCGTTGAGACGAACTCCGCTTTATTAAAACTAGAGCTATTAAAAGCGGCGAAAACCTTTAATAGTAGGTCACAGTCTAGACTTTGCACTAAACACCTAGGTTTCACCACGAACGAGGACGTCCAGGTATTCATCTCGGAGCACCTCACATCAAAGGGCTCCCGGCTACACTTCCTGGCTAGAGACCTGAAGAAGTCTCAAAACTACAAGCACTGCTGGACGTCATATGGCAAGGTATATGTAAGGAAAACAGACGAATCTCCAATCATCCTAATACACTCTGAGGATCAAGTACAGCGTCTTCTACAAAATTGACTAGCCGGCAACGGTTGCAGCCTAAATTTAATTAATCTTAAGATATATTTAAGTTTATATCAAATGTCTGTATTCGCTATAGTAACTACACCATGTACAGCCAGTAATACTATAAACACAAACACACTCATACACATCTACTTAGATACACATACATACAAACCAAACACATACTTACACTTGTTGGATATGTGCGTATACTTAACTCGTACAAATAATTTATTTCTCTGCTGCCGATATAAATTAATACTATCCTGCATACCGCGCTATTTTATGCTCAACATTAATATAAATATCCCTCTGCATATCAATGTACTAATACTGATGCGTTTACCCTGTCACACTAATAATGTCTGACACCCTACAAACCATAACAAATATAGATGAGATTGAAATTGCACGTACCATAGAATGTAACAACGTGGGGGACGTTATGAAACAAATACGAGTATATAAAAACGACTTTACGTTAATAGCGCAGAACATTAGGAGCATCTACTGCAATTTCGACGATTTTATTATTACATTGTCAAGCTTTACATATAAACAAGATGTCATTATTTTAACTGAATGCAGATTAAATTGTAACAAACCTCTCCCTCAGCTGGCGGCATATGACTCTTACTCTACTTCATTTCAGCTGAACCAGAATGACGGTGTAGTCATATATGTAAAAAGTATTCTAAAACATACAGTCACGGAAATTAAATTAAATCAGGCGTCCTGCCTTCAGCTAGAAGTACTGAATAACACAATTCTCGGCATATATAGATCTCCATCATCTGTCAACGCAGATAGTTTTATTGAATCGCTACAAAATCATCTAGAATCATTAAAATCGGGAAGTAACATAATCATCGCAGGTGACATCAACATTAACATAAGACCCAAACTACTAGAATCCTCGCATGAGTACAAAAATAGAAATAACTACCTAAACATGTTGTCCACTTTTGGACTCTTGGCTGGACACATGAGACCGACTAGGGGAAAGAATTGCCTAGACCATCTTATATAAAAAAATAATAAAATTAAGTATTCTCCAACCATTGCTATCATAAAAGCTTCATCACAGACTATACACACGGTATGAAGCATTTACAAAGAGCTCAGGGTCAGTGGTATTATGTCCTGGATCATATAGTATAAATGTATTTCTCTTTTTGTTCTATTATTAAAGATCTGACCGCCCTTGGAATGTCCGATTGGCACGCAAAATATGAAAGAGTGTCGATTTTTAGTGTCAAAGGCCAAGATCCTCGTTGGGTCACTGAGCCAGCGTATTAAGATTATTTGTATGCATTTTTTTTATACTACGTCGGATCACTATTCAACCTTCCTCTCACTGTCAAAAAATAAAGGTACAATTCCACCCGTAAATAAAACTAAAATAACTATTAATTTTGAAGACGCTCTGAAATACCTAAAAGAAAAAAACTTATCGAATCTGTTGTTCTCTAATGACCCAGACGATTTAACCAATCGATTAATACACATGTTAAACGAAACAGTAGAAAAGAACTCTATTACTACTTCTATACCTAGCAAAAATCGTATAATGAAGCCCTGGATCACTCCCGGGATCCTGCGTTGTATCCGCAACCGTAATAAACTACAACAACAACTTAATAATGATCCTGACAATACAATCTTGAAAATAACCTACACCCGATACAGAAATTATTGCAATAATCTGATAAAAAAATTAAAAAGAAAATACGAAAAGGAGTTATTGGCTAACTCAATGCATAGTAACAAACTACTTTGGAAAAATATAAAAAGCCTAACTTATACTACCAACTCAAATAAAATAAACACAGAACTATTAAACATTAAAACCACCCCATCGGAATCAGCTCATTTTATAAATGAGTACTTTGTCAATATTGGGAGTGAGCTAGCCCTAAAAATTAGCCCTGATCCTCAAGACAATTTAAACGCATATATAAATAGCCTACCTGTTCAATCCAGTTCTTTGGTCCTATTATCCGTAAGCCAAGATGAAGTCTTCAACACTCTATTCAGTCTGAAATCTAATAGCGCACCTGGCTGGGACAATGTGTCAACAAAGTTTCTAAAATATACAGCTAAAGAAATAGTTCCAGTCATAACACACCTCATAAACCTGTGTATCAACTTAGGAATTTTCCCTAGTTCGCTAAAAAGATCTCTAATCACTCCTGTTTATAAGAGTGGGGATAGAGGCGATGTCAGCAATTACAGGCCAATATCTGTTTTGCCTGCAGTGTCGAAGATCTTTGAAAAAGTTTTTAATACTAGACTGCTCAGCTTCTTCACAAAATATAATCTTTTATCAGAATCGCAGTTTGGCTTTAGGCAAGGGAAATCGACGGAAGACACTATAACAGCTCTCACTTCGGTAGTTGTAGATGACTTAGATGTTAAGAATAAATGCCTGGCAGTCTTTATAGATTTAAAAAAGGCTTTTGACACCGTCTCTATCCCTATTCTTATTCAAAAACTTGAAAAGTTGGGGGTTAGGGGAACTGCTCTGTCCTTATTCAAAAGTTACCTGTCGGACAGGAAGCAACGCGTTAAGCTGGGTGTGCATGTTAGCAACGATGAGTCTGTATCGCACGGAGTTCCGCAGGGTAGTGTCTTAGGACCAACAATGTTTTTGGCTTACATAAACGATCTTTGTGACATGGCAATAACTAATGCTAAAGTCTTCTCTTATGCTGATGATACAGCCATAGTCTTCTCTGGTAAAACCTGGATGGAAGCAAAAACAAGTGTTGAAAAGGGTCTGGCTCAGATTTCTAGATGGTTAAAACTAAATATGTTAACGCTTAGCACAGATAAAACAAAATACATGTGTTTCAGCATCATGAATTCCACCCAACCCAACTTTGATTTAGATCTCAAAATTCACACTTGTGACAGAACGAATCCCAACTGTAGCTGTCCAATCATTGAAAAAGTATCAAAAATTATATACCTAGGAGTCACCTTAGACGAGCATCTAAATTGGTAAGCTCATATTGACCAGCTAATCTGCAGGATCCATAAGCTGAACTGGATTTTCAGGACGCTAAGGCATATTGTACCAGGTAGAGCACTAACACTAACAACCCCGTCGAAACAGCGGAATATACTAACAGAAATTTACACATCCCTGGTACAGTCTGTCTTGGTGTACTGCATATCTGCCTGGGGTGGGGCGGCTAAAACTCGACTTATTGGCCTGGAAAGAGCTCAGCGCGCACTCATAAAAATAATGTATTTTAAAAAATTCCGTTTCCCCACAGAATCATTATACCAACTAAGCGACTTATTATCAATAAGGAAACTATATATTTTACAAATAATTTAAAAAAAACATAAAACCCTCTCTTACAATGCTGACTATGAGTCCAGAAGGACAATAAAAAACGTTGCTACTATAACTAAAGCAAATACAAAGTATGCACGCTCCCAATACAATCTGAAGTCTAGTCACATTTACAACAAAGTCAATAAGTGCCTTAACATTTACCCAAAACATTACTACAATTGCAAATTAACAATTACAAAATGGTTAAAATCATAAAGCTACGAGGAAATAGAAGACTTACAAAAACTAACAAATTACTATATCTTACCAGAGAATCACACATCAACTTACTAAATACATACACACACACACACACACAAACACACACACACACACACACACACACACAATTATTGGCTACTTTGCAACTTTATTACTTTTTTCCTTTATTTTATTACTGTATCTCTAACAACCCAAATGTTTACCTAGTTCTATACACAATTGTTATATATGATTTAAATTTGTATACTTACATGTGGTATATTACTAGACGTACTACATGTACGTAGTACATGAAATTTTCGTGTAACAATCTGTTCATTAAGGAAGAGCGGTGTTGCCCAACACAGGCAAATTTTGCTTACCGGGCAGCACTATCCCCTACTTTATAAACACCTGTATATTTTACGAAAATAAATAATTTTAATTTAATTTAATTTAATTTAAATCTGTCGTGGCATCACCAAGTGCTTATCGAGCTCATCGACTGAGAAGAACCTTTATAAATGTGATTCGATTTTCGATTATCATATTATTCTTATTTGAACCGATGATCCCTAAAGCAGGAAAGGTATTTGTGGCGAGTTGTATGTATCGAACGCGCACATAGATAAATAAGGAAATTATCACACTGGCGCCGCAACCGGATGCGGCGACGGTGTCCAAGGGTTACAGCTAGGGCATGCAATACCGGTATTGCTTGTATGGGCAATCCCGGAATTCCGGTATTAGCCCATACAAGCAATACCGGTATTGCATGCCCTAGTTACAGTACTTACGGCCTGGCCACGGACACGCGCGGCGAGCGGAAGACCAGCGCTAGCTGACATACTAGCTAGCATTTTACTGAGCAGGGTCCATTTCGTGGTCCTACACCTATACGTCTTTATTTTGTTTGTATGTAATTTTTTATGTAATATTGTGTACGTCATGAATAAATAAATATCTTGAATCTTGAATCTTATTACGGTATAAGACTGGCCGGTTACAAATTTTCTCGAGACATATTTTCAGTAAATCTTATTTGAATGTGTACCTCCTTTATATGTATAGTTGCTTGAAGCTTACGTCCCACTACTAGGCACAGATCTCCTCTTACACGAGAGGGATTAGACTATAGTCTCCACGCTGGCCCAATGGCGTACCATATAAAATAAATAAATAAATATTTGGGGGCAATCTTACACAAATCAACCTAGTCCCAAACTAAGCAATGCTTGTACTAGATAAATATATACTTAAATACGTAGGAAACACCCATAACTCAGGAACAAATATTCGTGATAAACACACAAATAAATGCCCTACACATTTATTCGTGAATATGTATTAGCTGGTCTCCCTTTAATAGTACATTATGATACAAGTGTGCTAAGTTGATCATTACATACGAAGCGATATTTTGCGCACGAACGCATGTGAGTGCGAATAAGGAAGCTGAGCTTATGTAATGATCAAGCACACGCGTTTCATACGACGTTTTTCAACACACTTGCGAGGAAATAACAGAATGGTATAATTAATAACTTTTGATAAATACATTAATTGTCATAATGTTTACAGGATAGAGGTACTTACGAACCTAAGATAATTAAATTTAACTAACCTTTTTAGTGATGTTATTGAGTATCTGGAACTCTTTTTCAAATCATTTCATAAAATTAAAGACTTCACATTTATTGTGCAATAAATTATAGTATTTTTTTCTTACGTATTGCTCACTAGATTTTTATGATGACATTTTACTAGTATGTATAACAATTTTGAAATATATCCAGATGTTAAATTAACGCTAAAGTTGTCTTCTTATTCATTGAAAATATAAATTGTTTAAATTAATAAAACACGACGAGAAAAATCTAACAAATAAACAATGATTTGAAGTTAACTTATAAATGGCGCGCAATTTTCTTTTTTGGTGGTGCGTGCAGCTTGAGGCAAAGGCGCGGACGTATAATGCCAAGCAGCCAATATTAAAACAGACAATTCGTGTTTTAAACACGAATTATTGTGTATTACGAGTACCTAATGTAATAAGTTGAAATGATTCTTAAGTATTCACAATCAGGATTGTATAATTTATATTCTATCGTAAATGTGTACATTTTTAATATATTTACCTACTCATATAGAGTTAAAAAAAAATAAAGGTAATACCCGACTAACTTACAACGATTCGTCTGCGTACGTGCAACGTGGTACTAGAGTACAAACGTCACTTGCTCGGATTATTAAATTATTCCACTAGTTGGATAATTATTGTGAAATGCACGCGTGTTTAATATCTAGGATTATGAGCATAAAAGCGGTGGAATAAGAACCTCGCTACGAGCAGGTGTGTTGAAAACGTTTTTATCATCGAAGAGTTAATAACTGGTAAATATTAAACGATAACTATTTAGTACGATTATAGGTAATGCAATGGTTTCCTTACAAACATTTTAAAACATAAAATGACAAGTTACCCGCAAAATTATGCTTGATAATAAATAACCTCATACTGTCTTCTGTTCTTCTGTGGGGCTTTTTATAATTCTAAATAAAAGGCGATATACAGGATCCCCCTAAAACCAATGAAAATTATAAAACAATGAAAATAACTTTTTTGGGAAAAAAAAATTAAACCACGACGGTGGCAAATAATCATATGGGCTTGATGGTAAGCAGCTACCGTAGCCTATGAACGCCTGAAAATCCAGTGGAGTCACATGCCAATTTCATTAGGACCAATCTGGTAGTCCATCAGCTTGAGTACGTTACACAACTAAAAGTTATTAACAGGTGACTTTAAGTACAGTAGATTCTTATAAATTCAATAAGAACCGAATAAAAACTAGTCTGCATCGCAGCGAACTCGGCATGAGAGTTAACTATAATCCTTCAAAACTCGTGCAGGTGCCCTTGCAAAAAAGCCGTACAAACCATTAGTGAGGCCATTCAATTATCTACCGTATTTTTGAGAAATAGATTGTAAATTCAAACTACTTTTGTAATGTTGGTACTTACGGCTTTGTATACATTACAGTACTGAGGTGTATAATTGTGGAACCTCACCGCTGCACTTCTAAATTAAATTTTACTCCTCCTGCGACCTCTGAGTACATATCAGTGTGCTAACTCGGGGCACCCATACTAAAGTGATGTAGTAAAATATTTTATCGACTAAAAATATATCGATGTTAATGTCAATATCTAGATGATTATAAATAAATTTCAGGACTGACCATTGAACTTAGCACCCATTTAGTTCTCACTTCTTTTGTCGTTGAAGTCAACAACCAAGGCATATATAATATATTGAACTTGGCTCTCATTTAACATTTATGTTTTTGATGGGATAGATACTTTTGACAAACACCGCGAGTTAGTTCGAAACTGTATGTGTGTTTTTCATTATTGTAAAGTTAATTTATTTACTAAAATTCGACTGGACGTTTCTCAATAGGTAGGTCTGTCCGGCTGTTCTCCTTTACAGGTGTAATTTATCAACCGCTTTCCATGAATTTTTGTGAGCGGATCCTATATTCCAGAAATTATTGCCGTTTCGTTTTTTTGATCATGTTCCAAATGCTGGAAATTTCCAGAAGATTATGGACCTTTATGTCAATTGGCATAACGGGCCATCAACTTCTATGGCGCTTGCTACAATTGTGAGTTCTCTAAGATATTGTAGGAGTTTAAAATCGTAATTGACATAATTTTTTCATACACAGTTTTTTTGGAAATTCATCAAACCGCAATCGCAACCTGTGAAGACTTTAACTCAACCACTCTTTGTCATCTATGTTGTTGGGCACATGTAGGGTATATATGGCCTCTCAGATTACTTAGTTAAAAAAATCGATAGGTGGATTGTAGATTAACTCATTTTCGACGAAGTTGATGCTTGGATTGTGCTAATACTTAATATGATACTTACTTGAAGGAATTTTCATAATCTTACGATTACGATATAAAAATCTGATGATTATATGAAGGCAATTGTACATTTCAATACAACCATTTTATCAGATGTATGTTAATCTACTTCGTTATCAGTGACAATGACATGTTGGAATCTTATAAGTAGTCAATATTTATAAAAAAAAAATCGTCGTACTATTTAAATCTCTATTTAGATTTCGCTTATAACTATTAGTCCTAACTAAAACACTCAACTTTAAAAAAATGGTACACTTCACGGGAAAAGGGTGCAATCTCGAGGTTCAAAGTGGAGTGCACCGTAACTTGAGCAGTTTGGAACTTGGCCCCAAGTGTCGGAACTTGCCCAAATGCCTATTCATGAGTACGTTAGTTCCGTTAATATAATGGTCCCGGTAGAACTAAACAGTTTGAATATGTCGTAGGTAAAAGACAATTAGAGAATGAAAAGCAGTAAAACATTGTAAAGAAATTACCGGTACATCGTAAAAATACGGTAAAATTGCAGGTTGCATTCCCTAGTCATACTAAAGCAATCTGGGTGATTACCATACTTATAAAAACATGTCTATACGTACTTCAATAAAGTCAAGACACGTCACCCATTTCTATTTCTCTTAAGTACATATATTTACATTTTTATAATACCCCCCATCTCACGAAGTCCCGCCGATGCGCTCGATAGCCAGCTAGTTGAGCTTGATCTGTATGCTGGTCAGGTCTCCTTCCAGCTTGGGCGCGTCTTCTGGGTCTACCGTCACCACACCCGCCATGGATAGCCCGAGGACCAGACCTAGCGGTCGCATCTGGAAATTTTATAATGTTACTGTTAAATGGTGCTTTGCTCAAAAATTGTATGCATTTTTAAATACACTTTTTGAAAGTTACCGTACAAAAAGTGTAGGCCCGTGAAATTAAACATTAAAAATTGCTAAAATATGTTGTTGAGGCTGATATGAGGCTTCTACACCCTTATTTGTTGCAACTAGTTACTTGTGCTGGCCGAGCAATACATTAAAACTACAGATTTTTTAAATATTTTCCTTTTTATTTTACAAATTATAAGTTTTATTAACCCTTAATAAGATTGCTTAAGCGATTTTGAAGGCCATTACCTTTGAATAATTTGAGCCTAAATTTGTATAGCTTCAATATTTTACAAGTTACGACCACTTATATCTTTGAAAAACTGCAGATTCATGACCAGAGACCGGAATTTTCGAATCACTTTTGAGCTGTCATAGGGACTTCTCGTTTATCGACTTCCGATACTCGTATTTTATCGATACATTGTAGAACACAACATAATAAATAAGATAGGAGGAAATATCACAAAGTTAATAGTTTTTCACGAATTTCTCGGCAAGTTTAAGACACTTATTGTAGCAAACATCAGAAAATATTGCCCTAACCGGCTAACAACATACTAATAAAGCGCAACTACACCACGCATTGTAAAACATTTGGCACTAATTCCAAAACACACTATTATATTAGTCGTATTCACTGCCGTATTGAATCGCCGATTAATCGTATTAAGTCTAATTTTCCCAAAAATATATGTTCTGGAGATAAACCTTTCCTATTGCGAACTAGTTCCAAATACGACTTTCCCATATAATACTCTAAATTGTCTACACGTAAAAAAGCGCCTACCTACTTATATAGAAGCCGTTTTAGTTTCTGTTTTATGTTTAGTGGACTTACGACTCCCTTTCATACATTTAAACTCTGAGTGTTGATGAACCAAGAATTGATTACATTCCAGTCCAAAAATGCAATTTAGTACACAATATAGGCAACGGAAAAAACGTAAAGACGCTTTGCTTTCGCTACCATTTCGTAACTAGACCTTACCTCAATCATGTCTAACTCAAACGTTGCCCTCGGATACACCATCTCAACATCCACTTTGAGCTGCCGCAGCGCCAAGATCAATTGAGTGAAGTAATGGTCCAGGAGTCGCTGGTAATGGAGACGGCGGAACTCCTCGTCGGAGCCGGGAAATATGAAGAGCATTAGGTCACCTGCTGCGTTTCCGGTCCTCAGTGATATGTATGTAGATAGGTACCCGCCAGTCTCATAATAAATCGCTTACCTAACGGACGTGTGTCTTTCCTTCAACGCCCATATACTACATTGGCGATCGACGATTAAAATAACATTAGGCGTGCAACAATTTAATTAATAGCGTTTTTGTGGTTAAGTGTGGAATTTCAAGTGTTTAGTTAGCCTAGAAAACATCTTCGTGCATATAGATAGTGTACAAATACATAAAAAATGTCGGTTGGGAAGATTAAGGCATTTGATGTGGCATCTGGGAATTGGACTTTGTACACTGAACGTTTGGAGATGTATTTTAAGGCAAACGAAATTAAATCAGAAGTGCAATTACCTACATTAATCTCAGTCATGGGTGCGGAGGCGTACGAGTTGCTGAGTAATTTAACGAGTCCCAAGAAGCCTGAGGACTTAACGTACTCAGAGGTCATTACGGTCATGCGAGATCATGTGGAACCCAAGCCTTCATTTATGGCCGAGAGGTATCGTTTCCGATTGCGGCGGCAAGGCGAGGGAGAATCTGTGGCGCAATACCTCACGGAACTCAAGAAGTTGTCAAGATATTGTGATTTCGGGTCGTCATTAGAAGACAATCTCCGGGACCAGTTAACGTGTGGATTAAAAAATGACATCATCAGACAACGTCTTTTTGCTGAGAAAACTTTAACCTATTCGAAGGCGGTAAACCTCGCGCTCTCGTTGGAAGCGGCAGAGCGAGATGCAGCTACGGTAGAACGGCCGGGTGCGAGCGAGAGCAACGCTGGATCGGACATGGCGGCGGTGAATTTAGTCACATCGCGACCACGTGGCGGAAATAAAGGCAATCAACTAAATAACGGGCAGTATAATAATACCAGCAATATGCCTGGCAGTGCCTCGAAATGTTCAGTTTGCGGACGAGAAGACCACCGGGAAGTAGGATGCCGCTATAGGAATTTCATCTGCAGCAAATGTGGGTGTGTGGGGCGCCTGAGGCGCATGTGCCCGTCTAAGGAGGCAGCCAGCGACCAAGGAGTTGCGCAGCTCGGGTGCGGGCGGACGCCGTGCGGCGGCCAGCGGGCGCGGCTCGCGGCGCGCCCTACACCACGTCCACCACGGTGGAATATGAGACTCCAGGGCCCGACGGGGAGGATTCGTCGGCGACTGATATTGAAGAAGATCTACATCATCTATGCTTAAGCGACTACAGAGCGGTGAGCATGCCATTACTCGTGGACAGTAACGTGTTAAACATGGAAATAGACACCGGCTCCCCAATATCTTGCATTAGTGAAGATACCTATAATAAATATTTAAGGCATAGATCGATTAGACCGTTCGATTTATCTTTTACATTTATCAATGGAAGTAAATTTAAGCCATTAGGTATTATAAGGCCGGAGGTTATGTATCAAGGGAAGTTAAAAACTTTAGAGCTGTTTATCGTTCAAGGGGGTAAAAAATCGGTGGTAGGTCGACAATGGTTAACGGAGCTAGGGATTCACATTCCCGTATTTAATTGTCAAGCGATGAGCAATGGTAATGACGAAATGTGTAAATTACTCGACAGGTATAAGGACCTTTTCAGCGGCGGATTGGGGCGGTTCACGGGCGGCAAGGTTTCGTGTGAAGGAGGGCGCCACGCCGGTGTACTGTCGCGCGAGGCCGCTACCGTACGCGATGCGCGACCGGGTGGACCACGAGCTGGACGAGATGCTGCGCAGCGAGGTCATCGACCCCGTCGACACCTCGGAGTGGGCCACGCCGCTCGTGCCGGTACGTAAAGATGATGGTGGATTAAGGATTTGTGCCGATTATAAAATAACCCTGAATTCGAATTTACTGATCGATAGGTACCCACTTCCCAAAATTGATGATTTGTTAGTAAGGCTGAACGGGGCTCGCGTCTTCTCGAAAATTGATTTAACACAAGCGTACAATCAGATTGAACTAGATGATTCTAAACAATATACGGTTATAAATACGCATAGGGGGTTATTTAGGTACAATAGGTTGGTTTACGGCCTATCATCTAGCCCGGGAATTTTTCATTATGTCTAATTTACTAAAAGATATCCCACAGGTAGAAGTATTTTTAGACGATATTTTGATAGGTACACCAGATGTGGAATCGCATTTAGTGACATTAGACAAAGTGTTACAGAAATTGCATAGTCACGGCATGAAACTAAAGAAAAGAAATGTGCTTTTTTTACGGAAGAAGTCCAGTACTTAGGGTTTGTAATTTCAAAGGACGGCATTAAGGCCGATCCGGCCAAGATTGAGGCAATCGTTAAAATTCCATGACCACAAAATGTAACAGAGTTAAAATCATTTTTAGGGATCGTCAACTTCAATGCGAGATTCGTGGCAAGGTTAAGTACCATCTTGTCGCCCTTATATGACTTACTCAGAAAAGGCGTGGCGTGGAAATGGGGTAGTCAATGTGAGAAGGCATTTAAAACGATTAAACAGGTATTGGTTAGCGCGGAAGTATTGATGCATTACGATCAAGACAAACCCCTGATTTTGAGGACAGATGCTAGCTCGCGCGGGATTTCCGGGGTCTTAACTCAACCCTGCGAAGGCACGCGACCGGGCGAGGCATCGGAGCGGCCGGTCGCCTATGTCTCGCGCTCGCTTAACGACGCCGAGCGTTAATTATTCGCAAATTGATAGGGAAGCTTTAGCGATAGTTTTCAGATTTGAGGTGTTCCACCAGTTTTTATATGGTAGACGCTTCATGTTAAAGACTGATCATAAACCCCTTGTTAGTATATTTGGTCCTAGACAGGGGATTCCCGCGATGGTAGCCAGTAGACTGCAGCGGTGGGCTATCAAGCTGTCGGCATATACCTACGACATAGAATACGTGCGAACAGACGCGAACGGCGCCGACGGGTTATCGCGCTTACCTGTGCCCGTTAGAAATACAACGTCGTTGGACGGCCCACCTCCAGAACAAACGTATTTGCATTTTGTGCAAAATGAAATGTTATTAGACTACCATGACATAAAAAAACAAACTACAAGAGATCCAATTTTAGGCCGCGTCCTAAGCTACTTAAGGTCAAGTTGGCCAGCCAACATAGAAATAGATAATTTGCGACCCTTTCATAACAGGAAATTGGAACTTTATGAAGAATTGGGATGTGTTATGTGGGGGCATCGCGCAGTCATACCGGAGGGTTGTCGTAAAAAAGTTTTGACATTATTGCATGAAAGCCACATGGGTATAGTGAAAACTAAATCCTTTGCAAGGAGTTATGTATGGTGGCCCGGCGTCGATGAGGCCGTGGAGGCCATGTGCCGCGAGTGCACGGTGTGCGCGGCTGAGGCCGACGCGCCGCCCCGGCACGGGCCCGCGCCATGGCCATTCCCGGCAAAGGCGTGGTCCAGGATGCACGCGGATTTTTTAGGCCCTATTGGGGAGAAACTTATCTTATTTTGGTAGATTCGCGATCAAAATGGCTAGAGGTTTTCCCACGTTGCAGCACCGCCGCCAATAACACTATTGAGAAACTAGGTAAGGCATTTTCTCGCTGGGGTCTTCCGAGACAGCTGGTAACGGATAATGGACCGCCTTTTACCAGCAGGGAGTTAGCGGCGTATTTGACAAATAATGGTATCGATCGGTTTTCTGCGCCGTATCATCCGGCATCGAATGGAGCAGCAGAAAATGCCGTACGCATAATTAAAAAAAAACCGGCCAAGTGCGAGTCGGACTCGCGCACCGAGGGTTCCGTACAAACCTTTACAACTTAAAGGTATTATAGACCTGAGTATTTGATATGAATTTCAATGTAATACCTCTACGCGTTTCCGAGGAAAAAGGTAGTAAGTTTAAAATTTAAAAAAATATTTATTGTATGATTTTACTAAAAATGTATACTTTTCGTAATTTTTCCTTTGTCTATACTATATGAAGTTTCTTCGTGTCAAGTTTCAAGTTTCTGAGTTTACGGGAAGTAACCTGTAGGTTTTGAGTTTCTTGCGAGTACTCAGTTTCAAAATATGCGACTTAAATTGCTATTTCTTTTGATTGCGTTGACATAAAAGTTTGGTTTTGCTACATCTGAAAGGTCCTATAGCCCTGAGTATTTGATATGAATTTCAATTTAATACCTCTACGCGTTTCCGAGGAAAAAGGTAGTAAGTTTAAAATTTAAAAAAATATTTATTTTATGATTTTACTAAAAATGTCTACTTTTCGTAATTTTTCCTTTGTCTGTACTATATGAAGTTTCTTCGTGTCAAGTTTCAAGTTTCTGAGTTTACGGGAAGTAACCTGTAGGTTTTGAGTTTCTTGCGAGTACTCAGTTTCAAAATATGCGACTTAAATTGCTATTTCTTTTGATTGCGTTGACATAAAAGTTTGGTTTTGCTACATCTGAAAGGTCCTATAGCCCTGAGTATTTGACATGAATTTCAATTTAATATCTCCACGCGTTTACGAGAAAAAAGGTAGTAAATTTAAAATTTAAAAAAATGTTTTTTGTATGATTTTATTAAAAATGTCTACTTTTTGTAATTTTTCCATTGTCTATGCTATATGACGTTGCTTCGTGCCAAATTTCAAGTTTCTGAGTTCACGGGAAGTACCCCGTAGGTTTTGCGAGTGCCGAAAAACTAAAATTTGCAGCATAAACGACTGTATCTTTTGATTGCGTTGGCTTTTGAGTTTGATTTTTTCACAGCTCCAAGGGACAATAGACCTGAGTATTTGGTATAAATTTCAGCTTGATACCTCCACGCGTTCCTGAGAAAAATGGTCTTGACAGACAGACAGACAGACAGACAGACAGACAGACAGACAGACAGACAGACGGACAACAAAGTGATCCTATAAGGGTTCCGTTTTTTCCTTTTGAGTTACGGAACCCTAAAAAGTAATTAAAAAGCAGTTAGGCAAAGGCAAAACGTAAATATTGCAATTAATACATTTTTATTACACTATCGTAATACCGAACACTGCACGACGAGAGAAAGTCCAGCGGCATTAATGTTAGGCAGGCAAATACGTACCAAGTTAGACGCTATTAGGCCGGATTGCGAAAAAAAGGCACGCGAGTCCCAAAACAAACAAATGTCTAAGATGACTGGTATAAAACGCGCTTTTCAAGCGGGTGAACTCGTTTGGGCTCGGCAGTACCAGGGGGACACAAAGTGGGTACCAGGGCAAATCTTACGGAGAGAAGGAACAACAGATTACACGATACTAGATAGTTTAGGAAGGGGGTCCCATAGGCACATCGATCAGCTAAAGCGGCGTTCAGGTGTTTTAGTCTGTCCACCAGATCCATCAGCTTTATTAATACCACAAGGTCGGCCATCAGAACAAGTGAACACGACTGGAAAGGCAGCGACCACTCCAGGTACACCACAGCGGGCACGATCATCAGCGACACCGCCAGCATGCAGCCCGGCGCACCAGGTCACTCCACCCAACAGTGCGCGCCTCAGTGCACCGCCAACACCTACCGCAGGCTCCAGCAAAGACCGCCAAACGTCGCCCTTGCCGCCCCCGGAACCGCCTCAATCCCGCCATGTTAGAGAGTGCAGGATTTTAAATCCGCCACAATACAAATTTTAATTATAGAAAATATATAAGCATTGTTCAAGTAAATAACTATAAAAAAAAAATTAATACCTAAAGTGCTGGAATGTGGTACTTGTCTAAGAATAATTGAAGTTTTTTTTTATATTTCATTTGTTAAAACTTAGCAAATAAAAACAAATGGTTATATTATAAGTCAATCCCACCATTTTATAATAACCGAAAACATGAGATAAATAAGAACTTCAATAATTAATAACTATAAATAATAAAACATCTATACCTGAATATGATAAAATGTTTAACTTAAAAATAAATTAAGAGATTATGTAAGTAATGACCTACAGCCATGTTTATTATAGATTACTCGTAGCATAAGGTCAATAACCCTTCTATGGGAGTAAACAACTATAATAGTAGATTGTACACCAAGGGGATAAAGCACTGTTTTATGTCACGGGCGCGATATTGAATCCTGAACGGAACGAAGGACTCCAGACTTTACTCCCGAGCGCAGCGAGGGGGTTATGAGTTAATTCCCGAGCGTAGCGAGGGAATTAAGACTGAGTCCTGAGTGCAGTGAGGGGTTTAAGCGCGCCCGTGACAAAAACAGCTTTATCCCCGAGGAGTATACTCTACTTTTCTCACCTCTTGTGAGACAATAAAATAGTTAAGGCTACTACTAGAAACGGATTTTATTAGGGTCCCGTAGCCAAATGGCAAAAAACGGAACCCTTATGTATTTGTCATGTCTGTCTGTTTGTCCGTCCGTATGTCACAGCCATTTTACTTAGAAACTATACGGCGTATCTGAATAAAATTTACACATAAGGTATATTTTGTATGCCGCTACTTAGTTATGTAGTTCAATTTGAAAAAACAAAAATTTTTGGGGGGGGGGCATCCATACATGTAACTAAATAAAAATTGAAAAATTTTTTACCAAATATCAACATGTGACACATCAATCGATAGGTCTTTAAAAATGACATTGAGATTTCTTTGACCATTTTTTGATTAAGTGAATATTTTCTAAAATAATCGCTTCGACAGTCAGAAAAATTGTGTCCCCCCCCCTGTAACTTTTGAACCGTAAGTCCAAAAAATATGAAGAAATTTGAGGAGTTGCGCCTTATCATACTTTCTACGAAAATTGTTTTGAACATTATCGGTTCAGCCATTTTTGAGTTATCTCCAAGAAACTTCCTCCATAGGCATCAGATACGACCTCCTCCTATGCGTGGTCCGACACGCACTTGGCCGGTTTTTTAAAGTAAATCAAAAGTATAAATTGATTCTTGATACATTAGTCCATTTTATTCGAATTTTATCTTCTATTTTTATAGAACCTGCAGTTTTGCTCAATTGAGGTGGCCAGCGCGAGTTTCAAATCAGTTCGACGACGCGTTGGCGCGGGCCCGTGCACCGTGCGGACTTTACGAAATTAGACTTTAAGCACAAAACAATAAGAACTATGGGAAGTGAAATCACATTATTAACCAGCGGGTTATAATGAGATTTAGTACAACATTATAACCCGGCTAAAGCCAAGGGCTATAATGATTTGCTTTCGGTCAGGTTTGCGTGATATATAATTTAGCATTGTCGAGCAGGTGGTGTGAAAAATGTAATACATTGATAATTGTACCTACACCTACAAACAGATGATCTGCGTTTCGGTTTACGACGGCCAATTGATTTACATAATGTGACGCGTAGGTATAGGTACATTCTTGTATTCAACTATCTAAAGTTACCTACTGTCTGTTAAGGAGATTAAGAAGAGAGTAGGAGTAAGAAATATTTGTGTGAATAAAGGATTAAGTATTAAGGTTCAATATTAAAATAATTTTCCGACTGAGATTTAAATTTCTTATAAGTAGATTTAGTTTTAAGAAGAGAGTAGTGATATGTATGTAGATAGGTACCCGCCAGTCTCATAATAAATCGCTTACCTAACGGACGTGTGTCTTTCCTTCAACGCCCATATACTACACTCAGAGTTTGATAGACAAAGGGGATTATCTCTAGCTTGCCGTTCTGGAAAATGCGTTATGTAGGGTTAGGTTTCCGAATCTAAGTCAGATTCAATTGAGCCCTAATGGTAAATACCGGGACAGACTTCAGGAGGCTGACGATTCATGACAGAGAAGGATTGAGCGCATTTTTAAGGATGGGGAATGATGTAAGATATAAGCTGGAAAGTGGAGAGAATAGAACGAACGAAGTGTTCAGTTTGGTTGGAAAGAAAAGATGCCTGCTGAAAACGAACAAAATACAAGTAGAAATACAATACAATACAATATTCTTTATTGCACCACACAAAGAAAAAGAAGTCCAGAAAAAGATTAAACAAAGTAAATAATGGTAACAACAGGCGGTCTTATCGCTATTAAGCGATCTCTACCAGACAACCTTATACAGGAATACCTATGTTGTTTCAGAATAAAGAATGAGCTGTCAGTAGCTTTGAATCATCAGCCAAGAAAATAAAGGAATAGCGATTACTGCAACGATAACAGGTAATTTTTTAAAGTAATGATGATGTACGATTTACAACAACCGCTGCAGTCACCGCGTATCATATCAAACAAATATAATTTTAAGGATTTGAACTTTGAACCTTCTATAAAGAATGTGAAATTTCATGATATAAATGGCAGCAAGCATGCGCAAGTGCGCGGCGTTGCGCTAGCATTTAAAAATGGATCGTGAGGAATGTACAGAAGATTCAAATTCCTTTAAATTTTTTAGTTTTTTTTGCCGTGGCTGTTATCTGTACATTTTACGACTGAGCCATTAATTTTGAAGCCACAGAGACAACAAATATGATGGTTACTAAGTTACTGACATGACACACTCTCTCACACACATTCGACTTCCACAAGAACAAAGTCACAAGTAAAAAATTAAACTCACGCGACGCCTGTGCATCAAATTGCTCGGTCTAAAATCTCCATGGGTAAGAAATTTTTCATCAAACATCAACTTCGTCATTACCGTGCCGAGGTTTTCCGGCGATGCAAAAAACTTTTCAATCGTGCCTTATGATTATCATCTAAGGCCTCACATCCATTTTTGAGAGCCATTTTAAAGAATACATCCATCATTTCTTGATCCTCCATAAAGTCGATTTTGAAATTTCTGACTATGTTTTCGAACTCGTGAGGATTTTCATCGCGTAGCGCTAGTCCAAGAGCGTGGAATTTTGCCAACTGTGTAACGGCTGTAGCTGCGTATTCCCAGCTGAAAGTCTTCATTCTGTCAAAATTCTAAAATCCCCTTGCTTCTAGATTCTCTAGGACAAGAATCTCTTCATAAGGAACCATAACGTGTCCATAATATTTAGGTATGACTAACCTGTCTTCAACTGGCACTTGACACTTGTTGTAAAGTCTTTCAAAGTTAACGGCAAGTTCGGAGTAGAAAATGGCTTCTATTTTGTAAACACCGGCCAGAAATGCATTATTTTTCCTAGTGTCCTCAGATAAATTGGCTGCTTTGGCGAAAATGTTTATAACCTGTTTTAGAGGTTCCGAAATTGTGGCCAGGTACAAATCTGATGTGTAGTTTGCTCCTCCAGAAGATATTGGTTTTATATCGACTTTACCAAGTACATAATTTTCATTTTTGGCGATACCTTGAAGAAAGCTTTTTAGTTCTTCCTCTCCTTGTGACATTGTTGCTTATAACACAACTTATTAACTCAATATAATAAGTAGTGATTGTTGTAACTCTTGTTTATCGTCTATTTATGAGTGTTTTATTCTGGTTAGTTATCATGGATTCTCTTTGCGATACAATTATGAATTGAGTTTATAAAGATATCATTGGGCACGACTGTGTAATCTAACTAGATTACATTTTTGATAATAAAAAAAATATTTTGCAATATGTAGAAACAATGCGAACGAGAGTTCGAGTTAAGTTACCTTTATAAATCGAGTTAGATTAAATTAAAAGTAAGTAAAACTAGAGGTAGGACAATGGGCGGCCTTATTGTTAAAAATAATAGCTTCCCTTGAATATACTTACAAGATAAAATATAATTGTTTACCTATTTATAATAAAACTCTAATGTGCAAAGCACTGTAAATTGAGAAGTAAATTATTCATATTTTATCACTAACCCACCCCAGTGACCCAGACCCAGAGCCCAGACCCAGACCCAGACCCAGACCCAGAGGACCCAGTGTGTTGACGTTGAGGGACCTTCTTGTTCCTTTAGTCGTCAACACAGTGAATCCTCCTTTTACTAAAGGGTCGGCAACGCGCATGTGACTACTTTGGAGTTGCAGGCGTCCATAGGTTACGGTAGCTGTTTACCATCAGGCGGGCCGTATGCTTGTTTGCCACCGTCGTGGTATAAAAAAAAAAAAAAAAAAAAAACTAACGAAATAAAAATATCATTAAAGATAATATTTTCATGTATGAATAATTTACCTATTAATTATATTTTTCCCACTATACAGTGTTTTTTTAAGTGGGGAAATCCTAAAGTGTAAATTGCCTAGGTACACTGCAAGGTTTATATTTAAAAAAAAACCGGCCAAGTGCGATTCGGACTCGCGGACCGAGGGTTCCGTACAAACCTGTAGGTATATGGGGGTAGTAACTTTGAAATTATTAAAACTATTTTTATTATATGATATACCTAACTAAAAATTTACGGTTTTCGAAATTTTTCCTTTATCTGTGCTATAAGACTGTTGCTCCATACCTTTCAAGATTCTGAGGTCACGGGAAGTACCCTGTAGGTTTTGATTCCCTTGCGAGTTTCGAAAATTTGCGGCATAAACGGCTTTATCTTTTGATTGAGTTGGCTTAGAAGTTTGATTTTTTCACAGCTCCAAGGTACAATAGACTTGAGTATTTGATATAAATTTCAACTTGATAACTCCACGCGTTCCTGAGAAAAAGGGTCTTGACAGACGGACGTACAACAAAGTGATTCTATAAGGTTTCCGTTTTGTCCTTTCGAGGTACGGAACCCTAAAAAGTGGACAAGGGCGAGTTTGACTCGCATGGAGAGGGTTCCGTACGTTAATCATCTAAATTACATAAGCTCTTAGTCCAATATGGGAACTCATACATTCTACGACACTCCTATTTCCGTTAGACTTTGGGCCCGATAAGACATGCCAAAGTGCAAAAGACACGTAGATATCTCACTTCTATGTATTGTGCTACTATTGCGCTCCTATTGCTGTTTATTTTATCTGTCACATTTACGGTAGGTATCGCTAGAAGGTTTTGTCTATGACTGTGGCCACCATTTTTGTTATGGCAGGACGCCGGGAATCCCTGGCAAAGAGTAAAAGGAGACTTTTTTTAGTATGTATACAATACAAATACAGATTACGCAACATTTTTCGGCACGAAGTAGCCAATATCAAATAATTATTTTTGGCATGTATTTAACCAGGCTGCTAAATAATTGAATTTGGGTAGCTATAAAAAATAAACATGGGTACCAAAAATAATAGGTTGGCGACTAATTTGGGGCTTTACATTATTTCAATATGGGCTGTTTTTTAATGTCTTAATAGCCATTATTTAACCATAGGTCATCAAATCAAATAATTATATTAATTACTGAATTTATAACTGGGAAACATTTTAAGAAGCCTTTTTTTAATCGAAAACGATTACCTATTAAATTAAAAATAAGGTAGTTTTAAAATATTTAGGCAGCAATTAAAGTGAATTACATATTCAATATTAGTACAATGGGCAACTTTACACGAGCTGTAATTATAAGATAAAATGGATTCTTAAAAAGTTACTAGGGCCTATGAATATTGGTAGGTAAGTATCTATAGTCAGATATCTGGAACCAAAATTCATATACCACATATGATTTTGAAAAAATGTAAGCTGCCTTTTGTATAGTATTACCAAAAAACCAACCTAGTTAATAGATCATAATGAATGGTGCCTTTTGTGTAGGTATTACCTAAATACCTACCTATACTTCTATTTTCAACCGACTTCAAGATTTCGAAGGAGGAGGTTATCAATTCGTCGGGATCTTAGTTTTTGCTATTTTTTTTGTATATTCACCGATTATTCGAAGACGGCTGCACCGATTTGGAAAAAGTTGGTCCCATTGTAACCATGTCAGGATCTGATGATGGGATCCTGGAGAAATCGAGGGAACTCTTCAACTATTATAGGCACACCTATGGTGATTTGAGTATTTTTTACAGCAGATCGAGCATTTGGTGTTGGAAAGGTGGATGCTTAGTGAAGTCGGTTCTTTTTTGTTTAAAATTATTATAGATTAGAAAACTCGTGCGAGTGTCGTAGTTTTCCCTCATAGGGCTGAAAAAAAAAGATACATAGGCGAAATGGATTGTTAATTAGCCGATGGTTTGATGGCTACCAGCGGATTACGTGCAAAAATCAAGTTTACGTTGCTATCCGTTTTCATAAAATAAAGTAAGATATTTTATTAAAAAACCGGTCAAGTGCATGTCGGACCACGCATAATCGGGGGTTCCGTACCTTCAATGGAATAAGAACCAAACTAATACCAAAAGGTCGCATCTGATGTCTATGGAAGAAGCTTTTTGGAGATAACTCAAAATTGGCTGAATTGATAATGTTCAAAACAATTTTCGTGGAAATTATCTAATAAGGCGCATCTTCTCAATTTTTTTCATATTTTCTGGTCTTACGGTTCAAGAGTTACAGGGAGACGGGAGACACAATTTTTCTGCCTTTCGCAGCGATTATTTCTGAAAATATTCACTTAATCACAAAGTGTTCAAAGAATCCTCGATGCTATTTTTAAAGAACCATTGATTGATGAACAACATGTTGATATTCAGTAATAACTTTTTTTTAATTTAGTTACATGTATGGAGCGCCCCACCCCCCAAAATATTTACTTCTGCAATTCAACTATATAACTAAATAGCGGCATGACAGCCCTTTAATTTACACACTACCAATAACGTTGAAAGCTATAACGACCAGAAATGGCTTGGTACGCAGTAAAGGGTTAGTTTATTAAATAATGTGAAACACGAAGTGAAAAACAATATTCACTACAGGGTGTCAGTAAGCGGACATGTGTCCGCCAACCGGGTTACCTAACCAACATGCATACCGGTCGCGCAGACATTTTTTTTTATACCACGACGGTGGCAAACAAGCACACGGCCCGCCTGATGGTAACTAACAATGACCCTATGGTTTGCAAAACATTTAATTTAATTTTCTTAATTACCCCCTTAAAAAACATACAACCTACAAAATTTCAGCTCAATCGATCTAGCAATTTCGAAGCAAATAGACATTTTGACAAGACAGAGTAGCACATGCTTCCTTTTAAACCATTTTGTTACGGAACCTTAAAAATATTCCAGTTTCCTGAAATTTTAGTGCTCCCGTAATTAATATGATACCAGCAATTGATACACAAAAACTGGTTATTATTAGGTAGAAACAAATAGCTGGCAACAAATATTTAAACCGAGCCTGCTTTGAATAATAGATGCCAAGTTAATATTTTTGTTGCCAACCTATTATTTCAAGTTCCCGGTTAATTTTTTGGTCAGCTATATATTGCTGCCGTTTTTCAATAATATGATGCCACATCCGTAGACCCGGGGTATGTCCTTAAACTACGTCCGGACTTGGATATGTCCTTAAACTATGCCAAAAAGAGAGGTATGGGCACTGCGAATGGCATCTCGCTTAGTGTGGTAGGGCACGTTCAGTGAATGTCATCTCGCTCAAATCTGGAGCAGAGCCCGACTGGGGAAGTACCTCCACCTTACAGAAAACCACAGCCAAATAGCACTGGACTCTACTCATAGTGTTGTGTTCCTGCTGGTGAGTAAGGTTGCCAAAGAGCTCAAAGAGGACCCAGTGTGTTGACGATGAGGGACCCTCTTGTTCCTTTAGCCGTCAACACAGTGAATCCTCCTTTTTGTAAAGGGTCGGCAACGCACATGTGACTCCTGTGGAGTTACAGGCGTCCATAGGTTCCGGTAGCTGCTTACCGTCAGGCGGGCCGTATGCTTGTTTGCCACCGTCGTAGTATAAAAAAAAAAAACATGTTTGACGCTTATAAAAAAATATTGTCGCTAAAATATTAATTCAGGGCCAATTTATATTATTATATGCCTTAGAAAAGTTGCCGATTCATGTTTTAGATACCCGGGAAATTATAAGCCATTATTTTTGCGATGAAGGCCATCCACGCACAAGGTCTTTGTAGTGTCATTTTGTAATAATAACAATACAATAATAGGAAAACGTAGTACAAAGGCGAACTTATCCCTTTAAAGGATCTCTTCAAGTTAACCTTTGAGTAGATGAGAAAAGAAGTGAAAAGAGGTAGACAAATGCGACAATATGTACAACAAGGTACGAGAAAGGAAGATACTATAGATACATATATACGAAATTTATAGGAAAAGCATATATATATTAAACCAGAGAGGAAAGACGAGGAACTATTTAATATGGTGGATTTATTCGTGGACTCTCAAATCTCCAACAGTGATCTGGTCCGGTCTGCTCTGGTCTTGTAGAACGAGGTCTCCATGCAACTACAAAATTTTAATTAAATAAACTCGTGAACCACATACTAACTCTTTTAATTAGTATTTTTTTATGATTTCCGTTGTCATATTTCCTTCACACGGAACCCTTGTAACACGGAAACAATACATATTTATTTAGTTAATTGACACACCAGCGCATGAATATGGAGTTTTTGTGTGCACAGTTGGGTGTTCGTCAACCGGACAGCTACCTTTCTTGTACACTTCGCCCCGGGTTGAATAAATAAGTGCCTTTCTCAAAAAATAAAAATAAAGTATTGAAACTACTAGCATAGATAGTAGTGAGTGACATGTAGCTCCAACCCAACTCAACTCAACGCTATAACGACATTAACATTTGCTATTCGAACAGATTTTCAGAATGGTCACACATTGGTACAACATTGGTACAACATTGGTACAATGTGTGACCAATGTGTCACCAATGTGTGACCAATGTGAGACCAATGTGAGACCAATGTTGAATGAAAATCTGTTCGAATAGCAAATGTCAATGTCGTTATAGCGTTGAGTTGAGTTGGGTTCGAGCTGTGTCTGTCCAGTGTGTGTGTTTTTTTCGAATCGCGGCCATGGGCGTCGAAGCTGGAGGATTTATTTTTATTTTATCTGTAAAAAACATGAGGATATATGCATACGAATCAAAGTCTATGTACGTAGTAGTTATGTGTACCGTATAGGGGGCAGTGTCTTCCTCCTAGCTTTTGTCCCGGCTTGGGGTCCGCTTGACAACCTAATCCCAAGAATTAGCGTAGGTAGCGTAACTAGTATTTACAAAAGCGATTGCCATCTGACCTTTCAACCCAGAGGGGAAACTAGGCCTTATCGGGATTAGGTCCGGTTTCCTTCGATGTATTCCTTCACCGTAAAGCGACTGGTAAATATCAAATGATATTCCGTACATAAGTTCCGAAAAACTCAGTGGTAGGAGCTGGGGTTTGAACCCGAGACCTCAGGATTGAAAGTCGGACGTCTTACCGCCAGGCTACCCGCGCTTTATACCTTCTTATGTACCTAGATAAATAATCTACTTTGCAAACTTGTTTTTGTTGTAGTTAGTGTTAGCCTGCCTTTTTTATCTGCAATCCATAAAAAACATATCAAGCTGCCCCATTTCCCCCTACCTGTATAAGCTCACGAGGTTTCTCGAGGCAAGCAAATCAAATTTGACTTATTGTAACTGGACGGACGGTGTTTTACCTACACACCATTCATTTCCCACGTCCTGCATTCTCAAATCTTGACAGCGTTTAACACAAAATATACACATAATCTAATCTGACTTTAACTATAAAACTTTCGTGAGACTAACATATTAAAAATATTTATAACGGGTTACTCACGTAGTATTAGTAGCCGGCGCGGAAGGCCGCTCGAGAAAATTATCATCGTAAATTGATCGAAACATGTCGAGCAAAAATCGACTTAAATTACGTGAGTAACCCAAGTGGCTTCTATTGGCTTTCGTCGTAAGTCTCATATTCTGTCCCTTCTGTTTTCTGTTCTTTTTAACTCCGCAACTCCCCGCTATCTCAAGGTGCGTGTCAGTTACCTCCGGTCTGAAAGATCCTCTCGGAATTTACGTATTTCTGTCCCTTCATCCTCTTCAAAATTTTATAACAGTTCCTTTATATTTCAAGCGGTTCGACTTTGGAATTCTCGGCCTCTAGAACATCTAGACCTTACCTTACAAGGTGCGCTCAATCACCCGCTTCATTTAAAAAGCTCCTCAAACTTTACTATTTGTCTCGTCCGTGATACGTTCTCTTTACAGCCGGCACTGTATATGTATATTATATATTTATTTTGTTTAAGTGTATTGTATCTCAATATGGTTATTTATTTATCTATTTATTAGGATATTGTTTCGTGATATTAAGTTTTTTTTCCGCTTTTCTTCACTGTTTTGCAACACCTACTGACTTAGTTTATTTAACACAATTCCACTAAAGGTTGTCTGGGAGAAATCGCTTTTTAGCGATAAGACCGCCTGTTGTTTACCTCTATACTAACTTTATGCATTTTCTGTACTGGTTTTCTTTTTGAGGTGTTTTTTCTTTCGATAAAGAGTGTTTGTATTGTATTGTAACCCGTTATAAATATTTTTTATAGAATCTGACTTGTAACCGTCCGGTTGGTTTGCACCCGCCATATGTTTCCCACGTACTGTGTTACCGGCAATGAATTGGAAAATGCAATCAATTTCGCACACGTGTTAATATTCCGGCTGAGGTTTTAGGCGTTGGGTCGTGAAATGACTAGATTTTTGCACAATTTTACCGACAGACTTTTAATTTAAATGGCGGTTCGTAACATTGTATTGTTGGTTTAATATGTTTTCTGGCATGTGAATTTTAGTTTTAAAGCGGATGGCTGGAAATGAAATCGGATCAGGGTTTTAACTGAGGCGTTTTGTAATAAGTTATACGGCATTTGATTGAAGAATTGGCCTGATCTAAGTTCAAAGTTAGTAGGTATCTCGGGGCACGGTAGTGCCCCCGCCAAGTCGAACAAATACCATTCTTTTCTCGAAGCAGTTCAGGCCATTTTCGACCCCCTATAACTTCGTTGTGGATTAAACTACAAGCCTGTATTTCTAGTAACCATGCTTGGTTGTATAAACACGGTATATTTCAAATTTCATTCAATTTTAACCAGTAGTTTAAGAATTATAACTAGTCAAAGTTCTTAATTTTGTCACTCACTGACTGACCGATCATCAGAACTCTAAGGTACTTCTAGTAGACATAGAAACTTCAAATTTTGAATACAATAAGTGTTTAGTGTATAAATCAAGGAAAAACTAAAATATTTAGAAATTTCAGTCCAGTTTTCTAGATACACCAACTGCATAAATAACTTTGTAATCCCATATGATATGACATATATATATATATATATATATATATATATATATATATATGATTAATTAAATATATGTCAAAAATTGTAACATCAAAGCCTCCGAGAAAAACCCATAGAGATAGTGAGTGGGCTTTGAGAAAAACTGTAGCTGAAGCTCAAGAAGTAGTACCGGAAAAGAAAAAGAGGAAGACTAACTACAAAGATAAGAAAAGCTCATAAGACAGAGAGTGGGCTTTAAAAAAATTCGTTGTTGGTATTTAAGAAGTAGAGGGTACTAAAAGGAAAAACCGGCCAAGAGCGTGTCGGGCCACGCTCAGTGTAGGGTTCCGTAGTTTTCCGTCCGTCACAGTAAGCGTCCCCACTTAAGAGTTAATAACACCGCCATGTAGGATATGATACGAGAGTTCCACGTACAGCGACATCTATCGGCAAATTAAGTAAACTATTGCGCGCGAGCTTAAAGTATGGAAGATGATTTTTATGGAATAATTCTTTATTGCGTGAACCGATTTTCACCGTTTTTACTTTATTTGAAAGCACGTCATTTCATTGTAATTTTGTA
Organism: Pammene aurita; assembly: GCA_947086415.1. NCBI lineage: Eukaryota > Metazoa > Arthropoda > Insecta > Lepidoptera > Tortricidae > Pammene > Pammene aurita. The sequence goes on along the minus strand of OX352302.1, from coordinate 31,411,854 downwards.
GAAATTACAGGTACAATAAACACCTGCTTATACGGTTAAAATACAAACTTAGTTCAGAAATTATTTTGTAATTTTTTTTCAAAAACTATTCATCCTATCAAGTTCAAAATAATTTTCCTAGAAAGTTTTTATAAAATTCTACTTTTGAGATTTTTTTCATATTTTTAAAACTTATGGTTCAAAAGTTAGAGGGGGGGGGGACGCATATTTTTTTACTTCTGGAGCGATTATTTCCGAAAATATTTACATTATCGAAAAATGATTTTAGCAAACCCCTATTCATTTTTAAATACCTATCCAACAATATATCACACGTTAGGGTTGAAATGAAAAAAAAAATCACTCCCCACTTTACGTATAGGGGAGGTACCCTAATAAATAAAAAAAATCCACTTTTTATTTTACCACTTTGTCGGCGTGATTGATATACATATTAGTACCAAATTTCAGCTTTCTAGTGCTAACGGTCACTGAGATTATCCGCGGACGGACGGACGGGCAGACATGGCGAAACTATAAGGGTTCCTAGTTGACTACGGAACCCTAAAAAAGGAGGTCTATCTACGAAAAGAAATGAGATGCCACCAAAAACAAAACTTGTACGTGTTTTTTTACAAGTTTTGTTTTTGGTGGCATAGAGTTCTTAAAAGTAAGCCATACCTACACAAAATTAGTGTTCGATTTTGGACAAAGTATTTTTAAAGTGTTTTCAAGTCAAAGTTACATCATTGTCGGTTGTTAATAGAATTTATTTCTAAATGATTTTTTATAGCAGTAACACCTTATTGACAACCGAAAATGATGTACCTTTGACTGCAAAACGTCATATATTTTCGATAACTTTGTAACTTTTTTTTTAATACCACGACGGTGGAAAACGAGCATACGGCCCGCCTGATGGTAAGCAGCTACCGTGGCCTATGGACGCCTGCTACTCCAGAGGTGTCACATGGGCGTTACCGACCCTTTACAAAAAAGGAGGATTCACTGTGTTGACGGCTGAATGAATAAGAGGGTCCCTCATCATCAACACACTGGATCCTCTTTGAGCTCTTTGGCAACCTTACTCACCAGCAGGAACACAGCACTATGAGTCTAGTGATATTTGGCTGTGGTTTTCTGTAAGGTGGAGGTACTTCCCCAGTCGGGCTCTGCTCCAGATTTGAGCGAGATGACATTCGCTGAACGTGCCCTACCACAGGTAGCGAGATGCACTTCGCAGTGCCCATACCTCTCTTTTTGGTTTAAGGACATACTCGAGTCCGGACGTAGTTTAAGGATATACCCCGGGTTCAAAAATCCAAATTCTTGTTCGAAATTTAAATCTTGTTTTTGTTTGTTACCGCTCACTTGTTTAGTTTCAATAACACTACCTACACGGTGTAATGAGCTTATATAAACGCAATGTTTCAAATTCGCTGCGTATACAGGGTGTAATCGTTAAGTGTGGCCAGGCCATAACTCCGTAAATATAACAGATATCAGAAAACTTCCAACTGATATCGAAAGCGCGTTACCCAATGAGTAAAATTACATTAATAACTTTTTTAAATAAAAGTATTAATATTAAAAATATTAAGTTTAAACGCTCCCATACAGTTAGTACCTACGACGACTCACTCCCAAAGAAGAACGTCGGTGCCGTAAGAGATAAAACTGCTTGAGATTCATTATTTGCACGAATAAACTGTAATAACATGATAATTGAATGATATGGAATAAAATAAAACAATTCATGAATAATTTGATAACGGTGAAATGACTAGACCGTACAAACTAGTCTTTATCCGAACGTCGGTCCGGGTTTGAAGTTAATGTTTGGGATAGTTCTGATTTTATTTAAAAAAAGTTATTAATGTAATTTTACTCATTGGGTAACGCACTTTCGATATCAGTTGGAAGTTTTCTGATATGTGTTATATTTACGGAATTATGGCCTGGCCACACTTAACGATTACACCCTGTATATATTATAAAAGTGTGGTATCACAAACTGTCACAAAGTCGTGCCTACCACACGTTATATTAACGACCAATTAAGCGACAGAATTAACTAATTTCAATTAATCGGTAACGATGCATCTATGCCAGTGCGTTCCACTTGAGTCCCGAAATTCATGAAAGGGTCTAGGCAACTGTCAGCGGTGTATCCATAACGCAAATCGAAACGCTTATATTGTATGGAAATGATCAGGTGACTTTTCGTTCATATTTAAAATACGATGTTTTGCAAAGCGCTTTTAAAGCACTAAGCAATATTAATAATAATTACTCAGGTTTGTGGTTGTACTTGGTATTTGTGAAATAATGTTTGTTCTTCTCCTTTAATTTATTTGTAATAACTATGACTTACTTTGTTAATTATGAAATTGTGATTCCGAATAATATGCCCTTATTCCTACTTTAGAATGTTAAGCTTTAAGGAAATATTTGCACGCTTGATTGCAAGAAAAATACACTGAACAAACTGTATGTATATATAACCAGTGCATTATTGTATTTCAGCAAATAAATTTGTCTGATTGATTGATTATTTTCTGTTGGAGTATTAGTAAATTTTAACGGTGTTTTGAACGAAACGAAACGTGAACGAAAAAATGCGTTTTTTTTTAAACTAGTGATGCGATTGCGGTAGAAAAATTCGAATAATGATTCTTCAATAATACAGTATAATAACCATCGATATCGGAAGGCGCAGAGTTAAGTGGAACACACTCCCATTAATTAATTTCGCTACCATACTCGGCTCTCCAAATAATTGCGACCGGATAACTGTCTCATTAGAGCATTGCTCGGCTACTCGACTGCGGCAGGAGAGGTTATGTTCGAGAGTATGGTGAGGATGGAGTCATTTTCGAATAATTTCAGGTAGAAAAAAAATGAAAACCTTTAAACCAAATAAAAATGAAATTGAAAATTTATTGCATTGCAGACCATGCGTAATACATAAAAAAAAATCCTTAGGTACAATTATTTTTTACATCAGTTCTTCTGCCAAACCATAGCGTGGTTAGTTGGCAGACGAGGCTCCAGTTTACAAATACACCGTGAGCCTTTATAACTACACTCGCGATCAAAAAAATCAACTCAAACTAATTTTTAATTTCATCGTTGAATATCTCCGGAACCAATCATGAGATCAAAAAAGCAACTGTACCATTTTAGAGCTAACAGTGTAAGCTTTCAATATGAGCATGTTTTTCAGGCGAAAAATTTCAGTTCATGAAAAACAAGCGATCATACCAAGGATGTGTAAAATTTGGGTGCAAAAATGACCTTAACAACGAAAGAAAAAACATTTTCATGAACGAATAACAATTTATTTTTATCTTTAATACCTGGTGTTACCACCAAAAACCTTTTTCACACATGCCATGCGTCTCTTCATTGACCTTATCAGCTTCCTGATGGTATCCTGGGGGCATGCTTCCCACTCTTCGACCAAAGCTTCTTTCAGGGCCAAAATTGTCTCCGGAGCGGGATCGCGAGCTCGAACCTTGCGTTTCAGGTAATCCCACAAGTGCTTGATAGGATTTAAATGGGGACACAGAGGTGGCCACTTCAGAGTCGGGATGCCAACTGCGTCAAGGTACTCCTTTGTGACGCGGGCGGTATGACAAGGGGCATTGTCTTGCATTAAATGGAACCCCTCGTCAAAGAACCCGGCGTAGGGGACGACATGGTCTTGCAGGATGTCGGTGATGTACCTGTCTGCATTCAAACCACCGCCTCAACCCCCGCCATCAACAAAAACCAGCTCGGTCCGCCCCTTCATGGAAATCCCCGCCCACATCATGACGGAACCTCCACCGTAGGCGACTGTTTCGGCGAAGAAACACTGGGCGAACCTCTCTCCAGGTCTTCGGTACACCCATCCTCTTCTGTCGCTGCCATGGAGACACACTCTGCACTCATCGCTGAAGAGTACGCGGCTCCATTGGTCGTAGGTCCAATTTTCGTAGGTCGCCACGATTTCCTGCCGAGCGTCCCGATGTCTCTGAGTCAGTTTGGGCCCAGTAGCAGGTTTTCTTGGGGTAAGGTTGGCTTCCTTGAGTCTCCGCCGAACTGTTGGGGTGCTAACAGGCACAACCCGGTTCCGAATCAGGTCTCGCTGGATGGCAACAGCGGTACGGTGGCGATTACGAAGAATGGAGGTGACGATGAAGCGGTCTTCCCTCTCCGATGTGCACCGCTGACGGCCAGATCCTTATTTCCATTTCAAGGTTCCAAACCGATGAAACCGACGGTAATCTCTGGAGACAGCAGACAGGCTTAAATTCAGCTGCTCAGCAACAGAACGCTGCGAGAATCCTCGATTCACCAAGGCGACGACTCCGGCGGCTTCAGCTTCGGTGGTATCCATTTTTCCAAGGTAATTCCGGTGAAAGATTGCGAGGAGATGTGCACTGGTCAACTTCTGATAAGCGAATGATAAGAAATAACCGGTTACATCGGTAGAGGCAAACATGAAAACCAAGAAAATCGTGGCACAGGCGAGAGCTAATACAAGGGAAGGGCTGTATACCAAATTGGACAAAGCAGAATTAGATACCAAAATTTATAAAATTGCTAAACTGAGACACAAATCTACCCAAGACATCAAAAAGAATAAGTTCATCAGAAACAATGATAAAGTGTTACTAACATCTAACAAGGACATAACAAAAAGATGGTATGAATACTACAAGGGTTTAATGACCCTCTTGCCAATCCAGGGACCTGTACAGGAAATCGGTATCAATGAAGTTAAGGTTAATGTCAGAAAGATGAAGAAGAATAAAGCTACAGGTCCCGACGAAATCCCGTCAGAAATATGGAACTTACTTGGACCTATAGGATTCGAATGGCTTACTACACTCTTTAATCTCATGCTTTCAACTAAAATGATACCTAACTCATGGCGCCTCAGTCACTTAATTCCCTTTTATAAAAACAAAGGCGACGTCACTGAATGCGGAAACTACAGGGGCATTAAATTGACGTCACATACATTTTAAATTTGGGAGCGCATCATAAATCATCGTATTCAATCGCTCTCGATAATATCCCGAAACCAATTTGGTTTCACACCCTCGAAATCCACCACCGACGCCATACAAGCGATCAGAATACTAACCGACAAGTACCGTCTAAACAAAGAAGATCTGCATCTCATATTCATAGATCTCGAAAAAGCTTTCGACCTGGTACCACGTAGGCTTGTATGGCATGCACTTAGAGCACAACACCTGCCTGAAATATACGTCCAACTTATACAGGACATGTATCAAAATTCATCCACGAGAGTGAAAAGCCCAGCAGGTCTCAGCGAAGCGTTCGAGGTAGCGGTAGGAGTTCACCAAGGTTCGGCACTCAGCCCGCTACTATTTAACCTGGTCATGGATCTTATCACTAAAGAAATTCAAACTCCACTACCGATGAATATTCTTTATGCGGACGATAAAGTACTCATCGCTAACACAGCAAGTGAAATGCAGGACACATTGCACCTTTGGGTCAGTGCCCTGGAACAAGCTGGTCTCAAAGTCAGTCGATCAAAAACCGAACACCTGCACTGCAAATTCTCAAAAAAAGATCTACTATCAAGTGTTTACTACCCTGACTCGACACCAGTACCAAAAGTTAAACAATTCAAGTACCTGGGATCACTCATCACGGAAAATGGCAACATAGAGGAAGATGTAACGCACCGAGTCAATGTGGGGTGGCAAAAGTGGCGCTCGCTAACTGGAGTACTGTGTGATACGCACATGTCTGTTCGCACTAAAGGGAAGGTCTACAAGTTGGCGGTTAGACCAGCGCTGCTTTACGGATCTGAGTGCTGGCCGGCTAAACAAACCAACGGGCAAAAACTCCACACAGCGGAAATGAAGATGCTCAGGTGGTCTGGAGGGGTTACGCGGCTTGATAAAGTTACAAACGAACACATCCGTGGCAGTTTCAAGGTAGTCCCTATAACCGAAAAGTTCACAGAACACAGGCTGAGGTGGTATGGGCACGATGCGAAGGGACGAAGAGTACGTCGTCAAAAAAGCTTTGAGCCTGCCAGAGAAAGAAAGAGGCAGAGGACGCCCGCCGACAACGTGGTGGACTAGCATGAACCAACTTATAAAGAAAAACAAACTACCCGACCCGACAACCCACGACAGAATATCGTGGCGCAAAATAATTAGGAGAGCCGACCCCACCTGAAGTGGGATGGAGCAAGGAAGAAGAAGAAGGTGGCGAAATTGACCTAAAGTCACATAATATTTTTTCCTTCTTTTGGTCTCAGAAATTCATGGTTAAGATCTGTCGGGTTATACGTGCCCACGGTACATGGTCGATATACCAACCAACTAAGATTTTATGTACAGTGGACGTCAAATAGTTGTTTACATTTTGCAGCTTCCTTCTTTATAATAAGACGCAAACGTGTATACTTACATATCTTTGAAATTCACTGGACCACTCTCCCATCGCCAGTAAAAAGTAGTATTATGTCGACCGGGACACCAAACGAATAAATTAATTGACACAATTGATTTGCAGAATTAGCGTAACTGTACAGATACACTATGCCCGCGAGGAAACGGAAAGATTTTAACAGTATATTCCAGATCGTATTAAGAGACAAAAATGTCATATAACCTTTTTTTGAATTCACCTAATTTCAGAGTTAATACAAATTTATTAAAAACGCTTATTTGATGGCAATGTTACCACTATGGGGCCTAGTCTAGACGACTTTATTGACAGATATAAATAATAAATAAATAAATATTATAGGACGATCTTACACAAACCGACCTAGTCCCACAGTAAGCTCAATAAGGCTTGTGTTGTGGGTACTAGACGACGATATATATAATAGATAAATATGAATAAATACTTAAATACATAGAAAACACCCATAACTCAGGAACAAATATCTGTGATAAACACACAAATAAATGTCCTGACCAGGATTCGAACCCGGGACCTCCTGCTTCGTAGGCAGGGTCACTACCGACTGGGCTAGGAGGCCGTTAGATATCAAAGTGACAAGGTACATTTTACAAGTAAAAAAATCCCAATTGCAAACACCCGCTGTTAAGAATAGGCTTCTACAGTTTCAATAACAAGTAAACACTCTAGCTATAATTTATGAATGTTTGCTGCATATAAGTATATCCATTTTTCATAACAACTTTTATTAAAGTTGGCAGTTTTTCCCGAAAGTTCACAGAAAACATTTGTTTTGCCTATCCTGCCTATCCAAACAAAATACAAAAGCAATAATATTCTTACAACCCCTATAAAACCTCCCTTCACCAAATCAAACAACAAGAAGCTATAAATACTTAATCAAAACTTTCACTAGTGTCTTCAAAACAATAAAAGTGGCGATTGCATAAGCGTGATGACAATATTCGGCCAGGAATAGCCTTGCGGGCCGTTAGGGCCGAGAAATGGTCCATTGCCGGCCGTAACGCAGGCCGTAACAGCCGTGGCCATCAACGCAACATGACACCGACTATGTAGCTAATAAAACGTATGTGTATCGCCGTGACATACGGACAGGTTTTTATTAAAATTGCCATTAGCTTTATAATAACATTTAAAAAAAATTGCGACACGTTCAGGAGAGCCTGTATCTTTTCAAGCTCAGAAGTAAGAACATACAACGCCCGTCCCTTGAACTGATAGGCCATATACCTGCCTCGAAAAACGCGAAAGGCGAGCCCTCTCAGTGCTTTGAATTGAAATCTAGGCTCTCCTAAACATGTCGCGCGGCAGCTAAAAATAGTTGACTAAAATAATGATGACTAAATATCTACTGAGATTACACACTGGATTTACCTCTAGCGTAAACTATTACCCCTTTATAAACGTCTCTCAGGGCTCAATTAGTTAATTTATATTTTGTACATCTGTCTGTCACTTTGACAGTTGTGTAAGAAACAGACAAAACATAAATTAACTATTTTATGCCTGAAAGTCATGAACTCATGAATAGACATAGAAGTTTTTGTAGCAAAAATCCTTCCAATATTAAGCTTCCTTCAAATATTAATTTTATCGATAACTTTCGAAGTGATATTTCATAGCAGATTCAGAGTTCACCGGGTAAAGTATAAATAAACCTGTAATGCTAATAACTACCTATCGACGTTATGTAATGGTAATATGTTATATTTTAACACTTATTATAAAAAAAGAACAATAAACAATTTATGGAAGCAGGCGCTAAATTGCGGAAGTCCACATTATTAACTACAATAATATTGCTTTGCTATTCCGCGGAATATTATTGTAGTTAAACCAAGGAATCATTTTAACAACTAAATCAAAACGAATGACAGCCATTTTCATAATCTTTTTATAGTAAATTCATGCCGTATATTATATAATGATATATACTATACAACTTGCAAAATTCATGTTACATGTACCATCGGGTTCAAAATTGCATGCTCAATTTATCAATGAATTCATTCATAAATTGGCCATGCAATTCTGAACCCGATAGTACATCATAACTGTCATAACGATTTATCGCTAAATTAATATCGTCATCCCTATGATATTTTTATTCCTGCCACTAAAAACTTCTATTTATGTCTGGTTATGAATAAGGGGATTAGTGTGTGCGGGACGTTTTCGGATTGATGGAAACGATTTTTTTCTCTTAAATTTTTTGTGGGCCTCGCAGCCGTGTGTCTCGGTAAGCCCAAGGCGTTACGGCGCACTTTTACGATCGTGTGATATGAAGACGAGCTCATAATCAAGCCAATGCTAACAGCAATCTTCGGCAGGGCGATTGCAAACCTAGCCCTAGACATGTAAGTCGTTTTTAATGTTACTTGGAATCTTGAAATTAAGATTGTGGTCTTCTTAAGCTCTTTGACAACCTTTTGGCTATTTACTCACCGGCAGACACAACACTATTTTGGAGTAAGGTTTAGTTCTATTTGGCTGTGGTTTCCTGTAAGGTACTTCCACAGTTGTACTCTGCTCAGGGTTTGACCGAGATGGCATTTGCTGAGCTGTGCCATACCACACCTAGCTAGTGCCCATTCCTCTCTTTTGGACGTAGTTTAAGAACATACTCGTCTCCAAAACCGGTGGGTAAAACAAAGTCTACTGCAACCACTTCGACCACAAGAAGCTATTTGTTTGTCAACAACTTAACTCGAGCGGATACGCTGTGCCCACGGCTGTTTATTGAGGAGCTTTACTACAATCCCTCATCCGAAGAATTCCTGTGACTTAGGACAAATTACCATCATCATTAGCAGTCTATAATAACGTCCACTGCTGGACACAGGGCTCCCCCATGGACTACTACAAATATCAGTCGTGGGCTGCCCGCATTCAATATATATCCGCGTTGTTTACCAGGTCATAAGTTCACCTTGTGAGAGGCCTTCTTATGCGACGCAGATTAGGACAAGATTATAAATTGAAAATATAGTGCATGTAAATGAAAAACCAGCCAAGTGCAAGTCGGACTCGCGCACCGAGGGTTCCGTACAAACCTGTAGGTATATAGGGGTACTTTAAAATGATTAAAAATCTCAATGTCTTCCATCTTCCTTCTTGAGTCATCTCAATTTTCGTACTAAGTTTTGGGACACTAGTTATGACTATGAGTCAAGGTGTATTCGTCACCGCTTGTTGAGTCTCGAAGATAGACGTCTTTTACTTGACATTTCTGTGCTGTATGATATAATTTCAGGACGTATTGACAGTTCTTCACTGTTGTCGGAGATTAAATTCTCAGTCCCATCAATTAGAACGCGTAACTCTGCGCGCTGCCTTTTTAGCCTTCCTAGAGTTAATACTAATTATGCTCAAAACTCGACAATCTACCGTATTTTAAGTCTTTATAACAAGCAATTTAATTGTATTGATTTGTTTGACTGCACAAAAGATACTCTAAAAAATCGAGTACGGATTCTATTATTTAAACTAAGACAGGGCGACAAACAAGCATGTTTGTATTAAACACATTATTCTATTATTACAAGTACATCCACTCTCATATACACGCGCATACATACACACATACACATTACACACACTGACACACATCAAAGTGCACTCCCGTACAGATAAGCTAGTTTTATATTTTGTTTAAAAAGTTCAATCTTTCCTTTGCTTATGCTCATGGCACTTATTATTTCCACTTGTTATTGCATGTTAGTTATATTTTTGTGGTCATCTATTATTGGCTTTTTCTCTGTTATTTAAGTTTTGTATTATTTGTTGTATTGCTGTTGATGCCCCAAATAAAATAAAAAAATAATAAAAATAAAATTATTTTTATTATACGATGTAACAAAAAATTACGGTTTTCGCAATTTTTCCTATATCTGTGCTATAAGACGTTGCTTCGTACCAAATTTCAAAATTCTGAGTTCACGGGAAGTACCCTGTAGGTTTTAATTCCCTTGCGAATTTCGAAAATTTGCGGATATGCGGCATAAACGGCAGCATCTTTTGATTGCGTTGGCTTAGAAGTTTGATTTTTTTCACATCTCCAAGGGACAGTAAACCTGAGTATTTGATATACATTTCAGATTAATACCTCCACGCGTTCCTGAGACAAAGGGTCTTGACAGACGAACGGACGGACGGACGGGAGGACGGACGGACGGACGACAAAGTGATACTATAATGGTTCCATTTGTTCCTTCGAGGTACGGAACCCTAAAAAGTAACCAAGACTGGAAACGCATCTGCGTATTCTGCATTCACGGCAGCTGCTCAGACTTCTAAGAGCTCTAGGACACCCTTACTTAGGTTACGATTGCACCGGTAAAAAAATCTCGTGTATATTACCATGAAAATATGCAATATTACAAAGGCCCTCTATCAGTTTCATGGCCACTCAAGTACCTTTTTATTCTTATGGATGGATGTTAGTTATTTTGCCACGCCAGGCCAATAATACTTGGTGTTTCCTGTAACCCCAGCAATAAATTAAAACGTAGATTCTACTCCTAAAATTAGACAATGTTTGTTAAGCGACTTTGTAAAATAACTTACTGACATGCAATGTCAATTAAATGGATTATAACCTAACTTAAATTGAAAATAATATTTAGTTTGTATGAAAAAGAGACAATCCATAGAATACAATTTTTTTTAAAGTTGGTGAACATTGTTTGAGTAGAATCGACGTTTTTATTTTTTGCTCGTGTTACAGGAAACACCTGGTACATTGGAAAATTAGTTCAAATTTCGAATTTATTGCGCCAGGATACGATACACAATTGAATAATTAACTCAATGGTGCATCGACCCAAAATCCTCTGACATGAGTTTACACCAGTAGTGCCGATCTCGCACTATCTCCCACCAGTTAACGGTTTTTACTATTCTACAGTATTGCCCCAGCGATACCTGGGACGACCAAGGCTTGCCATTTTAGCACCGTGATACCTCTCACAACCTGACCGAGCCACAGGATAAACAATTGATTGTTATATCCATACGTGTGCTAACTCGGGGCACCAATACTAAAGTAATATAGAAAAATATTTTATGACAATATATCGATGTTACTGTCAACATCTAGATGTTAGTCAACATTAATAAATATTATTTGTTATCAAGGTTGTCTGGAAGAGATTGCTCTCTAGCGATAAGACCGCTGTTGACCGCCTTTACTTTTAATCGGTGTACTGTACTGTTTTTTATTGAGGTGTGCAATAAAGAGTAATTGTATTGTATTATTTATTTTCTTCGTAACAATCGTAGAGGAATATTACCTCATACTCCAGCTTATGAATGGGACTGACAGAAATTGTCTTAGTTAGATTGAAATGTCATCCGAATAATTTATCTTGATAGGCTCAATATCAGACGTGATATCGATAATATCGAACCTTTTCAACCGACTTCAAGATTTCGAAGGAGGATGTTATCAATTCGTCGGGATCTTTGTTTTTGCTATTTTTTTTTTTATGTATGTTCACCGATTATTCGAAGACGGCTGGACCGATTTCGAAAATTCTTTTTTTGTTTGAAAGAGTATACTTCACAGTTGGTCCCATTGTAACCAGGTCAGGGTCTGATGATGGGACCCTGGAGAAATCGAGGGAACTCTTCAACTATTATAGGCACACCTATAGTAATTTGAGTATTTTTTACAGCATCTCGAGCATTTGCTTTTCGAAAGGTGGATGCTAAGTGAAGTCGGTTCTTTTTTGTTTAAAATTATTTTAGTTAGTAATCGAGGATTTTCAATGAGCACATGTGGTAATAAAGACTGTATTGAGAAATATAAGGACAACTGCAACAAGCCGTAATTCTTGTTTCATTTGCTTTAAAAACATAAATTATTTATTATGTTGTAGATAATATGATGTTAAATCAATTACTAGAATTATTTTTTCAAGGATAACTTTTGATTTCATAAACTGAGAGGCCATACACAGGAGCAACGAAAAATACTCTTGGAGAAATACATACGAGAAAACGGTATGTCCATGAGAAAGATCGCTAAAATCGTGAGGGTGTGTGTTTCTGCGATTTAAATGGCATTAAAAAGTTTGGGTAAGACTTCTCTTTTAATGACAAGTCGAAAAATCGTCGAAAAACTGGCTCGAATAATCGCAATATCGACTCAAAGATACATCGAAAAATATAGACACGCGGCAGCGTGTCAAGCCAAGTTCAAGCAAAGGAACTGGCTAGCCAGCGCCAAGTGTATATTTACACGAACCACTTGGTGCCATTTTTGACCCTTCTATAACTCAAAACCTCTTTAACGTAAACACATAAAACTTCTTGTGTTTAATTATATCCATAAGGACATCTAGAAGCCCAAATTTCATGAAGCTAGCTCAAACGGTTATAAAGATATGAATGTCAAAAAGTCGTAAATTTTAGCACTGACTGACTGACATAAGTACCTAAACCTAACCTACTTCCAGATGACCTAGAAGGATGAAATTTGGAATCCAGCTCAGTAATTGTGTGTAAGCGTAGGAAAAAATCTAAAAATAAAAAAATAGGGGGGTCCCCATTCAAAATTTTTTATTTTATTGTATCGTTGGAACCGTTACAAGCAGATATTTGAAACTATCCGAATATATGTATTATTATATTTGCTATATAACACAAATATAAAAATAAAGTTGAGTCAAAAAATAAGTGGTGTCCCCATACAAAAAACTTGTAATACACGCTAAACGACCGGCGAACGGTGTGTCGTCGGCGGCGCGCTGCACTACATAATTATACACAGAACAGAAATAAAGAGAATGTAGACAATAGCATAAAAACCATGCAGCAGAAACGCAAGAAAAAACATTAAATCTCAATACCTGCCTAGTTTTCTTTACAAAAAGTAATGATATCTCACCAAAAACATAAATGTAAAAAAAGAGAGCCAAGTTCAATACAAAAATTATGCTTGGCTGTGGGCTTCGCCGCAAAAAGAATGGAGATCTAAATGAGTGCCAAGTTCTATGCAAAATCCAAATATGTATTTATAGAAACAAAATAACATTATGAACAAGTATTAAACTCTATTTCTTTGCTTTATTGGATACCTATAACAATTGCTGTTATTTAAAAATGTGAGATCTTAAAGTAGGTTAGATTTGACTTGGCCAGTTTTTATCAGAATTAAAAAAATATATATATATATGTTGAATAACTTTATAAAATGACTGATGTAATGAAAACTGGCCAAGTCAAATCTAACCTCCTTTAAGATCTTACGCGACGAAAACCACTCCAAACTGGATTTTTTTATCTACTGGGCGTATAGTACTCTACTATTCGCAAAGGAAAACACCTGAATGAGAACAAAACGTCAATTTTTTCCGAAAAATTTGGATCTAAGACAATGTGTGGTAGGTAATATGCGAATGTAGTATGAAATCTACGGCGTTCGTCACTACTTCCACGATCACTACCAATCTTTACATAAAGAAGTGTGGACAAAATGAATTCTGTCACTGATTAGACGCCACAGGGGCTGTACTTTATTTAGGCCCGATTTGGCTAGTTGCCACTGTGCCCCCTGCATCAGAGAGTGGATGGAAACCCACGACGTGCGTCATGCTGCTAAGAATATGAATCCGCTAAATTACCCTTAGGTACGTCCCATCGAGGACGTGATGGGCAATCATGAAGAGAAAACTTCGGCAAAGCTTCTCGGAAGCGGATTCCGTAAAAAAATAAAAAAAAACTTGGCTTAAGCGTCGAAACTGCTCACAGTAAACTTTGTCCAAATCTGATGAGAAACGTCCGAAGCAAACGACGAAAAGTCGCCCGAAAGAAAAGGTAACAGGTGTCTTAGTCAACGCTAAAACGTTTATAAAGGTCTACCAACCAAATGGCCAGAACATACTTATGCAAAATAATAAACTTTAAAAAAAATGATTACACATTTCACTTGTCCTTATAATTCTCAATACACTCTTTATATATCGACATCATTTTTATCGTTATCAAATCCCTAGAACTTGCCCCGAGTTAGCACAGGTATGGTATATCAAAAGACTGTTTTGGTTTCCAATTGTGGTACGGCAATTGTATTAAATATTCATTTTCAAATGCCCTAGGTCATTTATATACTAGCATTTCTAATAGGACTGTCAGAAACAGTATCTAAACTAAACATACAAGAGTTCGCTTATAGACAGAGAGCTGGCCACGTCAGATATGACACAATAATCAGAGCAACGAAACCCCTCTAGTTAGTTTGCTATACTATGCTTGTTTGTAGATCTGGACATCTGGCAGCTGTAAAGTGGTGGAGGTCAAATAATGTAAACCACTTCATGAAATCCAATCCTAGAGTTCTTGGTTTGATGGAATATTATGAGAAATTATGTAAATAGTTAGATTATAATCAATGCCAAAAGTTTCTGTTGGGGGAAAGTAGTGCCAAACCACTTATAATGTAGTTCATAGTTTATCTATTTTATTATACGTAATGTTTTTTGTTCTTATGTTAAAATATAGGTCCTGTCCTTTATAACTGCAACAACTTCGGCAATTTTTACCCATTTCGGTATTACTACATATTTTTCAATTCAACAATTTTGCTAGTATGTCACCCCACCCATTAAAAGCTGCCAGATGCCTGGATCTAGCAATAAGGATAGTATAGCATTATAACCAGACGGGTTTTTTTATGGCTTTTACTCCTCCCCGGTTTTAGCGAGGTGAATTCTGCCAATCTCGGGGTGTAGCCTTTCGCCTTTTTAGGGTTCCGTAGTCAACTAGGAACCCTTATAGTTTCGCCATGTCTGCCCGTCCGTCCGTCCGTCCGCGGATAATCTCAGTGACCGTTAGCACTAGAAAGCTGAAATTTGGTACTAATATGTATATAAATCACGCCGACAAAGTGGTAAAATAAAAAGTGGAAAAAAATGTTTTATTAGGGTACCTCCCCTATACGTAAAGTGGGGAGTGATTTTCTTTTTCGTTTCAACCCTAACGCGTGATATATTGTTGGATAGGTATTTAAAAATGAATAGGGGTTTACTAAAATCATTTTTTGATAATGTAAATATTTTCGGAAATAATCGCTCCAGAAGTAAAAAAAATGTGTCCCCCCCCCCCTCTAACTTTTGAACCATAAGTTTTAAAAATATGAAAAAAAATTATCAAAACATTCTAGGAAAATTATTTTGAACTTGATAGGTTGAATAGTTTTTGAAAAAAAATTACAAAATAATTTCTGAACTAAGTTTGTAATTTAACCGTATAAGCAGGTGTTTATTGTACCTGTAATTTCTTCAAAATCACAATGAAATGACGTGCTTTCAAATAAAGTAAAAACGGTAAAATCGGTTCACGCAATAAAGAATTATCCCATAAAAATCATCTTCCATACTTTAAGCTCGCGCGCAATAGTTTACTTAATTTGCCGATAGATGTCGCTGTACGTGGAACGCTCATATCATATCCTACATAGCGGTGTTATTTTAACTCTTAAGTGGGGACACTTACTATGACGGACGGAAAAACTACGGAACCCTACACTGAGCGTGGCCCGACACGCTCTTGGCCGGTTTTTTAAGTGATTGTTTGGTTTGTTGCTGTCATTATTGTGTCATATCTGACGTAGCCAGCTCTTAGTCCATAGAGTTTGCTTATGAATATCGTACTTAGCGATTCGAAGCCCCGGACGCCGCTGGCATTTTCGAGCAAGCCTAGCATCGGTATTGACAGATCGGTTCGTCTTGTATTTAATCGTAAAGCCATCAAATACGTCGGAGCGGCCATGGTAGTCAAAAATATCTGAGCATGTACTTTATCGCCTTGAAAATAGAGGCGTTGTTTAGATATTTGTGACCGCCTTGGCCGCTCCGATATATCTGATGGCGACTGTACCTACGATATGTCTATTCGAACTTTAAAAATACCAACATGAAAAATTTGCGACCATAAAAGCTCCATCGAAATGTATGCGCTAGTAGTTCGGTCTACAAAATCTCAATTTATGCATTATAGTCGACGAGTGGAAAAAGCAATATAAAGCGGTTCCTAATACCTATTTTAACTTTACAACCATGCTTGTTTATGGATTTGTTATCAAAACGATCTTCTATTTGTCATCAAAATAACAAAGCATAATGTGAGCCTATTAAATATATATTTTTATGTCTATTTAACATGAACATGATACCTAAACAAGTAATAATAAAAACAAGATCATTTGAATACGCCACTTTTGTCAGGTCTAATCCTGTTCAATATCAAATTAAAATCAACCAATACCAAACCAATAAGAGATTACATTCTTCTAATAAATATGGGTCGAGGCACACTCTAAAATCTCTAAATAATACTTACTAAATGTAACTTGGTAACTATATACATGTCAACTTGATTTGTTATTGATTACCTATAATAAAAACTTGTTAGTGAAATGGAATGAAAAAAATGTTTATTGGATACAAAGAGAAACGCAAATGGAATACAAAACAAAAAACCGGTCAAGTGCGTGTCGGATCACGTACCTTCAATGGAATAAGAACCAAACTATACCAAAAGGTCGTGTCTGATGCCTATCGAAGAAGTTCTTTGGAGATAGCTCAACAATGGAATAACCGATAATGTTTAAAATAATTTCTGTTGAAATTATGTGATAAGGTGCATTTTCTCAATTTTTTTTTTATATTTTTAGGACTTACGGTTCAAAAGTTACATTTATTTATTTATCGTGTGGCTACATGTCACTGGATATAGATAGGTATTTCTTCCCTGGGGTAGTAGTAGTGGGAAAGCAGATGATGAAGAAAATCCAGTGAGTGCTGCGAGGTCCAGATGGGACAGTGTAGCTGCCAAGTTTGTTACTCTTTTAGCACCACCCAGGAATCATGTGTAGGGTTGTCTAAGGTGTTTCCTACGGACGCAGAGTAACATTGATCCCTATTCAATATAATTTTTAAGAAAAAAAAACCGACTTCCATGGGGGTAGCCGGTGAAGCATTATTGTAGATGGTGCACTTAGATTCCATACAATGAAATAACTTGCTTAACAAACGCAGCGGAGAGGACAAATCGCCAAACCTGAACTATGCGTCGTTGAAGAGTTCCGTTCTGATCATCATCAGCAGTTCCACTTCATCAAATGTCACTCTTTTGAATGAAAATGCTTGATTTGTTGATAAAAATACAAAAGTCACTTTATGTATGCCTTTAAGATTTGAGGAATTCCCTCGATTCCTCATGGAACTCATCATCAGAACTTGAGCTTGACGAAAATTGGTCCTGACAATCTAACTTGCTTAACAAACACAGCGAAGGGGACGAATCGCCAAACGTGAACTATGAGTCGTTGAAGAGTTCCGTTCTGATCATTATCAGCAGTTCCACTTCATCAAATGTCACTCTTTTGAATGAAAATGCTTGATTTGTTGATAAAAATACAAAAGTCACTTTATGTATGCCTTTAAGATTTGAGGAATTCCCTCGATTCCTCATGGAACTCATCATCAGAACTTGAGCTTGACGAAAATTGGTCCTGACAATCTAACTTGCTTAACAAACACAGCGAAGGGGACGAATCGCCAAACGTGAACTATGAGTCGTTGAAGAGTTCCGTTCTGATCATTATCAGCAGTTCCACTTCATCAAATGTCACTCTTTTGAATGAAAATGCTTGACTTGTTGATAAAAATACAAAAATCACTATGTGTAAGCCCTTAAGATTTGAGGAGTTCCCTCGATTCTTCATGGATCCCATCATCAGAACTTGAGCTTGACGAAAATTGGTCCTGACAATCTAACTTGCTTAACAAACACAGCGAAGGGGACGAATCGCCAAACGTGAACTATGAGTCGTTGAAGAGTTCCGTTCTGATCATTATCAGCAGTTCCACTTCATCAAATGTCACTCTTTTGAATGAAAATGCTTGACTTGTTGATAAAAATACAAAAATCACTATGTGTAAGCCCTTAAGATTTGAGGAGTTCCCTCGATTCTTCATGGATCCCATCATCAGAACTTGAGCTTGACGAAAAATTGTCCTGACAATTAAACTTGCTAAACAAACACAGCGAAGAGGACAAATCGCCAAACGTGAACTATGCGTCGTTGAAGAGTTCCGTTCTGATCATCATCAGCAGTTCTACTTCATCAAATGTCACTGTTTTGAATGAAAATGATGGATTTGTTGATAAAAATATAAAAATCACTATATGTATGCCTTTAAGATTTGAGGAGTTCCCTCGATTCCTCATGGATCCCATCATCAGAACTGCGTTTTGACAAAAACGGGACTAATCTGTATATATATACTTACAATAAAAAAAAGAATTTTCAAAATCGGTTCAGACATGACGGAGTTATGGAGTAACAAACATAAAAAATAAAAAACAAAAAAAAAAAAAACATACACGCCGAATTGAGAACCTCCTCTTTTGAAATCTGGAAGTCGGTTAAAAAGTTACAAGGAGGGGGCGACACAATTTTTCTGACATCGAAGCGATTCTTTCTGAAAATATTCACTTAATAACAAAATGTTCATTGAAACCTCGATGTTATTATTAAAGACCCATCGATTGATGTGCAACATGTTGATATTTGGTAAAAAAAAACATTTTTTTTTAAATTTATCTACATAACTAAATATCGGTATATAAAATACATCTTAAGTCTAAATTTAATTATAATCTTTATCAATTAAATTCGCTAAATAAAAAAAAGAATAATTAACATTTGTCATATAAGGTCACTATTTTAACATTGTGGATATTAGATTTGTATTAATTAATAGTTAAAAGAGTTATTTGAATTGATGAGATTCGAGTGGTATGAACGATGATGGCTGATTCACTGGATGAAGGCAACCTAAATTTAAAACCGTATATTAAAAACGCCCGTCAAATGTGGCTATTTGGGATTTTGAGAAGTTTAAAAATGCGGATCAGAGATATTCAACCAATGTTGGCAAAACAACAAAAAAATCTATTATGGCACAAAAACACAATAAGTAATTAACTGGTTAAAATTTTTTATCTACACTCATACTGTAAGTACTCTAAAATGCGTTCAGAAACTGTAGACAATGACAAGCATTACAACAAACGATTTATAACTATGATAAGTTTCTTATCTGCGGCAGTAACGTAATTTTAACTTTGCATGCTCAAATATTGTTAAGCAATGAGTTTCAAATTTGGAACATCGAATTAGATAACATAATGTTACCGCCATGGTCAACTCGATTGGTCCCGCGCGAGCGCCGGCACAATCGAGTTGGCCATGACGGTACAATGGCAGTCATTCTATGGTTTCCGAACACTTAATTTAATATATATAATATGAGTATAGATAAAGCAGTGTATGCAACTGTACGTAATTAGGCCTTAAAACACTCGTGTGATCTTATTACGAAATTCGCCTGCGGCTCATTTCATAAAACCACACTCATGTTTTAAGGACCCTTATTACGTAACAGTTACATAAACTACTATTACTTCACACAAGAAATATTGAAGCACAATTTAAACAGAATATTTTTATCGAACAATGGTGGATGTCTGTTCCTGTACCTACTCTTTTTTCCATTCGTGCGGAAGGCAGACATCCACCATTGTTCGATAAAAATATTCTGTTTAAATTGTGCTTCAATATTTCTTGTGTGAAGTAATCTCGCATTTTGGCTACCCTAAAAAGATAATTTACACCAAAATGGTATTTACAAGTTAAAACGAGATGTACAGTCACCGGCAATAGTATCTTCGTACACGAAGGCCGCAAAAATATGTGACATGCTCAGCTCTTATTTGTAGGATGGGCCCTTATTTGTAGGGTAGGATTGATTGGACCTCACACGATTTTCACACATTATTTTGACAAAAATGGGACTTAATGGCGTACAATTACTTTTATTATTTTCCTGGCGTTTCGAGCGTGTCGTAACGCTCGTGGTCGCAGGCAGACTCTAAAACGATATGCACATAAGATCATTACAGATTACTAACCAATAAACCAATAGAGTTTTTAATGTCAAGTGCTACCTACCTTCAGGTATGATATAGACAATCCCTTACATTGTCAGTGCAAATTCAGTACAAAGTTATCGTAGAAGGATTCTAATTATAAATGTCTTCTCGTATTTTTTTCAGTTTACTACTTCAGCCACGGGAATCCACTAATACCTACAGCTTTTAAAACAAACTAACGTAGAAAGCTCTAAGCGAGCTGCTTCCGGTCTCTACGCTCGGTCTGACCTCTGCTTACCTCAGCGGAGAGAAATGAAGCTATTTATCGAAGATCGTATGTTTACCTCAAACATATTGTATATATATAACATATTATTATTACATAATTACCTACATACAGTTACCGGCAATAGTATCTATCTTCACGAAGGCCGCAAAAATATGCGACACGCTCCTATGGCCCTACAAATAAGAGCGTGTCCCATATTTTTGCGGCCTTCGTGTAGGAAGATACGGCCGGTGACTGTACATATTAACCAATTAATAAGGGAGGAGGGGATAAGTTCGGAAGAAAAGCGAGAGAAATTACATGCCGTCAATATGACTAAGTGAGAGCGTGTACTTCTAGTACTCTAACACATTCAGGGCCGAGAACCCGACTGTCGGGTTCTCTGTTCGTAGCTACTGCGCTACATACGACGATTACATGGCTACGGGCTACGTGCGTAGCACGTAGCACTAGGTGGCACTGAATGTACTAAGCAAGCAATGATTTTTTTACATTTAATTTCGTGTAGGTATGATATTAACGTAATTGTTTCTACTTAAAAATGACAAGTAAAAAAAGGTTTAATCTCTAATCCCATAAAAATATACATTACATGTACAAAAATGCCTGTCTGTTCTCCTACTGCAAAAAGTATTGAGATCTAATGTGAAATCAAGCCACTGTGCCGGAGTTTACTAACAACATGTCATTGTGATCCTGTGAATATTAGATGTCTATATTTTTATAATAAATAGAAGGACATGGCCATCGCACGGCTAAACATACGTATAGCACAAGCCAGCCTATTAATGTGTACATATATTCTCTAATACTACCCTTAGTGACCCTTCGCTGAGATAGACCGCGGACAGATGGATGGACGGACAGACGGACAGGTGAAACTATAAGGGTTCCTAGTTGACTACGGAACCCTAAAAAGTACCCAAAGTCATCTGCAAAAATATTTTCTACATCTAAATTCCTTTCTTCAAGTTCTTTTAAGTAAAGTCAATTTGAAGGTCATCGGGTGTTGTCTTCCTCTTAAACCCAGAAGATGAAATAATTGACTCAAATATGCGACTAAGGTCTATTTATTAGTAGGTACTTAATTATAGTTAATTATCAGGTTGAAATGCATAATTGTCAGCTATTATCAATTTATAGAGAGAAGAGAGTCACTAAACCAACTTGTAATTGTCGAGGCAGGTTTGCTAAGCGTTTAGTGACGATATTGCTGTTTACACTAATAGTCAGGGAGCTAGGCCTGGAAAATGACAACTTTGAATGCTAAGAAATTATTATATTATCCTTAGAATCGGACGCCTGGCAGCTCTTCATCGGTGGAGGTCAAAGTAGCAAGTTTTGCATAAACCAATTTTAACAAAACTGTAGCCTAGATCACACGATCCGCTTTTTCTGAGTCGCTCCCTCACTACTGAGGATCATGACTCCGCTGACTAATTTTCTTAATGGCGGCTCTCCACTTCTCCCTATCGGTTGCTTTACGGAGAGCGTTGCTAAGAGTGATGTCCATTTGGTCCGATATTTGATCACACCACCGCGTTGGGCTTGGTCCGCCGCTAAGACGAATCGATTTCGACGCTATAGTGAATACATGACACAAACTTAACTACATGAAAACACACCAATAATGATAATAAAAATCATAACCAATCCTTTTAGCATCATAGTAGTTGGGTATAATGAAACTTAGACGCTGAAGCTCTATAAACTGCACATCTTCGATTGATTTAACAAACCTTTTTTGGCCTGCCGACATCCTCCGATGTAAGTAACAAATATAGTCATAGTAAATCAATTGTATGCCAAATAAACCAGAGGTTTCGTTGGTTTCAAAATAAAGAATTATCCACTCTTTAGCTTTTAGTCTAAAGCGACACGCACGAATAACAAACCGCAGATAATTTTTAAACTAAATTACTACTACTACGGTCAAACATATTACATAGTAGGCAATTCAGTTTTATTTAAATAACCTACTTCTGTGCTGTAGTGCATTCTGGGCTCCACTGATGACTGCAAGACCCCCCGATTCTAGTAAAAAAAATGGTTTATTCAGCACAAATGATGTAGGGTGCATTGGGATAATGTCGCAAAGAGTGTAATTCCAAAAAGCATTCAAATATCGCTCTTATCCCATTGTAAGAAGAGTCAACTTTCGGAATTATCCGCCACTTTTTCCTATCGGAATTAACCCAATGCACCCTAACTAAAGTCAGGTTGATGCCTAGCTCTATTTTAGTATATTAAATTCCTGTGTTAAGAGGCACCGCTCTTCCTTAGAGATTATCAACAGCAAAACAATACGAGTAATATGATGTTATTTTAGTAATAACCATTCATAACTACATTCCATAACCATTCATACATAACTAAAGCTTTTGGGGTTATAGTTCTAAAAACGGTATACAGTTTTAAGGGGCTCGCTCTTAGTGTATAGCGACAAGCACTAATGACGCCCGCAGTTGACATAATGTCAACATGCTACGCGGATCTAAGATTGAATACATGTAACAGAGATCCAGGAGTACATAGGTAAATTAGGTTCACATGACAATATAACAGACATGCAATAAAAGCTATCTAATATGATTTCAGTACGCAATGCAATATGTACCTAAAGTACCTATTAATATTTAGCCATTTAACGGCCTCCTAGCCCAGTTGGTAGTGGCCCTGCCTACGAAGCAAGAGGTCCCGGGATCGAATCCTGGTCTGGGCATTTATTTGTGTGTTTATCACAGATATTTGTTCCTGAATTATGGATGTTTTCTATGTATTTAAATATAATATTATGTCTATTTTTTTTGTAGTCCCACGGTAAGATAATGACATATCTATTATATATATCTTCGTCTTGTACCCACAACCAAGCCCTATTTAACTTACCGTGGGACTAGGTCTATTTGTGTAAGATTGTCCCATAATATTTATTATTCGATGATTAGATTCGATTTATTAAATAATATATACATAATATTGCAAGGGTAACAATGTCATATTGTAGGTTTACTCTAGGGCCGTGATTCGAAAAATAAACACACACACTGGACAGACACAGCTGCAACCCAACTCAACCCAACTCAACCCAACTCAACTCAACGCTATAACGACATTGATATTTGCTATTCGAACAGATTTTCATTCAACATTGGTCTCACATTGGTGACACATTGGTCACACATTGGACCTATGTGAGACCAATGTGTGACCAATGTCTGACCAATATGAGACCAATGTTGAATGAAAATCTGTTCGAATAGCAAATGTTAATGTCGTTATAGCGTTGAGTTGAGTTGGGTTGAGTTGGGTTGGAGCTGTGTCTGTGGACAGAGTGTGTGTGTTTATTTTTATAATCGCGGCCTTGTAGTGAGGAATGAGTTCAGTTCTACGGACAGTTGGACACCGGCTTGGTTTTACATTAGATCTCAATACCTTTTGCGGTAGAAGTGGTAGAACGTACTAGTTACTACGAGACTTGCATTTTGGTACACGTAATGTGTTCTCTTTTTAATACTACGACGGTGGTGAAAAAGCATACGGGCCGACTGATGGTAAGCAGCTACCGTAGCCTATGGACGCCTGAAACTCTAGAGGTGTCGATGGGATACCATTTTCTGGACCTAGCTTTTAGCCTATACCAAAATTTCTTAGGATTAAAATACGGAGATTGAATGGACTGATGGTTGTCATTTTTTTAAACTAGTACCTGTACCAATTCTTTAGGAGTAGGTTGCAAAGCGGACCCCGAATTTGAAGGACAGATGGCAATATATTATACTAGTCCCTGCGCAAATTCTTGGGCTTATGTTTTAGAATGGAAAATTATTGAGTGTCATTATGAATAATGGTGGTGGTGCATATATGGTGGTCACGAGCGATGCAAGATGGCCGCCGTCAACATGGCGGCTAATATGTTGCGGCGCTGAGCCATTGCTCAACTGTCCACCAGGGAATAGAGGAACTGGAACAGAGGGCTCACTAGATTTAAATTATTAAAACAATAAATCGCATTTTAAATCATAAATAAATTAAATAATAAATATTATGATTAATTTTGTATTAAGCAGAACGTCTGCTAACGATACCACAATGCTTAGAACAAATGGAAAAGTAGAAAAATCCACTGCCTCAGGCGAGACTCGAACTCGCGACTCTGGGATACATGCCCATCGCTCTGACCAACTGAGCTACTGAGAAACACCTGATGGCTGCGAATTTCTCCACTTTATCCCATATGCGTCTTAGGGGGACGCCTAGCGACATCTGCCGAAGAAGTCTTACACTTCTCAACCGGCCATCGGAGTCCCAAGTTGTATTGAGAATTCACCGATAACAATGCGCTACCCCATACTACAAGCGAGCATAGCATACTACTCGCGAGTTCGAGTCTCGCCTGAGGCAGTGGATTTTTCTACTTTTCCATTTGTTCTAAGCATTGTGGTATCGTTAGCAGACGTTCTGCTTAATACAAAATTAATTGTAGTATGGGGTAGCGCATTGTTATCGGTGAATTCTCAATACAACTCGGGACTCCGATGGCCGGTTGAGAAGTGTAAGACTTCTTCGGCAGATGTCGCTAGGCGTCCCCCTAAGACGCATATGGGATATAGTGGAGAAATTCGCAGCCATCAGGTGTGTCTCAGTAGCTCAGTTGGTCAGAGCGATGGGCATGTATCCCAGAGTCGCGAGTTCGAGTCTCGTCTGAGGGAGTGGATTTTTCTACTTCTCCATTTGTTCTAAATATTATGGGACAATTTTACACAATCTACCTAGTTCCACGGTAAGCTGAATAAGGCTTGTGTTGTGAGTACTAGTCAACGATATATGATATATAGATATATATAATTATACTCCGTGATAATCACACAAATAAATGCCCTTACCAGGATTCCAACCCGGGATCTCCAGCTTCGTAGGCAGGGTCATACTATACAGACTAGGCTAGGAGGCCGTTTTATTTCTCTTCTTAGCCTTTTTCAATATTGTATACATATAGGCCACCTTTAATCTTATTACACCTTACACCACGTCGGTGACTAACAAACATTGTATTGGAAATAATACACAGTAGAAGATTTTAGACTTATATTTATAATAAAAATTAATTATTTGCAACCGGTACAACACGCCATAGTACGAAATTGTCCAAGGAGGACGAAGGGAACAAAATGTTGCCAGTCTACAAACTGACCATAGACAAATTTAAACAAATTATGTTTTTGTTCTGAAACATAGTTGGGGCGGCCAACATAATATGCCCACAAAAAACTAAAAAACACACATTGCATTACTTATGCTTATAAAACCTTAACTAATTATCATTAATAGGCAAAGGACATAATTTTTTGTAAGAGCGGAGGAATATTTTGCCAGAGCCAGCCATCTTTATCTCTGCAACCCTTACTCTACCATCAGGTCCTGGTATGACCTTTACTATTCTAGCCATAGGCCATTCTAGAGGAGCAGTATTATCTGCTCTAACAATCACTAAATCGCCTTCTTTTAAATTAGGCTGAACATGCTGCCATTTAGGGCGATTTTGAAGTTGGGTAAGGTAGTCTTTTGACCATAACTTCCAAAAGTCTTGCTTTAATCTTTCAACAACTTTCCAAAATTTCAATCTATTAACATTTACATTAGTCTGGTCGAGTTCTGGAAGGCTGGTCAATGGAGCACCAATCAAAAAGTGTCCAGGTGTTAAATACCTGTAATCAGAGGTTTCAGCGCTTGTTGGCAACAAAGGCCTGGAGTTTAAAACTGCTTCAATTTGAGTAATTACTGTATACAATTCTTCAAAGGTAAGTACCAAACTTCCAATTACCCTCTTCAAATGATACTTAAGGCTTTTAACACTTGCCTCCCAAAGGCCTCCAAACTCCGGAGAGTAGCTCGGAATGAATTTAAATTTTATATAGTTACTGCAGCAAAAACTATCAACTTTCTGTCGGTGAGCCTCTGAATTAGTTAAATCATATAATTCTTTTAATTTATTTGAAGCTCCTTGGAAGGTCTTGGCATTGTCAGAAAATATTTGTTTAGGAACTCCTCGTCTAGCTATAAACCTTTTGAGGCATGCCAAGAAAGCTTCTGTAGTTAAGTCACTTACTAATTCTGCATGTACTGCTTTAGTAACAAAACAGACAAAGATTGCTATATAAGATTTGGTTATTAATGGTTTTCTGATTCTGCCTACTTTCAGGTTAAATGGCCCACAGAAGTCTACACCTGTTACTTCAAAAGGACGTGCAGCTGTTACTCTTTGAGCAGGTAAGGAACCCATTAATTGCTTTGCAGCTGCAGCTTTTAGTTGGAAACACTTAACACATTTTAATAGGACATTCTTAACTTCCCTGATACCATTTATTATAGAATACTTTTGACTTAGTGAACTTAGCACTAATTTGGCACCAGCATGCAACAGTCTTAAGTGTTCCCTATGTATAAGTAGCCGAGTAATATGACAAGCTTTTGGCATTATAATGGGATGCATTTTATCATATGAAATATTTTTTGCATTTTGTAACCTACCACCTGTCCTGAGAATTAAATTCTGATCCAGAAAGGGGTGTAACCCACTTAAGCCAGTCTTAATAGGAATGTCTTTTAATAAACAGTCTATTTCTTTTGAAAAGAAGTGTCTTTGAGTTTGTCTTATTATGACAATCATAGAGTCATTTAAGTCTTGTGGTGTCAGGGTGCCAGTAATCTTGTTATCAGGTTTTTTACAATTATTGCAAAAGCGGAGCATATAGGCTACCACCCGTTGAAGTTTATTAATGTCAGAGTATTTATTAAGCAAATCCAGGCAGTTATTTTCTTCATTATCATCTGTGGTTTGAACTAACACAGTCTTTACTGGAAAATCATATTTAATAGGATACACTTTGGTATCAAACTCTGGATTTAGTAAGTAAGATGGCCCATGAAACCACAACGCCTGAGATGTTAGCTTCTCCGGAGACAGTCCCCGTGACAAAAAGTCCGCCGGGTTCTCTGAAGTTTTGACATAACCCCACTTAGAGGACCCAGTTAAGGTATGTATCTGTTTTATCCTGTTATATATGTATGCATTACATTTAGGTGGATTATTTATCCACGCTAGCACTATTTGAGAATCGCAATATAGAATTGCATTATGCTCAAATCGAGAAGTCAATGTTTTGCTGACCTTATTTACCAGTTTAGCTAAGAGTAAGGCAGCATTTGCCTCAAGCTGAGGAATAGTGAGGGTTTTACCTAATGGTGCTACTCTAGATTTGGAGCAAAGAAGATCTACGTTGACTTTATTATTTTTATTGGTAGTTCTCAGGTATAAGCAGCATCCATAGGCTTTAAAGGAGGCATCTGAGTATCCGATCAATTCAACTTTTGCAACGTTTTTTACATTTAAACATCTTTTAATTTCTATTTTATCCATAGGTCACTGGTTCATATCCGGTTCGAAGGACCACTTAGTATGTATTGGAAATAATACACAGTAGAAGATTTTAGACTTATATTTATAATAAAAATTAATTATTTGCAACCGGTACAACACGCCATAGTACGAAATTGTCCAAGGAGGACGAAGGGAACAAAATGTTGCCAGTCTACAAACTGACCATAGACAAATTTAAACAAATTATGTTTTTGTTCTGAAACAAACATGATCGACCTGATGGTAAGCAGCCACTAGATGGTAACTATCTATAACTTAAGCTGTGGAATGTGCCAGTTGTTCCAATATATCTTAATCTTCAACCTGTATTATATTGCTTAGAGTTAGGTATTAACTACCGCTGGTGATGGTCCAAAATGTGTAAG
This sequence comes from Pammene aurita, assembly GCA_947086415.1. NCBI lineage: Eukaryota > Metazoa > Arthropoda > Insecta > Lepidoptera > Tortricidae > Pammene > Pammene aurita. The sequence continues at coordinate 31,383,371 of OX352302.1, read as the reverse complement.
CCAGTGTGATGGAATCCTGGAGACAAAACCCTTTAAACTAGTTTTGGTTTTATTATTAAGCGATCTAGAGGCCACTTGTAGTGCATCGCACGAATTAGTAATAACGGGAGTCAGATGAGTGATCGTCGCAAATCAAAATTATAACCTTATCATATCAAGATTTTAAAGTCAAAAAACCGCTTTGAAATCTTTGGATACTTATGTACGGGTCTCTTTGTGTCGTCTGTTCTGTAGTCTGTATGTTTTTTTATTGTAACCGTGCCCTTCCTTTGATACTAATTATGGACTTGATCATGGTCTAAGAGCTGACCACGTCAGATATGACACAATAATGAGAACAATGAAACCCATCTAGCAAGATTGCAATACTATTCTTATTGCTAGATCCGGGCACCTGGCAGCTTTTAATGGGTGGATGTCAGAGTTAGAGACTAGCAAAGTTTTTTAATTGGAAAAAAGTAATACCAAAATAGGTAAAAACGGCCAAAGTTATCTTATTTATAGAGGACGGGGCCTATATTTTAACATTAGAACAAAAAACATTGCGTAATATTTTGGAAACAGAAACAGTAGGCGACAAACTATGAATTACATTATACGCCACTTTGGACTACTTTCCCCCATCAGAAACTTTTGGCAATGATATGATCTAATTATTTATATATTTTTTCATAATACTGCATCAAAACCAGAACTCTAGGATTTGTATTCATAAATTGGTTTGCATTCTTTGACATCCACCACTTTACAGCTGCCAGATGTCCAGATCTAGAAATAAGCCTAGTATAGCAAACAAACCAGATGGGTTTCATTGCTCTCATTATTGTGTCATATCTGACGTGGCTAGCTCTCCGTCTATCAGATCACTATTATCAACCGACTTCAAGATTTCGAAGGAGGAGGTTATCAATTCGTCGGAATCTTTTTTTTTTGCTAAAAAAAAATCTATATCTGTTCACATTCGAAGACGGCTGGACCGATTAAGAAAATAATCTTTTGTTTGAAAGAGTATACTTCACAGTTGGTCCCATTGGAACCAGGTCAAGATCTGATGATGGGATCCTGGAGAAATGTGGAGGGAACTCTTCAAATGTGCTAAACAATGTGTTAAACATTGCCACTAAATATTATTGCGTCCAAACTGGCCCTAGGCTCCACGGAAGACCAGCGCTGAGGCATATCTATGCTAGAGCATAATATATGCTGAGTGGTGACCTTTTGTAGCCTCTATTATGTACAGCATCAATATATTTAATAATGTCATTAATGTACGTTACTTCAAGCAATAGGTACGAGTACCTACTTAGTTTTAAGTGTATAGTGAATAAGATTTTTATTTTTTATTTTCTACTTTTTGTAACTTATGTGGTATGTGGATGGTTTCTGCAATAAATGTTTTTGTTTCTTTCTTTCTTTCTTTCTTTCTTTCAAACTTTAAAAGGAAACATGAAGAAACTTAATTATGGAAAAGTTAAACTGCAACACGGGTCGCGAAACTTCGCGAACTAGAAAATACCGACGACCCCTTAGTGTAAACAGTCTCTGTATTTTAATTCAAAAGTTTAAAATAACTTGTATTTATTGCGACTTTGTAAACATATTTTAGAGGACATTTTAAAGTATTTTAACTTTTGGTTTCTTGGAAGATTCTTTAAATTAGTCAAGCGGTTTCCCACTTTAAAAAAGCCAAAGCATTTATAAATTTTGTTTAAAGTATTAATCTTTGTAATACAGGATATAACAAAAATATTGGTAATCCGCCTAAGGGCATAATTGGTGTTACATATATTGCGAGTAAGAAAAAGTAGAAGAAAAATTTTTTTGACGCAAAAAAAAATGTTTTGTATGGGACACTTCAAATAGTAGTTTCATTTGTAGTCGTTTACATTTTTGAAAGTTTTATTTCGGGTACTAGAGCTTTTTACTTTTCCAGGGCCGCGTTTCGAAAAATAAACACACACACTGGACAGACACAGCTGCAACCCAACTCAACGCTATAACGACATTGACATTTGCTATTCGAACAGATTTTCATTCAACATTGGTTTCACATTGGTTTGCATCAAAATGTACTAGGGTGCATTGGAGTAATTTCGTAAAGCGTGTAATTCCGAAAATAATTCAAATATCGCTCGTATCCCATTGTATTAAGAGTCAACTTTCGGAATTATCCCAATGTAAATTGTTATCCCAATGTATATTATTTAAAGTAAGCAAATTTTTACGTACATACAGTATATAACATAAATAATTAAGCGATACCAAAATATGTTTTTTTATTTTTATTTATTTTATTTATTCGTTCTAAACAATAGATATTGTGTTGAACATAGTAACATGTGAAGTAACATAACAAAGAAAAAGCTTATATAAATACAATCGGAACAAACTGACGATGTACAAATTAATCGTAGGTACCGCAGATGTAGAACTAAATAAATATCAATCTATTAGTGTTATGTCAACTTAATTAAAATAATAAATGTTAATGTAATTATAAATTCTAAAATAGTAATTATAAATACACTATGTTTACTGAGATTCTAATTATGTTTTGTATTTTTTAGTATGTATCTATGACTGAATAAGATATAGAGGGCGAGCTCAGTCTAAATATGGCTCCTACAAACGATTCCGATATTCCCATGACGGTTATCCTTCACCTCCTTCCCGGGCATCAAATGTGACCCAATACCATATACACAATTTCCCGATATTAAAAAAAATATGAATGGTAAATTTTTATTGGCTAATACGTCCAACCTCATGCCCGATTAAACTAAAATAAACGGCTTGCTGTCATAGATTTTATGCCCCGTCTCCGATGCCCTATGCACACAATAATGTGGTGTCATATTTCAGACCTAATACGATTTCTATACTTTTATCTGTCACTGGAATGTATCCGTTACGTTAATTAAGTGAATTATGTTCATGTTCAGAGTAATATTAATAATCCCTAAAAGCCCGCGCCCTCGTTATATGTATGTTAGTTTCATAACATGACAGCAGAGCTCACTGAGGGTTGGTATTTTAGTAGAATATACGGGTATTAACTTAATAAAAAATACTGGTGATTCGTTTAACATATTTTTTATCGTATTCCGGCTAGAAAAAAGTAGGTTGTGTAATTATTAATAATGTTATTATAATAATAATTATAATATTGGCTCTGGCTTGCCTTAGTTGGCCGTCCAGAGAGGAGCCGTCAGAGCTATATGCTCGCAGGGTGGAAGTGAAATTTGCATAAGTCGCGAGTTGGTACAGTGGCTGGGCTTCCTACAGTCACTGGCAGAAAGCGGTGTACACCTCTCCACACCCTGAGCCGCTCACACCGATGTTGCTCCTGGTCGTTTTTGCGAAGGCTGTTTCAGGGGCCCATCTAGTCGGCGGCGAGTCACCGCCTGCCTCGATAACATGTAATAAAATTGTTATGGCAGTTGTCCGGACCTCTTTACAATAGCCTAATCTTTGACCAGCCTAACTTCAATACCATAGCCCATTACTCTGTCCATTTTATTTACAATAGCCATAACGCCTGCTGGAACCGGTTCACGGGTATCTATTAATGTACCCGTGAATGGGTTCTAGCAGGTGTATAACATAGCAAATTTCTCCAAGGGGCCTCTGCGTGTTGGATCTGTATCCCCACGCAAGCCTACCAAAAGACCGGGATATAAAGGCCCGTGATTCTCAAAGGAGATACAAATAATTATAATATTATGTAAAATATTATTGTAATTATGCACTTAAAAGTATCACCACTGTTTTTGTTACATATTCTGAGCAACTGAGACTACTAGCATACGTTTGCAATTGTTTAGTTACCTGTGACTTCCTGTAATTGGCTGTATATAATTTAATGTATAATTCAGTTGGAACGAAGTCATGTTATTTAATTTTTTTTTTTTTTTTTGCCTTTTTTGATGTTAGATTTGACATCAGAAGAAATGTTGTGCTCCATTTTTGTATATGTTATAATTCTTGTCATTTTTCTTTTTTTTTCTTTTTTGACATTTTTGTTTTTTTTTTACTTTTTAGATTTTTTTGTCTTTTTTGTATTTACACTTATTCTGTATTTTTATGACATAGGAGGCAAGCGACCAGACGAACCGCCTGATAGTAAGCAATTACCGCCGCCCATGGACGCCCGCTACACCAGGGGAGTCAAAATCGCGTTGCCGGTCTTTAAGATGGAAATACGCTCTTTTCTTTGACTTACTTAAACTGAATTCAGAAATTAAAAAACAAAATAAGACGGAAATGCTTAAATTCAGCTACCATAACAATACGATATACGACAAATTTCCGCAACCATAGACAAAACTATTTCTGTCTGATTTTGTCTATTAATTGATAAATTGAGACCTAAATTCAGATAAAGTGTGTGGCGCGTAACACTATGCTTAAATTTATCTATGGTTACAGAAATTTGTCTATGGCCTTAATACAAAAATTGATCAATGTTACTCTGCGTCCGTAGGAAACACCTTAGACAACCCTCCACGTGATCCCTGGGTAATAAAAGAGTAACAAACTTGGCAGCTGCACTGTCCCATCTGTACCTCGCAGCACGGGAAGAAATGCCTATATATATCCAGTGACATGTAGCCATACGATAAATAAAATACGAAAATTCAGCTACCATAGACAAAAAACATTTCCGTCTGATCTTGTCTATGAATTGATGAATTCAGATCAAGTGTGTGGCGTGCCTAACAATAGAGATTTAACTATAAAACTATTATAAAACTTTCGTGACTCTAACATATTAAAAGTATTTATAACGGGTTACTCACGTCATTAAAGTCGATTTTTGCTCGACATGTTTCGATCAATTTACAATGATCATTCTCACGAGCGGCTTTCCGCGACGGCAGCGCGCCGGGTACTCATAAACATGTCGAATTAAATGACGTGAAATCGACTTTAATGACGTGAAATCGATTTAAATGACGTAAGTATCCCGTTATAAATATTTTTAATATAGTAGAGATTTACTTCAGGAATCAGTTTGGATCGAATACATCCAATTAGACCGTCGTTAAAAGTTTCGATAGTATGGTGTGAGCTAAGCTAACGATACGATACTAAAGTTGGTTTTTCCTGTGACAAATTATGTCGATGAATTTAAATCTCAAAGCTGATATAGATTTTGAACTTTGTGCGCTACGTGATAGAGTTCATAATCGATTGGTAGATTTATACTAGGTCACTGAGGATGGAAGTTGTGAATTCTGTGTGATACGGATAGGGTTGAAATTCGGGAATTTTCGGATAGCAAGTATGTGTCATATGAAGTCATATCAGCAACTTGCATAGCAGTCCAGGAGTGCGATTTTTGAATCTCACCAAGTGACTAATTCTCACCGATGTGAGTGATTTCCGATAGTAAATCACTCACATCGGTGAGAATTAGTCACTTGGTGAGATTCAAAAATCGCACTCCTGATTAAGCCGAACACAAACTGCTGTGAGGTACCTTTTACTTCATGGGCTAAGAGCTGGCCACGTCAGATATGACACAATAATGAGAGTAATGATCGTTAGATTGCTTTACCATCCTTATTGCCAGATCCGGGCATCTGGCAGCTTTTAATGGGTGGAGGTTAGAGTGACAGACCAACAGTTTTTCAGTTGGAATAAAGTTATACAAAATAGTTGAAAACTGCCGAAGTAGTGTTATAGAGGACAGGGTCTATATTTTAACATTAGAAAAAAAAACATTGTGTATTATTTTGGAAACAAAAGCAATTGGCAACGAACTATAAATTGCATTATACATTATTTGGCACTGCTTTCCCCCAACAGAAACTTCTGGCTATGATATAATCTAATTAATTACATAATTTCCCATAATATTGCATCAAACCCTAGGATTTGTTTTCTTCAAGTAATTTGCATTTGCATCTTTGATCTCCACTTCTTTACAGCTGCCAGATGTCCGGATCTAGAAATAAGCATAGTATAGCAAATAAACTAAAGGGGTTTGATATATGACGTGGCCAGTTCTCCGTCTATCAAGAGACAATTACTTTTTTTTTCTACTCGTCGACTATATTATAATGCTTGAATTAAGATGTTAGTACTAGCGCATACTTTTCGATGGAGATTTTATGATCGCAAATTTAAGCATCGTCGACTTTGCCGAAATGGATTTGCATACAATATCATACAACGGTCGAGGAGGAGGACGGTCCTCCTCCCCGACCGCCGGTACGATCCACCGGGAGATCGAAGTTACTAACATAACTCGCTTGCACTTATTAACGATTGCAATAGCACCAATGGATGGAAGTTATTGAATATTCGTACTGTTTTTTGTTCGTTTTTCTCATATGAGAGTTTAAAAGCATTATTTTTCATAATAAATGTATCGGGCGAGCGTATCGTAAATTCTATATGTGTATGTACTTTATCAGATTAATATTTTATTATTTTAAACTTGCAAAATGTAACAACTGTGCCAGTTTTACTATTGAGATTAAAGTTTGGCCAGAGTTTGTATCACTTTAAGCATAGACAGAGCGTATCATATTGTCTTTTTCTAATAGTACAGTACGCGAACAGTTTTAAGCTTCGATAACTCACAAGTGAAATTTTCTTTTTTAGTTGGAGAATATGATATGATTACATATAGTAAAAAATATTTTCTAACAGTTTTTGACGTCGCGCTAGGTATTATATATATATTTGTTAATAACAAGAAGAAAGGATTATACAGAATATAGTTTCCTTTACCATACTATTGCGTTCAACTATTTCAACATCACCTGTCATTTTATAACAGTTTGGTCAATAGATTATGGGAGCATAATCGAAAACAATTTGTCAAAATATAAGTGACCTTGAATTCTAAACGAATTACAAATGGCTAAGTCGATATATGCTCTTGACAAAACCGTTATAAAATGTGAAGTTATGTTGCAATAGTAAAAAGCGATAGCCTGGTGGAAAAAAATTAAACTTACATAATCTTTTCTATGTGTAGCAAACAAATACATGTATTATACCTAGCGCAATGCTAACAATTGTTAGAAAATATTTTTCATTATTAGTACTTAACGTATTCTAACAGGTCACAATATAAAATCGGACTTGTGATTTATGACATTTTTATAGGTTAAAAAGGCGTTCCCGTACTCCACTATAAACTCTAGTACCCTAACCACAAATAAAGGTTGAGTATAGCTTATAAATATAAACTTCTACTGTACTTTTTGGTTAGCCAGACTATACAGTGTAGAAAGATAAGTTGGGCCCTGGAGGGAAACTACCCTAAAACGTTGAGATAGCTCAATTCGCTGAAAGGAAACTAAAACTGCATTCACAATTTTTTTCTTAATTTTCACTTTTTTTCATACTAATTGTATGAAAAATCTTTTTTTTATTATTTATGGGTTCTCTTGTGCCCTAAACTTGGTTGATATTAAGAAGTTTTATCCTTGTCGGAAACAGGATCGATTGACATCAATTGTCAAAAAAAATTATGGCAGAAATTACAAAATAAATAGTTTTTTTGTGAACTGTACTCTTTTCCAAAAAATTGTAAATTCAGTTATGTATGTCCCTTTAAAATTTTAAGAATGTTTCCTTTCAGTGAATTGAGCTATCTCAACGTTTTAAGGTAGTTTCCCTCCAGGGCCCGACTTATCATTCCACACTGTATAACTATACTATCATCTAGTCCTAATTCGACAAGATGATACACTTAGAGCTTGTAATTATGTCATCGTATTTTATAATTATTATCGTTCACTAGGTATATGTCTTCTTCTACAGTTTATACAAAATTTACTCAAAATCTAAAATAGTTTATTTCTATAAGGTCTTCCTTAATAAAATTGAGATGAACCTGTGTGAAATTCCATGTTATAAGGCATCCTTATGTTATAATTATTAGGCTTATAATTTTCCGGGTATCTAAAACATGAGTCGGCAACTTTTCTAAGGCATATAATAATATAAATTGACCGTGAATTAATATTTTAGCGACAATATTTTTTTATAAGCCTCAAACATGCCGCATCATATTATTGAAAAACGGCAGCAATATATAGCTGACCAAAAAATTAACCGGGAACTTAAAATAATAGGTTGGCAACAAAAATATTAACTTGGCATCTATTATTCAAAGCAGGCTTGGTTTAAATATTTGTTGCCAGCTATTTGTTTCTACCTAATTAACAATTTTTTGGGTATCAATTGCTGGTATCATTTTAATTACGGGAGCACTAAAATTTCAGGAAACTGGAATATTTTTAAAGTTCCGTACCAAAATGGTTTAAAAGGAAGCATGTCCTACTCTGTCTTGTCACAATGTCTATTTGTTCCGAAATCGCTAGATCGATTGAGTTGAAATTTTGTAGGCTGTATGTCCCCTGGTGCTTTAAGGGGGTAATTAAGAAGATTAAATAAAATTTTTGCAAGCCATAGGGTCATTGTTAGTAACCATCAGGCGGGCCGTATGCTTGTTTGCCACCGTCGTGGTATAACTTTTGTTTTGTTGCGGGACCGGTATGTATGTTGGTTAGGTAATGGTCGTTTTCCACATGAATCTTCCATGGCAATAAATATTAAAAAAAATTAAATCTGTGAGTAATTTGTATTTTTAAATAAGCCTAGGAAGATTTAGGTGCGAAAACGAGCAAAGGAACAAGGAGCTTAACTTTGATCAAAAGTTAAAGTTCAGTTGTCATAATTTTGCCATAAAAAAATTGCTAACAAAAATATATAATAAAAATTTTGATCTGTATGGAACCCATAGTATGCAATTTTCCCTCTCTTTATTAAGTATTTTGAATGTATACATTGAGCACTTGAGCTTTAGGTAACACCTACTTCCAAAAGGTAGGCACATGAAATAGAAATAGAAATCATTTATTTTCTTAAACATGGTAAAATACATAAGTTATAGCTGTCATGATTGATGTCATTTTGTATCACATGTTTAGCCAACATATGGCAAGATGACTACTATCTAGGTATAATCAAATAATTTCATTGAATATTTTAACCATTTATTTTTTAGTAGAAACACTACGACATCCACATTGCACGTAGAGAAGATGGCCGATGGGGCCGAAAAATGCTCGAGTGGTGACCATGAACCAGCAAGCGCAGCGTAGGACGTCCACCCACAAGATGGACAGACGATCTTGTTAAGGTCGCCGGAAGACGCTGGATGCGGGTCGCTTCAAACGCACCCTTCATATTTTCTATTCACTAGGTAGGTAGGTATTTAGGTAATACCTACATAAAAGGCACCATTCATTATGCTCTATTAACTAGGTTGGTATTTTGGTAATACTATACAAAAGGCACCTTTAATTTTTTCTAAATCATATGTGGCATATGAATTTTGGTTCTAGATATCTGACTATAGATATTTACCTACCAATATTCATAGACCCTAGTAACTTTTTAAGAATCCATTTTATCTTATAATTACAGCTCGTGTAAAGTTGCCCGATTTGCTAATATTGAATAGGTAATTCACTTTAATTGCTTCCTAAATATTTTAAAAGTACTTTATTTTTAATTTAATAGGTAATCGTTTTCGATTAAAAAAAGGCTTCTTAAAATGCTTCCCAGTTATAAATTCAGTTTTCAATATACTTATTTGATACCTACCTATAGTGAAACAATGGCTATTAAGACATTAAAAAACAGCCCATATTGAGATAATGTGCGGCCCTAATTAGTCGCCAACCTATTAATTTTGGTACCCATTTTTATTTTTTAAAGCTACCCAAATTCAATTATTTAGCAGCCTGGTTAAATACATGCCTAATTATTAATATTATTATCGTTCACTAGGTATGTCTTCTTCTAAATTTTTTTAAATATTACTTACAATCTAACATGTGTTTTTCGATAAGGAAGATGGAAGATGTTTTTCGATAAGATTTATATATGGCAATACGTATAATGTTATACCGAATTGATAAAATTATTTTATTAGTTTTTTTTATTCCCTACAACTGTTATACAAACGTTGTAAATGTTGTAATTAGAATCTCCTGTGTGTCAAATTTCATTCAAATTCTATTAGTCGTTTTTATGAAGGAGCAACAAACATTCATTAGATTTACTGAAAATAGATGTCATATACTTAAGAAAAAGTGACCAAACCCTCCGGTGTCCGAGGCCAGATTTTAACTGGCGTCTTCAGCTTTCGCGGCTGACGTCCTGACCACTAGACCACCCGGTCACGGCGGAACTTGACAAATTTTCTCATGTATATGCAATCTCTGAATTTGAAACGGCTAGGCGCCGTTGACCATACTCTAAGGGCATGCGCAGTACGTGCTTGCACCTCCTATCCGAATCTCTTACGTGATTCTGGTATAGCGAGAGAGATGGTGCTGCCATCTATGAATCTTGAAGCAAATCAAATTATTTTGCTCAATATTTTTTGATTTGCAATTTTTAAGTAGTTACACTACTATATATAAACTGAAAATAGATGTCATATACTTAAGAAAAAGTGACCAAACCCTCCGGTGTCCGAGGCCAGATTTGAACTGGCGTCTTCAGCTTTCGCGGCTGACGTCCTGACCACTAGACCATCCGGTCACGGCGGAACTTGACAAATTTTCTCATGTATATGCAATCTCTGAATTTGAAACGGCTAGGCGCCGTTGACCATACTCTAAGGGCATGCGCAGTACGTGCTTGCACCTCCTATCCGAATCTCTTACGTGATTCTGGTATAGCGAGAGAGATGGTGCTGCCATCTATGAATCTTGAAGCAAATCAAATTATTTTGTTCAATATTTTTTGATTTGCAATTTTTAAGTAGTTACACTACTATATATAAACTGAAAATAGATGTCATATACTTAAGAAAAAGTGACCAAACCCTCCGGTGTCCGAGGCCAGATTTGAACTGGCGTCTTCAGCTTTCGCGGCTGACGTCCTGACCACTAGACCACCCGGTCACGGCGGAACTTGACAAATTTTCTCATGTATATGCAATCTCTGAATTTGAAACGGCTAGGCGCCGTTGACCATACTCTAAGGGCATGCGCAGTACGTGCTTGCACCTCCTATCCGAATCTCTTACGTGATTCTGGTATAGCGAGAGAGATGGTGCTGCCATCTATGAATCTTGAAGCAAATCAAATTATTTTGTTCAATATTTTTGTTTCAAATTCAGAGATTGCATATACATGAGAAAATTTGTCAAGTTCCGCCGTGACCGGGTGGTCTAGTGGTCAGGACGTCAGCCGCGAAAGCTGAAGACGCCAGTTCAAATCTGGCCTCGGACACCGGAGGGTTTGGTCACTTTTTCTTAAGTATATGACATCTATTTTCAGTTTATATATAGTAGTGTAACTACTTAAAAATTGCAAATCAAAAAATATTGAACAAAATAATTTGATTTGTTTCAAGATTCATTCATTAGATTTGTTTTGGAAATTTCCTTCCTCTTTCGCATTATAGCGTTTCCCAAAAAAAATTGCCAGTTTTAGAACTGTGTTATTTTCTGACAGTATTATTTTATTTGTACTCAAAATCATGAGCTGGGAAATGAACTATAGGAAAAGAGATGTGTTACAAAAATTCTATCCATTTATGGAACTTTCCTTTGTTTTACCGCTATAGGCGCCATACGAAGTAAGTATGTAGGAAATGGGAACTCAATAGGAAACAACTTCGGGACATTTTTATCCTATCGAAGGAACTCATCATTCTGAGTAAAACATAATATTGACCGAAAATTACATAACTTTGAAATGTAGCTTTTTGAACCGACTTTAAGATTTCGAAGGAGGAGTTTTCAATTCGTCGGGATATTTTTTTTATGTATGTTCACCGATTATTCGAAGGCGGCCGGACCGACTTGGAAAATTATTTTTTTGTTTGAAAGAATATACTTTACAGTCAGTTCCATTGCAACCAGTTCAGGATCTGTTGATGGGATCATGGAGAAATCGAGGGAACTCTTCAAATATTATAGGTACACCTATAATATTTGAAGTTTATGTAATGTTTAGTGAAAGCACAATGAAACGACCAATATGACAACCCAAAGAGAACTGATTTATTTCAACCAAACCTATCCTCAAGTACATGCATATCTAATCTACCTACATATACAACATGTCCCTTCCTTATAACGGGTATATATGTATAGAGGTATAGTAACAATCATTGTATAACTTAATTAGACTTTAACTCACAAAGACTAACAAGATATTTAATACATAATTATAACATGCTACATAATGTGTATTTTTAAATAACAATAAATAAAGTTGTAATTTCCAAACAACTAACCGGTAGTTTAATGTAAATAATAATATTCTACTCATTACACCTGCATCCTGTATATCTATCTACTTTTAATACATCTACCTATATGTCATTAATACCATTACATTACTTCATACATACATTTACGTTTCCGTTTTATCTCATGTACTTATTTTAAATATAGATTCGTTTATTATATATTATTATCATTACAGTGTGATAAAACAATTAGACCTAACTACTTAGTACTTGGTATTTTATAGACTATGATAGAATATGTTTTACATTATATTTTTCTTTTTGTCACAAGCAATGTTATTAACATCTAAATGTGATTTAAGGTATATAGTAACCTACATATACTTGTATACTACCTGTTTACATTAGTATGAGTAATTAAGTAGGTACTTATTACAGACGGTCGGGTGGATGAATCTGCCGGCCGGAGCGAGTTACGTAACAGCCACCTGCGTACGCTCGCCCGGGAATGTTATTGCTGACAGTGCGTTGTGATTGTGTACCAGTACTGTTATTAGTGTTGTCTTCAAAATCATCGTAATATTTGTAAGTTAAGTTACGGTTTTGTTCGTGAGTTGTGGACGGAGGCTGGTCATTTATCTGTTTATTTTGTGGTTGTGACATGATTTGCTGTCTGTTTCTGCGGTATCGGCTGCCGTTGGGCGTACGCAACCAGTAGGAGCGAGGCTGAGCTGCTTCACCTTCGATTCGTGCTGGTATCCATCGCGATCGCGTTCCATGGCCAGTGTTGGGATCCCGCATTCTTACCTGCTCCTGCTAATAACGTATTTATAAGAATCATCTATCCCCAGCTAATTTTCTTCCTATACTTTTAAATATAATTTCCAATCAAAGGAAATTGTGTAAATGCTGAACTCTTCACTTTGCAATTGGAATGTATTTCACTTTCACCTTCTTGAGCTGATTTTGTATGCTGCTGCAACACCTTGATCACTATTTAATGCTTCTGGTGGCCTTCCTGCTAGTAGTGCTTCCTTCTTCCAAATGGCGAGAACTGCAACATTCCTCAGTAACGTGAAATCGGGATTTTTGCTTAATGGCTAAAAATGGAATTCCAGGGAATTTTGTACCACCCGAGTCGACCTACCACTGGGACCACACCCTGCATCTCCGTGACTCCACCAACAGTCAGGACTACCCCCTCCGTCACCCGGTCGCACCGCACTACAGGGAAGTGGCTGTCCAGTAAGACGGTGCTAAGTGAACACGGTTTCTTTTTCCTCCCTACTAGTAGCTCAGTGTTATGGAACTCTCGTCCCTGAGATATCTACCTACTTCATTAGTTCGCGCATAGTGGAATTTACAGACTTTAGTGTAATTTTAGAGACTGTTGTATAATTTTAGTTTTCCATTAAATATTGTTAAAGTTTAATAGTTTTCTTCATTTCTACTCCACCAAAAATACTACCAACGCGACAACAATTATTTTAAGAAGCGTTCATATTTATAATGTTAGTAAGATGCCAGCAAAACTACTGTTATTCAGTTGCAGCGTTGTAGCCTAGCGGAAAATATTCCGGCGGTGCAGCCATGCATGCTTTACCGGCTTTTATCTTGATGAGGAGCCTCAAAAGGAAACCTGTTTACAGGGCTTTTTATAATGTACGTATTTGCATTAAAATATTGTGTAATGTTAGATGCAAGTTCTAAACTATATGTAAACATATTGAATGTAAATAGTTATAGATTGCCGGATGATAAATATAACTACAGAGAATGTTTTCAGTAAAATATAAAATTAGAAATAAAAAGAACAATAGATAGTAGCTGGTTTAAAATGTTAGTAATCTTATTACTAAGCGGGTGAGGTGTTCAATATGACGTTGACAGAGTCTCGTCTTAATATTATATTATGTAAGATCGTATATACAGCGTGTAACAAAAATAGTGGTGATCCGTTTAAGGGCATAATTGGCATCGTATTGCGACTGAGAATAAGTAGGAAAAAAATTTTTTTTTTGCGCAAAATTTTTTTTTCTTATTTTTTCGTAATTAGAATACGATACCAATGCCTTTAAACGGATCACCAGCATTTTTGTTACACCCTGTATAAAACATGGATAATTTTAAACACCGGCTTTTAAATACGGCTTAGCTGCTTTTACAGCTGATTTATGTATGAACTAGCTTTTGCCCACGGCTTCGCTCGCGTTAAATTCGGGTTAACACGATTCCCCTTTGCCCCCCGTAATGCTCCATACAAACTTCCACCCCCAATTTTAGGGAAGTGGGGGGTTATAAAGAGACAAAAAGTAGCCTATGTCACTATCCATCCCTTCAACTATCTCCACTTAAAAAATCACGTCAATTCGTCGCCCCGTTTTGCCGTGAAAGACGGACAAACAAACAAACACACACTTTCCCATTGATAATATTAGTATAGATTTTCCAATGTGATCTGTTTTCTATGCTTTCAGAGCTCCAAAAACTTTTTTTTAAAATACCCTCTTTTCATATTATTCTTTAAATTTAGTGAATTTTAAAGAATTGAAACAAAACTACCACGAGACTCTACTATTAGCCAGACATGATTCTCAATGTTGTCCAGAAGAGATCGCTCTCTAGCGATAAGACCGCCTGTTGACTGCCTCTACTTTTAATCTGTGTACTGCACTGTTCTATTTTATTGACGTGTGCAATAAATAATAATTGTATTGTATTGTATTGATTCTATAAACACAAAAGGTTACTTACTCCTACTCATAAGCCACTTGCATGAGTAAGTCACGTGGTTTATAAACGCATACATTACTAGGTATAGTAAGGTTGTAAAAACCTAGAAAATAAACCGTCCAACTCTGTTACTAGTGAGTTCAGAAGTAGGTTAGCGCCCTTCGTTCTCTCGACACGTGACAGCTTTTAGTCCCTTTCAACTCGAGGGCCGGCTGCATTCTGGCTTTGAGGCTGCGAGTCGAGCGAACAAGCGTCACCAGTGTAACTGGTTTCAACATCCGTTGAGCTATTGCATCAGTGGCTATCAGAGGGCCTACCGCGAGCCTCGAAAACATAAATTTCGGAATTCTCCCGCTCTATTTCACTTGCTAATTCGAGCGAAAGAGACGCAGAGAACTTCGATTTTCAAGGTTCGCGGTAGGCCCTCAGTTTCAAAAACAATTGGAAAATCACTGCTGCACTGCTGAATTTGATACCAAATGAAACACAATTGGTATTATGATTAAATATGATATGACATTTATTCATAAACAATGTACATTATGTATGAGTGTCATGTTATACATTGAAATAAATTATTTGCCTGCCTCGCTTAAATGGTGTCCTATAACACGAATTCAAAGCGCCACGAAAGAATCGAAAGAACGTCGCGCGGCGCGAAGCGAATTGAACGCGATCAGTCGGTTTGATATTTTTTGAGTGGACGCTCGAAGCGGAGCTGAACGCGGCGGGGCGTGCAGCGTGTCGGGAGTAGTATAGATTCACCGTTTCTACCCCATCATTTTCCCACCACCAAAACAATGGTTTTTCGGGATTATGGTGGGTTTTCCGGACTATGAAACCTAAAAAAAAAAAAAAAGTTTGGTATGTTTTAGTACGTTTAGCCCCCCATTTAAATCGATTGCACTAGGTCTCAACAGTGCCCGGAGCCTCCTTCAGCACTTAGGCACTCCGCTAATTAAACAATAAACGCTCTTCGACACCACAATAGAACCCTTGCTCACCTTTTTCTATTGTCTCTATTGTTAGCTCGACTCGGCGACATCGCATTGTTACTGAGCTCGATAGAGGCATACTCCTACGTTGTAGTTTGTTCTTTACGTATTTGCAATAGGTTTTATAATTGCTTAATTGGTTACTCCTTATGAAAGACTAGGTATACTACCTAAAGTTTCCAAAGTTTAGGTATAGTTTTGGTGGTGGGAAATCAATGGGGTAGAAACGGTCATATAACTTAACGAGATTTTTAATGATCTATCAAGCCCCGCGAACTGACACAAATACATTACCCTTTATTAGTCTGGACTGGAGTAGGTATCAATTTTATACCTAAAGTAATTAATTCACATTTCGCGAATATATATGCAAATTTCAATGTATCTATAAAGTTTCCATAGTTTAGGTATAGTTTTGGTGGTGGGAAATCAATGGGGTAGAAACGGTCATATAACTTAACGAGATTTTTAATGATCTAACAAGCCCCGCGAACTGACACAATTACATTACCCTTTATTAGTCTGGACTGGAGTAGGTATCAAATTTATACCTAAAGTAACTAATTCACATTTCGCGAATATATATGCAAATTTCAACGTATCTATATGTGTTACAGCACAATATGAAACTTCTGGTATATTTTTCAACCCCATCAATTTTAGTTATTTAGTATCTATTCGTTTTCAGTTTTTGCCTAAAATTTATTATTTTATACAAATCCAATTTTTGAAATATTATTTTATTGATTCTAGATTTGTGTTTATATATTTGTGTTGTCTTAATTTTTTTTTTGGGTAAATTATTTTATACAAATCCAATTTTTGAAATATTATTTTATTCATTCTAGATTATTTCCAGTCTAGATATTTGTGTTGTCTTAATTTTTTTTTTATGGTAAATTATTTTATGCAAATCCAATTTTTGAAATATTATTTTATTGATTTTAGATTATTTCTAGTCTAGATATTTGCGTTGTCTTATTTATTTTTTTGAACTCGTAAATAACTTTGGTATATGTGACAACCGACTGATATTTATTGGTGGACAATAAACATGACTGTGTTTTGAACAAGTTTCAACCTGTAAGTATGCTGTACGTTTCCGTAAAGGAAGTTCCCATTATTTATTATAATATATAGATCTTTTGTTAATGTAGGATTCGATGTGTGATTTATTGCATTCTTGTTTATACCAGTTAGGTGGGGCGGTGCGATGTTTAAAACTTCTTTGGTGCTCTAATTTAAAGTCGCAATTTCTATTATTAGTTTTTTCTTGATGCTGTCGGCTTGAGAACTTAACCTTTTTTACTAGATGTCCTTTGAAGAAGGTAATAACTTACTTTTTATTCGTTTCTGAGAAATATATAAATCAATCATCGGGTTTGAAGTCACACGCGATTTTAATAGAAAGTAAATGCACAAAAGATCTGTCGTTTAAATTCTTTAGAATTCTTTTGATAATTTAATCTTTTGTTAGAAAACATTCCGCTGCAAACAAAAATTTACCTGTCCCGAAATCCTGTTTAAACTCGTCGCTACCTACCTAGGTGGTCCTCTGTCCCCACCAGCCGTGACCTATTTTTCAACACAAATTCATATAAAAAGGCTGAGGCTGTGAGTAACTTTATATAGTACCTTCGGATCTCCAGTTCAGTTAAGAGCTCTCAGTTTCTACGCTTTGAAGTTTTAACGAAGACTATTCATAATGGATGTAAGTATTTAAATAGTATTACTCTATAATTATTGCATTAAAAAATTTATGTGTTGTGTGTATGTTTTAAGTCTTTAATATTAATTATGAATTTTGTTTCAGTTTTCCGACAACACTTTCAAAAACTTTTACGTTGATGAAAATGAAGACGAAGCAAGTGATGAAGAGGGGACGCTGGCTTTCAAAGTGAAGCAAGCTATTGCGAAGAAGCGTCAATCAAATAATATTGATGGCTTTTTTGAAAGGCCTAAGAAGAAGACAAAAGTGTATAAGAAATCTTCAACGGTCTCCAAAAAAGAAGAAGACGGTGTTTCCTATCTCACTTCGGGTCAGGACGATGGAGCATATGCATCACACCTCATAAAGATCGAAGTATACGACATGAATAAAATACGAAACGTTGGACCTCTGGACCACTGGAAACACTGTGACTATCGTGTTAAATATTATGCTAACGAATGCGACTCACATGAACAAAGTGCTCGGGATGTTATATTTAATATAACGAAAGAACTATCATCTAAAACCAAATGTGTAAAATATTTTATAGAGACTGATAAGTGTGATAAAAAATAGTTTTAATCAGTGCTTTATTTATAACTAGAATAAGTTCCTTTATTTTTTCACTTATAAAATACTTTCTTTCTTGTCTTATTGTATATTAATGTTATTACTCATTTATTGAACATGTTTAATATTAGATGTAGTTTTAACTGCTTATTTTGTGTTTCTTTCTACGTCACTGCATTTGTCTTAGGTAGTAGGAATATTTTGTAATTATAGTTGTAAGAAATAAAATAAAACCCAATTTATTTTCATAACACATTGTTTTAATTCACAAAAACTGATTTAAACATATTCCTTAAAACTAAATCATTACACAAAGAATTATCAGCAAACAGATATAAAAACTCAGACATTTTTTTCCCTTGAAGCTTAAAATAAAGATAAACTAAACAGTATTCTCCACAAACTGAAGTAAAATAATTCTGAAGTGATTGATGGTTATAAAACCACCTCTTAGAGTTTCTATTTAAAAATAACCTGTGATAACCAGTAGGCTTTCGACCAAAAGAGTCAAAGTATTCACCATATCCATTCACATCAATGTGCATTGCAATCCAATGAGAACCGGGCTTTGAATCAGGATCTAGATTGCTTATAATAAAAGTAGGTAGATTAACCCAAACAGGAATCCGGTTTGCAGCAAAAACATTTGACTTAAACCTCGGGTTTATTTTATTCATACAAAATTGTATTTCATTCGAATCCATAATAATAATTAATCTAAAAAAGTAAACACTGGTGGTTTTACAGACAATGTTCAAGTGGTAATGATAAAATTGAGTGAATGCATTGTATTTATTTAATTACTAACTATTATAATCTACAGTGATATCACGATTTTTATTTATTTCAATTATGTTATCAAATTCAGCATACACAATACAGTTGATAGTAGTACTTAAAGCTGAATCAAAACGAACTTCGATTCGAACACTTCCGTGTCTTACAAGATTCCAGTGTGAAGTTGAACTTGCAGATAAATCAGGAGTCAAATCGAAACATAATAAAGAATAACCACCCACATAGTTTGATCTGCTTATAGCATTACCTTCGTTATGGAAATGAATACCAGTTCCAGAAAACAAAGTATGATATGCAGTTGCTATTAAACCCGCAGAGTTAAATGAGGGTTGCAAAGTTTTAGAAGGAATTTCATGACCATCTACGTACAAACTAAATGAATTCATATGAAAATGTTGAAAATTGAAGGGATTTATAGCTAAATTACCATTAAACCCAGAGTTTGAAACGAATCCAATAATACATCTTTTAGGGACTTGCCCGAGAAATATATTATCCAATGTTTTACCTTGTATACCTGCGGGTAATGTCAGAACCTTAACTTCTGCCCTTGTTATCGGATATTTCGCAGTTGTTGATGCTAATACTTTTTGATGAGCTAACAATACACTAGGATTTATTCTTGCTCTTCTGATAATTTTTTTTTTTTTTTTTTTTTTTTTTTTTTAAATTATTTAAATTAGTTACACAGTATAACAGTTAAAAACTAAGGCACTGCGAAACTACAGAATAAAACTAAGTACAATATTAAAGTAGTAAAAAATTAAAACAGATAAGCAGTAGGCATACACAATTCAAACAGTAGACGGTCGTACATCCATCTTTTCGCAAAACCTCAAACATTCATCACGCACTACATTCCACCTGTCGGCAAACAGATCACACACAGGTGCTGATGCTAAGAGCCCATTCAGAAGGTGCAAGGTGCGGACCAGAGGGGATTGCTCACGAAACACAGTTCGAGAGAACGGCTCTGCCAGCAGAACACGGTCACGAGGTCGAAGCTCGATTCTCGTCAAGGAGGGGACGGAAAGTCGTACTAATTGCGCCGCCAATTCCAAACAATCAGACTCCCCGCGTAAAATGCTGCATGTTGTGGTGAGAAGGGCAGAGTTTCGCCTTACCTCGAGGGAGTTAAAACCCAAGACACCCAGTAAGAATTTGGTTGGGTATAAAAACGGATAGTACCCGTACAATTTCTTGTACAGGAACCGTAAAAATACTTTTTGAACTCGCTCCAGAAGCAAGATGTATGAGGCTTCATAGGGGTTCCAGACAACGGATGCAGACTCCAATTTACTTCTCACTAGAGCACAATAGAGAAGTTTTATGGCTCCAATATCATGAAAATCCCTAGCATTTCTTATAACGAAGCCAAGCCTCTTGTAGCAGTCACGTGCCAAAGATTTCAAGTGCTCACGAAAGTTGAGGTGGGAATCAAGGGTGACTCCTAGATCCCGAATGGTATTGACACGAGCTACAGTTTCTGCACCTAAGAGATACTCATAGTGAAGTGGATCCTGAGCTCTACTGAAGGTCATGACGGCACATTTGGCTATGTTAAAAGCCAACCTATTATTGATGCTCCACTGGTAAACACTGTTTACGTCCTCCTGAAGAGATAGGCAGTCAGACATCTCTTGCACACCATAAATTATTTTCAGGTCATCGGCATACAGCAAGCATCTAGCCGACCTAAGGACTGATGCAAGATCATCGACCATGATCCCAAAAAGCAACGGGCCCAGTACTGAGCCCTGGCTGACACCCGAGCGAGTCAAATAAGTATTCGAGACGAAGCATCCGTGTTGCACATACTGCAGCCTATTACGCAAGTAGCTGCTGAAGAATTTTAGCAACTTCGGTGAAAATCCGATATTGCATAATTTGCACAGCAGCACATCATTGTCCACCCGATCAAAGGCTTTCTTAAAGTCATAGTACAAAACGTCTACTTGTATACCTTGATCTAGATGGTCTGAGATTGAGTCAACAAGAGTCAACAGATTTGTTTCGACTGAACGCCGAGGTCTAAAACCATGCTGGGAGTCACAAAGAAACGGCTTTATTTGTGGAGCTACTAGACTTTTTATGATGGACTCAAAAAGCTTAGCTGTAGCCGAGAGGATGGCTATAGGTCGATATTCCTCAACACAGGTGGAATTATTGGATTTTGGAATAGGCCTCACCCTTGTGACTTTCCATAGGTTTGGATATTGCCCTGTATCTAGGGCCAGGTTAAAGATGCGCACTAGGGGTACAATGATCCATTCCTTGCAACCCTTCAAAATATATGCCGGGAGATTATCAGGGCCTGGGGAAGTCCGAGGCTTAAGGCGGTTCAGATGGACTTCGACATCTAGTTGGGAAATTTGGGCAACATGAATATAGTGGGAGTCATGGCTTCGGTCCTCAAACACAGTCTTACGGTAGTCCAAATGAGGTTCGTTAGGTAGGAAAACAGACGAGAAGAAATCAGCAAAGGCCTGCGCCGCATCTTTACCTTGAAACTCCTTTCCTTCATAGGTGACAAGAGACTCAAAGCCACAATGCATAATGAGACTGGCATCTGTTATTTGTACTTTAAATTTACCATCCTTATGACAAATTAAATTAAATGTTTCTTTCGAACGGACTAATTTAACTCTCATTTCTACACCATTAATTAGAAATTTCTCCTGGTTAAACATATCACCATGTAAATGACCAATCATTTCAACTTCCTTGCTTTCCTTAACAAAGTCCATTCTATCGTGAAACCCTTTATTAGTCGAGTCAACGGCGTCCATATAGTTGGGGGTATCTTCATACCACAATCCACAAGTCAGATGAGATTTTTTGGCTGCTGAACCATAATTAAGCAGATTTTCCATGTAGGCTCGGTAAGCATAAGTGTTGTTTGGAGGTGATATAAGCTTCTGATTTAAATAAATGTCTAGTTGGCTAAACAGGGAATGTAACCAATTGTTTACCGGTGCAACATTTGCATCAGGTTTTATTTTTGTACCATCTTGATTCAATATTTTGGCATTTATATGCAACAAAGTGTGTGATAGATCAATGTAGTCATCACCTGACCCAGGAACTTGAAACTCAATAGGACCATCGTCACTTAGAGATGAAATTGGTTTGTAATGAATCCACTGGCCACTTTCAATGCTTGTTTGAGTTGATGGTAAAGCAAATAAGTTTAACTCAGATTTGGCACACTCACAAGAATGACTATGTAAGAATGACATTTTTTAGTTTGAAAATATATCTTCAATATTGTTTTTCCTAATTTTTTTACCTCCTCTTCGGTGCGATGCTTTTAAGTTAATGAATGGTCCACGTCTTTTTGTGGACGTTTTATACCCAGACCCCGACATCAAAGAATCAATTTTTTCATCTGCTTTTCTTTTTAAGTTGGCGCTTGCTTCATTGAACCGAGATCTAATAGAACTATCCATTGGTCGTGAATTTACCATATCGGATAAAAGACCGATTCCTGCATCTAAAGTTTCTTTTCCCACTGTTTTAAGACCACTAGATAATAATGGTAGCACAGACCTAAAAAGACCACCCAAGAAACTCCCGATCCCATGTCCTCGTTGATATGGTACCCCTTTATAAACTATTCCTATACCCGTACCAGCTTGGTGTGAATAGTAATGTTCATATGGGCAAGACGTAGATGATCTTTTATAATTCATTTTACCCGTTGAAAGTGTAGCTTCACGCAAGAAGATCCAAACTGGAATGGTATTCTAGCTCCAGTAGTTATCCTTATATCTATTTCTATAGTATCGAATTCTCTTCGTAATACGGGTACATAGTGAGCAGGTGAGAAAATATGTGTTTTGTAAGCACCATAGATAAATTTAGTTGGGTCTAACGGTATTATTCTCAGTAATGATGTAATTACATCTCCCACCACTTGTGGATGAATGATATCAGTATAAACAAATATTTGTGAGGGTAAACCTAAGTATAAATTTGCAGGATGTTTTCCAATTGACATTTCTTTTAAATTTGATCTTGGTCGAAATCCTAATTGTAGACTTAATATGGGTGTTGTTGTGATTGAGACTATTTCTTTATCTGTTGATATCCCCACCATTTTTGTAATTTTATCATATCTAAACTTAACTTTGCTTTTTAGCTGTGGGTTTTCATTTAATGCATCAAGAAAATGATCAAGACTATCATACGAAGTAGCTGGTATGTGAGTTTTTGAATCAACGATTTTATCCGTCTTGTCTGCAGGTCCTCGAACTTTCTTTTTAATATAAATGGTATTTTCATGTTCTTGAACATTGTACATGGAGCATGGGTATTGAAATTCTACTAAACCCACGACCCATTCTCCTTCCAATTTAATGGTTTTAGGTAATTTTGTTAAAAAGTGCGCAGTTGTATTATCATTGTAATATTCCGATGAGCTATTGCTCAACAAAGTTAAGTAAAAACTGTTTTCACTCATATTGTTTCTAAACTTGATGACGGTATCCAGGAATTAAATTTATTAGGATAACCTCGCCACTTCACGAACACTTCCTTTCTGCCACCAATACGGCGCGAGCGTATTATTTTATCAATTTTATATTTGATGGAGGGGTGGTGAGTTACTTTTTGTAATTCTTTAGAATAAAATGTACCAATTATTGGTTCACCTTCCAAATCTTTTAAAGTATAAACAACCCACGGAGACCTATTGATAACTGATTCAATCACAAATATTTCATCACTCCAATTGGTTTCATAACCCTTTTGGAATATATGTTTATATTTAGTTATCCTAACATGATCACCTACATTTAGCCTTGCATTTTCTAAAGAAGGTTGTTTATCATTTTTTCTTTCATATAAGTTACACCAAACAGTCCTTATATTACTAGAGTTAACATCAACTGGACGCATTTTTATGCTGGAATGATAGCTATGGTTATATGAATAAAGCAGATCTTGTAATATATTAGTGTAATTGTAAGTATTTTTATGAGTGAAATAACGCCACATTTTAGTTTTGAGAGTTCTTTGAAACCTTTCAACTATGCTAGCTTTAATGTCTGGGTTGTTAGTTGTATAATAATTTATGTTCTTACTTTTAAAATAATCTCTCACCATCTTTGAAACAAATTCTGTACCCTTATCAGATTGAATATGTCTAGGGGTTGCATTTGCTTCCGTGAATATGCTTTCAAAACACGTTTTAACCGTTTCAGCATCCTTCTTTTTTATAAGTCTCGCAAATGCATATTTGCTAAATACATCAATAACACAAAGAATGTATTTATACCCATCGTTGTATTGACTATAGGTGCGCATATCACTTAGATCAGCTTGCCATAGTTCATTGTAGTTTGACAGGATGTATTTGTTACGCGAGAAACGTTTATGAACAGGTTTATGTAGAGTGTACGCTTCTTGGGACTGCAACCATTTTTTCACTTCCTCTCTATTCATTTGACCTTTCATTTCCTTCATAACATTATTTAAACTACTATATCCAGCCGGGTTTGATATATCGTAATATATTCTATTTATGTCTAATAAGGAGTCCATCTTTCCCAATCAACTTTCTTTTGAGACCTCGTTTTTGGCTTAGTAGATAGAGGAGTAGATGCGTTTTTTTCTTTAATTGATAGGTTGTGCTCGCTAATAGAAGCCTGTGAAGTGTTAGCTTCAGGTTTAGATTGAATTTTATTAATAAATTCTAAAGTCTCGGGGTTACCAATACATGACGATGGAACTTTTATATCATTTAAAAAACGAGCGAAATCCTCCCATCCCACTGGTTTTGAGCGTTTGAGCGGTCTAAGTACATCGCCTACCAAATCGAGAATATTGCTATTTGGTATTGTCTGACTGTTTATAACTACTTCACCGTTCTCCTTCCACCAAATTTTAGGTCTATTCAGAACAATGTTTTGCAGTAGCGTCTGACTTTTTGTCCTGTACGATTTAGGTATAACATCTATAATATAGGATGGAGAATATCGTTTAGGTAATTGAACCTTTGATACACCAGGAGGTGTGGCATAAACATCTTCTTCCGGCACAGGTGAATTTGCGTCTCCGCTTAAGTTCTGAGTAAATGATTCCTCCTTTCGGATACTTTCCTCTTTTTTTACATTTTCCTCCTTTTTGTTAACTTTCGAAGCAACATTGTAGTTATCGTTAGTAAGGTAGTTCACTTCATCCATCACTATTGGTAATTTAAATGGTCTTCGATCTGCCTCAGCAAAATGTAAAAATCGTTGTAGTGCTTGACAATATAATGCCCACTTTTCACGATCATTTATTTTTCTTCTAAGAATTGTTTGCATTTCTCCATCCAGACGGGATGATATATTTTCCACCTGATTTTCACTTTTTTTAAGTCTTTCAATAAATTCAGGTTCTACTAACAACATTTTCTTTGTATTCTCCATTGTATCTAAGATAAGGAGTTTACCAATGCACTTAAAACTGCACCTAAAATTATTGGTAAAAATGCACCCCCTTTCTGAAGAATAACGGTTTTTCTAAGCTTATTTTTGCCTTTTGAAACTAGTTTTCGTAATGTTTCCTTATATTTTTTTAATTTAGATTTTTCTTTGTTATCTAAAGGAATTTTACCCTTGTATTGTATTGTATTGTAGTACGGGCAGGTTTCCGCAACTCGACGTCTGGCGCCTATTTTGCGTGAAGGAAGGACGGCTAGTCCAGCCAGCCCAGCTCCTCGAGGAATCCTATCAAACCTTTGGTGTTGAGTAGGACCTCGGGGAGATCACCCGGGGATCCGAGGTGTTTTGCCCTGTATGGGGCCACTCCGTTGCACTCCAGTACCACGTGAGAGGCCGTTTCTTCAGTCTTCATGCACCCACGGCACAGGGGACTGTCTGTAACACCTAAGTTAAAGAGATGTTTGTTAAATGGTCCATGACCTGTTATCACACTAGTTACCATCCTTAACCGGATTTTGCCGAGACGGAGAAGTGTTTTGGTGAGTCTATTGTTAATGCTAGGCATGGCTTGTTTAGCCTGTCTGCATCCCTCTTGACTTTGCCAAAGTGCTATGTGCAGTCTCCCGGTTCGTTCCAGCAACGTCGAGCGTACCTTGCTGAAGGGCGTCAGAAGAATGGGTTCCGGACCAATCGACCCAGCACCTGACCCCTGCCTGGCCAGCTCATCTGCTGCGTCATTCCCCCGGGATCCGCTGTGACCTTTAATCCATTGAAGGACAATGTTGTTATTTTGACCTACCTCCATTAGTCGTTCATGACATTCATGTATTAGTCCAGATGTAATGATGTGACTTCCTAGAGCCATCAGTACTGCCCTACTGTCAGAGAGTATACGGATGGAGGCTCCTGTTACTTTCCTTGCAGTGATGGCGGCAGCCGCATTGATGATGCCCATGCACTCAGCTTGGAATACTGAGTTGTGAGCGCCCAGCGGTGTGATTATAGACATGTTCAGGTCTTCTGAGAATGTACCGCAGCCTGACCCCATGTCTGTTTTAGATCCATCAGTGAAGATTCTCAATTCCCGGAGGTTGAGTCCTTCCTGATTTTCGTCCTCATGTAACTGTATTTTGTACCTTTTGTCAAAGACAGCGCGTTTGTGAATCCGATCCGTGCCTGCCCTGAGCACTGGAAGTTCTTCGTATGCCCTCTCCAGGCATATTGTGTGCAGAGTGTTCAAGTTAGACCATACGTTGAGAGTTCGCAACCTTACCGCTGACAGGGCAGCCTCCTGCTGTATGTGGAGGTGTAGCGGTGGAAGGTTTAGCATGACTTCCAAGGCTGCGGTCGGAGTGCTCCTCCAGCATCCTGTGGTAGCCACACATGCGAGCCTCTGTAGTTTCTGCAGCTTGTTTCGTACGGTGGCGAGGTTCGTCCTTGGCCACCAGACCAGCGCCCCGTAGCAAAATAGAGGCCGAATTATCGTCTTGTAGAGCCAGAGAGTGATTTTTGGGTTGAGTCCCCACCTGTTGCCAATCATCCTTCTGCACTGCCAGAAGACGACTTCGGCCTTGTTTATGCGTTTGTTTATGTGGTTGGTCCAATGGAGTCTACTGTCAAGAGTGAGTCCTAAGTACTTTACCTCGTTGGTCATATGTAGCTCAGTTTGGAACAGTTTTGGTTTGGTAAAGCTGCCAAGTGCCCTTTTGTTGGTGAACATTACCATTTCTGTCTTGGTGGGGTTTACTGATAGGTCAAATTCCTTACACCAGCGCTCCACGATTCTGAGAGCGGCTTGTGTCAGGTCACATACCGTACTGGCGAATTTACCCGAAATCAATATTGCCAGATCATCAGCATAACCTATTGTATAAAAGTATTCCTTGTTTAGTTTGGTTATAAGGTTGTTAACTACTAGGTTCCATAACAGCGGTGATAGGACTCCCCCTTGTGGGCATCCTCGCACCGCCGCTACGGCCTGCGGCTCACCTGCATACCTTATAGTCCTTTTGTTGAGCATGTTCATGATCCACTTGGTCAGTCCGGGTTCCGTGCCGTGATTAGTTAAGGCATTCCCTATACTGGCAAAGTGGGTCTTATCGAAAGCGCCTTCAATGTCAATAAACGTGCCGAGGCACATTTCTTTGTCACCGATGGCCTTCTCGATCCGGCTGACGACCATGTGAAGAGCCGATTCCGTAGATTTACCTGAGCTGTACGCGTGTTGGTTGTCGTGCATCGGTATGTTTCTGAGCGTTAGATCCCGTAGGTCCCTGTCGCACAGTTTTTCCAGTGTCTTCAACAGGAATGATGTGAGACTGATGGGTCTGTAGGATTTTGCATCTGTATAGTCACTCTTACCTGGTTTAGGTATGAATATCACGTTCACATCCCTCCATAGCCTTGGCACGTAGCTCCAGGTCAGACAGGCCTGCATGATCTCAATCAGGGTTTCCAGGATTTGTCCTAGGCCCCACTGTAAGAGACCAGGGAAGATCCCGTCCGGGCCAGCCGCCTTGAAGGAATGGAAACTGTTGATGGCCCAGCTGAGCTTTTCCGCGGTGACGATTCTGTTCGCCATTTGCCTGTTGTCGTCTGTAGTATTATAGACCTCCTCGTCCTGCCGTTCCTGGTCTGTGAGAGTTACACATCCGGGGAAGTGGGTTACTAACAGGAGGTGTTGAGTCTCTGCAGGGGAGGTTGTGTATGTGCCATCGGGTTTTCGCAGCGATCCCAGCTGAGTCATGGATTTGGGGGGTAATGCTTTCCTTACCCGATTTGCTTGGTCTAATGTTTCGATGCTGCTACAGAAGTTCTTCCATGACAGAGACTTCCAGTACCGCAGTCGTTTTTTGTACTTGGCTTTGGCTTCATAGTATTTGTCCCAGTCCGCCTCAGTTGTGGTGTTCATTGCCCTATTAAAGAGTCTCCTGGTTTTGCTCCGGAGTCTCTCCAGTTCTGGACCCCACCATTGATGACCTGCTATAGCAGTTTTCGCTGGTGGATTCAGGGGGCAGGCCACATGGTAGCTGTCTAATAGGGTGTTAGTTAGGGTGTTTACCTGTACTTCTATCTGTGCTGGTCCCCGAATGTCATCCTTGGGAGGGAGTCTTTCTAGACCCTTGCTCAAGGTCTTCCTAAAGACGTTTCGGTCTGTTTTTCTAGGATTCCTTCGGGGGGCTGGTGTATCGAATGATGCCTGTAGATTGAAGCGAATCCACCTGTGGTCTGAGCAGGAGGCCTCGCGAGAGACGTGCCAGTCCACGACGAGTTCACTTACATTCTCTGAAGACAGGGTCAGGTCTATAATCGTACTGCATCTTCTGTTTACAAATGTTGGTTCCGCACCTACATTTAGAATGTTTAAGTTAGTTGTAACAAGGTATTCCACTAGTGTCTTACCTCTGTTGTTGCTGGTCTTCATCCCCCACAGAGGATGGTGTGCGTTGGAGTCGGCCCCGATGATGATTGCGAGGCCCTCTCTTTCGCAGTGGTTGACCAGCTGTTGCAGTTCCAGTGGTGGCGGCTCGTCCTCCTCGTGCATGTAAGCCGAGGCAAGGACTAGCTCTCGGCAGCCTGTGGTCATAGGAACTTGTAGTTTAATTTTACCTTTTAGAACGTTATAGATACATTCACAAATGATGTTGATCTCATCTTCATCGCACGATTTAAGCAAAGCAGTGCGATATTTTGGTTTAAGTAAATGCAGGGCTTCCAGTAAATGTTTATAGGTGCTTACTCGAGAATGCATCATTTAGAACTGACTGAAACTTGATGATCCTTGTTATATTTAAATCCTTTCTTTGGGATATACACTGTGCAATGGCCATCAAATGGAAATATTTTAGTTTTAAAACGACACATGTCGTCTGTGTTTTGTTTTAGATCAATCATAAGATAGCCGTGAGCGTTTTTAGTAGCATCCTTGTAAGCTTCGTCAACGAACTTTGAGTTTTCTGGGCATACTTGACGAGACAAATAACGTATTTGTGTTTTATCTCTAGGATTCTTAAAAAACAATAAATAACTTGTATTCAAAGACATATCACGTTGACCTTTACCCTGATGAAATATATTTTGAGTAATATAAAACAGGCTTAAATTTCTGTGGTGACTACCTTTTGTAAAAATATCAACCAGTCGCCCATTTGATTCTCGCATTAAATCATCTATTATAAGTAATTTGGGCTTCAGTCCATCAAACATGGACATATCAGGTATTCCTTGACTATAAATCACATTTTCTAGATTATATAGGGGTTGCATTTCATCATAACACCAAATCACTTCATAAAACTCAACATTACATAATTCTTTCGAATGTTCAAGAAAACTTGTAACAAATTTAGTTTTTCCACAACCACTCGGACCAGCTACAATAGTGGTGAAGGGATGGTAAAAATGAATCATTTTGAATTAACGTGAGGAGTGTGTTGTTATGAAAAGGAATTAATTTCAAATGACAATTTTTTTTAAAGTTTCTCCTTTTATCAAGAACATTTATTAAAAATAACACATAACAAAAAAATATTGACACAAGATAATTTTAACTTCTAAACTAAATCATACAATTTACAAAAATTATACACATTGCACAAAAAATAAATGCATTTCATTGAATATTCTGTGTAAATTAAATAAATTTTAAAGTACACCATGAGGAATTTTATAATGACCCCACGCAAGAGTATCAATAGAATTTCCTAACAAATATCGTTTCGTGTCATTACGGGAAAGCGTTATTTCGGTAATTTTCTGTGTAAATAAAATGTGTTTTATTGATTTGAAACGTAACATTGTATCATATTTAATTTTTTTCTTAAATAAACATTTTTTTAAACTATCAAGATCATACGTTTGCGTTACGCATTTATTGACACCTTTAGCTTTAGCTTTAATTTCTTTATTTTGTACATCTATGGCGTACATTTTTGAACGCAAACCAATAAATTCCTTAAATATTTCCCCATTGTTTTCATCTTTGAAAACACCAAGTTGCTTTTTATTTACCAGAGGGAAACCATACACGTTGTCCTCTGGGTATTCAGAAGTATCAAAATATAAATTAAGATCTGATTTTATGTCATCATAAAAGTCCTCTGTGAATATTTGATATAGTTAACTATCAGTATCTGTGTAAAGCAATTTCAAATTATTTTGATATTTGGTTTTCATATAGTCGTAATGAAATTGATACATCAAAGTTTTAGAAAGATCTAAAATGCAAAAACCTAGGTAAATTGGTTTGTTGTATAAAACTTTAGTTTTTTTTAATTGAACAGCTACTAAATCATGTGAAAAAACAGATAAACTATGAAATTCAGGTTTCGCAATTAAAGATTGAACTCCTTGAGATTTCCCACGATTTTCCCAGTGATTTAATAATTTGATGTTTACTCGTTTCATTACATTCTCCATAGTTTTACCAAACCCTGAATTGTTCATGAGTTTGAAAAAATCTTTTTCGAATTCAGACGATGCTTGGGATCGCATGTAGGTATTTAAATCTATGTAACTTTTTAACCATGGGGATTGCTCAAATTTTAATATTCTATGGATTTTAAGCAATTTTAATCCGTTTTGTAAACTTTGTTTAAGATTTCTGTAATGAATGACATAGTTTGTTTTCTTGTTTAGATTTGGTATTAATTTTTTTGCTTTAGAATTACCTAAACATACATTTTCAGGACAGAATGGTAGATCCGAATGATAATCATGTAATTCTTTAGGGTACTCAATGTCTACTTCTAAGATAAAGCCATGATCAGCATCATCTGCAATATTAAAATTCGTCTCTACATTCACCCATTCAAATTTACCTGTAGGAAGAGGTTGAGACATAGCCCATCCATACAAGTTATTTGCATCTAAATATACAAGAAAAGAAGACGGTTGGTTTGATTCATAGTTTGACATATATTTATTGTTAGCTTTAGCATGTCTGTGACTGCATTGGGATATACCTCCTCGAATATTTTTTGCTATGAAAGCAATTTTATCAATATCCGTCAAAAGTTCAAGTTTTATTTTTGTAACTTTTAACATAGCATCCCAACTCAATCCTGGGGCAGTGTAATAATGAGCTGGATCCAAACCGTAGGTCTTAACACATACATTTCTAAAATTTTCAAATACATCAGTTAGTAGCAAAACATCTGTTTTCAGATATAAATCTGAATAATCACCCATATTTTGACAATTAAAGTGATTCCACACACCCACAGCATGTTCATAATCTTCATCTGAAATGTGGCTATTATTCAGAGAACTATAAAATAAATCCTTACGAGGAAGGGCGGTAAGGTTTAAACTATCAAATGATGTCATGTATTCATATGGGTACACACCCTTACGTATCAAGCGCTTATAGTCTTCTTCACTTGGAAAATTTAATTTTAGTTCATTGAATTGATTTGTTGTTAAGTTTTTAGCTAATTTTTCAAGACTACTAGACATGAATTTAAGGGAATCAACGAATCTTAATTTCACTCTACGGTTATTAACTTTTAACATTTTGGAAAAGGAAATATATTTTTCTTTGTTCTGTGGGATTAGTTCTATATCACCATCTTCAAAATTAAGCCCATGTACTATAAAGTGACTGTCATAGTTGCTTAAGTTATGAAAAAACACAGGTACAAAGTTTTGGGGCCTGTACTTTTCATTGCAAAGTGAATGTGCAACGCCTTCGTAAACACCGGTATGCCAATTATAGGAAACGCAGGAATCCTCGTTTAAACATGTACTACAAATGAAACAGACTTTGCTGTTTGCAATGTATTCTTTATTTAAAGTTGTTAAGGGTAATGGGGGCTTGGAAAATGTATTCTTTTTACAAATACTCTCCAAATCATGTTTAATACATTTCATAAACGTTTGACCACAGTTCTCTCCTTTGTATGTTCTATAAATTGATAACTTGTCATCATATGCACATTTAATATAGTATCCAAAACTATAAACTTGATGTTTCTGAATGTTAATGGTTGAGGAACGCTTGTCTATACGTCTGCGTTTACGTTTGATTTTATCATCCACATAATCATCATCATCTCCATAATCTTTATCACTGTCAGGTGTTGGAGAGTGACTATTATCTTTCGTGGTTTGTTCATTAGATTATTCTGACTGAATAGGACTTAAAAATGCCTCAAAATCTGCATACACAACAAAAGGAACTCGTAATTTACGCTCGTAATTATTGAAATTAAGTTGACTTGAAGAAGTCATTTTGTCAAACCAATCTTTCCTTTTATCCTCTTCAGAGGGTAAATTGGTACATATATGAAAACAATCGTTCTTTTGATGCTCTACTAAATTCTGATTAGATGAAAATTTTGACAAACAACCATCACGTATATTAACAGCATGTTGTGATTTATTTATTTGAGCGGATACTAATCGAGATAAATTGTTGATTAGACAATAGTGTCCTCTATTCCCCTTTGTTATATATAACAAATTAAAATGTTTTGTTCTTTTACATTTTGTAATGTGTAAAGGACCAACAATATCATGACTTTTATTTTGTGAATTATACTCCAAACCAAACACGTTAATACTTAAATCATTTAACTTTTCAAATTTCTGAATATCAGTAAACTTGATAGGAAAAGGAATGTCACCAAACTTCAATTTCTCCTTGTATTTGACATAACAGTTCACCATATTAGCGTGATTGTTTTTCTTAGGTGGATATAAACCCGAAAGCAATGCCCAACGGAAACATTCATGATCATTGTTTTTGATGTTTATTACTGCTCTTTTGTTTGTTATATCACGTGGTAATTCAATATATGAAGAACCACGCAATGGTTTATATTTATTAACATTAACGTCTAAGTGGTTTATGTTTACCAAACTCCATCCACTATCTTTTCTTTCAAAGTTTGTTAATCTCTCTGTTATTTCATTTACGAGGGATATGAAAAATAAATCTTTATCACTGCTCACATTAAAAAGTTGATTGTTTAATTGAAAATCAAATGTATTTCTTAGCTGTTTGGTATCCTGACAAAAATTTGCATTTAAAATAAAATTAACTTTTAAAGCACAATGATCTGCAACTGATCGATTTAATAAAGTGAAAATTGTATCTTTATTTTTTTCTAAAAACGATTCGGGGGTTTCAAAGGGTTGGTAATCATTTTTATTACTTGATATTCTGTACGTAGCAACCCTGTTTCGGAATGCATTTTCAATTAGCTGAACGTTGATTAATTCGCTGTCTGAACTAAGAACATTGTTTTTGTGGTTATTGCTTTTCAAATGGTTTGCTAAATATCTTTTTACCACATACACATGGCACACAGAACATTCAATTTTGTCATTATTTTTTGTGCTTACGTCAATACAGCAAGCTTGTGTTGTAGAAGTTGATGCTGAATCACTGCTAGTTGAAGGTTGACTCTTCTTTGTTGATGCCTTAGACACAGGATCCGTAGTTGCCATTTCTATTCCGCCTCCAACTTGTTGGGATCTAAAGACATAAAATAAAATATCACAAATAATATAATTACATCATTACTTATAATATGATTACCAGAAACAAAGATTAATAATAACTACAAAATACTGACTTGTATATTTCTTACAGTGCAAACAATACGCTTGCATTGGTAGGACTCCGTCTACTACATCAGTAGTTGATATATGAATATCCTGTGTTTGATTCCTATGACCCTCACATGGGGTATAATATGGTTTAATATCTTGATCTTCGAAAATTGAATCAGGTAATAAGCCATCAATAAACCACAATCGGATGTGTCTATGAAATTTCTGGATTATTAACTTTTTGCTAAAACTTGCTATCTCGCTACGTTCTAATTTAGGCTCAAGATAAAATGCCATGTTGCAAAACTGAATCACACAACACCACAGGTACAAAACACTGAAACTTCAATTTGCTATAGATAATTTTAAAACTGGGGACCCACTTTTATACCACTATCCCCTCCGTATCCGTAAGTCAGGTAAGGAAACATGTAACAACAGGTTTTAACTTAGATCACCCACCCCAACAAGATGCAA
The DNA here is from genome assembly GCA_947086415.1 of Pammene aurita. Classification (NCBI taxonomy): domain Eukaryota; kingdom Metazoa; phylum Arthropoda; class Insecta; order Lepidoptera; family Tortricidae; genus Pammene; species Pammene aurita. The sequence goes on along the minus strand of OX352302.1, from coordinate 31,348,863 downwards.
GGTAGAAAAAAAAATGTACAGTGAATTAAATATTTAAACAAATTGATTAACTTACATTTCATATTTTTGTTGACTTAGAGATTCACACAAATTATATATTTCTTGGTCTTCAAAATATTCCTTCTCCGCGTCTTCACATAATTGAAGAAGTTCAACATCACAATTATCATTTCCAATTTGCATGCTATATATAGATTAAAAATTTATACTTTGAAATTTAAAGTGTTCCTTCAAATTCTATCTCTGATTAGTTAAAATTAAGAAATTTATTCACTTAATCGTAATTGAACACGTGATTTGCAGCTCACTTCGTTTCTAAAATTTAGCCCCCAGCCTCAGCCTTTTTATATGAATTTGTGTTGAAAAAAAGGTCACGGCTGGTGGGGACAGAGGACCACCTAGGTAGGTAGCGACGAGTTTAAACAGGATTTCGGGACAGGTAAATTTTTGTTTGCAGCGGAATGTTTTCTAACAAAAGATTAAATTATCAAAAGAATTCTAAAGAATTTAAACGACAGATCTTTTGTGCATTTACTTTCTATTAAAATCGCGTGTGACTTCAAACCCGATGATTGATTTATATATTTCTCAGAAACGAATAAAAAGTAAGTTATTACCTTCTTCAAAGGACATCTAGTAAAAAAGGTTAAGTTCTCAAGCCGACAGCATCAAGAAAAAACTAATAATAGAAATTGCGACTTTAAATTAGAGCACCAAAGAAGTTTTAAACATCGCACCGCCCCACCTAACTGGTATAAACAAGAATGCAATAAATCACACATCGAATCCTACATTAACAAAAGATCTATATATTATAATAAATAATGGGAACTTCCTTTACGGAAACGTACAGCATACTTACAGGTTGAAACTTGTTCAAAACACAGTCATGTTTATTGTCCACCAATAAATATCAGTCGGTTGTCACATATACCAAAGTTATTTACGAGTTCAAAAAAATAAATAAGACAACGCAAATATCTAGACTAGAAATAATCTAAAATCAATAAAATAATATTTCAAAAATTGGATTTGCATAAAATAATTTACCATAAAAAAAAAAAATAAGACAACACAAATATCTAGACTGGAAATAATCTAGAATGAATAAAATAATATTTCAAAAATTGGATTTGTATAAAATAATTTACCCAAAAAAAAAATTAAGACAACACAAATATATAAACACAAATCTAGAATCAATAAAATAATATTTCAAAAATTGGATTTGTATAAAATAATAAATTTTAGGCAAAAACTGAAAACGAATAGATACTAAATAACTAAAATTGATGGGGTTGAAAAATATACCAGAAGTTTCATATTGTGCTGTAACACATATAGATACGTTGAAATTTGCATATATATTCGCGAAATGTGAATTAGTTACTTTAGGTATAAATTTGATACCTACTCCAGTCCAGACTAATAAAGGGTAATGTAATTGTGTCAGTTCGCGGGGCTTGTTAGATCATTAAAAATCTCGTTAAGTTATATGACCGTTTCTACCCCATTGATTTCCCACCACCAAAACTATACCTAAACTATGGAAACTTTATAGATACATTGAAATTTGCATATATATTCGCGAAATGTGAATTAATTACTTTAGGTATAAAATTGATACCTACTCCAGTCCAGACTAATAAAGGGTAATGTATTTGTGTCAGTTCGCGGGGCTTGTTAGATCATTAAAAATCTCGTTAAGTTATATGACCGTTTCTACCCCATTGATTTCCCACCACCAAAACTATACCTAAACTTTGGAAACTTTAGGTAGTATACCTAGTCTTTCATAAGGAGTAACCAATTAAGCAATTATAAAACCTATTGCAAATACGTAAAGAACAAACTACAACGTAGGAGTATGCCTCTATCGAGCTCGGTAACAATGCGATGTCGCCGAGTCGAGCTAACAATAGAGACAATAGAAAAAGGTGAGCAAGGGTTCTATTGTGGTGTCGAAGAGCGTGTATTGTTTAATTAGCGGAGTGCCTAAGTGCTGAAGGAGGCTCCGGGCACTGTTGAGACCTAGTGCAATCGATTTAAATGGGGGGCTAAACGTACCAAAACATACCAAACTTTTTTTTTTTTTTTTAGGTTTCATAGTCCGGAAAACCCACCATAATCCCGAAAAACCATTGTTTTGGTGGTGGGAAAATGATGGGGTAGAAACGGTGAATCTATACTACTGTCGGGCGAGCGTGCATTCGCTTTGTGCAGCGTCGACTCAGGACACCAGTATGAGTTTAATTTGTTTAACATGCACGCCGCACGCCCCGCCCCGGTGCACGCCCAACTCGAGCGTCCACTCAGGCCTTACACTAAGTCTTATGCTAGTTCGCGTGAGTGTCCGAGTTGAACACAGGTGGTTGGAATATCAACATTGCTGGAGCGGGAGCTCAGTCCGCCTTTGTTTGCTGGTTAGTTTATGCTAAGCGTGCGCGCATAATGATCGCATTATGCAGTTGTTTGTGGATTTTGAGGCTGTTTTAAAGTTTATGCATCGTTAAACTTTTAAACGTTGAAGTTTACTTAGTTCCTAGTGTATTGAAAGTTTGATTTGAAACGATAGTTCACTAAAGTAGATGTAATAGGCTAATAGGTCACTACTTGATACTTCAATCATAACTTTATTTTTTTATTCATTGTTAATTATACACATTTTATATAGGGTCGAAGGATTTCCTTCAGTGAAGAATTTTCCGTATTTTATGTGCGAGGCAGATTAGGGGAGATGCATTATGTTTTAAATAATTTCATAAAATATATAATACACAGTTTGACATGTATCTTTGTTTGGATATGACATAATATGATTTAATTTTAGATAATACAAGGTGTAACTAAAATGCTGGTGATCCGTTTAATAAGATAAGAAAAAAAAACATGTAAAAAAAAAGTTGATTTTGTATGGAGGGTCGGCTGGCTGGGATGACGTGTATCATACAAAAAAAAATTTTTCGTGTCAAAAAATTGTTTCTCCTACTTTTTATTAGTCGCAATACCACTATTTTTGTTACATCCTGTATAATGGTCTTAATGCTATACACCGTGGGCCCATATAACCATGCTATGGTCTCTTAGAACTTTGACAGGAGCGTTGATATTTTTATACTTTCTGCGCCATCTACAAACTGCGAGCTACTTGTGATTTTGGTTTTTCTAAAGTACGCTAGATAGCGCTGTGCAGCATGTGACGGCTGTGTTGCTGTTTGAAAAACATAGAAGTTTTAAATATTCTGGGTTTAAGTTTTGTTAAATTAGTTTATTATTGAAACATGTTTTTTTTTATGCCATTTATTATTTAATTACGGTTAAATAGTGCAATAGTTTGTTTCTTCACGATTTACATAGATTTTTAAAACACTAGTAGAAAGTAGTAGATATTGTGGCAACATTTGTGCTAAATAAAAAAAATCGGGATCATGATGGCGGCGAAGTCAATTTTTCTTTCTTTCTTTTAGCGCAAGCTTTGAAGATAGTGACAGTTGTCTAAAATAATTAAATAGTTTCTGGGTGCAGGGTAATTATTATATGAATTATCATATAAAAATGTCGCTTCCAAATTGCTGCGTGCCCTTGTGCAATAATCAACGAGGACAGGGCTAGTATAATATTATTTTTCTATAATCAATCTGCCAAGAGCGTGGACCGGATCAACTTAACGAAAAATGATGCTTGTTTCAGGAATTCAAATGCATGCATTCCCAAATCCCACCAATCTCAGGAACCCTTCAGAACTTGAAAGGTTCCGAACGTGGGTAATAAGGATCGGTGGAAATATTGTGGGCAAGGCGGACACGGCGATCTACAATAATGCGCGGGTATGCCATCGCCATTTTGAGGCCAAATATATTTACCCCAATGGGCGCCTCAACCGCTTGGCTATACCAACGCTTCATTTACCAGGTTAGTTTTAACGCTATAAATTAGAATCACCATCATCATAATTCGACTAGCGTTCGTCTTGTTGCGGTTTTTTTTGCTACGGCTCTGAGCCTGGGTACCGTCGGCAACCAAAACCTATGAACTAGTGCGACTGCTAGTTTTTACCCAGAAGGAGGTCCGATTTCCTCACGATATTTTCCTCCAGAAAAAAGCGACGGGTAAATCAAATTACATTTTGTACAAAAATTCATAAAAACGCAATCGAGTCGGGGTTTGAACCCGAAAGCTCTGGATTGAAAGTCAGACATCTTACCGTCAGGCTACCAGCACTTCAGTGTTCGCTATAAGGATGTGCATGACTAAGGGCGGGTTGCACCACGCACACTTAACGAACTCATCATGGTTACAGTAGACGTCAAGTCCGTTTTTCCGTTGCACCATGCACTTTAGCAGTCAGAAAGTTACGTTAACCTTAACCAGCCATCGAGCACTGGTTAACTCAAATCTACGTTTAAATATGGCTGACAGTTTGCAAAAATGTCTCGTATTTCAAGGATAAATGCATTATTAGACAAAAAGACAGTGATATTTGATGAAAAATATTAAAATATTGTTTGCAGTAATAAATATATGCGAGTATCTGAACGTAAAAAGGCGTATACGATTGACGTTTGGTTTTATTCACAATTTTTAGATCAGATAACGGTATTAAATAATAAGTACATAAAATTATTTGTAAAAAGTGCGTTATTTAGTTAAAATCGAGTGCCGAGTGACTTCAGGTTGAAATAGTACAGACTTCTGTTATGTATCACAAACATACCAGAACCTACAGTCATTGTCATGAAAGCCGACAGCCGTAGAATGAGCAGGACCAGAATCATGACAACCATTAAAAAACCACTCTGTTTTTGTCAATGAAGACCAAACCTTTGGAAACAACGGTTGACTTGAATACTGCAAGGTAGAAGACAAAAGGCAACGTAAACCTCCGACGCGGTGGAATGACCAGGTCAAGAAGAAAAACAAGTTTTATGACACGGTAGAACAGCCCACGAACGGGACTTGATGGGAGCAAGTCATACGATTCAAAAGATGCCAGATGATCAGAGAGGTTTCTTTAATGCTTTTAATAAGGGCATGAAGTTATACCACCAAACATTTATCGCCAATGTCCTACAGAAATCGAGCCTCGACACCTAACTAAACAATGTTCAGAACAGTACATGTAAATAAAGTGTGATGCGGAATTTACAATCAAGTAAATAAGAGTGTCATGTGTTGTGGGACAATAAAAAAATAGTTCAACAATGGTTAGGTATCCACAAATTCAAATGTGTATGAAAATTCATTATAGTAATTCATATAATTCTTGTTTTTTATTTGATTTCATTATTTGCCTTAAAACAAGCACAGTAGGCCTCTATTTAATGACAACTTGTGATAATGTCACAAAATGTCCGGTCCCTTGAGTGTTGATAAAGAGCTTACACTGTATTTCAGTTTAATTTGTGAAATAAACACAAAGATTTTACAGATCTATTGAAACATTAAACCCATATAAATAAATAAACTATCTACTGACAACTAATTTGACTTCATGTGTGTCGCTCTTCTATGGCAATTGTTACCTACCATTTGCTGCTCGTCGCTGCAATCAGGATTATGGCCAATCAAGTGTTTACAGATGGTGCCGGCATAGGTTGTAGTCTCAGTCCTACCAATAGTGTCAAATTCTTGTTTTATTTGGAATTTACTGGCATTAATTTTAGCCCTTTAAGCCAAATCTCATTCAACAAAACTAGTGGTAGGTGCCTACTTATGCTGGCACCTCCTGACTTTTGACAGATACCTTCCCCATTAGTATATTTTAAATCGGACATTATTATGAACATGCTTTTTTTAATCCAAATTGTACTCACTGTACAGTTCATGTAGGAAGATACTATTGCCGGTGACTGTACGCAAAATAAGTACATGCATTTCATTTTGTAAGTATAAAAAGTAGATATATTTTCATACTTACATTTCTATAAGGGAAAAAGCTTCCTAAGATGATGTATGTATGCATGCATTTTTGATTAGTCCTAGTCCTATCATCAGTGCTCAAAATCAATTATAAAATATGTGTTATGTTATGATTTTACTATGAATTTATTAGTAATAAATAATAAAGGTCTCTCTTTATCATATATCTTTCCCAACCAGCATAGGTACCTATTTACAAATAAAACATAATAGTAACTAGGTACCTACCTACATGGCTGTTGTATGACTTGTAAACATATATCATTACAAAGAAATAAATGATTATGATTATTAAGATACAAGTGATAAGAAAACATTTTTGGAATCCTAGCCACACTGTTTTATGGTCACTTTTACCTGAATAATATTTGTAACATGTATCAAGAGTAGAGTATTGTTAATAACCATTATCAAAGATCTGTGGTTCAGTATATGAAGTTTTTTGTCCGATCAATAAGCTGGCTCACTTTGGCCAAGGGTCCGCTTCACACTATCTAAGAACTGATTGATCTGACTTAAAATACTTCAAGTGTCAAGTTTCATTGATTATTTATGCCAAGTGCTAGAAAACTGGTGAATAATATTTGCAGTAGAAATATGTTTGGAGGGGGGAGGATCTTGCTTCCATCTACAAAGGAAACCTATGCCAGTGTTTGAATAATAAATAAAACAAAAATAAGGTAACTAAATAAATATAATTATGTATTTTATTATCAAAATTAAAATACTGATTGTTTAGGTTAGTATAATTATACTTTATTTTTACATTGAGATTCTACCAATTTCTTGAAATCACTGCATTTTTACTTTCAAACATCCTGGAGTTAGGCACTGAGTAGCATAACAAGCCTCGATTTCATCTTGTCTTCAATACCAAAGGTAAATTCAAACCTGAAATAAAAAACATTGTGTATCATTATTCATTAGTGTAACATATGTGCTACTCATCATTTGTTAACAAAGATAAATATTATAAATAAATAAATATTATAGGACAATCTTACACAAACCGACCTAGTCCCACAGTAAGCTCAATAAGGCTTGTGTTGTGGGTACTAGACGACGATATATATAATAGATAGATATTGATAAATACTTAAATACATAGAAAACATCCATAACTCAGGTACAAATATCTGTGATAAAGACACAAATAAATGCCCTTACCAGGATTCGAACCCGGGACCCCCTGCTTCGTAGGCAGTGTCACTACCGACTGGGCTAGGAGGCCGTTAAGATACTTTAGAACACTCATTTAATAAGTAAGTACATGTATAAGTTCAATATTTAGGACGTTGGTTACAGTGCCAGCCATAATCAACCAGGTTGGAGGGATTCAGTACCCTATTTTTACGAATTTTCAAGAGTTAAAACTAGTGATGCCTTTGTTTTGCGATTGGGCTCCTTCTCGCCATTTGGTGCTTCCAGCAACGGCTTTACTTGTTTAGGGTTCTGTAAGTAGTAATAAACTAGCAGGATGATTTACTCACTATAATATAATGCACAATACACCAGCCGACTATTCTGGCTTTCGCTTTAAACTCCACTCTCAGCACAAGTTGCATTATCCTTTGAAAAAATTTCCTCGTAAGGCGCAATGGATAGCCCACTTTTTGATTGAGTAATAAACCTGTTCAGGAATGGCTAAATGTTTGTATATTCTTGATTTTCAAGCTGCAGAGTGCAAAGTTAAGTTTAGTTCGCGCTCCTTTCTTTAGATTTTTTTCTTCGTGTGACGATTTTGACAAGTTTAGTTTGGCATTTATGGTTGTGTTGCCATATTGAATAAATATTCTACCACAAAAATGTGAGTAGAAATGCGTTTAGACAGTGGCATCCCGCTTAACTCTTACGTTCTGTTATTTTGCACTTGGTGCAACCCATTTATGTTAGCAATCGTTAAGTAGCTCCGATTAGCGTAACATTTGGCTTACTTTTACAGGCGGTTTGGTGCAACCCACCCTAAATTAGAGAAATTAGAATTGTTCCCATTAGTGTCAAAGCTATTGAGGCTATGGGATCAGGAATCATTGTGTTTATACTATACTTCGTTTTTTTTTGAGATTAGAAATTGAGTAAACATAGAAACAGTAGTTGCCAACCTGTTCTAAATGTTCAATTTAAACACACTGCAAACACACCAACAAGCGATTAGTTAACATGATTAAGAGTTCACATTTGTGAATAAATAATAACAATTTGCAGATTAAATAATCCAACACAACAATAAAAACACAATTTCGTTTTGATTATCACGTAAGAGATACTTACGTGAAAATTTAAAAACAGACAGTGAAGCATGTACGTTCTAAAACGGAAACTTAACGTCTAGTTCTTTATCAGTATTCACGAAAATTATTTAATTGACAATCATAATATGCACTTATTAATAAAATTTCGTAAACAAAAGTTCTTCTAAACGATATTTAATCGTTTTATTATATAATACTAAATAATAAAACAATTGTCTTAGGTGATGGTAAAAGATTTGTTGGACTACGAGGTGGCTTTTATTGGTGTATGCCACTCGGACCTGCCTCTGATTGCTCCATAACCCTCCAACCAATCGCACAATAATAGAACAAGCAAATACCTTTACTATAAGCTTTAACATTAAAAACTATCCAGATATGTCTGAGAGATACGAATGACAGATGACGCGAGAAAATATTTAAAAATCTAACCATCCGTCTCGAACCTCTTCTTCTATAGGTTTTATATTGTGCAACATTTACAAGAACATTAAAAGTGTTAATAATAAAATAATTCCAAAAAATAATTACTATCAAAATATTGTTAAATACTCAAAACATGGCTTTACTATAAATACAAATATATTTATGGCCTATTTCACAATCTCCAGTTAAAGCATATCTGTCAGATAAATGTTTGCTGTCCTTTTCTTTTGTATGACTGGAGAAAAGGATAGCAATAATTTTCACTGGCAGATAAGTTTATCTGGAGATTGTGAAACAGGCCCTTAGTATATTTAATGACGGCGTAGGCACTCTGACAGATGTGACATGTATCTTGCCTGATAATGAAACCTGTACATCGTTCTGTCAACTTTTTTCTAATCTCAAATAAAATGAACAATAGGAATAAGTAAACTGTTTGATTGAACCAATGTTGATAAAGGTGGGAGTTCAGCACAAAATAATAGTAGTTTATGTAACTGTTACGTAATAAGGGTCCTTAAAACATGAGTGTGGTTTTATGAAATGAGCCGCAGGCGAATTTCATAATAAGATCACACGAGTGTTTTAAGGCCTAATTACGTACAGTTGCATACACTGCTTTATCTACACTCATATTATTTATTATAAATGCCGTATTCGGAAACCATAGAATGGCCGCCATTGTACCGCCGTGGCCATCTCGATTGTGTCGGCGTGGCCAACTCGATTGTGCCGGCGGTCGCGCGGGCGGGTGTCGCCGGCCGCGGGCGCGTGCAGGTGTACATTATGTTATCAAAACTCATAGCACATCAATAATTGAGCATGAAAAGTTAAAATTGCGGTACTGCCACAGATAAGAAACTTATCATAGTGAAATCGTTTGTTGTAATGCTGGTCATAGCCTACGGTTTTTGAACGCATTTTAGAGGACTTACAATATGAGTGTAGATAAAGTATATATAGTCTCTGTATGTATGTCCTTTTTAGGGTTCCTATAGGAACTACTACAGGAACCCTTATAGTTTCGCCATGTCCGTCTGTCCGCGTTAGTACGAAAATAAAAAAAGTCATAACAGTCAAAAAAGTCAAAAAAGTCAAAAAAGTCAAAAAAGTCAAAAAAGTCAAAAAAGTCAAAAAAAGTCAAAAAAGTCAAAAAAGTCAAAAAAGTCAAAAAAGTCAAAAAAGTCAAAAAAGTCAAAAAAGTCAAAAAAGTCAAAAAAGTCAAAAAAAGTCAAAAAAGTCAAAAAAGTCAAAAAAGTCAAAAAAAGTCAAAAAAGTCAAAAAAAGTCAAAAAAGGTAAAAAAAGGTAAAAAAAAGAGTCAAAAAAACGTCAGTTCAGCTTAGTTTTGAAAAGGTGTGTTTCTTCAATAAAATTTCATTTGGAATTTGGTAGCATCATAATTTACTTTAAAAATATAAGTAACTGTCAAATTATACCTAGTTATAATAATATTGTTTCAGGTTTTTGGAATCCGAAGCTCCAGTATCTACGGGTTAGCGGGGAAATAACTCCAATGACTTAAGGTATTGTTGCGTAAACATTTTAATTTTATAATAATAATAATAATAATGATTGACTACAAGAAGGCCTATGATTCGGTGCCTCATTCATGGCTGGAGAGGATCTTAGAGCTGTATAAAATTGATACAGCTTTAAGATCCTTCCTTGGCGCGTGTATGAGGCGGTGGACCACAGTCCTTCGTCAACCAGGAGGCGGGGATGACCCCCCTGGTCCGCAGGACTTTATAAGGATCGAGCGAGGAATATTTCAGGGCGACAGTCTGAGTCCCCTGTGGTTCTGCCTAGCTCTAAATCCGCTCAGCAATCTGCTGAAGGATTCGGGGCTAGGTTGCCGGCTTCGGAGAGAGGGTGAAGTCATATCTCACCTTCTGTACATGGACGATCTTAAATTGTTTGCACCAAATAACCGAGATCTGTTGGAACTACTGAACACCACTGAAGTGTTCAGTAGTTCCATCAAGATGGAATTTGGTGTTGATAAATGTGCGGTTATGCATGTACAGCGGGGGAAAGTAGTAAATTCAACAAATCTACAGCTTTCTGAGACAATGACGTTCAGATCTATCTCTGAATCAGAAACCTACAAATACCTTGGTATGTCACAGTCTTTGGGTGTTGAGGATGTGGGTATTAAACGGGCGTTGAAGGAGCGCTTCTTTAGTCGGCTGACAAAAGTACTTAATAGTCTTTTGTCAGGTGGCAACAAGGTGCGCGCCTTCAATGCCTGGGTAATGCCCCTACTCACATACTCCTTTGGCATACTAAGGTGGACACAGACCGAGCTGGATGCCCTGGATCGGAGAGTCCGTCTATTGCTCACCACACACCGTATGCTTCACCCACGCTCGTCTGTTATGAGATTGTACATCCCACGGAAGTGTGGAGGTCGCGGCTTTTTAAACGCCAAAAATCTCCACAACCGTGAGGTGTACGATCTCAGGAATTATTTCCTTAACAACGAGTGTGGGATGCATCGTGATGTGGTGGCAGTAGATAAGGGTCTTACGCCGCTCTCCTTGGCAAACAAGAACTGGCGCAAACCTGTGGTGCTAAGCACCGAGGATCGCAGGGCGGTATGGAAGAGCAAGGAGCTACACGGGCGGTTCTACAGGGCCCTCACGGGACCCGACGTAGACCTACTCGCGTCGGTGAACTGGTTACGATTCGGGGACCTCTTCGGAGAAACCGAAGGTTTTGCCTGTGCAATTGCGGACGAAGTTATCATGACGAATAACTACCGGAGGTATATCCTGAAGGACGGTACGGTCGACATTTGTCGGGCATGCCGCCGTCCCGGAGAGTCACTCAGGCATATCATCTCCGGTTGCTCTCATCTTGCTAACGGCGAGTACTTGCACAGACATAACCTCGTAGCCAGGATTATACACCAGCAGCTTGCTCTCCTATACGGTCTTGTGGACCACGAAGTGCCGTACTACAAGTACACACCTGCGCCAGTTCTCGAAAATGGTCGTGCCACGCTCTATTGGGATCGATCTATTATCACGGACAGGACTATAGTAGCCAATAAGCCTGATATCGTGGTAATAGATCGATCGCAACGCCGGGCCATGCTCGTCGACATCACCGTCCCATGTGACGACAACCTCGTGAAGGCCGAGAAGGACAAGTCCAGCAAGTACCTAGACTTGGCTCACGAGGTAACCGCCATGTGGGAGGTTGATTCGGCGATCATTGTGCCGATAGTTGTCTCTGCGAACGGTCTCGTAGCGAAGAGTCTCGACCAACATCTTGAGAGACTTTCGCTACGAGGTTGTGGTTGGATCAAGGGTCAGATTCAGAAGGCGGTAATCTTGGACACGGCGCGCATAGTCCGAAGGTTCCTCACTCTGCGGCCCTAACCACCGGCAGCCTGGGCCCTGCTCCGTTGCCGGCGGCACCCTAGTTTAGGTTTTTTATAATGCTTTTATTGTTTTCATATGTTTTAGATGTATTTTTATATTTTACTTTTATAAAAATATTGTAAAAACCCTAAACTAAGTAAAAAGATAAATAAAGGAAATAATAATAATAATAAATACTCTTTATTGCACACCTCATACAGTTACAAGCACAAATTTTACAATTAGATAAATTTAGGTAGAGGTAACAACAGGCGGTCTTATCGCTAATGAGCGATTTCTTCCAGACAACCTTTTATTATCTCATTTAGATATACATATATTAGGATCAACACACACGACCACAGTCAGATTTGTATAGGTAAAGAGTGCTGATAACAGATCTTGATATTATGGTGATTATATGTGTCATTTTCAACTAAAAGGTACATCATTGTAGGTTGTCAATAATGCGTTACTGCCATAAAAATTCATTCATTCGTATAAAATGACCTGTTGTGTGACTTTTGCTATAAGTAAAGGAGCTTTTTGGCAATCTATCCTCAAGACGAACCTTTTTCAAAAGCGATTGCCATCTGGACTTTAAACTAGTTCAAACCCAGAGCTTAACTAGACCTTATTGTGAGAAGTTTGGTTTCCTAACGATATTAATTTTTACTGAATTCCTAGTAACTAGCGTATTATCCGGAATACGCTGCCGCTGGTTTAATTTTAATACTGCATTTACATTCAGCCGAATTGAGCAGGCAAGTGGGCAGGGAAGTGGGAAGGACGAGTGTGTAAATATGATACTTCTCATGCCACTGCTATTGCCACTCGCGCTGCCCGGCGCTCCCCTAAATGGCGGTTTTTTTGTGCGAAGTCAAAGGACCGGAAGCGCGAGCGGCAGTACGTGTTTCCAATTACATTCTCCTCCGTCGCTCAGTACTCGTCGAGCACCTGGAGGATCGCAAAAGACACAACGCGGCCGCTGTAATTATTTCAACCACTGCCATTGCCGAGACTTGAAAGCGAAGTGAGTGGTAGGGCAGTATGTAAACACACACTCCTCTCGATCCTGCTGCAGCAGTATTTAGGGAATTAATGCCGGCAGCGCGAGGGGCAGCGACAGGGGCTGAATGTAAATGTCGGATAACGAAGCGCTTTGTTGGTTCTTTGTAACTATCAATTCCATTAGTATGATCGAATGTCTACGGCAAAAGCCGGCTTGAGCGACGCCTTTTACTGTGCCTCTTTTTGTGTACTGACTTTAATTATTAATCTCATAAAATAACACTATCGTCGTGCACACATTGGTACAAAAATTGACTAGATTTGTTAGATCGTAACTGTATGTACAATTATTCTCTACTTTTATGTTCTAGGTATACCTAAGTCGGCTTATGAACCCACCAGAATACGGTGATGTAGCAACATAAAAGGCTGGAGCCCTATCACTTCAAGAAGAATGTATATTGTACACTTACTTTCTGTAAATTACGGTATATATGTATGATTGTACCTTCCTACGCATCGTTATTATTGTCAACACCAATAAGACTTAAACTTTCACGGCTTTTACGTATTATGATTATTAACTAAAACGGAACTAAATTGCGTATATTAACTCAATAGTTACCTCCGATGTTTCGAGATCAATTATTGTTTCTGTGGTACCAGATTATATATCAGATTTGCGTAATTAAATTTTTGTCGCCACAATTAGGTAATATACTAGTAAAATAAAATTTCCCTGTACCTAGATTTATGTCAATTGTTAATTGTGACTGAAGGTACATTTCCACCAAGTATTGTGGGATAGGTCACGTCAAATAATAGAAGAAAAAAATTCCTCGTAATAATTTTCTTTCTGTCTGTATGTCTGCTTACTAGTTAAGTGATATATTGTTAGTATAAGAAAGCTCAAATGACCCCGCAGCAAACATAGGGAAAAAGTGGTTTCAGTCAAATCTCACGAAATTTTAGTACAATGTAGATTCGAGTCTCTTGATTATTTTTTTATAAGGGCACAACTCACTCAAAAGTATACTTTCAGAAATAATCAATAAGTATTGTTTCATACAAAGCATATGTAACATACCAATTTTTCGTAAAATCTTTCTCTTTGCTTTTGCTTCATATAAATAACTAACAAAATGCGATTTCAACGTGACAGAAACGTTATTAAGATCATATTTAACGCCAGTAAGTATCATTGTGGGTCATTTCAAAGTATAGATTTTAAGAAACACGTCATAGAAATATAATAATATAAACTTGATTATTTCTGACAGTGTACTTCTGAGGGAGTTGAGCCCTTATAAAAAATTAATAAGGAGACCTGAATCTACATCATACTAAAATTTCAAGCGATTTGACTGAAACCACTTTTTCCCTATGTTTGCTGCGGGGTCCTTTGGTATGAGTGTATGTATAAATCACACCGACAAAGTTGTAAAACAAAGTGGTTTTGTTTGGGTACCTCCCGTACACATAAACTGGGGGTGAATTTATTCAGTTCAACGAGTATTGTGTGAGATCTTTCAAAAAGAATATCGTCTAAGATAGGTTCATTTTATAACTGCTATCAGGAAATGCCTAATTTCTAGGCACCACCGCACCATGTCTGTCATTACATTAAGGTTAATATTTAAATTAGCTTTTCAAATTAATATATTTAGGTATAATATAGTATTTACTAAACTGATATACCTATTTATGGCTCTTGGCCGGTTTTTAGGTTTTTGTCAGATATTAAGTTATATGTGGGTATAACAATTGTGCATAGTATGTATAGTCACGGACTTTAATTGTTGAGCCATTTACGGGTCAAGCTATTTTTTTTTGTTTAATACTTATTCTATGAAAAGTCCAGTGTAAAGTGAACCGTAAATAGCTCAACGATTAAAGTCCGTGACCGTCCGTCCGTTTCATTAGGTACCTAATGAAATATAATGATATGTACAATAAATATTGTATGCATTTGACATAAACTTAGTTTTATTTACAGGACGTCCAAACTTAGATTTCCCGCCGAACGGCTGTCAGGAAGGGGCGAGGGGGACGAGGTCTACCCCTCCCCTCCCACCCCCCATACCCTGTAAACCCCTTCCCCCGTTCCCCTGTAACGTGATCAAATGTAGCACTATGAAACTAGATGGTGGCACTAGCTGCTGCAAGTACGAGCCGTAGAGTTGCCTATCTATCTCAGTTATATACATATTCATCTATGCATATAACTAGACAGATTTTAACAGTGTATTCCTGATCATATTTAGATACTAAAATGTCCCATAAACTTTTCTGGAATACGCCTAGTTTCAGAGTTAATACCAATTTAAAAAAATACACTTTTTATTATAACTCATCACGAAACGCCTTTCTAATGGCGTTGTTGCCACTATTGGACATAGTTTACACGTCCTTATTGACAGATATCAAAGTGACAAGGAAAACTTTACAGAAACTAAATTTTTACAAAAAAAAAATGTACCAATTTGTTTTAGGTGATAATTTTTTTTATAACATTTATTTTTCATGTGCAATAAACATTCAAAAAATAGAAAAAAAAACGAAAAAAAAAATAAATATTTTTTTTGGCGAAATTGACCTAAAGTCACATAATATTTTTTCCTTCTTTTGGTCTTAGAAATTCGTGGTTAAGATCTGTCGGGTTATTCCAGCCCACGGTGTATATGAACCACTGAAACGTATGTACATAATTTCTCTTTGCATCAAATCAAGCATGGCTGATTTTTACATGTTTAAATAATTATTTTGAACACGCTTTGTCAACTGCGAAATACCAACTAGTCATTTTCAAATTCTTATAATGAATTAAAATAACCGTTTTATTTTTCGTTTCAAACATTTTTTTCACACAGGGCTTATGCTATGGAAAAAGTTCCTAATGACACTACCTAGACTATATTTGAAGGGAACACGGAAAGAACATGTCTAGTCACATTTTTTGTAAAATGAGATTTTTATATCAAAATAGAGCTTGCAATGAACTGTTAGTAACAACTTCTGTTACAGATCTAAATTTTAACGTATATCCACTTCTTAACTCATAAAAACCATCTAGTTACGAAAATAGTATGGTTAATTGAATCGTTCCAAATTTTAAAAGCGCTATGACTCAAAATGTTGTCGATGTGACTAGACATGTTCTTTCCGTGTACCCTTCATTTTACTCGTACTAAAGTTCCTAATGAGAATGACACTACCTAGCTAGACTACAATGAGAGTATCTAGTCTATATTTGCAACATAATAAGCCTATTTTACATAGGCCTGAAGGTTTTCGAGAAACCATGAATAAAGGTTGATTGCAGGATTTTTTTCGACATCTATATTGAATGGGTTTAAACCGTTTGTGTGTGATTTTATCTACACCAATATCATAAATCTTCTATTCCGCGTTCGGACACCGTATGTAATTACCACCATTATTGCAAACAGTAACGTAATATCAGTGACAGTGTGGTTAAAACGTATGAAAATTAATTACCTACGGTAACGTAGTGGAAATTTGCGCTCCTCTCAGACCGCCGACACGCGCCCGCCCGACCGCCGGCACAATCGAGTTGGTCGTGGCGGTGCAATGGCGGTCATTCTAATGGTTTCCGAACACTTCATTTAGGATTTATAATATGTGTGTAGATAAAGCAGTGTATTGTACGTAATTAGGCCTTAAAACGTAACAGTTACATAAACTACTATTACTGTCTACCAAAACTATTAAATCGGATTTTTAAAAGCTTCCGCCAAAACCAGTCAAATAAAAATACCCGCATTTCAATCACCTCAGAAAACGCAGAAATATTTACAATATTTCCGTAAATAAAATATCGCATTCTGTCCCGATATTCATAGTGACAATTTTCTATATAAATAATCTTACCTGTTAGTAGAATTCTGAAATATTGTAGGGATTTGTCAAGAGTACAATACAACTGAAATAATATTCTGGTTTTACACAGAAAACAGGTAGCGGGTTATTGTAACGGTATTTCATGAATTCATACTTGTATTTTTCATTTATTTATTGAAACTTTATTTTACATATAAATAAAAGGAAGAATTTACTAATAGTGGACTACAAATTGCATTCTCTACCGAGCAACCATTGAGAACATGGGACATGTAAATTGGTGCAGGAAAAATACTGAATTTTTTATTAGGTTTAATTTTTGACATTATGTATATAATATTTTTGTGTTTATATTAGGTTAAATTTTTGACATTATGTAGATAATATTTTTTATGATTGACATGTGATAAAAAAAATTAAAGGCAAAATTCATTTTGATACAATTTTATAGGTAATTCGGATATTATAAAAGAAAACCAAACCTACTTAATAAAAAAAAAGACTTCAAAAACCTACGTAATTTTTGATTTGATTGTCCGTGTGACCAATTGGCCATACAGGGTGTAAATAGGGGGCTTAAGTAGTGGTGATCCGTTTAGGGGCATAATTGGTATCGTGCGACTAATAAAAAGTAGAAGTATAAACTTTTGCACGCGAAAAAAACTTTTATCTACACTCATATTGTAAGTTCTCTAAAACGTGTTCGAAAACGGTAGGCAATGGCTAGCATTACCACGACCGATTTTACTATGATAAGCTTTTTATTTGTGGCAGTAACGTAATTTTAACTTTTCATGCTTAATTATTGATGTGCTATGAGTTTTGATAACATAATGTACACCTGCACCCTCCCGCGCATCCGCCGACAGCCCGACATGCGCCCGCGCGACCGCCGGCACAATCGAGTTGGCCATGGCGGTGCAATGGCGGCCATTCTATGGTTTCCGAATACGGCATTTTGGATATATAATATGAGTGTAGATAAAGCAGTGTATGCAACTGTACGTAATTAGGCCTTAAAACACTCGTGTGATCTTATTATGAAACTCACCTGCGGCTCGTTTCATAAAACCACACTCATGTTTTAAGGACCCTTATTACGTAACAGTTACTTAAACTACTATTTCTTGTATGGGACACGTCATCCCAGCCGGCCGACCCTCCATACAAAACCAATTTTTTTTGGCGTGTATTTTTTTTATTCTTAGTTTATATCAAAATTAGCTAACGATATCAATTATAACTTTAAACGGATCACCAGCATTTTTGTTGCACCCTGTATAGGCTGTATGATTACATAAGCGGCACTAATATCACTCTGGTTTTCCCATACACTTCGCTTCACAGGCGTATTGCCAATTAAGATTAAATTAAATTTGATCGGTTTCTCCGGAATTTCAATTTACTTTGTTTGTTTTGCGGTTCAATATTGAGTTGGTAAAGATATGTGAGTAAGGAATAAGACTAAATAAGAAAATTAAGGGATCCCCGAAAAATTGTAACTAACTTAGCTCAAACTCAAACTCAAAATTTCGTTTATTCAAGTACGCACTTCATTCATTCAAGCAAGCGCTTTTGTATCATCAGTTACATATTATTTTAAGCTAATACTTATTCAGAGCAATTTATTGATGCAATTATACATTTAAAAAAACGTTTATAATATGTTGTACAGACGTCAAAAGTTATAGTAATAATTTCAAATATGTAATTGTTTTACCTCTATTTTTCGTTTTGTAATTTGTATACTTTATTTCTTTAATTTGAGGTGTGCAATAAAGAGTAATAAAATATTTATGATATGTTATATAGTCAAAACTTAATACGACAATAAGAAACTTAATAAGACATGTACAATAAAATACTAATCTAGAATTTAATAAAGTTACAACTTTGAAACCTATTCTAGTTATAATAAAAGAATATTCCTATATACGCGTAATATACACATTGTAAGGCATCATGTGTCAAATGAAATAAAATGTATTTTAATTGATTACACAAAAAAATGTTCGCGTAACTTTTTTCACAGCAAAATTTCCAGAGCCAAACAGACACGCGAGTGATTCTACAAGAGTTCCGTTTTTCCCTACTGACATCATCTAACGGTCATACAGAGACTTAGGTTCGCGTCTTTCCTGTCGACATTGAGAAAGTTTGGCGTTTTAAAGACTCATTTTTGGTTTGGCTTATTGCTACCTCAAAGGCCTGCCTTTCACATATAAATATATGCAATAAGAATACTGAGATTTAGGTTCGCGTCTTTCCTGTGGGCATTGAGAAAGATTGGGGCTTTAAAGCCTCATTTTTGGTGGAGCTCATTACTACCTCATACATATAAATTTATGCAATAAGAATTATCATAACTACTTACTTAATTATTAGGTATAGTCCACCAATTTGAAAAGACGATTTTTGTTTTAATTAGGGTGGGTTGCACCATGCACAATTAACGGACTCATCAACGTTAAATATGGCGACGGAGCTGTCATCCCATAGAAAACTGTCTTAAATTAACATTATGAACAAGTATTAAACTTTATTTCTTTGCTTTATTGGATACCTATAACAATTGCTGTTATTTAAAAATGTGAGATCTTAAAGTAGGTTAGATTTGACTTTGCCAGTTTTCATTACATCAGTCATTTTATAAAGTTGTTCAACATATATATATATATATTAATTCCGATAAAAACTGGCCTCAAATCTAACCTACTTTAAGATCTCACATTTTTAAATAACAGCAATTGTTATAGGTATCCAATAAAGCAAAGAAATAGAGTTTAATACTTTTTCATAATGTTATTTCGTTCCTATAAATACATATTTGGATTTTGCATAGAACTTGGCACTCATTTAGATCTCCATTCTTTTTGCGGCGAAGCCCACAGCCAAGCATAATTTTTGTGTTGAACTTGGCTCTCCTTTTTTATATTTATGTTTTTGGTGGGATATCATTACTTTTTGTAAAGAAAACTAGGCAGGTATTGAGATTAAATGTTTTTTCTTGCGTTTCCACTGCATGGTTTTCTTTTTTATGCTATTGTCTACATTCTCTCTTATAGCGAACGGGTTGTATAAAGTATATTTATTTATTCATTGAATCTCATGTATATGTACTTCACTTTTATACTGTTACTGGTTTAGGCACGAAGAACGTTTGTGGTTATAGTATGACAATCATTTAATTCATCGTTGAGAAAGAAGCAGGATGAACATAAATGTAATAAAACAATAAATAACTAAATCGGTATTCGTAAGCGGTGCCTATGTTTTATGTGTTGCTCGGGAGCGCTTTTATGTAGATTTACTTCTGTTCTCTGTATAATTATGTGGTGCCGCGCGCCCCCGACGACACACCTTTGGCCGGTCGTTTAGCGCGTATTACAAGTTTTTTGTATGGGGACACCACTTATTTTTTGACTTAACTTTATTTTTATAATTCTGTTATATAGCAAATATAATAATACATATATTGGGATAGTTTCAAATATCTGCTTGTAACGGTTCCAACGATACAAATTGAAAAAAAAATTGTATGGGGACCCCGCCTATTTTTTAATTTTTTTTAATTTTTAGATTTTTTCCTACGCTTACACACAATTACCGAGCTGGATTCCAAATTTCATCCTTCTAGGTCATCTGGAAGTAGGTTAGATTTAGGTACTATATGTCAGTCAGTCAGTCAGTGCTAAAATTTACGACTTTTTGACCTTCATATCTTTATAACCGTTTGAGCTAGCTTCATGAAATTTGGGCTTCTAGATGTCCTTATGGATATAATTAAACACACGTAGTTTTATGTGTTTACGTTAAAGAGGTTTTGAGTTATAGTAGGGTCAAAAGTGGCACCAAGTGGTTCGTGTAATACACTCGGCGCTGGCTAGCCAGTTCCTTTGCTTGAACTTGGCTTGACACGCTACCGCGTGTCTAGATAAAAATCAATTTTAGCATCGTCCGCGATGCGAATATATGCGACCACAAAAGCTCTGAGGTAATCTGTGTTTCTGTTATTTTTCTAGTAGCCTTAGCACATAACCGAAGGAGCTTATTTTTAATATATTTTTGTTTTATTTAGTATTAATCTCTTACATTTAATTATATTAACATAAAACGTTTTTATTAATTGTATTCATACTTATACCTGTAACTATATCAATAATTTAAAAAATGTCAAAATTACTTACAGGGTGTCGTAGAAAAAAGGGCACTTTTAATTCGTCTCGCCTGTGCAAACATGTTATTATTTCCCCTCAAAATTAATCACGAACCTGTAAAATTTTAATGTATTAAGCAGTAAGCTCGTGTGTTCTGGGTTTTAATCATAAGATCAAAGTGTTCTTTGAAGAACTAATTAATGATTACGGTGTACGCCTCCGCACCGATGGATACCAGGCTTTACAGAGTGTTATACGGGATTAACAGGGAAAAATATGTGTGAGAAACAACAAAAAAGGCGGCTGTTAATGGTGCAAATATAAGACACTAGCTTTCCGCCCGTGACTTCGTCCGCGTATAATACGGTTCCTCATACAGAGTTTCATATCCAATTTTATTTTCTTAACTAACTTTTGTTAATCCCCGAACCATCTTCTTAATCTATTTATACTTATAGCTATACAAAATGTCAACCCCTTTTTACCCTATTATAGGTTGAATTTAAAAAACCGGCCAAGTGCGAGTCGGACTCGCGCACCGAGGGTTCCATACAAACCTATAACAAGCAAAAGTTGTAGTATGTTTATTACTTATTTCAATTTAATACCTCTACGCGTTTACGAGGAAAAAGGTAGTAAGTTTAAAATTTCAAAAAATATTTTTTGTATGAGTTTACTAAAAATGTCTACTTTTCGTAATTTTTCCTTTGTCTGTGCTATATGAAGTTTCTTCGTGCCTAGTTTCAAGTTTCTGAGTTTACGGGAAGTACCCTTTAGGTTTTGAGTTTCTTGCGAGTACTCAGTTTCAAAATATGCGACTTAAATTGCTATTTGTTTTGATTGCGTTCACATTAAAGTTTGGTTTGGCTACATCGGAAAGGTTCTATAGCCCTGAGTATTTAACATGAATTTCAATTGTATACCTCCACGCGTTTACGAGGAAAAAGGTAGTAAGTTTAAAATTTCAAAAAATATTTTTTTGTATGATTTTACTAAAAATGTCTACTTTTTGTAACTTTTCCATTGTCTAAGCTATATGACGTTGCTTCGTGCCAAATTTCAAGTTTCTGAGTTCACGGGAAGTACCCCGTAGGTCTTGCAAGTGCCGAAAAACTCTAAAATTTGCAGCATAAACGACTGTATCTTTTGATTGCGTTGGCTTTCAAGTTTGATTTTTTCACAGCTTCAAGGGACAATAGACCTGAGTATTTGATATAAATTTCAGCTTGATACCTCCACGCGTTCCTGAGAAAAATGGTCTTGACAGACAGACAGACAGACAGACAGACAGACAGACAGACAGACAGACAGACAGACAGACAGACAGACAGACATACAGACAGACGGACAACAAAGTGATCCTATAAGGGTTCCGTTTTTTCCTTTCGAGGTACGGAACCCTAAAAACGCTGAAATTCCTTTTATTGTTTTTTAATTATTAGTACACGTACGAAGTTTCAAATCTCTAACTCAAAATTTTAAACCCCATCCATAAAAAGATTCAACCCCCTTTTTACCCCCTTAGGGGATGAATTTAGCAAAACTCCTTCTTAGTGGATACTATAAAAACAACCTATTGTGAAAAAGTCAGCTTTTTAGGTCCAACGGTTCGGGCTGGGCGTTGATTTAAGTGAGTCAGTCAGTCAGGACTTTTACGTTTATATATATATAGAAGACAATGCTGGTTGCGGACGGCGCTGTTCTAGATAACATATAATGTATACAGAATTCATCCTTAACTGTCTTCTCAATTAGTTCTCATGTAAACAAACACTTCTCAAAGACATTATCACACTTTTCTCTGGGATCAGCATATAAAATGTTGTTCCTCCTCCTCCTAGCGTTTGTCCCAGCTTTGTGTGCAACCTAATCCCAGGAATTGGCGTAGGCACTAATAAAATAAAATAAAAATAAAATAAAATAAAAAAGCCTTTTATTTCTTGCCCATTGGTTCAATGTCGACAAATAAAAATTGGTTTTAGTTACATAATAAATAGTGACTTACACTAGTGTCAAGTTTCTTAAACTGTGTCATTATCGTCATTGAATTCATGAATTAATTCTATAACTTGACTATAATTGATATTTACTATTAATCTTCCATAAATTATGTATTTAATATTAGTATGTCTATAAGTTGTATTAGATTTATATTTAAGGAATATATGCATTAAAAATTATATAAATTTGAAATTAATTAAAATTAGATATGGATTAATATAACAAAGTTCATTAAATTATTAGCAAATAAATAAATTAGCAAAATAATATTTGTCCATTTGTTTACACTAATAGGTATAATTAACACTAGATTCCTTTCAAGCAAGAACCCCTTGACGGGTGAAGGCCTCCTCCAGAGTGAGCCAATTGGATCTGTCCTGTGCCTTTATAGTCCATGTTCTGCCAGCACCCAGCAGTTTTTGCAATGTCGTCCGCCCATCGCATACGTGGTTTGCCTTTTTTACGTTTGCCTGATAGTCCAGGCCATTCGGTTATCAGTTTTGTCCATCGATTGTCTGACATTCTTGCGACATGGCCTGCCCATTTCCACTTTAGCTTTTTGGCATAGTCTACTGCGTCTATCACATTTGTTTTTTTTCTGATGAGTGTATGTCTGATTTTCTGTATTTTCTTTATACCGGTTATACTTCGTTCCATGCTTCTTTGGCAAGTTTGTATTTTGTTCTTTACTGCAAGTGAGAATTTCCAAGTTTGTGCACCGTACGTAAGTGATGGAAGCAGACACGAGTCCAGGATTTTCTTTTTGAAGGTAATTGGTAGGTTGCTCTTGAGTACTTCCTTATGACTCCAAAATTTGTTCCACGTAATCTTTATCCTTCTTAGTACTTCTCGTTCGTTACTAGTTCTGTCGAATGAAATTTGCTTGCCAAGGTATATGAAGTCCTGAACGTATTCCATTTCTGTCCCTTCGATATTCAGTGGAATTTTCTGTTGGTCATGATTTTAGTCTTATTGAAGTTTATTTCAAGTCCGGTTTCTCTGCTAGCTGCCTGTAGCGTACGTATCATATACTCTAGTTGCGAGAAGCTTTCGGAGATGAGCGCGATATCATCGGCAAACCTAAGGCGGTTGAGGTATTTGCTGTTTATTTGTATCCCCAAATGAGTCCAATTTAGTTTTCTCATTATCGATTCAAGCACTGCAATAAATAACTTTGGGGATATAGGATCGCCTTGCCTTACACCCCGTTCTATTCGTATGAGTGGGCCGGTCGTCTCTAGATGTACTCTACTTCTGCTATTTTTATATAAGTGTTTAATGACCTTTATATACTGAGGCTCTACATGTTATTCTTTCAGCGATTCCCATATATACGAGTGAGACAGCATATCGAAAGCTTTTTGTTAGTCTATAAAGGCAATATATAGTGGCCTTTGGAACTCTTGGTACTTCTCTATTAGGAGTTCTATAGTATGAACATGGTCGATAGTAGAGTAACCGCTCCTGAAGCCTGCCTGCTCGACAGGTTGGTTCTTTTCTATGGTTTTACTTATTCTTTTGTCTAATATTCCTGAGAAAAGCTGGTACAGACTAGGCAGTAAACTTATCGGTCGGTAATTTCCAATGTCCTTCGGGTCGCCTTTTTTGTATAAAACAATAATATTCGACTCCGACCACTGTTTAGGTGTTATGGCTGTTTTCATAACCATGTTGAAGAGGTGGGCAAGCGGGTGGGCAAGAAATGTTGCAGCATACTTTATCGCCTCATTGGACATTCTGTCGGGGCCAGGACTTTTTTCTAATTTTAGCTGTTTAATATGTTGAATTACTTCTATTTCGGTGACTGCCTCTATTTCGTTTGCGTTATAATTTAGGCAGAGTTTTTGAGTAACGGTGTCCAGCTTTGAATTTAAGTTTTCGGATTAACATTCGTTTGCAGGTTTTTTTTCGGTGTAGAGTGCTCTATAAAAGTTGCTTGCTTCTGTTAAGATGTCGCTCCTTTTATGCATTATTTTTCCCGAGGTGTTTACTCCTTCAATCCAATTTTTGTGTGTTGTCAGTTCCTTGTAAGCTTTCTTGATACTTCCTGATAAAGCTAAATGTTTTTTAAATACTTCTTGTCTGTGGTTTCTATAGTCATTCCTTATACATTTACTTGTGAGTTTATATAGAGCGTTTAGTTGCTTCTTCATAATAGCTGTTTTAGGTTTAGTATTTTGTAGATCTTGTTTGCGTTTTATTAACATATTATTTTGAGTAGTCACTGATGATAGAGTTTTCAGGCTGGTTTTTACTCACTCGATGTGCATTTTCAAGACTGCGTTCGATAGCGTTCACAATCCTTTCGTAGTAGTCTTGCACAGTAGTGTTTGCATTATAGTCCAATAGGTCGGCCTTGAAGTGTTCTAATGACTCTATGTACGTATTTATTTCGCTCTCGGTTTTTAATGAGCTTTTATGTAGTTTATTGTAATTGGCTCTACTCTCCTTATTGTGATGTAACTTTACCGTGCCTCTTACTAATCTATGATCTGATGGATAAGAGTTGTTTATTACTTCGATATTTAGAAACCATTTTGGCCTGTTTGATAAAATGTAGTCGATTTCGTTTTTTGTATGTCCATCAGGTGACCGCCATGTCCATCTTCGATTGTTTTTCTTCTTAAAAAAAGTATTTAATACAAAGAAATTGTTTTCTGTTGCAAACTGAATCCATTTTTTCTCCTCTTTCGTTCCGTGATCCATAACCGTGCTGTTTAGTTACTAGGTATTCTTCGAGCTTTGGTTGGCCAAATTTTGCGTTAAAATCTCCCATGATGATTATATGTTTTCCTGCTAATTTCAATGCTTCGTGGATTGTATCATAAAACAGTATTATTTCCTCTTCTTTGGCTGATTCAGTTGGAGCGTACACTTGGATGAGGTCAAGTTCTAGATTTCCAATATGCATTTTTAATAAGGCCACTCGATTGGTTAATCCTACGAAGCGTTCTATGGAGCTTTTGAGTGACTTTTTTATGATGAAACCGACGCCATATTGTCCGGGTGTGCTTCCTTTGGTGCAGAGGATAAAATCTCTATGTTCTTGAATTACGCAGCCTGTCTTTCTGACCTCGCAGATACCCATAATATCGAAATGTATGTTCTTAATTGCATCCCATAGTTCAATTAGTTTTTCGTGCGAGGAAAGCGTTCTCACGTTATAAGTGGCGATGTAGAGTTTGGTAGAGTTTTCTGTATTTTCTCTATCTCTATTATTTTTCTCTGTTGGGTTTTGGTCTTTATCTTCCACGGTGACCAGCCGGGTTGGAAGATTGGGTGCCAAGTGTGATTTGGCGTTCTTTTTTAAGTTTTTCGATGTTTTACCTTGGGCGGGGCGCTGTGATTGCTATGCGTTATCAGATAAGTTACCTTGCTTTGGCGGCATATTTGAGTTTTTCGTAGTTAAAAAATTAAGTATCCGGTTTTAGAACCCCTTCTGGCTTATTTTTTTTACTTTCATTTGTTCTTTTGCCATCACGAACGGGGATTGACTCCGGTGATAGGGATCTAGTCCTTTTATCATTTCCCGGTGTGTTCTTGATTTTGCCTAGTATTACGAGTCTGTCGTACTTAATTATAGCTCTATTTCCTTTTTCTTTCTCAGTTCGCACCTGCTCTAGTAGTTCTTTTCGTTTTAGCTGTACGTCTTGTGGATAATCCTCAGAAATAGAATAAGACGTTCCTTTTAAAGATTTTCGGTTTTTAAATATATTAAGTTTTTTGCCGAGAGTGGAAAATGTTGCAATTATTGGGCGGGCTTTTTCACCTTTCCTTCCTATCCTGTTGGCCTCTTGTATATCCCTCCTGTCAAGCTCGATTCCGAAATGGTTATTAATGAAACTTGTCAAATTTTTTTCTAAGTCTGAATATGATTTTTCTGTCTCCTCTATCCCGAAAAATAAAACGTTTCTCTTTCTTGCTTGCTTTTCTATGTAGTACACTCGCGTGCAAAAGTATCGAATCACTTTGCATGTTTTCGTCTGCATCCGATATCTTTGTAATTTCCCATTTGAATCTGAAAATTATGGTATTAAATGAAAGCTTACAATGTAACGTTTTGGAAAATGTGCCAATTCAATAATATTTCAGATCCAAAGCTGGAAAAAACTCGAATACCGGAAGTAACTCGAAAACGGCCTTAAAATAAACAAGGGAAACTCGAAATAAAAGGCTTGATTAAAATAAAATTCAATTTATCATTATTACGTTAGTAACGGGTATTACTACCCCTAGCCCTACTGACACAACGTAAATGATTTTTCATGGATTTTATTAACTTCCTGATGTAATTTTGAGGAATCGCTTCCCACTCCTCCAGCAAGGCAATCTTCAACTCGTCGACAGTAGCTGGAGCAGGATTCCGGGCCCGAACGTTCCTCTTCAGACGGTCCCACATGTGCTCAATGAGGTTAAGGTCCGGGCTCATCGCTGGCCAGACCATGGTATCGATGCCCACCTCGCGGAGGTAGGCAGTGGTGACCCTTGCGGTATGACAAGGGGCATTGTCCTGCATTAGCATGAACTCCTCATCAAAAATACCGGCATAGGGGACGACGTGGTCTTCCAAAATCTCCGTTATGTACCTGGCAGCAGTTAATCCACCGCCACGACCACCGCCAGGAACAAAAACCAGCTCAGTCCGTGCATCGTACGAGATGCCGCCCCAGAACATGATTGAGCCACCCCCATAGGCGACTCTTTCGGAGATGCAGCACTGAGCGTAGCGTTCTTCTGGCCTCCTGTAGACTCTTTCTCTTCGGTCGCAGCCATTCAAACACATTCTGCACTCGTCCGAGAACAGAATCGGGGTCCATTGGTCCAGGGTCCAATTCTTGTGAATCCTTGCAAATTCCTTTCGGGCTGTGCGGTGCCTTGCCAGCTACCTGGGCCTTGTCGCAGGCCTCCTGGGTATCAGGTTCGCTGCCTTGAGTCTTCTTCTCACGGTCCACACGCTGGCAACCACTCCTCGCACCTCCCGCAGACGCTGCTGGATGGTAACTCCAGTCTGGTGACGATTTCGAAGAGCCGTCGACACAATGAAGCGGTCGTCTCTCTCCGATGTGCACCTTCTGCGGCCGCTTCTAGGTCTTGCAGTAAGTGCTGCTGTTTGCTGGAACCTCTGGTACAGTTTACAAAATGTGGATTGGCTCAGGTTCACTTCGGCAGCTACTGATCGTTGACTACGCCCTTCTTGCAGGAGCTGGACGACTACGGCGACTTGAGCTTCGGTGGCTTTCATTTTTTCAGGGTATTCTTCACAGGATAAGATGCGGAGATGTGTGCAGGTCGACTTCTGGTAAGTGACTGATAAGAAATCCCCCACCACCCCCGTTTTATAGGGGTCAAGGGTAGTGCAACTCGTGGGCGTTAGAAGCCGTAACAACACGGGAAACCGGGAGATTGGCCATAATCTGAAAAATCCTGGGCCAATGCTCATGTTTCATAGCTTTTTATAAAGCTAATATTCTAACAAACATAATTACATTTAGATAATTTAGAAAAATAAACCGATTTACAAAGATATTGGATGCAGACGAAAAAATGCAAAGTGATTCGATACTTTTGCACGCGAGTGTATATTCTTTTTTCTAAGTTTTCCTGTTTAATTTTGAGGTTGTCGTAGTTTTCTTCAATTTTTTGCAATTTATTGTCTAGTATAATATTTATATTCTGTGTTACTTGCGCTGTCACTTGCTCCGCGCTTTCCCGAATTGTAGATTTGTGTTCATTGAGTTCGGTTTGGATTTTCCTGAGTGTTTCTCGGATTTCCTCCATGCTTAACATGTGATTCTACGGCAAAAATAATAGGTTGGTTTTGGTACTGTCAACGCCCTCTAGCAAGTGTTGTTCAATGAATTATCAGTAAGTTTTTATTTACATTAACTTTTGTACCATCTGTTTGTAACAGACCGACATCTGAAAACATCCGGCTACGCTGTAAGCAGTAAATTGTTTTGAACTATACCTTGTCTTTGACTTCGAAATAAAATCAATTTGCTACAGTACGAAAATGAAATGAGGGTAGCTTACAAAATATGTTCCTTGATAGGTGACCTTTTTAATTTAGTCGTTGCCACAGTCGTTTAGTTTCTCTATGGACAGATCTGAGCCTATTTTATAAACAAAATAAATGACTATTTACGTTTTTATTGAAACGTAAAATAATAAAATTAACATAATTTTAGATTTTTTTTAAATGTTGTTTTTTTTAAGTTTGTTTTAGATTTGTCTTTAATCTATGGTTCACGATAGATTATAGAATAGCTCGGTAAAATACGCGGGAAAAATGGGAACCTATCAGAATCAAGCCGAGTTAGTTGGACCAATAAAAATAAAAGTTGTTGAATGGATTGAGGAATGTTTGAATTAGCGGGGGTCGGTTTCGGGGGTTCTCATCTCAAGTCATGAAAGTCTATATAAGGTTGGGGAAGGAAATATCTGGGCTTTTTCTTCAGCAGAGCGTCGCGTTTAACGGAGATCATGAGTTTAGGCTGTAAGGTGCAAATAGTGTTGGAGTTTGTTCACAGATCTGTTATCAAGTGATGGAAGCATTCGAAAGACAACAGAAATCCACGGCCCGCGCGCTTCTATGGTAACGAAGATGAGGGACCTTGTTGGAGCGCTGGAGACCATTGCATGAAGAATCTCGTGTTCCACGTCGATCGCAAACATCAGCCACTACTAACTGTCTCGGTAAGAAATTTAGATTTATTCGGGTTTTAATAGCAAGTGCGTATGACGGACCGTCGCCTTAGTATTTACAGAATAGTGGGTAGTTTCGGGTTGATCCGTGTTGAGATTTTAAGTTTGTCACTCAGCAGATAATCTGATAGTCTTATCGAGGCGTGTTTATTTAACCAAAATAAAAGTAAAATCATTGGTTTATGTGTAGATTGCGGTTGGTGAGAATTTCAGTTCGTTATTAACTACGTCTATCTATTTTGTTGTGTTTCGCCATTTAATTGAGTGAGTTAGTGGTTAGTCAAATGTATAACAATAGAATGGTGATTACAAGCATAGATTTGATAGAAACCGGGAAAAGACTTAATAACCTACAGGTATCTATAAAGGGCGTGCGATGTGGGTATACTCGTAGTTAGTTTAGAATTAAAATGTAGGATCACAGTTTATTCGTATTGCATGGCATGGCGCCATTGAATTGGTGGTTGAATTGCCATAAAATTTGTAATCAGTTTTGATTAGTATGGGTGGTTGTTCTTGTCATTTAACCAACTAAATAGGATGGCTAAGTTTATTGTGCGTCGGTGTGTATACGTAAATATTTTATGTGCAATTTAAGTTCATAGTAATGAGGTCATTAAAGTATTGATTCACGGGTTTTATTTATTCTGTTTATGTTACTATTGAATTGCGCCGGTGCGTATTTATGTTAATATTTCGTATATGGTAAATAAAGGGGAAGGCATACGTTATCTAAATTATTGTTAGTAGAAACAGTTAGATGAGTAAATACAATGGTAGGTCTTAAACATTAGCGGGTTGAGTTGAACTTGAAGGATTCACCGCGTCGAGCAGAATTCGAACTTGCGACCTTTCGGAACACTGGTCCGATCGCTCTGACCGGCTGAGCCATCGACGCTTGCTCAGCCTCGGTGAATCTTTCTATCAAGTTCCTTCATTGCTTACGTCAGAGGGTTACGTACTTATCTAGTGTTCTGTAGAGTACGGTTTCGGAGTAGACAATTTATTAGGTTTCTCTAATTTAATATGATTTCCTCTCATATTTAATCCATTGGTTTATTCTATATAATTAACCGTCATTCATTCTCGAATTATATACTTCGAGTAAATTAGTAGTTACCTTTTCATTCGTTTATTTTATAACGTTAACAATATTTATTCGTCGTTGTAGTTAAAGTTTTAGTTTCATTCTTGATAAATAAGTAATTCTACATATCCCACAATAGGGCGTAAAATTAGCAAGCCAACTATGGGAAAATACGTTATGTTAATCCTTGTTTATTTCTCAAATTCCCGGTCACATCGACTGTGAGAGGGCGCCTTCACCGTAAGCTCCTGAAGGATCGTTGCCGCAGCGTGAGCGCTTCGGTGGCGGAATGCAGCTTCGGGCGTACAGATCTTCCGCCTGTCCAGTTGGACCCATCTTGAAGCCTTGACGAGCACTTCAGGGAGCTGTCGGCAGAGCTGTTCCGGACCAAGGAGTCTATTGCGAGACTTCGGCGCCATTGCGAAGAGTCAATCCATCCAGCAGAAGTCAGTCTTCCCGGTGTGTTGTTTTTGATTTATTGCTTTAGGCTCATTTTCATTAGTGCCGTATTACTTTATTATCTTTCAGTGAAATTAGTATTCACCAGCATATTTTGAACATTAGTGTGCGTTATGCTGCCGTAATAAAATTCTACTAAGGTTCGATAAATTGAATATGATGGTATATGCATTGATTTCGTTTAATCACTATAATAGGTAATTACATTTTCAACCTAGTCATGGTGGTGGCTTGCAGGTGCACATGGAAGCTAGTACCATGTTAGTTGTGTAACATATTGGTTAATCAATGTTTTCTATGTCTTGCATGCAAATACCATTGTACATTTCCAAGTAATGATTACGTTAAAGGTTTCTACCGCTTATTCAAATAAATAAACAATATCGACCAGTTTGTTGCTCAATTTACGGCTAAATAATTTAAATGGTTAAATCCACGTAATTATAAACAGTAAATTATAAAGATATTTACTTTAACTTTTCTTGACGGTGTTTGTTAAACACTGATTGAGAAATCTTTATTACTTATAGAGTCAAATAGTGAAAATTATAATTAGGTTGCCCAATAAATAAATGTAGATACTTTGAAAAGTTCAATATTTAGTATAATTGGCTACCTACCTAAAAACTACATATATATATATATACATAGTATGGTGAAACACCTTTACTATTACAGTTATAAACTTGTACATGTATGTGTTTTCCGGTACACGAGCATCGGACGTACTACTGCTGCACGTGGCACGCTGCTCGGTGACATCGTGAGTTCATCACTGCCAGAACAACGGGCGGCTATCCTCAGCAAACTCCAGAGGCCAGAAGTAGCAGCCGTCTGCCATCGTGAGCTGATCGCAGCCAGTACAGCGGGCGGCTATCCTGAGCAAACTCCAGAGGCCAGAAGCAGCAGCCCGTGATGATGCTTCTCCACGTTGCCACGTATGGTGATACACGAAAAGCGTTCTTGTGAGTTAGTTCCATACTTCTCTTTATTACACCGACGGGTGACAAAATAGGTCTAACGTTAAGCGTCAGCGAGGTTCCATGCTAGTACGGTTTCTGTTGGCCTCTTGTATATCCCTCCTGTCAAGCTCGATTCCGAAATGGTTATTTATGAAACTTGTCAAATTTTTTTCTAAGTCTGAATATGATTTTTCTGTCTCCTCTATCCCGAAAAATAAAACGTTTCTCTTTCTTGCTTGCTTTTCTATGTAGTACACTCGCGTGCAAAAGTATCGAATCACTTTGCATGTTTTCGTCTGCATCCGATATCTTTGTAATTTCCCATTTGAATCTGAAAATTATGGTATTAAATGAAAGCTTACAATGTAACGTTTTGGAAAATGTGCCAATTCAATAATATTTCAGATCCAAAGCTGGAAAAAACTCGAATACCGGAAGTAACTCGAAAACGGCCTTAAAATAAACAAGGGAAACTCGAAATAAAAGGCTTGATTAAAATAAAATTCAATTTATCATTATTACGTTAGTAACGGGTATTACTACCCCTAGCCCTACTGACACAACGTAAATGATTTTTCATGGATTTTATTAACTTCCTGATGTAATTTTGAGGAATCGCTTCCCACTCCTCCAGCAAGGCAATCTTCAACTCGTCGACAGTAGCTGGAGCAGGATTCCGGGCCCGAACGTTCCTCTTCAGACGGTCCCACATGTGCTCAATGAGGTTAAGGTCCGGGCTCATCGCTGGCCAGACCATGGTATCGATGCCCACCTCGCGGAGGTAGGCAGTGGTGACCCTTGCGGTATGACAAGGGGCATTGTCCTGCATTAGCATGAACTCCTCATCAAAAATACCGGCATAGGGGACGACGTGGTCTATGCCAAAATCTCCGTTATGTACCTGGCAGCAGTTAATCCACCGCCACGACCACCGCCAGGAACAAAAACCAGCTCAGTCCGTGCATCGTACGAGATGCCGCCCCAGAACATGATTGAGCCACCCCCATAGGCGACTCTTTCGGAGATGCAGCACTGAGCGTAGCGTTCTTCTGGCCTCCTGTAGACTCTTTCTCTTCGGTCGCAGCCATTCAAACACATTCTGCACTCGTCCGAGAACAGAATCGGGGTCCATTGGTCCAGGGTCCAATTCTTGTGAATCCTTGCAAATTCCTTTCGGGCTGTGCGGTGCCTTGCCAGCTACCTGGGCCTTGTCGCAGGCCTCCTGGGTATCAGGTTCGCTGCCTTGAGTCTTCTTCTCACGGTCCACACGCTGGCAACCACTCCTCGCACCTCCCGCAGACGCTGCTGGATGGTAACTCCAGTCTGGTGACGATTTCGAAGAGCCGTCGACACAATGAAGCGGTCGTCTCTCTCCGATGTGCACCTTCTGCGGCCGCTTCTAGGTCTTGCAGTAAGTGCTGCTGTTTGCTGGAACCTCTGGTACAGTTTACAAAATGTGGATTGGCTCAGGTTCACTTCGGCAGCTACTGATCGTTGACTACGCCCTTCTTGCAGGAGCTGGACGACTACGGCGACTTGAGCTTCGGTGGCTTTCATTTTTTCAGGGTATTCTTCACAGGATAAGATGCGGAGATGTGTGCAGGTCGACTTCTGGTAAGTGACTGATAAGAAATCCCCCACCACCCCCGTTTTATAGGGGTCAAGGGTAGTGCAACTCGTGGGCGTTAGAAGCCGTAACAACACGGGAAACCGGGAGATTGGCCATAATCTGAAAAATCCTGGGCCAATGCTCATGTTTCATAGCTTTTTATAAAGCTAATATTCTAACAAACATAATTACATTTAGATAATTTAGAAAAATAAACCGATTTACAAAGATATTGGATGCAGACGAAAAAATGCAAAGTGATTCGATACTTTTGCACGCGAGTGTATATTCTTTTTTCTAAGTTTTCCTGTTTAATTTTGAGGTTGTCGTAGTTTTCTTCAATTTTTTGCAATTTATTGTCTAGTATAATATTTATATTCTGTGTTACTTGCGCTGTCACTTGCTCCGCGCTTTCCCGAATTGTAGATTTGTGTTCATTGAGTTCGGTTTGGATTTTCCTGAGTGTTTCTCGGATTTCCTCCATGCTTAACATGTGATTCTACGGCAAAAATAATAGGTTGGTTTTGGTACTGTCAACGCCCTCTAGCAAGTGTTGTTCAATGAATTATCAGTAAGTTTTTATTTACATTAACTTTTGTACCATCTGTTTGTAACAGACCGACATCTGAAAACATCCGGCTACGCTGTAAGCAGTAAATTGTTTTGAACTATACCTTGTCTTTGACTTCGAAATAAAATCAATTTGCTACAGTACGAAAATGAAATGAGGGTAGCTTACAAAATATGTTCCTTGATAGGTGACCTTTTTAATTTAGTCGTTGCCACAGTCGTTTAGTTTCTCTATGGACAGATCTGAGCCTATTTTATAAACAAAATAAATGACTATTTACGTTTTTATTGAAACGTAAAATAATAAAATTAACATAATTTTAGATTTTTTTTAAATGTTGTTTTTTTTAAGTTTGTTTTAGATTTGTCTTTAATCTATGGTTCACGATAGATTATAGAATAGCTCGGTAAAATACGCGGGAAAAATGGGAACCTATCAGAATCAAGCCGAGTTAGTTGGACCAATAAAAATAAAAGTTGTTGAATGGATTGAGGAATGTTTGAATTAGCGGGGGTCGGTTTCGGGGGTTCTCATCTCAAGTCATGAAAGTCTATATAAGGTTGGGGAAGGAAATATCTGGGCTTTTTCTTCAGCAGAGCGTCGCGTTTAACGGAGATCATGAGTTTAGGCTGTAAGGTGCAAATAGTGTTGGAGTTTGTTCACAGATCTGTTATCAAGTGATGGAAGCATTCGAAAGACAACAGAAATCCACGGCCCGCGCGCTTCTATGGTAACGAAGATGAGGGACCTTGTTGGAGCGCTGGAGACCATTGCATGAAGAATCTCGTGTTCCACGTCGATCGCAAACATCAGCCACTACTAACTGTCTCGGTAAGAAATTTAGATTTATTCGGGTTTTAATAGCAAGTGCGTATGACGGACCGTCGCCTTAGTATTTACAGAATAGTGGGTAGTTTCGGGTTGATCCGTGTTGAGATTTTAAGTTTGTCACTCAGCAGATAATCTGATAGTCTTATCGAGGCGTGTTTATTTAACCAAAATAAAAGTAAAATCATTGGTTTATGTGTAGATTGCGGTTGGTGAGAATTTCAGTTCGTTATTAACTACGTCTATCTATTTTGTTGTGTTTCGCCATTTAATTGAGTGAGTTAGTGGTTAGTCAAATGTATAACAATAGAATGGTGATTACAAGCATAGATTTGATAGAAACCGGGAAAAGACTTAATAACCTACAGGTATCTATAAAGGGCGTGCGATGTGGGTATACTCGTAGTTAGTTTAGAATTAAAATGTAGGATCACAGTTTATTCGTATTGCATGGCATGGCGCCATTGAATTGGTGGTTGAATTGCCATAAAATTTGTAATCAGTTTTGATTAGTATGGGTGGTTGTTCTTGTCATTTAACCAACTAAATAGGATGGCTAAGTTTATTGTGCGTCGGTGTGTATACGTAAATATTTTATGTGCAATTTAAGTTCATAGTAATGAGGTCATTAAAGTATTGATTCACGGGTTTTATTTATTCTGTTTATGTTACTATTGAATTGCGCCGGTGCGTATTTATGTTAATATTTCGTATATGGTAAATAAAGGGGAAGGCATACGTTATCTAAATTATTGTTAGTAGAAACAGTTAGATGAGTAAATACAATGGTAGGTCTTAAACATTAGCGGGTTGAGTTGAACTTGAAGGATTCACCGCGTCGAGCAGAATTCGAACTTGCGACCTTTCGGAACACTGGTCCGATCGCTCTGACCGGCTGAGCCATCGACGCTTGCTCAGCCTCGGTGAATCTTTCTATCAAGTTCCTTCATTGCTTACGTCAGAGGGTTACGTACTTATCTAGTGTTCTGTAGAGTACGGTTTCGGAGTAGACAATTTATTAGGTTTCTCTAATTTAATATGATTTCCTCTCATATTTAATCCATTGGTTTATTCTATATAATTAACCGTCATTCATTCTCGAATTATATACTTCGAGTAAATTAGTAGTTACCTTTTCATTCGTTTATTTTATAACGTTAACAATATTTATTCGTCGTTGTAGTTAAAGTTTTAGTTTCATTCTTGATAAATAAGTAATTCTACATATCCCACAATAGGGCGTAAAATTAGCAAGCCAACTATGGGAAAATACGTTATGTTAATCCTTGTTTATTTCTCAAATTCCCGGTCACATCGACTGTGAGAGGGCGCCTTCACCGTAAGCTCCTGAAGGATCGTTGCCGCAGCGTGAGCGCTTCGGTGGCGGAATGCAGCTTCGGGCGTACAGATCTTCCGCCTGTCCAGTTGGACCCATCTTGAAGCCTTGACGAGCACTTCAGGGAGCTGTCGGCAGAGCTGTTCCGGACCAAGGAGTCTATTGCGAGACTTCGGCGCCATTGCGAAGAGTCAATCCATCCAGCAGAAGTCAGTCTTCCCGGTGTGTTGTTTTTGATTTATTGCTTTAGGCTCATTTTCATTAGTGCCGTATTACTTTATTATCTTTCAGTGAAATTAGTATTCACCAGCATATTTTGAACATTAGTGTGCGTTATGCTGCCGTAATAAAATTCTACTAAGGTTCGATAAATTGAATATGATGGTATATGCATTGATTTCGTTTAATCACTATAATAGGTAATTACATTTTCAACCTAGTCATGGTGGTGGCTTGCAGGTGCACATGGAAGCTAGTACCATGTTAGTTGTGTAACATATTGGTTAATCAATGTTTTCTATGTCTTGCATGCAAATACCATTGTACATTTCCAAGTAATGATTACGTTAAAGGTTTCTACCGCTTATTCAAATAAATAAACAATATCGACCAGTTTGTTGCTCAATTTACGGCTAAATAATTTAAATGGTTAAATCCACGTAATTATAAACAGTAAATTATAAAGATATTTACTTTAACTTTTCTTGACGGTGTTTGTTAAACACTGATTGAGAAATCTTTATTACTTATAGAGTCAAATAGTGAAAATTATAATTAGGTTGCCCAATAAATAAATGTAGATACTTTGAAAAGTTCAATATTTAGTATAATTGGCTACCTACCTAAAAACTACATATATATATATATACATAGTATGGTGAAACACCTTTACTATTACAGTTATAAACTTGTACATGTATGTGTTTTCCGGTACACGAGCATCGGACGTACTACTGCTGCACGTGGCACGCTGCTCGGTGACATCGTGAGTTCATCACTGCCAGAACAACGGGCGGCTATCCTCAGCAAACTCCAGAGGCCAGAAGTAGCAGCCGTCTGCCATCGTGAGCTGATCGCAGCCAGTACAGCGGGCGGCTATCCTGAGCAAACTCCAGAGGCCAGAAGCAGCAGCCCGTGATGATGCTTCT
Source organism: Pammene aurita (assembly GCA_947086415.1). Taxonomy (NCBI): domain Eukaryota; kingdom Metazoa; phylum Arthropoda; class Insecta; order Lepidoptera; family Tortricidae; genus Pammene; species Pammene aurita. Next base: position 31,311,165 of record OX352302.1, on the reverse strand, counting down.
CCACGTTGCCACGTATGGTGATACACGAAAAGCGTTCTTGTGAGTTAGTTCCATACTTCTCTTTATTACACCGACGGGTGACAAAATAGGTCTAACGTTAAGCGTCAGCGAGGTTCCATGCTAGTACGGTTTCTGTTGGCCTCTTGTATATCCCTCCTGTCAAGCTCGATTCCGAAATGGTTATTTATGAAACTTGTCAAATTTTTTTCTAAGTCTGAATATGATTTTTCTGTCTCCTCTATCCCGAAAAATAAAACGTTTCTCTTTCTTGCTTGCTTTTCTATGTAGTACACTCGCGTGCAAAAGTATCGAATCACTTTGCATGTTTTCGTCTGCATCCGATATCTTTGTAATTTCCCATTTGAATCTGAAAATTATGGTATTAAATGAAAGCTTACAATGTAACGTTTTGGAAAATGTGCCAATTCAATAATATTTCAGATCCAAAGCTGGAAAAAACTCGAATACCGGAAGTAACTCGAAAACGGCCTTAAAATAAACAAGGGAAACTCGAAATAAAAGGCTTGATTAAAATAAAATTCAATTTATCATTATTACGTTAGTAACGGGTATTACTACCCCTAGCCCTACTGACACAACGTAAATGATTTTTCATGGATTTTATTAACTTCCTGATGTAATTTTGAGGAATCGCTTCCCACTCCTCCAGCAAGGCAATCTTCAACTCGTCGACAGTAGCTGGAGCAGGATTCCGGGCCCGAACGTTCCTCTTCAGACGGTCCCACATGTGCTCAATGAGGTTAAGGTCCGGGCTCATCGCTGGCCAGACCATGGTATCGATGCCCACCTCGCGGAGGTAGGCAGTGGTGACCCTTGCGGTATGACAAGGGGCATTGTCCTGCATTAGCATGAACTCCTCATCAAAAATACCGGCATAGGGGACGACGTGGTCTATGCCAAAATCTCCGTTATGTACCTGGCAGCAGTTAATCCACCGCCACGACCACCGCCAGGAACAAAAACCAGCTCAGTCCGTGCATCGTACGAGATGCCGCCCCAGAACATGATTGAGCCACCCCCATAGGCGACTCTTTCGGAGATGCAGCACTGAGCGTAGCGTTCTTCTGGCCTCCTGTAGACTCTTTCTCTTCGGTCGCAGCCATTCAAACACATTCTGCACTCGTCCGAGAACAGAATCGGGGTCCATTGGTCCAGGGTCCAATTCTTGTGAATCCTTGCAAATTCCTTTCGGGCTGTGCGGTGCCTTGCCAGCTACCTGGGCCTTGTCGCAGGCCTCCTGGGTATCAGGTTCGCTGCCTTGAGTCTTCTTCTCACGGTCCACACGCTGGCAACCACTCCTCGCACCTCCCGCAGACGCTGCTGGATGGTAACTCCAGTCTGGTGACGATTTCGAAGAGCCGTCGACACAATGAAGCGGTCGTCTCTCTCCGATGTGCACCTTCTGCGGCCGCTTCTAGGTCTTGCAGTAAGTGCTGCTGTTTGCTGGAACCTCTGGTACAGTTTACAAAATGTGGATTGGCTCAGGTTCACTTCGGCAGCTACTGATCGTTGACTACGCCCTTCTTGCAGGAGCTGGACGACTACGGCGACTTGAGCTTCGGTGGCTTTCATTTTTTCAGGGTATTCTTCACAGGATAAGATGCGGAGATGTGTGCAGGTCGACTTCTGGTAAGTGACTGATAAGAAATCCCCCACCACCCCCGTTTTATAGGGGTCAAGGGTAGTGCAACTCGTGGGCGTTAGAAGCCGTAACAACACGGGAAACCGGGAGATTGGCCATAATCTGAAAAATCCTGGGCCAATGCTCATGTTTCATAGCTTTTTATAAAGCTAATATTCTAACAAACATAATTACATTTAGATAATTTAGAAAAATAAACCGATTTACAAAGATATTGGATGCAGACGAAAAAATGCAAAGTGATTCGATACTTTTGCACGCGAGTGTATATTCTTTTTTCTAAGTTTTCCTGTTTAATTTTGAGGTTGTCGTAGTTTTCTTCAATTTTTTGCAATTTATTGTCTAGTATAATATTTATATTCTGTGTTACTTGCGCTGTCACTTGCTCCGCGCTTTCCCGAATTGTAGATTTGTGTTCATTGAGTTCGGTTTGGATTTTCCTGAGTGTTTCTCGGATTTCCTCCATGCTTAACATGTGATTCTACGGCAAAAATAATAGGTTGGTTTTGGTACTGTCAACGCCCTCTAGCAAGTGTTGTTCAATGAATTATCAGTAAGTTTTTATTTACATTAACTTTTGTACCATCTGTTTGTAACAGACCGACATCTGAAAACATCCGGCTACGCTGTAAGCAGTAAATTGTTTTGAACTATACCTTGTCTTTGACTTCGAAATAAAATCAATTTGCTACAGTACGAAAATGAAATGAGGGTAGCTTACAAAATATGTTCCTTGATAGGTGACCTTTTTAATTTAGTCGTTGCCACAGTCGTTTAGTTTCTCTATGGACAGATCTGAGCCTATTTTATAAACAAAATAAATGACTATTTACGTTTTTATTGAAACGTAAAATAATAAAATTAACATAATTTTAGATTTTTTTTAAATGTTGTTTTTTTTAAGTTTGTTTTAGATTTGTCTTTAATCTATGGTTCACGATAGATTATAGAATAGCTCGGTAAAATACGCGGGAAAAATGGGAACCTATCAGAATCAAGCCGAGTTAGTTGGACCAATAAAAATAAAAGTTGTTGAATGGATTGAGGAATGTTTGAATTAGCGGGGGTCGGTTTCGGGGGTTCTCATCTCAAGTCATGAAAGTCTATATAAGGTTGGGGAAGGAAATATCTGGGCTTTTTCTTCAGCAGAGCGTCGCGTTTAACGGAGATCATGAGTTTAGGCTGTAAGGTGCAAATAGTGTTGGAGTTTGTTCACAGATCTGTTATCAAGTGATGGAAGCATTCGAAAGACAACAGAAATCCACGGCCCGCGCGCTTCTATGGTAACGAAGATGAGGGACCTTGTTGGAGCGCTGGAGACCATTGCATGAAGAATCTCGTGTTCCACGTCGATCGCAAACATCAGCCACTACTAACTGTCTCGGTAAGAAATTTAGATTTATTCGGGTTTTAATAGCAAGTGCGTATGACGGACCGTCGCCTTAGTATTTACAGAATAGTGGGTAGTTTCGGGTTGATCCGTGTTGAGATTTTAAGTTTGTCACTCAGCAGATAATCTGATAGTCTTATCGAGGCGTGTTTATTTAACCAAAATAAAAGTAAAATCATTGGTTTATGTGTAGATTGCGGTTGGTGAGAATTTCAGTTCGTTATTAACTACGTCTATCTATTTTGTTGTGTTTCGCCATTTAATTGAGTGAGTTAGTGGTTAGTCAAATGTATAACAATAGAATGGTGATTACAAGCATAGATTTGATAGAAACCGGGAAAAGACTTAATAACCTACAGGTATCTATAAAGGGCGTGCGATGTGGGTATACTCGTAGTTAGTTTAGAATTAAAATGTAGGATCACAGTTTATTCGTATTGCATGGCATGGCGCCATTGAATTGGTGGTTGAATTGCCATAAAATTTGTAATCAGTTTTGATTAGTATGGGTGGTTGTTCTTGTCATTTAACCAACTAAATAGGATGGCTAAGTTTATTGTGCGTCGGTGTGTATACGTAAATATTTTATGTGCAATTTAAGTTCATAGTAATGAGGTCATTAAAGTATTGATTCACGGGTTTTATTTATTCTGTTTATGTTACTATTGAATTGCGCCGGTGCGTATTTATGTTAATATTTCGTATATGGTAAATAAAGGGGAAGGCATACGTTATCTAAATTATTGTTAGTAGAAACAGTTAGATGAGTAAATACAATGGTAGGTCTTAAACATTAGCGGGTTGAGTTGAACTTGAAGGATTCACCGCGTCGAGCAGAATTCGAACTTGCGACCTTTCGGAACACTGGTCCGATCGCTCTGACCGGCTGAGCCATCGACGCTTGCTCAGCCTCGGTGAATCTTTCTATCAAGTTCCTTCATTGCTTACGTCAGAGGGTTACGTACTTATCTAGTGTTCTGTAGAGTACGGTTTCGGAGTAGACAATTTATTAGGTTTCTCTAATTTAATATGATTTCCTCTCATATTTAATCCATTGGTTTATTCTATATAATTAACCGTCATTCATTCTCGAATTATATACTTCGAGTAAATTAGTAGTTACCTTTTCATTCGTTTATTTTATAACGTTAACAATATTTATTCGTCGTTGTAGTTAAAGTTTTAGTTTCATTCTTGATAAATAAGTAATTCTACATATCCCACAATAGGGCGTAAAATTAGCAAGCCAACTATGGGAAAATACGTTATGTTAATCCTTGTTTATTTCTCAAATTCCCGGTCACATCGACTGTGAGAGGGCGCCTTCACCGTAAGCTCCTGAAGGATCGTTGCCGCAGCGTGAGCGCTTCGGTGGCGGAATGCAGCTTCGGGCGTACAGATCTTCCGCCTGTCCAGTTGGACCCATCTTGAAGCCTTGACGAGCACTTCAGGGAGCTGTCGGCAGAGCTGTTCCGGACCAAGGAGTCTATTGCGAGACTTCGGCGCCATTGCGAAGAGTCAATCCATCCAGCAGAAGTCAGTCTTCCCGGTGTGTTGTTTTTGATTTATTGCTTTAGGCTCATTTTCATTAGTGCCGTATTACTTTATTATCTTTCAGTGAAATTAGTATTCACCAGCATATTTTGAACATTAGTGTGCGTTATGCTGCCGTAATAAAATTCTACTAAGGTTCGATAAATTGAATATGATGGTATATGCATTGATTTCGTTTAATCACTATAATAGGTAATTACATTTTCAACCTAGTCATGGTGGTGGCTTGCAGGTGCACATGGAAGCTAGTACCATGTTAGTTGTGTAACATATTGGTTAATCAATGTTTTCTATGTCTTGCATGCAAATACCATTGTACATTTCCAAGTAATGATTACGTTAAAGGTTTCTACCGCTTATTCAAATAAATAAACAATATCGACCAGTTTGTTGCTCAATTTACGGCTAAATAATTTAAATGGTTAAATCCACGTAATTATAAACAGTAAATTATAAAGATATTTACTTTAACTTTTCTTGACGGTGTTTGTTAAACACTGATTGAGAAATCTTTATTACTTATAGAGTCAAATAGTGAAAATTATAATTAGGTTGCCCAATAAATAAATGTAGATACTTTGAAAAGTTCAATATTTAGTATAATTGGCTACCTACCTAAAAACTACATATATATATATATACATAGTATGGTGAAACACCTTTACTATTACAGTTATAAACTTGTACATGTATGTGTTTTCCGGTACACGAGCATCGGACGTACTACTGCTGCACGTGGCACGCTGCTCGGTGACATCGTGAGTTCATCACTGCCAGAACAACGGGCGGCTATCCTCAGCAAACTCCAGAGGCCAGAAGTAGCAGCCGTCTGCCATCGTGAGCTGATCGCAGCCAGTACAGCGGGCGGCTATCCTGAGCAAACTCCAGAGGCCAGAAGCAGCAGCCCGTGATGATGCTTCTCCACGTTGCCACGTATGGTGATACACGAAAAGCGTTCTTGTGAGTTAGTTCCATACTTCTCTTTATTACACCGACGGGTGACAAAATAGGTCTAACGTTAAGCGTCAGCGAGGTTCCATGCTAGTACGGTTTCTGTTGGCCTCTTGTATATCCCTCCTGTCAAGCTCGATTCCGAAATGGTTATTTATGAAACTTGTCAAATTTTTTTCTAAGTCTGAATATGATTTTTCTGTCTCCTCTATCCTGAAAAATAAAACGTTTCTCTTTCTTGCTTGCTTTTCTATGTAGTACACTCGCGTGCAAAAGTATCGAATCACTTTGCATGTTTTCGTCTGCATCCGATATCTTTGTAATTTCCCATTTGAATCTGAAAATTATGGTATTAAATGAAAGCTTACAATGTAACGTTTTGGAAAATGTGCCAATTCAATAATATTTCAGATCCAAAGCTGGAAAAAACTCGAATACCGGAAGTAACTCGAAAACGGCCTTAAAATAAACAAGGGAAACTCGAAATAAAAGGCTTGTTTAAAATAAAATTCAATTTATCATTATTACGTTAGTAACGGGTATTACTACCCCTAGCCCTACTGACACAACGTAAACGATTTTTCATGGATTTTATTAACTTCCTGATGTAATTTTGAGGAATCGCTTCCCACTCCTCCAGCAAGGCAATCTTCAACTCGTCGACAGTAGCTGGAGCAGGATTCCGGGCCCGAACGTTCCTCTTCAGACGGTCCCACATGTGCTCAATGGGGTTAAGGTCCGGGCTCATCGCTGGCCAGACCATGGTATCGATGCCCACCTCGCGGAGGTCGGGAAATAAATGTAGATACTTTGAAAAGTTCAATATTTAGTATAATTGGCTACCTACCTAAAAACTACATATATATATATATACATAGTATGGTGAAACACCTTTACTATTACAGTTATAAACTTGTACATGTATGTGTTTTCCGGTACACGAGCATCGGACGTACTACTGCTGCACGTGGCACGCTGCTCGGTGACATCGTGAGTTCATCACTGCCAGAACAACGGGCGGCTATCCTCAGCAAACTCCAGAGGCCAGAAGTAGCAGCCGTCTGCCATCGTGAGCTGATCGCAGCCAGTACAGCGGGCGGCTATCCTGAGCAAACTCCAGAGGCCAGAAGCAGCAGCCCGTGATGATGCTTCTCCACGTTGCCACGTATGGTGATACACGAAAAGCGTTCTTGTGAGTTAGTTCCATACTTCTCTTTATTACACCGACGGGTGACAAAATAGGTCTAACGTTAAGCGTCAGCGAGGTTCCATGCTAGTACGGTTTCCATGTACTTAGTACAGTTGCAAATTATCCGACTTTGGAGGTTACTTAAATAAGAGATTGATATTTATAAATGTAGACGTTCTATACCAAAAAAATAAGGTTTTATTATGTTTGATTCAACCATATTTGAATAACGTGCAACTTATCTCGTAATTTATATCTGATTGTTGTGATTTCATAATGTGAGGATACACGAGTACGAAGGACTTATAATATATACATACTTCATGTTGACGTTTACTCTTATCATCTAGATTTAACAATACATTTTATTTAAGTATTAACGCTACTGTTAACGAAGTTGACATCTTCAATAAACTATTAATAGTACCTATATATATATAAGTCCTAAGTTACTCGTACTTCCTTTCCACTGATTTAGTTCGGCTGTTAGTTATTTGTAAATCACACGATCTTTACACTGAAGGAATAGATAATACTTTATGTTGCACTAGTTAAATGATACTTGAAGTCAAAATGGTTTTAATCATCGTAGATGCCTTGATTTTGGTATGTAGCTCGGATTGCGTGAATTGCGAATGATTTGTGATAGCTGACATCTCATGGATATAATTTTCAGAATGCTATTGTTGACATACATATAGATTGGTCATACAAGTAAAGGAGACCGTCAATTCCAGGCCCACTAGCGATAATGGTCTCGTATAAGGTTTGTTCTGCAACTTTAAGCAAATACCCATTTTATTACGAAACTAGACAAAGTATTTCATGAAAATGAAACGGGAATTAGAAATACAAAATAAAAAGTAATTTCGTTGATACTTCCGCGATCCAAAGAGTGCTTAATAAGTTGTTAACATCTTTACAGCATTGACATAAGGTTAACTTTACCTGGACTGAGGCGAAACAGACATTTTTAGAAAGGAGTGACATTTACTTTGCTAATCTAGTTTATTATTCTAGTTTGACACTGTCAATGTATGACGTCACCGTCATCCAAGTCTGCCGCATAAAGTTATAATTTTAAACTGGAGTATACTCTTCGGCCACAAAGTGGGGCCGAAAGAAAGGGAGCTGCGTCTCGTTTTGACTTAGGGCGTTATGACGGCATTATCCTCCTGGATCCTGGAGGTATCGATTCTGGCAAACCTGATATTTTTTTCATAAAATCGATTAAGTATGTAACCCATAATGTCGGAAAATTTGTAAAAAAAATCATGGCGTTTTCCCCTCGATTTTTCCTTATGTTCTCAGGCGAGTACATGGGGACTTTGTCCTCACTCGAGGTACCAGTATCACATAAACAAAAAACTACAATAATCAAATTAACTTGCATGTAAGCTTACACAAATTTCTTATTTGAACTTATTACTTATAGTACTAGCATTAATTAATTCAGTCTCAAATAAACCGAAATCCTATACCTAATAAATCAACCTATTTTGCATAGATAAACTTATAAAAAAAATATTTGTACTTAACACAGGCTAACAAATGAAAGTCAGTAAACAATAAACTCTTCTGAAATAAACTATTGTACGAGTACAAATGTAACAATGGTACGTAAGTTGCATATTAAGTTAATTACCTTACTGTAATCTACTAACTAGAAATCACAGTTACAATTTTGTCTTAAGTCTGACATTTCTTAGGTCATTTTTATCCTACCATATAGTTTAGTTTTTAATTCAGTAACTTAAATCTTGATTCTTACATTAGATAATTTTTATCTTACCTTTAATATTAGTTTTTAGTTCAGTCGTTACGAAAATCAGTAAATATTTTAAAAGTGACACAAATCTCTTCTCAAAAATAATCATCTTAATTAACAAAATAAAATAATAATCTCTCATTCTTTTATATTGTTAATTAAGCTGATTATTTTTCAGAACAGATTTGGCAATATTCTTGTTGTGATGTGTACATGTGTCTAACTATTCAGAGAAACTGTTTCTCTTGTCCTTCTGCTGTCGAAGAACTTACATTTGGTGGTGGAAAAGATGGGAACATCTTCGTTTTTAAAATCGTATGACAAATTTGGACTAATTCTCAGTCATTTAAGCCTGAAAATCGGTAATATAACATTGTTTACCTTCATGTGAAATCAAAAAAACTTACAGTATTGAGACCGGTTGTACTCGTACGAGAACATAAATTACTTGTTTAAGTCCACGCGTACTCGCACGAGTACATAAACTTCAGAGCTATATAAAGCTAAAGTTTTTTAATTTTACCGAGTAAATCTACTTACTAACATATGAAATACATCATATATTTACTAATGAAAACCAAACAAAAATATATAATTAGACATTCATTGGGATACATTTGGATTTACTTACCGCGGGGCATGGTGTGGCCGGTAGTGTCAGATGTCTAAGCCGTACTGATCGCTGATTGGCCATCTGTGACTCGGTGTTTATTTTATTAGGTTGACAGTTTCGTTCGGAAACGTTCTATGTGTGCAAACTTGGTAAGCAGGTTTGACATTTGACAGGAGATTTTTAAAAATCTTATGTCCTCAAGTGAGGACCAGGGGATCCAGGATGTTATATCATGCTCTTTCGATAACGAAACGCATTTTTTTCAATTTAGTAATGTCTGATACTCGTATGGATTTATAAAAAGTGGATATAATTATTGCACTTTTTCCCTAACCACAGATGAACCTTATTACCGTGCAAAACAGCCGTTCATAGGTGATTAGAAAAAAAGCGTCCGATAGAGGGGATAATTATGGGGGCGGTGCCTCACTCGCACTCGTTACGAAATTGACACACATTGAAATTTTGACTTGTTGTCATGCTGGCATTATTGTCTAATGACGTCATAACTCCCTAAGTCAAAACGATACGCAGCTCCCTGTATTACTCTCTCTTTCGGCCTCACTTTGTGGCCCAAGAGTATACTCCAGTTTAAAATTATAACTTCATGGATTCTAATAGTAGCGCACTAACAGAGCTAAACCTTATCTCTTTGTAATAAGTTCTACGATTGTTTAGTTAATAGTAGCAATGATGGTTTGACAGTCATTATCTTTGTTTACCCAAATACAAGAAATCAGCGGCAGGATCAAAATATGACTTTTTATTATTTTATTATGATTTTCGTTTCATTATCATGTCAGATTTTGTAGATATTCTTTAAAAAACCAGTTATTTTGTGTTATACTGTAAATGTTTTTACATCCCCGATTTCTCAATTTTCCCGTTAGATTTCATGATTATTTTATGACCGTCCTGATCTAGAAATTAAGGCGAATGTTTTGATACCTATTTCATAATTATACGCATCTTAATGAGCTGGGGCAAATCTCCTAACAAAAATTGACGATCTCCTTTAATATCTATATAATGATTCTATATCATTAAGTATATAGACTGATAGTAATCTCGTCAACAGCACCTGTCCATTTATATACTAAAATGTGTATATATATACAAATCACACACTATATTTATTTATAATATTGTAGTCGTTGAGAACCAGTCACAATGGATATTATTTAAATAGTGATTATTCCAACGATGAGGTAGTTATAACTGGAAATGTCAACAAGTTGTAAAGACTCCTTCCAGTTATGACAAAAGGTACTTGGTAACAAAGGTAACGGTATTACCCAAAATTATTTATTTATATTTATGCTAAGCAAGGGTTTTGATCCAGGTTGATGGAATACGCAACTGTGTTTTATTATAGGGTCAGACCGTTCTTCCAACAGTGGTATTCTGTCTTTAGTGGATCTAGCTTGGAGATCTTTGAAAAGGGTGATCCATGTGAATTTATATATTCCAAAATAGACTGCTTGGATGAATTTTATATGATTCATACAAGACGTATATTTTTCTCAGAGGTCTCGACTTTGAATTCATTCTAGAGAAATATGCTACTTCGATGAGTCTAAATTAGATTCATACAGGAAGTATATTTTAAGGTATGGATTGAATTGATTCTTGACGAGTTTACTCGCTGATCTCGCACCACGAGAGTCTGTATCATTTGTTTGCCGGTAGTAAACCGTTAAAGACTCCGATATATATAAATATATGAAATGCTTAACTATTTTATCATATGGATGAGACGGTTGGCATTGGAGTCAATGATGATATCTAAATATATAAAAGAAGAAACTGACTGACTGACTGACTGACTGACTGACTGACTGACATATCAACGCACAGCCCAAACCGCTGGTTCTAGAGATTTCAAATTTGGCACATAGGTTCCTTATAAGGTCTAGGGGAGCACTAAGAAAGGATTTTTCAAAATTCACCCCCTAAGGGGGTAAAATGGGGGTCCAAAGTTTGTATGGCGAAACAAGATTTGTTAGACTATTTTATTCGAAACTTCACAGGAGTATTCCTAACGATAAATGAGTAAACACGTGTTTCAGGTTTTTTGAAATTCAACCCCCAAAAGAGGCAAATGTGGTCACAAAGTCTGAATATCAACATGGGTATCGTATCCTTTTTGAGTACTTATAGTACGCGGGCGAAGCCAAGGGAAAAGGCTAGTAGGTAATATGTACAGAACTCTACGGTGAGAGGATTATACATTACTGAGATTTACGAACGTAATGCTCAGTTATGCGGTCAAATTAGTCTATAAGTACAACTACATTTTAAGTATGATTCAACTTGGAAATAAAGCCTTATTGTAAACGCTAAGCATATTGAATACATTATTGGGTAAAAGGTAACAAACCCTAATCCAACTGGCTTATAAAATGAAATAATAGTTGTGTTCATACTTATAAGTTATATCGAATAGCAAATACAATGGAATGGCTGGTTTCATAATATTAGAGGCTGCCCTCATATTGTTTACGTGTTTATGGCCGTGCTGGGTGCTATTGTCTATTAACTAATTAGAATAAGCTCCGGTGTCTGAGCATACTCGTCATTCTTATCCACACGTGAGATGTTCCAATATGCAAGTCGGGCTGGTTGGTGGTGCATGTATGCTTGATAGGGCCGGGTTAACCTGAGATAATGTATACGAATGCAAGTCTTATTTATAAGGGCTAACCCATTAGGGTATGCATGTTCAATGATAGGGCCTACCTGAGGGATTTGCTAATCAGCATTCCCATTAGGGTCTGCATGTTCGTCACCTGAGGGTTAAGCATTCGTATACAAGTCTAAAGGACGTTTATCTTATGGTTCTGCATGGAATAACTCACGTTGTGACCTTTTGCGTAGACATAGCTTAGCCTATAGTATCGGCGTATGCTCGGTAATTTTATGAGGTGTAAAAAGTAGCCTTATAGTTGACTGCAATCATCTATTCTATTTTAATGATAATCTGGATTAATATTAAGATTTTAATGAGCCAGAGTTCCATTATCCTATTCCCATATATCTATATTATGACATATCATATTATGATCACATTATTAATATTACAATCTTTTAATAAAATGACATTAATCATTATAACATAATATAATTACTTTTTATGTTTAACTTATTACAATTACAGGTTTTACTGCATAAAGGAAAATCCTTCTGTTTTATCGTATATACAGTAGTATACAATGTATACAGTAATTTCAATATTTTGCTTTATTCAAATCTTATGAAGATTTTTTTTACATAGTCAACAATAGCATTATGTAGGGAGTAGGTATGTTTCACAATAGTAGTTAGATATAATTGGGATGTTTAATATTGAGGAGGTTATAATACTTGTTTTAACGGTTTGTAGGTTAATGTAGGATATTTTAATCCAAATTTTACTTGTTTTATGTGACATTGTATTAATTTCTTTTAATTTCTGGTTTTCTGTATTTGTTTGAGCATTGTTCAGATTTAATTCTGTTGTTTAGCGTTTCTCACACCTCAGGAGACCTTGGTTATTACTTATCATAATGTAGTCCAATATGTACCACTAGACAATCATGCCATTATTTTATATTTTTTATAAATTGTGTGTCTTTAACCTTTACAAAATGTATTATGTATGTGTACAGGTTAAACTTGGGCGTCAGAGTTTTTTTTCACCGCTATAGTTTTTTCTCTGGCATATTTTGGCCCTTGAACTGTAGCGGTATATCTAATGTGACCTAACGGTTACATTAGATATAATAGTTTATAGAGTCATTTAACTTTCCATTAACAGTAATTTCTTATTACTTGAATAAATTTTCTTATTAACTTATATGTTGTTTAAATCCTATTATTTCCCTTAGTGATAAGATCCTCGCCTTCAAAGAAAATTATTTTCAATATTTATGATATTTATAGGGAAGGAATTTGTTTATTTTTATATTTGATGTCACTTTTAGGTCAATTTATTTAATAGAATATAATACATAAATCACTTGCCAAAGACATAAGTCACTTATTAATGGGTCTCTGAGTCCAAATTTTAACAAAAAAATGTGCCGATCACGGTAAAACAATGCAACACGTCAGCCCAAGTTTTTTATTATCAACACAGTTTGATGTCGATATTTACGCTCACACTAATTAATCACTTGTCATTTAGTATTATATATGTAAAAATAAGTTTATTTATTTGTTTAAGTCCAATTATTCGAGTCACAAAAAATCACTGTCATCGTTTATAAATGTCACTTGACCGTTCTTATTTTATATTTAAAATTGTGTCTCTTTGCATTGTAATTAACCAACGCCTTCAATGCTATACACAACTCGGAGTTAGTTCTTAACATTAACACTATTTAACAGAAGTTTTGTACATATTTACTATTTTTAAATTAAGAAAGAACACTGAGCTAGTCCGACGGGTGCACACTAGCGCCACCTTACACCTAGCGCCACCAGAAATATCCGCGTAGGCACTAGTTTTTACGAAAGTGACTGACGTCTGACCTTCCAACCCAGAGGGGAAACTAGGCCTTATCGGGGTTATGTCCGGTTTCCTTACGATGTTTTCCGTCACCGAAAAGCGATTGGTAAATACCAAATGATATTCCGAAAAAGTCAGTGGTATGAGACGTCTTACTGCTAGGCTACGAGCGCTCTCCTTACATGTCTTATCATGTAAAAATCACTTTTCAAAGACGTTATCACACGTTTCTCTGGGATTATCATATAAAATGTTGTTAATGTTGTTATAACGTATGCGGAATGAAATCGGGACAACATTCAATTTCCTATAAAATAAATATAACATAATTATTTTACATGATTTTTTTAAAGTGGGGCATTCCACTCATACAATAGTATGTTATTCAATCAAATACAAACACTGAAAACATTGAAAAAATAATCAACCCAGCCGGACTTGAACCTGGCATCGATACGCCTTACCGGGGCTCGATCGCTTTACCAATTAAGCTATGGGTTCAGTTACTGAGTTGACGAAATTCTCAATGCCTTCAATCATCTTTTTGCATTTATTTTTTACATCGACTTTATAGCAGCCGTAAGCGACATCTAGGTGCTAACTACTAGAGTTAGATACCCTTCCCGCCGACGCTTTTACAAGTGTCACAACGGAAATCATAGATGGCGCTGCTATCAACTCATAATTATTTTACATGATTTTTTTAAAGTGGGGCATTCCACTCATACAATAGTATGTTATTCAATCAAATACAAACACTGAAAACATTGAAAAAATAATCAACCCAGCCGGACTTGAACCTGGCATCGATACGCCTTACCGGGGCTCGATCGCTTTACCAATTAAGCTATGGGTTCAGTTACTGAGTTGACGAAATTCTCAATGCCTTCAATCATCTTTTTGCATTTATTTTTTACATCGACTTTATAGCAGCCGTAAGCGACATCTAGGTGCTAACTACTAGAGTTATATACCCTTCCCGCCGACGCTTTTACAAGTGTCACAACGGAAATCATAGATGGCGCTGCTATCAACTCATAATTATTTTACATGATTTTTTTAAAGTGGGGCATTCCACTCATACAATAGTATGTTATTCAATCAAATACAAACACTGAAAACATTGAAAAAATAATCAACCCAGCCGGACTTGAACCTGGCATCGATACGCCTTACCGGGGCTCGATCGCTTTACCAATTAAGCTATGGGTTCAGTTACTGAGTTGACGAAATTCTCAATGCCTTCAATCATCTTTTTGCATTTATTTTTTACATCGACTTTATAGCAGCCGTAAGCGACATCTAGGTGCTAACTTATATGTAAAATATATAGATGTAAAAAATAAATGCAAAAAGATGATTGAAGGCATTGAGAATTTCGTCAACTCAGTAACTGAACCCATAGCTTAATTGGTAAAGCGATCGAGCCCCGGTAAGGCGTATCGATGCCAGGTTCAAGTCCGGCTGGGTTGATTATTTTTTCAATGTTTTCAGTGTTTGTATTTGATTGAATAACATACTATTGTATGAGTGGAATGCCCCACTTTAAAAAAAATCATGTAAAATAATTATGAGTTGATAGCAGCGCCATCTATGATTTCCGTTGTGACACTTGTAAAAGCGTCGGCGGGAAGGGTATCTAACTCTAGTAGTTAGCACCTAGATGTCGCTTACGGCTGCTATAAAGTCGATGTAAAAAATAAATGCAAAAAGATGATTGAAGGCATTGAGAATTTCGTCAACTCAGTAACTGAACCCATAGCTTAATTGGTAAAGCGATCGAGCCCCGGTAAGGCGTATCGATGCCAGGTTCAAGTCCGGCTGGGTTGATTATTTTTTCAATGTTTTCAGTGTTTGTATTTGATTGAATAACATACTATTGTATGAGTGGAATGCCCCACTTTAAAAAAAATCATGTAAAATAATTATGAGTTGATAGCAGCGCCATCTATGATTTCCGTTGTGACACTTGTAAAAGCGTCGGCGGGAGGGGTATCTAACTCTAGTAGTTAGCACCTAGATGTCGCTTACGGCTGCTATAAAGTCGATGTAAAAAAATAAATGCAAAAAGATGATTGAAGGCATTGAGAATTTCGTCAACTCAGTAACTGAACCCATAGCTTAATTGGTAAAGCGATCGAGCCCCGGTAAGGCGTATCGATGCCAGGTTCAAGTCCGGCTGGGTTGATTATTTTTTTTCAATGTTTTCAGTGTTTGTATTTGATTGAATAACATACTATTGTATGAGTGGAATGCCCCACTTTAAAAAAAATCATGTAAAATAATTATGAGTTGATAGCAGCGCCATCTATGATTTCCGTTGTGACACTTGTAAAAGCGTCGGCGGGAAGGGTATCTAACTCTAGTAGTTAGCACCTAGATGTCGCTTACGGCTGCTATAAAGTCGATGTAAAAAATAAATGCAAAAAGATGATTGAAGGCATTGAGAATTTCGTCAACTCAGTAACTGAACCCATAGCTTAATTGGTAAAGCGATCGAGCCCCGGTAAGGCGTATCGATGCCAGGTTCAAGTCCGGCTGGGTTGATTATTTTTTTTTTTTCAATGTTTTCAGTGTTTGTATTTGATTGAATAACATACTATTGTATGAGTGGAATGCCCCACTTTAAAAAAAATCATGTAAAATAATTATGAGTTGATAGCAGCGCCATCTATGATTTCCGTTGTGACACTTGTAAAAGCGTCGGCGGGAAGGGTATCTAACTCTAGTAGTTAGCACCTAGATGTCGCTTACGGCTGCTATAAAGTCGATGTAAAAAATAAATGCAAAAAGATGATTGAAGGCATTGAGAATTTCGTCAACTCAGTAACTGAACCCATAGCTTAATTGGTAAAGCGATCGAGCCCCGGTAAGGCGTATCGATGCCAGGTTCAAGTCCGGCTGGGTTGATTATTTTTTTTTTTTCAATGTTTTCAGTGTTTGTATTTGATTGAAATATAACATAGTTATTTTTATAATATTTCATGGTTTTAAATAATGTCTTTAATCACATTAAACGCCAGAGTAAGTTTACTCCAATGCGAGGTTTCAAACGAAAGTTGTGGTACTTTATCTCCTTCGCTGACGACAACAACAATGTACAGATTTTTAAAGATCTAAATTTATCTTCCATCGGATAACTTTTTAAGGAAGCTTCGTATACTTGACATTTTTCACATTCTTGACGAAGAAGACATTCTTGAATCTTACGAGATTTTTGGTGTTCTCAAAATAATAGTTACCTTGCCACGAATTTCCATTTTAAACAACATATTAGGCATTCAAAAAATTCAAAAATACTATGTGCACTACGTGGCCGTATTTTCTATAATTTTTTTTAATATTTGGAGACGATGGGCGTAACTTTTCTTAATTGTTAACTGATACCTATGTCTTCAAGATATTTTAAAACAGTTTTACTGCCACATTTCCGCTGGAATGTTTCCCTAGACCAACGATAATAGCGCCTTCTCTGTCATACCTTGTCGCGTTACGTGCTCTTCCAACTAGACGGGTGGAAGAACACGCAACGGATAAGGTGAAGAAAGTAAATAATAAAAAAAAATTCAGGTAGTGGGTTCTTTATTTCACAATTTTTTCAGTTGTAAGAGGGAAGGTAAGTCAATATGGCCTTGGTAAGATAAAAGGGTAAAGCCGGAGGTTCTTCCGTAGCTCGTCCTCAGTGGCGACTGTAGTACGGGCTCGCCCTCAAAGGCGAACGGAGTAGAGGCACGTAGGCTCGCCCCAAGAGGCGAACGGAGTAGAGGAGACTCAGGAATTAGTAACCCGGAGAGTTTATACCAGGAGAGAGAGAGGTCGCTTCAAGTGCGACCTCTCTCTCTCCTGGAAGTGATTTTCCAAACAGACCTTTTGTTTGGAAAATCACTTCTTCGAAGCTAACCAGAAAGTGCCTGACGTTTGTCAGTGACAGGCTTATATAGGGGCAGCCAGCGAATTCAGAGTTATTACATTGAATTTCCAAAAAAATATCACAGGCCAGGACAACATGAGTACAAATATTTAACAAACTTAGCCAAAAGTATACAACCTGACTACATGGTTATACAAATTAGCAGAATTGACAAACTAGACAGAGTACGTCATCATGGAGAAGTCTAAATAAACATTTCAAAATAGTATAAAAATGTACAATAACGTGAATAAAACGAGGAGATTCATAGCTAAACATAAAGAAAAATTAAGACAAGGTGAGAAATCTAGGTTTCAAAAGTCGCTTGAGGCTGTTGGTCAAAAATCCGCGACAAGGAAGTGTAAAAAAGTATTCATGTTTTAATATCTACATTCTGCGTATTTCAGAGCATTGACATTGAGTTTCTAAGATGAAGACAAGGTTAGGAGAATAGCGCACGATGTTTGAGAGCGCCACGGGATTTTGGTATGCGTGCGTGTGTTGAACAAGGATTGCAGAATAACTATGAAAGTGCAACACAAATAAGACAAATCTCAGCCCAGCATTGCTGCGATTCAATCTTGAGGTATGTAAGTGATATGCTACAACCTATTGAAATTTTAATAAGACCATCCCGTTGAATATTGGTATTATAATTACCATGTCAGATCTAAGGCTAAGTATGTCTATGATTAAAAGACAATTTGAAAGTGGCAACCAGATCTGAGACACAATTACTCGTAGGAGCGGTTGCCGGGGTTCTTTCGATGTTATTTAATATTAGCGCTTGTCAACGATCTTGGTACGCAGTACACAGTTTATCTAAGACATTATACATGTCAGTGCACCTCATTACAATGGGGAATGCCGGTGAAAAGTCATCATAGATGGCACTGCGTACGATGGTCCGTTTTTCGTATGAAATATAACATATAATAGACAAACAAATTGACAGTTGCCTTACCCATTGAGAATACAAAAGTGTAAATAAAAATATCTTCGATGTCGACTCATCGTGTTTCAGAAACTTACTAAATAATAGGAAATATTCTCAGTAAGTACATTTTGAAAAAAAAAATGGAACAAAAAATTAAGTTTCATTCCCATACAAAATGAGAGATTCCGAAATGTTGATTTGAGGAAAAGTTCGCAATATTGGAAAATTTCCTTCGGCGTATCTCGCACGCGGGATAGATTATCTGTCTCTATCTAATT
The DNA here is from genome assembly GCA_947086415.1 of Pammene aurita. Classification (NCBI taxonomy): domain Eukaryota; kingdom Metazoa; phylum Arthropoda; class Insecta; order Lepidoptera; family Tortricidae; genus Pammene; species Pammene aurita. Next base: position 31,292,423 of record OX352302.1, on the reverse strand, counting down.
GTATTAATTAAAGAGAGATTATTGGTACGCTCGTGCTGACTATGCAGGGTCTCAATGGGGTTTTAGATGATTATTTAGGATTATAAATATTATTCGAAACGGGATATTTACCATGTATACATGGTAAATATCCCAATGAAATGCCCCCATGGAAATTTTCCAATATTGCGAACTTTTCCTCAAATCAACATTTCGGAATCTCTCATTTTGTATGGGAATGAAACTTAATTTTTTGTTCCATTTTTTTTTTCAAAATGTACTTACTGAGAATATTTCCTATTATTTAGTAAGTTTCTGAAACACGATGAGTCGACATCGAAGATATTTTTATTTACACTTTTGTATTCTCAATGGGTAAGGCAACTGTCAATTTGTTTGTCTATTATATGTTATATTTCATACGAAAAACGGACCATCGTACGCAGTGCCATCTATGATGACTTTTCACCGGCATTCCCCATTGTAATGAGGTGCACTGACATGTATAATGTCTTAGATAAACTGTGTACTGCGTACCAAGATCGTTGACAAGCGCTAATATTAAATAACATCGAAAGAACCCCAGTAACCGCTCCTACGAGTAATTGTGTCTCAGATCTGGTTGCCACTTTCAAATTGTCTTTTAATCATAGACATACTTAGCCTTAGATCTGACATGGTAATTATAATACCAATATTCAACGGGATGGTCTTATTAAAATTTCAATAGGTTGTAGCATATCACTTACATACCTCAAGATTGAATCGCAGCAATGCTGGGCTGAGATTTGTCTTATTTGTGTTGCACTTTCATAGTTATTCTGCAATCCTTGTTCAACACACGCACGCATACCAAAATCCCGTGGCGCTCTCAAACATCGTGCGCTATTCTCCTAACCTTGTCTTCATCTTAGAAACTCAATGTCAATGCTCTGAAATACGCAGAATGTAGATATTAAAACATGAATACTTTTTTACACTTCCTTGTCGCGGATTTTTGACCAACAGCCTCAAGCGACTTTTGAAACCTAGATTTCTCACCATGTCTTAATTTTTCTTTATGTTTAGCTATGAATCTCCTCGTTTTATTCACGTTATTGTACATTTTTATACTATTTTGAAATGTTTATTTAGACTTCTCCATGATGACGTACTCTGTCTAGTTTGTCAATTCTGCTAATTTGTATAACCATGTAGTCAGGTTGTATACTTTTGGCTAAGTTTGTTAAATATTTGTACGCATGTTGTCCTGGCCTGTGATATTTTTTTTGGAAATTCAATGTAATAACTCTGAATTCGCTGGCTGCCCCTATATAAGCCTGTCACTGACAAACGTCAGGCACTTTCTGGTTAGCTTCGAAGAAGTGATTTTCCAAACAAAAGGTCTGTTTGGAAAATCACTTCCAGGAGAGAGAGAGGTCGCACTTGAAGCGACCTCTCTCTCTCCTGGTATAAACTCTCCGGGTTACTAATTCCTGAGTCTCCTCTACTCCGTTCGCCTCTTGGGGCGAGCCTCCGTGCCTCTACTCCGTTCGCCTTTGAGGGCGAGCCCGTACTACAGTCGCCACTGAGGACGAGCTACGGAAGAACCTCCGGATTTACCCTTTTATCTTACCAAGGCCATATTGACTTACCTTCCCTCTTACAACTGAAAAAATTGTGAAATAAAGAACCCACTACCTGAATTTTTTTTTATTATTTACTTTCTTCACCTTATCCGTTGCGTGTTCTTCCACCCGTCTAGTTGGAAGAGCACGTAACGCGACAAGGTATGACAGAGAAGGCGCTATTATCGTTGGTCTAGGGAAACATTCCAGCGGAAATGTGGCAGTAAAACTGTTTTAAAATATCTTGAAGACATAGGTATCAGTTAACAATTAAGAAAAGTTACGCCCATCGTCTCCAAATATTAAAAAAAATTATAGAAAATACGGCCACGTAGTGCACATAGTATTTTTGAATTTTTTGAATGCCTAATATGTTGTTTAAAATGGAAATTCGTGGCAAGGTAACTATTATTTTGAGAACACCAAAAATCTCGTAAGATTCAAGAATGTCTTCTTCGTCAAGAATGTGAAAAATGTCAAGTATACGAAGCTTCCTTAAAAAGTTATCCGATGGAAGATAAATTTAGATCTTTAAAAATCTGTACATTGTTGTTGTCGTCAGCGAAGGAGATAAAGTACCACAACTTTCGTTTGAAACCTCGCATTGGAGTAAACTTACTCTGGCGTTTAATGTGATTAAAGACATTATTTAAAACCATGAAATATTATAAAAATAACTATGTTATATTTATTTTATAGGAAATTGAATGTTGTCCCGATTTCATTCCGCATACGTTATAACAACATTAACAACATTTTATATGATAATCCCAGAGAAACGTGTGATAACGTCTTTGAAAAGTGATTTTTACATGATAAGACATGTAAGGAGAGCGCTCGTAGCCTAGCAGTAAGACGTCTCATACCACTGACTTTTTCGGAATATCATTTGGTATTTACCAATCGCTTTTCGGTGACGGAAAACATCGTAAGGAAACCGGACATAACCCCGATAAGGCCTAGTTTCCCCTCTGGGTTGGAAGGTCAGACGTCAGTCACTTTTGTAAAAACTAGTGCCTACGCGGATATTTCTGGTGGCGCTAGGTGTAAGGTGGCGCTAGTGTGCACCCGTCGGACTAGCTCAGTGTTCTTTCTTAATTTAAAAATAGTAAATATGTACAAAACTTCTGTTAAATAGTGTTAATGTTAAGAACTAACTCCGAGTTGTGTATAGCATTGAAGGCGTTGGTTAATTACAATGCAAAGAGACACAATTTTAAATATAAAATAAGAACGGTCAAGTGACATTTATAAACGATGACAGTGATTTGTTGTGACTCGAATAATTGGACTTAAACAAATAAATAAACTTATTTTTACATATATAATACTAAATGACAAGTGATTAATTAGTGTGAGCGTAAATATCGACATCAAACTGTGTTGATAATAAAAAACTTGGGCTGACGTGTTGCATTGTTTTACCGTGATCGGCACATTTTTTTGTTATAATTTGGACTCAGAGACCCATTAATAAGTGACTTATGTCTTTGGCAAGTGATTTATGTATTATATTCTATTAAATAAATTGACCTAAAAGTGACATCAAATATAAAAATAAACAAATTCCTTCCCTATAAATATCATAAATATTGAAAATAATTTTCTTTGAAAGCGAGGATCTTATCACTAAGGGAAATAATAGGATTTAAACAACATATAAGTTAATAAGAAAATTTATTCAAGTAATAAGAAATTACTGTTAATGGAAAGTTAAATGACTCTATAAACTATTATATCTAATGTAACCGTTAGGTCACATTAGATATACCGCTACAGTTCAAGGGCCAAAATATGCCAGAGAAAAAACTATAGCGGTGAAAAAAAACTCTGACGCCCAAGTTTAACCTGTACACATACATAATACATTTTGTAAAGGTTAAAGACACACAATTTATAAAAATATACATTCTGCGTATTTCAGAGCATTGACATTGAGTTTCTAAGATGAAGACAAGGTTAGGAGAATAGCGCACGATGTTTGAGAGCGCCACGGGATTTTGGTATGCGTGCGTGTGTTGAACAAGGATTGCAGAATAACTATGAAAGTGCAACACAAATAAGACAAATCTCAGCCCAGCATTGCTGCGATTCAATCTTGAGGTATGTAAGTGATATGCTACAACCTATTGAAATTTTAATAAGACCATCCCGTTGAATATTGGTATTATAATTACCATGTCAGATCTAAGGTTAAGTATGTCTATGATTAAAAGACAATTTGAAAGTGGCAACCAGATCTGAGACACAATTACTCGTAGGAGCGGTTACCGGGGTTCTTTCGATGTTATTTAATATTAGCGCTTGTCAACGATCTTGGTACGCAGTACACAGTTTATCTAAGACATTATACATGTCAGTGCACCTCATTACAATGGGGAATGCCGGTGAAAAGTCATCATAGATGGCACTGCGTACGATGGTCCGTTTTTCGTATGAAATATAACATATAATAGACAAACAAATTGACAGTTGCCTTACCCATTGAGAATACAAAAGTGTAAATAAAAATATCTTCGATGTCGACTCATCGTGTTTCAGAAACTTACTAAATAATAGGAAATATTCTCAGTAAGTACATTTTGAAAAAAAAAATGGAACAAAAAATTAAGTTTAATTCCCATACAAAATGAGAGATTCCGAAATGTTGATTTGAAGAAAAGTTCGCAATATTGGAAAATTTCCTTCGGCGTATCTCGCACGCGGGATAGATTATCTGTCTCTATCTAATTGTATTAATTAAAGAGAGATTATTGGTACGCTCGTGCTGACTATGCAGGGTCTCAATGGGGTTTTAGATGATTATTTAGGATTATAAATATTATTCGAAACGGGATATTTACCATGTATACATGGTAAATATCCCGTTTCGAATAATATTTATAATGTGAATGACCATGTGAGCTTGAAATCATAGATTATTTAGGAGTTGGTAATCTTGGGATGTGGCTATTGTATAGTGAAATTTAGCACTGTACTTATTCCATGTTTTACCCTACTACATAAATAAATCAATATTATGGGGTCAATCTTACACAAATCAACCCAGTGCACCAGTAATCTCAATAATGCTTGTGATCTGGGTACTAAATAATAATTCTAATTGCTCAACTTGCCACCTTATGTATCTGGTGGCAAGTTGAGCAATTAGAATTATATATATAAATACTTAAATACATAGAAGACATCCATAACTCAGGAACAAATCCGTGAGAAACACACAAAAAACCCTTACCGGGATTCGAACCTGGCTCCTGATGTTTGCTTGGGACCTAAGTCATAAGACTATATTTTAAACAAGCCACCTACTTAAAGTCAGCCTGTCCATATCTGAAAACCTATTTGAGCCTCTAATTAATGTCAAAATGACATCACGTTAATACTCAAATGGGTTTTCTAACATGGCATGTCCGTAACTACGACTACCGTGAATTTTGTTGAACCACAACACGAGGGCCCGCTTGCGGACCGTAACTTAGTGTGCCTACGGCCTTAGCGGTATCCAGCGAGCGTTGCGTCAGAGCCGCGATTCGAAAAATAAACACACACACTGGACAGACACAGCTCCAACCCAACTCAACTCAACGCTATAACGACATTGACATTTGCTATTCGAACAGATTTTCATTCAACATTGGTCTCACATTGGTCTTACATTAGTACAACATTGGTGCAATGTGTGACCCACGTGAGACCAATGGTGAATGAAAATCTGTTCGACTAGCAAATGTCAATGTCGTTATAGCGTTGAGTTGAGTTGGATTGAGTTCGGTTGGAGCTGTGTCTCTCCAGTGTGTGTGTTTATTTTTCGAATCTCGGTCCAGGCTTCCAAGAGATTTGAGCAGCGGGCTCACTCGTGACGCCAGACATGCTACCGGTCGCACCGCACAATTTGAAAACTTATGCCTCGTTGCTTACGCACACCGCTCCGAACCTTTTCTCGTTCAACGTATGGTGGTCAGCGTTTTTTACTTCCACCGTCCATCATAAATTATTGTTCGAGCGTCAAGAGTCAATGCACGTGCGTTTTTTTGAACGAAGCGTAAACAGTAGTTTTACTGATACCTCTCTGTATACTGTGGTGCGGGTCGTTAAGTAAAACAGGAAGAACGGAACGCGATACCTTTCGTTTGATGTCCGACTCTCGTTTCAAGATGCTTAAATTGTTCCATGAAATCGGAGAAATAGACTTTAGCTGCGTATTTCTTCAAAGTGGCCTCTTGTAACAATACACAACCTAAAACTCGTGTTTTGTTAATACCAGGGACCGAACAATATTTGGACTGACAATGTCTATGTCGTGGCCAGATTGCGTCATTTCTGATCATTTCGTTGATAAACCTACCCAACCCAATCCAATATAAAGTTTTTTACGGAAAATGCCTATCTATATATATATATAACTCAAAGGTGACTGACTGACTGACTGACTGACATAGTGATCTATCAACGCACAGTCCAAACCGCTGATTCTAGAGATTCCAAATTTGGCACGTAGGTTCCTTATAAGGTCTAGGGGCGCGCTAAGAAAGGATTTTACAAATTTCATCCCCTAAGGGGGTGAAATGGGGGTCCAATGTTTGTATGGGGAAACAAGATTAGATAGTCTATTTTATTCGAAACTTCACAGAAGTATTCCTAACAATAAATGAGTAAATATGTTTTGCAGGTTTTTTGAGAATTCAACCCCTAAAAGGGGGAAATGTGGTCAAAAAGTCTGAAAATCAACATGGTTTATCGGGTCGTTGATTACGAAAACAACAACGATTTTAAAATCCGACGTGGCGGACGGGAAATACCATCTCCCCTGTTAGGGTACAATGGGGTTAAAATGTCTAAATATCCATATGGGTGTAGTTTTTGTGATTTTTTGGGACGTTAATTAAGAAAATGGCATCGATTTTGAAATTTAATATTGTGGACATGAAAATTCTTGAAAGTATTTGTGCCAAATTGCAATCTTCTTCTGAATATATAAAAGAAAAAACTGACTGACATATCAACGCACAGCCCAAACCGCTGGTTCTAGAGATTCCAAATGTGGTGCGTAGGCTCCTTATAAGGCATAGGGATGCACTTAGAAATATTTTTTAAAATTTCACCTCCTAAGGGGGGAAATGGGGTTCAAAGTTTGTATGGGAAACGAGATTAGTTCAACTATTTTATTCGAAACTTTACAGGAGTATTCCTAACGATAAATGAGAAAACAAGTGTTTCAGCTTTTTTGAGAATTCAACCCATAAGGGGGAAATGTGATGACAAAATTTAAATATCAACATGGGTATTGTTTCTATGGTTTATCGGGTCGCTGATTACGAAATCAACACTTAAGGGGGTGAAATGGGGGTTGATAATATAAGTTGATAAAAATTCCCCATACAAACGTATGGGGAATTTTTAAACGTTGAACCAATTTAGATGAAACTTGGTATAGAGATAGTTTGTGTACCGGGAAACGACATGGGACAGTTTTTATCTCGAAAATCAATCTTTAAGGGGGTGAAATGGGAGTTGGAGGTTTGTATGGAGATTTTTTTACCGCGAACCGATTTAGATAATTTTGTTGTGGATATAGTTTGAGTCCCAGGAAACAATATAGAATATTTTTTAAGCCGAAAATCAATCTTAGAGGGGTAGAAAACATGTTGGTAGTTTGTATGGCGAATTATTAACCGCTGAACAGACGATTGAAATGAAACTTGGTACATATTATATAGATTGAGTCGCGGTAAACAATATAGGATAGTTTTTATCTTGAAAATCAACCCTCTAGGGGGTGAAACGGGGGTTGAAAGTTTGTATGTTTGTAATAACCGTTGAACCTATTTAGATGATTTGGTATGGAGATATTTTGCGTTCTGGGGAAGGATATATAATAGTTGTTATCCCAGAAGTCATTCCTTAAGCGGGTAAAAAGGAGGGTGGATTACTAATTCCACGCAAATGAAGTCGCGAGGAAAAGCTTCTATTCAAGAGTAGAAATCTGTATTAATCATAATCTCTCGGTAGTAAGTCGTTGATGGCGTAACAATTAAACAATTATTGCAATAATTTCTTTAAAATAAAAAATGAGGGAACCGCCGTCTTCAAAACGTGGTATACCGAAACCTCCAGAATGTAACGAATACTTTTCCGAAAACCGCTTCTAAATCAGTTCAGCGAAACGCAAGATGATCGCGGACAAACATACATTCCTACATACAAACATACGAGTCTAACTGAGAACCTCCTTTTTTAGTACTTTTAGTACGCGGGCGAAGCCGCGGGAAAAAGCTAGTTTTAACTATAAAACTTTTGTGAGAGTCGGACATATGAAAAATATTTTTAACCCGTTATAAATATTTTTTAATAGGAAAATGCCTATGTTAAGACTTGGATACGGCATCCATTCAAAATTGCGTCGCGTCACGAACACAGCATTTGGTTCGGTGGTTTTGGCGCTAATATTTCAAACTCAAATTCAAACTCAAACATTTATTCAGTAAGTAGGCCACAAGGGCACTTTTACACGTCAAAGTAAAAGAGAGAAAAAAAAATCAGACTACACCGGTTCTAACCCTATACCTTTAACCCGAGAAGAATTTTGTCCGGCAAGAAACTCGGCGGGACTTATTTTTTCAAAACAACAGTACATCAATACATCAAATTCCAGTTAATAGGTGGTGCTGGACTTTACGAAAAACAGCTTTGTCAGAATATAAAAAAATGGATTAATTGTCGCGTTTGCACACGACATAAAAATATCCTATGGTATGATTATTCCTTAGGATCCGAGGATAGATTTGAGAAGTGGAGCCACCAAGATTTTTGATTTAAATTTTTAGGGGGGAAGGCTCTTAACTTTATCTTGATATCTACATCTGTTTAGCTACTAGGCAAAGTTTGGTATCGTTTTCGTAATTTTCTTAATGTTGAACTAGTGCTGTATTCAAATATTAAAATACATAACCTGAAAAATCTTGACCACGCATTTTTGAGACCAAAAGAAGAACCAAACTTTATTGTTTCTTCTTCTTCGTCTTCTTCCAAGTTTTTGAATGTTTTTTGTACGTGAAAAGTAAATGTTATTAAAAAAATGATCGCCTAAAACGAATTGGTACATTTTTGTTTCTTAAAAAGGAGATCGTCAATTCTGGGCCACCTGATATAAACCGTATACAGTTTTTACTTCAATGTAAAATAAATACTCATTTTATTAATAAAGTAGACAAAATATTACAAAAAAATGAAACGGGAATCAGAAACACTAAATAAATAAGTATTATGTTGATTTTGCGCCATTAAATACAGCAAGACAAGTCGTTAATGTCCTTATGGCATTGACATAAAGTTTAACTTCACCCTGGCCTGAAGCGGGATTGTTTTTTTGGTTTGACACTGTCAATGTCTACCGTAACATAATCTGCGTTTTGATACTGTTCAGTAAGTTAGAACATTGTAATATTAAAATAGTATCTAAGCCTAATACGAATACGGAAGTTTAAATTAGAAATCGACTGTATTAAAACGCCTAAAGATTAAAAATGCGTACTTTTGCATATTTGATCGGAGTTTGAATATTAAAAGTGGGTTTCATAATGGCATAATATCATGCTCCTTCGATAACGAAACGCATCTTTTTTTCAATTTTGCAATGTCAGATACTAGTGGTATCGGCACTGAACGGTGGTAAACCTTATCCCTTCGCAATAGGTGTAAGGAATGTTCAGTTAATAGTATCAACGATGGTTTGACAGCCGTCTTTATTTACCAAAATACAGGAACTGTAAATACGATCAAAATATGACTTTTTATTATTTCATCATGATTCCCGTTTTGTTTTTAAGTCCGCTTTTGTACATTATATTTAAAAAATCGGTACTTATTTTTACATTAATATATAAATCATAGGCAAGCACGCTTTCAAATGTTGTCCTTGTCAGATTCAAGTTTTAAATGCATGATTTTCCAATTTTCCCATTCGATTTCGCAATATTTTTACCACCGTCCTGATCTAGAAATAATGACGATTTTTTAAAGGTCAGAAACATTCCTAAACGGTCCTAAATAATCTGGGCCAGATCACCTAACAAAAATTGACGATCTCCTTTAGTTTATTCAGTGTTCCTTGTCACTTGATATCTGTCAATAAGGATGTCTAAACTATGCCCAATAGTTTCCACTATTACTACGCCATCAAAAAGGCGTTTTTCGCTGAGTTATAATAAAATATGTTTTTTTTTTATTGGTATAAACTCTGAAACTAGGCGTATTCCAGAAAAGTTTACGCGGCAGTTTAGTCTCTAATAATGACCAGGATACACTGTTAAAATCTTTCTAGTTATTACGGCCTGCGGTGTAAAGTATGTATATACAGGTTGCCATCTGACACGTGATCAGTTATATGTTTTTCTAACTCCATAAACAACTAGCAGTTGAATGCCCCAACTTTTCCTAAAATCAGACATTTTTTTTCTTTTTTTTTACATGTTTTGTAATTTATTTTTCATTTGACGGGGTTTTCGGGATATTTAAACTACTTATTAGAATATTTAAATAAGTAAATTGAATTACCTCTTTGAAATGGAACTGTCGTTAATAACAATTTTGTCATTTATTTCGGATAAAATGTAATTTTATATTTGTATGTAGTATTAATCTATTAAGCTTAATTTACGAATGTATATATTAATTAAGAGATTTTAATAAGCTTATAATTGAGCTCCTAGTTAGCCAGATAGTTATATTCTCTCACTGCACCCAACTTAACGCATTTCTGTTTGGCCCTATGGCGGATTGGTAGACAATGATTAAAGGCATTAAGCCCGCCTTTTGGACTGCTTTTTGTGTGCAATAAAGTGTGAAATAATAAATACGTAAACAATACACTAAAAACACGATCAAACTCAAATACAACAAATCAAATAATAAAATGTTTTGGAGTTGCATCGCAATAATTTGTAAGCAAATTGTGATGTTTCTGATTCAGACGTTTAAACGCTAGGCGCTAGCTGTACAGCGTAGTTAATGCATTGGCGTTGTATTGAAGTTGAGTTTTTCTAAACGTGTTTTAATGTTAGAATACCTACGGCCCTGTGTTTTAAAGTTAGAATTATAATACGGCGCTTGTACACAATAAAGTATTTGAAGGAATAATAAAAATAAAAAATAAAATAAACTTAATTTCTTTTACATTAAAAACCTTCTTACACTTTTACATTAAAAAAATAGTAAAAAAATGTGATATTGGTGTTTGGAGTGTCATGGATCCCATTTGAGTAAAGGTCTCATCCCATTTCTTCCATAAATTTATGTTTCTATACTTCAAGGAATACAGCACCATAACCTTTCCTGTCGCGGTCGAGTAGCCGAACGATACTCTAATGAGACAGTTATTCCGTCCCAATTATTTGGAGAGCCAAGTATGGCGGCGAAATTAATTAATGGGAGTGTGTTCCACTTGGATTTGAGCTGGATTCAAATCGAAATGGTTATTATTGAAGGATTATCGTTGGGAGTTTAGCGGTATAGCATGTGAATTTCAATTCAAAGGTCGTGTAAGGTTCAAATACGAGTATATGTCGTCGAGGATCCGGCGGTCAAGACAGTAGGGTGGTTTAGGGGTGGTTTAGATTTCAAAAACTAACAATATCAGGATAGCCTAATACTAAAAACATTACACACGGACGCACGGTAATAAAATAAAACATAAACACTGGTTTGATAGCTGTATTGAATTCAAACAAACAAACAATTACTTATAAATATACTGGTTCGGAAAGGAACCTCAACTGAGAAGAACCAGCGTAAGAAACTAAGCGGGGCTTATCTTTTGTTACTATAACGCAAACACAGACTGCTTTCTAATCACAAAAGGCAATTATCCCTATAACTATGAAAACGAGGAGAGTTCCTAGCTTGCGTCCGTGCTACACAAAATATCACCCGTGTACGACCGTCAACAAGTCACAACTAAGTCGATACTGACTCAACAAGTGTGCATCTAATGAAAAATTTGTCTCAAAACGCGCGTACCCTCCCTTTAGTTGAACAAACGGTTATCCGGGGTCTCGGCCACCCACGTGTTTGTAGGGAGGCTATCACCTTACAATCAGCAAGGCCTCAACCGAACAACGTTGCTTGTATTTTATGAAAAATTAATATATACACCCTGTCCAATACGTTCGAATACACATATTTTTGCGTTGACCCTGAAGGCATACAGGCTGCAGGCCATCCATTTATTATATTAATCTAAAGAATAAGTTAACTTGAACATAATGTAATAGTAAAAAACGCCAAGGACTTGAAATTTGTCTTCACTCTTCAATGAAGTACTTTCGATTAACAATTTAGTACAAAATTTCGTAATGGCGACTGCAAAGGTGTTTTTTCAAGGCGGTAAAACTTTTTGGAATCAAACGCAATCTCGTTTACACAACAATGAGAAGGTCTTAAAATAGCTCCTCTTTAGAAGACAGGAAAAAATCTGGTCAGCTACGCAGCTAGAACTATTAAAATACTAAATATCGTGAGAGTACGAGTTTAGAGGACAAAAGCCGCTTTATCCAAAAATCAACTGCCGATCTGAAAATTTTGAGGAGATCCTTACGTGGTATTTTGGAGGTGGATCCTGGATATCATAGCTACAATAATCGTGAAGTTCATCGTTTTTCCGTAGCAATCGAGAAAATTAGAGTACATAATCCAACTCAATGCATTCCTGGCACGCAGGAAGGAGTTGATTTTCTGACGAGAAACTCATTGAATTAAAATAGCCTTACAATGCTCAAAACGGTCGTTTGTGAGCAGCAAGTATAAAAAAACAGCCTAAACCATGAGGTTAATGTTCCCAGACTCCAGAGGGAACTATTGGTGGTAGTGTGGGGTTCAGTTAAATATGTGGGGCCAAATTTCGTTATATTTACCGATAAAGTCGCACATTAATAATGAAAATTATAAATCAGAGGTTTTCGTCGAAAAAGGCTCCTGAAAATTTGAAAACTGTGTTTAGGAATAAAAATTAAATTATTTTCTCACAAAATTGTACTCAAAACAGTCCAAACGTTGTTCAAGCTTTGAGAAAAGCTAATTTCGATGATTATATTGCCGAAAGTAAACGGCCACTCCATTCTCCAGATTTGCGTTTATTACATTGATTTGGTATGTTTTTACATGCCTTGTAGGCACTTGTAGGTCACATTATTATAAAATAGCAAATATGGACAGTGAAAAAAAAAGATATCGAGCATATTTGGGACGAAATAACCTTGAAAGCGGTGCGTGCCGCGTGAGATTGAGTTGAAAAATGTAGTCAGCTAGTAAAATAGGTAAGAGGTGGGGTTAGTCCAAAATATTTGCAGCATATTTTGTATATTAGTATAGCTTTAATAAAATACAGATTTCACTACAATAACTATTCGTACAAAAAAGTTATAAGACCTCCAAACTTTTTGGACACGGTGTACATATAATAAAGCTGAAGAGGGTCGAAAGTCTGTACATGGAAAATAATCGAAAAAAAGTTGGCTGGGGATAGTTAGAATCGATAACAGAACACGTTCCAACAATTTTTAGAATTTTTGTCTGTTTATCTGTTTGTCTATTTATCTGTTTGTCTGTTTATTTGACCGCGCATCACGTGAAAACGGCTTAACGCATTTTAATGAAATTTAGTATAGAGATAGTTTGAGTTCCGGGAAAGGATAATATATAGTTTTAATCCCGAAAATCAACCCTGGTGGGGGTGAAAATGGGGTTGAAAATTTGTATGGAGAATTTTTAGCGGCTGAAACGATTTAGATAGAAATGAGTATGGAGATAATTTGAGTCTCGAGAAACGTCATAGGATAGTTTTCAAACCCTTGTGGGGGTGAAGAGGGGGTTGGAAGTTGGTATGAGGATTTTTTTACCGCTGAACTGATTTATAAATCAAATTAAATCAAATCAATCGTTTTATTCGTGATAAAAATTACATATAAAAGTATTAAAAAAAAAAATAATAAAAAACAATAGAAATCTAGAACATAATACAAAGTTTACCACGAAATGGACCCGCCTCAGCTTTATGCTGACCCGAAAGCCAGCGCTGATCTTCCGGCGGGACCATTTGTGGGCCACGATCGCAGCCGTACGACACGGCCTTACTATAAAGTTGAACGCAGCCACTTTGCTGAGCGTAGACAGCGACTAGCTCCATCTAGTCTGCGAATACGATAACGTTTGACATTGACGCAAGAGGCCATGCCGTACAACCAGATACATAAAGGTACATTATTGGAAAAAAATACTTTTACAACGTTAATATAAGGGCAAAATATGTGGAATAAACATTAAAATATTAAGAATAAATCATACAATATAAATAAAGACCTAGGTGGTTTAAGCTTACACAGTTACATAAAATTATACGTCAGCTTTGACTAAGTGAGAGTTTCTACAACAACTGACTATGGAATATGCTTGGCTTTTCATTGTTACACGTTTATACAGTACAATGAGGAAAAAACAAAGGAATGAATTATATAAAATACTACTTCACGCGCAGCAGTGATACATACTCGTAACAGCAGAAAAGAATGAAATATAGGTTACATGAAAAAAAAAAAAAAACAATTTTATACATTGGATACACAGTGAGGAAAGGAAATAAAAACGGGTGAATATTATTATTGACTTGCCTATTCATAGAACTTAGCTATTAATATATACAATATGTCAAAAGCAACTCGTGTCATGCCTTAATGCCTCCTGTTGTCGCTGGTGTGTAAGTGTGAATATTTTAAGTTTGGCTTTAAAACATATTACACTTTGTAGGTTCCTGAGAGGTGGTGGAATGTTGTTCCAGCACTTGGTTGCCAAATACCGGAAGCTCCCACGAAAAGCTGCTGAAGTATGCTGAGGTGTCTTCACCTGTGCACTGCAATTACGTGGCCCAAGTGACCTACGGGTGGACATCCATGATAACTTCTCGAAGAGGTATGATGGGGATTTGTGTTTAACCACACCAAATAGGAGACATGCCAGATGAAGCTTGCGACGGTGCTGCATTTTAAGAATGCTGTGCTTATTTAAAAATGGTGTAACATGGGCCCTTGGAGGAATGTTGTAGCAAAAACGGGCGCACGCATTTTGCACCCGCTGAATTAGTCGCCTTGTTTTTGCTAGGAGACGCGGACCATACACCAAATCCATATAATTTAATTTGGACAGAACAAGCGATTCTACTAACTGAGTGCGCAGTGTTTCGTTAATAAACGGTCGTATGTTATAGAGTAGTCTGAGCCTATAGAAACAGTTGTTAACAGATTCAGCAACATGCTTCTCAAACCTAAGTTCGCTGTCCATAATCAAGCCCAGATTCCGAGCCTCATATACTCTTTCAATGGGTTCACCTGACAACATAACATTTCTAACTGGACCGATGTTGTTTAGCTGACTTTTGGTGCCAAAGATCAGATATTTTGTTTTACATGGATTAAGCATTAAACTATTGTCTGCAGCCCAAGCAAGGTCCATATTAAGTTTTTGTATAGTTCTGGCAACTTCTGTAGGTTTACAAGAAATATATATTTGAACATCATCAGCATAAGTATGATATTTGCAGTGCTCAATGCGGATTCTGATGTCAGCTGTGTATAAAATAAACAGGATTGGCCCAAGTATTGATCCCTGCGGTACACCTGTAGTAAGAGCCATCGTCCCTGAGACCTTCGCTGATCCATCACTTGAGCACAGCTTTACGTACTGGTACCGCCCATAGAGGTAACTTCGAAACCAACACTGTGCACTACTATCAAAACCATAATAACTTAGCTTTGCCAGCAACAAGTCTATATTTATGCAGTCGAATGCCCTGGAAAAATCAAGCAGCACAAGCAGTGTGCACATGCCCTTATCCTGTGCGCAAAGTATGTTATCGATAACATCAAGCAAGGCTGTCACTGTACTACGCCCCTTCCTGAAACCCGACTGTACATCTGGTAAGATACCATTGTTCTCAAGGTAGTCATTTAATTGTGTGCATACAGTCTTTTCAAGTATCTTGGACATGCATGGTAATATGCTGATCGGCCTTAGGTCCTTTAACTCTGATGGGTTAGTGATTTTTGGCAGCGGGCGCACAATAGCCACTTTCCAAGTGTCAGGAAAAGTAGAGGTTAAAATGGATGTATTTATCACATCAGTCAGTAAATCTATAGTATATGGAAAAGTCATAAGCAACATGTTTAAATTAATTAAGTCATGCCCTTCTGCATTTGATTTAAGATTGGAGACAATTTTGAGCAATTTGTCAGGGCTAACTGGTTTAATATGAAACACAGACTTGTTATGCCTGTGGAACTCAAAATAAGTTAACTGAGAAATTGTTACTTGCGATGGCGTTGGTAAATTCAAAAAATGTTTATTTATGGTATCGGGGTCGCTGAAAGTAGTGGGTAATTCTATGTCGTTTTTAAGCAGAATGGTAGATTTAAGATTTTTCCATAGAGTTTTCGGCTGTTTTATTTTATTATTTATGTTGTGGTTAAAGAAAGCCGACTTTTCATTGTATATTGCTCTGTTTACTGTAGATTTTAAGTCCTTATAATACAGTCTTTTACTCTCGGAACCCGTTTTATGATAATCTGCGGCAGCCTGATCACGCATACGCATCATCAATTTCACAGTGTCAGTGATCCAAGGATATGACGGGCCCCTTACTATGGATGTTCTCATGGGTGCATGCAAATCAAATATATAGACTATGTGCCTACTTAATGCTTCCACCTTATCATTAACGCTAGATAACGCAGACATCAGATCCCATTGCACACTACGCAAATCAGTGTCAAAAAGTGAGACATTAATGTCATTAATTGGCCTATGCAATATGGTGTAGGGCTTAGGTTTAGTTCTCCTTATATTGAACTCACACATAACGATACAGTGTCCAAAGAGTGAACCTATATGCTCAATATTAATTTTTTTGGCGTTTAAATCGGTACAAATCACGTCAATCAGTGTCCGGCTGGTGTTTGTGAAGTGCGTAGGTTCCGTTACTATCTGTGCTAAATTAAAACTAGATAAAAAAAATTTAAACTTTGTTGTTTTAATGTCAGTCGCAGTAAGTAAATTAATATTAAAGTCACCCAACAGTATTAAATGGTCATAACTTGATATTGAGCTAATCGTGTCATATATGGCGTCTAAAAAAAGGTCAACGTCTTGCCAAGGTGGACGATATGCTGTACCTATTACTATTTTTTTCCCTTGAACTGACATATGTATCCACATTTGTTCGACCGCCTTGTGCTTGGGATCTACAGGGTATGGCAAGTTACGTGCAGTGATATTCCGTTTTATGTAGAACCCAACTCCCCCACCTCGTGAGCGTGAGCCCTGTGGTCGCGGGGTGTGGCGAAGCCTGTACCCCGGGAGCACAGGGGCCCGACCCTCATCCCCTCCTCTCAGCCAAGTTTCATTAATAGCTAACAGATCCATATCTAATCGAGTGCAGGTTGCTATGAAATTGTCATGGTTTGTGCCTAATGACCCCGCATTAAACAAACTAATTCGTAGCTGATTACGAGTCGTTTTCATAGCGTATAAAGATAAACATAAGCGGGCAGCTAGACAGAACCGGTTTTGCATTATAACCTAACGAAGTGCTCGGCGACAGTGCAAGTTTGAGGTTAGTTATGCAAACGTGCGTTGCGTCGTGAAATTGTACAAAATAAATCGAGTATAGTGTAAATATATGTGTAAATAGTGCGTTGAGATTGAGAAGATTTGAGAAGTGTATGCGTATTATTTATGTGTGGTGTACGTTTCCCGAGTGTGTATAAAGAGGTCAGCGGCAATAGTGGCAATATTAGACGGATGCGAATGGCAATTAACAATAGTAGTACGAAGTTAACAGAATGGACAAACCTATCGAGAGCCCAAAACACGATCTAGGTCTAGCTCGGTGCGTATACGGTGTCGAGGCGAGTCCGTGCCAGCCTGCTGTCGTGCGAAGATTTTGCCGTCTCTGGTCCAAACGTACCGCCAACCGAACTGCTGCTTTAGCTCCCGAGCCTTGTACAGGAGACGTCTGTTGTGAGGAGTCAGCCGCTCGTTGACGTAGTACCTGCTCGTTCGGCCGGGGATACCGGTGCCCTCCGTGGTGACACCGCGGCGCACGCGCGCCGCCTGGAGCAGGCGGTCCCTCACGGCCCGGCGCGCCAGGCGCACCACGAGCGGCCGCGGCCGCGCCGCCGGCCCCTGGGCGCCTTCCTCCAGGTGAGGCGCGCGCCCCACACGCGTAGCGTCGACTATGTCCTGCTCGGTGACTTCGACGCCCAACTGTTTACCCAAGATTGCTACCAAATGCATAGGGTTTTCGCCCCTATTCTCTGGCACACTAGATATTTCTATGTCATTTAGTAACAAGTCCTGGTCGCGGTCGTTGAGCTCCAACCTAAGTTGAGATATAGTCTCGCCGAGCGAGGTGTCTGCGGCAGTGTCGTTGCGCTGCGGCCTGCCCTCCAACGACTCGACACGGGCACAGAGCCCGTCGATGCGCCCCTCGCAACCATCGATCCTGGCTGTCAGGCTGGCCAGAGTCGCGCGAAGAGCGTGTATCTCCTGGCTCATCATCCGCATCTCATCGCGGAAAAGCCGGAGCTCGGTGACCAGCAGCTGCGTGTCGGAGACGCGAGACGTGTCCAGCCCGTTTCCGGGCGGGGTGTTTCTGTGGCTGTCCGTGTAGGACACCTCCATCACGGAGTTGTCATCCTTAGCCTCCATGGGGCTCATAACGACCTTGGCCCGCGCTCCCCGGCACATATTAACATTAGCGTGTCCACTCCGTACCGGTGTTTCCACATTGTCCGTGTCTTTGTGACAGTTAGTACAATTCAAACGCTCGCCATCGGAGGTTGCGTTTGAACATTGCGCACAGGTTTCCATTGCGAATAACTACGAGTATTAAGCTTAATTTACGAATGTATATATTAATTAAGAGATTTTAATAAACTTATAATTGAGCTCCTAGTTAGCCAGATAGTTATATTCTCTCACTGCACCCAACTTAACGCATTTCTGTTTGGCCCTATGGCGGATTGGTAGACAATGATTAAAGGCATTAAGCCCGCCTTTTGGACTGCTTTTTGTGTGCAATAAAGTGTGAAATAATAAATACGTAAACAATACACTAAAAACACGATCAAACTCAAATACAACAAATCAAATAATAAAATGTTTTGGAGTTGCATCGCAATAATTTGTAAGCGAATTGTGATGTTTCTGATTCAGACGTTTAAACGCTAGGCGCTAGCTGTACAGCGTAGTTAATGCATTGGCGTTGTATTGAAGTTGAGTTTTTCTAAACGTGTTTTAATGTTAGAATACCTACGGCCCTGTGTTTTAAAGTTAGAATTATAATACGGCGCTTGTACACAATAAAGTACTTGAAGGAATAATAAAAATAAAAAATAAAATAAACTTAATTTCTTTTACATTAAAAACCTTCTTACACTTTTACATTAAAAAAATAGTAAAAAAATGTGATATTGGTGTTTGGAGTGTCATGGATCCCATTTGAGTAAAGGTCTCATCCCATTTCTTCCATAAATTTATGTTTCTATACTTCAAGGAATACAGCACCATAACCTTTCCTGTCGCGGTCGAGTAGCCGAACGATACTCTAATGAGACAGTTATTCCGTCCCAATTATTTGGAGAGCCAAGTATGGCGGCGAAATTAATTAATGGGAGTGTGTTCCACTTGGATTTGAGCTGGATTCAAATCGAAATGGTTATTATTGAAGGATTATCGTTGGGAGTTTAGCGGTATAGCATGTGAATTTCAATTCAAAGGTCGTGTAAGGTTCAAATACGAGTATATGTCGTCGAGGATCCGGCGGTCAAGACAGTAGGGTGGTTTAGGGGTGGTTTAGATCTCAAAAACTAACAATATCAGGATAGCCTAATACTAAAAACATTACACACGGACGCACGGTAATAAAATAAAACATAAACACTGGTTTGATAGCTGTATTGAATTCAAACAAACAAACAATTACTTATAAATATACTGGTTCGGAAAGGAACCTCAACTGAGAAGAACCAGCGTAAGAAACTAAGCGGGGCTTATCTTTTGTTACTATAACGCAAACACAGACTGCTTTCTAATCACAAAAGGCAATTATCACTATAACTATGAAAACGAGGAGAGTTCCTAGCTTGCGTCCGTGCTACACAAAATATCACCCGTGTACGACCGTCAACAATGTAATATTCTAGCAAGTAAGTTTATAATGTTGACGCATAAAATATTTTTATTTTTATCAATAAACGAATTGAATTGAATAAATCGACTGTCAAAAGGAATAATGGGAGATACCCGTTTGAGCTCAAGATGGTGACAGCGTGTTTAGAATAGTTTTTTGTTTTTTGCTCATTTACTTAGTTCACTGTGTAATATTAATAAGCTATCTATTGTGCGGTGACCTAACGAACAGCTAATGAAAAATTAGTCTCAAAACGCGCGTAAACTCCCTTTAGTTAAACAAACGGTTATCCGGGGTCTCGGCCACCCACGTGTTTGTAGGGAGGCCTTACAATCAGCAAGGCCTCAACTGAACAACGTTGCTTGTATTTTATGAAAAAATTATATATTAATGTAATAAGTCTACACCTCGACATTGGCAGAATTCACCTCGCCAAAATCGGCGAGGAGTAAAAGCCGTTTATAAAAAAAAGGAATAATGAATTGTCAGATACTCCGTTCAATGCTTTCATACTGTCCCCAGGTGGGCAAATCTAAACATGAGTTTTAATGACTACCGGCACATTTCTTAGTTTAAAAGTGGGTAAATCTAAACGTTAGTTTTAATTACTATCTGCACGGACCAAGGGAGCCAACATAGCTCGTCGTTTTCCATACTTGTTACTAGTTCAACAAAGGTAACTCATTACAACAAGATATCATAATTCTAGCAGTTACGATGTGTACAGTGTAGCTCTGCGACAAGCCGCTGCCATCTCCCTCCGTCATTATATACCAATGAAACAACAATTGTCACACAAGGCGGTTACCTTGAAAAAGATCCTGGAAGCATGCCTTTTCAGACATCATCATCTGACTAACATGGCAGCCTTTGTGCGTATTAAGTACTAGTAGTATTATTACTAGCTTTTGCTTATGACTTAAGGAGTGGTCCTGAAATAAAGTAGCAGTGTACAATCTTGTGTATTTTTTAATTTAGTGCTAATTTTGAAGCAGTATATTTATTTTATTAGTCCGTAGATACAATACTAATAAATAAAAATACAATCATAATAGAATATGTGAGCATATTTAAGTTTTCGCGTTTTTAATTCAACATACTTTGTAACCTTTTGAACAACATAATTTGACAATCTTCAATCGACATCCGCTACAATGCCACAATTGTATTTCCATTTTCACAACCCGTTTTATGCTTTTCAGAATTTCATCTTACCAAGAAGCTACATTAATTAACTGTATTTTAGCTAGGATAGTCAGGAAGACTCTCTAATCTAACCTCTGACAAAGATTTTTCTATGGGAGATAATTTTCTATGAAAAAAGGCAAATACATTTAATTAAAAATTACTGTAACTACCTTAAAATGAAGCCAGATAAAAAAGTTTACTATTGAAGAAAGACAATTTATTAAGGTATAAAATAGCTCATCAAATCAAACTATAATAAAAAACATGTTTTTGAGAAACACCTCAAAAATTCTGTCAGAAGACGCTGTTCAAAAAACTATGTGTATGATGGAATACAAAAGGCGAAAACTTCCAAACGCTGTTTTATTTAAGTATGATTGTATTTATGATTTGTATGATTGTATCTTGAGATTATTTGAATATAAACACTGCTTCTAAATCGGCACAAAATAAAAAGATAAATCAAAAAAGGCACGGCTACTTTTTTTCCGGACCACTCCTTAGTTGGGTAATGCCCCCCATTTTCATCCCCTTGGAGGATAATTTCTGGGATAAAATGCCTTTTGTCCTTCCCCGCTGCTCAAACTATCTCCATGCCTTTCATCTAAATCGGTTCACCGATAACTGATTCCCCATAAAAAAATCCTGCTCCTTTTCCTCCCCTTAAGGGTCTCACACCACGACACATAAACAGCAATAAAATAAAACTCACTATAAGTCAGTACTGCCTTTACTTGACTACGGCAGAGCCTATTAGACTCTCCTAACTCCTTAGATTCCGTAGTTTTAAAACTACTGTCCCGTTTTAGTAAAAATAAAACGCAGTATTCTAACTTGAACATATTCATTCCATTAGATATCAAAATGGTAATTCTTCTGTAGGTGAAATTAATTAATTCATCATTATGTTTTGACTAGAACATATAATAACATTTTTAACCGGTTCAAAAATCATGCAGTTGTTTGCGAAAAAAGCTTTGGTCAGATTATAAATTATAGGTAAGTAATACTTATAACAATGCATGTACGAGTAGGTACCATACATTTCGTCGATAAGACAATGGGTAACAAATCCCAAACCGTTTAATAAAGCCTTCAGCTTCATAAGAAGGCGAATATATTCAGTTTTATCGGCGTAACAAATGGCCGGATTAGTCTCTGATTTACCGACTATTGCCATTGGCCGAATACCGATGCGAATAAAGGCTCTATGAATGAAATGCATTTTCAGCATACGTTAGTACTGCCCTGCTAAGCCAAATGGAGCTGTATCAGAAAAAAAAGGAAACATATATCCAATTTTTTGTAGGTACGAGTCCCATTTCCAAGAGAATTAGCAGGGCAGAGTAGCCTAGCCGTAAGACGTGAAACTGAACCCCGATTCCTACCTATCACTAAAGTTTTCAGATAATTTCCAATCAAGCGTGACGAAAGACACAATGTTGTCGAGTGTTATTTGAAATATTTAATTGTGTGTTGTCTGCGTCCCAAAACTTAAATCGTTGATTTAACTCTGAAGACATTAAGTTAAACTGGGATATATTTAAAAGAAATAAAGGTACGTACATGAAGTTTATGTTAATAATAGATAACGAAAATTAAATGTGATTTGCATAATAATGTAAAATTTATTATTTTTATATCGATTGAGTGATTTGTTTCCTTTATAACCTTAAATTCTAAGTCTTAAACACAAACCACGTATCTTGAATTAAATGCAGTTCTTGCACTTTCTAGCCCAATAAACTATATAACGGCTAGATACGGTTGTATAATAATTGAAAAAGTCACGCTTTTAACTTTATTTATCTGTATCTTTCGCACTTATGAAATGTTCTTATGAGTAATTGGCCTTGCTTTTTCACACTTCAACTGTTTCAAAGTGTTAGCACGCTAATAGTTGTGTGGTCTCACATATCCTGTATTTTTTAAAATTTAAAGCTCAGCAACATGTCCAGAGCCAGAAGATTATTTTCCATTTGCTTCGTATTGTATTGTCAAAAGCATGATTTCGGGACAATTTATCAATTTATTTTTCTATCGCGTTCAGTACCGACGGAAACATAAGTTAGGTTAACAAAATGCATGTACAGTTTAGGTTATTATCTAGATTTGTGAATAGAATTAAATGAAATGTAATATGAAATCAAATTAAACATGAAATCAAATGAAATATGAAATGAAACTATTTTCCAAAAGCATACTTAGAAATATATAATAATAATAAATAATAATAATAAATACTCTTTTCTCAAACATGCTCGGAAATGGTCGCATTTTGTTCGTAAATTGAAGACGCAAAGTGCTCAATTTTATTCTTTTCAAATTTAAAAAGTAAAAACGCAGCGGAAAAAAATTAGTTTCCATAGAATCATTTTACTCCTAGGAATAAAATGACTGTATGAAAATCCATTTTTATCCGCTGCGTTAACTTTTTAAATCCTACGATTGCAAATAAATGACTAAGGAAATGTTGCATTCAGCCAAGTGAAAGCTTCGTTCAACCAGACAAATGTCAAAATAATCGCAAACACGGTGTCGCGATTCGAGATGCGCGCGCATTGGCGCATGCGCGTATCGGACGATTATTTGTCTGTGGTAATAGATTTGAAAAAAAATATGCAAAATAAAAGGCGGCAATTCGTTGTGAAATAAGTTATCGTTTTCTTCAAAGAGCTCAAAGAGGACCCAGTGTGTTGACGATGAGGGACCTTCTTGTTCCTTTAGTCGTCAACACAGTGAATCCTCCTTTTTGTAAAGGGTCGGCAACGCGCATGTGACGCCTTTGGAGTTGCAGGCGTCCATAGGTTACGGTAGCTGCTTACCATCAGGCGGGCCGTATGCTTGTTTGCCACCGTCGTGGTATAAAAAAAAAAAAAAAAAAAGTGAGATGGAAATAGACGGCACACCGTCTCATTTGAAAGAAGAAGCAAGCTTAATAATGAACAACTTGCTTCCTGCTAAGTTGCGGGATAAATATAACAGGACTTACGACATGGTACGTTCATGCTGTGGAAGGACAGCCAAATTCTAGAAATACCTTTTCGTTCACAAATTGCCCTGGAATGTCTAATATAACACTTAACATTAACATAACATGCCTTATTTTTTGTATTGTACTATGTCACTTACCCCTTATTAAAACTTATTACTTATAGTTGAAATTTAATTTGTTTGATTTCCTCACAATGGAAACAGGCATTTTCCGACTCGGACCTTTGCCAGGCCTCGGCAAGGCTCGGCCTGGCATCTAGGTACCTCGTCAGGAAATGCCTTTCTTTCCATCCCTCGGCAACAATGTACTATTATTGCACACCTCATACAGTTACAAGCACAAATTTTATAATTAGATAAATTTAGGTAGAGGTAACAACAGGCGGTCTTATCGCTAATGAGCGATTTTTTCCAGACAACCTTTGGGTAGTGGAGACTAGAGAAAAACAATAAGCAGTAGGTGGTGCATAGACACAAAAGAGACGAAAGCACAGCACATTCATATGAATATACATACTTAAATAAATACAAAATAAACATACATATACGTACATATATACATATATAATACACACAGTAAGAAACAACAGTGTCAACTTAAAAACCTAAGGAAGAGATAAATAGTATTCCTTAAGTTGCGATTTAAAGCTACCAATAGATTGCGCGCGTTTTATGTTGAGAGGGAGAGAATTCCACAAACGAACGGCCTGGAACGTAAATGAGCAATTATAAAATTTGGAAGATGAAGATGGCACTTTTAGGAGCTATTTTTGAGAGGATCTAATAGAATTAAGATAAGAGAAACGCTCTTTAAGGTAGCGGGGAGTTGCAGGGTTAAAAAGTATAGAAAAGAGTAAAGAAAGTATGTGAGAGTTACGGCGGTGACGGATAGGGAGCCATTTGAGTTGAGAACGAAAAACTAGAAACATGGTCGAATTTGCGTAATCCGAACATGAACCGAATGCAGGCATTTTGAATACGCTCAAGCTTATTAAGTTGCTCCTCGGTTAGGTCTAAATAGGAGATATCTGCATAATCAAGAATGGGGAGAAGTAACGACTGAGCAAGCGCAATTTTAGTAGCAATTGGCAGGAAATTCCGGAGCCGTCTGAGAGACCCTATGGCAGCAAACATCTTCCTGCTCACTTCACTCACCTGAGGCACCCATGATAGACAACGATCCATGATTACGCCAAGATTTTTCACTTGGTTGGAAAAAGGAATTTGGATACCATCGAAGACTATCGGAGGGAGCCGGAGAAAGTTAATTTTGGAGATTTGTTTAGCGCTACCCATCACAATTACCTGTGACTTTAGAGGGTTTACTTTTAAACCGTAATTTTGACTCCAATTTGATATGCGGAGCAGATCAAGATTCGTGGCTTCTATAACTGAATTGAGATCGCTATGCATACCCTGCGAATATATCGGTCGTCGGCATAGAGGTGATACGAAGAGGAGAGATCAAGAGTTATGGAATTAATGAAGATAGAAAATAAAAGAGGAGACAGCACACCACCCTGTGGAACACCAGCTGATGTGCTGCACCAGGAAGAACACGAAGAATCTAGTTTTATTCTTTGCCGACGACCAACCAAATAGCTGCGGAACCAGTCAATCGCTGCAGCCGATATGTTAAGAGACTGTAAGAACGCGAGCAAAATGTCAAAATCGACCGTGTTAAAGGCATTACTGAAATCTAGAAGTGCAAGAACTGTAAGCTTCTGGTCATTCATACCCAAACGGATGTCATCGGTAACCTTGACAAGAGCCGAGGTAGTACTGTGGCCCGGACGAAAACCAGATTGAAATGGGTTTAGGAGGTCATTTCTATTCAGGAATATATATAATATATTACCTAGTAAACTTTGTCGTTGGCTTTCATTTGATTGAATAACGCTTTGACACTGACTTGTACGATACAAAAGCAGGTAGGTAGCTACTGTAAATTCAGTTAAAATCCAGCTTCACATTAAAACGCTGCTCCACTTTTTTATTATAACTCAATTAATTGGAATGTTCACTTTTTCAGTGCAACTAGTGATAATGACTTTCACTAGTGGTTTTGTGAGCAGTATAACTCGCGCCCTCCCTTATATTAACCTAACTTCCTACTTGTATTGTATTTAAAGGTGTAAAATAGTTATTTATTATACAAGGGAGCAAAATTATTGTTTAACCTCTCGTGCTTATATTGAGACGCGTCTCGCGACTCGCGAGTCAGAGAAAGTTTCCAAAATTGAGCCTAGCGTAGTAGAGCCTAGAGCAAGAGAGGTTGAACAAACTTTGCTGTAGAGTATAATATACAATTTTTTCAGCACACCACCCCGAGAAAAATACAAGTTATAAAATATGAAAAATCAAAGACAAATGAATGCTTTTAAAATAATGTAATTCAAAATCATCTAATAACCCCTTTATATGGCAACGGTCTCAAAAAATACCACCTGTAAAATCATATTTTTGTATTTTTTTCTCGTACAGATTTTTAAGACTGTATATTCGCGCTGAGGCTTGAATTGAGGATTTTTTCAGTCTTGCTCGTTAAAGGGTTAAAGTTCATCGTGCCAGATAACTTGGAGAAACAAAGTCAAAACTTGCACCAAATTACTTTCCCCACATGTAGATAAAATGTATTTTTCCCCTCCACTTTTAAGGGATAAATAGCGCCTTTCCGAGGTGGTGTGGTGAAAAAATACTTCATTTGTTGTTTCATTTTAACAGTGAACTCACAATGATCTTATGCGTCATTGAACCTAATGGCGCTTAGCTCCTTAATTGGTACCATTTAATTCCACCATCTTGAAAAAATACAAAAATTTGTTCAAAATAAAACCAAGAATGATAATGAGAATGGGACATTTATTGATAAAAAATTTCAACAATTTTTACACGTCAGTTACAATTAAGTACTTATAAATTATATTTACATCATATTTTCATGCTTATTTTATAGCAATTTTGGTTATTTTTCATTTACATATAGGTATGTACATTATTTTTAAATACGTTTTTAAGATAAGGATTGATACTTAAATACGAGTATGAATTGAACTTAGAGAACTTACTATGTATTTGTTTATTCATAAAAGCATTATAATGCTATTGATCAGAAAATGGTTTTATAATTTCAATTATTTTGCATAGGACATATTAGTAGATTAGTAAGTATTTATTTCCCGTGATAGTATTAATCCGTCTATATTGCTTTAAAAATCAATTTATATGTATTTATTATGCATGTCATTAAAATAAATGTTCCTTCGAGCTATTTTTATAAAGAAAAATGCCTCAGGCACTCTAAAAAGAAGTGTTTTATTTTTATTAGAGTCAGCCAACAAGGTGTGAACACGCAATGGCGTGGGGCGAGCTCATTACATAGAAAATTAATTTTATTTACTTAAATCTGGGCCTGTGTTCTCACACGATTAGAGAGTATGGGAAATTGGATAGTTTTTTATTGTATTTTTTTTAATATTAGTGTTTTTTTTCTGTTTTTACATTGTGGGACATATAAAAAACTAGACATTACAGTAATAAAAATAACTTTGAATATCTTTAGCAACCGTAGGACTCAAACCTACAAAATCCGGATTGCTGGTCTAACGTGCGTGCATTTTTTATGGGTTTACAACATAGACATACTACCTAATACCTATAGACCTGTCAGTAATAATAATACCAAGATTGGACGATGGTCTTATTAAACGTATGACAGAGAAGGCGCTATTATCGTTGGTCTTTGTCATAGTCTCACATTGATTTTATTGCTTACTTCCAAAAGGCCTTAAGTACAATATAAACATCTGTTACCCTCAATTGGTTTTTGAAGGGCAACAAAGAAACCGACTTAAATATGTAGGCTAGTTACGGTATGCTATCAGCCATCTTGAAACGTGTTTTGAAATTAGTCGCTTTGCGTATATTTTGTCCTTCTTGGGAGAACGCGTGTTTCAACTCATAGATACTTGCTTTGAGGTTTAGAATTTAGATGCTCTTGTTACGTCTCCTATGACGAAGAAAGTTTTACAATATATAAGAGAAAAATGTAGTAGAAAGGAAACACATTTAAATAAGTAATAACATACAGCAATACATAATAACTAATGTACTAAACAAGTGGCCTTTTTAGCATACAATGTATATTGTGATCGCGGGATAAACTAAGAAAATACATACAATATTCTTATAAAAATGTAGGCATTATTATATATCAACATCTAATACAAATATGTTGTGAGATTCAAGCGATTTGGAAGTCTGACACTTTTTATTTTTACCCCCAAGAAAAATAAATTGAACACGTATGACATATTTGTGTCTTGTAAACAGAGGCCTCGGTGTTTCCACTTTTACCAGAAAAATATCTTATCGCGGTTTCACGCTGAACTTTCTGAGAAGCACTCCCCAGTAACTTTGTGGAAAACCTGGATACAATAAAATTTATAAGAATCGGATGCTTTGTAATTGTTCAAAATTTTGCTGAGAAATGCTTTATTTCGATTCCGTGGGCAAAACAGGTACGTAGTTTTTCCTAGAAAAGTCTATTCGAAGCAATGTACTTATTTAATGTTTAGAATTCATGAAATTGATAAAAGCGTCGGTTAACTTAAATGTCTTAAATAAATTAACCAATGCGGTTATAATTGAATGCGAGGCCGCAGTAGAAGGCGCACATCATGGGCTAAAAATATAAGAGACTGGTTAGAGGTGAAGAGCATAGATAGAATAATTAGCATGACTGAAGATAGAGAGACATATGGTCGCTGACCTCCTGGACGAAGATGGCACTGGAAGAGAAAGAAGATCGGTTAACTAATTTCGCGTAGGTAGACTACGTAATCTACGGACTGTAGGTACGGACGTCCGTACCTACATTCTACACTACGTACCTATATACCACCTATACTCAAAGGTTAACTGAAGAGATCCCTTAAAGGGATCAGTTCGCCTTTGTAGTTACGTTTTCATATTATTATACTATTTTTGACTTGTTTTTGTACAATAAAGAGTTTTTACATTACATTACTAGCCTACACTTTACTTTTTGTATACCTATCACCCTTCCCTTAGCAATGGTCCTATTTTGCTACGGTTCTATTGAGGTTTCTGTACACTTACATATATAAATTAAAATAAACGCTTTTAACATCGCTTACATAATTGCGCGTGGGTACGCGACGTTCATATGTACCCAACTTTTATGCTATAATTAGTTAACAACTTGTTGAACGGTAATGAAAACCGGCAGCGTTCAAATAAAACCCACTTGAATTTCAAACAAGTTGCTAATTGCCCTGATTTTTAGTCGAGGTAACCATACCTGGGCTAAAAATCGGCAAGTTACCAAACTTGCGTCATAAACCGTCACAATATTTTATCACATTTCCTCCTAAAGTGTTATTTTTAGGGTTCCGTAGTCAACTAGGAACCCTTATAGTTTCGCCATGTCTGTCCGCTGTCCGTCCGTCCGTCCGTCCGCGGATAATCTCAGTGACCGTTAGCACTAGAAAGCTGAAATTTGGTACTAATATGTATATCAATCACGCCGACAAAGTAGTAAAATAAATAGTGGAAAAAATTTTTTTATTAGGGTACCTCCCCTATACGTATAGTTTTTTTTTCATTTCAACCCTAACGTGTGATATATTGTAGGATAGGTATTCAAAAATGAATAGCAGTTTAGTAAAATCATTTTTAGATAATGTAAATATTTTCGGGAATAATCGCTTCGAAAGTCGGCAAAATAGCGTCCGTCCCCCCTGTAACTTTTGAACCGTAAGTCCAAAAAATATGATAAAATAAGATGCGCATTATGATAAACTTTTTAGGAAAATTATATTGAACATTATAGGTCTAGCCATTTTTGAGTTATTTCCAAAAAACTTCTTCCATAGGCATTAGATACGACCTTTTGGCATTAGTCTGGTTCTTATTCCATTGAAGCTACGGAACCCTCCATTATGCGTGGTCCGACACGCACTTGGCCGGTTTTTTTACTTATAAATGCCTGAGAAGGTAGCTTTAGACTTTCGTATTAATATCACATTAAAAGGCATATTTCGGAGTAGGTCTCCATCTTCAAACACTAATTCAATCAGTGACGCACTTCTAATCTAAACCGGCATCGCGGACTGGTCCTACACTTATTAGTGCTGTAAGACGGAGACCTAAGACATAAACTCTCCGGAACATGTTACGCTAAATATGACATAAAAACGTAAATTGAACCGTTTTTATTTCTATTGAAGCATGTTTTTTTAGGGTTCCGTAGCCAAATGACAAAAAACGGAACCCTTATGGATTCGTCATGTCTGTCTGTCTGTCCGTCCGTATGTCACAGCCATTTTACTCGGAAACTATACGAGGTATCTAAATAACACATAAGGTGTATTTTGTATGCCGCTACTTAGTTATGTAGTTAAATTAGAAAAAAAAATTTTTAGGGGGGCCGCTCCATACACGTAACTAAATTTCAAATAAACAAAAAGATCAAATATCAACATGTGACACATCAATCGATAGATATTTAAAAATAACATTGAGGTTTCTTTGACCATTTTGTGATTAATAGAATATTTTCTGAAATAATCGCTACGAAAGTCAGAAAAATTGTGTGTCCCCCACTGTAACTTTTGAAACGTAAGTCCAAAAAATATGAAAAAAATTGAGGAGATGCGCCTTAATTACATACTTCCTACGAAAACTGTTTTGAACATTATCGGTTCAGCCATTTTTGAGTTATCTCCAAAAAATTTCTTCCATGGTCATCAGATACGACCTTTTGGTATTAGTTTGGTTCTTATTCCATTGAAGGTACGGAACCCTCCTATGCGTGGTCCGACACGCACTTTGCCGGTTTTTTTATGACATAGGAGGCAAACAAGCAGACGATTCGCCTGATGGTAAGCAATTACCGCCGCCCACGGACGCCCGCAACACCAAGGACGTTGTATGTATGTACCAGATGTAATTATTCTGTGATTCTGTATTTATTGAACGAACGATCGCAGCGCAGCGAAGTTCTTACAACTTCGGATAAAACTATCAGCTGGCTGTTGGAACGTCCGTGCATTTCCATGGCTTTTTGATTTTGTACGTTTCTCCGCGATAACTTTATAGTAACGTCGTTAGCAGAAATTGTGTTTTCACTTCAACAATTCGGTTTCAATACGGCGCTACTGCCATAAAAAAAAATATTTAGAAATAAACTCTATTAACAACCGACAATGATGTACCTTTGAATTGAAAACGTCACAATTGTATAGTGAGTTCTTATATGAGCTGGATTGAACAGAGGGCTCTGGAATCAGAAGTTCTAAAAGAGTTTTAACAAAAAGCAACCAAGCATACGGCCCGCCTGATGGTAAGCAGCTACCATAGCCTATGGACCACTGCAACTCCAAAGGTGTCACATGCGCGTTGCCGACCCTTTACATAAAGGAGGATTCACTGTGTTGACGGCTAAAGAAACAAGAGGGTCCCTCGTCGTCAACACACTGGGTCCTCTTTGAGCTCTTTGACAACCTTACTCACCAGCAGAAACACAACACTATGAGTAGGGTCTAGTTCAATTTGGCGTGATTTTCTGTAAGGTGGAGATTTTCTTCCCCAGTCGGGCTCTGCTCCGGATTTGAGCGAGATGACATTTGCTGTGCTGTGCCCTACCACACATAGCGAGATGACATTCGCAGTACCCATACTTCTCCTTTGGACGTAGTTTAAGGACATACCCGTGTCCAAAATACTACTATACTGGTCAATTCGTTTGCAAGAATCGTGAGTTCTTAGTTCGATGTGGACTACCAGTAGGTATTATCACATGCGGCGCCACGTCATACATGTATCATTTGACACATATCGCAACTCTTGAGCTAAACAGTTGTCTCATTAACGCCCCACATCACGGAAGAAGAACTGCCACAACGCCTCTGATGAATTAAAAAAGTAATAATCTAGACACACGGCAGTGTGTCCGCCAAGTTCGAGCAAAAAAAGCGACACACCGGCCGTGGGTTATATTACACGAACCATTTCGGGCCAATTTCGACCACCCTATAACTCAAAACATATTTTATCTACGCATATGAAATTTCGAGTGTCTGTTGACATCCCCTTAATTGTCTAGAATACAAAATTTCATTATTCTACCTATAGCAGTTCTTGAGATATTGACGTCAGAAAATCGCTATTTTTACTATACACTCACTGACTCACTGACTCACTGACTCACTGACTCATCAAAAACCTAGACCACTTCCAATGGTCGTACTGACTTGAAATTTGGCATGGAGATAGGTCTTAAGGTCAAAGTAAAGGGGAAAATCTGAAAACGGCCAAGTGTGAGTCAGTTTTAAAAATAGCGAAGGTGTAACTTTGTTCTACTATGAAGTCATAATGAACCAAGTGGGTCTATCTTCCAATGGTCGTACCGACCTGAAATTTGGCTCGAAGGTTTGTCTTTAGGTCGAAATAAAGTAAAAATCTAAAAACGGCCAAATGTAAGTCAGTTTCGAAAACAACGATTGTGTAATTTTGTTTTACTATAAGTAGGTATGGAGTGGAAATGAGATAAGACTTATTTAAATTTAGATACATACCAATTTAAGACAATACATGTTTGTCTTAAAGACAAGAACAATAAAATTGTTCACCACTCTGTGTGTGTCTGTTGCGGGAACCGAACCCACGATTTACGAAGTACAAAGCAGGTCACTAGGTACACTAGGTGCGCTAAATCAGTCAAACAAAAATGAAAAGACTATTTTTTCTCGCATAGTCTAAATAATTTCTAATTTTACAACTAATAAAATCGCAGATTCAAGAACATGGAAATCATATATACTCTAAGATGGAATTATATATACTACTGCCCATCTCACCCTCCGATACGCGACGGGATGAGATGGGATGGTGCACTTCTAGGGCTACATAATAGGCCACCAATTATAATACCTACTGGTAGGTAGGTATTACCAAGTCATTAATTATCTATGTAGGTAGCGTACTTACAAACAGAATAAAGTACGTTATTGATGTATGTAATTATATGTAAGTAGGTACATTTTATAGGTGTAGGGAGCCAGTTTATTTGTAAAAATCACCTATAAATAAATAGTAAAATAGAATTAGACGCTTAGTATAAAGTACATACCTAAGTGGAATGAGACATTTCCTAAAGCAAAAGTGATAAAAAAAAAAATAAAGAACCTACACCTAACAAAAATAAATGAAATCCCATCAAAAACATAAATATGAAAGGCTGCCAAGTTCGATACTATGGGAATGCTTCGCCTATAAAAGAAGTGAGATCTGAATAAGTACCAAGTTCCATAAAAACACCTCAAATCATAAATAGTTATAGGAATGCACACTTGATTTTCAGCAGTTTTTAAGGTACATTTTGAATAAGTATCACGTTACATAGAAATACCTAAAATTATAATAGTCAGAGAAACGCACACCGGTTTTTTTAGCAGTTTCCTGATAACATTTAAGGCTTGGCCAGACACACGCGTTTTGTTAGCGTGGCGGTAGCGGAGCGCGATCGAAGCGCGATGCGAGCGGCGCCGGCGGACGCTAGCCGGAAGCTCGCGTCGCGCCAGAAAAACGCATTCGTCGCGCCCGCATCACGCTCGCATCGCGCCGGCATCACGCTAGCGTCGCGCCAGTATCACGCTCGCGGCCCGCCAGCATCGCGCTAACAGCCCGCGCACTTGATCAATCAGCTTTCATTGAAACTCTTTAGTTATTTCTAAAGATATATCAAATGGTTTATTGTATAATGTATCATACCTGACACTGGTCCAGTTTAATTGATTTTGAGGGTTCCGTAGTCAGATTCAATATAATTTTCAAGTAATATATAGGACATCAAAATGTTTATGTAAATTATTTGGGTGAGGATAGTGGCAGAATCAAAAGGACATATTTAAAAATAATTTTCAATTATTATTAAAATAAGTCACGAACTTTTCGCGTATCATGAAGGCTTCCCGAGATGCTTGAGCTTGACTCGTGGCGCGACAATATTTATTATTGTTTAACAATTACGTATTGTTCACCACAGGGAATAAAACACTTACATAAATATACATACGATAGTACCTATCCTATACCGGCTATACCTACACGCGCTTATGATGCTTTTGATTAGGTATCACTATTTGGCTGAGGCATAGATTATATAATAGTTCTTACGAACAGATATGAATCACTCATAGAAAAAGCAAATACCTACGGTTTACGTACCTACGCAATAATACAATGGAGCGACCTTCAACGCGCGGCACCCCGCACCTCCCGCGCACCCGCACAATTGCTAGGGTCGCCTAGCCTATGTTTGGAAATGTTTTATAGTTAAGGAAATAGGTATTTTGCATTTATTCAGTGTTTAAAAGTGGTTCGCATGGTGCATAACAATTATAGTTACATGAGTAATATTGATTGATATTTTGTTGCCGCGATGAGAGTATGATTAATCTTGACAGATTTGCCACACACTGTCAAAATTAATATGGATTGACAGCTATATCAATCTTATTCTAATCGCCTTTTAGCAATATCATCATAGTTATTTGAGAGATTAATAAAGATAACATGTCTATTATTATTATAACATAAGTGAATCCTCCCTTTTTGTAAAGCGTCGGCAACGCGCATGTGACTCTTTTGGAGTTGCAGCCGACCATAGGTTACGGTAGCTGCTTACCATCAGGTGGGCCGTATGCTTGTTTGCCACCAACGTGGTATAAAAAAAAGTTTGTACCATGCCCCATCCGTCGGCAAAGCGAAAAACGATAAGTTTTTATTAGCTTTGCTATTTTTACATCCAACCACATCGCAATATTTTTTTTTTTCGTGGTGACATTGTTCCGAGTTCCGAGTAGCGTCGCGCGCGGTACGACGTGCGTTCAGTGAGCGCGTTGGTAGCCCACTGAGTTTAGCTCCCTCGAGGGAGGCGCAAAACGTAGGTATATAACTCGCTCACGCGGGCATGATTCATAGGCCTGGCTGAGGACTACAACAATGTCCTCCGTCCTCCATCATCTTTGTGAAATGAAAAGTTTAAAAAATAAACAAATTAAAAAGAGAATATCTATACGCACCATCCGAGTTTAATTCCCGGCCTATCTTCTCCCATGCTAGATTTTTTACCAATATATTTTTGTAATTTATATGTTTTAAATATTATACACACGCGTTACTTTTAACTAAACTGATTAGCTTTTCAATGTCCATACGCTCCATCGTGTCCGCTCGCTAGCCGCGCTGTGTTGTGTCTGACTGCGCGGGCGCGATCAAAGTGGGTGGAAGCGCGCGGCGCGCCGGCGGGGCGCTGCGTCCAAGCGCAGATCGCGCGTCCATCGCGCTCGCATCACGCTTTCATCGCGCTTTCGTCGCGCTCTCATCGCGCTCCCATCACGCTCCGCTACCGCCACGCTAACAAAACGCGTGTGTCTGACCAAGCCTTTATTATTTTCAGTACTTTTTAATGATGTAACTTGGCAAGTTTTAATATAAAATTATATACTTGACACATTGCAGTCCAAAGGTGTCGATTCATTGCATTGAAAAGGTGTGTGGTGTGTGAAAACTTGCCAAGTAACACCATTAAAAAGTACTGAAAATAATAAATGTTATCAGGAAACTGCTAAAAAAACCGGTGTGCGTTTCTCTGACTATTATAATTTCAGGTATTTCTATGTAACGTGATACTTATTCAAAATGTACCTTAAAAACTGCTGGAAATCAAGTGTGCATTCCTATAACTATTTATGATTTGAGGTATTTTTATGGAACTTGGTACTTATTCAGATCTCACTTCTTTTATAGGCGAAGCATTCCCATAGTATCGAACTTGGCAGCCTTTCATATTTATGTTTTTGATGGGATAAGCATTTCCCGGAGCATTGCGGTTGCCGCTGACATACGCTTAACACTATTGCTTATTGCTGTGGGGCTCCATCGAGAAATCCCGGCGGAGAGCTCTGGTTTGTATTCCAATTGTTTTCCGAGTCGAACTACGTCGTACTACATGATTTTGATACGACTGAACTAGTAGTATGCCTCGAACTCAGAACTCGCGATTTCCTTGCAAAGAGATGACCAATATAACGAAACATTTAACGGCATCCTAGCCCAGTCGGTAGTGACCCTGCCTACGAAGCAGGAGGTCCCGGGTTCGAATCCTGGTCAGGGCATTTGTTTGTGTGTTTAGCACAGATATTTGTTCCTGAGTTATGTAATGGCTACCCTTAAAGCTTAATACTCGAAGGCTTCTAAAGCTTACAAGAGCCTACTAAACTTAATTACCTCGAGCTTCAGGCTGAAATTTCTGTAAATATAAATACCTACATAAAGGAACTTACTACAGGGAAAGAAAATCAAACAAAAGATTGAAAGTTGAAAAGAAAATTATTTATTTAAGTTTTAATTTTGGATTTTTGTTATTGAAAAGCGAATCACTGACTAATTACCCCTAATGCTGTCTTTCCAGACGTCATTAGGTGTTAGTTTCCGATTCCTAGGCTTTGCGAAGGTAAAAACGAAACTAACGAAGCAAAAAACCTTCGCGCCGTATTACAGTGAAATAAGTAACGTAATTATAAAATCAAATACATTAATTAATAAACTATCTATACAGTAGCTTGCTCTGATACGCAGTTTGGCCGAGATGGTTGTGAAAGCTAGTGGAGACCCAACGTTGTGTGTGTAGTTACCGCAAGTCCTTTTCGATAAGGTGAGAAATAACCGCAATATTTAAAATATATATAATTCCTAACTTAAATCTAACGGAATATAGATACAATAGACAATGATAGGATAGCATATTAACTGTTGACGTTAAAAATAGAATAAGAAGCATCATATAAATATACCCTAATTAACAGACTCTAATAAATAGTCAAATTGAATATTAAAATTACACTAGAATTATTATGATTGATTAAATAGGTATTTCGTTGTTTGTTATATAGTTATATTTACAACAAAATATATGTAAGGAGGTTTGCTGGACTTCCGACGTAATAATTGTTGGCGGTTGGCGAAGTACGCCTGTACAAAATATGTGGCATTTCAGTTTTGACGGTTCCGTCTTCCAACGGTGGAACCACGACCAGTGGTCTACGGTTCGAAGCTTAATGGATCGGGTAATATATGTTGTCTACGGCCAGTGGCCTTACAGACCTGTTGATTGTGCGTTCTGAGCATTTGTAATGATCCAAGTGTGCGACCGGGCCAGTAGCCTACAGTCTCGCTTCATACATCAACATACCTCGAACAAATCATGCGGATGACGTAAAAATGACGTACCTAATTTTGCACACAGGATGATGTCTGTATTGCAACTAACCGTATGACATATTGCACGAAGTAACAGATTAACCGCGTATAATTTCAAGAAATCTATACAGAATTATCTGAATGATAGGATGATGTACTTAGTAAATAAAATAAATGTTGCGAGATTTGTTTACGTCAGTACGATAATTGATAATAAAAGTCAATATGTTACTAAAAAAAATTTAATGACATTATGTACACAACTATTTCTCTAACAAGTCTATAATTGAGGTCACACACTTAAAATAAGCTTTAATAAATTTTTCTTCCTCACTTGCTTGACCGGGAAAAAAAAATTTGGCTAACAATTTCGCTGTATCAATGACAATCGCACTACTCGATTGCTCGGTTTGTGTAGATATATCTCTCACATGTTCTTCAGTTTGCGTTCCCACGGATATGAAAATGTCAGGTGTACTCCTCAGTTGACTCTGACCCTCCGGTAGCTTCACAAGATACTCTTGTGTACAGGGTAAATCAATTTCATCATCAGACGGGTATTCGTATTCACGTGAACGTAAAATTGATTGGCTTTCCATATCTGCACATTTTCCTGCAATATAAATAAGTTCAATAAAAAAAATGGCATCTGTCCAATTCAGACAATTTTGCCAGTGTCACGGTATGGCCATTACGGTGACAGTGTACGTTTATATGTAAGATTATGCCCTTGGAGCACGACGTTGCTCGGTAAAGGCTTTAGACTTTTTGTAAACTGGTAGCTGAGTTTAACAAATAGCCACGAGGCGGCCGGAACCCCGGGAAAACCGGTTGGTCCTTAAACAATGGCTAATCACGTTTTGAGACTAATTCCTCGTTAACTGCATACTTTTTCGTCCGATCACTGTATATATAGCCACCATATTACACACTGAACTACGAATATGAACAAAAAACAGTAAATTGCTCTCAAGACAACATCGCCATATTGAAGCCAAACCGGAAGCTAAACCAGTTTGTTTAGAGTGTAAATAAGCAAATTATAATTTCCACGTAAATACTTATGTACTTATTTAAATCAATCATACTTACTTTTGGATGTCATCGCAATGGAACTAGGTAGGAAGAAGGCAGTTCTTCTTTCTTAAATTATTATTTTATAGTGTATATGTAGCGATATCGGCCCAAAACATAAAGTAATTTGTTTTCTTCTGTACGTCAAGTCTTGCTTCTATTTATTATCTTTATGCAAAGTTTATTTTCAGCCAGTATTAAAATATGAAAATTAAAATGAGAACTTCTTACGCTATTCAAAAATTGCAAAACATAATAGAAGTAATTTAGGTAAGCTTCGTTTCAAGTTCATGTAAATATCCTTATAAGTATTTGCTTTCAAAATTAATGATTAATATCTGCTCTAAATTTCTAGGAGTCATGCTTGAACGTCGACTTGTAAATATCCACTTCAAAATCGAAAAAGACCTTTCAACCTCCACCGATGTGATTGGGGCATATTTGAAAAAAGGCCATAAGTCCATCTTTCCTATCGTTCCGTCATTTGTATCAACGCAAATTTCTTTTTTGTCATTTAGGTCAGCAAGTTTTTGCATTATTTGCAGTTCCTTATTTTTCTCTAAGATTAATTTTAGCTTTTGATATATATGTTTCCCTTTCGCATGCAAACGGATTTTTGATAATTTTGCCGTGACGGTTTTAATGACTTGTAACGAGTCGCTTAATTTCAGCGTAGAGCTTTGTAAACGTTTAGTCGATTCCACTAAAATGCTGCAGTGTTCATTTATAAAACACAGGTTGCTTTTTAGATGTGGTTTACTAATTGCTTTTTTTGCACGTCTTACCTTAGCGGCATTCTGATCATTCAAAGCATTCAACACATTTGTGATCTCGTCCAAGTATGTCGCATAGTATGTGCAAGCCTTAAGCCACGTGTTCCTCCTAGTTATAATCGGCCGAGGAGGCTGCGGTATAGTAGCTCGTGTAAAACTCTTATTCTTGACGGTGCTTTTAAAAATGCCGATTTTACGCTTGCGATTAGATCATTGACGTCGTCATATAACCCTCGAACTGTCTCTGCGACTCGGTTAAGCCCATGAGCCAAACACGTAACGTGTATCATATTACTAAATAAGTTTTTTAGATTTTTACCGGCTTTCAACATATATGGAGCCCCATCAGTCAAAAATAATACCACCCTTTCATGATAGTTCTCGTTGTCAAAAAGATTGTTCAATGAATTGACAACTAAATCTGTTATGGTGACGTTATTTGTACAGTCGAGAACTTTCGATGCAATGATATGTGGTGTGCTTGCATTATTCTCTCTAAGAGCACCAACGAGTACGTTAGCAACATTTTGTTGTAAACCGTCCTTTGTCTCGTCCACACAGACATAAATATAGGATTGTCCGACATCTTTTCGTATAGCAGTAAACGCATTCTGAAACATTTTTGGCAAATAGCGTAATCTTAGGTTTGCTTCCGTCGGTAAACTCACTGTTTTTGCATATTCACCATTAATGCATTGTTTAATGAAACTGCGGAAATTTTTATTTTGTAGTTGCACCCAGGGTATGTTTGCGGCAATCATAAAATTTGTGAGGTCCATGTTAAATTCACTTTGCGTTTTTTTTTGTTCTATGTTTTTGATGTGTTTGGTTGTCTCCAAATGCACTTTAATGTTGCTTATTTTCGGTGCTATGTTTTGATCACAGCACGAGCAACACACGTTTTTATCACGTATTTCCAAAAACGGAAAGTTACAACAATATTCTTGTAAACGCGACATTCTTTTGCGTCTTTTGAAAAAATTGTAAAGAAAAATCTAAATAATTACGAAGTCACTTTATTGTTCAACTGAATGACAATGTCAGTCAAAGATGTTATGTACCTACTCTGCTCATGTCAAGTGGCGATATCGTTTTATTAAAGAGGTTGATAATTGATAAGTAGTAATTGTTTATGAAAATACTTTTTGAAATCATCCTATGAGTGGTTTGACGTCATCCGCATGATTTGTTAGAGGTATGTACATCAATGTATAGTTGATAGATAACCGCCAATTCCTT
The DNA here is from genome assembly GCA_947086415.1 of Pammene aurita. NCBI lineage: Eukaryota > Metazoa > Arthropoda > Insecta > Lepidoptera > Tortricidae > Pammene > Pammene aurita. The sequence continues at coordinate 31,252,050 of OX352302.1, read as the reverse complement.
CACACCACATATGCAAATAACGACTGGTACATTTAATAATTAAGTAAGCAAATACCAACCACCGTTTATGACGAATGGTATATAAATTTAGGAAGTAAATAGTAAGTACCTACCATCGTTAATAAGCAAATCTGAGTTATCTTGACGTGTAAGACCCTCACCGTACCGTCATCACTGCACGAGACCGGATATTACTAAGAACACCTAGTACGCTAATGGCGTACTTACATGGCAATAAACTCTGTAAGTACATGCTGTAATGCGCGTCATATGTTCAAGTGAACCATGGGTGATACAGTGCGCGTTGGGCTTCACATAGTGTTCCCCGTTGCCACCAAGAAAACACCAGATAAGCATTCTACATGGAATAAATCTCTACGCTAGAAATCCAGCATCTTATCCCTTATATAATTACTAAAGTGTTACATGGAAGTACATACATATTACGCGATATCGTTTAACCATGGCCAATAGTTAACCGACATCGACAATTAACATTAAAAAGATCGAACCTAACTTAAACGTTGCATTAAAACTATATATTTATATTTATAAGGTAGTAGAAAGAAATAGTTAACAGATAGAACGTAGTTACCCGAAATACTGTATTATAATCTACTTAGATAAAATATGGCTTGGTACTCTCAAACTAGAACCTATTCGACACGTCAACAGTAAATATATATACTACTACGGAGAATATACATATATTACGTATCCTGAATAGTTAGGTATTGTAAATATAAAATACACACGCATAAATACACACAGTCATATATACTAAAATGTAAAAGGTTCAATGTTAAAATAAACCACAAACACAGGCCATTGAAGAACCTGGTTCGAATATAAGCTATCAGCCTATATAGTAGAATAGAAATAAATAGAATATCATCAAATAGTTAAATGGTTTCCTCACGAAAACGAGTTCCACAGAAATGAAAAATACTATTATTTATTTGCTGTGTTATAATATGTGTTTGAAAACCAAGTCAAATAATACCCTACATCAAGCAATAACTCAAATACTAAATCATTGCTCGGAGTTTAAACCTATGTTAAAACGTCCATACGATTGAAGAATCGTTTATGAAAGAAGACGAAGATTGTATTTCAATTCCACACTCAATAAATTATCAAAACATTTAAGTACTTATTTAGATTAGACATACGGACGGCTCTAGGCACAGCGGAATAGTGCTTCGCTTCGCTCTCAGTAATAGTTGAAATAGTACCTAATATACTTATATGCAGATCCCTACTTCATTGTAAACCCAAACACAGCTAAAATATTTACAAATGTGGATTAATAATATATCCCTCATTATTCTAACACTCACTGCAGGTAAATAAGCGTAACGCCTGTAATATTAGTCCCCAAATAACTCAATTAATAAAAGAAAGGTATTGACCGTTATTATAATATTCGTACGCTTCACTAGTAAAGATATTGTAAAATGCTAGTACACGACAAACAATTAAGATAAAAGTGAAATATTTAAAAGGACTTACATAAAGTTGTAGACCTCGATCTTGGCTGAGAGATGCTGATGTCTTGAAATCTCGTTCCGACTAAGTTAAGTTCGAAACTTACCACCCGCTTTTATAATTTCCGTACCCTGTCTCCCGCAATCACCTACATTCCCCTTTGTAGCTTTAATCCAAACACCTCTTTAAAAATCTTACCGATTACTCATCCGATTCCGCTATTGAACCTAGTTATCTAAATAATAAGGTTGATGATCCAACCTGTAGATACTAAAACCAAATAAATGTCTAATAGACAAGGTTCAAATTCGTATGAACTCCTCACTCGTCGTCTGCACACCGCTTCTCGATCGCCTGCGAAAATCTAAGCAAATATGCGGGTGGGTTAAGATTAACCTCGCGCGCTGCAAGATTATTCCTACCCGCATTTATGTAAAATTATTAATTGATAATTACAATTTCAGGATTTTCTGGTAAATTGCTGAATAAAACTTAGAAACTACATTTGGATAAATATGCTAAAAATATAGGGAATATATATATGATAATGAAATATACACACAATAGTGTTTTTATAGGAAACGAAAGCAAATTCAATGTAACCGCATGGTCAATTTTCACCAATAATTATTAATACGCATATATTTCTAAAAAATATCAATAGGAATGCTAAGAGGACTATATTGTTTATCGAATGAAAATATTTATTTGTACTCGGAAGTAAATAATCACGTGCTTATGACACAATACTGTTCTTAACCAAATCTTCCTTAATAACTATTATTTTTATTCGATCTCACAAGAAACATTGTTACTTTTAATCATAGACATAAACAAAAAGGAAGATGAGTGACGTTCATAGTAAAGAAAACTGAAATGTGGTCCTGCACCTACACACCGCTATAATGTATGTGCATCATGGGCAAAACAGATAAACCTATATAGTTAATATTATTAGGTTATAGTTAACACGGGTATGCAAGGGAGACCTCCATATTTTGCGGATTGTACAAAGTGTGACTGAGAGACTCTGCCACACGACTAATTCAATATAGGTGCCGGAACCTATATTTGATGGCACAGAATCGAGCGCCTGGTACCATATCTCCCTTTTTGTATAAATCAATGCTTTTAATGCCTATTTAGATCAAGGAATTAGATTTTACGTTTTCATTTGTTTCTGCTACATACACTAACATCTATAAATTCGAGGTTAGGTTTTTTAGGAACCAAAATTTATTATAAAATACTATTATCTGTATTCCAAATGAATTACCATCTTAATATCTAAACGAAAATGTATATTATTTAGAAAAGCCACTTGAAATAAAGCTAGTTTTCAGTATTTATTTCAACACTAAATTCTCCTTCCCGAACTGCACCAAAGCTATGAAAATTAAGACATAATTACTAATTGATTTTATGATACTCCATATTTTCCAGGTGAGTTGTAATTCGAACTTTAATATTACAGTATAATTTTTCATTAAAGCTTAATCGTACAGTCGTAAATTTTCCTGAAACTGAAAAATGAAATTAACCCCTACGTAATGTTAATAGCAATGTCACAATATCGAACAATTTTACCGTCCATTTAAATAGGCATTATATGGATGCCTTGGATCCATTACAGTTAGCTGTTAGATGTTTCTATGTATTTAAGTATTAGATTTAGTTTAGGATAGTTGTGTTATGTTTATGTTAAGTTATGTTTAAGGACTTGTGTATTTAGGTTAATAGTAGTTTTAAGTAAGTTAGTTATTTTATGTATTGTTGTTGACATATTGTTTTTTTAATAAAATATTTATTTTAAGTATTTATCTATTATATATATCGTCGTCTAGTATACCCATAAAACAAGCCTTATTGAGCTTACTGTGGGCCTAGGTCGATTTGTGTAAGATTGTCCTATATTATTTATTTATTTATTTTATTTACTTTATGATGATGTTCCTTCCTCCTTATTTACTCCTTATCCTGTCCTTATTTTTGAATTTAGAAGGGGATTTATTAATGAAGTATTTATAAACCTCTCCTAATATACTATAATGTACGTACCTACTTTTTGTCAATTCGTCCGCTACTACAGTTTATTCCTTACAACACTAGGATCTAAGTTTAACTGGTTTTCTAGAAAGTTCGAATCGTTTGTGTTTGGTAAGCATTAGAAACACACAGCAGGATTGGCTCAATCGATAGGATTAAGATAGTTATCTGACTTATGTTGGCTTCCGAATGGCTTTCAAAATATTTTTTTCATCACACTTGCTTATAAATCGTGTCATCGCTCACATGCGTGGAGATGCGGGAGTTATATAAAAGTGAAAGTCCCTAGGGAGTTATAGAAAAAGTAACTCCTTTTGTTTTGTCTAAAAACTTAATTTTCCGTTAGCAAGTGCGATGATAAACATTGTTTGTAACTCAGAGGGTAAGAATATTCAAAACCCCAGTCATAAATACCCTTGGCTTCGCTCTTGGGCATCTATCACCCTCGTTCGCAAATGTGTATCTTACCCCCCTTGTTGCACAGTGTATCATATTATGATTAAAGTTTAGCAACCAACGGTATGTTCATTCCAATGTCGTCCCACTAAAACGATTAACCTTTTTATTAAACTCCTCGGATAGCTTGGAGAGAATTATTATGACGGGAAAAGTTGAAGGAGACTTAGAGGCCCTCCCCATGCAAGATGGTGTGCCCAAATCACTGCACCCATGCAATTAAAACTGCACGAAGCCATGCGCTTAGCGAGGGATACAAGCCTATGGAGGAACCTCGTGTTTAACAGAAGGGCATGATGTCACGATCCTCAGCTCTGAGGGAGCGGCTGATGATGATGATTCTATTAACCATTTGTCACATAACCGTATTAAACTTACTGTGTACCTAGTTAGGTTGTATATTATTTAATGTTGGTAAAGCCTGACCAGAAATATACGATCATTGTCAAGAAGGCGCTATTATTCTCATTTATAAGGCAACAGTTCAGTATAGTCAAATAGTACACTATTCTCTATGGTATAATGCCATCCTGATTTGTTTACCTGTCAGCTCTGATTTAATATTCAACACTTTACGGCACGGTTTATTTGAATAATAGTAAACTATTATTCAAATAAACCGCCACAATTACACTGACAAATGTGATAATATTACATGGCCCTCACACATACATTATTATTCTGTCATTAAAATTATTGCCAGTGCAAAAAAAATAGTTCCAATGAAATTCCGCAACATGGCGCACGTATACAAGATATATCTATACTCCACTTAGCGCGTTATTTCTTTGAAACCTAAGCTGCCAAAAAGAAGGGGTGCGGGAGGGGAACACGCAATGCTAGACAGGGAACGCGCGATTGTTCCGTGGGGCGTAAGAGAGAGTCAGACATTAATGTTTGCCATGGAGACGTACTATGTTTACTGTCACTTCCAATAATTAGTGTCTCACCGTGGAGTGAAATTACCTCAAGCCTGGCAGCGGGGGTCGCCCGGCTATGCGGGGTCTTTTGTTAATTAGTCTATGATGGCGCATGATCATATATTTCTGGTCAGGCTTTAATTGTGTACCCCGTTCAAAGTTGTGCGTTAGGTTGTATATTACTTAATGTTGGTACATCGTATCAATTTAGTTGTCAGTGTGGTCAGACTGTCGTTAAATATTGGCTCATCGGCTATTAATCTGCCACATTCTGTATCAAAATGCAATTTCCGACGCATTATTCACTATGCAGTCTGTTTTACGCTGCTGGCGTTAATTTTAGGAACAGGTTAATATAGAGATTAATATTATCAACGGTTTGGTTCTGTTTAAGGCCTAGAAATGTAAAAGCAAATACTCCTGTTGGAAAAGGAAATTACAGTATGACACAGGCGAAAAAGGAGTATTTAAAACAGGTAATTGTTGTAATTTTAACATTGTCTCCTGTTGCCGCGATAATAGTTCATTATCGAACGAGCGGAGCTTAAGTGAAGTGAAGTTCTTACAAACAACTTCGGCTACTGGGACGTCTCGACATTTCGATTTTTGATTTTGAGGGTTTGTTCCGCGATAACTTTGGTAACGCTTTTAAAATCTTAGTATTACCATTAAGACGGATTAATCGCGTGTTAAGCACTAATTTTACTTCTCCCGACGTTTCAAGATCTTTAAAGCGCTCATGCTCATGTGTCTATCTCGTAACCACGAGCGCTGTAAAGCGCTTGTGCTGTATTCAAATTTTAAAATACATAAACAATACATTAAAAACACAACTATCTCAAGCATAAATCCAACACAACAAATAATCAACGAATATTGAAGTTGTATTGGCACTTCAATACAACTTCAATTCAATTCCGATGTCCCTGACATCGGAATAATTTTCTAGCAAATTAATAAATTTAAAAACAAAGAATTTTTTTTAGTTTTTATTATTATTACTGTAGGTCTTATGTTTACTGTCAATATTAAGACTCATTTTTGTATATGACTATTGTTTCTTAATAAAAAAAAATTTTAAAAAATCTTATGTTTCTGATTCAGACGTTTAGGTGCTAGCTGTATCATATTGGGTATATATGGGTAGTTAATGGATTGGAGTTGTATTGAAATCGGATCGTGTCTAAACGTGTTTTAAATTTAGAATGCGGAGAGTTTTAAAATAGTGCTTAACACTCGATTAATCTGACTCAATGAGGGTTTCCGCGATCGAGTTTTTCACTAGATGGCAGTACCGTGGCGACAGGTCTAGCTGTCACAATCCACCAATCATGTTTAACCATATATTTTTTGATTGGTGGATTTTGACAGCTACTGCCAAAAAGACCTGTCGTCACGGTGCTGCCATCTAGTGAAAATCTCAATCGTGGAAACCCTCATTGTAATACTATAATTTTGTCTCGACATGTCCCAATTTTGTATTGAATTTTTGGACCCGGGTAGGTCAAACTACGTCCAAAAGAGAGGTATCATATGGGCACTGCGAATGTCATCTCCCTTAAATTTGGAGCAGAGCCCGGCTGGGGTAGAACCTCTACCTTACAGAAAACCACAGCCAAATAGCACGAGACCCTAGTGTTGTGTTCCTGCTGGTGGTTAAGGTCGCCAGGGAGTTCTAAAAGGATGCAGTGTGTTGCGACAGGGATCCTCTTGCCTCCTCTTTTATTTTTACATTTTATGTTTTTATTGGATGTAATTATTTAAGTTAAGCCAATTTAATTTTCAATTGCTTTTAGAATACGAGCACGCGAACTCAGCGAATTATTTACAAGCATAGGTTTTTTAATATACCACGACGGTGGAAAACATACGCCCCGCCTGGTAGTAAGCACTTACCGTAGCCTATGGACGCCTGTAACTCCTGACGATTCACATGCACGTTACCTACCCTTTAAGAATAGTAAAGAAGAGCCAGCATAAACGTAAAATTTATATGAAAACCTGGTGGCAGTTCTATATTTTATCATCGCAAGAATTAACGTTGTCGGAGTCTTTTACCCGAAGGCCTAGCCAACGTGCCAATCCTTTACGCTCCGTAGCGAACGAAACGCAACTGTCACTGTCGCACTAATATGAAAGAGTGATAGAGATATAACTACGCTACGCCACGGAGCGTTAATGATTGCCACGTTGGCGAAGTCCCTGTTCTTAAAATTCGCCGCGACTAAACTGTAATAGGGTTGTCAGTATTAAGACGTCTTTACACCTGATCGGCGGTAACCCTGGGGACGCGTTATCGGAATCTGCATAATCTGCCGCCGTGAGGATTGAGCGGTGCGAGGATCACTACATCAGTTTTTGTCTTCGACTTTAAATTAGAAAGTATAGTTTGTTATTAAATCTTAATTAAAAAGTATAAAAAATTTAAAATATAAAAAAATGTGTGTATTTGATTTTAAAACAAACTGTTGTGTGAGTTAAATGTCTCACTCTAAATAAATGCAAAAATAATTATGAGTTGAACGCAGCGCCATCTTTGTTTCCGTTGTGACACTTGCGATAGTGTCGGCGGGAAGAGTGTCTGACTAATGGAAATTGAATTGCACCTAAGATGTCACATACGGCCGCTGTCAAGCCGGTGTAGATCAAAAAAATGCAAAAAGATGATTCAAGGCATTGACAATTTCGTCAGTTCGGTTCTGTTACTTGACCCATTGCTTAATTGGTAAAGCGATCAAGCCCCGGCAAGGCGTATCAATGTTGGCCCAAGTCCAACCGGGTTGATTAATTTTCGTTGTTTTCAATTTGATTGAAATTTATGTAATAACAAACTATTGTGTGAGTGGAATGTCCCACTGATAACATGCAAAAATAATTATGAATTAAAATATTATTTTATTACCACATCGCAAGCACATAAAAATGTTGTCTCCATGGCCGAAAATGTACTTACTGATTACGTAAGTTTAAAATGATACAAATAATTGTATTATTATTATTACGATAGAAACACGTTGACACAAATAACTGCTCCTGACATATTATTGTTTTTATAATGCCTGCTCCTGTAGATTTCTATAATACAAAGTGTAACAATAATTTTAAGCAAAAAAGAACCGACTTCATGTAGCCTCCAAAGCAAATGCTCGAGCTGGTGTAAAAAATACTCAAATCACTATATGTGTGCCTATAATAGTTGAAGAGTTCCCTCGATTTCTCCAGGATCCCATCATCAGATCCTGATCTGGTTACAATGGGACCAACTGTGAAGTATACTCTTGCAAACAAAAAAATAATTTTCCAAAACGGTCCAGCCGTCTTCGAATAATCGGTGAACATACATAAAAAAAAAAAATAGCAAAAACAAAGATCCCGACGGATTGATAACCTCCTCCTTCGAAATCTTGAAGTCGGTTGAAAATAGTGGTGATCCGTTTAAGGGCATGATTGGTTATTCTAATTATGAAAAACTAAGAATAGTAGTTTTCGATACAAGTGCGAGAAGTATGTCATTTTGCACGAGGACCGAGGTTACTTAGCCCGAGCCGAGAGGCGAGGGTCAAGACTCGGGACGAGTGAAAATGACACTTCTGCACGTGTGTCGAACAACGTTTTTTAATACAATTGCGAAAAAACTACAATTAAATAATAGTAGATTGTTTGACAAGGGTCTAAAGTAGGCCATATTACCACAGGTGGTTATTTTCCCGACCGAAGTGAGGGAAAATTGTTCGAGTGGTAATATGGCTTTTAGACCAGAGTAATGCATACAATGTTTCACTTCGATTGCGAGAAAATATCATAAAAATACTTATTATTTACGCACAATAACTAAACTAAGGTGAAATTATGGTATAACTTGACGGTCTCTTAATTTTTTTAACTTCTTTGACATAGATACAAAATATCAATACCGCGAATAAATGCCACAGACGACGGTATAATTAGCTCTTTAAAACAGCTATTAGATATGGCAATTTGTAGGGCCCAACCTGTTGTGTACCCTGCCTCTCCCACACCCTCCTTGAGCTCCCTACGGGCCCAACCTCCTATTATACACAACCCAACACAACAGGTTGGACCCTACAAATTGCCATGTATAATAGCTGTTTTAACAGTTTAAACACACTTTAAAGCGTTTCCCAAAAAATTAAATCTTTTTTAATGATTGTGAAGTAGGAACTAAAAAACACCTCATGTTTTGAGAAATAAATTGCGTTTCCTGATTGGACGATTTTTACATTGCTGTATTCTGATTGGTTGATATTAAATACAATGTTTTTTTAAGGACTTAAATTATTTACACAGTATACGCACCAAAAAAGTATCTAGCGTTCCGATTAACTCCGATATGTGTTGTGATTGGTGGATTTAATATAGTGAAGTGTTCTGATTGGTCATTTTAAAATGTTTTGTAAATTATAAATATGTATACATATTACCATATTAGCCCTAGAGGCTAGATGTACTACTTTAGTCCGCCTTGGTAAGCATAATAGGACACACTTTTTGAGCATGTGAAGTGAAAAATTACATTTATATTCTGTCAGTGTACGCAAGACAGCTTCATTCAATCGCGCGTTGTTCAAGTATTATTGGGTCTCGCATAATACTCCTTTATGCCCAATCGCGCGTAGTTCAGGTGGGTCATTTATATTTTGGTGGGATATTTTGGTGATTAAGCGGGTCTCGCATAATACTCATTTATTTAAAATTCTGATCTGCAAATCGTGCGTAAAATCAAACTTTACGCACGATTTGCAGATCAGATTACTTTTTAGCACTAGTGCATAAAATCAAACTTTACGCACGATTTGCAGCTACATAAAGTAAACTTTTTGAGCAATTGTATTAAAAAAACATTTTTCGCACGAATAAAAAAAAAATTAATGGATGGTTGGCCGGCTGGGACGCGATGTGTCCCATTTATTTTTTTTTGCGTCGAAAAATTTTTCTCCTACTTTTTCTTGGTCGCAATACGATACCAATTATGCCCTTAGACGGATCACTAGGATTTTTGCTACATCCTGTACAGTATTCAAGGGAATCATAATACAGTTATTGATAAAGCTCTGGAAAGGACACATATGTCGATTTTCATTATTACTTAATCGTTTCTTGTTTGAATAATAATATTTTATATACATTGTTTAATAAATATTTATAAAAATAAATTATCTATGGTTACATCAATTAGTCACGACACGGCAGTATATTAAAAAAAATGGGTTTGATTCGTCGAAGACAGCGCTCCAAGTAAGTGGAGCCTGAACTAATCTGTGGCTAGCGCCCTAGAGCCGCGCATGACACCCTCCTAGCGCGAGGGATTTGCTCTTCGTCTGTACTATCTACACTATTTATTTAAGAAAACGACTGAAAACGCAACTGCGATTCATGAACTCTAAATATATAGGATGTAACATAAAATACCAGTGATCCGTTTAAGGGCTTAATTGGTATTGCGACTAAGGAAAAGTAGGGAAAAAATATTTGGACGCGAAAAAAATATTTTTTTATGGAGCACGTCATCCCAGTTGGCCAACCCCATACAAAACCATTTTTGGCAAAAAATTTTTTTGTTCTTTATAATTAGAATACGATAACAGTTACACCTTTAAAAGGATCAACATCATTTTTGTTACACCTTGTATATAGATTTAAATTGTGTTTAAGGGATTATAAATTTATCATAATAACAAAAAATGTAATTTATATTTTTCAATTATTTCTATTAGGTATTGGTTGCATTGCTTAAAATTAGGTAGTACCGAAACTAAAATTTAAATCATAAAATATTTTATTACCATAATTTTGAAACGTTAATAGTAGTTTATGTAACTGTTACGTAATAAGGGTCCTTAAAACACTCGTGTGATCCTATTATGAAACTCACCTGCGGCTCGTTTCATAAAACCATACTCATGTTTTAAGGCCTAATTACGTACAGTTGCATACACTGCTTTATCTACTTTCATATTATTTATCCTAAATGCCGTATTCCGAAACCATAGAATGGCCGCGCGGGAGCGTGCTACTCCTGCACCTGCACCTACATTATGTTATCAAAACTCATAACACATCAATGTTTGAGCATGTAAAGTTAAAATTACGTTACTGCCACAGATAAAAAGCTTATCATAGTAAAATCGGTTGTGATAATGCTAGCCATTGCCTACCGTTTTTGAACACGTTTTAGAGGACTTACAATGTGAGTGTAGATAAAATAATCATTGAGGTCGTAGGTAAGTATATTAGACGCATCTACGCGTGCGACGCGTTGTAAATAATTATCCTCGAGACCTAAAATCAAGCAATTTCAGCTCTTTTAAGTGACATAGCTGAAAATAACACGTTATATTGTTAATAAGGTATGATTTTCCCTTCATTTCCATGACGCGACGCCTTCGTGCTCAGATTACCGTAAAATTGAAATCTGCAGCACGACACGTGTTTAGCGGGAGTATTAATAATAATACCTTATTTTGTGGGAAAATAAGGGCTTACAAAACTAGTTAGACTGACTGACAGCAAAGTTAGTTTTCCTTAAGTATCTTAGGTAGTCAACCAGGAACCTTTACCGCCATCTCTGTCTGTCCGCGGTCTAGCTCAGCGATCATCAGTACTAGAAATAATTAATTAATCTCGCCGACAAAGTGTTGAAAAAGAAACTTTTTTTGTTTATTACAGTACAGTCGGCATAAGATATATCGGAGTGACCAAGGTGGTCACAAATATCTGAACAACGCCTCTATTGTCAAGGCGATACATATAATAGAGGACAATATAAATGGGTAACCTTATATGGAAATGTCTATACAAAGACCTGCTTTCATTACTATTGAGAATAGTTTTAACACTTAAACCACTGGCAATAATAGTTGTATATTCCTTTAGACCTTTGCAAACATGTTCCAAAGGTACAAAACTGGGCCATTTTGTGTGTATTCAAGTTATTATCTCAGACACACGTGTTATCTTGCGCGATATTTGATAATTTAAGGAGAATCTTACAAAGATAACCCCAAATTGAGCTTGTACATTCGCCATCAGATATGTCGGAGCGGCCAAGGTGGTCACAAATATCTGAACAACGCCTCTATTGTCAAGACGATTAAGTGCATCTTCAGATATTTTTGAGTACCCTGGCCGCTCCGATATATTTGATGGCGACAGTATTAGTGGGGGGTGATATTTTTTCACTCCAAACCTAGATAACATCAAAAGTTTCGTAAAAGCTCCGTAAATTTAAAAAAGATTTCCACCGCTGTCATTTTTACATCGTAAGTCCAAAAAAAAGATCATAGACCATCTTAATAAGTACGTACTATCAATGAAAACTATACTGAACAATAGTATGTTATTCAATCAAATACAAACATTGAAAACATTGATCCTGCTGGGTTGATTATTTTTTCAATGTTTTCAATGTTTGTATTAAATTGAATAACATACTATTGTATGAGTGGAATGACCCACTTTAAAAAACATGTAAAATAATTAAACTGAACAATATTGGTTCAGAGAGTTTTTGAGTTATTGTAAAAAAAAAAACTTTACTCAGACAAAGGACGTAAGTGCCGATAAAAATCCTCGTTTTTAGGGTTACCTAACCGAAATGACAAAAACCCTTACGGTTTCTTCATGTCCGTCTGTCCGTCCGTATGACACAGCCATTTAACTCGGAAACTATGAAACGTATCCTAACGGAATATACACATAAGGTGTATTTTGTATGCCGCTATTTAGTTATGTAGTTAATTTGCAGAAACAAATATTTATAGGGGGGTGCAACATAATTTTTTTTTACCAAATTGTTGAAGTTGCATATCAATCGATAGGTCTTTAAAAATAACATCGAGGTTTTTTTGAACATTTGGTGATTAAGTGAATATTTTCATAAATAATTGCTTCGAAAATCAGAAAAATTGTGTCCCCCCTGTAACTATTGAACCGTAAGTCCAAAAAATTGAGTAAATGCGCCTTATCACTTACTTTCTACAAAACATATTGTGAACATTAACGGTTAAGCCATTTTTGATTTATCTCCAAAAAACTTCTTCCATACAAATAGGTACGTAATAAAATCTAAATATATTTTATTACTATTATTTTATTAACTATTTGTAGCGTGTGCATAAAAATAGGTAATAATATAATTATAATATATATAATATCATCAAGTACATAATGTTCATTAATATTAAAATTAATTAAACTAAGTAAAGTGAAGGAGGCACACTCAAAACCTCTCGTTAATATCCGCCAGGTGTTACTCGAGCACTCAGGAAATTACGAATAACTAATTAATATGTGTGTTTGTACTATCTTTTGATATTTGAGAATTATTAATTTATTATACAGGTAAAGTAAGACTACATAATATGCCATTTTGGAGGCGAAATATATACGTCAATGAAACTTTGCTATATAACTTTGTTTTGGCACTAGGAATGAGGATCTGCCGAGTCCTATCAAAATTTAGGGGTCCTACCCCCATCAGGGGGTTGTGGTAGAGGGAAAATTTAAAAACTGGCCAAGTTCATGTCGGACTACGCATTATAGAGGATTCCGTACCTTCAATGGAATAAGAAAAAACTAATACCAAATGGTCGTATAAGCATATGGAAGAAGTTTTTTTGGAGATGGTTCAGTCGAGGTCAAAAATACCTTTACAGTTGAGTGTTACAAAAATACCTTTACATTTAAATATGTTTACACATTACATGACAAAAACATGCTTGCAACTCACATGACAGATTCTGCTTTTCAGTTAATGCTCCAAATTTCAGTTTACAATCTGTCTTCAATAAAAACATTTACAAAAATTGTGTCATAACAGATTTACGTTGCATGTTACAGAATAAGATTTACTGCCAATGTGCCGTAAATACGTTTACATTTTCAGTGACATTAGAAACTTTACGATCAAGCTTACTTTTCGATTACGTACACCTATTGTTACATAAATATCTTTACAGATTTGATTAGCCCGTTTTTAATTTTAATAATGACATGAAATCGTCATAAAAATAAATTTCGGCTTTATAAAGAGAGCTTCATTATTTATTAACGCTAACTAAACTTTACTAACCTTCGGATTTATTATTTATTGTTTATTAAGGGAGTTAAAATAGTACCATTTTTTTAGCTGTATTTGTTTGGTTTAGTGTTTTTACATACATTATATAGTATGTCGACAAGAAGTAGTAGTAGTAATTGGACGGTTTCTTTATATCATATTCTAACACATCTAAAATTATGTAATGTATATTCGGCGGTTGTCCAAACACTGAAATTTGTGATGTTCCTATGCTTATGAAGGCAAAAATCTTAATGAAGTTTCATTTATATATTTCTCCAACAACAAGAGCGTGCTTATTTCATTTGGGTAAGCCTATTGATACTTGGGATCAAACAGCTGAGGCCGAAGAAAATCTCATGGATTTTAACGCTGACCATACGAACGACATCACTACAAAGTATAAAACAAAGTCGCTTTCCGCTGTTTGTCCCTATGTAGGCTTAGATCTTTAAAACTAAGCAACGGATTTTGATGCGGTTGCGGATTTTTTTAATAGATAGAGTGATTCAAGAGGAAGGTTTATATGTATAATACATGCATAATATAGTAGAGAAACACTGATGATTTTAGAGGTTTAAATAATTAATAATTATATTAGGGTAATCTTACACAAATCGACCTAGGCCCACGGTAAGCTCAATAAGGCTTGTGTTATGGGTACTAGACGACGATATATATAATAGATAAATATGGATAAATACTTAAATATATAGAAAACATCCATAACTCAGGAACAAATATCTGTGATATACACGCAAACGCTGGCTGAGTCCTAAGAGATAGATCAAAATAATGTACCACAGTATTGTACACCTTAAAAAGGTCTACAAGAAGTCCGCGATGGTATATATCTATCTCTTAGGGATAACCCACAATAACCATTTTTTATCCCGTGCGAAGCCGGGGCGGGTCGCTAGTAGTTAATATATTTATGGCCTGTTTCACAATCTCCAGTTAAAGCATATCTGTCAGATAAATGTTTGCTGTCCTTTTCTTTTATATGACTGGAGTAAAGGATAGCAATCATTTTAACTGGCAGATAAGTTTATCTGGAGATTGTGAAACAGGCCCTTAGAATTCTATTGGACGTTCTTAATTTCACTACATCGGCTATTGTGAATTAAATAGAAAATTGGTAATTATTCAAATTAAGAACGGGCCCATCAAGTCTGTAAACATATTTACGGCACATTAACAGGAAATCTAATTCTGTAACATGCAATGTAAACCTATTATGTCACAATTTGTGACAATGTTTCTAAGGAAGACAGATTGTAAACTGAACTTTGGTGCATTAAGTGAAAAGATGAATCTGTCATGTGTGTTGTAAGCATGTTTTTGTCATGTAGTGTGTAAACTTATTTAAATGTAAAGGTATTTTTGTAACACTCAACTGTAAAGGTATTTTTGACCTCGACTGTTCAAAAACTGAAAAACGCAAAAATGTCTGAACCGATATTATTCACATCATTTTTTTTAGAAAGCAAGTGTAAAGGCGCATATTCTTGAAATTTTTCATAATTTTTCAACTTATGGTTCAATAGTTAGAGGGGAGGACATGATTTTTTAGACTTGCGAAGCAACTATTTCTGAAAATATTTACTTGACTAAAAAATTATGAAAAACCTTCAATGTCATTTTTTAAGACCTATAAATTAATGCGCCACATCTTGACATTTAGAAAAAAAAATTACAACCCTTAATGTCTCGCAAAATATTGATCCTATATGTATGTAAGTCCTCATTCAATTCAGCGCCAAAAAATACGTAGAAAATGACACTTCATTCCCAAAACTCCCCTCTGCCCGTAACCGCCCGATGGGGGTAGGACCCCTAAATTTTGATAGGACTCAGCAGATACTCATTAATTTCTAGTGCCAAGAGAAAGTTAATAAACAAATTTTCATTAATGTACATATTTTGCCTCCAAAATATGCTATTTTAGTGTACTCTTACATTATTTTAATGTGATCTAGTAAAAATATTGATATAATAATCAGAAGAATTAAGAGAAATCGATGCTTACGACTTAACTAGTTTGTTCTAGTTAGCAGATAGTTCTTTTCAGCTGAACTAATCTATTACACGGTTTAAACCTGTGAATCACAAAATAAATGTATATTTTTGTAAATACATTTCACTTCAAATAACACAACTGATTTACATTATTTCTTCTCGGGAGAGTTTTAAGTCTAGACGTTTTTCCACGTCTTTGAGTTCAGTGACAGGGTTAAAATGCTTTTCACTAAACAAATGATACTTAGATCGATCCGATAAAATAATCTTTCTCCCAGGTCATTTACTCGTAACATTGGCTGAACACAGTGAATCCAACTCTATAATAAATGGTCGGCAACGCGCATGCGACACCTTTGGAATTGCAGGCGTCCATAAGCTACGGTAGCTGCTTTCCATCAGGCGGTGGCTTGTTTGCCACCGTCGTGGTATAAAATATACTTGTGATCCGTTTAAGGGCGTGATTGGTATCGTATTTTAATTATGAAAAAGTAATAGTAGTTTATCTACATACACATTGTAAGTCCTCTAAAACGTGTTCAAAAACGGTAGGCAATGGCTAGCCATAGCGGTAGGTAAAGCATTACCACAACCGATTTTACTATGATAAGCTTTTTATTTGTGGCAGTAACGTAATTTTTAACGTAACTTTAAATGCTCATATATTGATACGTTATGAGTTTCAAATTCCGAACATCGAATTTGATAACATAATGTAAATCCTGTCCTCCTTCCCGACCAACGGCACGCGCCCGCCCGACCGCCGGCACAATCGAGTTGGCCATGGCGGTGCAATGGCGGTCATTCTATGGTTTCCGAATACTTCATTTAGGATATATAATATGAGTGTAGATAAAGCAGTGTATGCAACTGTACGTAATTAGGCCTTCAAACACTCGTGTGATCTTATTATGAAACTCGCCTGCGGCTCGTTTCATAAAACCACACTCGTATTTTAAGGACCCTTATTACTCGTACGTAACAGTAGTTACATAAACTACTATTAAATGTCGTACGTATTTTTTGTATACCCAAACTAAATCTTCCATATAAAATATTCCAACAAAATCAGTCTATTATTTATAAAGTGCACAGTGTTGTTATTTTATTGTTTTTATTTTTATTTCTTATTTTTTTGTTTCAATTATATTAAAATTTAGAGTGTCGTTGGCGTATGCGTCGCCACTATGACCTAGTTTTAAGCTAGGTTAAGTAGGTTTAAGTTAGGTTAAGTAGGTCCCTACTGAAAACTAGCGCCACGGCTTGCCGCGGCATTACGCTGCGCGCTGAGTAGGGATCCTATTTTAACGTCTCATTGTGCCTGTGTTGTTTCTAGGTTTAAGAATGTTTAATTTTGCGGTGTTAAAATATATGTATTTTCTTTCTTTCATACAAAAAAAAATTTTCACGCGAAAAAGAAATTTGGTTTTGTATGGAGGTGGTCGATCAATTCCTATATCTTGGGCATATTTTATCTTTCGACAAAAAATATCACCAGAAAGAGATCTCCAGGAGAATCCAGTTGGGTTGGGCGGCATTTAACAAGCTAGCGGACACCCTCAAGCCCGTCAACATTCCACAATATCTGAAAACTCGCCTCACCAATCAGTGTGTCCTGCCCACCAAGACGTACGGAGCCGAGACATGGACGCTCACTAAGGAGACTGTTCACAAAATCCGAGTGGCACCGAGGGCCATGGAGCGCGCCATGCTCGGCATCAAGCTTCAAGACCGAGTGAGGAATGTCGAGATCCGCCGTCGCACTAAGGTGCAAGACGTACGATACGTCATTACCAAACTTAAATGGTGTTGGGCAGGACCCGTTGCCAGGCAGAGTGATGGCAGGTGGTCTAAAATGTTGACGGAGTGGTGGCCGCTTTCAGATGAAAGAAGCCCCTGGTGTCCGTTGGCTCGTTGGGTAGACGACATTCGGAAGGTCGCGGGTCACTTCTGGATGAAACTGGCACAAGACTGAACAAGTGGTGTACACGAAGAGAGGCCTATGCTCAGCAGTGGGCGATAAAGGGCAGATGATGATGATGATGGAGGGTTTGCCGGCTGGGATGTCGTTTCCCTACAAAAAAAAATTTTTTTGAGTACAAACATTTTTTTCTCCTGCTTTTTCTTAGTAGCAATATGATACCAATTATGCCCTTAAACGGATTACCACTATTTTTGTTACACCCTGTACAAAACAATTATGTAACGCCTATTTGTTTATACTTCCAATAATACATACTTACTGAGGAAAATACCTAAAAGTTCTATAGCTTCGAACTATAACAATTCTGCACTTAACTTTGTTTATATAGGACCCTAATTACCAAGACCCCCTTATCTAAGTCAATTCTATGCCACTAGGGCTCAAATAAAACTGGTCATTTTTATTTGGCGTGCACGTGGGCGTTTTCACAAATCGTTGTAAGTTCATTAACAATATTATAAGAATTCCGATAACTTGGTTATTCTTACTCAGTATACTGAGGACTATAGGCACTAAAAGTACAAACAATGTTCCAATTTTTCGGAAGCTACTAATGCTACTTACGCGCACTTGCATTTCTAATTATTATAAGTGGACGAGCTTATTAAAGAGCCCGTTTTGTCGATTTACAAGGACACTAAACTTCATTTTCTCACTAATAACTAGATAGCGTTAATTGTGTAGTTGTGTACTAATAATAGTAATAACTACCGATAAAGTGGGCCCTTTTTTCCTAGAATAAACACAATTATTCGTACTTTATACTTTCTAACATACAAAGACTCACTATGGTGACATGGTTAGAGGGAAACCCCCTCTCGTTCCTTTAGCCGTCTGTCACCATGTTCCTTAAGCATGTGTCACTTCTGGATTTGCAGGCGTCCATGGGCTGCTTTCTACCAGGCAGTCTGTTGTATGTTTGTTTGCCATTGTCTTGGTATAACAATAAACTTTCCCAGCCAACATAGCGCATCCGTACTCTAGTACAGTCACCGGCAATAGTGTATTCCTACATAAAGACCGCAAAAATATGTGACACGCTCTTATTTGTAGGGTCATAAGAGCGTGTCACATATTTTTGCTGCCTCCGTGTAGGAAAATACTATTGCCGGTGACTATACCAACTATTTCTGAAACCGCCCCGGTATTGAACAGCCCCCTTTAAGCTTATCGGTCGTTTGTACTGGGTCGTGACATGAATCGGTATTAATGTAACACGTTAAACTGTACTTTATCTGCGTGTGTTAAGGCTTATTTTAGCTTCGATACCGTTCAATGAACTGATAGCTAGGCAGGATAAAAAGTAGGGAAAATGCTCATTGTAGGATAGGGGATATTTGGGCTATGTTTGGACGAAGATTGCTAGTGAATCAGTTGGGAAGTGAGATTACCAAATGTAGCGAACCAGATTGAACTGAATGAAAACTCTCTCGTTTGGTATATTAGGTACAGTACAGTCAGCAGTAGGAAATGAAATACCGGTTTTCCGGTAATGGCCTGGGTATGTGCTTAAACTACGTCCGGACATGGGTATGTCCTTCACCTACGTCCAAAAGAGAGGTATGGGTACTGCGAATGTCATTTCGCTTTGTGTGGTAAGCCACAACACAGCGAATGTCATCTCGCTAAAATCTGGAGCAGAGCCCGACTGGGGAAGTACCTCCACCTTACAGAAAACTACAGAAAAATAGCACTAGACCCTACTCATAGTGTTGTGTTCCTGCTGGTGAGTATGGTTGCCAAAGAGCTCAGAGGACCCAGTGTGCATGTTGACGATGAGAGACCGGCATCTTGTTCCTTTAGCCGTCAACACAGTGAATCCTCATTTTTGTAAAGGATCGGCAACGAGCATGTGTGGAGTTGCAGGCGTCCATAGGCTACGGTAGCTACTTACCATCAGGCGGCCCGTATGCTTGTGGTATTTTAAAAATGCAATACCGGTATTTTTTTTACCGGTATTCCGGTAATGGCCATACAAATAATTTTAAACAAAAAATAATCGACTTCACTAAGCATCCACCTTTCCAACACCAAATGCTCGATCTGCTGTAAAAAATACTCAAATCACCATAGGTGTGCCTATAATAGTTGAAGAGTTCCCTCGATTTCTCCAGGAGATCAGATCCTCACCTTCTTAAAATGGGACCAACTGTGAAGTATACGCTTTCAAACAAAAAAATAATCGGTCCAGCCGTCTTTGAATAATCGGTGAACATACATAAAAACAAAGATCCGACGAATTGATAACCTCCTCCTTCGAAATCTTGAAGTCGGTTGAAAATCTTGAAGTCGGTTGTAAATACCGGTATGGCAGGTCCTAGTCAGCAGCAGAAGTAGCATAGTGAGTTCAAAATGATCTTGACATGACATTACTGTTAAGAGAACAGTCTAAATATTAAATTGTGACATTGTCATGGTAAAGGTAATATATTGTCGGTATTGAGTTATTGCTAATTGCTACCTCCTTATAGTTCAAAACATTCTCCTTCACATGCAAAAAGAACGAGATCGCTATGTTGAGTATTTTGTACTGTTTTGAGATATTCGAGTTTAAAGTTTGAAAGCCTAAAAAACCTAGTTATAGTTATGTTATGGAGATAGATAAAATGTTCCACATACATTATATTACTCGAAAAATCATATGTTGTCTCTACCTTTTTTCATTTTATAGAAATAATACAATAATAATGCACGTAGGGTAGGGTGTAGAGTCAAGAATCAAAAATAAAATATTTTATATAACTCAAAATCGACAGATTTTCAGCTGGCTTATGCTGTATGATGATGATGAACAACCATATCTCAAGGCATATTTTTTTTTATAATAAAACAAAAAAAATCAACACTTACATAAAAAATATACTAAATCAACATTATAATTTTTAATTCTCATCGTTTACGTTAATTTAGGAACAAAACTAACGATCAAGTGTAATTATACACAAAAGTAATGTAGTTTTCTATCAAAAAAGTTTAGACTTTTAACATGATTTTTTTGATGTAAAGTGATCTAGGGTATCACATTGTCGCTATTCATAAGTTTAGATTAATAAGAATTCTACTTCCATTATTTACCATAGTGTCCGCACTATAAGTGCATATATTGCAGTAAAACACTTCGTGAATTGTATTAGCACGTTTAATTTTGTAGATTAAGTAAATTATTTAAAGTTAGCAACAATAATCAGATTATTTAAAATTAGCACTTCACATAAAGATGAAGATAACGATACCGATAAAGGTATTTCACATTCAATAATTTTCTTAGTATCGTAGACCCGAATAGAATGTAATTAAATAACAATAATCAGAATATTTAAAATTAGCACTTCACATAAAAATTACGATAACGGTATCTATATAAAGATATTTCACATTCAATAATTTCCTTGGTGGTTAGAATGTAATTAAATTACAATAATCAGAATATTTAAAATTAGCACTTCACATAAAAATGACGATAACGATATCGATATAAAGATATTTAACATTCAATAGTTACCTTAGTATCGTAAACGTCTACTTTCCGCACAAAAGGAAAATAAAAAGAGGGAGTACTAGCAAAACTAGTATGTACAAATAAAGACTCGGCTGGTAATTTGGCTGCGGGAAAATAATGGATTAATGAGGCGGGTGATATGGATGGTGACAGATGATTCGCTGGGTGAAAGTAGCCTAAATTCAAGAGCCAGGTCTTTGTACGCCCGTCAAATGAGGCAATTAGAATTTTGGGAAGATTTTGGAAAAACAACAAAAAAAGCTATTATGGCACAAAAACACTGGATACAAAAAGGGAATCGGATTTATAACGTTTAAAAAAAATGTAAATAAAATGATATTCTTGAAAGTCAGGAAATGGTCAAAACTCAAA
This sequence comes from Pammene aurita, assembly GCA_947086415.1. Classification (NCBI taxonomy): domain Eukaryota; kingdom Metazoa; phylum Arthropoda; class Insecta; order Lepidoptera; family Tortricidae; genus Pammene; species Pammene aurita. Next base: position 31,230,187 of record OX352302.1, on the reverse strand, counting down.
CTGAATTTAAATAAAGTTCGTGATCAGGCGCCTCCTTTGCTTTAGGCGGACCCAAACGGTCCCACCGGCGACCTCGGCAGGCACTACCCGCACCCTCAGACACTGCCAAAGGGGAGCACTGGGTATTGGAAAAAACTATACAGACGGCCACCCTCTTCTAGGGAATTAACCAACTGTGGTGAACACTTTCCGGGAACAAAAAAAGGACTCAAAAGGATTTGCACAGGACAATTTGCAGATAATTCCTGTGTTTTTCTTCAAAAATCTCTCCGTCGATCTGACACTTCCAATAAAAAAACTTTCCCTTCTTGACAATCTGGAATACCTCAAAAATTCATATTCAAAATTAGCGCGAATATCATCTCAATTTTATAACTGCCAGTCGTGTATTACAAAATGCGGACTGATATAAGCGCCATCTACCCGTAATGCCGTGAATCACAATGTACGCTTTTTTATATATCAACCGCGGCCTAGCCTTAGACCTTCCTTAGACACGGAAGTTCTAAAGAACGTCGACAGATGTCGTACGATAAACGTAGCGTCATGCTACAATATCTAATACAAATATTATTATGAATCAATAACATAACTTATTTTATAAAAAATAGCAGTCTTTTCGTCAGCTTTACTAATTTAGATCAAGTTTGTTAGTTTAACATTCCTTAGGGTCCCACATTGTCGCCTTATGACTTATGAGATCAAACTTATTATTAAGACTTATTATAATAAAATTATTACTTACAAAAGTAATAATTTGCCTTTAACATCATTATGAAAATGATTTACACTACTCAACCTCGCACCTAGGGGTAAATAAGTGCTGACGCCAAGTCATTTAAATTCGTATGTCTGATTGAGAGATTGGTGACTTTGTACGAGTATTAACTGATTATCTATACGGTTGTCCCTCAGAAGCTTGTTAATTATAAGTCAACTATATTTTCTGTTAAAAAGTTTTGATTAGTCACTAACTTATATCCCTTACTTATTATATTGGACCCGGAGTATGTCCTAAAACTACGGCCAAGACCACCGGGGGATGGGCAGCAGCATCCTCGGTGGAGATACTGCGATCGCCAACCCGCGTGCCAAGCGTGGCGATTACGGCATTAACCCCCCATGATAAGAACCAAAAAACCACGGCCCCGAGTGTCCGGCGACCCCCGGCGCCCTGGTTATGGTAGCGGCCAGGGCACTAGCGGAGTCAGGGGTGCTAAGAATCTCCGGCAAAGATCCGGCTACCACCACCGACGACTTCTGGCCCTGGCAACATATAACACGCGTACACTGCGGACCGACGAAAAGATAGTGGAACTGGAGGAAGGATTGAGCAAGTTGCGTTGGGATGTCATAGGGTTATCTGAAGTCCGAAGAGAGGGGGAGGAAACGATAATCCTAAAGTCCGGCAACTTGCTTTATTTCCGGGAGGGCGACCAACAGGGCGCCCAGGGAGGTGTCGGGTTCATCGTCCATAAGTCCCTCGTGAACAACGTGGTGAAGATCGAGAGTGTGTCGACTAGGGTGGCGTACCTTGTACTCAGAGTATCCAAGAGGTACTCGTTGAAGGTCATACACGTGTATGCGCCGACTTCGGCACACTCCGATGACGAGGTGGACTCCGGTGACAATTTGGATTTGGAAGTCAGAACCACCGGGGCCAACTACTGGCTGGCTTCTTGGAGAAGGATGGACTCTACATGATGAACTACTTCTTCAAGAAACGTGAGCACAGGAAGTGGACCTGGATGAGTCCCGACGGTGCAACTAAAAACGAGATTGACTTCATTATGTCGACGAAGAAGCATATATTCAATGATGTCTCTGTGATCAATACGGTTAAAACCGGAAGTGATCACCGTCTGGTGAGAGGCACATTGAATATATGTGTTAAGCTAGAGCGCTCTCGACTGATGAAGTCTACGCTCCGTCCAGCAGCACTTCAAATCCAAAACCCTGAGAGCTTCCAGCTGGAACTCCAAAACCGTTTCGATTGTCTAGGCGGCGATGTGGACGAATTCAACGACGGGTTTGTGGAAGCTGTCCATAGTACTGGGTCTAAGTTTTTTAAGGCCCAGCGGAGCAACAGAACGAAAAGGCTCTCTGACTCCACTCAGAAACTCATCGAGGAAAGGAGAGAAATGGTTCTGCAATCCTCAGCAGATGCGTCATTATACCGGCAGCTCAATAAACGGATCTCTAAGTCCCTTACCCGTGATTTGCGCCAATTCAATACAAAGCGTATTGAAGAGGCCATTGAGCAGAATAAGGGCTCTAAAGTTTTCTCAAGAGATTTGTCTATTGGGCAGAGCCAGCTCGCCAAATTAAAAACTGAGTATGGTAGAATTGTTTCATCCAGACCCGAGCTTCTGGGGGAGATAGAGGACTTTTATGGACAGCTATACACATAAACTAGCAGACCTGAAGTTGATCTGGCGGAAGACCCTAGAGCTAGACTGACCCGACATTATACCGAAGACATCCCGGACATCAGCCTGTACGAGATTAGAATGGCTCTTAAACAGCTCAAAAATAATAAGGCACCTGGTGAAGACGGAATTACAGCCGAACTTCTGAAGGCGGGTGGTAAACCGGTCCTTATGGCCCTTCAGAAGTTGTTCGACTCCGTTTTACTAGAAGGGATAACGCCTGAGGCATGGAACAGAGGTGTGGTGGTATTGTTCTTCAAAAAGGGTGATAACGCGTTACTGAAGAACTGCCGACCCATTTCACTTCTGAGCCATGCCTATAAGCTGTTTTCAAGAGTCATTACGAACCGTCTCGCACGCAGGCTAGATGACTTGCAGCCTCCCGAACAAGCTGGTTTCCGAAGAGGCTTTAGTACCGTAGACCACATCCATACGCTCCGTCAGGTTATACAGAAGACTGAGGAGTATAACCTGCCCCTCTGCTTAGCGTTCGTGGACTACGAGAAAGCCTTCGACTCGATCGAAACCTGGGCTGTACTACAATCTCTCCAGAGGTGCCAAGTGGACTACCGCTATATCGAAGTGCTGAAGTGTTTGTACGAGAACGCCACTATGCCAGTCCGACTCCAGGACCGGAACTCGAAGCCTATTCCGTTGCAGCGGGGAGTCAGGCAAGGAGATGTTATTTCTCCTAAACTGTTTACGCTGCACTGGAGGATGTTTTCAAGACTCTGGACTGGAGAAGGCTAGGCATCAACATAAACGGCGAGTGCATCACTCACCTTCGGTTTGCTGACGACATAGTAGTCTTGGCTGAGACCATAGAGGATTTGAGTACGATGCTCGATGACCTCAGTAAAGCCTCCGAGCGAGTTGGTCTAAAGATGAACATGGATAAGACGAAGATCATGTCAAATACCCATGTAGCACCAACTCCCGTTACAATCGGAGACTTTACACTCGAAGTTGTGGACGATTATATATACTTAGGATATACTGTCCAGTTAGGTAGATCCAACTTCGAGAAAGAGGTCAATCGACGAATCCGACTCGGTTGGGCAGCGTTCGGGAAGCTACGGCACATCTTTTTGTCCAATATTCCGCAGTGTTTCAAGACGAAAGTCTTTGACCAGTGTGTGTTGCCAGTGATGACATATGGTACTGAAACGTGGTCGCTTACAATGGGCCTCCTAAGAAAGCTCAAAGTCACCCAAAGGGCAATGGAGAGGGCTATGGTTGGAGTCTCTCTGCGTGATCGCATCAGAAATGAGGCCATCCGCAGCAGAACCAAAGTAACCGATATAGCACTCCGAATCGCTAAACTAAAGTGGCAGTGGGCGGAGCACATTGCTCGTAGAACCGATGGCCATTGGGGCGGAAAGGTTCTCTAGTGGCGACCACGAACCGGAAGGCGCAGCGTGGGTAGACCCCCCGCAAGGTGGACTGATGACCTGGTGAAGGTCGCGGGAGTCCGCTGGATGCGTGTGGCGCAGGACCGGTCATTGTGGCACTCTTTGGGGGAGGCCTATGTCCAGCAGTGGACGTCTTTCGGCTGATATGATGATGATGATGATATATCCCTCCCCTTATTTATATTTAAGTTTTTGTTATGTAATTAATCAGTATTCAAAGCATCTGCCAGGCACCCGGATTATTAAAATTGATAGTATGGCACACTAACTAGAGAAATTTTCATTTCTCTATATGATAGCAAACCTATTTCCGTTGATAGCTCCCCGGCTAGAACAACGCGTGCGCAGCGTACGAGCAGCATATTCGTGGCGTATTAAGACGGTCTGGACGCAACGCACTTTAAAATTGTTTATTATCCTATGTGATCTATTTATTTATTTTTAACAATCCAATTGAATAAACAGACATAGTATGAATTTTGTTAATATATTTTGTATCTAGTTGATTGATTTAGGCCAGATTAAAATAGAGAGTTTTGCTTTGTCTTAATAATTATTGCTTATTGACCACTATTGTTAAAAGGGTAACATAACATAAAGCTAAGTGAACGTAACGGGCAGCTGAGTTACGAACTGTCAAGCAAATGGATGGGAGTAAACTGAGATTTAGACAACACGTGTTACTACATTTTCCAATGACGCCGATATTACTTCAACCTTATGAGCGACAATGTGGTACCCTAGTGACTTTGACTGTGTTTTTTTCCTACTTTTAGTTGAAACGTTTAACTTTTTATCAATACACCTTATTATTTTAAGTGTGTAGAAGCTATTTATAATCAAAACCAATTTTCACTATTTTCGAGTTGATTAACAAAATCAGCGATATCTCGGAATCCATAAGCGACAAAGTGGTACCCTAACCATGATAACGTCACAATTAATTTTGTATTAAGAACAAACGTCTGCTAACGATACCAAAATGTTTATCTTCTTCAAATGCCTTCTCCATCCCGGAGGTTGGCGACCTTTTACCTATAGTTTACGAATTAGACTGTACTTTCCACGTCTAACCAGTCTCTTACGTTCCTCGTCCACGTTCTCCTTCTACCACGTCCTCGTTTCCCCTCAATCTTCCGTTCAATTATTAGTTTTAACAAATCGTATTTTGAGTTTCTTTATATATGCTGCATTCCTTTCTTTAATAGTCGTTACGACTTCCACTTAATGTTTATAATTAAATGAAAAATGTAATAATCCAATGCCTGTGATAACACTTGTACACGCGACTCCGGTATATGGGCTACGAGGCAGAGGAGCGGCGGGTTGATATTCTGGAGCCATGGACTTAGAACCTCGCCCGAGGTAGTGGATTTTTAAAATGTTCCTTTATCGTCTGATACCGTTACTGAAAATTGCGATAATGACGCTTGACACATAAACAAGGCCTATCATTGATTTGTCAAGAATTATAAAATTATTCGAGGATAAGTGACAAAAAGGTTTAAATAATCATATGAATGACAGAAAAGATAGCAATAGCAAGGGCCGGCGAAAATTAATGTTAGAGGGCGCTCATCCAAATTCTATACAATAAGAGAAAGATACAGGAGGTGAATGGTCCTTAACTATGGACGAATACTTGTATACATTCAAAAAGCTTTTTTAATGCAAAAACCTTCCCTATGGCGTTAATAACCAGCATTTAATTTTTAGGGTAATTTAGAAACTGGACTATTTCTATTTCGAAGCAATTCGAGACAAAACATTGAGTCAATGTCGCGAAAATAAATAGGTAAAAACTACAAATTTACTTACAGCCTTGGCCAGAAGTGTTGAGCACCCTTGCGATTTTCATACAAAACTCGAAAGTATAGACCGGCGTTTCTATCTTTTTTGAAGTTATTTTATCAATTAATTCAAACTGAACAGGTATGTTTTGTTAAAGTGAGTAGTAACTGCATTGAATATGTCCGCAAAACCAGCCCAGTCGCCGCGGTAGGCCGGTTTGTTACATCTAAATACTTCTCTGTAGCTGTCGAGTCGCTCCGGCACGCTGCTGCAGAGGTTTTCTGGACCACCACCGTCCGTCTCGTGGACGGGTACGCCGCCTCGCCTGCTGCGGTAACGACGGATGGGTTTCGAAGAGAAACAACGGGCACTCTTTACACGTATATTTCTCTTCCTTAACCTAAATTACACTTTTACACTAAATTACGCCATGTTGGTTTTAACAATGGCTCGCGCACCGCGATACTGACAGCACGTCTGCCTACAAAGACGGCTGGCCGAACAGCGTGAGCAATATCAGACCGCACGACAAGAACAAAAGATCGTGCGCATTCACTCTATTAGACTTGAATACATGTTGAACTAGATGGCGCTGATTTGCGTGAACATTCCTTCCCGGCCCAGGGAAAGGTGAGCTGAAGACCTGAAGTTTACATCGCTACGATCTAGCATAAACAAGAGATATGAAAACAAACAATTATTAAACACTAATAAATGTTACATGAGGTATCTACAGCATAAGTAATCTGTGACCATCCAGTGCACTTGCACTCAATAACATTCCAGATAATATCAAATATGAATCATGAAAGTGTAAAAACAACAAAGATAAGCTACTTACTAAGTTAGTTACATGGTTTCCCGAGGAAACAGTGGTACATAGTTCACGATAATTAGTACTAATTGCTACAATTTAAACCAAGATTAGTTAACATACAAGAGCTGCTCAATAATTAAAGCTCCATGGGTAATTTACACAATTTGACAACGGGGCGTACAAGTTCGCCTATCTGTGTCTTCAACTTTACAGACCTGACGACTCCGTCGGAGCCTTTGAAAACTTGAATGACCCTACCTCGACGCCATTGTAGAGGCGGGGAATTTTCATCCTTTATCAAGACTAAATCGTTTAATGCTACATTAGGTACATGTCTGTTCCATTTGTTACGGGCTTGCAAATGATTTAAATATTCTAAGTGGTACCTAGCCCAAAACTTTTGAGTTACAGCTTGAATAAATTGAAAATGCGACAGCCGTGACATATTCGTGTCCTTCCAGGAAGGTTCAGGTAATGACACCAAAGGTTGACCTATCAAAAAATGACCTGGGCTGAGAACTTCCAGGTCACAAGGATCCTCTGACATTGGAACCAGCGCTCTAGAGTTGAGGATAGCTTCCGCCCTGCAGAATACCGTCTGCAGACCTTCAAAGGTCAGGATACGGTCCCCAATCTCTCGTTTAAGCAGGTTCTTGCTACTCTTGACCGCTGCTTCCACTAGGCCAGACATGTGAGGGGCGCCGGGAGGATTGAACTCCCAGCGGATGCCTTGGCGACGAAACTCATCCTCTAGAATGGTTTCGTTGTCAAGCAAGAACTGGTTAACCTCTCGGAGGTATGAGCTAGCAGATTTAAAATTGGTACCTTGGTCGCTCCGGACGAGGGCGGGCAGCCCACGTCGACTCACAAACCGTGTGAACGCAGCGATGAATGCCTCGGTGCTCAGCGACGAGACGACCTCGAGGTGTACCGCCTTGGTACCTAGACATACAAAAACACACAGGTAAGCTTTAACAGATTTAGCATTCCTGAGCTGGCTACTTTTAACCAAGTAGGGGCCAGCGAAATCCGTCGCTACGCCGGAAAATGGACGCGTCGCCGTGACGCGGTCCGCGGGCAGATCAGCCATGAAAGGCGCCTGATCTGTCGCGTTGAATCTGAAACATGACATACAACCCCTGATGACACGTGACACCTGACGCCGTGCTGACGGAATCCAGTATCGTTGTCTAAGTATATTAATCAGGGCGCTGGTCGAAGCATGACAATAGATCCGGTGATAGTGCTCCATCAATAATTGCGACCATCGATGGTCCTTAGGTATAAGCATTGGGTGCTTTGCGTCATAACGTAAGCTTGAATTACGTAGTCTGCCTCCGACTCGAATAAAATGATTATCGTCCACGAAGACGCTCAACTTCTGAAGTGATTTGCATACCAGCTTCCCTTTTTTCAGTAAGATGACTTCATCTTGGTATGCATCCAACTGAACCTTCTTGATCCAGTGATCCGTTGCTGCACGATTTTCCTCGATGGTAAGGTTCTGTTTTAAATTTCGTTGCTGCTTCGGCAAACGAATATTCCTGCAAAATCTCAAAACGTACGACGTCACGTTTATGAGTTTACTATACGAGCTGACTCTCGACAGTAATAAGTCCTCCCATGTCTGCTCGTCATTGGCGACATGAACCAGCTGCTTGAACCCTGGCAGCTCCGGTGACATGGTGACCGGCATCGTCGGCCACTGTGACTCCTCCTTGAGCAGCCACTCCGGCGACCACCACAACTTGCATTTGAGGAGCCCCTTCGCGGTAGCACCTCGGGATGCGACGTCGGCCGGGTTGGACTCACCTCGTACATAGCGCCATGTCATTGGTCGCTTCGACTGCTGAATATCCTGTACTCTGTTACATTCAAATGTCTGGAGCAGATGCGGTTTTGTGTTAAGCCAACACAACGTGATTTTGCTATCAGACCACGCATTTATGCTATCAATCTCGATTTCGTCTTCATAGGCCGCTGCGACATGATTCAGGAGTTTACAAACCATATGAGCTGCGTTCAACTCATTCTTCGGAATGGTTTGTTTGACTTTCTTCGACGCTACTCGGGTCTTAGCTAGGACTAACCGTACCATGACGTTTCCAGACGTGTCCTCTGTCCGAATGTACACGCACGCTCCATAGCCCTGCTCCGAGGCATCTCCAAACCCGTGGAGTGAGTAGGAGGCAGATCCTGGTAACGCGACGCAACGAGGGATCTGTAATTGAGACAAATGGTTTAAATCCTGAACCAACTCGTTCCACTGAACCTCCTGAGTGTCCAGGAGCGGTTCATCCCACGTCATTCCATCGGTAAACAATGACTGCATGAACAGCTTGAATCTATAAACAATCGGTGCGCAGTAACCGCACGGATCATAAAGCCTAGCGATAGTACTTAAAACGCTTCGCTTCGTTACCGCCTGTCCCAACGGTACATTGACCTGATACGACATGGTGTCGTGCACCGGGTTCCACTGTATTCCCAATACCTTTATGAGGCTCCTGTCTTCAGCGTCGAATTGATGAGGCACCTCACAATACTCCTGTGGTAGGTCCCGGAGTAACTCGTGACAGTTAGCCGACCATTTCCTGAGCTCGTAGCCGGCACTGCTCATGAGTTCTATGAGCTCCGATTGAAGCTGCCGAGCCTCTGTAATGGAGTTTGCTCCAACCAGAAGGTCGTCGACGTAGCTCTGACGTCGTATGACGTCTGCAGCTGGAGACCCTGGATGCTGAGCTTGCCAATCCGCGGCCAACTGCAACAGCGTCCGTATTGCGACAAAGGGGCTTGACCGTAGTCCGTAGGTATTAGTATTTAACTCGTAAACCTGTATGTCCTGCGACGGGTCCTCACGCCACAGGATCAGCTGATAGCGCCTATCACTGGGGTGTATCCACGTCTGCCGGAACATCATCCGGATGTCGGCCGTGAACACGAACTGGTGCCGTCTGAAATTCAACAATATCTTTGTAATATCATTCTGAAGGGGCTTGCCTGAATGCAGGCATTCATTAAGAGCTATGCCATTGCTACTCTTCGATGCTCCATTAAAGACGACCCGAAGCTTATTTGAATCTTTTTTGAAAATCGCATGATGAATAATGACGCAGTGCTCAGAGTCAAACTGGTAACTGGATTTAGACATGTGTCCTAGCGACTCATATTCCCGCATGAAATCCTTATATTTCTCAGCCAAGACTGGATTCTTGGCTAGCTTCGCCTCCAACGAATGAAGCCTGCGTACAGCAATGGCTCTGGTCTCGCCTAGCGTGGGTCTGTCTGACAAGAAGGGCAGCCGCACCATGTATTTCCCGTCAGGCATACGTTTAGTAGTAGAAGTATACAACCTTTCACATTCCAAATGTTCCGGATGATCTGGTGGGTCTTCTGGAGGCTGCTCCACCTTCCAGAACTTCTCCAGCACCTCTTCAAGCTTGGTAGCGTGCACTCCGTAGTCTTCCACAGACGTCCCTCTCGACTGCTGCGCCGAGGTGTCAGCAGGGTGTGTCCAGATGGCTCCCATGAGGACATCTCCAAACCAGGTACCGTAGGCCTCCACTCCTGTAATGTTTGTGAGCATCTTTGAACCAGTGAACATATAATTTAGCACATCCAGGCCGAAAATGATGTCTACATCTTGAGATTTGTCAAAATCGGGATCGGCCAGGCTGAGTTTAGATGCATCTAAGTGGGCCTTTAAATAATGGTTACAGGCCGGAATATTTCCTGTAACGGTATACATGGCGGTTGCCACAACGCTAATTATAGGGACTAGTTTTCCTACTGGTTTAAATACTATTTTAGCAATGGTACCGGGTACCTTGACCTGTTGGTTTCCGATCCCAACAATGTTACTTCCTATATACTGTTGATGTAATCCTATTTTATCTGCAAATGATTTCTTAACTATCGAGCATCCCGCGCCGGTGTCCAATAGGGATCTAGCCATAATATAATTGCCTCGGCCTGACCTTACCATAACAATAGCAGTAGGGCTGACCCGGATCGATGGCATCAACATCCGGGGCTCCGGCGTTACATCAACAGCTTTATCTCATTGTGGACGCTCAGGGCTGCTCCTGGTGCCGAAACGCAAGGCGTGGAACGACTCCTCGGCCGCTCGGACACGGACCCCAACCCTCGGTCGAGGGTTGTGTCCAGTGGCCATCAACGATGCATGGGAAGTGGTTGCGACCTCCCGTGGAGGTGAGACCCGTCGCCTCGGTGAAGCGGGGGGCGTGGTGACCCTTACGGCAGGGGCAGCTGCGTCAACTGCTGCAGCAGGGCCAGCCACGGGCCGGTTACACAGGAGCGTGTGGTGCGCCGACGACTCGCACTGAGCACACCAGTCGCGATAAACGCAGTCGCGCGAGTAGTGGCTGCGCAGGCACTGGAAGCAGGCTCCAGACTTTCGGGCCCAGGTCCTCCTGGCGGAGGCGGCCAGACCGAGGAACCTCACGCAGCCGTATATGTTGTGCTCCGGACTCTGGCAGTAAGGGCATGATATAGAGGGCGGTACAACCTGTAGGGGCCCTAGGTCCGCGACCTGGACCGCTTGAGCTCGTGGGGGCGGAGTGCGCCTCTGGGGTTGGTCCGCGAAACGACCACGCCGTCGCGCAGGCTTGGGAGGTGCTCGCTCTGCCTCCTCGGCAGTCGCCACCGCCTGCTGCACCCGGCACTGCTCGTCTACCAGCTGCATCAGCTGGTCCATCGTTGGCAGTTCCTGAGTGTTGCCGCCGTACCGCTCCTCGAACCGCGTCCTCAGCTTAACGGGTAATTTCTGTAATGTGATATAAAGCAGTAAATAAGACCACTCCTTGGTGGGCTGCTTGAGTTTTTCCAACGCTTGGATTGACTCACGCAGAGGGTCATAAAATTCCGATCTGAGGGATGCGCTCACATATGACAGTGAAGGCAGGCTCATGATCCTTGCGATGAACGTATCCAGCAATAAACGGTTATTTTGATACCTGGTCTGCAGCAGATTCCAGGCCACCGAATAACTTGGCCCGTCCATGGGCAGATGGCAAATGACGCTCAGGGCCTCGCCCTGCAATGACGATCTCAGGTAATAATGTTTCTCGGCGTCCGAGATATCGCGAGTATCCACCAATGATTGGAATAAATCATTGAAGGACAGCCACTCCTGCAGGTTTCCGGAAAACACAGGTAGCTGTACCGCAGGGAGTTTGACCTTACCTGGTTGAACTCGACGTGTTGCTATGGCTCCCTCCTCTTCCATCGAAGCCTCTTCTAATTGAAAGAGGAGCCGGTTGATCTCACTAAAACTCTCTTGATACTGTAACAGCTCTGTCTCTGTCAACTCAGTATCATTTGCCAGCAAAGTCTCATAGTTTGCTACGAATGTCAAATACACGGCTTCAAAGCGTCGCCTTGCGACCGTGGCCGCACTCGAGCCGGTTCGCGTAGCTGCTGATCCCGCGTAATCAGTTAGCATCTGGTACTTTGACCGGAATTGGACCTTCGCAGCTTTGAGAGACATTGTTGTCGCTAAGATATTAACTTACCTGGTAAAACACCAATACTTCACCGCGCCGCGCGTATTTTCAATCAATTATTATGATACCTGTACTAATTATTAATTATTATGATTAACCAAGGTATCGAATGATGGTTGCTAATCTTAACACGACACAACTTGACGTTTAGCAAGTCACTCTCACTATCAGCCACAGACAACTAAAGTCTTTAAGAGGGTCTCCACGACGCCCGACGTCGTTCCGGATGGACGCTACACGTTCCTACCATTCAGTTCGTTCACTCAGCACAAAACCGGTAAACGTCAACCGGATGTAGCTTCACTTCACTATGCCGACCTCCAACTGTCCTACAATGACACGTTTCACGTTGTTCGGGATGTTATTACGTAATCGCGCACTGATTTTACACAATGAATGCCAAATTCCACTCGACGAATCCTTGATTGCCGTGGCGCGATTCTTGGCCCTGGATTGCTTCAATCTTGCCCCAATCACGGGATTTTATTTGATATTTTCCCAAATCACGGGTTTTGTTATTATCGTGCGGTTGTTCCCTCTCATGGGTCACACCAAAAATGTCCGCAAAACCAGCCCAGTCGCCGCGGTAGGCCGGTTTGTTACATCTAAATACTTCTCTGTAGCTGTCGAGTCGCTCCGGCACGCTGCTGCAGAGGTTTTCTGGACCACCACCGTCCGTCTCGTGGACGGGTACGCCGCCTCGCCTGCTGCGGTAACGACGGATGGGTTTCGAAGAGAAACAACGGGCACTCTTTACACGTATATTTCTCTTCCTTAACCTAAATTACACTAAATTACGCCATGTTGGTTTTAACAATGGCTCGCGCACCGCGATACTGACAGCACGTCTGCCTACAAAGACGGCTGGCCGAACAGCGTGAGCAATATCAGACCGCACGACAAGAACAAAAGATCGTGCGCATTCACTCTATTAGACTTGAATACATGTTGAACTAGATGGCGCTGATTTGCGTGAACAGAATATATGCAATTTTTTGCACCGACCTAAATTCGCATTTTTGGGACCTCTACTTTTCATATTTTATAGGTACCTTGAAAGTGTTATTTAGTGAAGTTTTCTAGATATATCAATAAAATATAACATTTTACGTCATCGTACATTGTTATGATAAGGAATTAATACTTAACATCAAAATTGTAAAGAAAAAATTCACAGATTTCGTGCCTCACACGACTATCGAGCACATTGGAAATGAATCTACGGAATTCGAAAAAATATTGTCGCTGATCGACGAGAAAGTCGGAATAAGGAAAAGGTTACAAAATAAAACTACGACGTTGAATGATAATTATTTTATTCTTAGATTAACATAAGTATCCTCGTAATAACGCCTGTGAACCAGAGATGGGCAAAAAGTAACGTGATGAAACTAAAGTTAAAAAAGAGAACGTTACTCATAATCATATGAACATGATTACGAATTCAATCATGAGCTTTCTAATTTGATTGACCACCGACATGAGTAAATCATGTCGATTTTTAGTTTCCCTCATGATTAGCTGAAGTGATTACATTAGTAAGACAGAATGCTTAGTTAAACTAACGATTTAGTTAATTAGATGATTAGATTTTGCGTAGCTCCTTTACTTTTTTCCTTGACGAAACAGAGGCGGTACCTAGGTGAGTATAATATACATTTAGGATAAATGGCTATTTGTGACAATATTTCTAAAGGTATCATTTGGCGGTTGGCGCTTACGTCTTAAGTTGTATAGTGCAGATTCAATATTGAGCAATAAAAGCGTAAATTCCAGTGGCAAATGTTACCTTTACCAAAATATCGTACATTTCTTTGTTAGTTTTTGGGTATGAGTGTACAAATGAATGCTCCCATTTAACTTTGAAACGGCCTGTTCGGTTTTATTGCGGTTTTCGGCTACAGTTGAGGCAGCTATCACACAGCTGCGGTTTCCACATGCGCTTTTCATTTTCATTCTCATTCTCATTCTCATTCTCATTCTCATTCTCATTCTCATACTCGTTCTCATTCTCATTCTCATTCGTATTCTCATTCTCATTCTCATTCTCATTCTCATTCTCATTCTCATTCTCGTTCTCATTCTCATTCTCATTCTCATTCTCATTCTCATTCTCATTCTCATTCTCATTCTCATGCTCATGCTCATTCTGATTCTCATTCTCATTCTCATGCTCATTCTCATTCTCATTCTCATTCTCATTCTCATTCTTATTCTAATTCTCATTGTCATTCTCATTCTAATTCTCATTCTCATTCTCATTATTAAGCTTAAGCTTAAGCTTGATTTGCTCATGGCGAAATTACTTGATTGTTTTGTGTTATGATTTAATCGCGATTATTCAATCAGCGATGATTAGTAATCGATAACCGATTTTAATCAAGTGTGCCCAACTCTACTGTGAACAAACAAATTGAAAAATTTCTACACGCATATCGAAGTTTGAATAATTGTCGCCATGGCGCCTAGGTATACATATTTCATTTTTAGATTAGTAAGCAGGATATAATAATGTTCAAAGTACAAGAAAATTATTACATTACAAATCCGTAGTCAACTCGAGAAATGGTAGCCACATAGCTAAATAATTTTTAAGCAAAAAAAACCGACTTCTTCAATGGGGAAGCCGGTGAAGGATTATTGTAGATGGTGCACTCTATACAATAAAATAACTTGCTTAGAAGCGAAGAGGACAAATCGTCAAACGTGAATTATGCGTCGTTGAAGAATTCATTTCTCATTTTACATTTCACATGTTTATGGCATCAGCCGCAGTTCCACTTCATCAATATGTCACTGTTTTTAATGAAAATGCTTGATTTGTTGATTTAAATACAAACATCACTTTTAGATTTGAGAAGTTTCCTCGATTCCTCCGGGATCCCATCATCAGAACTTAGCTTGACGAAAATTTGTCCTCAGAATCTAACTTGCTTAACAAACATAGCAAAGAGGACAAATCGCCAAACGTGGACTATGCGTCATTGAAGAGTTCCGCTCTGATCATCATCAGCAGTTCCACTTCATCAAATGTCACTCTTTTGAATGAAAATGCTTGATTTGTTGATAAAAATACAAAAATCACTATGTGTATGCCTTTAAGATTTGAGGAGTTCCCTCGATTCCTCATGTATCCCATCATCAGAACTTGAGCTTGACGAAAATTTGTCCTGACAATCTAACTTTGAAGAGAAACGCGTCAGGCGTTCCTAAATAAATAAAATTTCTTTAAGCTATAAGCTAGAGCAGCTATTGGAAGCTACTAAAGGAAGGTACAACTTTTTCTGAAACTGAAAACGCTTAGAAAGCCAAAGTGGCTCTCTATGAAGGAAACCCTCTACCCCGTCTGAAACCCTGTAATACTAAAATGTTCTAAGCTCTGATGACTATACATACTTACCTCCTGAAAGGAACACTACAACCCTGCGTTAAATACTATAACCCCAATAATCTAATTTCCTATATAAACATGATTTGTCAGACAATTTCGGCGGTTTTTCCTAACAATGGCTCGTGAAAGTCTAGTAGTAGATCCCTAGTTATGTAGTAACCCGATAATTTTTAGGAGACGGATAAAGAGGTTGTTGAAACAAAAACAATGATATTTATTTTAAACAAAAGGTACTTTACAAGGAAAAAATATTAAGTAAATAGGTATATAAAATTAATTAGTAAATTAAATTTATTCGGTTGTAAGTTCAAGCTGTTGATGCGGGAAGGTTAGTGGTAAGCCTGTAGAATGGTGTCAGGATCTGTAAAAGAAAAGGCTATTCGGTAGTTTCCACATAGACAAAGTCTTCCCAACATTTGCGGTAAAGATTAATGATAGAAAATTAACTTGTAAAATTTTGTTATTGACGATGTAATGATCTCTTGTCTTATTTGAATATTTTTTTAACTATAAGCAAATATAGTTTTTTTTTATTTAACCCCTACGCCCTAAAAGCGATAGTGTTAACGAATACAGACAATAATTATACAATTAATAATTATTTTACATGTTTTTTTTTTTTTTTTTAAAGTGGGTATTCCACTCATACATTAGTATGTTATTCAATTAAATACAAACATTGTAAACATTGAAAAAATAATCAACCCAGTTGGAATTGAACCAACATCGATACGCCTTACCGGGGCTCGATATCGCTTTACCAATTAAGCTATGGGTTCAGTTACCGAGCTGACGAAATTCTCAATGCCTTCAATCATCTTTTTGCATTTTTATTTTTACATCGACTTTATAGCAGCCGTAAGCGACATCTAGGTGCCAACCACTAGAGACAATTAAATTATTTTCTTAGAAAAAATATTTATTTATTTTAAATATAGTTAGGAAGGGTAGCTAATGTGTGATAGGGGTTTCTTTTCCCAAATACACACGCCTGTAGTTCGTGCGGTGGGGTAAACTATCTCATATCCTATCTAATTATTATTATTATTTTTATATATTTTATTAAAAATAAAATATTTTTATTTTGTCTATCAATGACTTTATTAAGTGAAGCTACCAACGTTTCGTAACCTACACACCAGAGGAAAGAAACGCCAAGAAAACCTCTGAGATTCCTAGCTAAATAATTAAATCAAAATTAAATCTAAAATTCAACCAAAGTGACTGTGGTCATACCGAAATAAATCATAGAAATATGTCGTGTGAGGCAGGTATGCTAATTCAAACTTCAAGGATAGGCAAATAGTATTGTACGTAGAGTAGGGCATTGTTTCTAACTACCAAACTCTTCATCTAATTATCAAATTTTACAGATGATGTACACTATTGAATTGAAAGCCTGAATTAACTTATGAACTATTTTCGTTCAGTTGTAGTTGATATGGATCCCCATAACTCACTCCAGCACGACTCAATCTCTCAGTTGAATTTCAATACTTTATTGTAGTGGCTTTCTCTTTGCCAATAATTGTATTTCCAACAATATGATAATATTTATTCATTAATTATTGTGAATGGCGATAAGGTACAAGTCTCACTATGTCAGAGAACATTGTTAAAATTTTCATAATATTTTTGTTTTACAACTCTATGTTGGTACAAGGTTAGATGCCTCTATTTCAGCTTAAAAGTAATAAATAATTTCAGTTATATAAATAGGCTCCTTCATAGAAGGATCAAGGTAGTGGTTATGAAGAATGAACATAATTGTTCAATGGTTAATGTCGGTTTCACTGTCATACATAAATAACGTTACAATCACACAAGTAATAATTACTTTAGTTCAAGTCAATGCTTATATACCAAAGCATACGAACCGTAAGTATAATAGAGAACACAATCTTTTAAATTCATAAATCAGGTACGTAAGACACGCTAAAAATCGTTCCCAAAATAGGGTAAACGTCTTAATATATACTCAATTAAATTCATATGCCGCAACCGCAAAACATAAAAATATCACGCATTCCGCAATAAAATTCGCAAACGTATAAAATTATAACGCATACGACATATAGGATATAGGATAAACGCATCCACAAACGTATAAAAATATAACGCATACGCAATATAGGGTAAACGCATCCATCCCTATTTCGTTAAATTCGTAAAATGTTACCGCATACTCCGATAAATTCCGTACGTATATATATATTGCATATAATAATTCAACCAAATTTCACATAAATTAAATACAAGAACCACAACAATAAGGAAAATGTTCATAATATAACAGTCAATTAAAAGCACTTACTCAACTCCAAGGCCTAAAGAGAATACACAGAAAAGAAATAAATTTTATCATTAAAGTGAATAAATTTTGCCTCACCAAATAAGACTTCTTTTGCTGGTTCTACTGGCAGCTCAGAGCGGGGCCTCGGTGCTTGCAGCTCGGCTTGTAGACAGAAGTCGGAGTCTCGTGGTTCAGGATATGCTTCTAGCTCACGTTGGCAGCAGAAGTCCAGTCGTTCCGTAGTCCCGTAGTCAGGTTGGAGGCAAGGTGTTCGTAGATCTCAGGTCGGAGTCAAAGTGAAGTCAAAGTGTTCGCAGCTCTGGTCGAAGGCAAAGTGAAGTCAAAGTGTTCGCAGCTCTGGTCGAAGGCAAAGTCATTCCCTACCGTACGCCCTTCCCTTATATAGTAATAAAAATTCCGTATCGATTCGTCCAATAAGATTGGTTGCGGCGTATTAGTCGAGTTTGGTATGCTTTCGACCACCATCTGGGCCGACATTATTTCTCGGATTTGATCTAATTTGAACCTTATTGATCCTTTTGTTCATACTACTTTAAAGACCAAATTCCTATACTTAAGTGACCTAGTTCGATAATCTCCTACCCCCCATTGGGAATGTTTTTCTTGAATATCTATCCAATTATGCAATTTCCAATGAAAATTTATATAAAAAATAGATGAAAACAATAGCCCCGCGTATGATTCAATAAGCCCCTGTAAGTATTAATATCTATTTTCCCCATAAAATGCCAATACATCTTTGTATACCAATTTGATTCTTAAGATCCCTACGCTACATACTTCTATAAGAAACAAGTTCCTATGAGCGCCCTACCCTTTTTGGAAAACCTAACCTCTAAGAAAACGATTTTCTTTAATTCAAACAAAAGTAAGTATTTCCTAAGGTGTATTTATATAATTTATGATGAAGATAATTTTTCTGCATATATTATGACCAGATCCTATCGGATTTACTGCGTATTTATTCTGTAAAATACCAATATATCTTTTATAAGAAAATTCGCTTTTTATCCTAATTTTCATCACTTTACTTTATTTGTTTTGATCAAATTTGTGTTTTCCACACGTTTATGAGCTAATACTAGCCTAGAATTCCATCAAACACCAGTAATTTTAAAATCCTAACAATATTTTTACGACAATTTTCGATCATACAATTTGTTTATTTTAGCGTTTTACCGAATCGAACTCGTTATGTTTTATTAAAACAAAGCTCCCAACTTTATTTATTTCCGTTATTTAACTTCATAATACGAGTTTTTATATAATATTCCCAAAATGGATTTTGGATGAAAAGGTAAGTTCTTAGCTTTTTCACGCTTAATTCGTTCAATTTCGTTAATATACTTGCTGCAATATAGCTTTAATTACTTTCCCTTTAATTTAAGTATCGATTTCTAACAATACTTAACAAATTAAAGACATAACCTCTCCATTTGGACAAATTTTCAGACAAATCTAAAATATTATTAGATACTACTTTTTGTTATTGAATAAATTATCAATAATACATTTATTCTATACAATAAACTACATTTCATCTCGAAAATCCTATTAAAAGCATCAATTTTCATCATTACTTAACGAACAATCTTCTCAGTTGTCGGTCATTTCCATCCCTAGGTATATTCACAATGAAAACATAAGAAACTGATGATAAAGTAATTTGTAATCAAAATACTAATTTCTAAATAGGTAAAAGAACCTGTCTATGTTACTAACACTACTATGTCATAAAATGTCTTTAGTAAATTATATATTTTTGTCCTTAGTACATATCTCAAGAATGAAGTAAATATTTCTAGAACATACTTTATATACGAACCCCTGCCATCCTATGAGTTTAATTTTACCTAATAATATATCCCCCATTGAAGGAATCGATCACAAGATTGCTAAAACTTTATGACAAATCTAGTGCGGTAACCAAACTACTGTTTGTCCACTGCAAATGGTACAAACGGATATTTCAGATAATAATTCCCCAAAACGTTGCATACTTATCCTGTTAAGTTGTTATTCATAGCCTCTGTTCCTGTGAAAACTAAAACATACATTAAATATCTACACAAGCTGCATATATATATTACATATGAATGCCACTTATGGTCAAAATGCCATTTTAAATACCCAAATAATAATAATAATAACCATTATTTCTATCTAAAATACAACTATGCAAAATACATAATTAATTGACCAAGATCATGAATGTTTCAAAATCTTGCCAATCAACGGTGAACAATATTTAGCAAAACTCTATGGTATCAATTGCTTATGCAATAATGCAAAAATAAGTAATAATATAAATATAATTATATCTAAACATAATATAATTTATCGAAAACTGTGAGAAATCCTAGTAAAGATTTCAGGTTTTATATTGTCCAAATATTCTCAGTTGCTGAAAGAAATGATAATAGCTTATCATTAAAGTTCAGGTATGTATGGGTGCTAATAAAACACAATGATGCTTATATACTTCCATATATTTTATTTCCTTTGTCAGATCATTAACTTGATCTTTTCTTACATACTAAAATAAAACCAATATGTAATAAGGTGAGGCTCCACCCTCATACATACTATGTGAATCATTTATTTTTTATTTTTTTCACGAACTTTACTCATGAAAATATCATGTAAAAGCTTACAAATGAAGCTCTATCAGCCTTTAAAGTTATTTTCCTATTTTTCATACTTAGAGGACCCTATGGACCTCTACAGCTCTGCCCTCCGATGGAATTGACGCGGAAAGGACATTTGTACTTGAAGCAGAGATTGCATCGTAACCCAATAAAGACACAGATATTGATATTTCACCCTCCCAGTGTTATTTCACCCCATTTGACTAACCATCAATCAAAAAGTTGACAGTATCATCAAACAAAGCAAAAATTTTTTTTTTTATAGTGTGATATGTAAAAGTGACCATTACTCAGCAGTAATCAATTGATTCCAAGATAATCATAGACCTTGTGGTTTCTCAGTTTCTTGAGTCAGAATTGGTAAAAAGCCAGAATTTCCGCCCTGACGGAAGTGCAAGGTTTGTGAGGTCTTACAATCTCTAATAGAAACTCCCATTGCCCATTCATATGTATTGTATCAAACAAGATTCTTTCCTTAATTTTCAAACAAAACACAACCAACTTTGCCCTGGCCTTATGAAGGGACAAGAGAAGCCTTCGTCAGGACGACTATCCCTTTACTCTTTTATAACTTTCCCCAATAGTATCCCCAAGTACCGATAGCCAGTCTACAACCATCTCCAAACCAACTAATACTACCTTTTATGGCGTGATGTCCTCTATTCAAACAAAAACAGATCAATAATAACAATTCTGAAATACTCAAAATCATTCAGTCACTGATCTACCTTATATCTGAACAAAAGGGTGTGTGAAATTAGTTTTTGCAACGTGTATAGTGTCTCATCGTCAAAGAAAGATACCTAGAACTGGTATGTATAAAATTAACCTAACACCAAGATTCCTTTGACAACGATCATTGTAATCCCTTCAAGAACCCCTTCCCCCCCCTAAGCTCAACTTAAAAAAACATCAATATCCGCTGACCACACTCCAACTTTGTGTAATCAAACAAAATTCTTACGCGCAAAATTCTCGTATGTCCGTACTGCATCATACATTCAACCATCGCCTCTTAAAATGTCATAACTCACACAGTTAACCTCTCATCCATCCCTTTAAAAGACATCCTCCTACTGTCAACACACACTGTTTTGTTTAATTACCCAAAATATTCAGAAAATGTGATCAAAAACAAAATGTTCCCTAAACACAAAACATTGTCTTCATCCCCCATTTATGAATAATTATAATTACCTCATAACTAAAATTGCAGAGTAAAAAGATAAATCTACAACAATAGTTACTACAATACCTTATCAAAACCTCGTAACTAGGACTATAAAACCATAGAACCAGCTACTACCATTACCTGAACTAAAATTATTAGAACTTTAAAATCTATATAATTTCAGTTGTACCTTTAAGTATAGAAATCATTGTAATTGTACTAAACCAAGAACCTCACTTATTTATTAAACCCGCATATAAACCTTGAATTTCCGAAGTTTGTAACTACTATGTTGCATAACTCTACTTTTTAGAACAACTCGGTGTGCTTGTATTTCCCCAATATTCCTCGTTATCTATTTTCCCTCTTACTTGTTTAAACTACATGCTTTATTTATTTACTTATTTCTCCCAGATAAAAAAAAAACCCGTTTTATCTAAGAATCAAAACAAATGGTAACAACGCCAAGTTAAATCCATGATGTGTATTATACCCGCGAAGTAGATAGGCGCTTACGTAATATCAAAACCTCTAATTCAACGTAATTATATATTTGCCTACTTTATTCTAAACTAAAAAATTTCAAATATGTACGTTTGTATACCTGCCCGGAGTATAGACTTGTGTCGCGACATCTATTATTCGATTTATTTTCATATTACTATCGACAAATATCCCTTTTAACTACTCTACTCAAAATATGTCGTCATCTCGGAACCGAAAAGTTTACGTATGAAATTGTCTCCTATCCTATAAAATTTACGACAACAAGTCATTCGCCCGTTCCTAGCTTTAACAACGTCATCTAGTGACAAATGAGTGAACTAAAAGCTAGTTATAATTATGTGACGGATAAAATCTAGAAGGATTCTACAAGAAAACATCGTTCGCTAGTTTACGCTAGTAACAGTGACATCTAGTGACGAGTAGTTGAACTAAAACTGAATAATTATTGTAATATCGAAAAATCTAAAAGCATTCTACAAGAAAACATCGTTCGCTAGTTTACGCTAAGAACAGTGACATCTAGTGACACTTTGAAGAACCTCCTGCCTGCTAATTGTTAAAACAAAATTATAATTTTAAAACCATATGATGTAAGAACATTGTTGGCTAGTTCGTAATTGTAACAACGACCCCTTGCGACCCTTACATAAACTATTCCCAAAACATAGTAAAATCTGTAAAAGCAATTTTTATTTATTTATTTCGAGTCTAAAATTTATATCATGTTGAAGGAATAATCGGTAGTTCTCACTATGGCCAACATAACGCACAATTTTTTCTGAATTTGTTGTTGCAAATTTGTGTATGGACCCCTTTTTTTTACTCCAATTCTTAAATTGACGTAACTACGTATAGTATTTGTAGGTTTAATTAACACTAATACCGTCTTAACTCACGTAAACGCTAAATAAAAGCTAAATGTAAGATGAGACGATGACGCTTATTTTTACTCTAAAAGGCTTGTTACACTTATCCTAGTTAGCTTCCCATACGATTTAGTTTCTAAATTTAGTCCAGTGTAACCGCATTCAGCAAGTAAATTTACTATGAAAACTAGTTAGGATCCTAATTAGGTTGCTAGTTAGGACACTAAACAAAAGTAAAGTGTAACAGGGCCTTCAGACATAAAGACACTAATGTTATCAGTGACTATCAACTATTTTCTTTATCTGTGGAATGATACCAATAACGTTACTACTCTGCTAACTTATTATACTACTTTGTATATTTTTAAAGTAAAATTCTGCCATAAACATATCAATGCTACTATTAAAATGAACCCGAAAGTATATTAATGTGTGTCTGTTTACAAATTTAGTTCGTTTTAAGCACTGTGTGAATTTAAATCTTATTTTTGTTCCAATAAATAAAAAGAAATAAATAATTTTTTTTTTCTCCCAAGGATTTTACTAATTTACGAACGCGCTCGGTAGTTTTTAATTTAAATGGCAACACCGCTCTGAGCTCACAGCCGTCCCTACCAACCAAACAGAGCCGTTCAAAATTTTCACAAGTATAGCGTGAATATAGCAATGGCCGACCGGTGTTTTAATGTGACACGTTTCGACTCCGGTTTTCTGATTCCTAATTTCCTTATATGTGTCCGTTTATTAAGTAAAACAATAGCAAAAGTACCTAAGTGAAAGAAGTAAGTGTTAACCGACATATTTAATCAACAGTGGTTTAAGTAGTTCGAACGATGGAGATGTGTTTACGAGTTCAAAATTTTGTTAGTAAATACCGGCGCCATTTTTACTACGTTTAATGAATTTGTTTTGTTTCTAGATTATATCTCTTGATGAATATCTACACCTATTATGTTATGGATAAAACCAGATTACAATGGAAAACCTATAAGTTACTACGCAATAATCAATCAATCCAGGACGCTATGGAGTGTTTAAAGCCCTTCGAAACTTGTGACGTAAAATGTAGCGGATCAAATGGACTTGAATTACAGTAAAATATCAAGTAAGTACGCATTATTTTGTTTAAAAGTGGACTATTTAACCACATTGTTTATTTTACGACCGTATCCCTTTTGTTTTTAAATATATATCTAAAGGTAAACAAGGTTTTGTCCCGTCAAAACTCATATGTGACGTTTGTACTTACAATGTTACTAAAGTGGTCTATCTCGGTTATTTCATTAAGTTAATTTAATTACAGGTTGACAAGAGAACGTGCCTACATGAAAGGAAGGAGCTTGGAATTTTAGAAATGCCAGATTTCACGACAAACTGACCCTACTTCTACGACTTCAACTACAGCTGCCTAAGCAACGTGTGTCTCTCCGGAACTAAAATGTAAGTACATGTTTAACCCAACATTTTTAATTATCTATACTAAAGCATTTAATCAAAAGGAAATGCGGGGGGCAGCCCCGCATTTTAGACCAATAACTAATCATATTTTTTTTTTTTGTAGGTTATGTTTATTATGTTGTGTTTCTTAAATATGTACACTCCCTATGAAACGAATCTTAGTCTTAACTACATACAAAGAATATTTTTATTATTTAAAACAGCCTACTATATAAACTACTTTATGTATTTCAGTGAATCCAGCCCCGCAATCCACCGCTAGCCAGTCTGACAGTGGCTGCCCTCCAGATTTCCGACTCTTACACCAGGTAATTAGCCTTTATCTTTTGTTGGTAAATTAATTATTACAATGAACTACCAAAATTGCAACTACTCTATATATGTATGTATGTTTTTTGAGAATTTTTGTTTTACCCGTCCCGCTGTCTGTAATTAAATTTTAAAAGCGAACTTTGACCCCCTTCCCTGTTTCCAATTGAGCTGAAATTTCCCACTTCTATGTATGTCACGTGACAATGCAATATTATGATGACATGGAACTGATCTGATGATGGAGCAGAAAGGTGTCTATAAGAACTCCCTCAACTATTCAATTTTATCCCGTTGTGTTTGGGCTTGTTGTACTTTTGTAGTTAGAGATTGTATAAGAGTACAGTTGGCAAAGAAAAGCTTATCATAAAAATGAAATTATTGAGAAAAAAAATGTAGTAAGACTTTTAACGCCCCGTTACCTAAACAATGGATATTTTTTTTTCTAAAATTAAGTACTAAGACAGCCTTATTTAAAAATTTCCCTATTCTAAGATAGATCACACTGATACCCTGAATGCAAAAGACTAGCCCAACGCTATAGTTTCGAGCACCAGAAACCTAGATCACTTTTTCTTTGTAAATGACATACATGTAAATTCACACTAATACCATTTCTATTTAAACTAATTTCAGGCTAATTTATGCAGTACCCTGAGAGCTTCCAGTCTACCCCTGGCTTCTCGCATCTCTTCTACGCGCTTCACAACGGAAAATAAGTGAGTATAGAATTTCTTCCTAATAATAAAATTAAAACCTATGGCTGTATATGCATGCATACCTACCCATGTGTATAAGTATGTACTTAATCATCTACTATTAACGTGATGCTGATGATGATGATGACTTATAACATTTTTTTTTTCTTTGAAATCAGCCCTACATGTACATAATGACAAACCTTCATGAAATAGAGTTCTATGGCCGAATTACTGGTCCTAATTTTTGTATAGACACCTACACAAAGAATCAGGTTCAAACAAACCCTAGGCCCTAACTTTAGTCATCCTATTGACTACCCGTTACTTGCAATGCCACGCCATTGCTATGGCCGGAGCATTTCAAACCCCTTAAGAATAATGATTATGAGTTCCCATTTAAAATTAGAATACTTTTTTAACGATTTACCTATGTACTTGGGAACAATAACAAACTTACTTACTTAGTTTAAAGTAAAACGTTTGGAAAGCAAATAACCATTTAAACTATCTCCATGTTCAGACACTAGTAACGTTTTTATTTTAATCAATTTTCAGAGTTCCAGAACATCTATACAAAGCGACTTCCGTCTCATCATCGATCAACGCGGCTCACCTTCCTATCACCGCGGAAGACAGACTGGGATCTACACACTATTCCTATTGTAGCTTTAGTCCCTTAAGTTAGCCACTAATTATCATTTATTTTATACCACAACGGTGGCAAACAAGCATACGACCCGCCTTATGGTAAGCAATTACCGTAGCCTATGGACGCCCGTAACCCCAGAGGATTCACATGCAAGCATTTGTAGTACCTATATGCTTTCGAATATGGCAACTTTTCAAAATAATGATTTTATTTTTATTTTATTAAGTTAATCAGTATATATAAGCAATTATATTTAATACTAGCTAGGTAATGTTGTTTTAATGTGAATACCCTACAAGTAAATAACATCCTTATCATTGCTAAACCTTTTTAAATATTTAAACTTTTGTGAGATATGTTAACAAGTACTTGTGGCTGTACTCACTACTTGGCTGGTTTTTAAGTATTACACTAAAACTGCCTACGTCAAATAATGATTTCAATTTGTAAAATTAGCATACATTCGACAAATAAGCCTTTCAAATCACCGAAACATCAAATGCAGTGTGCAAACTATTATGTTGATAATCTCAAATAATAGCAAAGACAAGGATCCCGACGAATTGAGGAATCCTCTTTTGAAACTTGAATGTCGTTTGATAAGAGATCATTGCTTGGAACTGGCATGTGTAAATAAATATATATCCTAGGTTACCCTACATTGCCTAAGATGAAATACTATTATCTATTCTGTGGCTTAAGTTTATTATCCTGCCATAATATAATACATTTGATTGATACACTTGATAAAGGTTCTCCAGATGGAGAAGTAAGTGAGATTACTGATAGATGGATTAGATAGATTGCTTAATTATTCGAAAAGTATACATTTATTTATACAGTGCCCTGCAGAACTGTTTTCGTAGTTTGTCTGTAGGTGAGCTAGTTACTAAATAGTTATTCTATTGTTATGCTAATGTTATTTATTGGCACACTTAGCGACATGCTGTTTGTGATACCGGTATCACCCAAATGTATCTAGTAGATATTTCTAAAGCTGTTTTTTAAATTTTTAATTTGTCCAGCTGGTGTCTTATCTTATAGGGTAGGTTATTTAGATAATACGGTGATCTTTTATTGAGGGTTTGGTCACCGAAATAGTTTTCTACTTGTGGCAACTCGTATTTGTCAACAGACACTGATTTTGTGTTATGTGAGTGATCGATCAGGACTAGGCTGCACTATGATCATGTTGATACTACTTTTATTTTGTTATTATTTATTAAACAAGAAATAAACATGTAGTTTTATTAAGCGTGACACCCTTACTAAATCAACCCCCTAGACTGAGTCATATTTTTATCAAAAGCATTGGTATTTTGAATCTGCCGCCTTTTGAACCATTCGATATTAATAAAAATGTCTCATTGTTTATTGAATGACAATAATAATACGTTAATTACATAGTGAAATACTAATTATTTTTACAATTTGCAAAATAAAACATTGTTAGAACACATAGAATCGAAACGCAACGCCAGTGACAGTCAGTATTAACATGGCTGTCAGATAGTCAAAACAAAGTTTTCGTGGTTATGTTATTGTTAGTTTTAGTGATTTTAAAACGCGTGAACTGCTTACAAAGTGTGTGGAAAAGATGCTTTCGAGCACCAGTGAAGTGATGCAATTATGTTTCAAGTGTATATCGTGATATACCGTGATTTAATGTGCCTACAAAGTTTACCCGGAATTCGCGGCTAAGGTAACAATATGATTTAAGAATGCTTCCCTCTGCCCTCCGCGTATATATTTTTTATTGTTTCAACAACAATATCAGTCTCCATATCCATTAACACGGTCAGCAACTGAAACCGCTTAATTTATCTAACCAAATCATGTGTAAATACTAATATGTATGATTCTAATCCTGGTCACGGCTATTAACTGAAGAGAAACGCGCCTGGAGTTCCTAGTTCTAACATTATTTCTTTACTCTACAAGCTAGAGCAGCTATTGGAAGCTACTAAAGGAAGGTACAACTTTTTCTGAAACTGAAAACGCTTAGAAAGCCAAAGTGGCTCTCTATGAAGGAAACCCTCTACCCCGTCTGAAACCCTGTAATACTAAAATATTCTAAGCTCTGATGACTATACATACTTACCTCCTGAAAGGAACACTACAACCCTGCGTTAAATACTATAACCCCAATAATCTAATTTCCTATATAAACATGATTTGTCAGACAATTTCGGCGGTTTTTCCTAACAATGGCTCGTGAAAGTCTAGTAGTAGATCCCTAGTTATGTAGTAACCCGATAATTTTTAGGAGACTGATAAAGAGGTTGTTGAAACAAAAACAATGATATTTATTTTAAACTTTAAAAAGGTACTTTACAAGGAAAAAATATTAAGTAAATAGGTATATAAAATTAATTAGTAAATTAAATTTATTCGGTTGTAAGTTCAAGCTGTTGATGCGGGAAGGTTAGTGGTAAGGCTGAAGAATGGTGTCAGGATCTGTAAAAGAAAAGGCTATTCGGTAGTTTCCACATAGACAAAGTCTTCCCACCATTTGCGGTAAAGATTAATGATAGAAAATTAACTTGTAAAATTTTGTTATTGACGATGTAATGATCTCTTGTCTTATTTGAATATTATTTTAACTATAAGCAAATATAGTTTTTTTTTATTTAACCCCTACGCCCTAAAAGCGATAGTGTTAACGAATACAGACAATAATTATACAATTAAATTATTTTCTTAGAAAAATTATTTATTTATTTTAAATATAGTTAGGAAGGGTAGCTAATGTGTGATAGGGGTTTCTTTTCCCAAATACACACGCCTGTAGTTCGTGCGGTGGGGTAAACTATCTCATATCCTATCTAATTATTATTATTATTTTTATATATTTTATTAAAAATAAAATATTTTTATTTTGTCTATCAATGACTTTATTAAGTGAAGCTACCAACGTTTCGTAACCTACACACCAGAGGAAAGAAACGCCAAGAAAACCTCTGAGATTCCTAGCTAAATAATTAAATCAAAATTAAATCTAAAATTCAACCAAAGTGACTGTGGTCATACCGAAATAAATCATAGAAATATGTCGTGTGAGGCAGTTATGCTAATTCAAACTTCAAGGATAGGCAAATAGTATTGTACGTAGAGTAGGGCATTGTTTCTAACTACCAAACTCTTCATCTAATTATCAAATTTTACAGATGATGTACACTATTGAATTGAAAGCCTGAATTAACTTATGAACTATTTTCGTTCAGTTGTAGTTGATATGGATCCCCATAACTCACTCCAGCACGACTCAATCTCTCAGTTGAATTTCAATACTTTATTGTAGTGGCTTTCTCTTTGCCAATAATTGTATTTCCAACAATATGATAATATTTATTCATTAATTATTGTGAATGGCGATAAGGTACAAGTCTCACTATGTCAGAGAACATTGTTAAAATTTTCATAATATTTTTGTTTTACAACTCTATGTTGGTACAAGGTTAGATGCCTCTATTTCAGCTTAAAAGTAATAAATAATTTCAGTTATATAAATAGGCTCCTTCATAGAAGGATCAAGGTAGTGGTTATGAAGAATGAACATAATTGTTCAATGGTTAATGTCGGTTTCACTGTCATACATAAATAACGTTACAATCACACAAGTAATAATTACTTTAGTTCAAGTCAATGCTTATATACCAAAGCATA
Organism: Pammene aurita; assembly: GCA_947086415.1. NCBI lineage: Eukaryota > Metazoa > Arthropoda > Insecta > Lepidoptera > Tortricidae > Pammene > Pammene aurita. The sequence continues at coordinate 31,200,533 of OX352302.1, read as the reverse complement.
CGAACCGTAAGTATAATAGAGAACACAATCTTTTAAATTCATAAATCAGGTACGTAAGACACGCTAAAAATCGTTCCCAAAATAGGGTAAACGTCTTAATATATACTCAATTAAATTCATATGCCGCAACCGCAAAACATAAAAATATCACGCATTCCGCAATAAAATTCGCAAACGTATAAAATTATAACGCATACGACATATAGGATATAGGATAAACGCATCCACAAACGTATAAAAATATAACGCATACGCAATATAGGGTAAACGCATCCATCCCTATTTCGTTAAATTCGTAAAATGTTACCGCATACTCCGATAAATTCCGTACGTATATATATATTGCATATAATAATTCAACCAAATTTCACATAAATTAAATACAAGAACCACAACAATAAGGAAAATGTTCATAATATAACAGTCAATTAAAAGCACTTACTCAACTCCAAGGCCTAAAGAGAATACACAGAAAAGAAATAAATTTTATCATTAAAGTGAATAAATTTTGCCTCACCAAATAAGACTTCTTTTGCTGGTTCTACTGGCAGCTCAGAGCGGGGCCTCGGTGCTTGCAGCTCGGCTTGTAGACAGAAGTCGGAGTCTCGTGGTTCAGGATATGCTTCTAGCTCACGTTGGCAGCAGAAGTCCAGTCGTTCCGTAGTCCCGTATTCAGGTTGGAGGCAAGGTGTTCGTAGATCTCAGGTCAGAGTCAAAGTGAAGTCAAAGTGTTCGCAGCTCTGGTCGAAGGCAAAGTCATTCCCTACCGTACGCCCTTCCCTTATATAGTAATAAAAATTCCGTATCGATTCGTCCAATAAGATTGCTTGCGGCGTATTAGTCGAGTTTGGTATGCTTTCGACCACCATCTGGGCCGACATTATTTCTCGGATTTGATCTAATTTGAACCTTATTGATCCTTTTGTTCATACTACTTTAAAGACCAAATTCCTATACTTAAGTGACCTAGTTCGATAATCTCCTACCCCCCATTGGGAATGTTTTTCTTGAATATCTATCCAATTATGCAATTTCCAATGAAAATTTATATGAAAATAGATAAAAACAATATAGTATGATTCAATAAGCCCCTGTAAGTATTAATATCTATTTTCCCCATAAAATGCCAATACATCTTTGTATACCAATTTGATTCTTAAGATCCCTACGCTACATACTTCTATAAGAAACAAGTTCCTATGAGCGCCCTACCCTTTTTGGAAAACCTAACCTCTAAGAAAACGATTTTCTTTAATTCAAACAAAAGTAAGTATTTCCTAAGGTGTATTTATATAATTTATGATGAAGATAATTTTTCTGCATATATTATGACCAGATCCTATCGGATTTACTGCGTATTTATTCTGTAAAATACCAATATATCTTTTATAAGAAAATTCGCTTTTTATCCTAATTTTCATCACTTTCCTTTATTTGTTTTGATCAAATTTGTGTTTTCCACACGTTTATGAGCTAATACTAGCCTAGAATTCCATCAAACACCAGTAATTTTAAAATCCTAACAATATTTTTACGACAATTTTCGATCATACAATTTGTTTATTTTAGCGTTTTACCGAATCGAACTCGTTATGTTTTATTAAAACAAAGCTCCCAACTTTATTGATTTCCGTTATTTAACTTCATAATACGAGTTTTTATATAATATTCCCAAAATGGATTTTGGATGAAAAGGTAAGTTCTTAGCTTTTTCACGCTTAATTCGTTCAATTTCGTTAATATACTTGCTGCAATATAGCTTTAATTACTTTCCCTTTAATTTAAGTATCGATTTCTAACAATACTTAACAAATTAAAGACATAACCTCTCCATTTGGACAAATTTTCAGACAAATCTAAAATATTATTAGATACTACTTTTTGTTATTGAATAAATTATCAATAATACATTTATTCTATACAATAAACTACATTTCATCTCGAAAATCCTATTAAAAGCATCAATTTTCATCATTACTTAACGAACAATCTTCTCAGTTGTCGGTCATTTCCATCCCTAGGTATATTCACAATGAAAACATAAGAAACTGATGATAAAGTAATTTGTAATCAAAATACTAATTTCTAAATAGGTAAAAGAACCTGTCTATGTTACTAACACTACTATGTCATAAAATGTCTTTAGTAAATTATATATTTTTGTCCTTAGTACATATCTCAAGAATGAAGTAAATATTTCTAGAACATACTTTATATACGAACCCCTGCCATCCTATGAGTTTAATTTTACCTAATAATATATCCCCCATTGAAGGAATCGATCACAAGATTGCTAAAACTTTATGACAAATCTAGTGCGGTAACCAAACTACTGTTTGTCCACTGCAAATGGTACAAACGGATATTTCAGATAATAATTCCCCAAAACGTTGCATACTTATCCTGTTTAGTTGTTATTCATAGCCTCTGTTCCTGTGAAAACTAAAACATACATTAAATATCTACACAAGCTGCATATATATATTACATATGAATGCCACTTATGGTCAAAATGCCATTTTAAATACCCAAATAATAATAATAATAACCATTATTTCTATCTAAAATACAACTATGCAAAATACATAATTAATTGACCAAGATCATGAATGTTTCAAAATCTTGCCAATCAACGGTGAACAATATTTAGCAAAACTCTATGGTATCAATTGCTTATGCAATAATGCAAAAATAAGTAATAATATAAATATAATTATATCTAAACATAATATAATTTATCGAAAACTGTGAGAAATCCTAGTAAAGATTTCAGGTTTTATATTGTCCAAATATTCTCAGTTGCTGAAAGCAATGATAATAGCTTATCATTAAAGTTCAGGTATGTATGGTTGCTAATAAAACACAATGATGCTTATATACTTCCATATATTTTATTTCCTTTGTCAGATCATTAACTTGATCTTTTCTTACATACTAAAATAAAACCAATATGTAATAAGGTGAGCCTCCACCCTCATACATACTATGTGAATCATTTATTTTTCATTTTTTTCACGAACTTTACTCATGAATATATCATGTAAAAGCTTACAAATGAAGCTCTATCAGCCTTTAAAGTTATTTTCCTATTTTTCATACTTAGAGGACCCTATGGACCTCTACAACTTGCTTAACAAACACATCATAGAGGAGAAATCGCCAAACGTGAATTATGCGCCGTTGAAGAGTTCCGTTCTGATCATCATCAGCAGTTCCACTTCATCAAATGTCACTCTTTTGAATGAAAATGCTTGATTTGTTGATAAAAATACAAAAAGCACTATGTGTTTGCCTTTAAGATTTGAGGAGTTCCCTCGATTCCTCATGGATCCCATCATCAGAACTTGAGCTTGACGTAAATTTGTCCTGACAATCTTACTTGCTTAACAAACACCGATGTGTGTTCGATAAGAGGAGGAATCGCTAACGTGAACTATGCGTCGTTGAAGAGTTCCCTTCTGATCATCATCAGCAGTTCCGCTGAATCAAATGTCACTGTTTTGAATTTAAATTATTGATTTGTTGATAAAAATCACTACATGTATGCCATTAACATTTGAGGAGTTCCCTCGATTCCCCATATGGAGTAACAAACATTAAAAAAAAAAAAAAAAACATACACGCCGAATTGAGAACCTCCTCTTTTTAGGGTTCCGAAGTCAACTAGGAACCCTTTTAGTTTCGCCATGTCTGCCCGTCCGTCCGTCCGTCCGCGGATAATCTCAGTGACCGTTGCACTAGAAAGCTGCAATTTGGTACTAATATGTATATCATTCACGCCGACAAATTGGTAAAATAAAAAGTGGAAAAAAATGTTTTATTAGGGTACCTCCCCTATACGTAAAATGGGGAGTGATTTGTTTTCATTTCAACCTTAACGTGTGATATATTGTTGGATAGGTATTTAAAAATGAATAGGGGTTTACTGAAATCATTTTTTGATAATGTAAATATTTTTGGAAATAATCGCTCCAGAAGTAAAAAAATATGCGTCCCCCCCCCCCCCCTCTAACTTTTGAACCATAAGTTTTAAAAATATGAAAAAATCTCAAAAGTAGAACTTTATAAAAACTTTCTAGGAAAATTATTTTGAACTTGATAGGTTGAATAGTTTTTGAAAAAAAATTACAAAATAATTTCTGAACTAAGTTTGTAATTTAACCGTATATGCAGGTGTTTATTGTACCTGTAATTTCTACAAAATCACAATGAAATGAAGTGCTTTCAAATAAAGTAAAAACGGTGAAAATCAATTCACGCAATAAAGAATTATCCCATAAAAATCATCTTCCATACTTTAAGCTCGCGCGCAATAGTTTACTTAATTTGCCGATAGATGTCGCTGTACGTGGAACGCTCATATCATATCCTACATGGCGGTGTTATTTTAACTCTTAAGTGGGGACACTTACTATGACGGACGGAAAACTACGGAACCCTAAACTGAGCGTGGCCCGACACGCTCTTGGCCGGTTTTTAAATGTTGAAGTCAGTTAAAAAAAATTAATGTGAAAAATGTTCTGACTTTTGTCAAAAAGGTTAGGCTACAGGGCAGACCCTTAACCCGACCGTCTTTTTTTTAGGCTTAAATTATAGCTGACTAACTTTTCCAGAGGAATTCTTCTCAAATTTTTGATATCATTCTTCGTTTCCAAAATATCGAACGCCAAAATCAAAAATTTGGAAAAAGATGTTTTTTTTTTTCACTATTCCGGTTATAACTTTTTCTTTTATGATTTTCTCGAAAAATTATTTTTGCATCTTACAGCTCTCATAAATATGAGTCTTTTGAGCCATTTTTGAATATCATATCTTCACAACTTTCCGAGTTATAAGGGGATCGCACTTTTTCGTGAAATCGAGGCCTATACTGGAACGAACGAAAAGACATTTCCAATGTCAAAACATACTTACAACACACATGACAGATTCATCTTTTCACTTAATGCACCAAAGTTCAGTTTACAATCTGTCTTCCATAGAAACATTGTCACAAATTCTGACATAATAGGTTTACATTGCATGTTACAGAATTAGATTTCCTGTTAATGTGCCGTAAATATGTTTACAGATTTGATGGGCCCGTTCCTAATTTGAATAATTACCAATTTTCTATTTAATTCACAATAGCCGATGTAGTGAAATTAAGAACGTTCAATAGAATACTTACTAGCGACCCGCCCCGGCTTCGCACGGGATAAAAAATGGTTATTGTGGGTTATCCCTAAGAGATAGATATATACCATAGCGGACTTTTTTGTAGACCTTTTTAAGGTGTACAATACTGTTGTATTTTATTTTGATCTATCTCTTAGGACTCAGACAGCGTTTGCAATGTAAGCGCAAAAAATGGGTTAATTTACGACATCACATTAGAAACCTTTTAACGGCCTCCTAGCCTAGTCAGTAGTGACACTGCCTACGAAGCAGGAGGTCCCGGGTTCGAATCCTGGTCAGAGCATTTATTTGTGTGTTTGTCACAGATATTTGTTCCTGAGTTATGGATGTTTTCTATGTATTTAAGTATTTATCCATATTTATCTATTATATATATCGCCGTCTAGTACCCATCACACAAGCCTTATTGAGCTTACCGTGGGCCTAGGTCGATTTGTGTAAGATTATCCTATAATATTTACTTAAACCTCTAAAATCATCAGTGTTTCTCTACTATATTATGCATGTATTATACATATAAACCTTCCTCTTGAATCACTCTATTTATTAAAAAAATTCGCAACCGCATCAAAATCCGTTGCTTAGTTTTAAAGATCTAAGCATACATAGGGACAAACAGCGGAAAGCGACTTTGTTTTATACTATGTAGTGATGTCGTTCGTATGGTCAGCGTTAAAATCCATGAGATTTTCTTCGGCCTCAGCTGTTTGATCCCAAGCATCAATAGGCTTTCCCAAATGAAATAAGCACGCTCTTGTTGTTGGAGAAATATATAAATGAAACTTCATTAAGATTTTTGCCTTCATAAGTATAGGAACATCATAAATGTCAGTGTTTGGACACCCGCCGAATATACAAGAACTCCACTCGGGTGTTTTACGAAGTAATATCACTGAGTCAAGAATTTCAGCACTCAGGAATATTTTTTGTCACAGAATTTATTATTCTTACAATCCCAAATTGAAACTTACTGACGTGCAAAATGGTTCATTGACATATAAAAAGATCGAATGAAATGGTCAGTCAGACGCTAACCACCATAAATTTAATGCAACACTAGCACCAATAAAAATAAACGAGAATGCTTTTATATTGTTTTTTTTAGCATGATCGCAATACATTTTAGTCCGGACCACTTTAGGGGGTCAATAGCATGATAAGCACGACATCTCATGACCACTTTATTGGTCTTTGGCGTTCAAAGGGTTAAAAGGAACTCTTACATAATTTGAGATGTGTTAGAATATGATATAAAGAAACCGTCCAATTACTACTAAGGATTTCTTGTCGACATACTATATAATGTATGAAAAACACTAAACCAAACAAATACAGCTAAAAAAATAGTACTATTTTTAACTCCCTTAATAAACAATAAATAATAAAGCCGAAAGTTAGTACAGTTTAGTTAGCGTTAATAAATAATGAAGCTCTCTTTATAAAGCCGAAATTTATATTTATGACGATTTCATGTCATTATTAAAATTAAAAACGGGCTAATCAAATCTGTAAAGATATTTATGTAACAATAGGTGTACGTAATCGAAAAGTAAGCTTGATCGTAAAGTTTCTAATGTCACTAAAAATGTAAACGTATTTACGGCACATTGGCAGTAAATCTTATTCTGTAACATGCAACGTAAATCTGTTATGACACAATTTTTGTAAATGTTTTTATGGAAGACAGATTGTAAACTGAAATTTGGAGCATAAACTGAAAAGCAGAATCTGTCATGGGAGTTGTAAGCATGTTTTTGTCATGCAATGTGTAAACATATTTAAATGTAAAGGTATTTTTGTAACACTTAATTGTAAAGGTATTTTTGACCTCGACTTTACAAGAACTTGTCAAGTGACAACCCCGTGCCGACACTCACAGCTCGGTCATAAAACTGCGGTGCGCAAAGAAGATTCACGGTTCGTACGAGGTTATAAGTTTCAATTTTGCTTGCAGGCGGCGAGTATAGGTATAATTTTATACCTAAAGCTGCCTTTTGTGAAGAAGTGAATTTTCTGTACGGTAGTACTATTAGTTATTCTGTGGTATTACAGCCATAATTGATCTGATCATAATTTCCCGTTGACATTATGGCTATCCATCACGTACTCGCATTTGAACTAATCCTTCTATCGATTTCAATATAGTTTGCGGCCGTAAATTTGGAGCGGTGCATAAATTACACAAAATCTGGTTATCCGGTCAATAACCGGTTTTTATAACTTTGGCTTCTTCCATTTGAGATACAGTTATTAGGGACTGTGGATAGTGACTTTGGCTGGACAGGGAAGTCAGCGGTGGACGTTGAGTTGTAAAACTTGGGACTGTGATGACTGAGGGTGCGACGAGGGTTTAAATAATAGGAAATGGTTGGTAAATTAATTTACCACAAACCTCAGAAAATTGGTCTAGAACCCCCAATTATCCCCTACTACAAAAAAAATATTACAAAGTGCTCACGGCTAAAAATGAAACTTTAACAAGGTCGCGGGTAGGCCTCCCTTGGAGCAAGGCGTCTAGGTCCAGTATTTAAATTAGGACGTCCTAGATCCTAGACCCTCGACAAACGTATGACATGTTAAAATAAGACAAACCATTATACAACTTATTTTTATTTATTATGCTCAGACAGTGATTAATACTATCCTTAGGGAACTATAAATTTAACAATCACATCTCTCCTGAATCATAAAGACAGTTCAAATACCTGGGGTTTAACCAGAAATGATCATCGGCTATACCCGTGTCAAAAATTCTAAATGTTTAACAAAATTACTTAATATACAACCTAACAAAAGGTAGCGCTCCTCTCCTTTCTTCATACCCCTTATTACATATTAAATATATGTTGTATGGAGGCAGGAGCTGCATCAACTACCTGCTAACCCATCTCCATATTATGAAGGTATATCTTTTACATGGTGCGTTCACGAAGGAAACACAACGCTCAAACAAGGATGGTTCGTTATAAGTTATAAGGAACTGAAAATTGACTTACAGTCTTCCGCAATAAAGCTATGGATATTTCTCCTACATATATTTTAGCTGGTAGTGTTCCTGGAACCAAGGATGTCCCCGGAAGGCTGGGGCGCGTCCTACCATTCCGGTGTGATCCGCTCTGGGCCGATTTCGGAACCGAAATAAAAAACCCTGGAATTAAAATATTCCCGTTAAAAATCAAATCCTTTAAATATTAATTAATTTCTAATTTCTTCCACAATAAAGCCCAAGATAAACAAGATGCCTTGTACTCCACTTACCAGAATTAACTGGGTTTTCTTTTATTTGCGCCTGTGACGCGCCATGTGGCGGGACCCGTAGAGGTTAGGCCGACAAAGACATGCCCAGGTTTCTGTTTAGGACAAAATAGATATTTTAGGTTACGAAACATGAATAAAGCCACTCCCTACACAATCCTTTACTTATAAATCACGAAAATAACTTACCGAACATGGGTGTGTCCACTCGTGGTCCGACATTTGTTCGGCGAGCAAAAATGCTACCACGCCTAACGAGGCTAAAAACAACGAAACAAAATAGGATTATTCATTGATCCGACTATGGAAATACAACGTTTCATAACCCAAAATCCTCACCATTATATTAAATTATCACCTTCCACACAATTAGCTGGATGACATTATCTCAACGACGATGGAGCAATCAATGGCGTCGCGGCGAATGAGATATCCAAGCGAATGTAAGATTTTGAATGAAACCTTTGAATGAAACACACCCTTGAACTATGTGCTCATATATTCTCTTATTAAAAAATACGAATAATTACTTTTATCTGATTCTGACACTACACATAAATAGTTAACATGGATTTTCTTAAGGCTGGGTGCAAACTTGCACACTTACACAAGGACGAAATTACACATGAATTGGCGATTCGCCAACTTCCGGTGAACCCAGCAGCACGCAGGCCCAGTTTGTGTCAAGCGTTGAAGCAAACAGCTGATCTCGCTAAACAGGGTAGTCTGAAGTTACAGGACCTCGTTTTAAATGATCCTGATACTGAATTAGAGATTTGTCAACGTAAGGTTGGTGTTCTTGAGGTGGAGTCGGAAATGACTGAAGATTTATCTGCGTCTGCTATAGATAGATTGTCGTCTAGGTGCAAATATCTTATGTGTCGTCTTGCGCGTTTTCAACAGGAATCCGAGGTGGTCCAACTGTTGAAAGCGAAGCTTAATAATATAATGGAACGCTTTCACGTGCAGAGTCCTTCAGCATCGTCAGGTTCGGATGATGAGGACCGCGTTCCTAATGATATGAGAGTAATTAGGGAGATAGTTTATAAACCGGAGAAGACATTCAATATAAATTCGTTAAATTTAAAATTTAAAGGTGACACCTGCGTGCGTACATTTTTGTCGCGGCTTGAGGAGTTGAGAGATGCCAGAAGGATTTCAGAGACAAGGATATATCGTGGTTTTCCCGAGATTCTTGAAGGTCCGGCGTTGTCATGTTTTAGATCACAACGTTCTAAGCTTTTGTCGTACCAGGAAGTTACCGAAGCTTTGAGGGAGGAGTTCGATATTCCGGATTTGGATCATCAGTTGTTGCAGGAGATCAGGGCTAGGACACAAGCTAAGTCGGAGACCATAGTGTATTTTGTATCTACGGTTCTCGGTATGTACGAGCGACTTACCAAGGAGGTTCCTGAGCAGGAGAAACTGGACACAATGATGAGGAACATCCGTCCCGAGTATTCAAAGGATTTGGCGCTGCATGATGTTCAGTCTATTCAGCATTTGAAAACACTCTGCAAGCGCATTGAGCTGGCCCAAATTAAGGCTCAGCAATTTCGTGAACCGGTTTTACATAACAAGTCAGGAGGTTCTTCTTTGAGTATTCCCCAAAATAAGGTAGAATATCGACGGGGGTCGTTCCCCTCGCGCTCACCTAACTCTTCTTAGGCTTTTGTGGCTGCTGCAGCTCAAAGCCCTTCCAATTTGGAATGTTTTCGTTGTGGTAGGGTCAACCATTCCACTAAAACTTGTAGGGTCTCTCATGAGATCGTTTGTTATAGATGTGGGGAAAAAGGAGTTCGTACTCCTGAGTGTACAAAATGTAACCCCGATTCAAAAAACTAAATAAGTTTGTCTTTTCTAACAAAAACAACTATAAACCTTCTGCTCCCTTTCTCGCAGAAAAGACAATTTTCTTTAATCCTCCAGAGGGAGATGACAGAGTTTATGCTCTTTTGAATATACTAAGTCTAAATTTTAGGGCTTTGTTGGATTCAGGTGCCAGCACGAGTTTTCTAGGGAAAGGTAGCCATCTTGTATTTGCTACGGGTGGCATTGCTATTCAAAAGCACCAAAAACCTATTCTAATTCGTGTAGCTAATAATAACCGTCTGTTATGTACGGAATATACGATTCTGCCTATAAATTATAAAGGCGAAGTAAAATTAATACACTTTGATATTCATCCACAAATCGCCCAACCTATGGTGTTAGGTTTGAACTTTTGGAGGGAATATAATATTGCCCCAGGACTTATTACTAACTTACCTAAGGGTGATGAACACCACTTGGATAGCCTCGATTTATCGCTTTCCGATACGGGTTTAATTACTTATGAGTCTTTATCTCAAGAGCAGAAATCTCAATTGGAAGCTGCTAAAACTCTTTACGACCAAATCGACTCAGATAAAGTTGGTTTAGGGAAAACACATTTGATAGAACATATAATAGATACTGGAGGTTCTCCTCCTATCAAACAAAAATATTATCGTCTTAGTCCTATTATGCAGGCTGCTTTGGAAAAAGAGGTAGACGGTATGTTAAAAGCGGGAATAGTAGAACCATCTCACTCTCCTTGGAATTCTCCGGTAGTCATGGTGGAGAAATCCAACGGTGACATGAGACTATGTTTAGATAGTATGAAAGTGAATTCGGTTTCGAAATCTGACGCATACCCAGTCCCATACGTACACTACATTCTTGATAATTTGCGTGATGCAAAATTCCTTACGTCTCTCGACCTAAGCGCTGCATATCATCAGATTCCACTAAGTGAAGAGTCTAAAGAGAAAACAAGTTTCACTGTACCCGGTAAAGGTTTATACCACTATAATAGAATGTGTTTTGGTTTGGTAGGAGCTTCTGCTACTATGCAACGTTTGATGGATACTCTCTTTACCGCGGAATTTGATAACAAAGTGTTCTGTTACATCGACGATATAATTATTTGTACTTCAGACTTTGACGAGCATGTTCGCTTATTAAAAGCTGTCTTTGATAAACTTAAGTCTGCAAACTTAACTATAAACATGAAAAAATCATTATTTTGCAGAAGCGAACTTAGATATCTCGGATATCTAGTAGACAGAACCGATCCGTCTAAAATTGAAGTAATTTTGGATTTTCCTATTCCGGAAGATGCCAAAGCGATAAAACGTTTTCTTGGTATGTGCGGTTGGTACCGCCGTTTCATAAATAATTTTTCTAAAATAGCTAGGCCATTATCTAGGTTAACTAGCAAAAACGTTAAATTCGTCTGGACTAACGAAGCTAATGATTCTTTTAATTTGCTTAAGTCTGCTCTAGTATCAGCACCCATTTTGAAATGCCCTAACTTTAACGAAGCTTTTTACATTCATACTGACGCATCTTCGTATGCGATCGGAGCAGTTTTAACTCAAAAATTTCACGGTGTAGATCATCCCATCGCTTATTGCAGTCGTACACTGAACAAGCCTGAAACTAATTACTCGGCGACTGAACGTGAACTTTTGGCTGTTATATACGGGTTAGAACAATATCGAGCTTACGTAGAGGGTAGGAAGTGCTATATTGTAACAGACCATGCTTCTTTGAAATGGTTCACGAATTTGAAAAATCCAACTGGTCGTTTAAACCGGTGGGCTTGCAGACTAAGTCAATTCAATTTTGAAATTATTCATAGAAAGGGTAAAGAACATGTCATACCTGACTGTCTTTCCCGTATTCATCTCGGAGCTGTTGATGTTTCAACCTCCCAAGATCCGTGGTATGTTGATCTATATAAGAAGGTCTCAGAGAAGTCCTCTCTGTTTCCCAACTTTAAAATAGAGAACGACAAACTCTACCGTTACTCTAAGAATAAGTATCGCCTGACAGCTCAATTTGACTGGAAGTTGGTATTACCTTATGAGGAGCGGAAAGAGGTTCTGAATAAGTACCATGATGATCCTACCGCTGGACACTTTGGGGTGGCTAAGACTCATTCTAAAATAGCTGATATTTATTATTGGCCCACTCTTTTCCAAGATGTAAAAGAATATGTAGATTCTTGTGAAATATGCAGGACTTATAAGCCTGTAAATTTAGCTCGACCTGGTCTTATGGGTTCTCCCAGGCGTGTATCGTCACCAGGCGAAGCAATTTCTTGTGACATTCTCGGTCCATTCCCTCCTTCTTATTTGAGAAATCAGTACCTCTTTGTGTGTACTGATTATTTTAGTAAATATGTTACTTTATTTCCTCTGCGTACTATAACTGCGAAGGCAATAATTAAGTGTATGGAAAAAGGAATATTTCTGGTACACGGGTACCCAAATATATTTTCTGCGACAATGGTGCGCAATTTACTTCAAAAGACTTTCGAGACCTAATGGTTAAATATAGTGTCCCACATGTCTTCTATAACCCTAGATATCATCCTCAGACTAACCAAACGGAACGCGTGAACCGCGAACTGGTAAGAACCATTGCATCATACGTACGTTCTGATCACCGTAACTGGGATAAGAACATAGCGGAGATCCAATGCGCTCTCAATACCGCCAGACACGAGGTCACTAAAAACACACCGTATTTCTTAACACATGGTCGTCAAATGATTCTAGAAGGTTCTCTTTATAATGACGAAGATCCCATAGATCAAAGCGCTCTACAACTGGATACCAGTGGTGCTTTTTCTGAAAAGCTTAAAGAGCTCAAAACTGTATTCCAGAAAGTACGTAACTCGTTGATTGCCTCCCATGAACGTAATGCTCGTTATTATAACATGAGGAAGCGTCACGTAGAACTAGAAGAGGGGCAAATCGTCTATAAAAGATGTTTTCCATTGTCCAATGCGGCTAAGCACTTTTCTGCAAAGCTAGCTCCCCGTTATGACAAATGTGTCATTCACAAAAAGTTAGGACCTCTGGTCTATGCTGTAAAATCCTTAGAAGGAAAACTTCTAGGTAACTTTCATATAAAAGATATTGTCCGACCTGGCGAAATCGAACCATCATCGTAATGGAACCGCCTTACGCCCTCGTGACATCTTTTATTTTCCTTTAAGGAATATAAATCTTAAAGATTATATTTACCTTACTTTTGGTACCGGATGCATACGGACCAACCTTTAATCCCTATTATGTCCTAATAAAGATATATATAGAGGGATACTTACTTTTTAATACGGGTATAAACTTAACCCAATTTGAACTTTGATTGTATCCTAATAAAGATATAACACTAAATATTCAAATACTTGCAACACAATATATTTTTGTCGTTGTTTCTTCCAGGAGCAAACTTTTCCCTGTCGGTTGAGTCTTCTCTACGAATGGATGTTCTTGCTGAAAGAAGTATATCGTAGAAGCTTCTTTCCAGCCCGTCTTGTCTTTGACAAGCAATCCCTCGAGATCTAGTAGTTGTGATTTCGCTAATGAGAATAGCTTTTCCAACGGGATTCCTTTGTTTCCCATAAACTTATTGTTTCGAATTTCGATAGTCAGAAATTGATGTCCATATAATTTATGGGCATAAACATCAATAGTCATAATTTTTGTAAAGCATAACGTTTCATAGTTCTAATAATAAAGATCTATAATATTAAACACTATAATCGCAAAAGGAATAAAATTGATGAGTATAACATTCGAAGGTATATCAATAATAATTCAGAAATATTTTAAGGCATATATTTTATCGGACTAATAGTCGTTAATCATATCGTTTTAATGTCATCCCTTTGTTTCCCATAAACTTATTGTTTCGAATTTCGATAGACATAAAATGATATCCTTTATTATTTATGGGCATAAACATCAATAGTCATAATTTTTTCCAAGTATAACGTTTACTAAATGCGACCCTCAAGAAAACGAACTATTGCCAGAAGTGGGTTAGGTTAGGTTCGAACTGCGACCCCCAAGAAAACGAACTGTTTTCAGAAGTAGGTTAGGTTAGGTTAGAACTGCGACCCCCAAGAAAACGAACGGTTGCCAGAAGTGTGTTAGGTTAGGTTAGAACTGCGTCCCCCAAGAAATCGAACTGTTGCCAGAAGTGGGTTAGGTTAGAACTGCGACCCCTAAGAAAACGAACTGTTGCCAGAAGTGGGTTAGGTTAGGTTAGAACTGCGTCCCCCAAGAAATCGAACTGTTGCCAGAAGTGGGTTAGGTTAGGTTAGAACTGCGACCCCTAAGAAAAATAATTATATGCGGAATAAATATTATTACATGTAAAAAAAAAAATAAGTAAAAAATCCCCAAATGAAAAGCCATGACATGAATTTTATTGAAATAAGTCAACTAACAATTATAAGACCTCTGTTCAAATTACCTAGTATCGTGTCCTCGACGCAATGAGTTATCGGAAATGTAATTTGTGTTGTTTAATTATATAACTATTGACAATATGACTAATAAAACTTATGATGGCTAACGTTATGGACTATAAAAAATCGGATCTTAAAATTTGTGGAAACCAATATACACCCCTAGTTATCATTATAATCTGCGATTAAAAAACTTAAAACAATTATTATAAGCAAGTTTAGTGCCTTCAATATTATGTAATAGATACCATCTGGACTTTGAATATTATGAGTAACAGATTTTATGACTAACAATAATGATGACCTGCAAAAATCGGACCAGCAATTTAGATTGTTAAATTTTATGACTATTGACAATATGACTAATAAAAATTATTATGGAAAACGTTATGGACTGAAAAAAACGGAAGTAAAAATTTATGGGAACCGATAGAGACCCTTTTCCAACACTACCTCGGTTGTAAATAGCCAGGCATATCTTTAATAAAGTCAAAGCCGTTTTGCCTTCTGTAGGTCGTAAATTTTTCTTAGTTGTAACGGGATCCCTATAGTCACATAAGCGTAATAATAAGGTTGTTTTGGTTTATCCAAGTCTAGGATTTAAGATTCTTGGATGGACGCAGCCGATCCACCAGGTTAGTAGTTAGGTTTTGTCTTTTAGGAGTTAAGTCGTATATTTTATCATAACTAGTTGATAGGAATTTTGTTAGAATCGATTGGCGTGTCGCACGTTTTGTCACGGTTCTTTATGGTCGTTAGTTAGTAGTTGTATTCCTAAGATACGGAGTTCTGACTCCACAAAAAAAATTAAAATTTATTTAAAATTTTAATTTTTTTTAACCCAACTAAAGATGAACTGTAACACTTTGAGGGTGTCAATTTGTAGGTTTATAAATGTAAGTTAGATGGTGTTTGTATATGTTAGAAACTAAGAGATTTCCAGCGGACAGTTGGTATTTGTAGTGGTAAGTTGTTTGTTTATAGATAGGTATTGACCATCTACATTGAAATGTTGTGTATCGAAGGCCTAAAGACGTGAAAGATCGAAAATACTTACATTGTAGTCTGGTCGTTTGCTGTATTTGAAATTCCATTGTTTTGCATGTACTCGCTCCTATAATCACGGAGGCGAGGTGCACATCGTGTTTGTCGTATGATACACACACTCTTGATATACTTTCACTTGATGTTCAAGACCATTTTCAATGGGAATCAAAACAATTTGTTAATATTTGGCTCTGGCCCATCGGCTGTGTTTTGACGTATCTGTCATAGGTGACAGCTTAAGCGCTGTTCGAGCCAGTAGTTTCGCTGCGTCGAAGCGACGTCATTCAATGAGTGATATCTTTTCGTAAATTGTTGAATTTATATTTTTTCCTTTTAAAAGGTTGAACTTAATTTAATTATTCGTATTTTTTAATAAGAGAATATATGAGCACATAGTTCAAGTGTGTGTTTCATTCAAAGGTTTCATTCAAAATCTTACATTCGCTTGGATATCTCATTCGCCGGAACGCCATTTTTTGCTCCATCGTCGTTGAGATAATGTCATCCAGCTAATTGTGTGAAAGGTGATAATTTAATATAATGGTGAGGATTTTGGGTTATGAAACGTTGTATTTCCATAGTCGGATCAATGAATAATCCTATTTTGTTTCGTTGTTTTTAGCCTCGTTAGGCGTGGTAGCATTTTTGCTCGCCGAACAAATGTCGGACCACGAGTGGACACACCCATGTTCGGTAAGTTATTTTCGTGATTTATAAGTAAAGGATTGTGTAGGGAGTGGCTTTATTCATGTTTCGTAACCTAAAATATCTATTTTGTCCTAAACAGAAACCTGAGCATGTCTTTGTCGGCCGAACCTCTACGGGTCCCGCCACATGGCGCGTCACAGGCGCAAATAAAAGAAAACCCAGTTAATTCTGGTAAGTGGATTACAAGGCATCTTGTTTATCTTGGGCCTTATTGTGGAAGAAATTAGAAATTAATTAATATTTAAAGGATTTGATTTTTAACGGGAATATTTTAATTCCAGGGTTTTTTATTTCGGTTCCGGAATCGGCCCAGAGCGGATCACACCGGAATGGTAGGACGCGCCCCAGCCTTCCGGGGACATCCTTGGTTCCAGGAACACTACCAGTTAAAAGATATGTAGGGGAAATATCCATAGCTTTATTTCGGAAGACTGTAAGTCAATTTTCAGTTCCTTATAACTTATAACGAACCGTCCTTGTTTGAGCGTTGTGTTTCCTTCGTGAACACACCATGTAAAAGATATACCTTCATAATATGAAAATGGGTTAGCAGGTAGTTGATGCAGCGCCTGACTCCATACAACATATATTTAATATGTAATAAGGGGTATGAAGAAAGGAGAGGAGCGCTACCTTATGTTAGGTTGTATATTAAGTAATTTTGTTAAACATTTAGAATTTTTGACACGGTTATAGCCGATGATCATTTCTGGTTAAACACCAGGTATTTGAACTGTCTTTATGATTCAGGAGAGATGTGAATGTTAAATTTATAGTTCCCTAAGGATAGTATTAATCACTGTCTGAGCATAATAATTAAAAATAAGTTGTGTAATGGTTTGTTTTATTTGAACATGTCATACGTTTGTCGAGGGTCTAGGATCTAGGGCGTCCTAATTTAAAATACTGGACCTAGACGCCTTGCTCCAAGGGAGGCCTACCCGCGACCTTGTTAAAGTTTCATTTTTAGCCGTGAGCACTTTGTCATATTTTTTTGTAGTAGGGGATAATTGGGGGTTCTAGACCAATTTTCTGAGGTTTGTGGTAAATTAATTTACCAACCATTTCCTATTATTTAAACTCTCGTCGCACCCTCAGTCATCACAGTCCCAAGTTTAACAAGTATATCAAGAGTGTGTGTATCATACGACAAACACGATGTGCACCTCGCCTCCGTGATTATAGGAGCGAGTACATGCCAAACAATGGAATTTCAAATACAGCAAACGACCAGACTACAATGTAAGTATTTTCGATCTTTCACGTCTTTAGGCCTTCGATCCACAACATTTCAATGTAGATGGTCAATACCTATCCATAAACAAACAACTTACCACTACAAATACCAACTGTCCGCTGGAAATCTCTTAGTTCCTAACATATACAAACACCATCTAACTTACATTTATAAACCTACAAATTGACACCCTCAAAGTGTTACAGAGTCAGGAATGCTAAGTGGTGTTGGAATATTGTGGAGAAAGAGTGCGTTTCAGTCGGTAACTACGATCGAATGTGACAACAACCGAATCGTAGCCGTCAAAATTAAATGTAATGAAGGAGAGTTTTTAATTTGTAATGTATATATGCCCACCGATGCGCCAGACAATATGCATGTGTTTATTGATTGTTTGGGTACAATATCGTCAATATTAATAGAAAATAGTCATATCCAAGCTATGTTTATGTTGGGTGATTCTAACGCCCATCCAAGCGAGCCATTCTATCGAGAATTGATTAATTTTTGTACGGATCAACAATGGCTATGTGCGGATGTGGAGAAAATTGGGCTAAACTCTGAAACATATACATATGTAAGCGACGCGCACGGATGTAGGAGATGGTTGGACCACTGTATAGTGACGCAAAGTGCTTTTACGTTGATTCGAAATATAGCTGTCATGTTTATTGGTCGGATCATTTCCCTGTGATCCTTGAGTGCAGCTTGGGTATGTTGAAACCTGTAACTAAAATAATAGACAATGAAATAGAAAACAGGGTGCTGTGGGGTGAGAGGAGTGATGACCAGATTGATGATTATCGTAGTTTGTGCAATGACCGCTTGAAATTGATTGACTTTCCGGTTTTACTTCGGGACTGTTGCGACAGGACTTGCACAGATCGTGATCATCACGTTATACTGGATAAAATGTACGAAGACGTCATATCCGCCCTTACGGACGCAGCAACAAGCACTTACAAGTCCAAACGCAGACGGAAGGGTGGATGTGTCGCTGGTTGGAATAAGTTCGTTGTGGGTCCTCACAGGGAAGCCAGACTGCATTTCAGGCTATGGGAAGACGCAGGAAAGCCGCTCCAGGGTCCGTTATTTGAAAATATGAATAGTAGCCGTCGGGAATTCAAAGCCAAACTAAAATGGTGCCAAGCGCGACAGGATTAGTTAGCCATGGACAAGCTCGCTCTTGCCTACAAGGGCAGTAAATTCAAGGACTTCTGGACACTAACTAAACGCATGAACATGGCGTCTGGCTTGCCTGTGAGCGTCGGCGACAAAAGTGAGCATAAAGACATCGCGGGGCTATTTAGACGGCATTTTGAGGTCAAATCTCTGGTGACTGGTTCGCTGTCTGACCAAACCCTGCCTAATACTGGCGCCATCGTTAGGCCTAGGGAGACTTTTTTCACAGCTAAAGTAGCGGAAGAAGTTATAAAGAAAATGCAGAGAGGAAAGTCCCCTGGGCACGACGGCCTCAGTATTGAGCACTATAAGTATGCCGGCGCTCATTTGCCACGGGTGCTCTCGATGCTCCTTAATTTATGTATAGGTCATTCCTATCTACCTGCAGCCCTGATGAAAACCATTGTGGTCCCTGTTGTAAAAAATAAAACTGGAGATCTGTCGGACGAAGGGAACTATAGGCCAATCTCTCTTGCTACCACTGCCGCAAAAGTGCTCGATAGTATGCTGAACCACACGCTGGACAAATATCTAGAAATCTATGACGCCCAGTTTGGTTTTAGACCAGGGCTGTCAATTGAAAGTGCCATTATGTGTTTGAAGCATACTGTCGGGTACTATACGGAGAGGAAGACTCCCGTATATGCCTGCTTCCTGGATCTCTCCAAGGCATTTGATAGAGTGGATTATAAACTGCTTTGGAAGAAGTTGAGGGAGGCGGGTATTCCGGGAGACTGTACAGATCTGCTAAGATATTGGTTCCACAATCAGATAAACCAAGTCAGGTGGGCTAAGGCCCTGTCTGGGGAGTACAAACTGGAATGTGGTGTAAGGCAGGGGGGATTGACATCTCCAAAGCTGTTCAACTTGTATATAAACGACTTGATAGGCGAACTCAGCAGCATGCATGCAGGGTGCTTTATTGAAAACACTTGTGTGAACAACATAAGCTATGCGGATGACATGGTGCTGCTGAGTCCGTCGATCGGGGCGCTTAGACAGCTAGTTGCCAAGTGTGAGGAGTACGCAGCTGCGCACGGCCTTGTGTACAACGCCACCAAAAGCGAGGTGATGGTGTTTAAAGCAGGTAAGATAAAACCATACTTTGTTCCGCCAGTGTCCCTTGGTGGAGTTGTATTGAGGTTAGTGGACAGCTTCAAGTACCTAGGCCATATAATAACAAATGACCTTTGTGACGACAGCGATATCGAGAGGGAGCGTAGGGCGTTGTCGGTGAGAGGGAAAATGCTGGCTCGGAGGTTCGCTAGATGCTCCGAAGAGGTTAAAATAACTCTATTCAAAGCTTATAACCAATCTTTTTACTCTAGCAGCCTCTGGGTTCGGTATACCAAACGAGCCTACAGCGCCCTACGAATCCAATACAATAACACCTTCAGAATGCTATTAGGACTCCCTAAATGGTGCAGTGCATCAGAAATGTTCGCACAAAGGCACACGAACGATTTTTATGCGATCATGCGCAAAAAAATTTCGTCGCTGATGGGTCGCGTAAGGGAGAGTCAGAATGGCATTCTGAAGGTGATCGCGGGTAGATTTGGCTGTCCAATAATGTGGCATTGGATAGGTGTAGTAACAACTACCTTGACTTATGTCAAGTAGATTGTATTTTAGTATGTAATTTAGTATGTAATCTTAGTCTTATAGGAATTCTAACATAGCTCTTAAGTAAAATACTGTTTCTAACAACATATGGACTATTATGTCTGAAATAAAACCATTTTGATTTGATTTGATTTGATTTTATTGCGAATGAAAATTACCGAACTCTGCCATGCCTAGATTTTATAACAGAAAAGTTGCAGGTACCTAGTTATTGATATGTTTGATACAACCGCCATCAAATAAATAAATATTATAGGACAAGCTTACACCAGTCGACCTAGTCCCACAGTAAGCTCAATAAGGCTTGTATTGTGGGTACTAGATGACGATATATAAAGGTTGAAATCGGGGTCATGTAGCAAGCGATCAAGGCATGATACACAAGGCTATACTGAACAACCTTTACTATGGGACCAACTCCGAAATCGCGAAAAATTTTTTGGCAGTTTTATAAATTTCGGCCGATCACATGTTGTTGTTTTCTATGGACAGACAACAAATTTTTTCGCGATTTCGGAGTAGGTCCCATAGTAAAGGTTGTTCAGTATAGCCTTGTGTATCATGCCTTGATCGCTTGCTACATGACCCCGATTTAAGCCTGTATAATAGATAAATATGTATAAATAGATAGAAAACATCCATAACTCAGGAACTGTCTGTCTGTGATAAACACACAAATAAAGTCCCTGACCAGGATTCTAACCCGGGATTACTACCGACTGGGCTAGGAGGCCGTTAAATATATTATGATTATGAGTATCGGAGAGGCCAAGGTAAGGCGGGTATCGCCTTGACAATATTAAAGAGGTGTTGTTCAGATATTTGTGATCACCTTGGCCGCTCCGATATATCTGAATGGAGACTGCATGTACATTAAAAAACTTAATCACAATAAATATATTAAAGTGGGGTCGTTATGTGAATATTTAATTAATGAAAAGCTGTTCACGCAATCTGCCTTTAAAATAAATAAAATCCAGCAATTAATATACAAACGTGCAGATTCGAACTGCGTTGCTTTGTCTATTCTTATTGTATCGAAGATTTCTTTTTTCTTTATTAGCCCAAACAATTTAAAGTATTTATTCGTATTCTTTAAAAAGATAATTAACGACCAATTTAAAAAAAGTTATACAGATTACGACAGTTTTTTTAAAATCTATGTATATATGCAGTTTTCTTGTCCCTAAAACCGATGACATGGTTCCTAAGAACAGATATTATATTTTAAAATCTGTAAGAATGAACTTTTGACACATCGCAACGCCCGTAGAACGTAAACGCGCAAGACACTTTGAAATTATAAATAATATACCATAACAATATTACAGCTTGCCATGTACGTAAACTCAAGATGTCACTTTTCATAAACATAACTTAATGAATGTTAAATTTGTTCATATGTTATTTATTCAATATTTTACGATAACAATTTAGCATGCAAACAATTACGGTCTACATCTTTCCATTCTTAAATTTAGTGTTGTGACCATGTCTGCTGTTCCGATTCATATAGCATTTCCGTAAGATATATATATATATCGAAAAAAATCGATTATGTAATCAACAATGATATTTACTATGGATGGGTTATACTCTAACAAAATGAGCAGAAATAATACTTACAGAGTTATTTCATAACCTAGCAACGATTATGTTTTGTTTATCTATTTTGACAATCATTACATCTTTGTCACTCTCATTGTTAGAAAATTATAGTTTGTCTCTTTCTTACGCGGGTGGTGGGAGCTCATTGGCACGTCCGCATCTCACGCTGGCCAGCGTCAATTGTTTGAAATCACTCATTTTAAGTGCTTCACTTTTGGAGCGTGCATTATGCATTATGCATTACCCATCTGTCATCTGTCATTATTATATATCATATATTATATATAATAGGCAATATATAATAATAAAAACCAAAACAAAACGAAAATAAAATAAAGTACGATGTGATAAAGGTTATTTAAAATTCGACAAATAAACCATTAACGTCAAAACTTAAACTGTTGCCATATATATGAGAATAACAGCAGCCTTGTGACAATGATTATAATTATATTACTGATCAGGCTTTACAAATTACCAAAGACCGTAATTCATAACTGAGCATCATGAGACTTTCTTATCATATTGTATTAATTATGGAAATATTATAGTGTCATACATAATTAGTAGATAACAATTATTAATTTGAGAAGATTTGTGATACTAATTATATAGGCATATAACAAGAAAAAATCGGTTGTAGTAAAATCGATTCGAATAATTCATAAATAATCGCTAAATTTGACAAACGATACGTCTTAGCCCCATCACTAATTACGTCAATACTCAAGTGTCAAAAGTTCATTCTTACAGATTTTACACTATAGTATGTTTTATAGTTACAGACTTACCCATAATAATAATAATAATAATAAAAATTAAATACTCTTTATTGCACACCTCATACAGTTACAAGCACAAATTTTACAATTAGATAAATTTAGGTAGAGGTAACAACAGGCGGTCTTATCGCTAATGAGCGATTTCTTCCAGACAACCTTTGGGTAGTGGAGACTAGAGAAAAACAATAAGCAGTAGGTGGTGCGTAGAAACAAAAGAGACGAAATAGATAACACAGCACATTCATATGAATATACATACTTAAATAAATACAAAATAAACATACATATACGTACATATATACATATATAATACACACAATAAGAAACAACAGTGTCAACTTAAAAACCTAAGGAAGAGATAGATAGTATTCCTTAAGTTGCGATTTAAAGCTACCAATAGATTGCGCGCGTTTTATGTTGAGAGGGAGAGAATTCCACAAACGAACGGCCTGGAACGTAAATGAGCAATTATAAAATTTGGAAGATGAAGATGGCACTTTTAGGAGCAATTTTTGAGAGGATCTAATAGAATTAAGATAAGAGAAACGCTCTTTGAGGTAGCGGGGAGTTGCAGGGTTAAAAAGTATAGAAAAGAGTAAAGAAAGTATGTGAGAGTTACGGCGGTGACGGATAGGGAGCCATTTGAGTTGAGAACGAAAACTAGAAACATGGTCGAATTTGCGTAATCCGAAAATGAACCGAATGCAGGCATTTTGAATACGCTCAAGCTTATTAAGTTGCTCCTCGGTTAGGTCTAAATAGGAGATATCTGCATAATCAAGAATGGGGAGAAGTAATGACTGAGCAAGCGCAATTTTAGTAGCAATTGGTAGGAAATTCCGGAGCCGTCTGAGAGACCCTATGGCAGCAAACATCTTCCTGCTCACTTACTGACCGATCTATATAAATGTAACGCCCTGGGACGTATGCTAACTTTAAAACACGTTGAGACACGATCCAACTTCAGTACAACTCCAATGCATTAACCACGCAATACAGCTGACACCTAAACGTCTGAATCAGAAATATCAGAATTTGCCTGAAAATTATTCCGATGCATACAACTTCAATATTGGTTGAATATTTGTTGTGAGTTGGAGTTATGTTTGAGAAACATTCTATTTTTCATGTATTGTTTATTTATTTTAAAATTAGAATACCTACATATCAACCTGGATCGGTCACAGATGAGAAGTAGCACAAAAGTATGATATCGCCCATCTTTTAGTAAAAAAAAATATTTTATATAGATTACTTACTTAATTACGTGACATTGCTAACTAGCATCACCACGCATAAAACCAGTAAGTACATTGAAAAACCATTGAATTTAGAATTTACTACACGGGAATACGACAAACATTACAAAGTGTTTTTTGATGGCTGATACAGCTCTTATGCGTGCTGATGAAGACTAACTCACTTTTGTTAACGTCAAACATTAAACGAAAAAATATAACTCGTTATCTCTTAACCAATTTTTCAAAAAACCCTGTTTATTATACAGACCCGTGCATAAAATTGTCGTCAAAATAATGCAGCTCGTTATAATATAAATCAAGTTGTTCCTACTGTCTGCCGAATCGAGAGTCGAACAGGCAAACCTGTACAGATTAAGTTGAATTCTGGACAGTTGGTGCTACTGTACCGCTCTTTAATTTGCACCTCAATGAACGGTTGCCCCGCTTGGTAGGACTTTATTAAAAAGCTACGTTACTTGCGCGTTGACAACCCTTTTAATATACGATGCATGGTTATTAACACTACAAAAACTATTTAAAACCGGGTATTTACTATGCGTATTTGTTTTAGTAACTCCGTGATAATTGCGCATGCTGTGCCGAAATATCGGAAACTCAACAAATTAAATACACATGGTAAATACCCCGTTTTAAATAGTTTTTGTAACCCTTTTCAACCGACTTCAAGATTTTGTTACCGATTCGGAGGACGTTATCAATTCGTCGGGATCTTAGTTTTTGCTTTTTTTTTGTATGTTCACCGATTATTCAAAGATGACTGGACTGATTTGGTAAATTATTTTTTGTTTGTCCCATGTATGTCTTCACAGTTGGTCCCATTGTAACCAGGTCAGAATCTGATGATGGGATTTGAGTATTTTTTACAGCAGCTCGAGCATTTGCTCTTGGAAAGGTGGAGGCTAAGTGAAGTCGGTTCTTTTTTTGTTTAAAATTATAGTTTTTTAAGTTAAATTGTCATGTATCTTTTGTTAGAAATGAAAAATATAAAAGATTCACTGTGTTGACGGCCAAAAGGGACCAGAAGACCCCGTCATCAACACACTGCACGCAACTGCACTGTTCTTTATAATCGCTTGCAAGCGGCAACTGCACAAGCGGCAACTGCGGCAAGGCACTGGTTAACTGAGTGCTCGACTCGCTCATGGTTTCCACGGAATCGGAATAAAACAAAGCTGAAAGCTAAGTTATGGGTACAGGACACGCCATTTGGCTTATTTTAGAATAAACACGACACAATGGTGACAGTGTTTGTTAACTTTCAACCATAATTTAGTGTAGGGTGGGGAAAATTTGACTTTGATTTAATGACGTCGGTGTGGCCATTCTAGTGGTATCTCGATGAGATAGATATTACCGTAAATAATAAGTTTTTTGGTAAGTTTTCTCACTAATGGTTCTGAAAAACTGAAGCACGGGTTTTGTAAATACTAAACAGTTTAAAATTTATTAAATGAAGCAAATTCCTAGTAAGTTATCTTTTCCTCTACCTATCGTTGGTCCGAATGTTCACCACGGCTCACTTAGGTAGCCTAGGGTCCGTTTGGCCTAAATAGTCATAAAACTAGGCGATTGCCATCTGCCCTTCCGACACAGAGCAGAGCAGAGATCAAATTTCCATTTTCAGGATTAAAAACTCATTATATGAAGTAAATTCTTAGTAAGTTAGCTCAAAGTTATCTTTTCCTCTACCTATCGTTGGACCGAATGTTCACCACGGCTCACTCACGTTTGGCCTAGGTAATCATAAGAGTTGGCGTAGGAAGAAAAACTAGGCGATTGCCATCTGCCCTTCCGACACAGAGCAGAGCAGAGATCAAATTCCCAGTTTCAGGATTAAAAACTCAAAATTTTATACAGGGTGTTTGGTAACCGGATGCAAAGCCGAAAGTAGGAGATAGTCTAGGTCATGTAGAACATTTTTAGCCATACTTGTCTTAGACAAATGTTATTAGTTTTTTTTTAATTTAAATTTTAAGATTTGTCGGAGAAAACTGCAAAACTTCAGACTAAATCGATAATTAGTACTTTTTTTACTGCAGGTAGATTTTTTTTTGTTTTATTTCTTATTGTGCAATGTCTATCAAACACTAGAAAAGTGATTTCAAACATCTGTGTCTAAAGAAAACAAGTTGACAGCGATTTAAAATTTTAGTTACATGAAAATGTAAACGATTTAAGTGATTTCAAAGTACGATAAAAAAAAAACTAAAATAGCCACGAATTTTCAAACCATTTTAAAAACATGCTTGGCTTTTACCCTTTTATTTAAGCTATCAAACACGACTGTAGCTACTGTATCCTTGAAAATAAGCCACCTAAACCAACTGGGTAGCTAAAATGTTTCACTCTACTTGTGATACTTGTGGTAGTTGTGGTGACGAATCTCATTATGATTTTACAATAAAACATTGGTTCTGAATACTAAGTTGGCGTTGACTTGACATTTGACTTGTTTTAAAAGGGTTAAGTGTACTGGACAAAACTACCACATGCAATTTTAACAAACAAAGGCTTGCGGCGGTGAGAGACAAAAGAGACTGATAGCGGCAGGCGGTGAGCGGCGTTAAACAAAGATGATCGGTTTTGTGCTTTATTGACAAAGATAAACTGATTAGCTACATGAGTATTTGTGCAAAAACTAGTAATTTAGTCTAGTTACAACTTCAGTTGCGATTAGACGTTCATTGTGGTTTAATTTCCCGCTCTCATCTCAATTTACCGTGTCAAGTTGTAGCTGCCGTAGGCGCTCCTTCACGTGTAATTACGACTTCTTCATTGTAAACATGGAGTTTACGAACGAAGAATACGCCGACATTATCTACATGTACTGCAAAGCTGACAGTAATGGAGCGATGGCCCGACGGATGTACCAAGAGCGTTTTCCAAACCGGAGATTGCCTAATGTGAGAGTGTTTTACAATTCATTCCGAAGGCTACGTGAGAATGGTATTGCTGTGCAACATGGAGGGAATCCAGGACGTAATCGCCCTGAAGTGGAGGAAGACGTTCTACAGGCATTTGCAGAGGATCCGAATACGAGCATCAGAGTGGTAGCTCGTAATCTGAACTTGTCCACATGGAAAGTATGGGCCACAATGAATCGTGAGGGAAAATATCCTTTTCGCGGCATCGGAGTTCAAGGTTTGGACGAAGGAGATCCTGCACGCCGAGTGGACTTCTGCCGATTTTTACTCAATGCGGATATCGAAGACCGACGTTTTTTGCGAAGCATTCTTTGGACCGATGAATCGAAATTTTCCCGGGAGGGGATCACAAATTTCCATAACCTACACCAATGGGCTGACAAAAACAACAATCCACATTGGAAAAAGCAAGTGTCCTTCCAAAGAAGGTTTTCCGTCAATGTGTGGGCTGGAATCATCGGCAGAGTCCTTATTGGGCCACATTTTTTGCCAAATAATTTAAATGGGGCAAATTATTTGGAATTTTTACAAAACGATTTGCCCAGGCTTATTGACGAAGACCAGCTGCCCAGTGCAGTGACATTTCAACACGACGGTTGTCCCGCCCATTACTCTCTGGCTGTAAGGGAGCATCTGGATAACTGTTTCCCGGACGGTTGGATCGGCAGAGGCGGACGAATCCCTTGGCCCGCTCGGTCACCTGATTTGACACCATTGGATTTTTTCGTTTGGGGCCGAGCTAAGGAGCTAGTCTACACACAAGAGGTCATTAATACCGTAGAAGAGCTGAGGGAGAGGATAGAAGCGGCGTTCGAAAGGATGAGGGAAGAAATGATATTCGGAACAACCACCACAGAAGTAAGAAGACGGGCTCGTGCTTGTATTCGAAACGGCGGGTCACATTTTGAAAACGAGCGATGATGTGTAATTTTAATGTGTTGATCGTAAAAATAAATAACTTATCTTTTATGCTTTTGTTTTAATTTACCCTAAACATTCCCTCTTATTATAGTCTAAACAATTTGAACTGAGCTCATCCACTTAGTGTCTTATCTTTTGTGTGTAAACCGCAGGCGCACGTGCCACTATGAAAAAAAGGGTTTGGCTACCTGTTAGCGTTTATTGAATATCTGCTATATGGACCACGGAATAAGATTCAATATCAACTAATACGAAAAAACCTCTAAGTTCTATACGGTTGCACCCAGTACAAGCGATTCAAATGCTCTAGAACCAGCGTAACTCGACACCGAGATCCGAAACAAAAGTGCGTAATTGGAGATCGCTCTTGCACTGGTATTCCGAGCGCACGGCTAGTTAGCGATTAGGAAGCAATTGTAATTTTCCCGAACGGGCAGGTAAAACAGGGTTGGATTCTGATTAAATCATTTAGGTGGATGTACGATTTACAAATATCTAATATATGAAATATATAAACATATATAATAGATTTTAATAAATATTGGGTATGTTAAAATTATTATCAGACATGTAAATAATCAACTATTTTAAAATTGCTTTCTTAATTTTACAGCTTAGACTTACTTTTACCTATAGCAAATTATGTACTGAGAATAACTCAATTCAAATATAAATAATATGAATCTACATTATAGTTCTGCTTGTTATCATAATTCGAATGTGTTGTAGAAAAATATAAAAATATATATATTTACAGTACATATTAGTCAACAAAAATAATCATATTAATCTTTTCATCATATTAATTTCATTTTTTTTTCTAGATTAATTAACGTGCCTACAACTATTCCTCGAATGAGGGTTTGTCATGTTTATTACATTTCTTATCAGATTTACAAACGTTTTAAAAGAAAATAAATAAATAACAGATTTTAATAAATATAGGCTGAGTATGTTACAATTATAATCAGTCCTTTAAATACTCAAAGTCAAAATCAAAAATGTATTTATTCAAGTAGGCATAGCAACAAGCACTTTCGAATCGTCAGTAACGATTATTATCTTAAGCTATTATATAATTAATAGAAATATATTGATGCAATTATACAAAAAAAAATACGGGTCAAAATGTATCATAATAATTTCACAATAAAATCGACAAAACTTAAAAGATAAAAAAATGTATAATAAAATACTAGTTTAGAATGTTTCTAGAATAAAATACAAATGTCAGAAGGAAAATTTAAATCATAATTTTTTAATAAATCTTCTATACTATACTATAGTAAAATAATCGTCTTCTATACTATAATAGGCTTTAGAAATTCATATTATTTATATTTGAATTGAGTTATTCTCAGTACATAATTTGCTATAGGTAAAAGTAAGTCTAAGCTGTAAAATTAAGAAAGCAATTTTAAAATAGTTAAGTATTTATATGCCTGATTATAATTTTAACATACCCAATATTTATTAAAATCTATTATATATGTATTTCATATATTAAATATTTGTAAATCGTACATCCACCCAAATGTTTTAATCAGAATCCAACCCTGTTTTACCTGCCCTTTCGCGAAAATTACAATTGCCTCCTAATCGCTAACTAGCCGTGCGCTCGGAATACCAGTGCAAGCGCGATCTCCAATTATGCACATTTGTTTCGGATCTCGGTGTCGAATTACGCTGGTTCTAGAGCATTTGAATCGCTTGTACTGGATGCAACCGTATAGAACATAGAGCTTTTTTCGTATTAGTTCATATTGAATCTTATTGCGTGGTCCATATAGTAGAAATTCAGTAAACGCTAACATGTGGCCAAACCATTTTTTCCATAGTGGCACGCGCGCCTGCGGTTTACACACAAAAGATAAGACACTAAGTGGATGAGCTCAGTTCAAATTGTTTAGACTATAGTACAGGTAGCCTATTTTCAAAGATAAAATGGCTTGAGACATGATTGTCTTATCGCCCGCCGCCTGCCGCTATCAGTCCCTTTTGTCTCTCACCGCCGCAAGCCTTTGTTTGTTAAAATTGCATGTGGTAGTTTTGTCCAGTACACTTAACCCTTTTAAAACAAGTCAAATGTCAAGTCAACGCCAACTTAGTATTCAGAACCAATGTTTTATTGTAAAATCATAATGAGATTCGTCACCACAACTACCACAAGTATCACAAGTAGAGTGAAACATTTTAGCTACCCAGTTGGTTTAGGTGGCTTATTTTCAAGGATACAGTAGCTACAGTCGTGTTTGATAGCTTAAATAAAAGGGTAAAAGCCAAGCATGTTTTTAAAATGGTTTGAAAATTCGTGGCTATTTTAGTTTTTTTTTTCGTACTTTGAAATCACTTAAATCGTTTACATTTTCATGTAACTAAAATTTTAAATCGCTGTCAACTTGTTTTCTTTAGACACAGATGTTTGAAATCACTTTTCTAGTGTTTGATAGACATTGCACAATACGAAATAAAACAAAAAAAAATCTACCTGCAGTAAAAAAAGTACTAATTATCGATTTAGTCTGAAGTTTTGCAGTTTTCTCCGACAAATTTTTAAATTTAAATTAAAAAAAAACTAATAACATTTGTCTAAGACAAGTATGGCTAAAAATGTTCTACATGACCTAGGCTATCTCCTACTTTCGGCTTTGCATCCGGTTACCAAACACCCTGTATATGTAGAATCGGCAAACGTGAGTATGTTTAACTGCTGAACAATCTTAAAGAATAAAATTTGGGAAAAACTCTTTGTATTAAAATAATATAATCAGCTCATTAAACAGGTAAAGCTTTCTAAAATTTGTATGGTTGCTACCAAGCCCCCAAATATTCTTCGCTAGTGTTCCTGCACCAGGCTCGTACCCGGCCTTGAGTCCAGGTTTGGGCGCACCAACACCAAGAAGTAGCCTACTCCACCACGGAGTAGTGTTGAGATGCACCTGACTCAATCTTATCTCGAGAGTTATCGTAAGTACTTTTTTCTACAACTGACTTCTATCCATCCAAAAATAACTGGTAAATATGATAATTCGTACATATGTAAGTTTCGACAAACTCATTTATAACGAACCGGGATTCGAGCTCGCTTCCTGCATGTTGAAAGTCGTACGTTTTATTAATGGGCCACTAATGCATGAAGTTAGTTTAAAATTATGTCTAGAAGATTGTCATAAAGGCGTCAAATTAAAAAAACCTTATTCTATTAAAATAATCTAATCAACTCATTAAAGAAGATTTCCGAAATGTAGAAAACATGCTACCAAGCCCCCGAATATTCTTCGCTAGTGTTCCGACACCAGGCTCGCACGCGTCCTTGCATGTGTACTCCAGGCTTGGCGCGCACCAGCACTAAGAAGTAGCGGTAGCCTACTCCGCCGCGAAGTAGCGTTGAGATGCACCCGACTGTGTCTACTGCTAGTCGACTCAGCTGGAACGGAGATAATATTTATTTAATTGGTCGTTAGTTTGTAAGTTTAGGGTCAGTGTCTATATATAATTTTTGTGTACGGTAGTTTACATTTACGTTGAAGTTTTTTGTATTCCATTTTTGTATTCTGGTACTGTACATTAATTATTGTAGGTAAATGTTTTACATAACCAGAAACAAGGGCAACTATAAATAAAGATTAACTGTTTTTCCTTGTTTCTCGTTATGGAGTAAGTTTATCCCTGGCTATCCTTACTAGCTATGTTCATATTTATTTTTAACCGACTGCTGAAGGAGGGATATTATGTTTTCAAACGATTATAGGTGTAGGTATATCTTACATTGTTTGACGGATTACGACGTGTAAGGTGTCATTAGATCATGATGGAGTTACATAGGGCATATTTAAAAAACCGGCTAAGAGCGAGCCGGATTCACGCACGGTACCACCGTACCATTATCTATAAAAACGGCAAAAAATCATGTTTGTTGTTGTTGGGGAGCCCCCTTAAATATTTATTTTATTCTGTTTTTTAGTATCAGTTGTTATAGCGACAACAGAAAACATCATAATCTATACATATAATAAAGCTGAAGAGGGTCGAAAGTCTGTACATGGAAGATAATCGAAAAAAAGTTGGCTGGGGATACTTAGAATCGATAACAGAACACGTTCCAACAATTTTTAGATTTTTTTCTGTTTATCTCTTTGTCTGTTTATCTGTTTGTCTGTTTATTTGACCGCGCATCACGTGAAAACGGCTCAACGGATTTTGATGAAATTTTGTGTAGAGATAGTTTGAGTCCCGGGAAAGGACAAAGAATAGTTTTCATCCCGAAAATCAACCCTCGAGGGGTGAAAAGGGGGTTGAAAGTTTGTATGGAGAATTTTTAATAGAAATTAGTATGGAGATAATTTGAGTCCCGAGAAACGACAAAATAGTTTTCATCCTGAAAACAAACCCTTGTGGGGGTGAAAAGGGGGTTGGAAGTTAGTATGGGGATTTTTTTACCGCTGAACTGATAAAGATGAAATTTGGTATAGTATGGGTCTCAAGAAAGGACAAAGGATAGTTTTCACCCCGAAAATCAACCCTAAAGGGGTGAAAAGGGAGTTGGAAATTTGTATAGGGAATTATTAACCGCAGAATCGATTTAGATAAAATTTGGTGTGGAGATAATTTGAGCTCTGGAAAAGGAAATAAAATAGTTTTATCTCGGAAATTATCCCTTAAGCGGATGCAAAAGGGGTGGAAGTTTACATGGGGAAGAAACAACCAATAACCGCTGTTAAGAAATATTTGAAAATTTCATGAATGTCAAAGGGCTATTGCAGGTTCGAGGACTATATATGACGGACAAAGATGCATTGTCCAAACCAAAAAACTACAAGAAAATCATCTAACATTTATAGGACACCGTTTAGGTAGGAAAACATATCAAACGTTTTGTGAAGCAGAGGATTTATTTTTCTTTATAATTAAACAATAGGTACATTATCTGTCTCTCAAGCTGTTTTGATATGTCTTCTTGAAGAACTACGCATTATTTTGTATCTTTAAGATCTAATAATGTATAACTGTTTTGAAAAAAATAAGTCCCGTCGAGTTTCTTTTCGGTCATAATACTTCTTGGGCCAGAGGTGTAGGGTTAGAACCGGTGGTAGTTTTTGAACGAAGTTCCTTATCGGACGGTTCGCGGATGGGGGGCTAGGCGAAAAAAAGTCACGTGACCGTCACGAAAAAGCATCACGTCACGAAAACGCGACACCCATACGATTGAGAAACATGTAAAATGGAATGAAATAAAAAAATATATATATATATATATATGAATAAAGTGAAGTGAAGTGAAGTGAAAAGTGAAAGTGAGAAGTAACAAAGTGATAAAAGTGAAAACAGTCGAGAACTCAAAAGTAAAAAAAATCAAAAATGGCAAAATTTCTAAATTTCAAAAATTAAAAAGAAAATTAAAACCACAAAAGTCAAAAATTAAAGAATATAACTTCGTTCCAACCGAGTGTTCCACGACACTCGCGTATTTTATTTTTCTCTGACGTTCATTAGTGCATTGTAATGTGCTTACATTGAAGAATAAATATCTTGATCTACACCAATATCATAAATCCTCTATTCCGCGTTCGGAACCGTATGTAATTACCACCATTATTGCAACCAGTAACGTAACATCAGTGTATTATCTGTGACAGTGTGGTAAAAACGTATGAAAATCCCCCCCCGACCGCCGGCACCCCCCCCCCCGCCCCGACCTCTGGCGCAATAAGGTTGGTCATGGCGGTGTAATGGCGGTCATTCTAATGGTTTCAATGGATTATTAATATGTGTGTAGGTAAAGCAGTGTATGTTTCTGTACATAATTAGGCCTTAATACGTAACAGTTACATAAACTACTATTCATTTCTTTTTAGGGTTCCGTAGTCAACTAGGAACCCTTATAGTTTCGCCATGTCCGTCCGTCTGTCCGTTGTCTAGCTCAGTTACCGTTCGCACTAGAAAGCTGAAATTTGGTGAGGCCTGATAAGAACTTTCAATAAAAACTATATTGAATAAAATCGGTTCAGCCGTTTTTGAATTATCAGTCAAAAACGCATAGTGAAAGAAAGTGCCGGATAGTAACATGACGTCAGCGCCACCTTATATCCCTTAATAAACGACCTTTTGAACGGATGTTTTGTAACAGGGCGGCATCTACGAAACTCTACACTGAGTATCGCCCGACATACTCTTGGCCGGTTTTTTTTGCATTGTTATCCCGGAAGTCACCCCTTTAGGATTACTAATTCCAATTCAAGAAAATCCCCAGCCAGGTTATACATAGCCTATAAAAATTCAACGTCTAAAAGGGGGGTAGCCACTACACTCGATTGAGTTAAATTTGCATGGGTCATGGACCCCCCCCCCCCCCCCTCCAAGTGCACCTCAAATAGAAAAAATCATTTCTGCATTTGTGATCCCCCCCCCCCCCCCCCCCCCCCCGCCCCAATTTCAACCGCGCCTGTTCTTACCTCATGCTTAGACTGATTTGACGGGAGGATCGATTTGGATGATATTTGCCGTGGACATGAACGTATAAATACAGAAGTGGTCCTGTATCGTCCGATATACACCTACTACTCTATGTCGTTTAAATCATGCCAAAAAAAATTTATAGGATAAAAAAAGTATTTATTTTTGAGTGTAGTTTCATTTAGTGGTAATTGTAAAATATTTTATTAGGACTACTGTCCTCTAGCGTATCCATGTGTCTACTTTACTTCAAGTTCCGCCTCCAGGGTAGCGGGAGAGAAATTAGGGGTGAATTAGCCGCTTACTGACACAGACCGAATTCCACGCGGGCGGAGCCGCGGGCACAGCTAGTAATATAATATTTTTGTACTTTTATTTATGTATGTCTGATTAGTATTTCAATGTTCGTGTTTTAATAATAAGTTTTTGCACCTCCTATTGACATTATCTTCTCCGCTATCCAAAGGTTGTCTGGAAGAGATCGCGTATTAGCCATAAGACAGCCTGTTGTTTGCCTCTTTTTATCATGTATTTTTTTTCTACTGTGCTGTATTTTTTCTGAGGTGTTCAATAATTCATTTATTCATTCATTCATTCATCATCTGTGAAAATGTCAACTATTATTATTCGTATGACTTTATTCCTGTTATTAAATTATAATTCTGTAAGTAGATACGAAAGCATTAAAGATTAATATCTAATTTAAGTAGCCAATCCCTTGCTTCCGGTGTTAGTGCTAATAAGTCTTGCATGCCTGCTAAATATCAACTGTCTAATTATCACGGTTCATGAGATACAGCCTGGTGACAGACGGACAGACGGACAGTAGAGTCTTAGTAACAGGGTCTTGTTTTTACCCTTTGGGTACGGAAACCTAAGCCTCGCTTCCGACTCGTACCGCAGTCGGGTTTTTGTAAACTTTTTAATTCGACTTGCTTTGTTAGGCATATTTCTCGTTGAGGCGGTGCAAAGGGACAGAAATAAGCTAAGTCCAAATCCACAGGACATCAAAAAGTTCTGCGTATTTGTTGTATTCAGTTAACTAGCGACAACTGAAATTCATGTGGGAGTTGAAAACGTGTTTCATATTACAAAGGAGGGTGGTCGAGCTCAGCGCCAACGCGCAGCGCGTTCTAATTAACGCCAAGTTCTAAGACTGAATTCTGAATTCAAGCATCTCCAACATCTAGGGTTAGGTAGGTACTTTACTGCTTTCCTTTGAAATTTAATTGATTATAGGGGTATTTTTTTAGGGTTTCGTTCTGTAGATGAAATAGCAAAAACTGGTTTCTGTGCCCTCCAAAGAGTTTTTCTCCTATCAAGATCGAAAGAGCTCGCGATTCTAAGAAGAAATCACCTAAAATTTTTTAAATTAAAAATAAAGTGGTGTGTAAAACACAATGAATAGCACACTTGCTTTGCTGCAATCAAATATATAATTATAGGTAACGGTAAGGTGAACGGAAAATCAGGAATACGAGGTATTTTTGGTAATAAAGCAAAACTTCTTCAGGTACTCATGATAACCTCATTCGTACGTGTGCTAACTTGGGTCACCAATACTAAAATAATGCTGCAAAACATTTTACCTATAAAAAAATATAGTGATGTTACTATCAACATCAAAATCGAGTAGTAGTCAACATACATGAATATTATTTATTTTCTTAGTAACAAGAGTAGCGGAATTATTATTTAAAATTATATATATCCTACTTTATCATATGAATGGCACTGACAGAAAATTGTCTTGTTTTGATTGAAATGACATCAACATCATTTTATCATCTTATTTGGTAGGGAGATGCTGTAGCATGACGCTACGTATCGTACGACATCTGTCGACTTTCTTTAGAACTTCTGAACTTCTGTGTCTAAGGCTAGGTCACGGTTGATATATAAAAAAAGCGTACATTGTGATTCACGGCATTACAGGTAGATGGCGCTTATATCAGTCCGTATTTTGTAATACGTCTGGCAGTTATAAAATTGAGATAATACTCGCGCTAATTTTGAATGTGAAAGTGAAATAGGTACAGTTGTCTTCATTTTTAAGTGAAGTGCTAAATTTAAATATTTTTGTTATTGTAATTTAATTGCATTCTGACCACTAGGGAACTTATTGAATGTGAAATACCCTTATTTAGATGCCGTTATTGTGATTTTTACGTGAAATGCTAAATTTTAAATAATTGATTATTTTTGCTAATATTAAATATTTTTACTTTGTCGTCAAAATTAAACGTGTTAATGCAATTAAGAAGTGTTTTACTGCAAAATGGCAGTAAAGCATATCAGACATGATATCGATAATATCGGACCTTCTTATAGTTAGTAATCGAGGATTTCAATAAGCACATGTATTAACATATATCGACATCTTTTTTATCGTTATCAAATCTTAAGAATAGCACAGGTGCTCAATATGCTTATTAGCTTAATATTTTCGACCTCTCAAGCATTCCATGACAGTATTGTATACTTACAGTGCAATAATAATCTCCTCTAAAAAACAATTGCTGTCCTTCGTCCTTCGCCGGATAATCGAACTTCTTCATATATACCCGCTTGTTTCCCTTTCGATGGATCCCTTGTGTTAGGTTGTGGTAGTTGGAGCCACCGAAGAGGCTCCTTTTAGGAGATGGGAGGGGTGTTGGGTGATCAGCAGTATCGAAAACTGGGAGGTACTTGAAGTTGGAGGGGTTTATTCGAGGGCTGGAATGTGAAACATGCCAAAAGTTAACTCCAAGTGAGTGTTGTTGAGTATGTAAAAGTAACTACATAGTGGTATACTGAATTCACCCTTAGTATTTTATCATGCAAACAATTGTGTCAATCTAGACATCATAACGTCATTTGTTTTTCAGGTTATCTGTTCGTCACTTCCATTTTTTTAATACTAAGCAGCTACCGTAGCCTTTCATATGGACGCCTGCAACTTCAGAGGTGTCACATGCGAGTTGCCGACCCTTCACAAACAGGAGGATTCAATGTGTTGTCGGCCAAAGGAACAAGAGGGTCCCTCATCGTCAACACACTGGGTCCTCTTTGAGCTCTTTGGCAACTCACTAGCGGGAACACAACATTACTTCGATTATTGAAAAAAAAATTAATGATATTTTTCTTTGGTTACTTGGTGGATGCCTTAAGTTTATAACAACATTTTACTTATGTGTTTGTATTTAGTTGGTAAGGTGTAGTGAATTGATGTGCATTTTTTGTGATATTTATTATTATTTTATGACCATGTTTAGTTTAGAATTTAGTTTATATCCAAATTAATGTATTTTTAAGTTAAGCTTCTATTTTGACGAAATGTATTGTATTTGAAATAATACATCATAGTAGTTTATGTAACCGTTACGTAATAAGGGTCCTGTTTTAAGGCCTAATTACGGCATACACTACTTTATCTACACTCATATTATATACACTGTGTAACATGAGGAAACCGAATAATTTTAACAGCGTATTCCTGACCATAATAAAATTGGAGACTAAAATGTCGTATAAACTTTTCTTGAATTCGCCTAGTTTCAGAGTTACTACCAATTAAATAAAAAAACATTTTTTATTGTGACTCAGTGCAAAACGCTTTTTTGATGGCGATTTCACCCTTTATGGGGTCTAGTCTAGACATTCTTATTGACAGATATCAAAGTGCCAAGGAATACTTTACGTAAACTCTTTTTTACGAAAAAAAATGTACAAATTTATTTTAATCTACAGTTTTACCAATAAAATGTATGTTTTTATGTTCAAATGCATTAATAAAATCGAAAAAAAAAGCAAAAAAAAAATTTTTTTTTTGGCGATATTGACCCAAATTCTTATAACATTTATTACTTCTTATGACCTCAGGAATTCGTGGTTAAAATCTTTCGCAATGCTCACGAGCACCGTGTATATTATGTGTTCGGAAACCATAGAATGACCGCCATTGCACCGCCATGGCCAACTCGATTATGCCGGCGGTCGCGCGGGCGCGTGCCGTTGGTCAGGAAGGAGCACAGGATTTACATTATGTTATCAAATTCGATGTTCGGATTTAAACTCATAACGTATCAATATATGAAAGTTAAAATTACGTTACTGCCACAGATAAAAAGCTTATCATAGTAAAATCGGTTGTGGTAATGCTAGCCATTGCCTACCGTTTTTGAACACGTTTTAGAGGACTTACAGTGTGAGTGTAGATAACAATATAAACACCTGCTTATACGGTTAAATTACATTTTAAGTGAACCAGAGGAAAGTGTGGTAATGCTTTACATAAATATTTATTTATATGATACGACAAGTTAGGATGGTATGAGATGGCCAGTTATCGAACGGTGGCCACGTTACTGACGATTTACCCTAGTAAGCCAAATTACTTACAAAGCACGTCTCCCAAATCCAAAACTGTTTTTCTCATAGTTATAGCTACTTAATACTAAGGCTACCTTTATTACACAAAAAAACAAAATAATTTTCATTTCCAAATTAAGTTTTAAAATAACAACATTCAACTGAATTCATTGTTTACATAAAAGGTTTTCAGCAAGGTGCAAGTTGTTATTTCATGAGTTTATTATATTTACACCTTTTGTTATCGCTTCTATAAAATAGTGGATCACAATGAAATCTTTCAACATATATTATAAATGCGATTGTTTGTATGTCTATATGTATAAATAAATAAATTCATATTAAGAGAGGGATATAGATAAATTTTTTTTATTAAATTTTAAAAAATAAATAAAATCAAATACATTTCAATCAGTCAAACACAACTTAACTAAATAATCATTGCTACCGGTGCAAAAGTGCCCATAACGCTCGCTGCATTATCATGCTGGATAGCTATGGACAGCCTTTGCACCAAAAACGACTCGGAGCGGGGGTATAGATAAATATATTCATTCATAACTGAGGAACAAATATATATATATATATTTTATACCACGACGGTGGCAAACAA
Source organism: Pammene aurita (assembly GCA_947086415.1). Lineage (NCBI taxonomy): Eukaryota > Metazoa > Arthropoda > Insecta > Lepidoptera > Tortricidae > Pammene > Pammene aurita. Next base: position 31,161,101 of record OX352302.1, on the reverse strand, counting down.
GCATACGGCCCGCCTGATGGTAAGCAGCTACCGTAACCTATGGACGCCTGCAACTCCAAAGGAGTCACATGCGCGTTGCCGACCCTTTACAAAAAGGAGGATTCACTGTGTTGACGACTAAAGGAACAAGAAGGTCCCTCATCGTCAACACACTGGGTCCTCTTTGAGCTCTACGATACGATTTGATACGTGATAAACACACAAATAAATGCCCCTGAGCAGGATTCAAACCTGGGACCTACCTGCTTCGTAGGCAGGGTCAGTTGTGAAAAGGCTAGGAGGACGTTATATGTTTGGATATTTTGTTGTGTGATCCTTTCACGCATAAGTGGCTCAACGAAAGAGGATTTTGGCACTAACCTTATTTAAGTCTTAAGTTTCACTTGTTATTTGTATTTTCTATTATAGGTAAACAAAAAAGAATATTGTATTGTATTAAAACCTAAAAAGGGATATGGGATACGTTTTATCTCGAAACTCATTCCCTGAGGAGGCAAAATGAGGGCTAAATACGGGAAAGCTAAGCGAGAATTTGTAAATTTATACACGAATGAAGTCGCAGGCGGAACTTAGTATATGTAATAAAAACTGTTTGAATGTTGCACACGTGGTAAAACACTTTTACGTAATTTTAAAATAAATGCCTACGCGTAAAATATGGTTAGAGTTTATTTGGATCGAGTGTACGAGTAGGTTTCTCTGGCTTAATAGACAAGAAAAAAAATACGTTTCTTGTTACCTTGGCCGCGATTCGAAAAATAAACACACACACTGGACAGACACAGCTCCAACCCAACTCAACCCAACTCAACCCAACTCAACCCTATTGTTTTTTTTTGTTTAGGGGGTAATACGTTACGCATACCACTCAAATGCGGGGGGTGACCCGAGTGGTTATGTGGGACTCCTCGTCTAGGCTAATGAGGCCCACGGTGTACCCACTAAAAACCCCCCCATATGCCGACTCGCCGCTTTGTTGGCGGGGTCACAGGAACGCTTGCGCTTACATCCGCGACCCCGCCAGCGGCAGTTGCTCGCGAGCGGCTCCTCCGCGGTTGCCCGAAGGCCCACCACCTAGGCGTGCTAGATGTTTGGGCGCGCCTTCCTTCACGGCTTCCATCCTGTGGTGTGACGGACCCCCCCGAGCCCGCCACGTGGAAGCCATGGGTGCCAGAAAATTTCCCGGCACCCAGCGGCGGATCAGGTCTATGGTTCCGCTGCCAACCACAACTCGGCTGCAGAAGATAGGAAGAACGGCGCACCTTATCACCAGCACTTCTCTTCTTCTGCAGCCCCACCGACGCCGTTTCAGCGGAACGGCCCCGCCAAGGTCGCAGGGGGTAGGGAGAGTGGCGCACCGTAATACCATCACGCCTCTCCCCCTGCGATCCCACCTCGGCCACAGAGGATAGGGAGAACGGCTCACCGCAATACCGGCACTCCTCTTCCTCTGCGGTCCACCTCTAACGCGTCACAAGCGGGCTCAACAAGGCCACTTGGAGCGCCCTCCTCGGGCCAGCCGGTAACCCAAGCCGGGCAGCCCTGGGTGCCTCTTCGCTTCACCGTGGGTGACCAAGCCACGGTTACTAAGCCCCTCCACCACAACAAGGTGGGCACCCGGTGGGGGGAACCCAACTCAACACAACTCAACTCAACGCTATAACGACATTGACATTTCCTAATCGAACAGATTTTCATTCAACATTGGTCTCACATTGGTCTCACATTGGTCACACATTGGTCACACATTGTACCTATGTTGTACCAATGTGAGACCAATGTGTGACCAATGTTGAATGAAAATCTGTTCGAATAGGAAATGTCAATGTCGTTATAGCGTTGAGTTGAGTTGGGTTGGAGCTGTGTCTGTCCAGTGTGTGTGTATTTTTCGAATCGCGGCCCTTGTTGTGTTTTTTCAACCTAAATAATATTAATATTTAGGTTGAAAAATCCAGGTTTAGGACCAGCAGAGAGAAAATTAAATAAGAGTAAACACATTTCATCTTTAGACCAAAAAAGATGAAATGTGGTCAGGTCTAAAGATGAACATGGATAAGACGAAGATCATGTCAAATACCCATGTAGCACCAACTCCCGTTACAATCGGAGACTTTACACTCGAAGTTGTGGACGATTATATATACTTAGGACATACTGTCCAGTTAGGTAGATCCAACTTCGAGAAAGAGGTCAATCGACGAATCCGACTCGGTTGGGCAGCGTTCGGGAAGCTACGGCACATCTTTTTGTCCAATATTCCGCAGTGTCTCAAGACGAAAGTCTTTGACCAGTGTGTGTTGCCAGTGATGACATATGGTACTGAAACGTGGTCGCTTACAATGGGCCTCATAAGAAAGCTCAAAGTCACCCAAAGGGCAATGGAGAGGGCTATGGTCGGAGTCTCTCTGCGTGATCGCATCAGAAATGAGGTCATCCGCAGCAGAACCAAAGTAACCGATATAGCCCTCCGAATCGCTAAACTAAAGTGGCAGTGGGCGGGTACACATTGCTCGTAGAACCGATGGCCGTTGGGGCGGAAAGGTTCTCGAGTGACGACCACGAACCGGAAGGCGCAGCGTGGGTAGACCCCCCGCAAGGTGGACTGATGACCTGGTGAAGGTCGCGGGAGTCCGCTGGATGCGGGTGGCGCAGGACCGGTCATTGTGGTACTCTTTGGGGGGGGGGCCTATGTCCAGCAGTGGACGTGTTTCGGCTGATATGATGATGATGATGAAACACATTTATTTTGTCCTACATGGATTTTAATTGCCATTTCCATAATTGTCCTTGATTGAAATTAGTTTGAGAAATATGTAGTCTCATTCGTATTAATGTTTTAATATACCAAAACCTCAATAAAGCATATATGTAGGTACATCGTGAATATACTTTTCCGTAGTAGTTATAAATATATTATATTTATTTTATTTATTTAATAATAGTGATTATCTAAACAGTCCTAATTACATATTAGAACACAGTTTACACAGTACATATACACAAAGGTTCCCCTATCTTTGGCATAACAATTTTTTTGTAATAATTCTGTGTTGCATAACAACTTTAAGCATAAACTACGGTTAGCATAAACTGTATTGGCATTGCCAAGTTCCGCATATGTACTCTACGCATAATTTTCATCGAACGAAGTAACATTTGGCATAAAGTTAATGTCCGAATCGACGCAAGATATCATTTTTATGTCGCATAATTTTGTTTGTAATAATTCAACATTGCATAAATCACTTTAAGCATAAAAGACTAGTGGCATAAAATTTTATGGCATAGTGAAGTTTTGCATACTTGCAATACGCATATATATATTCAGGCCGAATAATCTATACATATAATAAATATGATCCGAATCATCACGAGGAATAAATCTATTTTTTGTTGTTATGTATACCAGTGGGTATGAAAGAAAATCTATTTATTTCATAAATGCAACCGTACAAGGTTCCGTATAGTATAAGGAACGTGGTTTTTAGACCAGTATCCCCGTTACTAAATTAATTTATATTCACTTTCGAAACTTAAATTTAGGGCACAGGGCTGCACCAAACAAGTTTCTTTTTTTTATTTAGCCGCTCAGTTTTTTTTGTTCAAACGTTCGAAGCTGGACTACTCATTGTAAATGGGTATATTCTGGTATTACTTACATTTAGTAGGTTCCTTGAGGCTTGTGGTTCAAACCTATTAACCTAACATACTTTTTGGCAGTCCTTCGGGTAGGTTGAGGGTCACAGTTCTAACCTAACTTAACCCACTCTTTGATCAGCAGTTCGAGTTAGTTAAGGGTCACAGTTCTAACCTAACCTAACCCACTTTTTTAACAGCCGTTTGGGTTGTTTGAGGGTCGTAGTTCTAACCTGACTTAACCCACTCTTTACGCAGCTATTAGGGTTGGTTAAGGGTCACAGTTCTAACCTAACCTAACCCACTTTTTTAATAGCCGTTTGGGTTGTTTGAGGGTCACAGATCTAACCTAACCTAACCTACTCTTTACGCAGCTATTGGGGTTAGTGGCAATATATATTGTTAAAACTTAACCCTATAATATTGTTATTGCTTCAAATAAATATCCCAATCAAGTAACAATTGAAAATAAAACAATGTAAAAAGGGTAATTTATTTTATTTTATTTTCCTTTCCTTCCCTTGTTTTGTTTTCCTATTTAAGTAAACCCGGCAAATATTTATGATTATAATAAACAAATTATCATAATTTACTCTGAAATACTTTTTACTGAAACGGGCTACGAGCTCACGAACTTAGGAGCAGAGCTAATTTTTTATCACGAAATGTAAAAAAAAGTTTTTATCAAATCTAAATAGTTTATACAATAAATTACTCCCAAAGAATCAATATAACTCTCTTAAACGCTTAAAAAGAATTATCATGCATAGTAATATTTTAAAAAAAACGAATTCTCAATATTTTCTTAACAGCCTTAACCTGCCGAAACAGGGGACGTTTACCTTATGCATATATAAACTAATTAATTATGCATAGGTTGTATATAAGTACTTACTAAGTAGTATTTATATGTAATTCGAGCAGAAAATAGTACTGCTAACTGTACGTAATCTGCATAATTCGTTTTCTGCAATGCAAACATTCTGCTAAAGCCTATTATGCTAAACAGATTATGCTAATTATCAGTTTCGGAGACATGAATTATATGCAAAATAAAATTATTCGTATCAAAAAGCGGCCATGATAATAGTAGCCCATTTCAAATTCGGATACGCAAATATTTGGCTAATTGTATATTATGCGAACCGATGATTTCTGCAATGTTAATAGTCTACGAAAACAATTTATGCCAAATATGTTATGCCAGATGCGTTTCTGGCCACGGAAGTTATGCCAAATGGACGGAACCCATACACAAATAATAATAAATAAATATTATGGGACAATCTTACACAAACCAACCTAGTCCCACAGGTAAGCTCAGTAAGGCTTGTGTCGTTGGTACTAGGCGACGATGTATATAATAGATAGATATAGATAAATACTTAAATACATAGAAAACACCCATAACTCAGGAACAAATAGGTTTGATCCATGATAAACACAAATAAATACCCTGACCAGGATTCGAACCCGGGACCTCTTGCTTCATAGGCAGGGTCACTACCGACTAGGCTAGGAGGCCGTTAAAAACAAATTTGAATGAATTCACACATCTGACAGTGGAATAGATCCGTCTTGTCGGCAACCAGATTTAGAATATGGATGATGTGGCTAAGGGGCGCCTTCCGAAGCAGGCTAGTCCTGCCGGTCGACTCTACCAGCAAACACGGCCGCCTTAGAGAATTCAACCAACCGGAGTCGCCATTCACAGGCGTTCCCTTCTGCCGAAAACATATGACCAGTGGTCATACACATGTATGGACTGACGTTTATCTGACGTAGCTATTTGTACGTTACGTACGAATAGCCATACATTTGACGTTCCCCTCCCCCGCAATAATTGGCACGCTTTTTTGTACAGTCACGTCTGAAAATATGGATACATTTAATGTGACAAAAATATGTAGCCACGACTCACGACTCTATTACCAAGGCGTAAAGTCTTGGATACATGTTTTTGTCACATTAAATGTATCCATATTTTCAGACGTGACCGTACAGAAAATGACAGATATGGCTACTCCATCCGGGTTGAATTCTCTAAGGCCGCCGTCGCCGCTCCGAGTATCTGTTAAGCTGACCAGACAGTGTCAGTAGTAATGACATTATTTCTCTACTCATCCTTCTCATTCTTCATATGCATAGAAAAGGACGGGTACAGATATAATGACATTATTACTGACAGTGTCTGGCCCGCTTTTGGAACGCATAAATTTAACTTTTGCAGGATGTCCGGGTTGTGGATATTTCAACGAAGAATCCGAAGCAAGTAGAACGGCGATAACTACTGCAAATTACACCATAGAGTTCGCTAAACCGCCCGGTCCGCTTCGTTCAGGCGTTTAGCGAGACGGATTTATACTTCTCGGAGCCCAACGTGTCTTCACCAAAGCCCCGACTGGTATGTAGAAGGGCCACCACTGTCGTGACGTGACAGGACGCCGCCGGTCTTGCTGCAGAAAGGGCGGATGCTCGAAAAGAAACAACTATTCTAGTCGACACCTTGTATTAACTTTCCAGAAACACACGTCAACCTAACGCACAGTTTAGTCACTTTTCCGAACCTCAGCTCAACTATTCCAAGGTAAACCCGCGCGACGCGTGTAAATTACTTGGCGGGATACGACCTCGAGCGTCGACCGCCGTTAACAGAGATTACACCTTTTCACTTAAATTACGCCATGTTGATTTTACAATGGCGCGCGCGCACCGCGATACAGACCGCACGTCTGCCTACAAAGACGGCTGGCCGAACAGAGCGAGAGCAATATCAGACCGCGCGACAAGAACAAAAGATCGTGCGCATTCACTCTATTAGACTCGAATACATTTGAACTAGATGGCGCTGATTTGCGTGAACATTCCTTCCCGGCCCAGGGAAAAGGTGAGCTGAAGACCTGAAGTTTACATCGCTACGATCTAGCATAAACAAAAGATATGAAAACAAACAATTATTAACACTAATAAATGTTACATGAGTTGTCTACAGCATAAGTAATCTGTGACCATCCAGTGCACTTGCACTCAATAACATTCTAACATAATATCAAGATATGAATCATGAAAGTGTAAAAACAACAAAGATAAGCTACTTACTAAGTTAGTTACATGGTTTCCCGAGGAAACAGTGGTACATAGTTCACGATTGTTAGTACTAATTGCTACAATTTAAACCAAGATTTGTTAACATACAAGAGCTGCTCAAGAATTAAAGCTCCATGGGTAATTTACACAATTTGACAACGGGGCGTACAAGTTCGCCTATCTGTGTCTTCAACTTTACAGACCTGACGACTCCGTCGGAGCCTTTGAAAACTTGAATGACCCTACCTCGACGCCATTGTAGAGGCGGGGAATTTTCATCCTTTATCAAGACTAAATCGTTTAATGCTACATTAGGTACATGTCTGTTCCATTTGTTACGGGCTTGCAAATTATTTAAATATTCTAAGTGGTACCTAGCCCAAAACTTTTGAGTTACAGCTTGAATAAATTGAAAATGCGACAGCCGTGACATATTCGTGTCCTTCCAGGAAGGTTCAGGTAATGACACCAAAGGTTGACCTATCAAAAAATGACCTGGGCTGAGAACTTCCAGGTCACAAGGATCCTCTGACATTGGAACCAGCGCTCTAGAGTTGAGGATAGCTTCCGCCCTGCAGAATACCGTCTGCAGACCTTCAAAGGTCAGGATACGGTCCCCAATCTCTCGTTTAAGCAGGTTCTTGCTACTCTTGACCGCTGCTTCCACTAGGCCAGACATGTGAGGGGCGCCGGGAGGATTGAACTCCCAGCGGATGCCTTGGCGACGAAACTCATCCTCTAGAATGGTTTCGTTGTCAAGCAAGAACTGGTTAACCTCTCGGAGGTATGAGCTAGCAGATTTAAAATTGGTACCTTGGTCGCTCCGGACGAGGGCGGGCAGCCCACGTCGACTCACAAACCGTGTGAACGCAGCGATGAATGCCTCGGTGCTCAGCGACGAGACGACCTCGAGGTGTACCGCCTTGGTACCTAGACATACAAAAACACACAGGTAAGCTTTAACAGATTTAGCATTCCTGAGCTGGCTACTTTTAACCAAGTAGGGGCCAGCGAAATCCGTCGCTACGCCGGAAAATGGACGCGTCGCCGTGACGCGGTCCGCGGGCAGATCAGCCATGAAAGGCGCCTGATCTGTCGCGTTGAATCTGAAACATGACATACAACCCCTGATGACACGTGACACCTGACGCCGTGCCGACGGAATCCAGTATCGTTGTCTAAGTATATTAATCAGGGCGCTTGTCGAAGCATGACAATAGATCCGGTGATAGTGCTCCATCAATAATTGCGACCATCGATGGTCCTTAGGTATAAGCATTGGGTGCTTTGCGTCATAACGTAAGCTTGAATTACGTAGTCTGCCTCCGACTCGAATAAAATGATTATCGTCCACGAAGACGCTCAACTTCTGAAGTGATTTGCATACCAGCTTCCCCTTTTTCAGTAAGATGACTTCATCTTGGTATGCATCCAACTGAACCTTCTTGATCCAGTGATCCGTTGCTGCACGATTTTCCTCGATGGTAAGGTTCTGTTTTAAATTTCGTTGCTGCTTCGGCAAACGAATATTCCTGCAAAATCTCAAAACGTACGACGTCACGTTTATGAGTTTACTATACGAGCTGACTCTCGACAGTAATAAGTCCTCCCATGTCTGCTCGTCATTGGCGACATGAACCAGCTGCTTGAACCCTGGCAGCTCCGGTGACATGGTGACCGGCATCGTCGGCCACTGTGACTCCTCCTTGAGCAGCCACTCCGGCGACCACCACAACTTGCATTTGAGGAGCCCCTTCGCGGTAGCACCTCGGGATGCGACGTCGGCCGGGTTGGACTCACCTCGTACATAGCGCCATGTCATTGGTCGCTTCGACTGCTGAATATCCTGTACTCTGTTACATTCAAATGTCTGGAGCAGATGCGGTTTTGTGTTAAGCCAACACAACGTGATTTTGCTATCAGACCACGCATTTATGCTATCAATCTCGATTTCGTCTTCATAGGCCGCTGCGACATGATTCAGGAGTTTACAAACCATATGAGCTGCGTTCAACTCATTCTTCGGAATGGTTTGTTTGACTTTCTTCGACGCTACTCGGGTCTTAGCTAGGACTAACCGTACCATGACGTTTCCAGACGTGTCCTCTGTCCGAAGGTACACACACGCTCCATAGCCCTGCTCCGAGGCATCTCCAAACCCGTGGAGTGAGTAGGAGGCAGATCCTGGTAACGCGACGCAACGAGGGATCTGTAATTGAGACAAATGGTTTAAATCCTGAACCAACTCGTTCCACTGAACCTCCTGAGTGTCCAGGAGCGGTTCATCCCACGTCATTCCATCGGTAAACAATGACTGCATGAACAGCTTGAATCTATAAACAATCGGTGCGCAGTAACCGCACGGATCATAAAGCCTAGCGATAGTACTTAAAACGCTTCGCTTCGTTACCGCCTGCCCCAACGGTACATTGACCTGATACGACATGGTGTCGTGCACCGGGTTCCACTGTATTCCCAATACCTTTATGAGGCTCCTGTCTTCAGCGTCGAATTGATGAGGCACCTCACAATACTCCTGTGGTAGGTCCCGGAGTAACTCGTGACAGTTAGCCGACCATTTCCTGAGCTCGTAGCCGGCACTGCTCATGAGTTCTATGAGCTCCGATTGAAGCTGCCGAGCCTCTGTAATGGAGTTTGCTCCAACCAGAAGGTCGTCGACGTAGCTCTGACGTCGTATGACGTCTGCAGCTGGAGACCCTGGATGCTGAGCTTGCCAATCCGCGGCCAACTGCAACAGCGTCCGTATTGCGACAAAGGGGCTTGACCGTAGTCCGTAGGTATTAGTATTTAACTCGTAAACCTGTATGTCCTGCGACGGGTCCTCACGCCACAGGATCAGCTGATAGCGCCTATCACTGGGGTGTATCCACGTCTGCCGGAACATCATCCGGATGTCGGCCGTGAACACGAACTGGTGCCGTCTGAAATTCAACAATATCTTTGTAATATCATTCTGAAGGGGCTTGCCTGAATGCAGGCATTCATTAAGAGCTACTCCATTGCTACTCTTCGAGGCTCCGGAAAAAACCACCCGAAGCTTATTTGAATCTCTTTGAAAATCGCATGATGCGGAACACAGTAGTGCTCCGAGTCAAACTGGTAACTGGATTTAGACATGTGTCCTAGCGACTCATATTCCCGCATGAAATCCTTATATTTCTCAGCCAAGACTGGGTTCTTGGCTAGCTTCGCCTCCAACGAATGAAGCCTGCGTACAGCAATGGCTCTGGTCTCGCCTAGCGTGGGTCTGTCTGACAAGAAGGGCAGCCGCACCATGTATTTCCCGTCAGGCATACGTTTAGTAGTAGAAGTATACAACCTTTCACATTCCAAATGTTCCGGATGATCTGGTGGGTCTTCTGGAGGCTGCTCCACCTTCCAGAACTTCTCCAGCACCTCTTCAAGCTTGGTAGCGTGCACGCCGTAGTCTTCCACGGACGTTCCTCTCGACTGCTGCGCCGAGGTGTCAGCAGGGTGTGTCCAGATGGCTCCCATGAGGACATCTCCAAACCAGGTACCGTAGGCCTCCACTCCTGTAATGTTCGTGAGCATATTTGAACCAGTGAACATATAATTAAGCACATCCAGACCGAAAATGATGTCTACATCTTGAGATTTGTCAAAATCGGGATCGGCCAGGCTGAGTTTAGACGTATCTAAGTGGGCCTTCAGGTAATGGTTACAGGCCGGAATATTTCCTGTAACTGTATACATGGTGGTTGCTACAACGCTAATTATAGGGACTAATTTTCCTACTGGCTTAAATACTATTTTAGCAATGGTACCGGGTACCTTGACCTGTTGGTTTCCAATCCCAACAATGTTACTTCCTACATACTGTTGATGTAATCCTATTTTATCTGCAAATGATTTCTTAACTATCGAGCATCCCGCGCCGGTGTCCAATAGGGATCTAGCCATAATATAATTGCCTCGGCCTGACCTTACCATAACCTTTGCAGTAGGGCTGACCCGGATCGATGGCATCATCATCCGGGGTTCCGATGGCACATCAACAGCAGCCTTATTTCAAGAACGGCGCTCAGGGCTGCCTCGAGTGCCGAAACGTAGGCTGTGGAAAGACTCCTGCGCCTGGCGGGCCCTCGTTCCCACCGGAGAGCGCGGTATGTGACCAGCAGTCATCAATTGAGCTGGCTGGACCTGCGGTGGAGTAGGCGACCTAGTCTCTTCTCTCCACCTTGGCGGGCTCGTACGAGGTTGTTGAGCTCGCTGCGCCCAAGACCCTTGTGGCGGGGTCGACACCCTGTGTCGTGGTGGGGACCTACGCTGTGGTGGTGTACTTACCCTTCTGGTGGGTGGGACCGGTGGTCGTTCGTGCACCCTGTGCACCTGATCAGCTGCTTCCGCGGCAGGTTGCCACGTGGACACGGCCCCTTCCTCCCGGCATAACAATGGGTTATGCGACCCCGACTGACAGGTATCGCACCAGTTGCGCGCCATACACTGTCGAGCGTAGTGGGCGCGAAGACACTTAAAACACGCCCCAGTCTTCCTGGCCCAGGTTTTCCGCTCTGAAATAGCTAGGCGCAGGAAGGATGGGCATGCTTTTGTAGCATGGGCAGTGCTCGTGCAATAATTGCACGCCTCTTGAGTCCGATTCACCTGGTCAGGATCTTCAAGTTCCGCTGCCAGGACACGGGGGGCACCTTTTCCTCTGGGTGGGGAGTGCCTCGCTGCAGACGCCCTTCCTACTGCCGCAATAGGAACCGCCTGCTGCACCCGACACTGCTCATCCAGCAGCTCCATAAGCTGGGTGATTGTGGGGAGTAATTGAGGGTCCGTGCCACACCGCTCCTCAAACAGAATCCTGATGCGTGTGGGCAGCTTCTGTAATGTTAAATGCACTAACAAGTAAGACCATTCACTTATCGGCTGCTTAAGCTTCTGAAGCGCTTGAATGGCCTCTCTCAACGGATCATAAAACTGGGTCCTAAGGTTGGTATTTGGACTGACTACATTGGGCAGATTCAATATCCGTTCAATGAAGGTGTCCACAAGTTGACGGGTATTGTGGTACCTCTTTTTTAGTAGCTCCAGTGCTACCGAATAGTTACTACCGTCCATAGGCAGGTGTTGAATGAGCGACAATGCTTCACCCTGCAAAGATGTCCGAAGGTAATAGTGCTTCTCTGCATCAGAGAGCGGTCCCGATTCAACCAGTGCCATAAAAAGGTCGTAGAAGGACAGCCATTCCAACATATTGCCGCTGTATGTTGGGAGTTGTACTAGGGGGAGTTTTACCTTACCTTGGTGTCTTGTAGGCATCGCTGTTTGTCCAGACTCCTCGGCCGAAGCCTCATCTAGTTGGATAAGGAGCCGATTTATCTCGCTAAACTGCTCATGGAAGAGGAGCCGCTCCTCCTCTGACAGTTCAGCCTCGTGCACCAGCAACGCCTCATAGGCCGCGACATAAGATTGGTACACTTTGTCAAAGTGTCGCTTAGCTACCGCGACCACGGAAGCCCCTGACCTGACTGCTACCGTCCCTGCATAATCTAAGAGCATCTGGTGCTTGGCCCGGAGTTGTACTTTTGCCGTTTTGAGTGACATTATTGCAATTAATACTCACTTACTTGGTAAAACACGAATATGTATCAGCGCCGCGCTAACTTTATACCAATATCACTTACTTAACGTTAATTTTGTGAATACATTGATTAACTTGGACACTGTGATCGACCGAGTTACGAAATTCGGCAAATAAACAACTTGACGTTTGACACTGACATTACAGTACAGTTCCTCAAAAACTAAGATGGTCGATGACCGAAGTGAAGTTGACCCGTTCAGTTCTTCCAGAGTACTGTTGCCCCGCGGCAACTGAATCGGTAAACTGTCAAACACAAGTAGCCCCGCACTATAGTTAACCTCAAAACACGTGCACTCGATTTTTCTTTTTAACTAAATCACCGCACAAATATCTGGGTATGCGAAACTCGGCGACTCCCGTGATGTGGCTCCCTCGTAGAGGACTGCTACAATTTTCTACAATTTCCCCAAATCACGGGTTTTATTTCTTCGTGCGAACGTTCCCCTCTATGGGTCGCACCAAAATGTTCGCTAAACCGCCCGGTCCGCTTCGTTCAGGCGTTTAGCGAGACGGATTTATACTTCTCGGAGCCCAACGTGTCTTCACCAAAGCCCCGACTGGTATGTAGAAGGGCCACCACTGTCGTGACGTGACAGGACGCCGCCGGTCTTGCTGCAGAAAGGGCGGATGCTCGAAAAGAAACAACTATTCTAGTCGACACCTTGTATTAACTTTCCAGAAACACACGTCAACCTAACGCACAGTTTAGTCACTTTTCCGAACCTCAGCTCAACTATTCCAAGGTAAACCCGCGCGACGCGTGTAAATTACTTGGCGGGATACGACCTCGAGCGTCGACCGCCGTTAACAGAGATTACACCTTTTCACTTAAATTACGCCATGTTGATTTTACAATGGCGCGCGCGCACCGCGATACTGACCGCACGTCTGCCTACAAAGACGGCTGGCCGAACAGAGCGAGAGCAATATCAGACCGCGCGACAAGAACAAAAGATCGTGCGCATTCACTCTATTAGACTCGAATACATTTGAACTAGATGGCGCTGATTTGCGTGAACAATACATATATAATTTTTCTAGCACGTGGTAAATAAACACTTCCGGAGTACAACATGGCGGCATTTCCGGTGCCCACACGCCAGGAACATCTTTCGTAAACAATTTAGCTTTTCCATATGAAATGTTATTAGTAGCGTACTGATTATAGAGTAGAGAGGTAGCGTAATGATTATGGAGTCGCGCTAGGTTACATTTTGTGATTGAATGACTAATGATTAAATAATTTTTTGAACATACATTTTTTTTTCAGTAGTGCCAATATTTATATCAAATTATTGAAGCCCCCTCATATTCTCTGTTAGACCTTTGGCTGTTGTTTACAACTTGTTTTTTGTTTGCTTAATTTGAGTAGTCACATGAAAAGATAATTCAATAATTTGATCCAAAAATATTGGTTCTACTATAAAAGACATGTATGTTTTAGACAAAAAAATAATTTAATCATAAGTTATTCACATAGACATATAAAATAAAGAGAGTTAATACCGTGAAGACAAAACTGTGATACCATAATAAGCAGATTTCCTCGCGTTTACACGCGATACGCAAACATATACAACTCGTGGACGAGCGGTCATTGGTTCAAACGTCAAAAGTGAGTATGTGTGCACGACACCGCGGCTAATAATGGAATCACAGTTTTCATTTTCGTGGGATCACGTCTCCTTATTTTATATGTCTACGGTTATTTAATCATAAAATGTAACCTAGGCGACTCCATTGCCCTCTCTGCGGAATAATGCCACCAGCTGTCAGTAGGTACGCTAGTTATTAATTACTACTTTTTATTTCGTTCCATATATTAGTATCGTAGCAAAGATAACAATTGACGATCTACAACGACAACACCCAGTTGGATTGGAGGGTATAGATAGGTATTAACCGGCGACAGAGTTGAGGTGAATGATTACACACACTGTTACAATACCTACGTACTGATTGCACAACAGCGAATGAATGGAATGAATGAGCGAGGCGAATGTAAATAAAAGCATATATTTTCGAAAGAAAGCCAAACAAAAGCGGTATTCCAATATCAACCTTTATTTATTCAGATTACTTTTCATTTAAATTATGTGAAAACTATTTGCAACAGATAATGTTTCGAATATCAAGCGTACACAGTGAAGAGAACGCAGGGTGCGTTCTTAATAAAAATGGCTCTTTAATCTACAAGCTACTAAAGGAAGGTAAAACTTTACTGAAAACTTAGAAAGCTTAGAAAGCCAAAGTGGCTCTCTATGAAGGAAACCCTTGACTACTAAAACTTTCCCTAAGCTCTGATGACTATTTATACTTACCTCCTAAAAAGAAACACTACAAACCAGCGTTTTATTACTATAACCCCAATAATCTAATTTCCTATATAAACATGATTTGTCAGACAATCCTAGCGGTTTTACCTAACAATGGCTCGTGAAAGTTTAGTGGTAGATCCCTAGTTATGTAGTAACCCGATAATTTTTAGGAGACCGATAGAGAGGTTGTTGAAACCAAAACAAGGATATTTATTTTAAACTTTATTTCCTATAAATGGTAGGTACTTTACAACGAAAAGACATTAAGTAAATAGGTATATAAAATTAATTAGTAAATTAAATATTCGGTTATAAGTTCAAGTTGTTGATGCGGGAAGGTTAGTGGTAAAGCTGTAGGATGGTGTCAGGATATCTGTAAAAGAAAAGGCTATTCGGTAGTTTCCATACAGACAAAGTCTTTCCAATATTTGCGGTAAAGATTAATGCTAGAAAATTAATTTGTTAAATTTTGTTTTGACAATAAAATTAACTCTTGTCTTATTTGAATATTTTTTAACTACAAGAAAATATGGTTTTTTTTTATCCCCTACGCCCTAAAAGCGACAGTGTTAACGACTACAGACAATAATTATACAATTTAATTATTTTCTCAGAATTTTCTTTATTTATTTTAAACATAGTTAGGAAGGGTAGCTAAGGTGTGATAGGGGTTTCTTTTCCCAAATACACACGCCTGTAGTTCGTGCGGTGGGGTCGACTGTCTCAGAGACCTATCTAATTTTTTTATATATATATTTTTTTGCTTTTTATTTTCTCTACTAATGACTTTATTTAGTGAAGCTACCAACGTTTCGTAACCTACACACCAGAGGAAAGAAACGCCAAGAAAACCTCTGTGATGCCTAGCTATTTAATTAAACCAAAATTAAACCTAAAATTCAACCAAAGTGACCGTGGTCATGCCGAAATAAGCCATAGAAATATGTCGTATGAGGCAGTTATGCTAATTCAAACTTCAAGGATGAGCGAATAGTATTGTGCATAGAGTGAGGCATTGTTTCTAACTACCAAACTCTCCATCTAATTATCAAATTTTACAGACAGTGCACACTATTGGAATGATCGTCTGAATTAACTTATGAACTATTTCCGTTCAGATGTAGTTGACATGGATTCCCATAACTCACTCCAGCACGATTCAATCTCTCAGTTGAATTTCAATACTTTATTGTAGTGGCATTCTCTTTGCCAATCATTGTATTTCCAACAATATAA
This sequence comes from Pammene aurita, assembly GCA_947086415.1. Classification (NCBI taxonomy): domain Eukaryota; kingdom Metazoa; phylum Arthropoda; class Insecta; order Lepidoptera; family Tortricidae; genus Pammene; species Pammene aurita. The sequence continues at coordinate 31,145,192 of OX352302.1, read as the reverse complement.
TAATATTTATTCATCAAATATTGTGAATGGTGATAAGATACAAGTCTCACTATATCAGAGAACCTTGTTAAAATTTTCATAATATTGTTGTTTTACAACTCAGTGTTGGTACAAAAGTTAGATGCCTTATTTCAGCTGAAAAATAATAAATAATTTCAGTTATATAAATAACACTTCATAGCAGGTTCAAGGTAGTGGTTATGAAGAATGAACATAATTGTTCAATGGTTAAAGTTTGTTGCACTGTCATAAATAAATAATGTTACAGTCTCACAAGTAATAGTTACTTCAATTCAAGTCAATGCTTATTTACCAAAGCATATGAACCGTAAGTATAATAGAGTACACACTCTTTTAAATTCATAAATCAGGTACGTAAAACAAGCTAAAATCGTTCCCAAAATAGGGTAAACGTCTTAATATATACTCAATTAAATTCATATACCGCAACCGCATAACAAAAATATAACGCATTCCGCAATAAAATTCGTAAAACGTATAAAAATATAACGTATACGCAATATACGATAAACGCATTCATCCCTATTTCGTTAAATTCGTAAAATGTTTCCGCATACTCCGTTGAATTCCGTACGCATATATATATTGCATATAATAATTCAACCATATTTCACATAAATTAAATGCAAGAACCACAGTAATAAGGTAAAATGTTCATAATATAACAGTCAATTAAAAGCACTTACTCAACTCCAAGGCCTAAAGAAAATACACAGCAAATAAATAAATGTTATCATTAAAGTGAATAAATTTTGCCTCACCAAATTAGATTTCTATTGCTGGTCCTTTCCTACTAGTCTCTCTAGCCGATGGCAGCACAGGTCGGGGCCTAAGTGCTTGCAGCTCGGCTCGAAGGCAGAAGTCGGAGTCTCGTTGTTCTGGATGGTGCTTGTGGCTCACGTCGGCGGCAGAAGTCAAAGTCAAAGTCGTCCCGTAGTCCCGTAGTCAGGTCGAAGGCAAGGTCGAAGGCAAAGTGCTCGTAGATCTGGTCGGAGTCAAAGTGATTCCCTACGGTACGCCCTCCCCTTATATAGTATTAAAAATTTCGTATTGATTCCTCCAGTAAGATTGCTTTGGTACCTTATTAGTTGGGTTTGGTACGCTTTTGTCTACCACTTGGACGACTGAATTTTCCGGATTTGATTCAATTTGAACCTTATTGATCCTTTAGTTCATACTATTTTAAAGACCAAATTCCTATGCTTAACGTCCTAGTTCGAAAATCTCCTATCTCCATAGAAAATGTTTTTCTTGAATATTTATCCAAATTATGCAATTTCCAATAAAAAATTATATGAAAATAGATGAAAACATTAGCCCCGCGTATGATTTAATCATCATCATCATCATCATCATCAGCCTATTTTAGTCCACTGCTGGACATAGGCCTCCCCCAATGAGCGCCATAGCGCCCTGTCTTCAGCTTGCCGCATCCAGCATCTGCCTGCAGTCTTTCGCAGATCGTCATCCCACCTTGCCAGAGGGCGTCCTACACTACGTTTGCCGAGTCGCGGTCTCCACTCAAGAACACGTTTACCCCAGCGGTTGTCGGTTCTTCGCGAGATATGGCCGGCCCACTGCCACTTCAGCTTGCCAATTCTTTGAGCTATGTCGATAACTTTGGTTCTCTGTCGGATGTATTCGTTACGAATCTTATCCTTCAGAGAAACTCCGAGCATAGCTCTTTCCATAGCTCGCTGAGCGACTTTGAACTGGTGGACCAGCCCTACCGTGAGTGTCCACGTCTCAGCTCCGTAGGTCATTACGGGTAGGACGCACTGATTAAAAACTTTCGTTTTCAAGCATTGCGGTATGGATGACGAGAAGACTCGGCGTAGTTTCCCAAATGCTGCCCAGCCTAGCTGGATCCTCCTTTTGGCCTCCTTCTCGAAATTGTTTTTACCTAACTGCAGGATCTGCCCAAGGTAGGTGTACTCAGAAACAATTTCAAGAAGGTGGCCATGTACGACGACCGGTCCCGGATCAATGTGGCCATTGATCATGACTTTGGTTTTATCCAAATTCATGCCAAGACCGATGCGTCGCGAGGCTGAAGCTAGGCCGTCCAGCATCCGGGTCAGCTCCTCTAGCGACTCCGCCATTACGACTATGTCATCAGCGAATCGCAGGTGTGAGATGTAATCGCCGTTTATGTTTATGCCCTTACCTTTCCAGTCCAGCGTCTTAAACATGTCTTCCAATGCGCTTGTGAACAGTTTCGGGGATATGACATCCCCCTGTCTCACCCCTCTGCGCAATTGGATGGGTTTAGACTGCTGGCCCTGTACTTGGACACTCATAGTGGCGGCTTCGGAGAGACATCTCAGCACCTCGATATAACGATAGTCTACTTGGCATCGCTGTAAGGATTCCAGAACAGCCCAAGTTTCCACGGAGTCAAAGGCCTTCTCATAGTCCACAAAAGCGAGACACAGGGGCTGATTATACTCTTCGGACTTCTGTATAATCTGCCTCACTGTGTGAATGTGGTCTATGGTGCCATATCCTCCGCGGAATCCAGCCTGTTCCGGTGGCTGGAACTCGTCGAGTCTTCTGGCGAGACGATTCGTGACCACTCGTGAGAAAAGCTTATAGACGTGGCTCAGAAGTGTGATGGGTCTGTAGTTTTTAAGGAGGGTTTTATCACCCTTCTTAAAAAAGAGCACCACCAAACTCCCGCTCCACGCCTTAGGAGTTCTCCCACTGTGAAGGACGGTATTGAAGAGGTTCTGCAGCTCGTGTATAACAGGAGCTCCTCCTGCCTTCAGAAGCTCTGAAGTAATACCATCCTCACCGGGGGCTTTTCCATTTTTAAGCTGCCTCAGAGCTAACACGATCTCGTCTTGACTGATGTCTGGCAGTTCGTCGGTATAGTGGCGTGTCAGGGTGGCTCTTGAATCATGGTCGTCTCGTCGGGAGTGGGGGGCATGTGCAGAGTACAGCCGGCCATAAAAATCCTCTATCTCGGCGGAGATCTCCGGCTTCGACAACACGGTCCTCCCGTCGTGCGTTTTTAGCTTCGTCAGGTGGCTCCTGCTAAGCTGCTGAGTGAATACTTTGGACCCTCGGTTTCGCTCTATCGCCTCTTCAATAAGGCGTGTGTTGGAGCTCCGAAGGTCGCGCCGTACCATCTTCGCAATTCGCTTATTCAGGTCTGACCTCTCTGACGAAGTCGCTTGGGTAGTCTCCCGTCTTCTTGTCATCAGCCCCAGAGTCTCATCCGAGAGTTTGGACTTCTTGCCAGTACGCTGTTTTCTGCAGAACTTGATACCCTCGTCCCTCAGCGTTTCGACCAGATTGTGTAGGGTCTCGTCGGCGTCATCAGTGGGTTCCAAGGCAACAAATCTATTCCCGAGAAGCTGCTGAAACTCCTCGGTGCCCGCGACGATTTGGATTTGGTTAGGCCGGAGCGTGGACTTCATCAGACGGTTTCTTTCAAGCTTCAAGTTTATATTCAGAGAGCCTCGGAGCAGTCGGTGATCAGATCCGGTATTGAACCTGTTGATCACTGAGACATCTTTGAATATGTGCTTGCTATCCGTCAAGATGAAGTCGATCTCATTTTTTGTCACAGTGTCGGGGCTCTGCCATGTCCACTTCCTTTGAGGCTGTTTCTTAAAGAAGGAGTTCATTAAGAACAGCTCCTCTTTCTCAAGGAAGTTGACAAGCATTTGCCCCCTGTGATTCCTAACTCCATAACCATGCGGGCCTATTCGGGATTCGTTGCCAGTCCGGATTCCCACCTTGCCGTTAAAGTCCCCCATAACAACGTTGAAGTGAGCCTTTGTGGTGTTGTGCAAGGCTTTGGATATGTCTTCATACATATCCTCCACTTCATCATCCGAGTGTGCCGAGGTCGGTGCGTAAACCTGAACTACCTTCACGCTATACCGCTTGGAAAGCCGAAGGATCAGGTACGCTACCCTGTTCGACACACTGGAGATTTCTTGAACGTTGCTTGAGAGGGCCTTATTGACGAGAAAACCTACGCCACCCTGGGATGTTTTATCACCCTCGCGAAAGTAGAGAAGATGGCCTGAGTCTAGGGTTACGGTGTCCTCCCCCTCTCTACGGACTTCACATAACCCAAGAACATGCCATTTAATGTTCTCTAACTCCACTTCCAACTGCGCTAGATGATGGTCAAGCCTCAGAGTGCGTCCGTTGAACGTAGCCAGGGTCAATTTAGGAAGTGTGTGGTAGCCTGTTGTAGCCCGGGGATTCCTAGCACCCCCTGCCCCGCCGTTACCGTGGCCGCTACCATGGCCAGGAATAGCGAGGCGGCCGGGAACTGGGGGCCATTTCTTGGCTGAACTTATCATAAAGGGGTAATGCCCATAATCCCCACGCTGGGCATGCGGGTTGGGGATCGCAGTTTGGTGGTGGGATTTTTCTGCAGGGGCGCTGCTGCCCGCCCCCCGGTATGTCCCTTAGTCGCCTCTTACGACACCCACGGGAAGAGTTGGGGTGGAGCAATTCTAAGCCGGCACCACACGGCACGGCACGGTATGATTTAATAAGCCCCTGTAAGTATTAATGTCTATTTTCCACGTAAAATGCCAATATATCTTTGTATACCAATTTGATTCTTATGATCCCTATGCTACATACTTCTATAAGATCAATTTTCTATGAGCGTCCTACCTTTTCTTGGAAAATCTAACCTCTAAGAAAACGATTTTCTTTACTTCAAACAAAAGTACGTATTTCCTAAGGTGAATTTATATAATTTATGATGAAGATAATTTTTCTGCATATATTATGACAAGATCCTATCGGATTTACTGCGTATTTACTCTGTAAAATACCAATATTAAATAAGAAAAATCGCTTTTTATCCTAATTTTCATCACTTTCTCTTATTTGTTTTTCTGCAAATATTTGTATTTCACACGTTTACAAGCTAAAACTAGCCTAGAATTCCATCAAAAATTAGTAATTTTAAAATTTTTACAATATTTTTACGACAATTTTTGATCATAAAATTTGTCTATTTTAGCGCTTTACTGAATCGAACTCTCTATGTTTTATAAAAATAAAGCTCCCAACTTTATTTATTTCCGTTATTTAGCTTCATAATACGAGTTTTTACATAATATTTCCAAAAATCGATTTTGGATGAAAGGTTAGTTCTTAGTTTTTTCGCGCTTAATTCGTTTAATTTCGTTAATATACTTGCTTCAATATAACTTTAATTACTTTCCTTTTAATTTAAGTACCGATTTCTAACAATAATTAACAAATTAAAAAGATAACCACTCCATTTTGACAAATTTTTAGACAAATCTAAAATATTATGAGATACTACTTTTTGTTATTGAATAAATTATCAATAATACATTTATTCTAAACAATAAACTACACTTCATCTCGAAAATCCTATTAAAAGTATCAATTTTCATCATTACTTAAAGAACAATTTTCTTAGTTGTCGGCCATTCCCTTCCCTAGGTATACTCACAATGAAATCATAAGAAACTGATGATAAAGCAATTTGTAATCAAAATACTAATTTCTAAATAACTTATAATGGGTAAAAATCCTGTCTGTGTTACTAACAGTTTGTACTATGTCATAAAATGTCTTTAGTAAATCATACATTTTTGTCCTTAACGCATATTTCAAGAATGAAGTAAATATTTCTAGAACATACTTTATATACAACCTCCTGCGATTCTATGAGTTCAATTTTACCTAATCATACATCCCTTATTGAAAGAGTCAATCACAAGATTGCAAAAACTTTATGTCTCATATGTCACAAATGTAGTGCGGTAACCAAATTACTGTTTGTCCACTGCAAATGTTACAAACGGATATTTCAGATAATGACGCCCCAAAATGTTGCATACTTATCCTGTTAAGTTGTTATTCATAGCCTCTATTCCTGTGAAAACTAAAGCATACATTAAATATCTACATAAGCTGCATATATAATTTACATATGAAAGTCACTTATGGTCATAATGCCATAATAATAATAATAACCATTATATTTATCTAAAATACAACTATGTAAAATAAATAGTTAACCGGCCAAGATCATAAATGTTTCCAAGTCTTGCCAATCAACGGTGAACAATTTTTAACAAAACTGTATGTTATCAATTGCTTATGCAATAATGTAAAAATAAGTAATAATATAAGTATAATTATAACTAAACATAATATAAGTTATCAAAATCTGTGAGAAATCCTAGTAAACATTTCAAGTTTTATATTTTCCAAATATTCTCATTTCCTGAGAGCAGTGATCATAGCTTATTATATAAGTTCTGGTATGTATGGTTGCTAATAAAACACATGATGCTTATATATTTCCATATATTTTATTTCCTTTGTCAGATCATTAACTTGATCTTTTCTTACATACTAAAATAAAACCAATATGTAATAAGGTGAACCTCCACCCTCATACATACTATGTGAATCATTTATTTTCATTTTTTCGTGAACTTTACTCATGAAAATATCATGTAAAAGCTTACAAATGAAGCTCTACCTGCCTTTAAAGTTATTTTCCTAATTTTCATACTTAGAGGACCCTATGGACCTCTACAACAGTACACAAGGTTATTTAATGAGAGGTATCTGTTCTACATATATAAATGTAAATAGGTACCTATACCTATTTTACGAAAAAAAATCTTAAAAAATTCCTAAAAGAAACTTTGTGTCAATCCTGCACGGTTAGCACAAGTGTGTAGCGACACTATCTGGCGAGCGAGAGAGGCATCTGTCACTGTCTAACTGTATTTATCAGAAAGTGACAGATGTCTATCTCGCCCACGAGATATTGGTGCTGCACGCTTGTGCTAACCGTGTTCACTGTTGAATTTGGTATCGGTACGAAAACAGAACACTTATTTCTAAATCCTGCTGTCATGACATTTCATTTGCGTAACTTCACCTCGTGGCGATACATATAGGCAGGGATGGCACAACCGGTTTTATTAAGTACCTGTAAACAAACTGTCAAACTAATAGCGGTTTAAATTTTATACCTGTATTCAAATTAGAGGTATTGTTTTAATATTGCTATCATCATTATGACAATTCAAGTCCTAATTTCAGTATTCTTTACCGGTATTCATTAACTATATTCAATGAATGACAATTTTATTACTAGTGCGAGTGAGACATCTGTATCTAAGTTACGGTCTCTATCGGACCGAATTTATACCTACCGACTAGTTCGACGACAGACGACATGACTGCTAAGGCGTTCCTATTTCAAATTTTCTAGATATAAACCAACTAAATAAAGTAGTAGTACAAAGTGTCGTATTTCACAAATTAATTTCTGACTTTTCGAGTCTTATGCCTTTTAGGTGCTCGTCTTTTGACTTCTTATCCGCTAATAAAATCGATTACAGGTAAACATGTCATTTGCAAAAACCAATAATGCTTTTGAATACCGGTAATACTTTACCGCTATTCATGGTTTTAGCAATATAAATAGTGAAATTCAAGTATAACCGGTTAAACCCAAATTACAACCGGTTTTGAGAATACCGCTAACGATCCCTGCATATAGGTACAGTAGTGGGTAAATATTTGGACACGGGTATGTCCTTAAACTACGTCCAAAAGAGAGGTATGGATACTGCGAATGTCATCTCGCTGTGTGGTAGGGCACAGCACAGCGAATGACATCTCGCTCAAATCTGGAGAAGAGCCCGACTGGGGAAGTACCTTACAGAAAACCACAGCCAAGTAGCACTAGACCCTACTCATAGTGTTGTGTTCTTGCTGGTGAGTAAGGTTGCCAAAGAGCTCAAAGAGGACCCAGTGTGTTGACGATGTGGGACCCTCTTGTTCCTTTAGCCGTCAACACAGTGAGTCCTCTTTTTTGTAAAGGGTCGGCAACGCGCATATTGTAATGAATCCAAGGGATCCATATAATGCCTATTTCAATGGACGGTAAAATTGTTCGATATTGTGACATTGCTATTAACGTTATGTAGGAGTTAATTTCATTTTTCAGTTTTAGGAAAATTTACGACTTTACGATTAAGCTTTAATGAAAAATTATACTGTAATATTAAAGTTCGAATTACAACTCACCTGGAAAATATGGAGTATCATAAAATCAATTAGTAGTTATGTCTTAATTTTCATAGCTTTGGTGCAGTTCGGGAAGGAGAATTTAGTGTTGAAATAAATACTGAAAACTAACTTTATTACAAGTGATAATTATTTTACATGTTTTTTTAAAGTGGGGCATTCCACTCATACAATAGTATGTTATTCAATCAAATACAAACACTGAAAACATTGAAAAAATAATCAACCCAGCAGGATTTGAACCTCGCATCGATACGCCTTACCGGGGCTCGATCGCTTTACCAATTAAGCTATGGGTTCAGTTACTGAGTTGACGAAATTCTCAATGCCTTCAATTATCTTTTTGCATTTATTTTTACATCGACTTTATAGCAGCCGTAAGCGACATCTAGGTGCTAACTACTAGAGTTAGATACCCTTCCCGCCGACCCTTTTACAAGTGTCACAACGGAAATTATAGATGGCGCTGCTATCAACTCATAATTATTTTACATGTTTTTTTAAAGTGGGACATTCCACTCATACAATAGTATGTTATTCAATCAAATACAAACACTGAAAACATTGAAAAAATAATCAACCCAGCAGGATTTGAACCTCGCATCGATACGCCTTACCGGGGCTCGATCGCTTTACCAATTAAGCTATGGGTTCAGTTACTGAGTTGACGAAATTCTCAATGCCTTCAATTATCTTTTTGCATTTATTTTTACATCGACTTTATAGCAGCCGTAAGCGACATCTAGGTGCTAACTACTAGAGTTAGATACCCTTCCCGCCGACCCTTTTACAAGTGTCACAACGGAAATTATAGATGGCGCTGCTATCAACTCATAATTATTTTACATGTTTTTTTAAAGTGGGGCATTCCACTCATACAATAGTATGTTATTCAATCAAATACAAACACTGAAAACATTGAAAAAATAATCAACCCAGCAGGATTTGAACCTCGCATCGATACGCCTTACCGGGGCTCGATCGCTTTACCAATTAAGCTATGGGTTCAGCTACTGAGTTGACGAAATTCTCAATGCCTTCAATTATCTTTTTGCATTTATTTTTACATCGACTTTATAGCAGCCGTAAGCGACATCTAGGTGCTAACTACTAGAGTTAGATACCCTTCCCGCCGACCTTTTTACAAGTGTCTCAACGGAAATTATAGATGGCGCTGCTATCAACTCATAATTATTTTACATGTTTTTTTTAAAGTGGGGCATTCCACTCATACAATAGTATGTTATTCAATCAAATACAAACACTGAAAACATTGAAAAAATAATCAACCCAGCAGGATTTGAACCTCGCATCGATACGCCTTACCGGGGCTCGATCGCTTTACCAATTAAGCTATGGGTTCAGTTACAAGTGGCAAGTGGTTATTACAAGTGGCTTTTCTAAATAATATACATTTTCGGTTAGATATTAAGATGGTAATTCATTTGGAATACAGATAATAGTATTTTCTAATAAATTTTGGTTCCTAAAAAACGTAACCTCGAATTTATAGATGTTAGTGTATGTAGCAGAAAACAAATGAAAACGTAAAATCTAATTCCTTGATCTAAATAGGCATTAAAAGTAACAATGTTTCTTGTGAGATTGAATAAAAATAATAGTTATTTAGGAAGATTTGGTTAAGAACAGTATTGTGTCATAAACACGTGATTATTTACTTCCGAGTACAAATAAATATTTTCATTCGATAAACAATATAGTCCTCTTAGCATTCCTATTGATATTTGTTAGAAATATATGCGTATTAATAATTATTGGTGAAAATTGACCATGCGGTTACATTGAATTTGCTTTAGTTTCCTGTAGAAACACTATTGTATGTATATTTCACTATTATATATATATTCCCTATATTTTTAGCATATTTATCCAATTGTAGTTTCTAAGTTCTATTCAGCAATTTACCAGAAAATCCTGAAATTGTAATTATAAATTAATAATTTTACATAAATGCGGGTAGGAATAATCTTGCAGCGCGCGAGGTTAATCTTAACCCACCCGCATATTTGCTTAGATTTTCGCAGGCGATCGAGAAGCGGTGTGCAGACGACGAGTCAGGAGTTCACGCGAATTTGAACCTTGTCTGTTAGACATTTATTTGGTTTTAGTATCTACAGGTTGGATCATCAACCTTATTATTTAGATAACTAGGTTCAATAGCGGAATCGGATGAGTAATCGGTAAGATTTTTAGAGAGGTGTTTGGATTAAAGCTACAAAGGGGAATGTAGGTGATTGCGGGAGACAGGGTACGGAAATTATAAAAGCGGGTGGTAAGGTTCGAACTTAACTTAGTCGGAACGAGATTTCAAGACATCAGCATCTCTCAGCCAAGATCGAGTTCTGCAACCTTATGTAAGTCCTTTTAAATATTTCACTCTTATCTTAATTGTTTGTCGTGTACTAGTATTTTACAATATCTTTACTAGTGAAGCGTACGAATATTATAATAACGGTCAATACCTTTCTTTTATTAATTGGGTTATTTGGGGACTAATATTACAGGCGTTACTCTTATTTACCTGCAGTGAGTGTTAGAATAATGAGGGATATTTTATAAATCCACTTTTGTGTATATTTTAGCTGTGTTTGGGTTTACAATGAAGTAGGGATCTGCGTTTAAATATATTAGGTACTATTTCAACTATTACTGAGTGAGCGAAGCGAAGCACTATTCCGCCGTGCCTAGAGCCGCCTGTATGTCTAAATAAGTACTTAAATATTTTGATTATTTATTGAGTGTGAAATTTAAATACAATCTTCGTCTTCTTTCATAAACGATTCTTAAATCGTATGGACGTTTCAACATAGGATTAACTTCAGAGCAATGGGTTAATATTTGAGTTATAGGTTGATGTAGGGTATTATTCGACTTGGTTTTCAAACACATAATAAAACAGCTAATAAATAATAGTATTTTATATTTACATGAAACTCGTTCTCGTGAGGAAACCATTTAAGAATTTAATGATATTCTACTTATTTACATTCAATTACTTATATAGGTTGAAAGCGTATATTATGACCAGGTTCTTCACAATATATCGCCTGTGTTTGTTGTTTTAACATTGAACCTTTTATATTCTCTATATACGACTGTGTGTATTTATGTGTGCGTATATTATATTTACAATACCTAACTATTTAGGATTCGTAATATTTATTCTCCATCGTAGTGTATATATTTACTGTTGACGTGTCGAATAGGTTCTATATGAAAGTACAAAGCCATATTTTATCTAAGTAGATTTTAATCCACTGTTTCGGGTGACTACGTTCTATTTATTAACTATTTCTTTCTACTACTTTATAAATATAAATATATAGTTTAATGTAACGGTCGAAATTGGTTGAACGTACTATAACCAAGATAGGTTTTGATCCTTCAAACGTTAATTGTCGATGTCGGTTAACTATTGGCCATGGTTAAACGATATCGCGTAATATGTACTTCCACGTAACACTTTAGTAATTATACATATAAGGGATAAGATGCTGGATTTCTAGTGTAGAAGATTATTCCATGTAGAATGCGTGTCTGTTGTAGTGCCTAGGTGGCAACGGGATCCCCTCGGGTTTGATACCATAGCGTTCTGTATCACCCAATGATCTTATACATGTGACATGAAAAATAGCATGTGCTTGCAGAGGTTTATTGCCATGTAGGTACGCCATTAGTGTATAAAGTGTTCTTAGCCAATTCCGTTCTCTTGCAGTGATGAATTGCGGGCGGTGAGGGTCTTACGCGCCTGGGTTACTGCATAGATAGTGCTTATTAGCGATGATAGGTACTTGCTATTTACTTCCTCAATTTATTTACCTTTCGTCATAAACAGTGGTTAGTATTTGGTTATTTAATTATTAAATGTACCAGTCGTTATTTGCATATGTGGTGTGGAGGGATTGGCGGTTATCTGTCAACTATACATTGATGTATGAAGCGAGACTGTAGGCTACTGGCCCGGTCGCACACTTGGATCATTACAAATGCTCAGAACGCACAACCACCAGGTCTGTAGGCCACTGGCCGTGGACGACATATATTACCAGATCCATTAAGCTTCGAACCGTAGACCACTGGTCGTGGTTCCACCGTTGGAAGACGGAACTGTCAAAACTGACATGCCACATATTTTGTACTGGCGTACTTCGCCAACAATCACCACGTTGGGAGTCCAGCAAACCTCCTTATATATATTTTGTTGTAAATACAACTATTTAAGAAACAACGAAATATCTATTTAATCAATCATTATAATTCTAGTGTAATTTTAATATTCAATATAACTATTTATTAGTCTATTAATTAGGATATATTTTCACAATCTTATTATTTTATTTTTAACGTCAACAGTTCATATGCTAACCTACCATTATCTATTGTATTTATATTCCGTTAGATTTAAGTTAGGAATTACGTGTATTTTAAATATTGCGGTTATTTCTCACCTTATCGAAAAGGACTTGCGGTAACTACACACACAACGTTGGGTCTCCACTAGCTTTCACGATCATCTCGGCCAAACTGCGTATCAGAGCAAGCTACTGTATAGATAGGTTATTAATTAATGTATTTGATATTATATTCACGTTACTTATTTTACTGTAATACGGCGCGAAGGTTTTTTGCTTCGTTAGTTTCGTTTTACCTTCGCAAAGCCTAGGAATCGGAAACTAACACCTAATGACGTCTGCAAAGGCAGCATTAGGGGTAATTAGTCTGTGTTTCGCTTTTCAATAACAAAAATATAAAATTAAAACTTAAATAAATAATTTTCTTTTTAACCTTCAATCTTTTGTTTGATTTTCTTTCCCTGTAGTCAGTTCCCTTATGTAGGTATTTATATTTACAGAAATTTTAGTCTGAAGCTTGAGGTAAGGAAGCTTTAGTAGGCTTTTGTAAGCATTTAGAAAGCTTTCGAGTATTAAGCTTTAGGCAGACATTACAATATGACTCCCCTGGAGTTGCAGGCGTCCATAGGCCTGCTTGCTATCAGGCAGGCCGTATGCTTGTTTGCCACCGTGGTATAAAAAAGTAGACTTTTCCTCGTTTATTTGTATTCTACCGCTTATTTTGCGCTGGTTGTGCTCCCATCTGAAGAATTGTTTGACGTGATGCCGACGGCCGCTTTCTCCCACCGTACCGCTCGCCGCCAGCAGCGGTTCAAGATTCAAGATATTTATTTATGACGTACACAGTATCCCGAATAGGCCCGCATGGTTATGGAGTTAGGAATCACAGGGGGCAAATGCTTGTCAACTTCCTTGAGAAAGAGGAGCTATTATTAATGAACTCCTTCTTTAAGAAACAGCCTCAAAGGAAGTGGACATGGCAGAGCCCCGACACTGTGACAAAAAATGAGATCGACTTCATCTTGACGGATAGCAAGCACATATTCAGAGATGTCTCAGTGATCAACAGGTTCAATACCGGATCTGATCACCGACTGCTCCGAGGCTCTCTGAATATCAACTTGAAGCTTGAAAGAAACCGTCTGATGAAGTCCACGCTCCGGCCTAACCAAATCCAAATCGTCGCGGGCACCGAGGAGTTTCAGCAGCTTCTCGGGAATAGATTTGTTGCCTTGGAACCCACTGATGACGCTGACGAGACCCTACACAATCTGGTCGAAACGCTGAGGGACGAGGGTATCAAGTTCTGCAGAAAACAGCGTACTGGCAAGAAGTCCAAACTCTTGGATGAGACTCTGGGGCTGATGACAAGAAGACGGGAGACTACCCAAGCGACTTCGTCAGAGAGGTCAGACCTGAATAAGCGAATTGCGAAGATGGTACGGCGCGACCTTCGGAGCTCCAACAGACGCCTTATTGAAGAGGTGGTCGAGCGATACCGAGGGTCCAAAGTATTCACTCAGCAGCTTAGCAGGAGCCACCTGACGAAGCTAAAAACGCACGACGGGAGGACCGTATTGTCGAAGCCGGAAATCTCCGCCGAGATAGAGGATTTTTATGGCAGGCTGTACTCTGCACATGCCCCCTACTCCCGACGAGACGACCATGATTCAAGAGCCACCCTGACACGCCACTATACCGACGAACTGCCAGACATCAGTCAAGACGAGATCGTGTTAGCTCTGAGGCAGCTTAAAAATGGAAAAGCCCCCGGTGAGGATGGTATTACTTCAGAGCTTATGAAGGCAGGAGGAGCTCCTGTTATACAGGAGCTGCAGAACCTCTTCAATGCCGTCCTTCACAGTGGGAGAACTCCTAAGGCGTGGAACAGGAGTTAGGTGGTGCTCTTTTTTAAGAAGGGTGATAAAACCCTCCTTAAAAACTACAGACCCATCACACTTCTGAGCCACGTCTATAAGCTTTTCTCACGAGTGGTCACGAATCGTCTCGCCAGGAGACTCGACGAGTTCCAGCCACCGGAACAGGCTGGGTTCCGCTGAGGATATGGTACCATAGACCACATTCACACAGTGAGGCAGATTATACAGAAGTCCGAAGAGTATAATCAGCCCCTGTGTCTCGCTTTTGTGGACTATGAGAAGGCCTTTGACTCCGTGGAAACTTGGGCTGTTCTGGAATCCTTACAGCGATGCCAAGTAGACTATCGTTATATCGAGGTGCTGAGATGTCTCTCCGAAGCCGCCACTATGAGTGTCCAAGTACAGGGCCAGCAGTCTAAACCCATCCAATTGCGCAGAGGGGTGAGACAGGGGGATGTCATATCCCCGAAACTGTTCACAAGCGCATTGGAAGACATGTTTAAGACGCTGGACTGGAAAGGTAAGGGCATAAACATAAACGGCGATTACATCTCACACCTGCGATTCGCTGATGACATAGTCGTAATGGCGGAGTCGCTAGAGGAGCTGACCCGGATGCTGGACGGCCTAGCTTCAGCCTCGCGACGTATCGGTCTTGGCATGAATTTGGATAAAACCAAAGTCATAATCAATGGCCACATTGATCCAGGACTGGTCGTCGTACATGGCCACCTTCTTGAAATTGTTTCTGAGTACACCTACCTTGGGCAGATCCTGCAGTTAGGTAAAAACAATTTCGAGAAGGAGGCCAAAAGGGGGATCCAGCTAGGCTGGGCAGCATTTGGGAAACTACGCCGAGTCTTCTCGTCATCCATACCGCAATGCTTGAAAACGAAAGTTTTTAATCAGTGCGTCCTACCCGTAATGACCTACGGAGCTGAGACGTGGACACTCACGGTAGGGCTGGTCCACCAGTTCAAAGTCGCTCAGCGAGCTATAGAAAGAGCTATGCTCGGAGTTTCTCTGAAGGATAAGATTCGTAACGAATACATCCGACAGAGAACCAAAGTTATCGACATAGCTCAAAGAATTAGCAAGCTGAAGTGGCAGTGGGCCGGCCATATCTCGCGATGAACCGACAACCGTTGGGGTAAACGTGTTCTTGAGTGGAGACCGCGACTCGGCAAACGTAGTGTAGGACGCCATCTGGCAAGGTGGGATGACGATCTGCGAAAGACTGCAGGCAGATGCTGGATGCGGCAAGCTGAAGACAGGGCGCAATGGCACTCATTAGGGGAGGCCTATGTCCAGCAGTGGACTAATATAGGCTGGTGATGATGATGATGTACACAATATTACATACAAATGTACAGACAAACAATATAAAGATGTAAGGCTTTCCGAAAGATGGGGTTCGTCAAAAAAGTATACAGATTTCTAACGAGTCAGTAACGCGCATGTGACACCTAGGAAGTTGCAGGCGTCATAGGCTACGGTAGCTCATTACCACGAGGGCCGTATGCTGGTTTGAAAGCGTCGTGGTTAAAAAAAATGATTTCACTGTCGGCTGGTCCAAAAAACCAGATGCGATACCTAACGTTTCTCCGAAGTACAGTCAACGCCAAAAATATGTATACACTTTTGCATTTTACTCCATTGTAATAAGGTTTAAATTTGTATAATCGGTCGTACTACTAGGAAAGTTAAGACCATTCAAGTCAAGGCTTAACACCGAACCCCACGTTTCAGCGATACCCGATAAAGCCCTCATCCTGTGATCCAAGCTAACCTGGATTACAACTAGACTCCTGCATAAACCAAGATAACTTGAGCCGTGAATGTTCACGTACATATGTACGTCGTTAATCGTGTGGATACTGCACTGACACTGGCAAATCGACGTGAACTCGTTACCTTAAAGATGTCGTCATCAGATATATCGGAGCGGCCAAGGTGGTCACACATATCTGAACAACGCCTCTATTGCCAAGGCGATAAAGTGCATGTTCAGATATTTTTGAGTACCCTGGCTACTCCAATATATTTGATGGCGACTGTACATTTATTTATATAATCTTTATTGCACAAAAAGAAAACTTATCGTACAAAAGGTGAACTTAATGCCAAGAGGCATTCTCTACCAGTCAACCTTAGGTCCAAACAGAAAGATTGTAGGCGGTGCTTATAACTATTCAGAAAACAAATTATATGACAGAAGCATAAAACTTTAAAAAGATGCGAAACTACATCCTTAATTCTTAAACATAAACTACATAATTCTAATATACATAAAATACATAAATCAATACATACGACCATACATATATAAATATATATCCGAAGAATCTTGTTAGAGAAGATACTTATGATTTCTTAGATCCACCAGCAAAGAAATCACGCACAGATTTTTTAAAAGCGTACTACTTGCTCGGTGCTTTTCTAATTTTAGGGGGAAGACTGTTCCAGAGACAAGCTGTTCGAATGGTAAATGAATTAGGCATGAAATCAGACCGATGAAGACATTCACTGACTTTAATTGGTTATGGTTCAAGCTATTTTCTTTTGTTTAGTACTTACTGTATAAAATGTCCAGTGTAAAGTCCTTAATGGCTCAACAATTAAAGTCCGTTATGGTTATGTACGGTTACGGACCGTAACCGTACATAACTATACAACAAAAGGAGTTTTTATTTATATTTTACGTAATTAATTTAATACGACCCTTGAGCCTCTTGAGGTTATAATATATGTTGTTTTTATTCTAATTTTAAAATATATAGGCCCTGTCCTTTATAACTGAGACAACTTCGGCAGTTTCTACCTATTTTGGCATTACTATTTTCCAATTCAAAAATTTTGATAGTCTGTCACTCTGACCACCCATTAAAAGCTGCCAGATGCCTAGATCTAGCAATAAAGATAGTATATAATAGCAATCTAACCACACGGGTTTTGTTGCTCTCATTATTGTGTCATGACGTGGCCACCTCTAAGTCAATTTTGTAAGCACAAAATCAACCTTTTGATACTACGGACATCTAAAAGGTCGTAGTGAACAGTCAATAGTACTGATGTGCCGTGGGAAAGTTTCCAAAATTGCGAAATTTTCCACATATGAAAATTTCGGAAAATTCTTACATTTTTGTAGGGGATTTGAAACTTTCCATTTCTTAAATTTCCAATTTCCTATATTTCTTATGAAATTTTCTAGAAATTTCCGAGAATATTTCCAATTATTTAGAAAGTTTCCGCAACTTGCACATCTGTAGTCAATAGTCACGCCCATTGCCCACCTATTACCCTCACACTTTAAATTTTACATTGGCTCACTTGTGCCTTTGACGTTGGTGTATGAATTCACCTTGTTAAGTCAACGTCCCTGTCATATCGCTATTATATCCTATCCAGTCAATGTTCGCTTACAAACCGGCACTTTCCCCCAAATCGTCAGGAAAATGAGGCGCTCAAGCTGAATTGTCTGCTTCTCTGACGTACAGTCCCTGCGTTCTGAACGAGAGCATGCCGAGTCGAACTCGCGAACTAACTAGCGTCACTAGAGTCTGACTATTCTAATTCTCAAGTAATACGGCAAGTATGAACGCTATTGGACTTTGTTACTGTCAACTCGGTTAGCAAACGTAGCGTAGTGAGACTGTATAGTCCTCGTAATTGTTGAGATCGCATGCATTGATTGCAAAATTGTAAAATTCTGTTTGCGCGTCCCTTTTGGGGGTAGCCAGCTTAGAGCATTTTTTCTTTTTCTTTTCAATCAACCGCATTCGCCATTGACAGGCGTTCCCCTCTGCCGAAACATATGACCGGCGGTCATAAATACGTCATTTATTGTATGGACTGACGTATTTCTGACGTGGCTATTTGTACTTTACATTTGGACGTAGTTTAAGGACATACCCGGGTCCAATTCCGGAATTCCTTCCCTAAAGTGGTAAAATGAGAATTAAAAGTACGGTGGTGCTATATGAGACCTATGGGCGAAAATGATTTTAGCGATTTCACGATTTCGATGCAATGCAGGCCAAAGCTACTTACCTAATAATGTTAATGAGGTAAAAATACTACGAGACGCATGTGACACCTTTGAAGTTGCTCGTATCTATATACAAGGGGTAACAGAAATGCTGGTGATCCGTTTAAGGGTATAAGTAACTCAGTTGGTCAGAGCTATGGGCATGTATCCCAGAGTTGCGAGTTCGAGTCTCGCCTGAGGCAGTGGATTTTTCTACTTTTCCTTTATTTTTAAACATTATGGTATCGTTAGCAGACGTTCTGCTTAATACAAAAATTAATTGGGTAACTAACTTTTCGACTCGCTCGAGTGGAATAATACCAAGAGCACAAAAGAGTATGGGTATCTGATACGCACACCGGACGACAAAAGGGAGCAATTTTGAACAAATTACGGACACAATAGGCTGGAAGTGTTCATGTAAGGATTTGGTTTTTAGGTCATTCAGCTGACGAACGGCGAGAGGTTAATGGTTTGAGTGAATATGAGGCTTTTGTAGAAGGTGTAACAAAGATTCTGGTCTTTTAAGGGCATAATTGGTATGGTATTCTAATTATGAACTAAGAAAAAAAATCTTGCAAAAAAATATGGTTTTGTATGGAGGGTTGGCCGGCTGGGACGACGTGTCCCATACAAATTTTTTTTACACCACGACGGTGGCAAACAAGCATACGGCCCACCTGATGGTAAGCAGCTACCGTAACCTATGGGCCCCTGTAACTCCAAAGGCGTCACATGCGCGTTGCCGACCCTTTACAAAAAGGAGGATTCACTGTGTTGATGGCTAAAGGAACAAGAAGGTCCCTCATCGTCAACACACTGGGTCCTCTTCGAGCTCTTTGGCAACCTTACTCACCAGCAGGAACACAACACTATGAGTAGGGTCTAGTGCTATTTGGCTGTGGTTTTCTGTAAGGTGGAGGTACTTCCCCAGTCGGGCTCTGCTCCAGATTTGAGCGAGATGACATTCGCTGAACGTGCCTTACCACACTTAGAGAGATGCCATTCGCAGTGCCCATACCTCTTTTTTTGGCGTAGTTTAAGGACATACCCAAGTCCATACATAAATACTTAAATACATAGAAAACATCCAAAAGTCAGGTACACATATCTGTGATAAACACAGAAATGAATGCCCTGACCAGGATTCGAACCCGGGACCTCCTGCTTCGTAGGCAGGGTCACTACCGACCGGGCTAGGAGGCCGTTTAAATAACCTTAAATCTTTAAAATAACTTATTTTCTAGTAGTAGTAGTAAAACACTTTACTGCACAAAACAAGTACAGACAAAAATAAAGTGAGTGTGTACAAAGGCGAACTTATCCATTTAAGGGATGTCTTCCAGCTAACCTTTAAGGAACTGAGAAAAATCGGCCAGACATCATTATAAAGAAAGCATTATCAATATATTATCATGTTATATGAAGAAAACGAAGATTTTATCCAAGTTTTAGTTATCCCGCAGGGAATGTTTGTAATGACGGCTTCAAAAGGAACCTAATGATGCAAAAAGATCATTATGCCACGAGTGTTTTTATCTATAACGGTCATAAGAGTTTGGTAATTAAGCTTGTAATTTACCGGTTTTTGTGACCGTGGATATTAGGGTGGTTTTGAAGGTGAATGCTCCAAAGACGATGGAGAATTTTCAAGATGAATAAACATTTTGAGGGCGAAGAATACTACGCCGTGGCGTGATTAAAATTTTACGAATCTTATTTCGATATAAAAAAATGCATTTACTGTAGCAAAAAATACACACAAAAAGAAATATAATCATCTAGAAGTAAACAAAAAACAGAAAACAATACACAAGAAGGGAAAGGAAAAAATCAAGAAACAATCAACTTAAAAACTAAGCTAAACTACATATTTGATGTTGACCAAAGCATTGCATCTCGTAAAACTTTAGCAGCCTAGTGTTTAGCATGGCGTACAGTCAAGTGCAAAAATACAATGTACAATCAAAAGGTTTGAATAATAGGTACATATCAGATTTGTTACTTAGGTTTGTCCGGAATATCATGTGATACCATTTTGCTTATCGCTAAAAGAAAACAATACCTGGAAATTGGACTTCATCCCAGTAACACCTAGTTTTCAATCTAGGTTGAACAGTCAGATGGGACTCGCTTGGGGCTCCTTGGGATTAAATTTCCGAGCAGACCCACTGCTTCTTTAGCGTTCCGTGGTAAATAATCGGGACAAGTCCTAGAAATGCTGTGTATTTTGGTGGTTGATACATATCACGAGTACCTTAAAATTCTCAGAATTATTTCAACGTACATTTTGAGGTGATCAACTTTGTACAATCGATTTCTTATTAATTACATTACTACCGTATCCAAGCAAAATCTCCAAGTTTTACTCCATAAGTTTCCTTACTTGTTGCTTTGATGGAGTTTTCGTAAATTATGAGACGTCTTTGAGCCCGCCTGTCTGAAGTTTCAAGCGGTGAAGTTATATCGCTTTAAACTCCTTAGGCCTGGTTAGATATTGGGGATTAAAAAGTTTCCAAATGCAGGTTTGGCATTATCCTATTTATATACAAAGAAAGTTAATGCGTTGTGTTTTCATGAATTGTTTGACATGACAACGGTTGTATTCTACCGCTACTTCGCTTGCCATTTAATTAGCAGGGCGTTCATCCTCATAACCTGAAACCTAATGGTGGCACTGTGCTATTTCGGAGGAATTCACTCCTGAACGCTCCAGCTGTTGACTGACTTTATTAAAGAGGTTTTCTTAAATGACTACGAGTACAGTAGGGGCCCATCTCTCGAAAGGTCTTAGACCAATATTATTAGCCCACGAATTGTCAAATCGTATGAGTTTCCATGACAACACACATTTTTTTTTTACCAGGAAAAACACAATCATAATATAAATGCATAATTTCGCCAAACTGTAGAACAGATGGTTGAAAAATATTATATTAAAATATTTGTTGAGAATAATATTAGTCTAATATCTTTCGAGAAATGGGCCCTAGGTCATTGATTTATTATGTATTCTACTAGATGTGACATCTAGAACAAATTTTGTGAGCCATGTTTGGCGGTTGACAGCGGTGACCAAATGAAAGAGTAACATATCATACATAGCTACAACTTTTTGGACAAGGAATTTTTTCGGGATGTCACTGTCGCTCCCTCGTCCCTGTTACTCAATGCCCTAGGTATAGAATTCATGATCGCCGGGCGAAACGGGTCAAGGATTTTTATTATGTGATGTACGGCGTGCGGGAAGGTAAAACCCAGCGCGGGAGGCTGATTGGCTGTCCGTGGCTACTGGATACATGTAGATATCATTTGAATTTGTAAACAATCTTATTTAGATCCATTTCGCATTACGATTCGATTTGCCTTGGTCTAGTAGTAGGAGAGTCGGCGGGCCCGATAGCCCTGTGCGGCGGTGGCGTACAGCTTAGCCAAGTTTGTGGTGACGGTGACCGTTAAACCATCACGTGGATTGTATATTTCTTTGCTACCACTTTTTCACCAACTCCACCTCGCTAATGCGCTATTTATCCCTTGAACGTGGTGGAGAAAAACATGCGGGGAAAGTAATTTGGTAAAAATTTTTACTCGTTTTTCACATTATCTGGCAGGATGGACTTTAAAGAGATGATTTTGAATTATATAATTTTGAAAGCATTTCATTTGGCTATATTTTTTTTATTTTCTAGCTTTTTTTCCTGTCGTGGCGTGTCGAAAATTTTTGTATTATACTCGGCAACTAAGTTTGTTCAACCTCTCTTGCTTTGAGGTCCTCGTACGCGTAAGATTCATTTTTTTGAACCATTCACTACGCTCGTGGCTCAATTTTGGAATCCTTCGCTATCTCAGTTCTCAATAAAATTGGGTTTAATAAATAAGTATTGACTCGGACTCATCATCACTCCTACCTGGCGGTATAGTTCAGTAAAAATAACTTAGAAGATTCTTATGTGTTGTTATAAATAATTACCTGCCTTCTTTTCGATATAGGTACCTATCCAATTTTGAGGATGTGCATTTAAATGTCCTCAATAAAATGTTGCAGCCAAAACGCAATTTTCTATAGAAATCTGTTTGTAAATAGGTACTGCTAATATTTCCGACCTAGATTCTACACTCAGCCGAGATGAAGTATTCTCACCTAGCTGCCCACAATGCCACTATGTTATATATCAATTCCGCGTCGCTTGGCTTCCTACATTGTGCCGGCTGACAGGAGATTCCGCTGCTTTTAGCTATTCTTAGGTTACGTAGTAAATCTTACGTGCGGTCCACGGTACAGGGCCGCGATTCGAAAAATAAACACATACACTGGACAGACACAGCTCCAACCCAACTCAACTCAACGCTATAACGACATTGACATTTATTATTCGAACAGATTTTCATTCAACATTGGTCTCACATTGGTCACACATTGGTCACACATTGATCTCACATTGGTACAACATTGGTACAATGTTGTACCAATAGACCAATGTGAGACCAATGTTGAATGAAAATCTGTTCGAATAGCAAATGTCAATGTCGATATAGCGTTGAGTTGAGTTGGGTTGAGTTAGGCTGGAGCTGTGTCTGTTCAGTGTGTGTGTTTATTTTTAGAATCGCGGCCCTGATCATGTGAACATTTTGCATAAGTATATAAGGCTAGTATTTAAAGGCACAAGAAAAAAATACGATAACCTTATAATTATACCGACTTGCACAGCGAGCAATAAAATCTAAATAAATAATAAAATTAATAAATATTATGGGACAGTCTTACACAAATCATCCTAGTCCCACGGTAAGGCTCAATAAGGCTTGTGTTGTGGGTACTAGGCGACGATATATATAATAGATAGATATAGATAAATACTTAAATACATAGAAAATATCGATAACTCAGGAACAAATAAATATCCTTGATAAGCACACAAATAAATGCCCTGACCAGGATTCGAACCCGGGACCTCCCGCTTCATAGGCAGGGTCACTACCGACTAGGCTAGGAGGCCGTTAAATGCACACACCTCAAAGTGATGTTCCGACGAGTTTTTTTTTTGTGTGTGGGATATTATTTCCCAATTTATTATCTAAAGCATATTTAAGGTAAATACAGAATATGAACTTATTTTATTTTATGTGTAACATTTAGTTTACCAAAAATCTGAAATGTAAGTAGTATATCAAGGGGATGTTAAACGGGTTCAGAACGCGGGGCTACAAAAATAACAAAAAATAATTAATTTAATTTAAATTAGTTACAAAATAAGGATCCATTTCGTAATTAGGAGTTTTAGTTGAAACCAAATAAAACAAAGACGTCCCTTTGAAACAAAACTTGAATTTTTTGAAATCATCGCACGAAAAACTATCTCCAACTTTCGAGACGAAACCACAGAGATATATTCTAGGTAGACCGCGCAAATGCACTTTTTTCTTAAGATAATTACTCTCTAAGGAGCACGTTAAAATGTGACGTTCGCGGATAAAAGTACCTTATGGCGGTTAGCGCTTACGTTGCGAAGCATCGCATTGGTATTGGAGCGTCGTAAGCAATAGCGTAAACGCCAACCGCCATAAGGTACTTTTACCCGCGGAACGTCACAAATTATCTTTAAACTATCTCCATGAAATCATACTAGAAAAAGGACTTTTAAATGCCGTAATGAAATGCGGTTTGCGAATGTTATTTGAAGTTTTTTTTAGTTAAAACTTTTTCCGTTTGCTCTGCGTTTAAGAGCGGATATTTGGAGTGAAATAGGTGACTTTAATCTGATATAAATACCCCAATTTTCAATTCTAATACTTTGAAAGTACTTAAAAAACATGTGCATTTTATAAAACAAAATGTTCGTTACTATATTTTAAGGTATCTTTCATTGGACAACTGAGGTAAAAGAACTACGAAACTAAAGGATAAATATCAGGATGGTAATAATAAAACAAATTCATTCGAAGAATTTTTATCGCTAACTACTAATAATTAAAAATATATAGAAGTTAAGATAATATAAGATAAAAGATATTTATTCTTCAATTTAGGCACATTACAATGCACTTATGAACGTCAGAGAGAAAAAGAAAAACTACCACCGGTTCTAACCCTACACCTCTGACCCGAGAAGTATTATTTATGACCGGCAAGAAACTCGGCGGGACTTATTTTTTCAAAACAGTAATACAGTAATATTATATCTTAAAGATACACAATAATGCGTAGTTCTATAAGAAGACGTATCAAAACAGCTTGAGAGATATACAATGTACGTATTGTTTAATTAAAATAAAATAATAATAATAAAATCCAAAAATGATTGCTTCACAAAACGTTTGATATGCTTTCCTATCTGAACCGTGTCCTCTAAATCTTAGATGATTTTGTAGTAGTTTCTGGTTTGGGTCATGCATGTTTGTCCGTCATATAGTCCTCGACCCTGTAATAACCCTTTTACATTAAATTTTTTTCAAATAATTCTTAAGAGCGGGAAATGATAAAAAAGCATCGACGGGTAACTTGTTATAAATGTGAATACCTTGACCAAAAAATGACTTATATGCCTTGCGGATACGACTACTTCTGATAGCAAGCTTGTTTTTATTTCTAGTGTTATAGCTGTGGATGTCAGAAATTTTTTTGAATGTATGTATATTCTTTACAACATAAATAATATTG
This sequence comes from Pammene aurita, assembly GCA_947086415.1. Taxonomy (NCBI): domain Eukaryota; kingdom Metazoa; phylum Arthropoda; class Insecta; order Lepidoptera; family Tortricidae; genus Pammene; species Pammene aurita. The sequence goes on along the minus strand of OX352302.1, from coordinate 31,120,166 downwards.
TCATAGATATATTGGGAAGCAACAGTTAAAATGTTAATTTCTTTAAATAGTTCTCTAACTGATGCACCTGCCTTTAAGTTATACAGAAAGCGGATGGCTCTTTTTTGTAAAACAAATATAGTCTTATGTCAGCTGCTTTGCCCCAAACCAGAATACCATATGACATTACACTATGAAAATAACTGTGATAAACTAAGCGAGCTGTGTCAATATTCGTTAATTGTCTAATTCTCCTAACGGCATGAGCGGCCGAGCTTAATCGAAGAGCGAGTTTTCTTATATGAGGACTCCATTGTAGATTTTTGTCCAACGTCGAACCAAGGAACACTGCTTTATCTACTATCTCTAAACATACACCATTCAGGAGAATCTTAGTGTCCGCCGGTGCAACGTTTGGCAAAATAAATCTAATACATTTGGTTTTCCTAGCATTAAGTAGCAAATTGTTAATAGTAAACCAGTTCAGTACAGCAGCTAGTGTGTTATTGATTACAGTAAAGTCGGTAGATTGCCGGTCAACTTTGAAAATTAAAGATGTATCATCGGCAAACAGAACGATATCACAAAGGTTTTGTACTACGCAAGGTAAATCATTTATATAAACCAAGAACAGGAATGGGCCCAAAATAGAACCCTGTGGCACTCCTAATTTTACTAAAGTCCCTTTAGACTGGGTTTTATTTACAACAACTGTTTGTGTTCTGTTGCTAAGATATGAAGACATGAGATTCAAGGCATTTTCTGACAAACCATAATGTTCTAATTTAAGAACGAGGGTTGTATGATCTACACAATCAAACGCTTTAGAAAGATCACAGAATATACCAATTGCATCGTAATGTTTTTCCCAGGCAATGAAAATATGTTTGATGAGTACCGCAGCAGCGTCGGTTGTGGAACGTCCTTTGAGACACCTAACATTGAGGTTTCTTTGAACATTTTGTGATTAAATTAATATTTTCTGAAATAATCACTTCGAAAGTCAGAATAATTGTGTTCCCCCCCCTGTAACTTTTGACCCGTAAGTCCAAAAAATATGAAAAAAAAATTGAGAAAATGTGCCTTATTACATAGTTTCTACAAAAATTGTTTTAAACATTATCGGTTCAGCCATTTTTGAGTTATCTTCAAAAAACTTCTTCCATAGGCATCAGATACGACCTTTTGGTATTAATTTGGTTACGAAGTATGGAACCCTCCATTATGCGTGGTCCGATACGCACTTGGCCGGTTTTTTAATCAATAAAATTTAACCATACTCTAAGTATAGGGAATAAGTAAGCTTAGAGCGCTCACTTCATTCAAGTAATGACGCTTGACAACTATTTAAGGGAAGGGAGTGAGGAGCGGACAGGGGGTGTAAATAGGGCGGCCGTTATAAAACTTGGTATTGTGAGCTGGTCCTTATTTCTCGACGCTGTAAGGATGATATTAGACCTGGGATTTGGACCATAGTTGAGAGCTTTTAGACTATAATTGACTGGTTTTACAGTACGTCAGTCAGTAGTCAGGGCATCTATTCGAGCACATGTCTGTGTACAAAACTGAAACTCGAGAAAGTATTAATATTCGCGATAAACTGAGCGCGAGGCTGAAAGTGCAGAGTGGGTATTAAATTTAAAATTGCAGCTCGGGCTAGGAATTAAATTTAACGGCATTCAGCTCTGTTTACCGTCTCGTAGCTGACCTTTCTTATAATATTTAATATGAAATTCTGATGCAAAATTGTATAACTATAAGAATCTAGTTTTTAATGTTGCCTTAAATATTAGTTTTTAGGGTTGCGTACCCAAAGGCTATTACCCTCCTTTGCGTCGCGCAGTCAAGTAAAAAACGGGACTATGACTCCGCTGTCCGTCTCTCCGTCTGTCACCAGGTTGTATCTCATTAACCGTGATAGTTATACAGTTGAAATTTTCACAGGTGATGTGTTTCTGTTGCCGCTATAACAACAAATACTAAAAAAACAGAATAAAATAAATATTTAAGGGGGCTCCCATACAACAGACATTATTTTTTTGTCGATTTTATCGGTCACCAGGCTGTATCTCATGAACCGAATTATTTAGAAAATTAATATTTTCACAGATGATGTATTTCTGTTGTCGCTATAACAACAAACACGAAAAAACAGAATAAAATAAATATTTAAGGGCCAAATACATATAATTGCCGCTTTTATAGATAATGGTACGGAACCCTTCGTTCGCGACTACTACTCGCACTTGGCCTTGTTTTTTTTTCATATATAACAACGGTGGCAAACAAGCATACAGCCTGCCTGATGGTAAGCCTATGGACGCCTGCAACTCCAGAGGTGTCACATGCGCGTTGCCAACCCTTTACAAGAAGGAGGATTCACTGTAAATAAATTGAATTATATCGATAATGTACGAGTAGGTATATTTACTGTCACCGGCTAATGGGGTAACTTGAATGGGGTAACTAAAGACAACAGTGTTTAAAGAAAACTAATGTAAGTAGGTACTTAATTAAAGGAATGAGTGATTGCTCAAAATACAAAGATAGTAAACTTCACCGTAGTTACCATGCTAGTCGCTTTTACCCCATTCGACGGTATTTGAAGTATATTTTCCTTTACTTTAGGAGAGATAAAGAGATAGATAGATAGATAGATATTTATTCAATGCAGCACACACTACAGAACATAAAAAACAGAGGTTGAAAAATGCATACCTAAAGGTAAACACTAGTCGAGTATAGGCAACTACAGAAGTTCACAATGTGTAGGAAAGCAATGAAAGCAAATTCGAGAACCATTCAAATTACCTAAGTTTAGTTTTGGACTACATTATTATAAGGTGGGCAACGCGTATGTGACGACTATAGAGTTGCAGGCGTCCATCGACTTCGGTAGCTGCTTACCATCAGGCGGGACATCAGAGAAATAAACCAAGGCGGGACGCATGCTTGTTTGCCAACGGCATGGTATAAAAAAAGATTGATTTGTGTAAATTATCATTTCCTTATTTTAATATCCAACCAAAGCCATAATTTGTTAAAATTGGATTCAAACATTTTGCCCAAACGCTTCCTTGAAAATCTCCACAAAATCGGAAAGTGAAAATAACAGTATTAAAAACAGAAAACCATCCCTTGATGAGTCAATTGTACATCAAAGCGTAATTTTAAACAGGCTGGGCAGTTGAAAAGTAATTTAAAAGATAGCGAAAAACGAAAAGCATTCAGTCTGGAAATTTGCTCCAATCGCATACGGGAGTCGATCAACTCAGGAAAACCAAAAATAAAGCGTTCCTCAACTTACCAACGGAGCGGCAGCTGACATCCACTGGCGCCGAACTGACCGTTCTCTAATCTATCCGCCTAACGATACTTTAATTGACAGGAATACAAGAAAGAGGTATGGGTACTGCGAATGTCATCTCGCTATGTGTGGTGGGGCACAGCACAGCGAATGTCATCTCGCTCAAATCTGGAACAGAGCTCGACTGGGGAAGTACCTCCACCTTACAGCAAACCACAGCCAAATAGCACTAGGCCCTACTCATAGTGTTGTGTTCCTGCCGGTGAGTAAGGTTGCGAAAGAGCTCAAAGAGGACCCAAAGTGTTCACGACGAGGGACCCTCTTGTTCCCTTAGCCGTCAACACAGTGAATCTTCCTTTTTGTAAAGGGTCGGCAACGCGCATGTGACACCTCTGGAGTTGCAGACGTCCATAGGCTACGGTAGCTTACTATCCGGTGGGCCGTATGCTTGTTTGCCACTGTCGTTGTAAAAAAAATACAGGCTGATCCGGAACTACTTTTTCTGACTCGGTAACTGATCTACATTATTTTATTATTGTATGGTTCAAACTCAAACTCAAACTCAAACATTTATTCAGTAAGTAGGCCACAAGGGCACTTTTACACGTCAAAGTAAAAGAGAAAAAAAAAATCAAACTACACCGGTTCTAACCCTACACCTCTGACCCGAGAAGAATTATGTCCGGCAAGAAACTCGGCGGGACTTATTTTTTTAAAACAACAGTACATCAATAATAAACAATACATATAAGTGCGATGTTCTATAAGAAAACATATCAAACCAAGGTTAGATTAACCAACAATAGGTTATAGTTTAAGAAAAATACCAATTAAAAAAGACGAGTCCAAATCTGACTATTGAAAATGAATTACATACAAGTTTGATACACTTTCTTACCTGAACTGTGTCTTCTACATAAATTTCCAAATTATCAGTCCATCATCAACTGTTAGAAACATGAATTTAAATAAAAAAAAGCAAGTGATTCTAGTATACAATAAACATACTATTTCTAAATTATCCTTAGAGATGTATAAGGTCTCCAAGTGTCTTGATCTATATATTCTATATAATAAAAAAATATGGATAATCAAACACCGAATTTTGTGTCTAAAGCCAATTAAACTAAAATTAAATATGATTAATAAAAAGTTACGTAAATGTGTTGCCCCAATTAGCCTGAACAGACCGGTCTCCACAAACAGCACCCGTTCACGAGTATGACGCATATCTCAGCCATCGCCTCCCTCAACCTTTCTTCGGGAAAGTGGCGACCCGATCAACGACGCCACCATAAGCAGAGCCTTTTAAGCGAGCATGACATGTTCAAGCTGGCGGGCTTTATTAATTAATAAAAACTATCCATGTTTAGTCTGGTGAGAAACAATATTCTGTGCTCGTATTTTACATGCGTGAACTAAATTACAATATAAAAGTGACATAGAGATGTACATGTCTCTAAGCGTCAGGATCATTAAATATATATCTATACATATAAATATTTGCGAATGCAAGACTTAGAGATGTATAACGTCTCTAAGTGTCCAAATACTAAATAAAAACAAAATAAAATAAAAACGAAAAACAGGTAATACTGGACACTAGTAAAGCTGCTTCATAGAGTAATGTACCTAATAATTTCTCAATTTGTATTGTACTAACCATATCAAGCTACATGCTTAAAGGCATCGTTATCCTCAATGAATTCCTTTAAAGTATAGTACTCTCTCCTCAACAAATAGCGCTTAACATAAGACTTGAATTTATTTAGTGGCAAATTCACTACATCAGCGGGGACTTTGTTATAAAAACGTGTACAGTTCCCAGCAAAAGACGTACGAACCTTACCGAGGCGGTGGCCAGGCTCAACAATCTTATCTTTATTTCTAGTGTTATAGTTATGGATATCACTGTTGAGCTTGAATTCATGGATGTTTATCCGCACAAACATAATGTTTTCGGAAGGGCTTTAGAATGTCTGGCATGGCCAAATGATGCCATTTTTTTTTGTGGGTAGAGGAGGCTGTATACAGTGTATTTTTGAAATCAAAAAAGTGCGGAAATGCGTCAAAAATGCGATTTTTTTTTTTCAACTTTTTGACATAATTTATGAAAATGTGCATATTGTAGGGCAATTTTAGGTCAGAGTATAGGATTATAGGAGAGTCGGGGGAGGGGGTGATGGGGGAGATGGGGGAAAGAGGGAGATGGGGGAGAGTGATGGGGAAAGGGGGATATGGGGGAATGGGGTTGATGGGAGAATGGGGAGATAGGTGAAGGGTGGTGGAGGAATGGGGGTGAGGAGATGGGGGAAAGGGGAAGATGGGGAAAGGGGGGAAATAACCATAACCTACCTATCTCTGGGAGCAGTTTAGTTTTTAGGGTAAAAAAAAAATAACCATAACCTACCTATCTCTGGGAGCCGTTCCGTTTTTAGGGTAAAAAAAATAACCAGGTCCGCCTAAAGCAAAGGGGGCGCAATTTATAACACCTATTTTTTATGATGTTATCCTTGAGACAACGCTAAAATAAGCATGTTTTGTAGAAAAAACTTTTTCTCTAAAATCAAAAATGGCCGAGATAATTGACTTCAAAGTTGGCAAATTTCTAGCACTTGTAAATTTTTTAATGTCAACTCAATAGTGACTTTCCGTATCTCCGGCGCTGCGGGAACAGCAGCCCTTCCGCCCTTGCATGACGGCGCACGGTCACTTCGCTCGGCTCCGCAGCTTCGGCTTGTTGGTCGCCTTCGGCGACCAGCCTCAGCCGCTCGCCTCACTCGTTCCCGCGCTTCGTCATGGCGGGCGAGGGCTGCTCTCCCTCCGCGCCTCCGGCTCTATAAAAACACTCTAGGGCGCGCTGTGTCGGCACGCGTCCTAACCAGCGAGAGCCCTAGATTCGGACTTTCTATACCTTTGCTATACCCCAACTAAATTTTTAAGAGATTCTCTACCTACTGGAAGAGAGAAACTTAATATTTATACAATTAGGCAAAGTTTTGGGCTTATATAAAAAAAACCTCGAAGACTAAAGTGGGAGCTTCGTTTCGCTTCAGCTCCCACCTTAGTCTTCCAACATAACCATGACAGAGTTGATTCCGTCCCGACAGGTCTTTATCACTTGCTTATTTAGAAAAAGAAGGTAATATTCAATAAAACAAGTATGTCATTTATACATTTATTTGTAAACATACACAATACATTTCAATAATTCCTCAAAAGGATCTAATTTCTGTAACTTAATTCTACGCCTCCACGAAAATTCCAATAGCCAATCAGTAAAATTTCCCTTATAATTATCTTTGTGGAAGGTCCTTTTAAGTCCCCGCCAGTGACTCTCAATTCTCTGAGTGTGCGTCCCATCTAGTGCCACAAAACGATTCTCTGGATCACTATGATTCACTTTCTTATGAACATATCCATGTTCAGGAAGGCAGTCATATGCTCTCTTAAAATCTGTATGTATCGTGGAGCCTTCCTGAACATGTTTTTTAATAAGTGGCACTAATACATCAGCAGACCTTATATTGTCGGGACACACTTCTATTCTCAAATCATCACTGCCATCTTCAATCATTCCTAGGACCCAATGACCCTCCACTTGCCTTCCTCTATTATATTTTCTCTTTCCGAATTTGGATTCATCAATCTGTACAATTTTTCCAGGGCCACCAATTTTCGGTTGCTCGTCCTCATGTTCTAACATATAAACACATATTACCTCACGACAATAATTGTACCAGTCTGATATTGTACTAGTGGAGACGACGTCTTCCCTCAAAGTCTCCCGTTGCACCTGCTCATAACTGTAGCCACTGGTAAACATATACATCAACTCGAATACCAGCGGTAGATACAGGTGCACATTTTCAAACCATGTATCTTTTGCCCTGCTCACTGACTTACTGCGGCAGTTGCCCTTCCGACAGCGAAAAATTCCCAGCTGTCCTTGGCCCGATGTCTCCAGTAGCATTGGCTTTTTATGATAATTGCACATTTTTGTGCGCGGGAGCAATTGCCTTTCCACAGCAAATGCAATTGTCGATTCCAAACTATTAAATGTTTCAAAGATTTTTCTTAAGTTCCACTGTCCTTTTATTTCCTCCGCATAGAGATGCACACGCCTGCCTGATGAACCAGAAGCTCCTGGTGGTGCAGGGGTGCTCTCCGATGCTTCCGTAAAGGTGGGGGATTCACACTGCTCCGTAAAGGTGAGTGATTCAGGCATAAGCTCCGACACACCTTGAGGAAGCTACAACAAAAAAAAAGTTGATATAAGTTATTTTCACCATTAGATCTGAAAAGAAGCATGAGACTAAATATGAGTTTGTTGCCATCAAGTAGTGCAAGCTTTGTCTAGTTAATTTGGGACTAGGTATGTGTCAAATTCTACAAGGCGAATTTCATTCATCCTTAAAGGTATGAGTTCGCCTTTGTACATAATTATGTAATTTATTTTTTTATTTTCATTGTAACATGTTTCTTTTTTATGTACAATAAAGTGTTTACATAACTGTAAACCCTAATTAGCATGAGTTTAACTTTATCAACATCCTATTTAACTTTTCTTCACATTACAACAAATGCTATATAAAATAATGGAAATATGTTGTTTTACAAAGTACTTACGTTAAGAACTCCATCCCAAGTAGAGCAGCCAGGTACGGGAGAAACCGAACACGTTAGCGACTCAGTGTAGGTGGAATCCAGAGCCTCAACGACCTGTACATCGGTTGAAGACATGGTGGTGGCTGTGGACACAAGTGGCTCACTAGAGTCCAACACTTGCACACACGAAACAAACGGCTCACTAGAGTCCAACACTTGCACAATTGGAATCGGCGCTGAAGAGGAGCTCGGATCAAGGGACTCAGAGTCCACTTGTCCTACTCTCAACTCTTCAGGCGATGAAATGGCGGATGACGAGGGCTTGGGCTTCGGTAGCACCATGGTAGTCGTATATAAGTATCACAGGATCACGATAAACGCTCTCAACTGGGAGTACAAATAACAACTGACATAACAAAATGGCGCCCAGTCCATCGGCGTCATTCCTTTCTCCCCACATCCATTACGTTTCGTTTTACACGTATAATTTATTTGTACTTATTTTAGTACAGAAATTTACTGAAAGTGTCTTTCAAAGTTAAACAAAACAATGACTAAAGACAAAAATAAAATACAGAAATGATTTGTAAAAAAAAACCCTAAAGTTGTGTAAAAATTTAACTTAAAAAATAAAACATGATGTCAGCCTATGTTAACGCGTGCAACGAAACGCACAATATGCGTCTCGCTATCGTAGAATTATTTTTTTATGAGATTTTTTAACATTTTTTTCCTCGGAAACCAAGCGTTTCCGCAACTTGAAACTTGGCAAGGGATCGTCTTTTGGCGAGTACTATCTATATAAAAAAAATGAACCACGTACTGCGTGCCAGACATTCTAAAGCTGAGCCATGTTTTCAAGTACCTATTGAGATGCTACGGTAAGAATATTTGCCTCTTCAAATTTTCCTCTTACGGATGCTCGACCGCGCATTTTATAAATGCCACGTACAGCTCGTTTTTGTAGCACAAATATGGTCCCAATATCAGCCGCTTTACCCCACAACAGAATGCCATACGACATAACACTGTGAAAGTAACTAAAGTATACCAGCCTGGTAGTATTGGTAGTATTTTAAAGTAAAATTAATTAATCTAATTAAGTGAATCATGGTCATCCTAAGACTTTTGACATACGCTGTATGGGAAATGACAAGACGTCAAATTGAGTAGGGTGACCAAATAGTATGCAAATATGTTCTTTTCTCCACTCCACTTCGGAAACGCGCTCTTTATCCCTTAAACATCAACAGGTGGGGAAAAACGCATTTTATCCACATGTTTTGACTTGTTTTTTCACGTTATCTGTGGCAGGATAGACTAAACAGAGATGACTTTAAATTATATAATTTGAAAAGGATTTCATTTGGCTTCGATTTTTTATATCGTAGGTAGGGGAAGTACGGACAAAATGACAGGGTGTTTTGTTTTTGGATCATATTTCTTTATTCATTGTTATTAAAATCAGTATCATCCATTTATAATCAACTTTAGTTCATTGACTAACAGTAATTCAGTCGTTTGATTAAATAGAAGCCATTACAAATTAAATATTAAGAAAAAAGTAAAAATAATTTTGTCCATATAGCATAGACAAAATGACACACTATATATGGGTATAATGGCATACCCTAAAATTAGGAACAAAGTTCACAAATCAATGTTCTAGTCTTCTTTGGAACGTCGGCACACGGTGCGTGCGCCCAACGAAAACAACTCATGCACCGTAGCCAGCTTTCTTCGAGCTTAAGCGAATAGAGATCATTGCAATAAATGCATGTCTTTAGTTTTACTCAAAATAATAACAATTAATAACATATACCTCACCAAAAATCCGAAATTATCCATATATAAAATAAACTTTAGTGAGCACCAAACACGATCTGACTCGCGACTTCCACGAAACTAAGCCAATGGCGCAAGGTATCTCGCAGGTTTGTAAAAATGGCCATCGCAGTCTGTGGCTGTGGCTACGACCTCGTTAAAGACCGCCAAATTCTAAATAAGCCCGCTATGTCATTTTTCCGTATATGTCATTATGTCCGTATTTCCCCTATAGCTTACATTTTTCCTTTAAAAAAAAAATTGCCCCCTTGAAATTATTTTCTACTTATCAACTGAAAAATAATTATTTATTTATTTACCCTTTATTGCACAAAAGAAAAATCAATATTAGCGATAAAAAAATAATGACCACTATCATTAAGGTTCATCTTTAAGTTGTTTATCATGCCTTGTTCTCTAGCTCCACGACCCCGAAATCAACCTGTATACGGGCTTTTTCACTTAACTGTGTACCATTAACGGCCGGTTAGCAATCGTCACTAAACTGACGGTCAATGTCAAATCCCATACATTTTGTCAGGAATGTGACGGTTAGACGTTACTGAAACACGACTTAAGCCATGCTAAAGTTAAGTCAGCATCAAAAGTAACTACGCAAACGAAGACGTCTAAAGTCCTTTTTAAAAGGGAATAAGAGCTTTTGACGTCTTCGATTGCGTAGTTACTTTTGATGCTGACTGTACAAGTTAAAATAAAAATGTCCATACATATGTTTCATTCAGGATGTTTTTATTAAAAGAAGCATTGACTAAAACTTTTAGTCTCAAGGTCACGGGCAACTGGTAGTTACATGCGAATCCTCTCGCTTGATTATTGGGAATAACTGCCCTCAAGATAGACAGGCTATTCACAATGCTTTCGAACGATCTCTATTGATGTAGAAAATGTTTACTAAATTTAGGTACAGATAGAAGAGGTGCCCGACTTGTATCTTTGAGTCTATTTAAATGATAAGGGGCTGTATTCTAACTTTAAAACACGTTTAGACACGATCAAACTTCAATACAATTCCAATGTATTAACTACGCAATTCAGCGCGCCTAAACGTCTGAATCAGATCAGAATTTTCTTAAAAGTTATTCCCATGCAACAAAACAACTTCAATATTGGTTGATTATTTGCTGTGTGTTGAAGTTATATTTGAGATAGATTGTGTTTTTAATGTATTGTTTATGTATTTTAAAACGGTACAAGGTCTTTGCTAGGTACTGTTTTACTCCAGTCAAATCTGAAGCGAAATTATGATCAGACGTGATCGCGTTTATTAATGCTAAGAAATTGATAAATATTTTTATTTTTGCATGTTTTTAAAGTGGGGCATTTCACTTGTACAATAGTTAAGCGATCAAGCCCCGGCAAGACGTATCAATGCAAGTTCAAGTCCTGCTGGGTTGACTATTTATTCAATATTTTCAATGTTTCTAATTTAATAATAAGCTATGTACATATATAATATACAAATGTAGTAAGTATACACAAACCCTTGTAGATAAAGCTGAGGGCGTTATTGACAAAGCGATAGCGAATGTATCCGTTTCAGTTGGGCAAAAATGCTTTTGTGTAGCGCTGTTCTCCTCTATAGGGCCGCGATTCGAAAAATAAACACACACACTGGACAGACACAGCTCCAACCCAACTCAACTCAACGCTATAACGACATTGACATTTGCTATTCGAACAGATTTTCATTCAACATTGGTCTCACATTGATCACACATAGGACCAACATTGGACCAATGTGAGAGTAGACCAATGTGATTTTTAAACCGATTCTTTGCATTTCTCCCGTGAAATTTTGTGAACTGATTAGAACCTGCTAGTGTCGTAACTATACATGGTGGGCTCGAGTAACCCGAAAGATCTTAACCACGCATTTCTGAGACCAAAAGAAGGAAAAAATATTATGTGACATAAGATCAATTTCGCAAAAAAAAATTTTTTTGTATAGTTTTTGTATGTTTTTTGGGCATGAAAAGTAAATGTTATTAATAAAATGATCGCCTAAAACAAATTGGTACATTTTTTTGGTAAAAACTGACTTTCTGCAAAGTGTCCCTTGTCACTTTGATATTCTGTCAATAAGGAGTGTAAACTATGCCTATTAGTGGCAACAAAGCCATTAAAAAGGCGTTTTGTGCTGAGTTATAATATATATATATATATATATATATATATAATTGGTATTAACTCTGAAACTAGGCGTATTGCAGAAAAGTGTATGGGACATTTTAGTATCTTAATATGATCAGAAAATACATTGTTAAATCTTTCTAGCTATTAGGGCTCACCGTGTAGATAGTTACGTGTTTTTTTCTTTGTCGTTTCGTTCTTTGAAAAAAGTTCAAATTGGTGGGAATTGGCACAAAACAAAATGGCGGAGCATCCATACATACATCGTGTTCAGTTTTGGCTATGCTCGCGAAGTCCTCACAGAACAACTAGCCTATTATTCATTTATTAAAAAAAAGCAAATAATAAGAAGACAATCCCCAGCAAGGTTCTTTAAACTAGTGGCTATGCTAAGTAATCCTTGGGATTAGATTGTCAAACGGACCTCAGGTTCTATAGAGGAGTAGAAAAAAGGTGCGAAAAACTCCAGGAGGATATAGATGAAGAATAACGTAGAATCTTGTTCAAATCTGGCCTCGGACACCGGAGGGTTTGGTCACTTTTTCTGAAGTATATGACATCTATTTTCAATAACGTAGAACTTTAACAAAATACAGTTATTTTATCTACCTATATCTATCTCCGATGTCTTAATCTGAAAATACACTTTTACGAGCAGTCACTTTTCTCTTCAAATACACACTTCAGATTCTTTTTTGTGAGTCTAGTCCGTTTTCAAGTATTTAGAGCTTGCCTCAGAGAACTCAAGTTCTTTGAAAGGGACTAGATTTAATAATTAATTTTATCTAAATGAAAGTAATCCGTAATATTGAAATTATTCCTTATCAAGCTACAAGTTGTACTAGTATTAGTAAATACTTGATTGTACACATCCATATCCCTACTTCCATACTAATATTATAAATGGGAAAGTGTATGTGTGTGTTTGTTTGTTTGTCCGTCTTTCACGGCAAAACGGGGCGACGAATTGACGTGATTTTTTAAGTGGAGATAGTTAAAGGGATGGAGAGTGACATAGGCTACTTTTTGTCTCTTTCTAACCCCCCACTTCCCTAAAATGGGGGGTGGAAGTTTGTATGGAGCATTCCGGGGGGCAATCAGGAAAGGGGAACCGTGTTACCCCGAATTTAACGCGAGCGTAGCCGCGGGCAAAAGCTAGTAGTAGATAAAAAAAATATCACGACCTAATTGTAGGTACAATGGCGAACTTATCCCTTAGAGTTATCTCTTCCAGTGAACCTTTGAGTGGATGAGATGTCGTTGAGAACGTGTAAATTGGTTTTCACGATAGGCCGCCCGTCATATCACTTGCTATCTTAATGCTTTAAACGGCCTCCTAGCCCAGTTGGTAGTGACACTGCCTACGAAGCAGGAGGTCCCGGGTTCGAATCCTGGTAAGGGCATTTATTTGTGTCTTTATCACAGATATTTGTACCTGAGTTATGGATGTTTTCTATGTATTTAAGTATTTATCAATATCTATCTATTATATATATCGTCGTCTAGTACCCACAACACAAGCCTTATTGAGCTTACTGTGGGACTAGGTCGGTTTGTGTAAGATTGTCCTATAATATTTATTTAATTATTTAATTACACGTAGTACAGCCAGGGGTGTTTCACTATGTCTCTCTCCATTGTACCCGTTTTTAGGGTTCCGTAGTCAACTAGGAACCCTTATAGTTTCGCCATGTCTGCCCGTCCGTCCGTCCGTCCGTCCGCGGATAATCTCAGTGACCGTTAGCACTAGAAAGCTGAAATTTGGTACTAATATGTATATCAATCACGCCGACAAAGTGGTAAAATAAAAAGTGGAATTTTTTTTTATTAGGGTACCTCCCCTATACGTAAAGTGGGGAGTGATTTTTTTTTTTCATTTCAACCCTAACGTGTCATATATTATTGGATAGGTATTTAAAAATGAATAGGGGTTTCCTAAAATCATTTTTCGATAATGTAAATATTTTCGGAAATAATCGCTCCAGAAGTAAAAAAATATGCGTCCCCCCCCTCTAACTTTTGAACCATAAGTTTTAAAAATATGATAAAAATCTCAAAAGTAGAACTTTATAAAAACTTTCTAGGAAAATTATTTTGAACTTGAGAGGATGAATAGTTTTTGAAAAAAAAATACAAAATAATTTCTGAACTAAGTTTGTAATTTAACCGTATAAGCAGGTGTTTATTGTACCTGTAATTTCTACAAAATTACAATGAAATGACGTGCTTTCAAATAAAGTAAAAACGGTGAAAATCGGTTCACGCAATAAAGAATTATCCCATAAAAATCATCTTCCATACTTTATGCTCGCGCGCAATAGTTTACTTAATTTGCCGATAGATGTCGCTGTACGTGGAACTCTCATATCGTATCCTACATGGCGGTGTTATTAACTCTTAAGTGGGGACACTTACTGTGACGGACGGAAAACTACGGAACCCTACAGTGAGCGTGGCCCGACACGCTCTTGGCCGGTTTTTTTCCCGATGCGCTTATCACATGGGTACGTTCAAGAATATGTGACGTTTTCAAGTCGTAGGTTTCATTTATTAACGTTTTATTGACAAACGACAATGATGTGTACCTTTGATTGGAAACGTCACATACTATTATTTCAGCCAGTGTTTATGACATGTCTTAAACCTGCACGGATATATGAAGCACGACGACGTATTGAAAACCCTATCTTTTTAGGGTTCCGTACCGCGAAAGGAAAAAACGGAACCCTTATAGGATCACTTTGTTGTCCGTCTGTCTGTCTGTCAAGACCCTTTTTCTAAGGAACGCGTAGAGGTATCAAGCTAAAATTTATATCAAATACTCAGATCTACTGTCCCTTGGAGCTGTGAAAAAATCACATCTCTAAGCCAACGCAATCAAAAGATACAGCCGTTTAGGCCGCAAATTTTCGAAACTCGCAAGGGAATCAAAACCTATAGGGTACTTCCCGTGAACTCAGAATCTTGAAATTTGGTACGAAGCAACGTCTTATAGCACAGATAAAGGAAAAATTGCGAAAACCGTATTTGGTTACATCATATAATAATAGTAGTTTTCGATACAAGTGCGAGCCGAGTCTTGACCCTCGCCTCTCGGCTCGGGCCAAGTAACCTCGGTACTCGTGCAAAATGACACTTCTGCACGTGTGTCGAACAACGTTTTTTAATACAATTGCGAAAAAACTACAATGAAATAATGGTAGATTGTTTGACAAGGGTCTAAAGTAGGCCATATTACCACCAGGTGGTTATTTTCCCGACCGAAGTGAGGGAAAATTGTTCGAGTGGTAATATGGCTTTTAGACCAGAGTAATGTATACAATGTTTCACTTCGATTGCGAGAAAATATCATAAAAATACTCATTATTTACGCGCAATAACTAAACTAACGTGAAATTATGGTATAATTTGACGGTCTTTTAATTTTTTTAACTTCTTTGACATAGATACAAAATATAAATACCGCGAATAAATGCCACAGACGACGGTATAATTAGCTCTTTAAACAGTTTAAACACACTTTAAAGCATTTCCCAGAAAATTAAATCTTTTTTAATGATTGTGAAGTAGGAACTAAAAAACACCTCATGTTTTGAGAAATAAATTGCGTTTCCTGATTTTTTTAGGGACTTAAATTATTTACACAGTATACGCACCAAAAAATTATCTAGCGTTCCGATTAACTCCGATATGTGTTGTGATTGGTGGATTTAATATAGTGAAGTGTTCTGATTGGTCAATTTAAAATGTCTTGTTCAAGTAATGCTATTGGTCTCGCATAATACTCATTTATTTAAAATTCTGATCTGCAAATCGTGCGTAAAATCAAACTTTACGCACGATTTGCAGATCAGGTTACTTTTTAGCACTAGTGCATAAAATCAAACTTTACGCACGATTTGCAGCTACATAAAGTAAACTTTTTGAGCAATTGTATTAAAAAAACATTTTTAATATTTTTAAAGTTACTACCCCTCTATACCTACAGGTTTGTACGGAACCCTCGGTGCCCGAGTCTGACTCGCACTTGGCCGGTTTTTTTTAAGAGCGCATGACAGATAACGTTTTCATCTCTGCAGCTAAATGTCAAATGTCAAAAGAGAATCTTCTGTACTTGTACTATTATTACTTATTCCGTGGTACAGTCAAGTGCAAAAATACGTATCGAAATAATCGTCTCATAAATATGGTACTACGCACTTATTACAACGGAATAAGATACTATGGGACATATTTTTGAGTAAGATGAGTACACCCATATTTTTACACTTGACTGTACAGGGGCGAATTAGTGATCTCGGCTACATGTACGCAATTCCTAAACACATCGCCGAGTGTTCGGCCGAGTTCTTAAAATAAACTAAACTTTACTCCGGCTCCGTTTCGTCGCACTCGCGTCACTCCCAGAAAGGCGTTTTCAACCGACTTCAAGATTTCGAAGGAGGAGGTTATCAATTCGTCGGGATCTTTGTTTTTGCTATTTTTTTTTTTTTTTTTATGTATGTTCACCGATTATTCGAAGACGGCTGGACCGATTTGGAAAATTATTTTTTTGTTTGACAGCGTATACTTCACAGTTGGTCCCATTGTAACCATGTCAGGATCTGATGATGGGATCCTGGAGAAATCGAGGGAACTCTTCAACTATTATAGGCACACCTATGGTGATTTGAGTATTTTTTACAGCAGATCGAGCATTTGGTGTTGGAAAGGTGGATGCTTAGTGAAGTCGGTTCTTTTTTGTTTAAAATTATTAGAGACTTTATTTAGAGATACTCGCCTTAAGTGGAAGGTTAAACAGACGTTTTTCAAACAGAATTGTCCAGCCTCGCAAAAACGTAATTAATTAATTTTTTATCTTTTAGGCAAGCGAGACAAATAGAAGCGTCATTAGGGCTACGTAAACATTTTAAAAACCTGTTACCGGACGGGGAAAAATCTGGTGTAGGTGCCTTATTTTAACGACGTTACCTTTTTCATTTGCATAAGTGATACTCTTTTTGGTCTAATTTGGGGGTAGCAAAAATCTCTAGAACTTTAGGCTTACCAGATTCTAAGTGGCTGAGTTTCTGTCTTTTGAAGAATCCATAAAAATACTTTTCAACCGACTTCAAGATTTCGAAGGTTCTTAATTTGTCGGAATCTTTGTTTTTGCTATTTTTTATGTATGTTAATCGATTATTCGAAGATGGCTGGACCGATTTGGAAAATTCTTTTTTTGTTTGAAAGTATTTACTTCACAGTTGGTCCCATTGTCAGGATCTGAAGATGGGATCCTGGAGTAATCGAGGAAACTCTTCAACTATTATAGCCACATATAGTAATTTGAGTATTTTTTACAGTAGTTCGAGCATTTGCTTTTGGAAAGGTGGAGGCTAAGTAAACTCCGTTCTTTTTAATATTATTTATAATTTAAGCTGCAGAATGGATCGTAAGACGAAAAGGAACAAGTTTTTTTTTTCAAATTACGTGATCTTCAAGTGATATTTTCCTCCCTAAATTGGGAGCGTTTAAAAAATAATGTTTATAAATGTTTACTTTTTAACGAAGACTTATTGTTTATAATTTGTACAATAAAACAGGAGAAGAAATAAAAATAAATACAAATAAAAAGTATTTAGGGTGATTGTGCTAGTTTTCGTCCACTCTTGTCAGTTTTCCATCCATACTTATATATATGTTTATCTTCAAGTTTTTCCCAAAATAAAAGCTTAAAAGTAAAAAATCTACTAAGGAATAAACTATAAATATAAACTGTGTTGACCTTAAAAAGTTTTTCCCATTTATTTGCAGCAGTTTAATCAAGTGGACGGTAAACTGGCCCTGGACGGGAAACTAGCACAATTACCCTACGACAAATCAACAAATCAGTATGTGCATACACGCCACAAAAGTGACTTGAAAATGTTTTTTTTATGAAATTATTATTTATTTGTGAGTAAAAAATATGGATATATGTATAAATAGCAATTTTTATTCAAAAACTCCTATAAATACTTACTTACTAACTTCACGTTCCCCAAACTCCCATCAAACTCACAAAATTAAAATTGTTTCAAACGTATCAATTTCGAAAACAATAAAAACCCCTTGCCCATAACATTACAAGCAAAAGGTCGTAAAACTATAATATGCTACCGAAATAAGCCCTTTTGACTGACCACGATACATCTCAATTACATCACTAAATAGTTCGACAATCAATAAGCGATTACGTATAACCCCAGAAAGGGAATTCAAATACTTGGAATTATTATTTATCGTATGGCTACATGTCACTGGATATAGATTAGGCATTTCTTCCCTGGGGTATTAGCAGTGGGAAAGCAGATAATGAAAATCCAGTGAGTGGTGCGAGGTCCAGATGGGACAGTGCAGCTGCCAAGTTTGGTACTCTTTTAGCACCACCCAGGGATCACGTGTAGGGTTGTCTAAGGTATTTCCTACGGACGCAGAGGGGTTATTCGCGGATGGTCTAGAACGCACAATGACAAGTGTGTTGTTTTGCCTACATTGCAGTTTGACCATCGAGCATTATGCCAAAACCTTAGATCGACTTGAAAGCAAATTACCCAACACGCAGAACGACAAGAACGCATTTTGCCTACTTTTCTATTTTGTTTTTGCGAGTACAGTCACAAACAGTCGAGTAACCATAAAATCGATAACGTATAACTTTTGCGATTTACGATTATAATAGGACTGTAGCAAACAAGCATACGACCCGTCTGATGATAAGCGGTGGATTTTAATGATACTCTCCTGATAAAACTATGGCCTCCGTAAGAAACTAGTTCTAATGCTAATTACAAATGTGACACTCCTTTTAACACGTCTTGATAGAAACGGTGGTCCACTTGTAACTTGTGGCTTCGTTTAAGAGAGTTTACCTTTACAGCCTCCATTAGTTTTTTGTCCACCGTGGTTTAAAAACAATAATTGTAATCTACTTTAAAAAATAGTATTGTCATAATCGTAGGATACAATACACAGGCTAAGGTACTTAATATAACACCAAGGCCGAATGAGATGTCCTTATGAGACTAAGTCAGACGTCAGACAGAGAAGGTGATATTATTTTGCATCCTTATCACCGTTTAATCTTTTTAAGTTCGTCTCATTGGGATAAACGCGTATGCCGTCTCTATTATATTCTTCCTCTGTGAGTATTATCAATTTATTCTGTCAATCAATGTCATTAATTGGCGTTATCAAAATACAGAGGACTATCAATATGGATAAACAAGATCTCACACGAGCTCGCGACAACCCCAATGATTGTATTTTTAGTGAGTGTAGCAGCGAAGACCTGGTTGCAATACCAGACAACATGAAAATTAATCTCTTATTAGCCCACAACTTCTACATACCTCCAAGTTGCAAGGTATGCGCTCAACATCTGCAAGAGAGAGATTGGGGAGAATTAGTGCAGTATCCTGATAACGCTCGTGATTTCAACCAGAAATTCACCGCTGACATCATTTGTCTCTTTAAGACCACCATATATTCTATTAAAACCAACAAGTGCAGCATTTAGTTTACCAGGTCAGGAATGTTCACCCACAGTAAATATAAATTAAACTTATGAGAAAGTCATAAATTTGTTTTCTTTTTACTCATAATATACTGTTACATAAATAAAATTGCTACTTCAATTTGTTAAACAATACATTAAAGTTGCGTGAATGTTGTGTTTTTAATGTATTGCTTATTTCTAGTCAGTTAGTATTGCCTACACTCTAAAAACATTACATTAAAAATCTTCTCCGACCCTGCCTATAGTGCCTATGAAGCTCGAGGTCTCGGGTTCGATCCCCGGCCATGGCAAATATTTGTGTAATGAACACAGATATTTGTTCTTGGGGTTTGGATGTTTTCTATACAGTATTTAAAAGTATATATGTATTAAATATATCATCGTCTAGTTCCCATAACACAAGCCTTATTGAGCTTACTGTGGGGCAAGTTCGAGATACGTATGATTGTCCCATAATATTTATTTATAATAAATATAAAAATAATAACACTAATTGTCTTCTTTAAAAAAATATATAATTAACACAAAAAAAACCTTTTCAATAAGTAACATACATCTTAGACAGAGTTTTACTTTAACAAGCGTTTAATATTTACAATTGTTTTTAGAAACTCCATAACTGTTGTTTCTTTACTTATGACTTTTGTTAATTCTCTGCCATATTTTTTGTTAAACAGAATGTCTTTCTTTCATTTTTTTTTCCCTTTAAAAATGGCATTGGTCATGAAAAGACTCTGATAATGTGCCTCTTTTTTCAAAAGAAACAGAAATTTGATGAGGGTTGGTGATTTATTAAACCGAACGCCTAATCGACGATGCCACGCCTCTAAAGTGTTTGTAGTTCCGTGCAACTCCCTGCAACACGAAATCAATGACCTTTTTTTCATCCATTGTTTTTCAAAATAATGAACGAAGGCTTTCATTTCGTCACTTTTAGGACCGTGCTTCACAATTTTACCCCAAGCCTCATCAATAAGCACAGACGGCAAGAGAGGCAAGTTTTGGGTTAGTAAGACTACTTCTGTACCTGCGGGTGTCGGAACCAACCCTTTTATTTCCGCATTCTCCCAGACAGCTTTACAATAGTGAAAATGACACCCCGAAATCTTAGCCTCTGGGTAAACCTTTTTAAAAGCCATTATCTGGGCCAACTCATAGTCGCACTTGTAAGTCTTGATATTTACTTTTAATACATCGCGTAACATTGTAAATAATGCAGTGTATGTGCTTGCACTCTTGTTCGGCAATAAGCAATAAACTGTGGGCTTCACGTTACTAGAATAAGTGCAGCTGTTTAAATCGAAATGTAGTGTAAACAGTTGAAAAAAGGGTTTCGGCACCACTTTAATTGTCCCATCCCCAAAGACCATTTTATTTTGACCGGCATGACACTGGAACAGTTTCTTTGATGACAGATTACATAACATTAAAATATTGTTTTCCGCATCCAGTTCGTACTCTCCGACTAGGAAATCGTTTTCAATCATGACCGGTAGTGTAACGTCAATGGATTTGGAGAATTCAGTTTTATTTACAGCCAAATACCTCAATCTCGTTCTGCGTAGATTATCACGCACAGATTCAAATGGCATGATTTGCACCGACACGACCGGGTATTCGTTTGAGAATTCTATAAGAGCATTTTCATAATTTTCTTTTAAGGATGACATATTCTCACATACATGTTTCTTTGCCTTTTCAAGAATATGGTCTCTCGCCATTTGTTCAAAATTCCGCTCACAAGAATGTAGTGATGGTCTTTTGCGATCAAATATTTCATCGTTTTTAGCAATTCTAATTGAGGCACTACAGTCTTTTCTTTTTGAACACCTCCAAAATGTAGTTCCGTTTTTATTATTACTTGAAACAAAATTATAGCGGAATCCGTCGCACTAAACAATTTTCTTATTATTCAGATATAACAGTCTATTTCTTTGCATTTTAAAATGTTTTGTTACAACGATATCGAACATTAATATTGTTACAATTGTCAATGATGACAATGCAAACTCGAATACTTTTTATCGTAATTGATAGCGGCCATTAACTATAAATGTAGGTACATCAAACCTCTTCAGATTATAAGTAAATACTGTTTAATCTGGGTGAAATCTGGGTCGTGATCCAATCCACTTTTTCTGACTTAGTAAAGGGTCGACATGGTCACTTGGGGTCACTTAAAAATATGAAAAAAATCTGAAAGTAAACCTTTATAAAAACTTTCTAGGAAAATTATTTTGAACTTGATAGGTTGAATAGTTTTTGAAAAAAAATTACAAAATAATTTTTGAATTAAGTTTGTAATTTAACCGTATAAGCAGGTGTGTATTGTACCTGTAATTTCTACAAAATTACAATGAAAAGACTTGCTTTCAAATAAAGTAAAAACGGTGAAAATCGGTTCACGCAATAAAGAATTATCCCATAAAAATCATCTTCCATACTTTAAGCTCGCGCGCAATAGTTTACTTAATTTGCCGATAGATGTCGCTGTACGTAGAAAGCTCATATCATATCCCAGTAATGCCTTTAACACGGTCGATTTTGACATTTTGCTCGCGTTCTTACAGTCTCTTAACATATCGGCTGCAGCGATTGACTGGTTCCGCAGCTATTTGGTTGGTCGTCGGCAAAGAATAAAACTAGATTCTTCGTGTTCTTCCTAGTGCAGCACATCAGCTGGTTTTCCACAGGGTGGTGTGCTGTCTCCTCTTTTATTTTCTATCTTCATTAATTCCATAACTCTTGTCTCTCCTCTCCGTATCACCTCTATGCCGACGACCTTCAAATATATTCGCAGAGTATGCATAGCGATCTCAATTCAGTTATAGAAGCCACGAATCTTGATCTGCTCCGCATATCAAATTGGAGTCAAAATTACGGTTTAAAAGTAAACCCCCTAAAGTCACAGGTAATTGTGATGGGTAGCGCTAAACAAATCTCCAAAATTGACTTTCTCAGGCTCCCTCCGATAGTCTTCGATGGTATCCAAATTCCTTTTTCCAACCAAGTGAACAATCTTGGCGTAATCATGGATCGTTGTCTATCATGGGTGCCTCAGGTGAGTGAAGTGAGCAGGAAGATGTTTGCTGCCATAAGGTCTCTCAGACGGCTCCGGAATTTCCTGCCAATTGCTACTAAAATTGCGCTTGCTCAGTCGTTACTTCTCCCCATTCCTGATTATGCAGATATCTCCTATTTAGACCTAACCGAGGAGCAACTTAATAAGCTTGAGCGTATTCAAAATGCCTGCATTCGGTTCATTTTCGGATTACGCAAATTTGACCATGTTTCTAGTTTTCGTTCTCAACTCAAATGGCTCCCTATCCGTCACCGCCGTAACTCTCACATACTTTCTTTACTCTTTTCTATACTTTTTAACCCTGCAACTCCCCGCTACCTCAAAGAGCGTTTCTCTTATCTTAATTCTATTAGATCCTCTCAAAAATTGCTCCTAAAAGTGCCATCTTCATCTTCCAAATTTTATAATTGCTCATTTAACACGGGCTCATTTAAGGGTTTTGGACCCGGGGTATGTCCTTAAACTACGTCCGGACTTGGGTATGTCCTTAAACTATGCCAAAAAGAGAGGTATGGGCACTGCGAATGGCATCTCGCTTAGTGTGGTAGGGCACGTTCAGTGAATGTCATCTCGCTCAAATCTGGAGCAGAGCCCGACTGGGGAAGTACCTCCACCTTACAGAAAACCACAGCCAAATAGCACTAGACCCTACTCATAGTGTTGTGTTCCTGCTGGTGAGTAAGATTGCCAAAGAGCTCAAAGAGGACCCAGTGTGTTGACGATGAGGGACCCTCTTGTTCCTTTAGCCGTCAACACAGTGAATCCTCCTTTTTGTAAAGGGTCGGCAACGCGCATGTGACTCCTGTGGAGTTACAGGCGTCCATAGGTTACGGTAGCTGCTTACCATCAGGCAGGCCGTATGCTTGTTTGCCACCGTCGTAGTATAAAAAAAAAAAAAAAAATTTACGTTCCAGGCCGTTCGTTTGTAGAATTTTCTCCCTCTCAACATAAAACGCGCGCAATCTATTGGTAGCTTTAAATCGCAACTTAAGGAATACTATTTATCTCTTCCTTAGGTTTTTAAGTTGACACTGTTGTTTCTTACTGTGTGTATTATATATGTATATATGTACGTATATGTATGTTTATCTTGTATTTATTTAAGTATGTATATTCATATGAATGTGCTGTGTTATCTATTTCGTCTCTTTTGTGTCTATGCACCACCTACTGCTTATTGTTTTTCTCTAGTCTCCACTACCCAAAGGTTGTCTGGAAGAAATCGCTCATTAGCGATAAGACCGCCTGTTGTTACCTCTACCTAAATTTATCTAATTGTAAAATTTGTGCTTGTATCTGTATGAGGTGTGCAATAAAGAGTATTTATTATTATTATTATTATCCTACATGGCGGTGTTATTTTAACTCTTAAGTGGGGACACTTACTGTGACGGACGAAAAAACTACGGAACCCTACACTGAGCGTGGCCCGACACGCTCTTGGCCGGTTTTTTTTCTTAGTTTTTCATAAGAATACGATACCTATTATGCCATTAAACGGATCACCAGCATTTTTGTTAGACCTTGCATAAATGTCTTCCTGTCACCAGTTCTTCCTGATGCAGAGGTTGTCCATCGCGGTTCAACGAGGAAATGCTGCGAGCGTGATGGCCTTTGCGTCTGGAGGGTCGCGGGGCGACGTTGTCGGATAGGTTTTTTTTTGTTTTTTTTTTTATTGTTCAGCGTAGTTTTATTTAGGAGTAGATTGTGATTATTTTATATGACATTTTTGTAACTGTTAGCTTTATGATAGATTTGTTTTTTTTGTGCCTTTTTCATTCTAAGTTTTGACATGTAGTTTTAATGATTTCGATTTGTATTTGTATCTAAGACATGTATTTTCTCTTCATTTAATGTAGATTAAACCATAAAAGTGTTACATCATATAATAAACATATGTTTATACAAAAATTATAGACTTCACAGTTGTTATGGGGGACTTCAACGCGAAACTGGGCAAGAAAGATGGTGACGATCTAAGAGTGGGGCGCGATTTGGAGTTGGCAGTCGGAAGTGTCAGATTTAAGAAATTGTTGTTATTTTCGTATGCCAAAATGGCTCATCATAGCATTGCACATAAAACATAAACTTGTTAACTTTTTTATACCCAACTATGATGACGAAATAAATATATTGATCGATTGATCGATTGAAAGGTACTTCGCATAGTTTCCATTGGTACAGACGTCGTCAAAGATATATTTACACTTTAGCACCCTACTCCATTTGTAATAAGGTGGAAAACTGTTAAGTATCTTCGACCTCGGCTGTACAAGGTTTTACTTTGCAAATTAAGAGGCTGACAACACCCGATGACCTTCAAATTGACTTTACAAAAACAGTTTTTTAGCTATAACTACTTGTTTTGGGAAAGTGAAAAAAACCGGTCAAGTACAAGTCGGACTCGCGCACGAAGGGTTCCGTACCATTATCTATAAAAACGGAAAAAAAATCAGGTCTGTTGTATGGGAGCCCCCGTAAATATTTTTTATTTTTTTTTGTATTTGTTCTTATACCGGCTACAGAACTACATCATCGGTGAAAATTTCAACGGTTCATGAGATACAGCCTGGTGACAGACGGACGGACGGACGGACAGACAGCGGAGTCTTAGTAATAGGGTCCCGTTTTTACCCTTTGGGTACGGACCCTAAAAATATATATTATATTTGGAAGAACTTTGTTAATTCTGATACACCATTGGACGTAATCGGCTCGATAGAAAATAATTCCAAAATTACATCTTAAAATTAGCTTTAAACAGTTGTATGTCTTTAGTTTCTTGACTTATGCTTATGCGTCTTTAAGTAAGGACAACATTCCACCACACTAATACTAAAAACTTCATTATTTTTTATTCAATACATCAATATTGGTTTAAAATAAAAAAAAAAATTAAAAGAATTCACACACTCATTGAAGTGTGTACAGTAATGCCGTGCACAAATGAGTTTTGTACACCCAGATTCAAAATTGCATGGACAATTTATGAATGAATTCATTTATAATGTGTCCATGTAATTTTGAATCCCACTGAACATGTCCGCCGTGCCTAGGGTCTGTTTTAAATACATAGGGTAATTGTGCTAGTTTCCCGTCCAGGTCCAGTTTACCGTTCACTTGATTAAACTGCTGCAAATAAATGGGAAAAACATTTTAAGGTCAATATAGTTTATATTTATAGTTTATTCTGTAGTAGATTTTGGGAAAAACTTGAAGATAAACATATGAATAAGTATGGACGGAAAACTGACAAGAGTGGACGAAAACTAGCACAATCACCCTAACTAGGTGTAGTTCCAATGACCCTAATTTTACATTATCACAAAAGTATAGGAAATAACGACAACATTTCCTACATAATAATAAAGTTATACAAATACAACCAATTTCAATGCAATAATTCATCCTTCACGTTCTTTAACGTTATAACATTTGTATTTTATAGGAACTTCACGTTCACTTACAATTATTTACTATATTTAACCCTAGAGTGCTCGCGCTATGAGCATTTCGCCGCCTGCGTGACACTATTCGCACTGTTTCTACACGTGCATCTGTCAAGGTCAAGTGTCCTAGTAGCTGCCCCCCCGTATCTCACCTACTTGTTTTAGAAATTTGAGTAAAATCAGTGCGCGGGGGACCGCAGGAGATAAAGATTGTTGCAGGTGTGTCGCGTTTAGCGGCAAATTGCTCATAGCGCGACTATTCACGTAAGTAAAATTTGTCGATTTGGTTGTTTACTGTATTTGAAATATTATTAGTTTGTATTGCGTATGGTATTGTTTTAATGTAAATATCGTATTATCATGGGTTTTTGGTCAATTCTGAACATTATAGGCATAAATAGTCAGATAATATACAAAGAAAATACTGGCCAGTTACTATTACGACGAATATTTCTAAAAGAAATTGCCCTAGCGATGACTCGACCACATATAATTAGAAGATCTAATGTAAACACGTTGAAAAAGCAACTCCGAAATCGAAATCGCCCGCTTTGTGCCATCGGATCAGCAAAATGTACCCTCAGGTAGGGAAGGTATATGCCCGTCCAAGAAAAATAGAAGGACGAAAAAAGTGTGCAGTAGATGTGCAAAGTTACTGTGCAACGAACATTGTATGTACATGTGCCAATATTGTTTTGCTGAAATACATGCTGTAGATGACGAAAACATGTAACTCAGCTGTTAAGTTTATTTTTTATATTTTTTATTCAAATGATTGTGAAGCGGTTGCAAAACAAACAAAAAAAAATTACCTAATATTTCCCAAAGCCTTTATTTCTAAATTTTAATGATAAAACTTTCATAAATGTTGATTATTCTTGTAGTTTATATTTTATTCTATCCTTGGAACATAAATATAAATTCATTTAACTCGTATTTTCTAAAAACAGTCGTATTAAGTGGGCGGCAAAATGCTCCCCACGCGATCACTCGCGTTTCACGGAAAGGCGCGATCACTCTAGGGTTAAATATTTTATATTTTAATATTAGAACTATAAAGATTGTGTATTATTGCGGAAACAAAACTAGTAGGCGACAAACTATGAATTACATTATTCGTCGTTTGGCCCTACTTTCCCCCAACATAAACTTTTGGCAATGATATAATCTCATTATTTATATAATTTCTTATAGAAACGGTGTGTTAAAAAACAGACCTTTAAGTCAAAACACAAGTCCATTACAAATATATGTAAATAGAAGTAAATCACACCTGTTCTAACCGACAAGGAACTATTATACTACTTACTTACATTGATACTTTTATGTATTATCAAATGTTTCTGCAGCAAAATCAACTTTAACACTGTTACATAAAACTGATTTTACAGCAACGTGAACGGAAGTAATGATGTTAGGAAAATAAGAGATGCAACATGAGTTGCAGCGATTAACTCCTATAGATTCCGCATATTTAAAGCGTGTATGAAGACATTATTTTTTTATTTAAATCTTCAGTAAATAAAACGGAATAGTACATACAATGCTTTAAATATAAATCACAAAAATACCATTTGCATTCCTCAAATCCACAAGGTTTATATCAAATAATAAACCATTTTAGGTATTTGAATAATAGATATCCATAAAAAAACATACAACTTTTAGAGTCCATTCGACACTTAATAAAAAACACCAAAAAAAAATTGTTTATAATTTTCGAGTGAATTTTCTTCTTTCATTACTCAATGATTAAGAAATCAGCATTAGAGCCCTCAGCTGCAAAATTTAATCATCATAATGAAATAGTAAATATTAACTGTCACTCAGTAAATAAAAATAAATTAACTACACCACTTATATTTCGTGTTTTTTGTGGACTACTAAGAGGAAATGTGGGTTTCCGTGATCGAGTTTTTCATTAGATGGCAGCACCGTGACGAGAGGTCTTTTTTACAGCAGCTGTCAAAATTCACCAATAAAAAAAATACGATTAAACATGATTGGTGGATTATGACAGCTAGACCTCTCGCCACGGTGCTGCCATCTACTGAAAATCTCGATCGCGGTAACCCTCATTGTCAGAACATACTACAAGTCATATTACTACAGTCATTTTACGGGCGGCTAGTATGGGGAATTGGAAATAATTAATAATAGCTAATAGTTTTAGTGGATATGTCATAATACTAGTATTATTTATGCAATGGAATCCTTCTTCTTTATTCGCTAACCGCTACTAATATGTACACACATATTACCAGCGTTTTTCTTGTAGGATATTAATGAATATATCATTTCTAAGTCTTTTAAAATGTGTAAATAACACACTACCACTTATTACTATTTGTTTCTAACGAATTTGGATATATATAGCCCGCGCCGTACATTTTGTAAATTATGTGGTTTTACATGGACACGGTTTCTTGTTTTTCACTTTCAACAGAAAGAAGACCTAAATATCTTCATGTTTACAAATAAAAATAATTGATATCATTGTAAATAAAAATATACAATTTTTTTATATAATTTATTTTGCCCATTTAACTACTTCCGGGTAAAAAGTTTGTTGGATTTTTGTATATATTATCTATAAATATCCCATAAGAATGAAACATTAAAAAATTATAAATTAATGTTTGGCTATTATAAATTAATGTTTGACGCAACCGTAATGTATTATATTGGGAGCTTAGTGGGTCCAAAGTTGCAGAGACGGCACGGTGGCCATGAGGCGAGGATTTTCTGCTTTTTAGCTTGTCACCAAGAGACGTGAAATACCTTAACACCATGGTGGCGTCTGTATCTGTCAGACGTCGATGACTCTTAAAGGCCTGTTTACACATTGATTAGTGATAAGTGCAGGTGAGAAATGCAGTTATTAAGTGATTAGTAAAAACAACGTGTAAACGGTCACGCTGTTAAGTGACAAGTGCGAGTGTGAAGTAAAGTGAATAGACGATCGGTCTATTTTGCCTGTTGAGTAGTTACCCCCGCACACCATACTCCCCCCGCATACTCCCCTCACTCGCAGTTTCGTCCTACTAAACACTGTCTGCTTCTAAACACGTTATTTGTTTCTTAATTGCATTACAAATTGTTAGTACAAGACAAGTGAAGTCTGAGAAATGAGAAACGGCAATGACTCGGTTTCAGGCATTAAGTGCCAAGTTTTAGACTGCCGGCATCGAAGGGATACTAGATAATAACAAAAAAAAGTGCGTGTCGGACCACGCATAATGGAGGGTTCCGCAGCTTCAATGGAATAAGAGCCAGACTAATGCCAAAAGGTCGTATCTGATTCCTATGGAAGAAGTTTTTTGGAAATAACTTAAAAATGGCTACACCGATAATATTGAAAACATTTTTTGTAGAAAGTATATGATAAGGCGCATCTTTCCATTCTTTTATATGGTTCAAAAGTTACAGGGGGGGGGGACGCTATTTTTCCGACTTTCGAAGCGATTATTTCTGAAACTATTACACTTAATCACAAAATATTCAAAGAAACCTCAATGTTATTTTTAAAGACCTATCGATGAATGTGCAACATGTTGATATTTGGTACAATTTTTTTTTTAAATTTAGTTACATGTATGGAGCGCCCCCCTGAAAATATATTTTTCTGCAATTTCATAACATAACTAAAGAGCGGCATACAAACTACACCTTATGTCTAAATTTTATTAAGATACGTCATATAGTTTCGAGTAAAATGGCTGTGACATACGGACGGACGGACAGGACCAAAACTATAAGGGTTACGTTTTTGCCATTCTGGCTACGGAACCATAACCGGAGAGCTTTTCTCAATATAAATAAAAATAAAAAAATGGAAAGATAATCCATTACATCGGTGAGTTAAAGGTTGTTGCCAATGCCATGCCATGAGTGGCTTTATATTAACTATGACATGATCATCTAAATAAATCAGGAAAATAATAAATTGCTCCCCTTTTTTATCAAAATAATGATTTAGTAATAGTTACTTTTTGACTAATAAAACTCATAGATTTGGCTAAGATATGTATAATTCCTTGTTTTAAGTAACAGAAAACACATTATACCGGAAGTATCCGTCCTGAAAATCCCAAAAATGCCAAAAGTACTGGGATTTATATTTTTAAGTCGCCGTATTCTAATTTAAAAATATACAAACAATAAATGAACAACCTATCTTAAACATAACTCCAACACACAACAAATAATCAACCAATATTGAAGTTGTACTCGAGTTAAAGACAAGGAGAGCCGACCGCAGATGATGGGATAAGGCTTAGGAAAAGAAGTTGTATTGGAGTCACATCGAAATAATTGTCAAGCCCATTCTGATATTTCTGATTCAGACGTGTAGGCGGTAGCTGTACCGCGTAGTTAATTTATTGGAGTATTTGTAGCTGTACCGCGTAGTTAATTTATTGGAGTATTTGTAGCTGTACCGCGTAGTTAATTTATTGGAGTATTTGTAGCTGTACCGCGTAGTTAATTTATTGGAGTATTTGTAGCTGTACCGCGTAGTTAATTTATTGGAGTATTTGTAGCTGTACCGCGTAGTTAATTTATTGGAGTATTTGAAGTTGTATTGGAGTTGGATCATGTCTAAACTTGTTTTAAAGTTAGAATACGGCCCCTAGTTCTTTGCTTAGCTCTAAATCCCAGTTGAGCAGCTTCGGTGTCGGCATTTCGCGGGAACATAATCTACTTGTATCATAATGTACTATTTTTAACCGACTTCCAGATTTCAAAAGAGGAGGTTCTCAATTCGGCGTGTATGTTTTTTTTTTTTTTTTTTTGTTTTTTATTTTTTATGTTTGTTACTCCATAACTCCGTCATGTCTGAACCGATTTTGAAAATAATTTTTTTGATTGTAAGTATATATATACAGATTGGTCCCGTTTTTGTCAAAACGCAGTTCTGATGATGGGATCCATGAGGAATCGAGGGAAATCTTCAAATCTTAATGGCATACATATAGTGATTTTTATCAACAAATCCATCATTTTCATTCAAAACAGTGACATTTGATGAAGTAGAACTGCTGATGATGATCAGAACGGAACTCTTCAACGACGCATAGTTCACGTTTGGCGATTTGTCCTCTTCGCTGTGTTTGTTTAGCAAGTTTAATTGTCAGGACAAATTTTCGTCAAGCTCAAGTTCTGATGATGGGATCCATGAAGAATCGAGGGAACTCCTCAAATCTTAACGGCTTACACATAGTGATTTTTGTATTTTTATCAACAAGTCAAGCATTTTCATTCAAAAGAGTGACATTTGATGAAGTGGAACTGCTGATGATGATCAGAACGGAACTCTTCAACGACGCATAGTTCACGTTTGGCGGTTCGTCCCCTTCGCTGTGTTTGTTAAGCAAGTTAGATTGTCAGGACCAATTTTCGTCAAGCTCAAGTTCTGATGATGAGTTCCATGAGGAATCGAGGGAATCCCTCAAATCTTAAAGGCATACATAAAGTGACTTTTGTATTTTTATCAACAAATCAAGCATTTTCATTCAAAAGAGTGACATTTGATGAAGTGGAACTGCTGATGATGATCAGAACGGAACTCTTCAACGACGCATAGTTCAGGTTTGGCGATTTGTCCTCTCCGCTGCGTTTGTTAAGCAAGTTATTTCATTGTATGGAATCTAAGTGCACCATCTACAATAATGCTTCACCGGCTACCCCCATGGAAGTCAGGTTTTTTTTCTTAAAAATTATTTTATTTAAGCTTAATTGCACAAAAGAAAGTCAAAGTACAAAAGGCGGACTTAATGGTATAATTTAAGGCATTCTCTACCAGTCAACCTTAATGTACACCGTGTAATATTCATGAATTTATTGATTCACCTAGTGGGTGAAGTGATCTTCGCTTGAATAGTATTTTGCAATGCAACCATTGACATGGTAAACGATGATTTGTTTTGCCTCGCGGTGAAAAGTGGGATTTGAAACCGATCTTTCTTAGAACAGGTGTAAAGCATTCTAGATCTAGGAGGATTTACTGAGTAAGTGCGCCTTAGCGTTTACAAAGATTGCATTGTACAGCCGCTGCGACCCGGGTAGCCTAGTGGTTAGGGCGTCTGCCGCGAATGCAGAAGACGCTGGTTCGTTCCCAGGCCTGGACACCGGAGGCCTAGATCACTTTTTCCTTTGTATATGACATCTATATAAGTTTATAATTTATATGTATAGTAGTGTGTCTACTTAAAATAAACCAATCAAAATATTTAATAAAATAATTAGATTTGTTCTTCAGGAGTAAGTACCCTTCGATTTTTGGGTTACATTTTGACTCTGATTTAGTAGCGAAAATATTCCAAACTTTCAATAGCATTATCTACAATAAGGTACAGAGGGACAATCTCAACTGAGGGAAACTTCAACTAAATCCAAATATGTTCCGTGTTTTACATTGTATCATTGACTAAACTGGCGATGACGGAAAAGCGCTTTTCCGGTATCCGGATTTTTTATTTTTATTTATTTATCAAACAGATGTTTTTTTATAAGAAAAAATACAATCGATCGTACCAGCAAGCAAAGCTCTTTGGCTTAACTGCCGCTGATCTTTGGCTTAGTGATGAAAATTCGTCGTGACTCCTTCTCAGAGGTACTACAAAAATTGCGTTACTTATTTATTTATGTATTATATGTATTTATTTTTATATATATTGATGCCGGTCTGACTGGACTTCATCGCTTCGTCTACATACAAATTTCAAATTTCAAATTTCAAATTATTTATTTGTGAAACATAGGTAACATTAGGTCTTACAATTGATTGGGATCTCTATGTTTTGCCTCTCGGCGTACAAATAGCCACAAAATAGCATGCAGCATGCATTATTTACAAAATATTGTATAAGATTATTTAACTAAATATGTCAAAATTTAATTATTAAATAAATTTATATAATACTATATTGCACAATCGAGATCACTTATTTTTCTAGACTAAAATAAAGAGTTATATTATAAGTAGGTAATTATGAATGAATGGGAATAGTTTTCAATTTGATATTGTATTTCATTATTTATTCTTAGTTTTTATAGTTTTGTGACCTTTACATGTAATTAAGTAATCAACCAAAGCAGTGTATGCAACTGTACGTAATTAGGCCTTAAAACACTCGTGTGATCTTATTATGAAACTCACCTGCGGCTCGTTTCATAAAACCACACTCATGTTTTAAGGACCCTTATTACGTAACAGTTACATAAACTACTATTACTTTCACTGCTTTGACGATCATAATATAAATTTGTATAGATTAGGCTAACACCATTTTGTACTATAATTTATTATTATGAAATAAATAAATCTAAATCTAAATCTATGATTAAATTACACTGTAGTCAATGATGTAAAACAAGGAAGATATTTCAATGTAGTTGAAATTTTTCCGCAGTCGAGATTTTCCCGCTGTAACTTACATGAATTAGTAAATACACCGTGGGCTGGAATAACCCGACAGATCTTAACCACGAATTTCTAAGACCAAAAGAAGGAAAAAATATTATGCGACTTTAGGTCAATTTCGCCAAAAAAAAAAAAAAATTTCGTTTTTTTTTTCCATTTTTTGAATATTTATTGCACATGAAAAGCAAATGTCATTAATGAAATTATCGCCTAAAATAAATTGGTACTTTCTTTTTGAAAAAAATTAGTTACTGCAAAGTTTTCCTTGTCACTGTGATATCTGTCAATAAGGACGTGTAAACTATGTCCAATAGTGGCAACAACGCCATTAGAAAGGCGTTTTGTGATGAGTTATAATAAAAAGTGTATTTTTTTTCAATTGGTATTAACTCTGAAACTAGGCGTATTCCAGAAAAGTTTATAGGACTTTTTAGTATCTAAATATGATCAGGAATAAACTGTTAAAATCTGTCTTGTTTTATGAGCCCACGGTGTATAATCGGATTTTTTTGTGAATGATACCCTACTCTACTTCAACCGGGTAAAGAAAATGCAAACTCTATTTCCTAACGTTCTTGGTATCGATGTAAACAAGCCCGGGTAAGTTTTAATGAACCGGTAACTACACGGGCCGGTTATATCCGGTTTTATAGTGCGCTCACTTGGAAACTTATATTCATTAATGCGAGTTTGATATTTATTCAAATATGGAGTTAACTTCTTAATTTCAAATAACTATTTGATACTAGTATTATTTTAGTAAATTATTTTCTTTTAAAACTTTAATTTCATAATCATTTAACATTATTATATACCTACGTAGTACTTAAAATTTAATAGTTCTTATGGTTTTCAGGTATTAAACCAAACGAGATCGTCAATTTTTGTTAGGTGATCTGGCCCAGATTATTTAGAACCGTTTAGGAATGATTCAAACCTTGAAAAAATCGTTATAATTTCTAGACCAGGACGGTCGTGAAAAAATTGTGAAATCTAATGGGAAAATTGAAAAATCATGCATAATAAACTCGAATCTGACAACTCGAATCTGACAACGACAATATTTGAAAGCGTGCATGCCTATGATTTATATATTAATGTAAAAAAGTACCGGTTTTTAAAGAAAATGTACAAAAGCGGACTTAAAAACAAAACGGGAATCATGATGAAATAATAAAAAGTCATATTTTGATCGTATTTATAGTTCCTGTATTTCGGTAAACAAAAACGGCTGTCAAACCATCGTTGATACTATTAACTGAACATTCCTAACACCTATTGCGGAGGGATAAGGTTTATCACCGTTAAGTTCGATACCACTAGTATCTGACATTGTAAAATTGAAAAAAAGATGCGTTTCGTTATCGAAGGAGCATGATATTATTCCATTATGAAACCCACTTTTAATATTCAAACTCCGAATCTTGAAGCAAATCAAATTATTTTGTTCAATATATTTTTTTTTTGATTTGCAAATTATTCTTTTTTAAGTAGTTACACTACTATATTTAAACTAACAATAGATGTCATATACTTCAGAAAAAGTGACCGAACCCTCCGGTGTCCGAGGCCAGATTTGAACTGGCGCACAGTGGTTCAGGTTGTATGGGAGGGCGGAATTAATTATTTTTAGGTGGGCGTTTTAACATTTATGAAATGTGGTTTTATCAATATAACTAGGTAAAATGAATAAAAAAAATGAAACAAACATCCCTATACTTGGCAGGATTTTTTTTCCTGGAATTTTCTGTTTTTTACTTAATAATAGGGATACTAAGGGTTTTTAAGAGGGGAAAAAAATTATAAAAAGAATCTTCCTGTTTTAGTTATTTTTTTATTTAATGTATATTAAAATGCACACTGCCAAGGAATCAACAACTTCTCAAGCAATTAGGCGTGTATCCTAGGATAGACACTGCCAGCTTTTAGAACACTTTATTTAGAATATTTATATAAAACAAAATCAAAAATTTACTTCTCAACAAAAACTTAAACAACAAATTTGTGACGCAAACTCTTGGCGTAACAGTAACAAAACAATAAAATCAAAATCGTAAATGCCTTTATCAAAATACAGCCTTTATGTTTCAGCTAATACTAATTCACAGCCATTTGGCAATCAATTATGAGATCACAACGTAATCTAAGTTAAATTAAGATAAGCACAATGTTAGGTACTATATACCTAATATTAATTAAACAAGGAGATGTGATTATTACTTGGAATGGTAAATGTAGTAACAGTTACGGTCTTCTACTAAGCACAATCTTACTTTACATTTTTGACAAAAAAACTTTGTCTGACCTTTGGTACAGTATTTACATCTACCTTTAGATGTAAATTGCGGAAGATGACCCACTTGGTCATATCGTACGGCTTCAACAGGCCTTTCTGCCACAGGGTTCTTGATGACGCGAGTCACAACATTCTTGGTCTTTGTACCGGTGTCAGCTCTTTCAAACTGTAACATGCATTTATAAATCTCGTACCTAAAGAGCTTTAATGTAAGATGTTGGCTCTTGTCTTTACCGCGACGATACAATAGCCATGCATTATTTATGGCAATGTCCAGTACCTGCGAAAACAAAGGCAGATACCAACGGTGTCCACGAAAGTCTGTGCGGTACAAAGCGATCAGCATGTCAGAAAGATCTACCCCGCCCATATTGGCATTATATTCTTTGATCATCTGAGGGCATCGCACTGGAACCTTGACTTTGGCCTCTTTACTGTATCTCATAGTCGTCTCGACAGGATTAGCATCTACAAAGGTACTCGCAGCTGTCACACACTTGTTATCGTACCATTTTAAAGCAACTACTTTATTTTTGTTGCAAACAACCTGAGCGTGCCCACCACGGCCCTTCTTATTCAAATTTTTATCCGTAGGGAGCTTATCTTGTGTTCCACGGAGTCTATTTTGCCGGATTGTTCCCAAAGAAAATATGCCGTACTTGCGTTGCTTATCCTTAAATGCGTTATCAACTCTACAGAGGTAAAGAAGTTGTCAAAGCATAATATTTTACATGCCGGCTCTCGTATGGTTTTGGCTAATGCTAGAACAACTTTAGCACCCAATCCCAGGCCATCCTCTTGCTCCGTAAACTGATGATGACGAAACGTGTCTTCTCCTCCATATACCAAAAAGTCGTATACTATGCCAGACACGCCCGCACGCACAAATACTTTATAACCCCACTTCTTTGGCTTATTTCTTATATATTGTCTGCGACTGCCGGCCTTCGTACCTTTATATGGCACCATCATTTCGTCTACGCTGAAACGACTTTCTTCTTATGTTTGCAAACAATTTCTACGAAATGCTTCTAACAGCGGTCTGATTTTATAGTACCTATCACCATCGTCATGTAAGTTGTCATTAAAATGTATATATTTTCTAATCCTTTCGTATTTCTTTATAGGCATGACATCTGCAATTTTAGCATACCGAAAATTTGCCGACCAATAATCAGTGTAAGCTGGCATGTCCACAATCCCCATCAAGATATT
Source organism: Pammene aurita (assembly GCA_947086415.1). NCBI lineage: Eukaryota > Metazoa > Arthropoda > Insecta > Lepidoptera > Tortricidae > Pammene > Pammene aurita. The sequence continues at coordinate 31,083,295 of OX352302.1, read as the reverse complement.
AATTGCTATGAAGTCTTTGATATCGTCTTTTGTTATATTAATAGATGTACCTTTTTTCTGTGTGCTATATAGATTAGTTTGCTGTACTATCATAGATATAATTTCGTCTGAAATAAACTGTTTGAAAAATTCAATGGGGGTTTTTTCGTCTGCCGGAAACTTCCGTTCTTTTTCGATTTCTGCTCTTCCGGCAAACTCCTGACATTTCCAAGATAGTGTGAGCGGCTTTGGTTTAACAGGCTTCTTTTTCGTCACGACTACAGTTTTTGTTTTTCTTGATCGAGTAGCTGCTGCAGGGGAAGGAGCACTAAATGGGGAGGCGGGGGCCACTGAAGCAGCTGCTGAGTAAGATGATGAGGCTGACAATGGCGATGGTAATTGCTGATAAGATAGAGACGAAGCATTGGCATTGGCTTGATCGGACAGCCTAACTGTTTGTCTCGTAGTTATTGCTTTTCTTGATCGAGTAGCTGCTTCGGGGGAAGGAGCACTAAATGGGGATGCGGGGGCCACTGAAGCAGTTGCTGAGTAAGATGATGAGGCTGACAATGGCGAAGGCAATGGATGATGAGATAGAGATGAAGCATTGGCATTTTCATGATCGGACAGCCTAACTGTTTGTCTCGTATTAGTTAGAGAATCACTCTGAAGTTGAGCTGGAAATTTTACCTGAGTTGGCAATGGTGACGGCAGCATGCTGGTCATAAGTCGTTGTGTTGGTTTTGGAACGCTGTTACAGTCGAAAACGTCAGTTGCGTCATGATCGCTGTCCGACAGCAGATGTAGGTTTTCTAGAGAAGATGGTAGTGATGGAGCCGAAGAACTACTGTTGGAGAGGGGCGCTGGCATGTAATTATGCAATTCATCTTCGGATGAATCACTGCTGCTGTCTCTTCCTGATGCAGCCCCAGGTCGAGGAACAAGAGCAACCAGTCTGCGAGCTCTATTCTGTTGCTGTAGCCTTATCTGAGGTACCTGATTATAAAAAAAACGCATTAGTGTGCAAGTCTTTTCATTTTTGTAGTTTAAAATAAAATATTGAACAAATAGAATGCTTGTAACTGGTGTTTAATTTCTTAGTAGAACAGTAAATATTTCAATGCCTCAACCTAGCAGCGTATCTTTAAAGATACAAACAAAAAAATAAGTTATAAGTAGGGAAGCCAGCGGTGTATATTTAAAGATACATATCAAATAGCACATGATAAGTAGAGAAGTTGGCGGTGTATCTTTTAAGATACATATCAAAAAGCACGTGGTTAGTAGAGAAGTTGGCGGTGTGCATTTGTAGATACATATAACACAACGAGTTCATGGCATCGACAAAAACGATGCTTTGACTAAACAAAATACGTAATCGTATAGAATATATATTTACTCGTTATTTCACAATCACAAAAAGTCCTATATCTAAAAGAAAAACGCTAAAAATTCACCAACTTACCTTGCGATGCGTAGACGCAGCTTTGCGGTCCGCCATCTTGCGTGCTACTGTCAAACTCAGTGTTGCTAGCAACGGAAAACAATTTTCTACCAATCGAGTAAAGTATCGATTCTATAAATCTGCGTCAAATAATAATATTCAGTTGTTTACTTGTTCAGTGGAATTTTAAAAAGTTGAACGTGCATAAGAATACACACTGGCAAGTTAAGGGAAAAATGTATGATTTGTATTAAAATCATATAAAACATACTATAAAATACAAAATAATTAATAAATAAATTTGATAGGTTCATAATATTATCAAAGCAGGTGTAATAAATCTAATATTATTATTTCTAGAATATAAAAAAATATAAAAACACACTTTACTAATTATTATTTAAAATAAATTGTTTTATTTCCTCATGGTCTATTTCTGTTTTTTATTATTATGTTTAGCCCTTAAGCTATTAATGAAAGGGTCTGAAGATGTCAAGAGCATTGTATGTATTGAAAACATACCACTGAGCCAATCTTTATTTTTGTCAAAAAAATACTTTCTCACCCTTGATGCAGCTTTCAACTTTTTTGTGAAAGTAGGTAAAAATTGTTTACTTTACTGAATATAGATTTGGCCAAGTATAGCTTCTGAAAGATTTGGATATTTAATCTTCAGGCTTTCAATACACTTATGCACATCCCGGTCACTTTAAATAGCAATTTCGACTAACTCTGCATTTGAAATGCTGAAACTTGCCATGACTATCAATAATAACTATGTTACTTTCTCGAAACGATAATAGTAAATGAAGAAAAAGACAACTCCGTACACATTTTATACCCAAATCAAGTTATTTGTTCATTAACTACCCTCATTAATTAGTTTATCTCTGTCATTATTTTTCCTACATCTCAATGAGCTCATTACTTAAATGGTCATTACTCAAAAGTTTGCAAGTAGTAGCAGCTAGAATCAATTAGATAATCATTTTGGATAATTAAGTTATCATTTGTGCTAGTTTTTGGTGAAAAGGAAGGAGTAGCTAAAAGTAATATCTAGTTGAATATTGAATGTGGCCAAAATAATGACCATGTTGTTTTAATCCAAGCCATGCCCTAACCAATACACGAAATCACTGATATTATCTATCATAAAAATACCTTTATATACGGCACATCAAATAAAAATCATATTTTGGGTATTTTAGCTAGCGTTTTAGAAATATATTACCTGAAAGAAACAACTTTTTTGACGAAAAATTCGTAAGTGTTCAGCATTACGTGTTTATTATGATTTATTTACAAATAAATAATACATCAAAATTCAAATCCTTTCAGTACAGGGTTGTACAACTATTCTACTGTTAGATTTAAGTCAAATAAATGACTTTCGTTAATATGTAATTTTCGGACTTTATTCCGACCCTGAACCAATGTGTGGCGTCTTCAGCTTTCGCGGCTGACGTCCTAACCACTAGACTACCCGGTCACGGCAGAACTTAACAAATTTTCTCATGTATATGCAATCTCTGAATTTGAAACGGCTAGGCGCCGTTGACCATACTCTAAGGGCATTCGCAGTACGTGCTTGCACCTCCTATCCGATTCTGGTATAGCGAGAGAGATGGTGCTGCCATCTATGAATCTTGAAGCAAATCAAATTATTTTTTTTGTTCAATATATATTTTTTTTGGATTTGCAATTTTTTAAGTAGTTACACCACTATATTTAAACTGAAACTAGACCACCAGGTCACGGCGGAACTTGACAAATTTCAACGACGACGCCTAGCCGTTTCAATTTCAGAGATTGCATATACATGAGAAAATTTGTCAAGTTCCGCCGTGACCGGGTGGTCTAGTGGTTAGGACGTCAGCCGCGAAAGCTGGAGACGCCAGTTCAAATCTGGCCTCGGACACCGGAGGGTTTCGTCACTTTTTCTGAAGTATATGACATCTATTTCCATTCAAACTCCGATCAAAAATGCAAAAATACGCATTTTCAGTCTTTAGGCGTTTTAATACAGTCGATTTCTAATTTAAACTTCCGTATTCTTAGGCTTAGATATTATTTTAATATTACAATGTTATAACTTACCGAACAGTATCAAAACGCAGATTATGTAACGGTAGACATTGACAGTGTCAAACCAAAAAACAAACCCGATTCAGTCCAGGTGAAGTTAAACTTTATGTCAATGCCATAAGGACGTTAACGGCTTGTCTTGCTGTATTTTAATCGCGGAAAGATCAACATAATATTTATTTATTTAGTTTATATTTCTAATTCCCGTTTATTTTTTTTGTAATATTTTGTCTACTTTAATAATAAAATGAGTATTTATTGACGTGATAACGTCTTTAAAATCGTTTTAGTCGGGTGACATGTTCAGAAACTTGTGTCACACCAAAACCTCACGAGCGCGATCGCAGGTATAACGAGAGAGAGACGGACCGATCTCCCGTCTCATCTCGAGCGCTGCCAGTCATTCCGTGAAACTTGTCACGCGGAATCCTCACGAGCGGAGGCTGGCATAGCGTTCGAGTGAGTGGACCGATCTTCCGTCTCTCTCACTCTAGCGGCATACAAACGAATGGAGATTTTCTCGTGCGGTTAAGTTTTCGTTGAATGTTTAATCTAAGATGTAATTTAAAATTTGAAAAAATTGTTATCTTCATTAATTCCTTACTTCCCAAAAACTTATATCACCAATAAGACGTTATCACGTAAACATCTCGATCGTAAACCTACTTTACAAACAACCAATTTTTTTACAATGGAGTACAAACTGTATACGGTTTATATCAAGTGGCCCAGAATTGACGATCTCCTTTATGATAAGTACGAATATGTAGTATCATCAAGGTACCTTCTTAAATATACAAGATGTAACAAAAATGGTATTGGTATCGTAAACATAATTGGTATTGTAATTTAATTACGAAGAACTAAGGATTTTATTATTTATTAATACATAGATTCTACTTCTCAAACAATAAAACTTTTGTTGAATAACTTTTAAAAATAACTTGTGGTTTGATTTTTAGTACACTTTAAAGTTTATTCTAACACGCATGTATTGCGTAATTGATCATAACTGTAGGGTGACAACACTGACAAGCAATGTCAATTAGACGGATTGTAACGTACATTGAAAATGCTATTTAGTTTGTATATGAAATAGAGACAATCTAAAGACAACATATTTTTTAAAAGTTGTTGAACAAAAGTTTTATTGTTTGAGGAGTATAATCTACGTTTTAATTTATTTCTCTTACTAGCCTTTTCCCGCGGCTTCGCCCGCGTACTATAAGTACTCAAAAGGCTACCCATGCCCATGCCGCTACCCATGTTGATTTTCAGACTTTGCCTTTTCTGACATTTGCCCCTTTTAGGGGTTGAATTTTCAAAAAACCTGAAACACGTGTTTACTCATTTATCGTTAGGAATACTCATGTGAAGTTTCGAATAAAATAGTCTTGTTAGAAATCTTGATTCGCCATACAAACTTTGGAACCCCATTTTACCCCCTTAGGGGATGAATTTTGAAAAATCCTTTCTTACTGCATCCCTAGACCTTATAAGGAACCTACGTGCCAAATTTGGAATCTCTAGAACCAGCGGTTTGGGCTGTGCGTTGATATGTCAGTCAGTCAGTCAGTCAGTCAGTTTCTTCTTTTATATATTTAAGATTACAGGCCACACCCGTTATAGTCTACAAATATATACTTATTCGAAAACTAATTCAGTCACTTTTCCCGTTTAGTCAAAAGAGTAATTTTTTTTAGAAATGTGTTTTACAAGGAGTAAGGTCAAACAAAGGTCATTAATATTTTTGCGAAAATATCCGGATCCACTAATTGATTTGACGAAATATTAGTCTAAAATTGATCGATAAACCTAGAGCCCGAAATGGTTTTGGAAATATACATTTTCAAAATAAATGAACAATCTCAATTTAGAAATAAACTCTAATAACAACCGATATTCAGTTGAAAACGTCACTTATTTACAACAATCCTCAATAGTATCTACAAATCAACATGCTCCATTTATTTGCTGTAATAGTTTTTCAACCGGGTAATTGAGCTAAGCGTTACCCGCAAGTTTTAATGAGCCGGTAACTACGCGGGTACCCGGGTATCCGGGTATCCAGTCAAACCCTAACGGAAGCGATGCGGGTATCTCTAATGTAGTGGTGAAGCTAATAACCATGTAGGACTCGCGATTTTAATACACGCTTTAAGGGACGTCCATTACTAAAGTGAGGTCTTGAGGGGATACGGTCGAGTCAATTCTCACCAAATCTCAGGTCTAGGAAAATATGACGACATTTTATTTTTGTACAAGAAACACTGTAAAATTACTAGTTAACTTCAGTTATGGGTGAATTTTAATGGTTTTATTCATATCAGAGGCTTCCACTGATTCATAGAAAAGGTTCTAATGTATTATAATATCGTATTTTCATTTTAAAAAACTAGAAAAAGCTCACATGAGAATTGAGAAGTAAACAGTGAGGTCCTCTACCTGGATTTTTTTAACGAAATCTCACCAGAGGGGACAACAAAACGCCCAAAATTTAAGACGTAATTTATGTACCCTTACCAAGTCAAAAATTACATTCAGATTATAAACTGTTTGCTTGTTTTGGTTCAAAACATTGTCGTGTTAACATCTTAATAAAAAACTGATTTATAATACCGTGTTCACAGGAACTTAACTGTATCGCTTAGGGAACGAGCAATTTCCTTCAAGGTGGCAATTTACGTAAAAACACTTTTAAAACGATTTAAACGCCATTGATATTTATAATAAAAATGGCGTTTTAACTAGGCACGGCAAGAAAAGCGACAATTGCTATGTTTATGTTCTGGCATAAAAACGGTTCGATAATTAGTTTTTCTATGTACATATAATGTTTTTTATTGGTACGCGATTACAATGGAGTTATTTAGTTAAGTAAGCAAAGTCTAATAAACATTTTAGCAACGAACATTTTCTATTACCAATTTTTTTTGGGATTATGTTTTAATTTTTTAATTTTTATGAAATAGGAGGCAAACGAACAGACGAATCGCCTGACGGTAAGAAATTACCGCCGCCCATGGACGCCCGCAACACCAGAGGGGTTACAAGCGCGTTGCCGGATTTTGAGATGGGAATACGCTCTTTTCTTGAAGGTTTGAAGGTCGTATCGGTCCGGAAATACCGCAGACAGGTCATTCCACAGTTTTGTTGTGCGACGCAGGAAGTTTCTGGAGAAACGCACAGTTTAGGACTGCCAACCATCTAAGTTTAAGTTAATTCATTTAAATAGTAAGATTTACTTTGCAAATTGTCACTACCATGACTACTGCTAAAACGGGATATTTAACATGTATTGTATTAGTGAGTTCTCGATATTTCGGAACAGTTGCATTGCACGCGCCATCGCGGAGTAGCTGACGTTCCGGCGAGTTTTAGCTGTGGTCTAGCGACACACCGTAGCGATCTAAAGCCTGACCAGGTGCCGGATTCTAATTTTAAAATACATTAACAATACAATAAGAACACAACCTATCTCAAACATAACTCCACGCAACAAACAATCAACCAATATTGAAGTTGTATTGGAGTTGCGTTGGAATATTTCTCAAGCGAAGTCTGATATTTCTGATTGAGATGTTTATGCCGTAGCCAGTATTGCGTTGTTAATGCATTGGAGTTGTATTGAAGTTGGATCGTGTTTATACATGTTTTAAAGTTAGAATACGGCCCCTAAAATTTATGATTATGCGCCATGTTGCGGGGTTTTATTGGAACTAATTTCTTACACTGGCAATAATTTTAAATGGCAATTTTTTAACTATGGATGGGTATACTCTAACATAATGAGCACAAATAACACATCCAAATTTATCAACCGACTTCAAGATTTTGAAGGAGGAGGTTATCAATTCGTCGGGACCTTTGTTTTTTTTTTTTGCTATATTTTTTATGTATGGTCACCGATTATTCGAAGACGAAGATCAGTCTCGCTGTTAGAAAATTTGTTTGTATCTTTCTCGCGCGGGTGACGGGAGCTCATTGGCACATCCGGCCGCTTGCTGGTGCGCGACTAGAGATCGTTGAAAACATTACTATAAAGTCGATGTAAAAATAAATGCAAAAAGATGATTGAAGGCATTGAGAATTTCGTCAACTCAGTAACTGAACAATAGCTTAATTGGTAAAGCGATCGAGCCCCGGTAAGGCGTATCGATGCGAAGTTCAAATCCTGCTGGGTTGATTATTTTTACAATGTTTTCAATGTTTGTATTTGATTGAATAACATACTATTGTATGAGTGGAATGCCCCACTTTAAAAACATGTAAAATAATTATAATTAACTTTAGTTGTGTACTAAGTAATTCAATTGAGTAAAAGTACGTATTGTAATTTTTTATAATAAATAGGTTGAAATAGAATAAAAAGGCATCATTAACATTTTTTTAAATTCTTAGGAAAAAAAATATATAAAGTAATATTAATGAAATATCGATTCTAGCGAGATAAAACAAGTAGTATAAATAGCTTTCACGAGTTGTATTCTACTTTTATAATATAATACTATAGTAACATGCTGAGCATAAAGCCACTGTTGTTTAGTTAGACGAGGAGATGTCAGCAGAAAACTGTCAAGTTTTATTTTAGCAGAAAATTAAATTTCGTGATTTTTTAGATCAAAAATATTAAATGCTCAGTAGAAGATTGCCATGTAAGCTTTATTTTTATGATGGTTCTCTTACGTTAAGTTCATGCAATAGAACCACCAATGTGAATCACAGAAAATAGTTCTTTACAAACCTATGCAGAGATGTTCCGAGTTCGAATCCTGGTAAGGGCATTTATTTGCGTGTTTATTACAGATACCTATTTGTTCCTGAGTTATTTATTAATTTTATTGAATAACAGCTATTTTTACAGGATGGATTTATCTTTATAGATGTTTTCTATGTATTTGAGTAATTATCTACTTATATCTATCTATTTTATAATATAGTCGCCTAGTACCCAAAATACAAGCCCTATTAGGCTTACTGCGGCACTAGTTCGATTTGTATAAGATTGTTCCGGAATATTTTTTACTAGCTTTCCGCCCGCGACTTCGTCCGCGTATAATACGGTTCCTTAAACAGAGTTTCATATCCAATTGTATCTTCGTAACTAACTTTTGTTAATCCCTGAACCATCTTCTTAATCTATTTTATACTTATAGCTATTTTGGCGAAAAAACGGGTAACGTAGACATAGTTTCAGTTACAAATAAGTGTTAATATGGAAATAATAACGAAAATATACCCTATGATTTTCGTAACTTCTTTGTGTACTATATAGTGGTGGTTTTATTTGGCGATACGATGATCAAATTGATTGTCAGAGCTCACTCTGGAACATGGAAATGGAACGGAAATAGGAACAATAATTCCTAGTAAATCTCAATACAAACTTTCAACCCCTTTTAGCCCCGTTCTAGGTTGAATTTTGAAAAACGTTGAAATTGGGTTTATTATTTTTTAATTATTAGTAAACGTACGAAGTTTCAAATCTTTAACTCTAAATTTCAAACCCCACTAATACAAACTTTCAACCCCTATTTTACCACCTTAGGGGACGAATTTTTCAAAATCGATTCTTCTTATTTGTACAGATTGTAAATTTAACCCGTCCTGCAAATCACAACTTTCTAGCTTCAGTAGTATAGGCCTTCCTTTCATACAAACTTTTCAACCCCGTTTCAAGTCATCTTGGGTGGAATTTTGAAAAACGCTGAAATCGCTTTTATTGTTTTTTAATTATTAGTAAACGTACGAAGTTTCAAATCTCTAACTCAAAATTTTAAATCCCATCCGTACAAACTTTCAACCCTCTTTTTACCCCCTTAGGGGATGAATTTTGAAAAATCCCGTCTTAGTGGATACTAACGGTATAAAAACTACCTATTGTGAAAAATTTTGCTCTGTAGGTCCAACGGTTTGGGCTGGGCGTTGATTTAAGTGAGTCAGTCAGTCAGTCAGTCAGAACTTTTAATATATATATATATATATATATATAGATATTTGGGGGCGCTTCCGTCATAAACTAATAATTGCGTGGTGGGTGAATTGTTTGGCGTTGTAGAAGAATTCTACTATCCGGCACTTACGTCGTTTCACTATGCGTTTTTGACTGACAACTCAAAAACAGCTGAACCGATTTTATTCAATATAGTTTTTATTGAAAGTAACTTTCAGGCTTCACCTCCATTATTTTTTTCAAATTTTTTGGACTTACGCTTCAAAAGTATGATGGGGGGGGGGGGGTCGCCCTTTTTTGAAGATGCTATCCTTTGTCCTTTCTCGAGACCCATACTATCTCTATACCAAATTTCATCTAAATCAGTTCCGCGGTAAAAAATTCCTCATACCAACTTCCAACCCCCTTTTCACCCCCACAAGGGTTTGAAAACTATCCTATGACGTTTATCGGGACTCAAATTATCTCCATACTAATTTCTATCTAAATCGTTTCAGCGGTTAAAAATTCCCCATACAAACTTTCAACCCCCTTTTCACCCCCACCAGGGTTGATTTTCGGGATTAAAACTAACTATTATCCTTTCCCGGGACTCAAACTACCTCTATACAAAATTTCATCAAAATCCGTTCAGCCGTTTTCACGTGATGCGCGGTCAAATAAACAGACAAACAGATAAACAGACAAACAGACAAAAATTCTAAAAATTGTTGTTACGTGTTCTGTTATCGATTCTAAGTATCCCCAGCCAACTTATTTCGACTATCTTCCATGTACAGACTTTCGACCCTCTTCAGCTTTATTATATGATAAGATAGATTATTTTTATTATTATTTAGGTACCTAACAAACTCTTAATAATCTCAAAAAGGCAAACCTCACTTTTAAAACTATTTCATATAACGAAAAACCGTTATAGGTATTGCTCAGCAGAAAAACTCGAACATTATTAACTACTAGTACTATTCTTAAGTTAAGACAAACTACCTTCAATTTATGAAGACATTATCGTCTATGCCGACGTCGCAAAATTCCAACTGTCTAGAAGGAGATAAAGCGAACGAAATTATATTGTTATCGACCTTTGTTGGACAGAGAGGTAAGATTATTACAAGCAGTCTTACCTCCTAGCTTAGACCGAAGTTTTGGAGATGCGCTACGGCGTTGTTTAGAGGAATAATTTCACATTCAGCAATTTTTTTTCATATTCATATTCATTATTTCGTAAATGCACAGATATATTTCATATAATCATATTCATTTATTTCGTAAATGCACAGATACAAAACACGTCAGAAGTAAAATTAATACTAAAATTAATACTAGTGTGCTTGTATATAATCGCCTACATTACCCTATTTTAGTGTCCCATTACTCTCATTGCTGGGCAAAGGCCTCCCTCTTCTCCATTCGTCTAAGCCGTCCGCCATCTTGTTTTTTGTCTGCCTTTACTCCGGCGGCCTAATATACAATATGTAAACAAATATTAGCAGATTGTACCTAGTTATATTAGATTGTTTTTTCGTAAACATATCCATAAATTACGCAATAAAATTTGTGGATTTCAGAGGAGATACAGAGATACTGCGAAAAATATACAGGGTGTTTGGTAACCGGATGCAAAGCCGAAAGTAGGAGATAGTCTAGGTCATGTAGAACATTTTTAGCCATACTTGTCTTAGACAAATGTTATTAGTTTTTTTTTTATTTAAATTTTAAGATTTGTCGGAGAAAACTGCAAAACTTCAGACTAAATCGATAATTAGTACTTTTTTTACTGCAGGTAGATTTTTTTTGTTTTATTTCTTATTGTGCAATGTCTATCAAACACTAGAAAAGTGATTTCAAACATCTGTGTCTAAAGAAAACAAGTTGACAGCGATTTAAAATTTTAGTTACATGAAAATGTAAACGATTTAAGTGATTTCAAAGTACGATAAAAAAAAAACTAAAATAGCCACGAATTTTCAAACCATTTTAAAAACATGCTTGGCTTTTACCCTTTTATTTAAGCTATCAAACACGACTGTAGCTACTGTATCCTTGAAAATAAGCCACCTAAACCAACTGGGTAGCTAAAATGTTTCACTCTACTTGTGATACTTGTGGTAGTTGTGGTGACGAATCTCATTATGATTTTACAATAAAACATTGGTTCTGAATACTAAGTTGGCGTTGACTTGACATTTGACTTGTTTTAAAAGGGTTAAGTGTACTGGACAAAACTACCACATGCAATTTTAACAAACAAAGGCTTGCGGCGGTGAGAGACAAAAGGGACTGATAGCGGCAGGCGGTGAGCGGCGTTAAACAAAGATGATCGGTTTTGTGCTTTATTGACAAAGATAAACTGATTAGCTACATGAGTATTTGTGCAAAAACTAGTAATTTAGTCTAGTTACAACTTCAGTTGCGATTAGACGTTCATTGTGGTTTAATTTCCCGCTCTCATCTCAATTTACCGTGTCAAGTTGTAGCTGCCGTAGGCGCTCCTTCACGTGTAATTACGACTTCTTCATTGTAAACATGGAGTTTACGAACGAAGAATACGCCGACATTATCTACATGTACTGCAAAGCTGACAGTAATGGAGCGATGGCCCGACGGATGTACCAAGAGCGTTTTCCAAACCGGAGATTGCCTAATGTGAGAGTGTTTTACAATTCATTCCGAAGGCTACGTGAGAATGGTATTGCTGTGCAACATGGAGGGAATCCAGGACGTAATCGCCCTGAAGTGGAGGAAGACGTTCTACAGGCATTTGCAGAGGATCCGAATACGAGCATCAGAGTGGTAGCTCGTAATCTGAACTTGTCCACATGGAAAGTATGGGCCACAATGAATCGTGAGGGAAAATATCCTTTTCGCGGCATCGGAGTTCAAGGTTTGGACGAAGGAGATCCTGCACGCCGAGTGGACTTCTGCCGATTTTTACTCAATGCGGATATCGAAGACCGACGTTTTTTGCGAAGCATTCTTTGGACCGATGAATCGAAATTTTCCCGGGAGGGGATCACAAATTTCCATAACCTACACCAATGGGCTGACAAAAACAACAATCCACTTTGGAAAAAGCAAGTGTCCTTCCAAAAAAGGTTTTCCGTCAATGTGTGGGCTGGAATCATCGGCAGAGTCCTTATTGGGCCACATTTTTTGCCAAATAATTTAAATGGGGCAAATTATTTGGAATTTTTACAAAACGATTTGCCCAGGCTTATTGACGAAGACCAGCTGCCCGGTGCAGTGACATTTCAACACGACGGTTGTCCCGCCCATTACTCTCTGGCTGTAAGGGAGCATCTGGATAACTGTTTCCCGGACGGTTGGATCGGCAGAGGCGGACGAATCCCTTGGCCCGCTCGGTCACCTGATTTGACACCATTGGATTTTTTCGTTTGGGGCCGAGCTAAGGAGCTAGTCTACACATAAGAGGTCATTAATACCGTAGAAGAGCTGAGGGAGAGGATAGAAGCGGCGTTCGAAAGGATGAGGGAAGAAATGATATTCGGAACAACCACCACAGAAGTAAGAAGACGGGCTCGTGCTTGTATTCGAAACGGCGGGTCACATTTTGAAAACGAGCGATGATGTGTAATTTTAATGTGTTGATCGTAAAAATAAATAACTTATCTTTTATGCTTTTGTTTTAATTTACCCTAAACATTCCCTCTTATTAGTACAGGTAGCCTATTTTCAAAGATAAAATGGCTTGAGACATGATTGTCTTATCGCCCGCCGCCTGCCGCTATCAGTCCCTTTTGTCTCTCACCGCCGCAAGCCTTTGTTTGTTAAAATTGCATGTGGTAGTTTTGTCCAGTACACTTAACCCTTTTAAAACAAGTCAAATGTCAAGTCAACGCCAACTTAGTATTCAGAACCAATGTTTTATTGTAAAATCATAATGAGATTCGTCACCACAACTACCACAAGTATCACAAGTAGAGTGAAACATTTTAGCTACCCAGTTGGTTTAGGTGGCTTATTTTCAAGGATACAGTAGCTACAGTCGTGTTTGATAGCTTAAATAAAAGGGTAAAAGCCAAGCATGTTTTTAAAATGGTTTGAAAATTCGTGGCTATTTTAGTTTTTTTTTTTCGTACTTTGAAATCACTTAAATCGTTTACATTTTCATGTAACTAAAATTTTAAATCGCTGTCAACTTGTTTTCTTTAGACACAGATGTTTGAAATCACTTTTCTAGTGTTTGATAGACATTGCACAATACGAAATAAAACAAAAAAAAATCTACCTGCAGTAAAAAAAGTACTAATTATCGATTTAGTCTGAAGTTTTGCAGTTTTCTCCGACAAATTTTTAAATTTAAATAAAAAAAAAACTAATAACATTTGTCTAAGACAAGTATGGCTAAAAATGTTCTACATGACCTAGGCTATCTCCTACTTTCGGCTTTGCATCCGGTTACCAAACACCCTGTATAGCGAGAGGTAGGCAGGTCATAGTCTTAGCTATATTTTAGACAAACTAGCTTACATTTACAACTTAGCAATCACAAAAAAATCCAGGGCCACTTAAACTTGGACCCGGGGTATGTCCTTAAACTACGTCCGGACTTGGGTATGTCCTTAAACTATGCTAAAAATAGAGGTATGGGCACTGCGAATGGCATCTCGCTTAGTGTGGTAGGGCACGTTCAGTGAATGTCATCTCGCTCAAATCTGGAGCAGAGCCCGACTGGGGAAGTACCTCCACCTTACAGAAAACCACAGCCAAATAGCACTAGACCCTACTCATAGTGTTGTGTTCCTGCTGGTGAGTAAGGTTGCCAAAGAGCTCAAAGAGGACCCAGTGTGTTGACGATGAGAGACCCTCTTGTTCCTTTAGCCGTCAACACAGTGAATCCTCCTTTTTGTAAAGGGTCGGCAACGCTCTGACTCCTGTGGAGTTACAGGTGTCCATAGGTTACGGTAACTGCTTAGGGACGATTTGCTATGGAAAGCCAACTATAATTTACAAAAAATAATTGTGATTTTGTATTCGTTATATGATTTTGTATTTGTATCTGTGCTTACAATTTTTTCACATTCCGATCACTTATTTATCTTGAAAGTATTTTTTATATAATAAAAACATGTTCACATAATAATTACACACCTAACACTATGTCCCATCCTACTTGATCTGTACCGCTCCCTCAGTCAAACTGTCTCCGTTGTCAGAATTCGTACATTCCCAGATATAATACACGCCTTATATCTCGCCGACTAGACATAACACTTTAATACCGCGATATGTTACTGATATTTGTATATAGAGCCGCACTACGTACCAGAAGTGTGATATTTTGAGGGTAAATTAGGTACAATATAATACGATACAATACAAATACTTTATTGAACACCTCAAGAAGAAAATCAGTACAGAAAATGTATGTATTAACTTAACTTTCCTTTAACAGGCGGTCTTATTGCTTAATTTTAGTTTTAAATTACAATAATTTAACACAAGCATTGTATTTCACCTAATTAAACATTAATTACTGCTAGTTTTTTGTATAGAGCCGCACCGTTTAGTTTAGGAAAACATTTTGGTATATATTCTAGTTGTATGTTATAAACTAAATTAAAATATGTATACATTTCTGTAAAATCATGACGAAACTCACAAAAAAGCCAAAAAAAATTAAGTAAGATCATCCCGTTAAAAACGTATATGCCAGTTATCTTCATCATCATTAATGACAAAGAAAAATACAAAATTAGGTCAATAATTTAAATTTATTTTTGATTTTAGAAATATTGTAATGAATTGACAGCTGTTAAAACGATACCCCGATAGTGCTTCAAAACAAAACACCGTACCGGACAAACCATTAAATAAAATCGGGACACGTTTGCACACTACACACATCCTTAAAAACTTTATGAAGTTTTCCAGGGACATAACTGCTGTTGTTGTAGGTACCGCTTTATTTGTCAACCGGTACGTTTCCCAGCTCTATCCGCGGACGTGTCTCGCACACGTCCCGTTTACATTCGTCGCACTAATAATCCGAACGTGACGAACACCAAGTGTTGCCACGATTTTGGTCCCAGCGCATTTTAGTGCTTAACAAATTTTCACTTTTAAAGTTATCTCATCCTGCTTAGAAACGTGATGGCCTCCCTTCATGATATTATATGTATATATTTCGGCCTACATATGTAACTTACGCCCTTACGGTACTGGCATTAACATGTACACTTGCTATCAGATATATCGGAGCAACCAAGGTGGTAACAAATATCTTTGAACAACGCCTCGCCGGCGATAAAATGCATGTTCACATATTTTTGTATACCTTGGCCGCTCCGATATGTTTAAAGGCGACTGTAAGTGCCGCGGCATGGCAAAATCAGTGTGTCGGGCCTGGTATCATATAAGCATCGAGCGACACGTCACGACTAGTGATGGGCCGGGGGAACGTGCCTGGTTCTGGTGGTTCTGGTGGGAATTCCCCACTTTTCCGGGCACGTTCCCCAAACAGGGGAAACAAGGTAAAAATGTTCCATAAGTGAAAATTCAAAATGAAATAGATAAAAAGCATATGTACAGAACAGAGTACATTGGACACCCCAAAGTTGCAATAAAAATTGTTTATTGTTGTTATTGTTATTATTTTTTGTAGACAAAATAAGATAAATATTTATAAGTACTTATATGTATTTAAATTATATTATTATATCAGAAAAATAAATTATTTATTGAAAAGTAGTAGTAGAAAAAACTAAAAATTCAACAATGTCATTAAAAGTCATTATTGAATTTGAAAATAAATAATCTTAAAACAATAAATTCCATTAATAATAGAAATACCATTATTTTTTGTATTTTACAGTACAAATATTAAAAAAAAATGTATGGGAAAAAATAAGAATATTTTATAAATATAATATTCCCTGGCGTATGTCTGATGATTGCTGTACGATTTTTACTTCATTTCATTAGATTTTTTTTAGCGTTGACAAAAAAATTCATTTTATAAAATGTGATTATTTAAAAAAAGATGCGGTTCTGTGATGGTTTTTTTTGTAATATTTATTTAAGTAATGGTAAAAAAACGGATTTTTTAAATGTTACCGTTTTTAAAGTACTAAATTACATAGTCTGATTGCTGTAGGATTTTGACTACATTTCATTAGATTTTTTTTTATTTTGAGTTGTCTAAAAGTTTCATTTTACTAAAATATGTGATAATTAAAAAAATACAAAACGATTCCGTGAAGTTTTTGTAGGTTTTTATGACATTTATTTAAGTGATGATAATATGTGATTTTTTCAATGTTACCTTTTCAAACTACAAAATTACATAAGTTTGATGTTTATTGTACTGTTTTTACAAAAGTTTACCAAATTAGGTTCTACATTTACATTTTATTGTGAGACTTGTGTGTTAGAATGTTTTTTCGTAAAAGTGTAAATATCTAATATAAATAATATAAACTTATATTTGAAGTTAGTAGTATATTTCTGTTATATAGCAAATATAATAATACAAAGTTTATTTCAATAAATACAGTCAAACACTTACTAAACCTAAAAGCTAGTCATTAATTACTACCGTCCCTTGTCGTTTCCGGTGCAAAAGTGCCCATAACGCTCGCGGCATTACCGCGCTGGATAGCTATGGACAGCCTTTGCACCAGAAACGATTTATTTGAAGTTTAAAAACATATTTCTCCTAACAAATCGTATCGTATCGTCTTAAATTACCAACGGCAAGTAGAATATTAAAAAATCAATGCAAAATTGTGTTGCGTTTTCGTGACGGTCACTTGACTTTGTTTCGCCTAGCCCCTCCATCCGCGAACCGTCCGATAAGGAACTTCGTTCCAAAATCTGTGATAATTATGCAATAATATAAGTTTCGTTATGATTAAAACGCTCCTTCGCTTCCCTGGTACAATAGGGAATTGCCGGAAACATTGGGGCACGTTCCTGGGAAAGTTGGGAGACGTTCCCCATCTTTCCCAGGAACACGGGGGAATTTGCTTTTGGAAAAGAAATACATTAGATATTGTCATGCTAAATATTGTTATTATTCCTTTTATAATGGATACCATTCAAAAAAATAATGTAGCACATATTCAACTTTCCCCAGTATTCCCCAAGGTGGGGCACGTTCCCTGGCACGTTTCCGGGAAAGTTGGGGAATGGGGAACGTGCCCGGGAACGGCCCATCACTAGTCACGACACGACATTAAGTAAGGTAAGTACATCCTTAAAATATTTAAGTTTAAGTTTTTCAGGGACATAGTCATAGTAATAGCAGTATAATACTTTATTGTACAACAAAGAAAAATACAACAGAAAGAATACATAATATTTGTACAAGGGCGGACTTATCCCTTAAGGGATAGTCATCATAACATAACATAAATATTCTTTATCTACACCAATATCATAAATCCTCTATTCCGCGTTCGGAAACCGTATGTAATTACCACCATTATTGCAACCAGTAACGTAACATGTCTGACAGTGTGGTAAAAACGTATGGAAATTCATTACCCACGGTAACGTAACCAAGATCCGCGCTCTCCCCGAGCGCACAGTGGCCGGCGCGCCTAAGTAAGGCGGCCATAATTAATTTGATTCTTACTTATCTTGTTTTCTGGTAACAAATACTTTTAAAATACTATTTACCACTAGTAAAGTTCAATGAAACACGTATTTACGTATATTGCATGCTAAATTTAATAAAACATATGAAACAAAATAGGTACATGAAGAAACATTGTGTTTATGTAAAAAAAAAACTTAAAAATACCTAAAAGTATATGATTATTACTATTCCTTAAACTAGACATTTACTATTTCTTAAACATAACAGGCCTTACAATACAAATAATAAATATACAATTTAAAATAATTCACGTAAAACAAATATCAATAAAAAAATTAGTGCATATAAAAATTAAATAATACATAAATTCAAACATTAAATTCTACGTTATTCAGTAACATCTAATAAACTTAAAACTTCAATAGAGAGAGTAGATTTTTTTTTCGGGGCAACTTTCTACTGGAGTTGACAAATGGATCTGAATTCAGCAGAAGCCTGTGAATAAGATCTTTGTTAGTGAGATCCCGAGACATTTTCCGTGTGTGGTTGCGTCGAAAGATCTTTATATTTTTGTTCGTTGACTTTGCAGCCTCTTCGGACAATTCACCTATCGGAACTAAAGCGTTTTCTATAACTATAGCACCATGTACGAGCACTTTATGTACAGAAGATGGTAAAGGATACCAATCGTATACCTTCATCAGTTCTTTCGCCGTTTCTGTAGCATACTCGTCATTACATTTATTTTACATCCAGATCATATGCACTCAAAAATAGTTTCATACTTTTCTATTAGGTTCTGTTGTATACCGTGTATGTTTTAAGGAGATTAACACTTTGCAACTCGTTGAACCATTCGGAATGTTCTCGAACACGATTTCGAAAAAAATACAATTCGTTCGCAAATGTACTTAAGACTTTTTCTAAGTTGCTAGTATTCACGTTATCTGCATATGGGACCATTTCAATCAAATTTTGTATCACTTGGCGACGCCTTTCTACATCTGAACCACTCTCAGACAGCCACAGTTCAAATACAAATTCCCTTGTAAATGATCCGACGTACATATCATCTGAAAAAAATAAAAATAAATGGTTAATATTGTAACGTAATATTTTTGTAGTACCGCTACGCGTAGGCCCACTTAGGCGTAGCAGGATTCTAAATACTAAAGTGGCAGAATGAGGCAAACAAAGTTGTATGACTATTAATCTACAAAGATCAAGCTTTCAAATGAAGGTAATTTTATCCTTCAGCGAGTTTAATAACATAACTAAAACTTTAATTAAAAAAATATTCTTATAATGTTTCGCATGTAAGTTAGTCATGGCGTAGACCCGTTATTATTACTATATATTACATCACCATCATCATCATCATATCAGCCGAAAGACGTCCACTGCTGAACATAGGCCTCCCCCAAGGAGTGCCACAATGACCGGTCCTGCGCCACCCGCATCCAGCGGACTCCCGCGACCTATACCAGGTCATTAGTCCGGTATACACTCACTTGCCAGAATTTCATTTGCCATAATAGTCAACAGCCATTATATTGTTTCCCATAGTTACATATGCAATACTTATTGTTTACTATATTAATCACGTGCCAGAAACTTTGTTTCCCATAAAATCAATTTCAATAATATCATTTGTCATGATCATTGTAAGCCATAATATCACTAGCCATAATATCATTTGCCATCCAAATTGCTTCCCAGAAAGTAGGTCAGGTTAGGTTAGAACTGTGACCTCCTACAAAATAAAATGGCTACCAGAAAGTAGGTTAGGTTAGGTTAGAACTGTGACCTACTACAAAATAAAACGGCTACCAGAAAGTAGGTTAGGTTAGGTTAGAACTGTGACCTCCTACAAAATAAAACGGCTACCAGAAAGTAGGTTAGGTTAGAAC
Organism: Pammene aurita; assembly: GCA_947086415.1. Taxonomy (NCBI): domain Eukaryota; kingdom Metazoa; phylum Arthropoda; class Insecta; order Lepidoptera; family Tortricidae; genus Pammene; species Pammene aurita. The sequence continues at coordinate 31,063,361 of OX352302.1, read as the reverse complement.
TGTGATCCCCCAAAAAGCGAACGCCTACCAGAATGTAGGTTAGGTTAGGTTAGAACTGTGATCTCCTTCAAAATAAAACGGCTACCAGAAAGTAGGTTAGGTTAGGTTAGAACTATGATCCCCTAAAAAGCGAACGGCTACCAGAAAGTAGGTTAGGTTAGGTTAGAACTGTGATCTCCTACAAAATAAAACGGCTACCAGAAAGTAGGTTAGGTTAGAACTTTGATCCCCCAAAAAGCGAACGGTCACCAGAAAGTAGGTTAGGTTAGGTTAGAACTGTGATCTCCTACAAAATAAAACGGCCCCTACATAATAATATGACTAAGTAAATATTTTTAGAGCGCCTACAGGAATATAGTAAGCAAATGCATTGTTTGTATGCATGGATTCGGAAAACCATTATTTAGTATGGCATTTAAATATTCTATTAAATAGTATTATTACAATTAATAATATGGACAACAATACGTATGGCACTCGTACGTTCTGAAATCTAATAATTGGGTAAACAAAGAGTATGGTCACATAATTTTTATGGTATACAAACCATTCGGGCAAATGAAATTCGGGCAAATAAAATTCGGGCATATGAGTATTATTTTATATAATTTTCGGGCAAACAATAGACAACCCATTAGTCCACCTTGTGGGGGGTCTACCGACGCTGCGCCTTCCGGTTCGTGGTTGCCACTCAAGAACCTTTCCGCCCCAACGGCCATCGGTTCTACGTGCAATGTGCCCCGCCCATTGCCACTTCAGTTTAGCAATTCGGAGGGCTACATCGGTTACTTTGGTTCTGCTGCGGATGACCTCATTTCTGATGCGATCACGCAGAGAGACTCCAAGCATAGCCCTGTCCATTGCCCTTTGGGTGAGTTTGAGCCTTCTTATGAGGCCCATAGTGAGCGATCACGTTTCAGTGCCATATGTCATCACTGGCAACACACACTGGTCAAAGACTTTCGTCTTGAGACACTGCGGAATATTGGACAAAAAGATGTGCCGTAGCTTCCCGAACGCTGCCCAACCGAGTCGGATTCGTCAATTAACCTCTTTCTCGAAGTTCGAGCTACCTAACTGGACAGTCTGTCCTAGGTATAAATAATCGTCCACAACTTCGAGTGTAAAGTCCCCGATTGTAACGGGAGTTGGTGCTACATGGGCATTTGACATGATCTTCGTCTTATCCATGTTCATCTTTAGGCCAACTCGCTCGGAGGCTTTACTGAGGTCATCGAGCATTGTACTCAAATCCTCCATGGTCTCAGCCAATACTACAATATCGTCAGCAAACCGAAGGTGAGTGATGTACTCGCCGTTTATGTTGATGCCTAGCCTTCTCCAGTCCAGAGTCTTGAAAACATTCTCCAGTGCAGCGGTAAACAGTTTAGGAGAAATAACATCTCCTTACCTGACTCCCCTCTGCAACGGAATAGGCTTCGAGTTCTGGTCCTGGAGTCGGACTGACATAGTAGCGTTCTCGTACAAACACTTCAGCACTTCGATATAGCGATAGTCTACTTGGCACCTTTGGAGAGATTGTAGTACAGCCCAGGTTTCGATCGAATCGAAGGCTTTCTCGTAGTCCACGAAAGCTAAGCAGAGGGGCAGGTTATACTCCTCAGTCTTCTGTATAACCTGACGGAGCGTATGGATGTGGTCTACGGTACTAAAGTCTCTTCGGAAACCGGCTTGTTCGGGAGGCTGGAAGTCATCATATATTACATGTACAGAACAAAATCTATATGTAAAACAAAATAACGTACCTGATTCTTGAAGATTTATAATACTAATAATCACTAAAATACCAACTTTCACAGGAATTCACTACTAATGACCGATAGCTTAATGAGTCGCTGATAAGGGAGCGCGCAGAAACGGGTGATATGGTCACTTTCGAGGTTCGTAAGAGAATGAAAATAGTTAATAATCCAAGATCTATTTATACCCGATTGGAGTACATTTATAGGTGAATAATAAACGATCATTGGATATTTAAAAATTACACATGCATTTTTTTAAATTATGACCTAAGGCCAGGCCACTGTGGAGCGCCGGCACGCGCCCGCGCGACCGCCGACACAATCGAGTTGGTCATGGCGGTGCAATGTCGGTCATTCTACTGGTTTCCGAACACATCATTTAGGATTTGTAATATGTTTGTAGATAAAGCAGTGTATGCAACTGTACGTAATAAGGCCTTAAAACACTCGTGTGATCTTATTATGAAACTCGCCACCACACTCGTACTTTAAGGACCCTTAGTATGTAACATTTACATATCTAAACTACTATTATTGCACACCTCAAAATAAAGAAACACAAAATACAAGTTACAAACAGAATAATCAGAGGTAAAACAATTGGCGGTCTTATCACCATAAAGCGATCTCTTCCAGACAACCTTTGACAGTCATACTCATAGTTATTTATTCATAATATTACATATCAAATTACATTACATTGGTTCTTATTAATTAATACATTATTTATACTTAATTATTAAATTTAGATTTTATCGCTACCGCGATTTTAACTTCTATTATACCGCTTTATCGTCAACCGGTACGTTTCCCAGCTTTATCTGTGGACGTATCTCGACGCTTCACGTGTGACGAACACTGAGTGTTGCCACGTTTTGGGTGCCGACGCGTTTTAGTGCTTAACAAATTTTCACATTTTAATTACCTCATCATGCATTACGTGTGGGTAGTTGAATGTACCCGATTAAGGTGCGACCACACCGCTGCTTAAAATACGGCTACGTTACATCATCATCATCATCATCATCATTATTTATTCATAATATAAAATTACATGTCATTCGGTACTACAATGTGTAGATACGTAATATAATTTAACACTTAACCAATAAATAGCTGCTCATGGTCATAGAACGTCTGCTCGAGGAGCCATTTTTTAAGTTTATATTTAAATATTGCTGCACTTTCTGCAGCAACAATGTCCCGAGGAAGGCGGTTGTACACGTTGCGGCCCATGACATGGATCAATTTTTCTGACTTTTCGAGTCTGCAATGTACGGTCGGCAACATTCCAGCGCGCGCGCTGCACACCGGGTATCTGCGTGGAGGTTCGATGCTCGGATTGGTATCTACTTCGCTGCGTGTAAATACTGCCCCTTGCATTATTAGCATTGAGGGCAGCGTTAGTATCCCCATCGACTTAAATAGTGGTCTCGCAGAGTGACTCTGAGGGACGCGAGCTACCGCACGCAGAGTGCGTTTTTAGAACAGGAAAACTCGTTTCCATTCGACAGCTCCCGCCCAGAGCTCGATTCCGTACTGCAACTGCGCGCTGAAGGTCGCGAAGTAGCAAGCTCGGACCATTTCGTATGGGAGTATTCGCGCCAGTCGCTTTAGCGCAAAAATTGCAGATGCGAGTCTCTTACACATATTATCTATATGACCGGCCCAAGTGAGGCAGCTGTCAAGCTCAAACCCTAGGAATGTGGTGTTCGTTACTTGATTGATAATAGTGTTATTCGCCATTACTGACAGCTGCCTCACCTGCCGGCCGGAGAGATCAAAGCCGATGTAATGCGTTTTACTGGGGTTCAAGATAAGGCCATTACTACTGAACCAATTGGACAGAGTCAGGGCGGTTGCATTAAGCTTAACCTCAAGCTCGTCATATGTAGGGGCTTGCACAACTACAGCCACATCATCCGCATACATAAAGGCCTCTCCACTGGCAACTGCCTCTGGCAAATCATTTAACAATAGAGAGAACGGAATCGCAGTAACGCATCGTATCCGCACCGTTTTAATCGCATGCCCCCCACACCGCTGCTTAAAATACGGCGACGTTACTGAATCGCAGTGCATGACGTATCGTATCCGTACCGTTTTTATCGCATGCCCTCCACACCGCTGCTCGAAATACGATTTGGAAGGTTCGCGTCAAAAATATTTCGTATGGGGCACGTCAGTGTGTACACGTTGCGTCTGCGTATTTTGAGCAGCGGTGTGGAGAGCATGCGTTAAAGTCGTGACGTTTACGGCACGTCATTGCGATTCCGTACCGTCAGCGTATTTTGAGCAGCGGTGTGGAGGGCATGCGATAAAAACGGTATGGATTCGATGCGTGACTGCGATTCCGTAGCGTCACCGTATTTTAATCAGCGGTGTGGTCGCACCTTTAAGTCACTTATATCGCGCCAGGCACTAATACTAAAGTGATGTAGCTAAATATTTTATCGACAAAAAATATATCGATATTACTGTCAACATCTAGATGTTAGTCAATATAAATAAGTATTATTTATTTTCATCGTAACAATCGTTGCGGAATATTACTTCATATATTATTCCTACTTTAGCATTTGAATGGCATCAATTACAGAAAATTGTCTTATTTTGATCATCATCAGACATGATATCGATCATTTCGAACCTTTTTATAGTTAGTAATCGAGGATTTTCAATGAGCACATGTTATAATAAGTATATATCGATTTTTTTTATCGATATCAAATCCCTAGAACTTGCCCCGAGTTAGCACAATGAATGTATGAATTCGCGACATTGAAAGTATGTCATACCAGTCACACGGTACTTTACTCAAAAGTGACTGGTAAAATATCGAATCGTATTTTGGTAAGTTCTGAAAAACTTAGTGATACGAGTCGGGGTTTGAACCCAAGACTTCCTTATTCAAAGTCGGACGTCTTACCGCCAGGCTACCAGCGCTCCTCCTGAAAAAGTTAATGATTATTGAAAAAAAAAATATATGGAGCTGGCCACGTCAGATTGTCCCGCCTTGAGCGTTCTGCCCTCCTATATGTCCCTCTGGGTATGGGGAAGTTATAAATAAGGAGGCAGAAAAACGGTCAGTTAAAAATATATTTATTTCCGGACCAGCTCAGTTGGTAAAGTGGTAAAATGCGTGGTATCGTGCTAAATACAATTAAGACCGGATTCTACAAATCTCCTGCAGCCGAAGTACTCCCCTGAAGGTGCCAAGTTGATAGGCGCGGCGTTTTCTCATCGGCGCTTAGTTCAGCGCAACCGGGCAATTACGTGGCGCTGAGTCAAGAAAGCAGCCAAAAGCGTTGCAAGAGGTTGGCGGCAAGCAGCGAGCCACAAAATGTCACTCTGGACTTTGGACCCTGGAACGCGTCATCAAACAAAGCATTACAAACGGTCCAGAAGTCTTTGTGAACGCCAACGGCAAGCGGATAAGCACTTTGGTACGGAGATTACAAAAAGGCGAACCTAAAAAGTAAAATAATGAAATTTAAATGCAATTGTTTTTTTAATAACAATTAGAGGGTGGCTTAATAAATGGACATGATGATTAGCCACTTTGCATTTCCTAGTTATGAACAAAACTATTACGAAGAAGTGATATTAATCTATTTTAATCACTATTGTTATGAAATGGTTATGATTTCAATTAGGCAAGTTAAATTTACAACATTTAATCAGCGCTAAATCGTACTAAGCTATTGGCAAATAAATATATCCACTTACCCAGTTTGGGGTACCCTTATACACATTATTTAACACTACAGTGCTTTTATATTTATTGAGGATCACGTAGGGACGAAGTTAAAAGATCGATTACGGTAAAATATCTTTCCGTATCAGAGATCGGTATTATTAAGCGACGTGCGTTCTACTCAATTTCCAGGGCTTAATGAACGAGCGAGCGGCTACATGCGATGACACAGCGCAAGATCAGATGCATTCGTTCATAGATTCGCGAATGCGCCAGGTAAGAACATTAGAACGAGTGAATGTTATTACGGCGGCGCGATATGTTTAAAACGATCAGCGTGTTGATGATTTTGTAATCCTATTTATTATTTATATAAGATAGTATTAACGTAAAACTAGTATATAATATAGTTCTAAGTTGTAAATATTATTTTTATTAGGTAAGTAGATAGGTTTAAGTTTGTATTTTTATTAAATATGTACGTATAACGTTACAAGATATGAGTGATATGACACAATAATGAGTGACGGCCTCCTAGCCCAGTCAGTAGTGACGCTGCCTATGAAGCAGGAGGTCCCGGGTTCGAATCCTGGTCAGGGCATTTATTTGTGTGTTTGTTAGTATAATATTCTAGTATGTAGTTTATTGGCTAAATATATAAAGTATTATCATGACTGATCTGAGTTAATAATTATATTTTCCTTAGTTTTCTAAATATATTCACCGCTCATTTGACAAATTTGTAAACAAACAGACACGGTCATTCAAATAATTTTGTTGAATGATAGACGAGGGTAGACTTCTTGTTCCTTTAGTCGTCAACACAGTGAATCCTCCTTTTTGTAAAGGGTCGGCAACGCGCATGTGACTCCTTTGGAGTTGCAGGCGTCCATAGGTTACGGTAGCTGCTTACCATCAGGCGGGCCGTATGCTTGTTTGCCACCGTCGTAGTATAAAAAAAAAAAACGTAGTGAAAAATCATTGACCTATTTGATAATCTTAATAAGATTAATAATTGGAATCAAAGTGTCTGGTTTTAGATTCCTTAAATATTTATTTCAATATTATGTTCTTGTTGTTTATATTTTCTAAGTGCTTACATATAACCTGATTGTAACCTTTCAATAAAAAAGTGACCAACATGGATACTTGTCTATCCTCAATCTTAGTGACGTCTCTTGTTTATTGAATCGAACTGGTGTGATTGGACACCTGGGGGTGGTGTATAAAACACCAATACCTGCTACTTTTGGGAGCATTATAACACTAGCAGCTCTGAACAGAAGGTGGTGTCCAAACTGTGCCAGTTAAGTAACCTTATTATTTATTTTATATTCTGTGTAATGATTTGATCGCTTATTAATAATTGTGTAATTTTACTGAATTTTAAAAGTTATAATATAGATGATTGAAAGATGTAATATTTTGTATCATTAACTTATAATGTATTGAATAATTTTGGGACACTTGTATAATCTTGTGTTTGAGAAGTATTAATTACTTAAAAGAAATAACGATACCTGTAATGTACTATTATTGTGATATTTATTGAAAAGAATATACCTCGCCAATTTTCTTGCCGGTTCTTCTTGAGGCAGGGGTCTACTTTCCGAACTGGTGGTAGAGTCAGTACCTTTTTAGGGTTCCGTAGTCAACTAGGAACCCTTATAGTTTCGCCATGTCTGCCCGTCCGTCCGTCCGTCCGTCCGCGGATAATCTCAGTGACCGTTAGCACTAGAAAGCTGAAATTTGGTACTAATATGTATATCAATCACGCCGATAAAGTGGTAAAATAAAAAGTGGATTTTTTTTTTATTAGGGTACCTCCCCTATACGTAAAGTGGGGAGTGATTTTTTTTTTCATTTCAACGTTTTACGTGTGATATATTATTGGATAGGTATTTAAAAATGAATAGGGGTTTCCTAAAATCATTTTTCGATAATGTAAATATTTTCGGAAATAATCGCTCCAGAAGTAAAAAAATATGCGTCCCCCCACCCCTCTAACTTTTGAACCATAAGTTTTAAAAATATGAAAAAAATCTCAAAAGTAGAACTTTATAAAAACTTTCTAGGAAAATTATTTTGAACTTGATAGGATGAATAGTTTTTGAAAAAAAAATACAAAATAATTTCTGAACTAAGTTTGTAATTTAACCGTATAAGCAGGTGTTTATTGTACCTGTAATTTCTACAAAATTACAATGAAATGACGTGCTTTCAAATAAAGTAAAAACGGTGAAAATCGGTTCACGCAATAAAGAATTATCCCATAAAAATCATCTTCCATACTTTATGCTCGCGCGCAATAGTTTACTTAATTTGCCGATAGATGTCGCTGTACGTGGAACTCTCATATCATATCCTACATGGCGGTGTTATTAACTCTTAAGTGGGGACACTTACTGTGACGGACGGAAAACTACGGAACCCTACAGTGAGCGTGGCCCGACACGCTGTTGGCCGGTTTTTGATTTTGCAATAAATCATGATTATTAAAATATTCATTTGTTTTATCCTTTTTACCTTTAATCTATAGTTCAAAATCTGTAAGAATGAACTTTTGACACTTCAGTATTGACGTCATTAGTGATGGGGCTAAGACGTATCGTTTGTCAAATTTAGCGATTATTTATGAATTGTTCGAATCGATTTTACTACAACCGATTTTTTCTTGTTATATGCCTATATATTTTGTATCACAAATCTTCTCAAATTATAACAATAAGAATAAGAGAATAAGAATAATGTTTATTGACTTAAACCTAATACAAGTGTAAGTAATATTTGCACAGTACGCTAATAGCCTAAGAGAGACTTATGTATTAGGTTTGAAACAGTTTCACCGGAACTGAGCCTCTGTCTCCAGAACTAGGCGGATGCCTGTGACTCGGGAGTTAGTGATTCCACCGAGAATATGAGTTGAGATGAGTTGTATGCAGTTATGCCTAAATACAAATATAAATTAAAAAACCGGCCAAGAGCGTGTCGGGCCACGCTCAGTGTAGGGTTCCGTAGTTTTCCGTCCGTCACAGTAAGTGTCCCCACTTAAGAGTTAAAATAACACCGCCATGTAGGATATGATATGAGCGTTCCACGTACAGCGACATCTATCGGCAAATTAAGTTAACTATTGCGCGCGAGCTTAAAGTATGGAAGATGATTTTTATGGGATAATTCTTTATTGCGTGAACCGATTTTCACCGTTTTTACTTTATTTGAAAGCACGTCATTTCATTGTGATTTTGTAGAAATTACAGGTACAATAAACACCTGCTTATACGGTTAAATTACAAACTTAGTTCAGAAATTATATTGTATTTTTTTTTTCAAAAACTATTCAACCTATCAAGTTCAAAATAATTTTCCTAGAAAGTTTTTATGAAGTTCTACTTTGGAGATTTTTTTCATATTTTTAAAACTTATGGTTCAAAAGTTAGAGGGGGGGGGGGGGGGGGGGACACATTTTTTTTTACTTCTGGAGCGATTATTTCCGAAAATACTTACATTATCAAAAAATGATCTTAGTAAACCCCTATTCATTTTTAAATACCTATCCAACAATATATCACACGTTAGAGATGAAATAAAAAAAAAATCACTCCCCACTTTACGTATAGGGGAGGTACCCTAATAAAACATTTTTTTCCACTTTTTATTTTACCACTTGGTCGGCGTGATTGATATACATATTAGAATTAAATTTCAGCTTTCTAGTGCTAACGGTCACTGAGATTATCCGCGGACGGACGGACGGACGAGCAGACATGGCGAAACTATAAGGGTTCCTAGTTGACTACGGAACCCTAAAAAGGAAAACTTAACTATAACAAAGCAGAAAATAAAATTATTTAGGAAATGATCATTTAATAATTGTTATCTACTATAATGTATGGCATTATAATAATTCCATAATTAATACAATATGATAAGAAAGTCTTATATTGTCTATTGATTACATAATCGATTTTATCGACTTACGGAAATGTTATATGAATCGGAACAGCAGACATGGTCACAACACTAAATCTAAAAAAAAGGAGGCGTAGACCGTAACTGTTTGCATGCTAAATTGTTATCGTAAAATATTCAATAACTAAGATATGAAAAAATGTCACATTAATTAAGTTATGTTTATTAAAAGTGAAATATTGTGTTTACGTACATGACAAGCTGTAAAATCGTTATGGGATTTTGTTTATAATTTCAAAGTGTCTTGCGCGTTTACGTTCTACGGGCGTTGCGATGTGTCAAAAGTTCATTCTTACAGATTTTGAACTATAACATGTTCATCACGGATATCCTGGGTTATGGATGTTTTCTATGTATTTGTCTATTATGTACCGGGTGTTGCCTGTAACACGAGCAATAAATTAAAACGTAGATTCTACTCCTCAAAGTATACAATAAAGAATTATCCCATAAAAATCATCTTCCATACTTTATGCTCGCGCGCAATAGTTTACTTAATTTGCCGATAGATGTCGCTGTACGTGGAACTCTCATATCATATCCTACATGGCGGTGTTATTAACTCTTAAGTGGGGACACTTACTGTGACGGACGGAAAACTACGGAACCCTACAGTGAGCGTGGCCCGACACGCTCTTGGCCGGTTTTTGATTTTGCAATAAATCATGATTATTAAAATATTCATTTGTTTTATCCTTTTTACCTTTAATCTATAGTTCAAAATCTGTAAGAATGAACTTTTGACACTTCAGTATTGACGTCATTAGTGATGGGGCTAAGACGTATCGTTTGTCAAATTTAGCGATTATTTATGAATTGTTCGAATCGATTTTACTACAACCGATTTTTTCTTGTTATATGCCTATATATTTTGTATCACAAATCTTCTCAAATTATAACAATAAGAATAAGAGAATAAGAATAATGTTTATTGACTTAAACCTAATACAAGTGTAAGTAATATTTGCACAGTACGCTAATAGCTTAAGAGAGACTTATGTATTAGGTTTGAAACAGTTTCACCGGAACTGAGCCTCTGTCTCCAGAACTAGGCGGATGCCTGTGACTCGGGAGTTAGTGATTCCACCGAGAATATGAGTTGAGATGAGTTGTATGCAGTTATGCCTAAATACAAATATAAATTAAAAAACCGGCCAACAGCGTGTCGGGCCACGCTCAGTGTAGGGTTCCGTAGTTTTCCGTCTGTCACAGTAAGTGTCCCCACTTAAGAGTTAAAATAACACCGCCATGTAGGATATGATATGAGCGTTCCACGTACAGCGACATCTATCGGCAAATTAAGTTAACTATTGCGCGCGAGCTTAAAGTATGGAAGATGATTTTTATGGGATAATTCTTTATTGCGTGAACCGATTTTCACCGTTTTTACTTTATTTGAAAGCACGTCATTTCATTGTGATTTTGTAGAAATTACAGGTACAATAAACACCTGCTTATACGGTTAAATTACAAACTTAGTTCAGAAATTATATTGTATTTTTTTTTTCAAAAACTATTCAACCTATCAAGTTCAAAATAATTTTCCTAGAAAGTTTTTATAAAGTTCTACTTTTGAGATTTTTTTCATATTTTTAAAACTTATGGTTCAAAAGTTAGAGGGGGGGGGGGGGGACACATTTTTTTTTACTTCTGGAGCGATTATTTCCGAAAATACTTACATTATCAAAAAATGATCTTAGTAAACCCCTATTCATTTTTAAATACCTATCCAACAATATATCACACGTTAGAGATGAAATAAAAAAAAAATCACTCCCCACTTTACGTATAGGGGAGGTACCCTAATAAAACATTTTTTTCCACTTTTTATTTTACCACTTGGTCGGCGTGATTGATATACATATTAGTATTAAATTTCAGCTTTCTAGTGCTAACGGTCACTGAGATTATCCGCGGACGGACGGACGGACGAGCAGACATGGCGAAACTATAAGGGTTCCTAGTTGACTACGGAACCCTAAAAAGGAAAACTTAACTATAACAAAGCAGAAAATAAAATTATTTAGGAAATGATCATTTAATAATTGTTATCTACTATAATGTATGGCATTATAATAATTCCATAATTAATACAATATGATAAGAAAGTCTTATATTGTCTATTGATTACATAATCGATTTTATCGACTTACGGAAATGTTATATGAATCGGAACAGCAGACATGGTCACAACACTAAATTTAAAAAAAAGGAGGCGTAGACCGTAACTGTTTGCATGCTAAATTGTTATCGTAAAATATTCAATAACTAAGATATGAAAAAATGTCACATTAATTAAGTTATGTTTATTAAAAGTGAAATATTGTGTTTACGTACATGACAAGCTGTAAAATCGTTATGGGATTTTGTTTATAATTTCAAAGTGTCTTGCGCGTTTACGTTCTACGGGCGTTGCGATGTGTCAAAAGTTCATTCTTACAGATTTTGAACTATAACATGTTCATCACGGATATCCTGGGTTATGGATGTTTTCTATGTATTTGTCTATTATATACCGGGTGTTGCCTGTAACACGAGCAATAAATTAAAACGTAGATTCTACTCCTCTAAGTATACAATTTTTGTTTCAGCGACTTTTAAAAATAACCTGTGGTTTAATTTTTAGTACACTTTAAAGTTTATTCGAACACGCAATGTATTGCGAAATTGATTATGTCTGTAGGGTGACAAGACTGACAAGCAATGTCAATTGGTCGAATTTTAACGTACATTGAAAATACTATTTAGTTTGTATGAAAAAGAGACAATCTAAAGATCATCATATTTTTTTAAGTTGTTGAACAAAAGTTTTGATATTTGAGGAGTAGAATTTACGTTATCATTTATTGCCCGTGTTACAGGCAACACCCGGTATATCGTCGCCTGGTACCCACAACACAAGCCTTATTGAGCTTACTGTGGGACTAGGTTGATTTGTGTAAGATTTTCCCATAATATTTATTTATTTATTCATTAATGAGAGCAACAAAACCCATCTGGTTAGATTGATATACTATCCTTATTGTAAGATCCGGGAATCTGGCAGATTTTAATGGGTGGAGGTCAGAGTCACAGAATAGAAAATAAAATGGAAAATAGTAATAAGTACCAAATTAGGTAAACACCGCCGAAGTTGTCTCTGGTATAAAGGACAGAGACTATACGCCTTAGAACAAAAAACATTGCGTATTATTTCGGAAACAGAAACAGTAGGCGACAAACAATGAATTGCATTATACGTCGCTTTGGACTACTTTCCCCCGTCAGAAAGTTTTGGCAATGATATTATGTAATTATTTATATAATTTCTCATAATACTGCATCAAACCCAGTACTCTAGGATTTGTATTCTTAAAGTGGATTGCATTTTTTGACCACCACTTTACAGGTGCCAAAATCTATAAATAGATAAGCATAGTATAGCAAACTAACGAGAGGGGTTTCATCGCTCTCATTATTGTACTCATATCCATATCTGACGCGGCTAGCCTGTCCTTCTAATATTGTCTAACAAATATGGAATTCAAAATACTAACCTGAAAACTCACTTTTCACTTGGTCAAATTAGAGAGTATATTTGAACAAATTGATACACAAACATATCCGTTCATGCAAAACTACTAGACATATTTACTTATCTCCATTCAAATGTTTTCTTTCAAAGCCCCCGATAGTATGACTTTTAAAAATGGAAATAAATCCGTTCTGTTTCCATACGACCGAGATTTCACAATAAATAAGACCGCAGACAAAGAGATACTGAAAAAATAGAAAACTTTCAATTCTCCAGCGCTTGAATCGGCGATGTATTGTCCTCGTGCGTTACTACTAGTTTCTCATCCGGGCCGCGATTCGAAAAATAAACACACACACTGGACAGACACAGCTCCAACTCAACTCAACCCAACTCTACTCAACGCTATAACGATATTGACATTTGCTATTCGAACAGATTTTCATTCAACATTGAACAATGTGAGACCAATGTTGAATGAAAATCTGTTCGAATAGCAAATGTCAGTGTCGTTATAGCGTTGAGTTGAGTTGGGTTCAGTGGGGTTGGAGCTGTGTCTGTCCTGTGTATGTTTATTTTTCGAATCGCGGCCCCGTTAAACAATGTTTATATGCATCGCATTTATAATACTAAAATGTTTATTGTTTTCTACATAATATAATAACATACATACTTGATTTTCTGAGGATTTCCTTTTCATGTCGATTGTCAATATTAGTGCGCATGCGTTCTATGCCTGCCTAATGCACGGCCAAGACAAGTTTGGTCGGATAGACATGTTTGATTGTGATTTGTTTGTGTTTTACTGATATTTACACACCGAGACCGCCTGGTTGCACCGTTTCACAGGCTCACTAGATCAGAACAGTCGGTATACGTCACGGGCCCTGCGATATACAACCGCCTCCCAGTGAGCATAAGAGGAGCACCATCTCACTAATCCTTTAAAAGTAAGTTAGAATCTTGGCTACTAACAAAAAAAATCTATAACTTTGGTGAAATAGTGAACCTACAACTAACTTTGTGAAACTGCTACTATTAATATTATTTCATAATTTTAAAATTATGACATTGTTATTATTATGTACAAATTGTACCTGACTTGTACCTATAATTATGTTACCCATAAAATTATCTTATCTTATCTTATCTTATTTTACTTTTTGTATATAAGGTTATGTAGATATCCATAATCTTTATGTTTCTTTTAATTCTCTTTGTTTGCTTTTAGTTTTTTATATTTTTTTTGTAATATCTTTCGTGAACTGTTTTCACCTGATGGTTTCATCGGAAGATCAGCGCTGATAACCGCCAGCTTCATGCTGAGATGAGGCCATTTTGTGGCACATTCTCGTTTTATGTCTTCTTTCTTTCTGTTTCTTTTATATGTATGTGTTTACGAATAAACTATTTCTATTCTATTATATATGGGTTGTGCTGGGCAAACGAGGCAAAGCCGACCGCATGGTAAAGCCAGACCAACTTTCAATTTGGCCCTGAGAAAGTGTCGTTACAAACAGGGCCCCTATTCGAGATGCCAAACTGTAAGACGTTGCTCTCACAGTTGTCTCACTAGGTGATAGAGTGATACACCTAACTGTCAAGCTGTCAGTAGGTCTCGCTAGAGCGTTTTGTCTATGGCTATGGCCACCATTTTAGATATGTTGACAGGACGTAGGGAATCCCATGGCAGAGAGTTTGGTGGTTTTTTTAGTAGGTATACGTAGGTATCGAACCATGGATATATAAGAAGTGGATCTCATTCTTCGGTCACAAAGTGAGGCCGACAGAGAAGCTTATCTAAGGGAGTGTCTCGTTTTGACTAAGGAGGTAATGACGTCAGCAGACAATCAAAATGTGAATATGTGTCAAATGTGACAATTTTGTAACGAGTGCGAGTGAGGTACCGCCCCCCACTATTATGCTCTCTATCGGACCGTTTTTAGTACTTTTAAGGGTTCCGTAGCCAAAATGGCATAAACGGTACCCTTATAGTTTCGTCATGTCCGTCTGTCTGTCCGTCAGTCCGTCTGTCCGTATGTCACAGCCATTTTACTCGGAAACTATAAGACGAATAAAATAAAATTTAGACATAAGTTGTATTTTTCATGCCGCTATTTAATTATAGTCTGGCAAACCATTTTTTCAGTAGAAAAGCGCGGCAAATTCAAAATACGTACATGTGCCGACCCTTTGTGATGAGACACCGTGTTCGTGACGAACATTTCAATTCACATATCTTTTACATTGAATTTGTTTCTAGTGCATTTCACTCTCTCGTCTTAAGCGCGAGTGAGATAGAACTCCTGAAAAGTTCTAAATTGAATTTAATTTCGTTTTTATGGCATATGTTAATTGCCTCAACCAGATTATTTGTTACATTTGATGACAGATCTGACGAAATATATCCGTCTCCTTTTTACACACCGTGAATGTCACGTAATGAAAGGGGTGGAAATACCAACTAAAATTAAAAACATAGAATTTGATGATCATTGCTGCTTTTTTCACTGATTCTTAGTGTTGTCATACTTTTGGTCGCTGTACATTGCTACTGCGTTCGTTGGCTGGACAGACTATATGTAGTTAAATTGAAGGAGAAAATATTTTGATGGGGGGCGCTACATGTAACTAAATTACAAAAAACAATTTTTCCCCTAATATCAACATGTTGCACATCAATCGATAGGTGTTTAAAAAAATAACATCGAAATCGAAAGTCAGAAAAATTGAGTGAACCCCCCCCCCCCCCTCCGTAACGAACCCTAAGTCCATATAATAAACTTAAAAAAAATTTGAGAAGATTATCTTATTTTTCTATTACATACTTTTTACGAAAATTATTTTGAACATTATCAGTTCAGCCATTTTTGAGTTATCTCCAAAAAACTTCTTCCATATGTATCAGATACGACCTTCTGGTATTAGTTTGGTTCTTATTCCATGGAAGGTACGGAACCCTCTATTATGCGTGGTCCGACACGCACTTGGCCGGTTTTATCGCCTATGAACGACTCTTTTACTCGGTAATAATTTTCAACTGTGGCTAGGGCATCGAGTAAACAATAGTACTATACAGAGGTCCCTCTTTGACGTTACAAATCATGTTGTCCCTTCTGCACGCATTACAAGTTCTCTTTCTCACTTAGGCAAACGTATCGGATACTAGTTGTCAAATTCAATGACAGAAATGCACATCCTTGGTTAGGGACAAGGTTTAAGAAAAAGATCCACTTCATATAAATCCGTGATACGAACACAGATTAGATTACACCTTGTTAGCCCGCCCCACTGTAAATTTATCAAAAATCTTATCGGTTGGCTTCCATATAGCGATATAGAGCCCATCTTCGAGATCATGAAAAAATAACTCTTACTAGGTCTTAAATGGGCGCTAGTATGTATAACACGATGTAAATTGTTCTTGAATAAATATCATATCATATCATATGGCGTCAAGTTGAAAATACAAGAAAATAACGTTAATTAATCAGTGGTTTTACCGCTCCAAATTTGTACTTACGGTAAAGTCTACTTCAAATAACCTACATACCAAATTCCGGTGGGAGCATACAATATAGGCATGGTGAATTTTTTTCATGTATGGTATCAATCGATTCGTTTTGTTGTGAGGACCAAATGTATATATGGGGCCAATTGCGTTAAAGCAAACTGAAAAGTCAGAAATGAGACTTAAAGTCCGAGAGTTGCATTTGTTTCTCAAAACGCTCCAAAATGACGTGCAAAAGTGACGTCACGATCACATAGTTGCCCTGTTTAAAGTATGGAAAAAATATGAAATTGCTATTTTTACAGTGAAATGTTGTGTTTATGTGTATGGTTGCCGTACAATTTATTTTACAGTACAATGTTAAAAATCATTTCAATTCACACTTTAAAAAATCGTAAAATTTTGAAATTTTGCAGCTTGATATCTTTGAGCCACTTCAAAAGAAATTATAAATTTTCACTTTAGTTGGATATATTGATCATTTTGCATCCTATCAACTAAATTTTATTGCATAAATCAATATGTGTCATCATGCCTATTTTAAGATTGGAATCTAATCGCAATTTTTGCATTTGTATTATTTTTGAGCTAACACTCCAAATTTTTTGACCATTAACTAGGCACTTCACCACCTTCTTTTAAATTTTAAACCGTAAAAGTTAACCTTGCGGGACAGTTTTGAAAAAAAAAATACTTTAAATAGTTTCAAATATTTACTTAATTGGCACACGCATAACTGGATATCCATGTTTAAGTGGCTTATAGTTTAACATGCCGTTATAAAGTGTATAACAGGTATATGTTTTTATTTCTGTTTTTTATTGTTTTTTTTTCACTTGTTTTGATTAAGGTATTCTTACTTTGGGGATGTGATCGTGGCGTCAATGCGCCGTGTCGTCAAATGGTTGCAACGGAAGACCAGCGCTGGCCCTGCCGGCATTTAACGCTGAGTTGCGACGATTTCGTGGCAATTAATGTTTCGGGTTGTATATGTTATTGTTTATTATGTTTTTTGTAATTGTCGTGAATAAATCTTTCATTCATTCATTCATTCATGCATGTTTCTAAAAGAATGCTTTAAACGTTCATCCTTATATTTTATTGGCACGCATGTGGTATTTACTTAAGTACCGCAATAACACCTGTGTGGAGCACAAACACGGACTCAAAGCCGGAAACAGATTTCAATCAATCAGGTGCCGGTCCAGATACTATACGGTTTAAGACATTTATTTCTCAAAAAGATTTACATAAATCACTTACTGAGAAAACAATATTTATCTTAAAGCTAAATGGGTGAGGGTAGAATGCAAAAACTGGTGGACGAGTTAAGAACAAAGGCGCTCGGTAACACCAAGCGCAATGCAACAAGGTAATGTTGTGCATAGGGACCAGTTAAACCGAACTACCCGGTGCGTTCACTGGTTAACTTACATATGAATTGTGTGTATTCATTAAGTGCATATTTTGTGGAAAAGCCTTAGAAGACGTTTCTATTTTAGTTTTTAACTTTTTTATGTTATACATTTTTGTACATTTATATATTTTTTCTTTTTGTTTTTTTTAAAGTTTTTTAATTATTTAATGTTATTATTATTTGACTTATTTCTATCCAGTAATAATGTCAATATTTCTGTACCCATCCTTTTCTATGTATATGAATGAAGGATGAGCAAGATGAGTAGAGAAATAATGTCATTATTACTGACAGTGTCTGGAAAAGCTGTCCACCCGTCACCAAACCTCCTGTTTGGTGACGGGTAAGCCGGTAGCTAGTGCTGCGGCTTAGGAGTGAGCAGGGCTTGAAATACCGGTATTTTTCGGAACCGGTATCGTGGCTTCGAACCAGGAACCGGTATATGACTTGGTACCGGTTCCGTGGTACCGGTATCCAGGGATCGAATTACAGGTATTTTTCGGAACCGGTATCGTGGCTTCGAACCAGGAACCGGTATATGACTTGGTACCGGTTCCGTGGTACCGGTATCCAGGCATCGAATTACAGGTATTTTCCGGTTCCGAGGTACCGGTATTCAGGGCTTGAATTACAGGTATTTAATGGGAACCGGTATTGTGGCCTTGAACCATAAACCTGTATTAGACTTGGTAACGGTTCCGAATCACGCATAGGTACCGGTATTACTTGTCGCCGCGTATTGAAGGATTTGTTCTCTCTCTCTGACTCGTGGCGTCGGCTTTGTCCGCTCGGCGCTCGCTCACTCGCTGCGTTCATTTGTTTCGTTCGTCAGTTGTGTTTATTTGTACGTGCGGAAAACCTGGACTCCCATATTGGACCCCCCAAATAACAGGGAGTAGTATGTTTTTAAAGGTTTTTATTTAGTTTCACCTGTCCGTTGCCCATGGTTCAAATGACCAACTTCCCGATTTCCGATTGAGCTGAAATTTTTCACGCATATGTATATCGAGTGACAATGCAATATTTTGATAATATAAAATAATGTCCATTTAGAAATCCAAGATGGCGGTCAAACACTTTTTTGGTAAAAATCGTTATGGTAGTCATTTTCGATTAATTCAGGTGTGTAGATTTCGAAAGTAATATCCGTTTTAAAATCAAAGAT
Source organism: Pammene aurita (assembly GCA_947086415.1). NCBI lineage: Eukaryota > Metazoa > Arthropoda > Insecta > Lepidoptera > Tortricidae > Pammene > Pammene aurita. Next base: position 31,044,322 of record OX352302.1, on the reverse strand, counting down.
GGCGGAAATGGACAATTTTGTCAAAATCGTCATGGTAGTCATTTTCGACTTATTTGGGTGTGCAGATTTCGAAAATAATGTCCATTTTGAAATCCAAGATGGCGGTCATACACTTTTTTTGGTAAAAATCGTTAAATCGAAAATGAAGACCGTTTTAAAATCCAAGATGGCGGCCATACACTTTTTACTTCAAAATCGTAATAGTAGTCATTCCCGATTAATTCATAGGTGTAGATTCCGGAAATAAGGACGGTTTTATAAATAAATATGGCGGAAATGGAAAATTTTGTCAAATTGGTCATGGTAGTCATTTTCGACTAATTTGGGTGTGCAGATTTCGAAAATAATGTCTATTTTGAAATTCAAGAGGGCGGTCATACACTTTTTTGGTAAAAATCGTTAAATTGAAAATAAAGACCGTTTTAAAATCCAAGATGGCGGAAATGGAAAATTTTGTCAAAATCGTCATGGTAGTCGTCTTCGACTAATTTGGAGGTGTAGATTTCGAAAAAATTTTTTGTTTCAAAATCCAAGATGGCGGCCATACACATTTTACATAAAAATCGTAATGGACGTCATTTTTGATTAATTCCGGGAAGAAGACTTCGAAAATAAGCACCGTTTTAAAATCAAAGATGGCGGACACGGAATTTTTTGTCAAAATCGTCATGGTTTTCGTCTTCGACTAATTCGGGTGTGCAGATTTCGAAAATAATGCCTATTTTAAACTCTAAGATGGCGGTCATACACTTTTGTGGTAAAAATCTTTAAATCGAAAATAGAGACCGTTTTAATATACAAGATGGCGGAAATGGAAAAATTTTGTCAAAATCGTCATGGTAGTCGTCGTCGACTAATTTGGGGGTGTAGATTTCGAAAAAAATGTTTGTTTCAAAATCCAAGATGGCGGCCATACACATTTTACATAAAAATCGTAATGGACGTCATTTTTGATTAATTCAGGGAAGAAGACTTTGAAAATAAAGACCGTTTTAAAATCAAAGATGGCGGAAACGGAAATTTTTGTCAAAATCGTCATGGTTTTCGTCTTCGACTAATTCGGGTGTGCAGATTTCGAAAATAATGCCTATTTTAAAATCCAAGATGACGGTCATACACTTTTGTGGTAAAAATCTTTACATCGAAAATAAAGACCGTTTTAAAATACAAGACGGTGGAAATGGATTTTGAAAATTTTGCCCGTTTCCGCCATCTTTGATTTTAAAACGGTCCTTATTTTCGAAATCTACACCCCTGAATTAATCGGAAACGACTAACATGATGAGTTTTACCAAAAAAGTGTATGACCGCGGTCTTGGATTTCAAAATAGACATCATTTTCGAAATCTGCACACCCTAATTAGTCGAAAATGACTACCATGACGATTTTGACAAAATTATCCATTTCCGCCATCTTGGATTTAAAAATTGTCTTTATTTTCGAAATTTACATCCCTGAATTAATAGAAAATTACTACCATGACGATTTTTACTAAAAATGTGTATGACCGCCATCTTGGATTTAAAAATAGACATTATTTTCGAAATCTGCACACCCGAATTAGTCGGAAATGACTACCATGACGATTTTGAAAATTTTGCCCGTTTCCGCCATCTTTGATTTTAAAACGGTCCTTATTTTCGAAATCTACACCCCTGAATTAATCGGAAACGACTAACATGATGACTTTTACCAAAAAAGTGTATGACCGCGGTCTTGGATTTCAAAATAGACATCATTTTCGAAATCTGCACACCCTAATTAGTCGGAAATGACTACCATGACGATTTTGACAAAATTATCCATTTCCGCCATCTTGGATTTTAAAATTGTCTTTATTTTCGAAATCTACATCCCTGAATTAATAGAAAATGACTACCATGACGATTTTTACTAAAAGTGTGTATGACCGCCATCTTGGATTTAAAAATAGACATTATTTTCGAAATCTGCACACCCGAATTAGTCGGAAATGACTACCATGACAATTTGGAAAATTTTGCCCGTTTACGCCATCTTTGATTTTAAAACGAATTTTCGAATATTTTTTTAGGAAAGTAGCCAATTGAGAACCTCCTCCTTCGAAATCATAAAGTCGGTTGATAAATACACAACAATGAACTTCCACTTTCCGCCGTGTGTTCAATTCGAACTGAATCACCGCGCATCGCTGATTCGCCTGGCATGCTGGCAAGGCGCAGCGCAACGCCGCGTTCGTTTGTAGTGTAGGTATGTTACGCACCGAATATGCGTACCGCACTAAACGACAACGTCGCGTACACGTGGAAGAACCTTTATAGAGAACCGGTATTTTTCGGTGCTAATTCCGGTATTTGTTCTTTACCGGTTCTGCGGAACCGAAATGAAAAAACTCATAAATATGGAACAGGTACCTTCGGTACCGGTTTCAAGCCAGGAACCTTTATAGAGAACCGATATTTTTCACTGCTAGTACCGGTATTTTTTCTTTACCGGTACTCTGGAACCGAAATGAAAAGAACCTATAAATACCGGTATGTAACCGGTATTTTTGGTACCGGTTCCAAGCCCTGGGAGTGAGTGACTCATAAGAAATTTGGCACAATACGACTTCCCAGCTCCAATGGCAATTTGGATGGGTAAAAACATCCTGACCCGCCAACCACTTCACCAAGCTTTTTGGCCTCCTCTAAGCCCACAGTTCCATGGTTTGGGGGTTCCTGTAAGATTTTAGTGACTTTACCTACGAGTCTGGCTGAGCTATAGACGTAGGAGTGTCTTACAGTTGATGTTATGAAGCCGACTATTTCTTAAAATAGTCTTAAATCCTTATGCGCCCACCGGTATGGTCTTAAATTTGGTATTTTCTTACGCACGGGTCTTATAGCTTCTGTAAAAATTTCGAGCAGTAAGCTCAAAAATAAATTAAGGCTCAACAAATTGCGATTTCAACTGGTCTTAAAACCTTATACGCCCACCGTAATGGCCTTTTTGGTAAGTATGTAGAGTTTGTGGGTGGTTAAGTAAGTGGGCTTCGCCGTGTGTCAAAATTTAAGCGTAACGATAAATTAACGTATTTTTTTTTGTATTTTCAACTTGACGCCACACATACTAGCGTCCATTTACGACCTTTAAGACTTATGTTTTCAATATCTTCGTTATGGGCTCTACAACGCTGTCAACGCTATATGGAAGCCGACCAGTAATTTTAGATTTTTGATAAATTTACAGTATAGCCGGCACCAGTATCTATAATGTTTAAGTCACTACTTAAACATTATAGTACTTTTTATACTTCACTAAGTATCAGATGTCAAACAATCCTTTAAGACACTGACTACCAGGCTACCGATAGTAATGATGGAGGCGACCTCTAGTAATTGCCCCCACGAAACTTTTACGCGAAGTTGATTTCTGACTATTCAAACTAGGTTAGATACCTCTAGAAGTAATTATAAAATTGATATGATTTTAAGACATTTTCACTGAGAGCACATTAATATTTATAATTTTTAGGATTATTAATTGTAGGTATTTATTAAAAATATATAACTGTTAAAATATAATATGATTGGCATTACCTATTTAACCTAAAGTTCAATTGGGTACTTTCCTGGGTAAAAAAAATATAATTCTATTTAGTCCGTCAGTTAGATTATCAAAAAATTTGTATACGTATTTTTTATTTTGTCAATTAAACAAAAAATGGTGAAGATATAGCCCGTTAAAGGTTCGCGTGACGTCACATTATACTAAAAATTGTACTAAAATGTGACGTCACGCGGAACTTTAACGGGCTATATCTTCACCAATTTTTGTTTGATTGACAAAATAAAAAATACGTGTCCAATATTTATTGATAATCTAACTGACGGACTAAATATCTTTTTTTAGGAAAGTAGCCAATTAACATGCCATAAAAGAAATGTCGATATCTGGCCGAGGAGCGAATAGATAAACATCAAAAAGTGCGATGAGTTGTAGGTGTTCTTCCACCCTGCTGTTGGGAATATCTCTATAGTACCCTGCATCCACTGTGCTCTGCATTATTTTGTGTAATTTGGATGCTATGTTAGAGTAGATTTCCTCATATTAAGCAAGCCACTAGCAATAAATCTCCTACAATGCCTTGACTGTATGCGGCTGTATAGCCATTCCCCATGCACATGTGCATGTGGGATACTACATGCGTAGACACACTGGCGGCTTCTCGCCTCACCGGATCCAATAAACATACAGATGCGGTGGCGAAAGCAGCTGAAAAACTGAACACCCTTAACCCCTCAGCTGTGGGAGATTAATAATGGCCGCTCCGCTTCGTCTGTGGCAGCCTGCGGGGTCTGCCCCACAGACAGGGTTTCCAGGTCCAAATGCAGGTGGAAAATTACGAATAATTCCGTTCTTTACAATGTTACAGTCCATAATTTGTATTTTTTCTGCTTTTTATTAAATTATCTAAGTGTAGCTTGAAATTACGACTATAAAACTAGCATCAAATAACTGTACAGGTGGGTTCATTATAAGGGTACCGAAAGTTATCTCTTATTTTCGATAATAATTAAAAAATAAACGGTTTTGAGCTTATCTGTTGCTTTAATAATGTATATAATGTAATTATACACATAACAAAATCATATAATGTCAGGCTTATTAATAAAATGTATAATATACACCATTTGAAAACTTTATTGAAATGATGTCTGCCCCAGAAATGGCGTACGTAAGTGGGTTTCGAATTACATGCATTGTGGAGTGCTACTACACCCTAGGTATTAAATTTATAGATAAACAAGAAACTAAAGTTGTCAACGAACTGTGGCCAAAGCAATACTATTGCAGGTGTAGTAGTTATAAGGTAAGATATGTTTAAAAAATGCATTTATTATTCATGCAAAATGATTGCCCACAAAATGTTGAAAAATCTCAGCAACCAGCAGCCTAGATCCAAAGAAATTCAATTTGCCAGGATATTAATAAAACAGACTTAAATACAAAGTAACTGCACTTGCTCCTATTGAACAAAAAACACCTAAAACTTGATCTGAAAACAAGACAAATATAGACCTAATCACATATATATGGTTTGATTAATATGGACATACCTAGATCGTGAAAGTCTAGCATTAAAGGGATATTTCCAAATGTGTGAAGAGTAACACGTTTGTTTTTAGAATATTTGTATTATTATCTGACATAAATTTATAAATATTATAAAAAGATACACTTAATCTGTTAGTAAGGTCTCAGAATACTTTTACAAGTCTAGATACGAAAAATATATAAATAAATTCACAAAAAACGTCGATGCAACTGACAGCATAAATCTCACAGCAAAAGACAAGTAACAAAAGGATATCTATGCCTTTGAGATTTTGATCCACATGATTAAAACCTGCTTCTTAGTAAGTGGAATGTCCATGCTATGCAAACGTGCGTTAGTAACATGATTGCGCCGTCTGTGGCGACAGCCTCGCAGGTTCTCGTCTAGTCTGTGGCGACAGCCTTGCAGGTTCTCGTCCAGTCTGTGGCGAAGCCCGAGAGGTCAGGTGCCGGCCATTATTTAGTTTGTGAGCTATTTATCACTTTTAACAGATTTTAAACTAATTTAATTGTATTTATTAAAACATATATGAATTACGTCATATAATGATTGTTTTGAGACATAGTAAAACATAAAAAAATAACAAGAAATCGTGCATGAAAGTTCCGGCTATGACTTAGCATGTTGTTTTCTTCACAGGTTTAACACCGATATTTCTCAAAAAACACACTCAAACATAATAATAACAAAAGTTTACATATATTTCCCCAGATTTCCAAAGGTTTCACCAAAAAATTAACAATTTTAACTTAACCACACATAATAACTCACTCGTCCAAGTGACTGTTTTTGACTGACGAAATTTAACGTATTTTTCCACCGTTGAACATTCAAATGTTCGCTTGCTAGCTGTCTTGCTTCGTTCACTCCACGATGAAATAAGTTAGAGTGAGGCAAACATACGTTTCACTGATAGATAACAACAAGTCTAAACGCAAATGCAGCGAACCTGGCAGGTCGAGCCACAGATTAACCGCCATTTTTATGACCGCCTGAGAGGCGCTCCCACAGCTGAGGGGTTAAAAAAAATCGATGTTTAAAGAAACATGTATGTATAGTTTAAAGTGCCATGTGTAACCATATCAATTCATTATATAAGAAAAATAATATGATATAATATTGGAATATAACTTACACGTAAGTTAGTCAGATACACAATTACATTTACTTGCAGTAAACGTCAACTTCTTTTTTGAAATGAAGACCCATTGGTTTTCATATCCCGAGTCTCCTAAATAGTAATTCAAAACTTGGGTCTTGCTAGTGGCAATTAGTTATAATCATGAGGATTATGACTAGTACTACTGTGCACTGTATTTATTTACCTGATATGTTTATATTTCCATAACATCCTCAACTCTCAGGATTAGGAATACCTTTGTAATATAAGAGTCTTACATTAGATTAGAATCTATGAAGAATATGTGTAAAATTGTTTGAAGTGTCTAAAACCTGAGTTAAGTTAGGAGGCAGTAGTAGGAACCAGGTTTGAACCCGCGATCCTTAGAGCGTAAGTCAGGCGTCTGGCCGCCAGGCTACCAGAGTTTGTTTTGATAATTACTATACTGTTGCTCCATTTTTCTACTATGTTTATCTGCGTGAAGTATCAAATGTCAAACAATCCTTTAAGGCACTGACTACCAGACTACCGATAGAAATAACGGCCTCCTAGCCCAGTCGGTAGTGACCCTGCATACGAAGCAGGAGGTCCCGGGTTCGAATCCTGGTCAGGGAATTTGTTTGTGTGTTTATCACAGATATTATTTGTTCCCGAGTTATGGATGTTTTCTATGTATTTAAGTATTTATCCATATTTATCTAATATATATATATATCGTCTCGTACCCATAACACAAGCCTTACTGAACTTACTGTGAGCTTAGTTCGATTTGTGTAAGATTCATTTATTTCTTGAATTTAATTTCTTTTCTGATGTTTTTGAAATGCCTTAAACTTTCCATAGACGTTGACGTAACAAAAAAGACTGCAGCACTATAAGTAGGTATTAAAACAGACAGAAACATTGCAAAATTAAATAATTATATTATTAGTAGTTAGGTTTTCTTTTCTTATTAAAATTATTTTCTTGTGCATGAATGCTTTTTCACCACAGCAGCACCACCATCAGCATCTTGATTTTTTTAAAGCGTTAGTAAAATTGTTTTTTTTTTCACAAGGGAGAACAGTTATTACTTTACGTTATAGAACGATGATTTTGAACCTTAAATATTTGGCAGAATTAATTTGTTTTGTTTTATGTATTTACCTAAGCTTGTATTTTTTTGCCGTGGCGTGGTGAAAAATGTTGTGATACTCTCGGCAGCAGTTTGTTTGCTTCTAGTGCCCCCCGCAACGCTCAAGATACCACTTTTTTAACCATACACTAGTTATAATTTTGTAATCTTTCACTTTTTCGGGTCTCGATATAAACACGTGAGATAGATATCAAGGTTGTATTCTTGATATTATAATTTATTAACACTAAACCTATTCTACATAATATTGGATCTACGTGGTCGGTTTACAAGTCAATGTATTGTTTTATTTCTTGTGACAAAAAACATTTATTGGTTACAAGAAATCTTAAAATCATTCATACCAGTCATTTTTATTCAATATGTAATATTTGTCACATATCTTTTACCCAAAGCACATGTTTCGTCATAGTTGCTACACCCAAAAATGCATCGTCAAATCTAAAAAATTGCTTGTAAGCCGTCTATGTAGACTGCCCTAGTTCTAGCCTAGTATTGTAGCACGAAAATACACGTATGATTTACACACATACTCACACACGTATTTAGTTTCAGAAGACATTCAGAGATGTCGCTTTCAAATGAGTTTTCATAAAATGCTTCAAGGCTCTCTTTACCTACTAGAGGTAAACAAATGCCTTACGTGGGATTTCCATAATTTACTGACGTCAACGTCAAAACAATAAGATGGCGCCCATGCCAATAGAGAAATTCCTCTAGTGAGACCTGTTGATTTTGACGTAGGTGGTTAGATGATTTAGATCAACTGTCACAAAAGTGTGATATCATAGTTGTCTCGCATGCAACTGTCAGTTATGCCATGTCGAATAGACTCCCAGCTTACATATATCACTTACAGCACCGGCTGATACGATCGTGCGTTCAACTTTAAAAAAATCTAGTTTGAAAAATAATCAAGTTTGCCGCTTCAGTACGGCATCGATCGATCGTGCGTTCGATTATTATTAATTTTAAACCCGCGTGCTTTTAGTTAGGAGGCCAGTCGTTGGCGCGGTGAGCGTCAAGCAGCTACGTGTACGAGACGGACGACCAGGTCAGAAGTAGGTATTCACGAAATTTTTTAATTTGTGATTTTTAAATGTGTTAAATTCGTTTTTTATTAAATTAAACGTTCTTCTGTCGTATAATGTTGATAATTAAAAGTTTAACCAGAAATTTTGGTCATTTTTTTGTGCCTAAAGTTATAACGAACGATCGTGCGGGTCAGGACGCAAGTCGACAAATTTAAATTGTGTTGACTATGATAAATTGAAAATATGATCAATCAAAAGCGTTTTTTTTAAATCATTTCATGTAAAACATGTAAGAAAATCTAAAATTTTATTAATAAATGTTTCTTAATCCTTTGAACTCTGTAATTTACCCTTATATTTCAAAAAAAATAATAACAACTTTACTAGGGGTCGCAACGAATGAAACAATCGTGCGGGTGGGCTTTCACAAAATTTTTGGGAGGGAGATTTTTTTTTGTATTTTCTGTCTTTTTATGGGCCTTAAACCACCGAAAAATGCAACTTAAAACCAAAAATCCAAAAAAAAATGTCTCGTGCTGTAAGGGCTAAGGCAATAACGTGCGTCCGTGTATAGGCTAAACCGGTTATGTCAACGCCCAATTTCAAAACATTGTTTATTCGAATGCTACGTAATCCTTCGTACTTTTTTAATGTAAATATTTTGTTGTATTTACAATATTTTTTGTATTTCTGTCTGTTGTATTTTCTATTTTATACTTTGTAACCACTATGTTCAACCATGTATATGGACGCTTAATACGAGTATCTAGAGGTACCTACATGTTGTAGAGGTTGTATGGATCTTCATTTATTTTTGAATATTGTACACCGGAATATGATATTCTACGGTCCAGAAAGGTAATCCAACAGTATATCGACTCAATTAAGTTGTGGAGTCGGAAGGTTGAATGCGTGGACGCATAATATGTCTATAGAGTTGGCTCAAGGTTTTAAATCTTAGAAACATGACTGAAGTCGCTATAAGTTACAGTGACTTGTGCATCATTACAGTGACTAAACTCGAGGTGAAGTTTAATGTAATTGGAAGCACGTTCTACCGGCAATCTAAAGGACACGGGTTCGAATCCCGTGACGTTCCAGAATTCTCTTTCCGGTCGATTTTTTTCATTGTAATGGACACCCATTTCACATTTGTGGTTTACCGACTCGACTACATTTTCGTTTTAAATTTATATTAAAACTCGCTCAATTCTCACTCAACCTAACTTAGCTTTATAATGGTACCACCGCACTCCTCAGGGAGCTAAACCAACAGTCAAGCGATTCGTCTTCATTTGTCGCGATAGGAACTCTTGTAATTGACTCGGCTCGCTATTCTTTAGACGTTTATTACCTCATTTAATTGCATTGGTTTAAAAATAGACTTTCGTACTTTATACTAAACCAGGGACCGGATACTGTGTTTCACAAAAGTCCTTTATCTCAATATTTACGTCGACCTAATCATGTATTTTGGAACGAAAAATTATGAAAATCAGTATTTTTTTAAGGACAAAATATTGGTATCCGATCCCTATTTGTAATAATCTCAATCCTATTAATCGAACAAGTGGAGCGTAAGCGAAATTAAGTTCTTACATAACTTCCGATACAACGGAACTGTCAGCTGGCTACTGGGACATCAGTGCATTTCGATGAATTTTTGATTTAGAAAGTATGTCCCTCGATAACTTTGGTAACGTTTTTTTAATATTCATGAAATTTCATGGGCTTATAGCAGAGATAAATGTAATTTGAGAGCTCTTTACGTGAACAGGATCAAGGAGTTATGGAGCTAGACGGCGCAAAAGCGATTTTATTGAAGGTCTTGCCATAATGGTCTTGCAAGTATATCGCGAGTTCTCAGTTCGAGGCGGACTACCTAGTATAAGGTGTATGGAAAAGTTTTTAAAGAGGTTTGGATGTTTGTTCCTCCTTATAACACAAAAACGGCTGAACGGACCAGGTCAGGATTTGATGATGGGATCCTGGAGAAATCAAGGGAACTCTTCAAATATTATAGGCAAACCTATAGTGATTTCAGTATTTGTTATAGTAGCTCAGGCACCTTCTCTTAGAAAATTGCAGTAGGCTAAGTGAAGCCGGTTCATTTTTATTTAAAATTATATTATTTAGACCTCTGCAGTACTATTAGTTATTCTGTGCCTCTGCTTTCGGGTTCAGGTTCCAGGGTGCCATTTAACGGAAGTACTTACAGTTATATTGACCAGAGATCAAAGCACCGGACGAAATAGATGGAATTGAGACTTCCTGTGTTAAAGATGCCGTAGATGGCGCTAGAGGCCTGAATTATAGGTACACGATTATTGGCAGTCCTTTTATTGTATTTGTGCATGGCAAAACGATTTTTTTTAGCCATTTTAAGCATTATATTTTAGGGCTTGTCACATTAACAGCATTCAAAAGCTTAAAGGCTTAAACTTTTTTACAAATTTTGAATACAAATGAAATTTCATGCTACGTCGTGTTTCGGGTTAGTTTGTTTCATCTAGCGTCATATAATATTTATGAACGGATTATGGATTATGGAACGGTTTGAATATTTTACTTCTTTCAATATTCGTTTAGTATTAAATCCGTAAGTCGATATGATTGGTTCATCAAATAAGTACGGGCTGTTATTTACTGCTTTAGCGGCAACAGATTTTTTTATACAGGGTGAAATCGGGGTCAAATAATTCCAAACTTACATCTTTAAATTGTTAGTTTCTTGACTTACACGTCTGTAATTAAGGATAAAATTACACCACATTAATACTTAAAACTTCATTATTTTTTATTTCTCAATTAATGCGTAGTTTTTTTAAGTCTATTACTAATCAGAATGAAATGTTTCTCTTTCACTCACGCTGAAAAAGGTAGGGGTGAAATTTAGCTATTGTCAGCCCTTTTAGGGCCTTGAGAAAATCTGCAAACTCGAGAAATTACATTATCGTAAAAAAATAGTCTACTTATAACGAATTCAGAGACAGTTTTGTGACAGACAAAGGGATATTGTAAGCTTAGTAATAGGTTTCAAATTTTCCCCCTTACGGAACTCTAAAATAACCGTTTGAAAAAGACTACAAATCTTTAAAACAAAGACAACAGAATAACCTTAAATAATTAAAATTAAACTTCATTGTTAATTAAAAATGACAATTGAATACAAAACTTAGTTTATACAGGTACGAAATCATTCAAAAGACGGCCAAACTCATCAACAAGATGTGACGACGTATCCTCTGCTTTTCTAAAATGACATATCTTTACACATTTGTCTTGTAACTTAGGCTCTTTTACTGCTAGAATATTTACGTGAGCCAGAGAAATATATAACATAAGGACTTTCAAAATCCATGTGAGTTGCGATTGCATTATATGAGCTGCGTTGACTCAGACCTAGTTTTTGTTTAAAATTGAGCTGACATCAGATACAGTTGGCGACTTTCCTATAATAAATGTAATTGATACGAAGCATTCATACCTATATCATACTTACAAAATACACACGAATAATGAGATCTAACATATTTCCTAATTTCTTTCAATTTTAACAATAGGTACATTAAATATCTACTTACAACAAGAATTTCTATAAACTACAACTTAAAATATGTACCTAATACTTATAAACTACGTAGGTAACTAACTCTAAAAGTTAAACTAAAATATAAATAATAAAAATGGCCCCTGCGGCATAGGTACTGAAGATGCTGACAGTATTTTCTCGCTGGATTGCTAAACTAATTTGTTGAGCCGGTTGAGCCACATACTTCGATACTTTCAATTATTTTAAAATCGTCAATTTCCCATATAAATGAGTTAAGTAAGCGAATTGAGGAGTACAAGAAAGAATGATAGAAAGAAGGATAAAATATTTATTTATTAGCACAAAACAAGAACAGAAAAACTTAAAACTAACTAAGGTAATTAACCTCGAAAAACTGGTCATCACTGTCAAAGTTTTTTTTATTTTTTTTATACCACGACGGTGGCAAACAAGCATACGGCCCGCCTGATGGTAAGCAGCTACCGTAACCTTCCATAGGTTCCAACTCCAAAGGAGTCACATGCGCGTTGCCGACCCTTTACAAAAAGGAGGATTCACTGTGTTGACGGCTAAAGGAACAAGAAGTTCCCTCATCGTCAACACATTGGGTCCTCTTTGAGCTCTTTGGGAACCTTACTCACCAGCAGGAACACAACACTATGAGTAGTGGGATGCCATTCGCAGTACCCATACCTCTCTTTTTGGCCTAGTTTAATGACATACCCAAGTCCGGACGTAGTTTAAGGACGAACCCCGGGTCCAATAAAAGTCAAAGGTGAACGGCTAAGATACAGGAACCCAATGCGCTGGTACGATGCTCTTCACTCGGCGACAGATAGAGGAAGATGGCGTCAGATCATCAGAGAGAAGCTGTTGAATGATCACGACCCTCAGTGATGAGGATACCGATGCAAGGAGGAGGAAGGTAATTCACTACTATCTAAAGCTGTCGCTTGCGCTAAATAAAATATCATGCTGCCGTGATTGTTTACAAATACAAATACTCTTTATTGAACTCCTCAAAAAGAAAACCAGTACAGAAAATGCATAAAGTCAGAATAGAGGTAAACAACAGGCGGTCTTATCGCTAAAAAGCGATTTCTCCCAGACAACCTTTAGGTAGTGGAATTGTATTTAATAAACTAAGTCAGTAGGTGTTGAAAAACAGTGAAGAAAATCGGAAAAGCTTAATATCACAAAACAATATTCTAATAAACAAATAAATAACCATATTAATACACTTACAATACACTTAAACAAAATAAATATATAAATATACATACATATACAGTGCCGGCTGTTTATTGTTTTATGTATGTATCTACAGTTCTTATTTTGCCTAGTCTGTGCACAAACTAAATTCCTCGAAAACTTCAAACCAACTTAAAGTCTTAAGGAATGCGGAGTTTTGCACGGGCTCCTAATAGGATTGCGGTAATTATTCAAACTTAGTTCAGTTTTGGTAGTTCTTTGTTCAAGCTGCTTTGCAACCGACGCTACTTAGTGTTCCTTATATGTGGACGAGTTTAGTGAAAGGGCACTTTGTTGATTTACAAAGACACTTCATTCTATAATTGGGTACTTTCCTAGGTAAAAAAAAAAATAATTCTATTCAGTCCGTCAGTTAGATTATCAAAAAATATTGGACACATATTTTTTATTTTGTCAATCAAACAAAGATTGGTGATGATATAGCCCGTTAAAGTTTCGCGTGACGTCACATTATGCTAAAAAGAATACGGAAATGTGACGTCACGCGGAACTTTAACGGGCTTCACCAATTTTGACAAAATAAAAATACGTGTCCAATATTTCTTGATAATCTAACTGACGGACTAAATATATTTTTTTAGGAAAGTAGCCAATTTTTTTTCTTTGACTTTCCTGTAGTCTGTTTTACATAGTGCTGTTTTTGTCTGCCATTCAGTTTCAGTTCTCAACTACTCAAAGGTTAGCTGGAAGATCTCCCTTAAAGGGATAAGTTCGCCTTTGTACTAATTTTGTTTTATCGTGTTTTTTGTACAATAAATTGTTTTACACATACAATATATAGCGTATATTGTGGTTATAGGAAATACCTAATAATAACTCCATATCAACATAGTGGTCCCTTTTCCTTAGACTAATACATATATATATTACTAGCGACTACTCTTAGGTATATGTAGCACCTTCTGCGACTTTGTCCTTCTAGAATTAGGACTTTTGGTGTCGTATTCTGACTTCACGTGATCCCTGGGTGGTGCTAAAAGAGTAACAAACTTGGCAGCTGCACTGTCCCATTTGGACCTAGCAGCACTTACTGAATTTTCTTCATCATCTGCTTTCCCACTACTACTACCCCAGAGAAGAAATGCCTATCTATATCCAGTGACTAGCTATACGATAAATAACTTCAAAATTTAAAAAATACATTAAAATCACAACACAACTCCAACAAAATATATTGATATTCAATATTGGAGTTGTATTGGAGTGGCATCGGAATATTTTTTAAGCAAGCTGTGATTCAGATGTTTAGGCGTTAGCTGTATTGCATAATAGTTAATGCATTGGAGTTGTATTGTAATTGGTTCGTATCTTAACGTATTTTAAAGTTAGAACACGGCCCTAGGTAGCTTATAACCATCAATCACACTTTCATAGTCAATTGCTTCCCCTGTTTTCCTCCCTTAATTTTCGTGTCAAAATTTTTGTCCTAACTATGTCCATCCCTATTTTATAGATTCTATTTAAATAGCTTCAGTAGTATAAGCGTAAAGAATAAGCAGATAATGAACCAGGGTTGCTTCGGTATTCATAATGTATTAATTTTCAATAAGAAAAGAACCGACTTCACTTAGACTCGATCTTTCCAAAAGGAAATACCTGAGGTACGTCAAGTGTAAAAATATGGGTGTACTCATCTTACTCAAAAATATGTCCCATAGTATCTTATTCCGTTGTAATAAGTGCGTAGTACCATATTTATGAGACGATTTTTTCGATACGTATTTTTGCACTTGACTGTACTTACTTTAAAAAATATTTAAATTACTATAGGTGTGCCTTTAATATTTAAAGAGTTCCCTCGATTTCTCCAGGATACTATCATCAGATCCTGACTTAGTTACAATGGGACTAACTGAAGTATACACTTTCAAACAAAAAAATAATTTTCCAAATCGGCCCATCCGTCTTCGAATAACACAAAAAAAGCAGAAACAAAGATCCCGACGAATTGAAAACGACGAATTTTAAATCTTGAAGTCGGTTGAAAAAGGATTTTGGATATAAAACCTCTACCAATAAAGAAACCGAAACGTAAAAAAGTGAGATTCATCTGAAATATTAGGTACTATCGTTCGTTGAAAATCAGATTTTCAAACCCCATGGGAAATTAAAATTACGTTGCGCTGAAAATATAGGTACTTCTTTTCAAATGTGACTTATAAAGAATTACTTGGAATAAAATACGAATTTTGAAATCGCTAATGAGTATATTAGTGACGTGATCTAGTTAGTAACTTAAATTAATAAGAAGACTTTTTTTTATTGATAAACGAGAAAAATAAAAACAAATACTTACATACTATAATCCGCAACACAGGTTTCGTCCATACAAAATAAAAATAATAAAGCATCCATTTTGTAGATGTTGGTGTCAAGACCGCCAAGCTAAAAATGGGACTGGGCAGGACACGTTTGCCGCATGCATCCGGAAAGATGGGCCAAACGTGCTACCGATGGGATCCCACAGGATGGCTACCGGGGCAGAGGCAAAAAAGAGATGGCGGGATGACTTGGACGCATTCTGTAAAGAGTGGTCGAATTTGTCAACCAACGGGGTCGAATGGGTGAAAAGAGGGGAGGCATTTGCCCAGCAGTGGGACACCAAAAAGGCTAATAAAAATAAAAAAAAACCGGCCAAGAGCGTGTCGGGCCACGCTCAGTGTAGGGTTCCGTAGTTTTCCGTCCGTCACTGTAAGTGTCCCCACTTAAGAGTTAATAACACCGCCATGTAGGATATGATATGAGAGTTCCACGTACAGCGACATATATCGGCAAATTAAGTAAACTATTGCGCGCGAGCTTAATGTATGGAAGATGATTTTTATGGAATAATTCTTTATTGCGTGAACCGATTTTCACCGTTTTTACTTTATTTGAAAGCACGTCATTTCATTGTAATTTTGTACAAATTACAGGTACAATAAACACCTGCTTATACGGTTAAATTACAAACTTAGTTCAGAAATTATTTTGTAATTTTGTTTCAAAAACTATTCATCCTATCAAGTTCGAAATAATTTTCCTAGAAAGTTTTTATGAAGTTCTACTTTTGAGATTTTTTTCATATTTTTAAAACTTATGGTTCAAAAGTTAGAGGGGGGGGGACGCATATTTTTTTACTTCTGGAGCGATTATTTCCGAAAATATTTACATTATCGAAAAATGATTTTAGTAAACCCCTATTCATTTTTAAATACCTATCCAACAATAAATCACACGTTAGGGTTGAAATGAAAAAAAAATCACTCCCCACTTTACGTATAGGGGAGGTACCCTAAAAAAAAAAAAAAAAACACTTTTTATTTTACCACTTTGTCGGCGTGATTGATATACATATTAGTACCAAATTTCAGCTTTCTAGTGCTAACGGTCACTGAGATTATCCGCGGACGGACGGACGGACGGGCAGACATGGAGAAACTATAAGGGTTCCTAGTTGACTACGGAACCCTAAAAAGCATCCACAACAGGGTTCGTCAAAATTAAGACAAAAATGAAACACGCAATGTCCAAGAAAAACAAAAGAATAACTAAAAAAACACAAACATTAATCAAATATCACTAATTTGAAAACGTGTTACTTAGAAACTGTCAAAAAACGCATAGACTAAACTATTGACGATAAAAGGTAAAATAAGGCCATTGCGTCGCCAGGGCGATAAAATTAAGAACAGCTTAGCGCCATAAACAAGCGAATTGAAGCCTTCTTTATTACCGCTTGTGGTGCGTACACAATTTGACATCTCCTGGGTGTAAAGTTAAATATGCCGCTGCGCGTACGACCGGTAAATCTCACTTACTGCCCGTAGTGATGTAATAGTGAATTATGAATAGTAGCAATCGAGAGAAATAGAGTTTTAAAGAAGATCGTTGGCGACAGCCGAGGGCTTAAATGCAAGAACAATAGCGATAACAGTACTTTTGGGAATAAACCCGCAGAAGACCATTCATCGCCAAGCCATTTAATAAGAAACCTAAACAGAGCTATTTACTGTACTTGCGAAAATCTTATTTACTTTCATTGTACGAGCCGCAATAAGTTAGAATTGCAATATAACAATGAAAGTATACACACAGTATATTACTTGATTCATTGCTGAAAATACACTCAAGTCTAAGTACAAAACGGGTCTGCTTGGAAATTTATACTATAAATTGACATATTTAACGGCCACCGTAGACGAGCGATATAATGAATATTTGTATTCGCATTCGCAATGTATTCTTCTAAATAAATTAAATAAAATCTTACGAATAAATTAGTGCATTATAATATCTAAGAAAAACGATTGAAAAGGAAATTTAAATCCCGTAAAAAGTCTTAATTATCTTCATGGAAGATATATTGTTGTTTCATGATTTTGAATATATTCCGGCCAACAGAACATAAAAGCTTGATGGTACCTACTTAACTAATTCCCGGAAGAAATTCGGTTTCTTAACATTCTGAATCATTCGACTAAGGAGGTAATGACGTCATCAGACAATCAAAATGTCAATATGCGTTGACATTGACAGTTACTTTACTTCAATCATGTTTGCAGTACATTTCTGCGCGGTAAATAAAAAAATAAATAATTACGCGGGTGTCATAATTAACGGTAACTTTAAAAAACTTATTAAATAATGATTAAACTAATAAATCCTAAATCTGGTTAAATATTTTGCTCGTATTGGATTTACACGCTACTTAATGCATTACTTACTTTAATATACGCTTATTTATACAAAATCATGAAACCTAAATTCAACAGACTTGATCCAGCTGATACGATCTCAGTCAAAATACTGCGTAAATATTTAATGTGCCAGATTTCGTTCATTATACGTTTTATGACAGATCGGCCTCCAGTGACCAGAGACGCCAGACTAATTGTCTTTGTCTAGCTGAGGGCGTCCTTTGCTAAAGCCTAAAGGCTTTCTTCATTTGAAATTAGAATAGCTATACTCGTAGTGCGATCTTTGGACAATGAAGTGGTCCAAAGCCTAGAATTAATAGTCATAGTAAGGTCTATTTTCGGATCGCCTACCGGTATTTGCTCCATACTAAAAATACCGGTTAATTTCGTTCTTTTGTTTCCTATTTCATTTTTAACGAGGTGATCAAATAACACCAAGGCAATACCTAAATACAGTATGGTTGAGGTCGGTGTCTAGGGTTGAAGCGGGCGCGTGGTTACATGCTTTACCTGTTCCTCACCTGGGAGCACTCCTGGACAGCGACTCTTTGCGGGTGGCAGTTGCTCTCCGCCTGGGCTACGATGTTTGTGAACCTCATAAATGCATCTGCGGCTCCATGGTGGAGGCGAATGGCCATCACGCATTGAGTTGTTGTCGTTGTTCGGGTAGATTTCCACGTCACCACGCTCTCAATGACGTCGTGAGGATATCCTTGATATCCGCATCCCATCCAACATCCCCTGTCTTCTGGAGCCCCCGGGCCTGTGCCGCACCGATGGCAAAAGACCGGACGGCTTAACTTTAGTCCCGTGGCAGAAGGGGAAGTGTCTGCTCTGGGATGCCACGTGCGTCAGTACCTTCTGCCGCCTCGCACCTGGGTCGAACGGTGCGAACAGCCGGTGCCGCTCCAGAATTTGCCGCGCTCAAAAAACGAGACAAGTATGCGGCATTGAGCGGGAATTATTATTTTATACCTCTTGCTTTTGAGACAACTGGCTGCTGGGGTAGGAGGCTATTGGCTTTATTAGGGAAGTGGGACGACGAATCAAGGAGAGAATCTGACGCCCGTACGGGTTCGTACCTGGTGCAAAGGTTGTCCATAGCCATTCAACGTGGTAACGCGGCTAGCGTGATGGGTACTTTTGCACCAGGGACAACTCGTGGGGGACTTTTTGAGTAGATTAGTCATAATGTAAGAGTTTTGTTTATTGTTTTTTCTGTGTGTTGCTGTTGACGAAATACAATATTCAGTAATTAAATATAAAATAAAAATAATTAAATATTAGCATAAGATTAAAATTCTTTTGATATCAATTTGATCTGCTTTTGTCATTAAAGTGAAAATAAACAAGTTCTTATTCCGACAGCGATTAATTTGACTAAATTAAATCCATACATCAGTTGATCAATACATCATACTGACATGTTTTTAAGTATATTATTATTAAATTATGTATGTTCATAACTGTGAGAACCCGTCTTCCGATTGAAAAATAGTATTTTATGCAACAGTTGTATAAGAGGGGTCAAAAAAGGTGAGTGGCGTGGGTAACAATTTGAGCCGTAGGCGCAGCCGGAGGCGAAAATTGTTAAGAAAAACGCTACAAACATTTTTTGACCTACTTATACGACGTTGCATACAACACTTTTTCTACGACTACACATATTTTTACAAAAAATGCGAAATTGAACACTTCATGGATATTGCAGTTATTTTGTCAACATAATCAACAATAATAAGTTTCACCTTTTAAAACATACAGTGTTTTCAAGAATACTAACACAAACACACACCGTCGTTATTACATCAATTATCAAAGAGCGACAGAGATTAGTAAAAATATATTATTTTCAAAGTTTGCAGTTTGCCATCACAAACGAAACGAATGGCAAACGTAAAAACTACAAAGTATGTCTATGGTTCTTTTCATTTTTTCGTTTTTAAAGTTTTTTTTTTCTAAAAATGCTACGTTTATTTAGGTTTCTTAGGTTGGCAGTAATGTATTTTCTTCTAAAGTCCTGATTGCACGCGATATTCTATTTTGGCGGTTTTATTTAACAGTTGTTTTTTTGGGGAATAGACTAGATAGACTTTTCTTCGAGTATATTATCTATGTGTTTCTTCGACGATATAGATGATGACGAATGTATAAATGATAGATAAACGGGAGTAGAAAAAAATAAATTGTTGGGTTCACAGGGCACCTCTGTTAGCAGTTGCATTATATCACATAATAACCCTAGGGTAAAGACCCTTTGAAATTGCATAAGACCTGCTTTTATATTCGTTTGCGGGACCATATAATTGACTGATAAACGTACCGGAGTAGAAAAAATATTTTGTATTATCTGGAGGCACGGCAGTGCCCCCGTCAATTCGAGCAAAACAAACAACAAAGGCACGGCCGTACCATTCTTCCGGCCGGTCATTCGTTTTATTATAAAAATATAGTACATCTAATATTCAAAGATCACAATAACATGTTATTAGTAAAGTCCAGTGGGGAGTGAGTTCTATGGACACCGGCTTGGTTTTACATTAGATTTCAATACTTTTTGCAGTAGAACTGCGTTGCGAGACTGGCATGTTTGTACCTACATGTTAATGTTATTCATGGAATATGTTTGACTTGAAATTGATAACCGATTAGTTGATAAAAAAATGATGATATAAATAGGCAAAATGTCACTTGTACAGTACAATACAATAATCTTTATTTCAGAATATAGATTCCATTTAGTTAGTAAATTATGACCAGTCCAATCCTGTTCAACATCAAACTCAAATCAAACGAATAATCTATATATATAAAAGAAGAAACTGACTGACTGACTGACATATCAACGCACAGCCCAAACCGCTGGGTCTAGAGATTTCAAATTTGGCACATAGGTTCCTTATAAGGTCTAGGGGAGCACTAAGAAAGGATTTTTCAAAATTAACCCCCTAAGGGGGTAAAATGGGGGTCCAAAGTTTGTATGGCGAAACAAGATTTGTTAGACTATTTTATTCGAAACTTCACAAGAGTATTCCTAACGATAAATGAGTAAACACGTGTTTCAGTTTTTTTTGAAATTCAACCCCCAAAAGGGACAAATGTGGTCACAAAATCTGAAAATCAACATGGGTATCGTATCCTTTTTGAGTACTTATAGTACGCGGGCGAAGCCGCGGGAAAAGGCTAGTAAATAATATTTTTCGAATAGGCCTCCTAGAAAAGATATAATATAACCGACTTAACGACGGTCTTACGACAAAAAACAAGGTGACCTTGTAGATATTAACCCGTCTAGGATAACATTATGTGGATGAACAAATCAAATAACCCCATAAGTCTGGTTAGAAACAAAATTGCAAAGGAATATGAACTTTAAATCGAAGGCAAAAGGCCTCTTATTCCTTTGCTATGCTTAAACATTGTATAGTCCATACGAAGTTGGTCTTTAGAAATATGGGTTGATATATTAAGCGGGTAATACGGAAGCAGGTGGAGGTAAAATATGTTACACTTTGATTTAAGTACTAGGCTAGTGCGGCGGCTAAAGCGGCCGAAAGAAACAAACAATTAAAATACAGGGGTCTCGGCCCCCAATACATTTTCATGCCGTTCGGGGTTGAGACCCTTGGCCCGTGGGGTGCCAGTACCCATAAACTTTACAAAGAACTCTCTAAAAGGCTCGTCGACTCAACTGGTGACCGAAGAGCTGGCAGCTCAACGAATTAGTATTGCAATACAGCGGGGAAATACTGCCAGCATTTTCGGCACCATGCCAAAAGGGCCCAATTTTTTGATATTTTCTAGTTTTAATTTAGTTTTAGTTTTTAGTTTAGTACTAGATTTATATTTAAAATGTTATTTTATTATCATGCTTAGAAAAATCAATATATTTTTTTTCTAAAGACAGCCAGTTGTTTTTTTTATACCAGCATGTTGTTTTTATACTAGCTATATTATATTACCTAATGATAATAAAACGTCGGTGAGGCATGAGCCTTGATAAAAATACAGGCGAGTATTCTGCGACAGATCAAATTTCCATTCCCATTTTCAAATTATTTATTTGCTAAACATATGTCACATCAGGTCTTACAATTCATTGGGAACTCTATGTTTTGCCTCCCGACATACAAATAGCATGCAGCATGCATTATTTAAAAAAAATCATAAAATTAAATTGATTGAACTAAATATGTCAAAATCGAGACGCATAACGGTGTAGCGAGTGGATTATATTGTCTAAAAATACTTATGTACCGCGTTTTTGAAAATACGAAATATACTTAACAGTTTGCAAGTACGTATATTATTTCTGGAA
Source organism: Pammene aurita (assembly GCA_947086415.1). Taxonomy (NCBI): domain Eukaryota; kingdom Metazoa; phylum Arthropoda; class Insecta; order Lepidoptera; family Tortricidae; genus Pammene; species Pammene aurita. Next base: position 31,022,130 of record OX352302.1, on the reverse strand, counting down.
GCCCTCAACCTCCAATACAAGTAGGTGGAAATAATGACAATAATACAACCCGCTTAATGGTGAGCAGTCACCGTAGTCTATGGACTCATGTTGACGTTTAATATAATATCTTCAATAGCAAAAAGCAAATAGGTTATAAACAAGTAGACTACGAGTTGGTCCCAGGATATATGACACGATAGTGAGAGCTACAAAACCCCTATGGTTAATATGCCATACTATCTTCATTACTGATCCAAGCATCTGGCAGCTATGTACCGGAGGTCGGAGTGACGGACCTGGAAAAACTTTTTAGTTGAAATAACGGAGTACCAAATACGATAAAGCTAGCGAGATTGTCTTATTTGTAGAGAGCAGTGACTATATTTTAACATTACAAAATACATTGTCTAATTATCGTGGAAAAAAAACAGTAGGTGATAAATTATAAATAATATTATACTACTTTCCCTTAACAGAAACGCCTGGAAATGACATATTCTAATTAATTACGTAATTTTCCAGAATACTACATCAAAGCCAGAACTCTAGGAATTTTTTCCTTCAAGTAGTTTGACTTCCTGAGTCTGACTTCTATAAACAGCTGCCAGATGCCCGGATCTAGATTTAAAGTAAGTATAGCAAACTAGAGGAGTATCGTTGCTCTCATTATTGTGTCTTATTTTACGAGGCTAACTCTCCGTCTTAAAGATATCATGTATTTCAAAGAAACAGGAATGTTTTAATAAGAAGAAAGATCAAACGCTTAACTTTTCAACCTTGAAGAAACTCTTACGTAAATTACATTACGTCGCCATACATATTCAATATCTTTAGATAACATGCGGTAAGGACTCTTTAGAGTTGTAGAATGATAAAATAAAGATGTCATTCAAGGTTGACAGCATTAAGTTATCATTTTGAACTGGAGTATACTCTTCGGTCACAAAGTTAGGCCGAAAGAGAGGGTTATCTAGGGGACTGTATCTCGTTTTGACTATGGAGGTAATGACGTCATCAGCCAATCAAAATATCAATATGTCTCATTGATTTATATGAAGTGGATCGAATTCTTCGGTCACAAAGTGAGGCCGAAAGAGAGGGTTATCTAAGGGACTGTATCTCGTTTTGAATAAGGAGGTAATGACGTCATCAGACAATCAAAATGTCAATATGTGTCAAATGTGACAATTTTGTAACGAGTGCGAGTGAGACACCGCCCCCTACATTATGCTCTCTAACGGACCGTTTTAACTACTACTCGTACTTACTAGGTCATCTATGAACGACTGTTTTGCTCGGTGATAAGGTTCAACTGTGGTTAGGGAAATAGAGTAAGAGTTAAGTCCGGTTTCTCTCCTAGTTCGTGATTGACAGACGAATTTTTTTTACAAGTTTTTTTTAGTCAAATCTTTGAAGTTAAGTTTGACCCACTTCCCGGGTTCCGATTCAGCTGAAATTTTGCACATCGCGTGACAATGCAATATTGTGATGACATGGAGCTGGTCTGATGATGGAGACTGAAGGTGGTCTTAAGAACTCTGTGAGAAAACAATGGAAGAAAATGTTGCTTTTAGGTTTGTTAGAAACGTCCCGTCGAGCCATAGACATAAACAAAAAGGAAGATGAGTCACGTTCATAGTAAAGTTCATAGTAAACAAAACTGAAATGAGGTCCTGCACCTACACACTTATAAAATGCTATACACCGCTATAATGTATGTGCATCATCATACCTATATAGTTAACACGGGTTTGCAAGGGAGACCTCCATATTTTGCGCATCGCACAAAGTGTGACTGAGAGACTCTGCCACACGACTAATTCAATATAGGTGCCGGAACCTATATTTGATGGCACAGAATCGAGCGCCTGGTACCATATCTCCCTTTTTAGGGTTCCGTAGCCAAATGGCAAAATACGGAACCCTTATGGATTCGTCATGTCTGTCTGTCTGTCCGTCCGTATGTCACAGGCATTTTACTCGGAAACTATACGACGTATCTGAATAAAATTTACACATAAGGTGTATTTTGTATGCAGCTACTTAGTTATGTAGTTAAATTTGAAAAAAAAATATGTTTAGGGGGGCGCTCCATACAGGTAACTAAATAAAAATAAAAAATTAACCAAATATCAACATGTGACACATCAATCGATAGGTCTTTCAAAATAACATTTAGGTTTTTTTGACTATTTTGTGATTAAGTGAATATTTTCTGAAATAATCGCTTCGAAAGTCAGAAAAGTTGTGTAGCCCCCCCCCCCCCCCGTAAAGTTCAAAAAAAATGAAAAATTTGAAGAGATGCGCCTTATCATATACTTTCTACGAAAATTGTTTTGAACATTATCGGTTCAGCCATTTTTGAGTTATCTCCAAAAAACTTCTTCCATAGGCATCAGATACGACCTTTTGGTATTAGTTTGGTTCTTATTCCATTGAAGGTACGGAACCCTCCCATGCGTGGTCCGACACGCACTTGGCCGGTTTTTTGTATAAATCAATGCGTGGAGCAGTAACGTTTGCAAGAAAAGTACAGTCAGCGTTCTCAACGTTTATTTTAAACTAGCACCTGCCTGCGATTTCGAGATCGATTAACTAACTGCTGAACCCCCTCGCTTGTGAACTCTTTCTTTTTCCTGTTTGCTCTTGATTGATCATCAGAAGTATTTTGGGATAAAAACGGATTCCAGTTCTGCTTTATCTATGGAAAATACATTAAGCTAGATTTTTTTTTACAATTTCGGTAGCAAACAAGCATACGGCCTGCTTTTTTTTTGTTTTTTTTTTATATTATAAAGACAATCTTATACAAACCGACCTAGTCCCACAGTAAGCTCAATAAGACTTGTGTTGTGGGTACTAGGCGACGATATATATCATAGATAGATATAGATAAATACTTAAATACATAGAAAACATCCATAACTCAGGTACAAAAAGGAAGGGAAGTCAGGGTATGGTCTTGGTGGGAATCGCTGTATGTGAGAACCTCATTGCCTACAAAATGCCAAGAGACCGTTTGCTGTGTTAGTGGCGGAACACCGAATTTGAGCAGAACCCTGGCCAGTCCGAGTCACCCACGTCCCCGCCGTCCCTCCCGGGAACTGCTGCAACCGCGCAACCGCGCGGCCGCCACCTCGAAGTGCAGCTGAGCTGAGGGTGCAGGGTGAAACGCGAATCTTCTGCGCCTCAAAACAGAATCAATCTCACTACGGAGGAAACCCGAAACAAAACCGAGCACGCCTATAGGCTCTAAGGTGGCAGCCCCGCCAGTAGGCTAAGGTATAGTGGGCTAATCACTCGCTTACCTGAAACCCAAACTGATTACTGAAACTAAAATAGTGCGAAACCGGACCGATCATACTACAACGACCTTTGGCATGAAAATACGGACACGAATTGCTTGTTGGAACGTGCGAACACTAAGCGAGGATAGACGACTAGCTCAAGCAGAAGCACAAATGCTAAGATACAAACTGCAGATACTCGGTCTCAGTGAAGTGCGCAGAAATGGATTCGGGGAACTGAGAACGTCCAGAGGCCTTACATTCCTTTACTCCGGGAAGGAAGATGAAGAAGACGTGCGAGAAAACGGCGTGGGATTCCTCCTTTCTGACGCTGCGAAGAAGAGCCTGCTGGACTGGAAACCCATCTCAGAGCGAATCATCACAGCCCCGTTTAACAGCAAAGCCCACAAGATAACTGTTGTTCAGTGCTACGCACCCACAAATCTGGCATCAGAAGAAAACAAAGACGATTTCTATAGTGCACTTAACCTGACTTTAAAGAACATTCGCAAACAGGACATAGTCATCGTCATGGGGGACCTAATTGCCAAAGTTGCTGATAACGGCGGCTGTCAAAGACACATGGGCACACACGGGCTGGGAGTCCGGAACGAAAACGGAGAGAGATTCTTGGAGTTCTGCCAGGACAATGACCTCACCATCGGAGGCACTTCATTCATTCATGGAGCCCACCATAAGTACACACGGAACTCACCCGATGGAGTCACCAAGAACCAAATCGACCACCTTGCCATCAGCTCCAAATGGCGCACATCACTGCTCGACGTCCGCAACCGTCGTGGTGCGGATATTGACAGCGATCACCACCTAGTCGTAGCCGAGGTGCGGCTCAAAGTAGCCGTAGCTCGAGCTGCCAGCGCGAACACCAGGGTAGGCAAACGATTTGATGTCAACAAGCTGCGGGACCCAGACGTAGGCGACGCCTTTAGGTTGGAGCTGCGTAATCGCTTCTCCGTCTTCGAAACGGACTCTACTACTTCTGTCGACGCGGAGTGGAATCACATCAAAATGGCCTATACAGAGACCAGCTCCGTCGTTCGTGGACACAAAACACACACACGTGAGGACTGGATGTCACAGAGAACCTGGAACCTTATTGAAGAAAGGCGCCAACTCCATCTTCAACTCCTGGTAACCAGCGACGTGGCAATGCGCGAAGACCTAAGGCTGCAATACAGACACATACGCTGAAAAATTTACCACAGTACTCGTCACGACCGGCGAGTATGGGCTGATACTGTTGCGGACTCCACCCAACGCGCTGCCAACTCCGGCAATCTCAGGGAGATGTACAAGGCAACGAAGACCTTGGCCGGTAATCGGAACCAGAGGAAGAAGAAGCCCTTGAAAGACAAGAGAGGCCAGTTGATTGTGACATCAGAGGGGCAGCTTCAACGCTGGCGGGAGCACTTTGAGGAGATCTTCCGAGTCCCGAACGACCCCGTTACTACAGACACACCTACTGCCAGCTCGCCCGCACAAAGGCTGGACATTGATGTGTCTCCCCCTACAGGAGAGGAAGTAGTGAAGGCTATCCGTTCACTGAAGAATGGGAAAGCCCCAGGAGTCGACCTCATCACAGCGGAAATGCTTAAAGCTGATGTCCCTACCGCTGCAAACGTGCTGCCCCCCGTACGGAACATCTGGGCAGCCGAAGAGTAACCCGACGACTGGAACAAAGGCCTTCTTATTACCGTTCCAAAAAAGGGGATCTCAGTGAATGTGGCAATTGGAGAGGCATCACTTTGCTCTCGATTCCTTCTAAGGTGCTCTGCAAGATCATCCTGGACAGGTTGTCGAGGGCCGTCGAACCTCTTCTTCGCAAAGAGCAGGCTGGCTTCCGACCCAACCGATCGTGTACCGACCAGATCAACACTTTGCGCATAATACTCGAACAGGCATCAGAATGGCAGAGGGAAATGTACTTGACCTTTGTGGATTTCGAAAAAGCGTTCGACACGCTGCGATGGAGCTGTATCTGGGACCGGCTGCGTGAAATTGGAGTCCCCGAGAAAATCACGAACTTGATTAAGGCCATCTATAGGAAGTATTCTTGTAGGGTGACTCACGACGGCCTCGTCTCGGAGGACATACCGGTACATGCGGGTGTTCGTCAGGGGTGTCTCCTTTCACCTCTCCTCTTCCTTGTCGTCCTCGATGGCATCATGAACAACAGCACCAACAGCAAGCGCCGCGGCATAGAGTGGGGACTGTCCAACGTCTTGGAAGATTTGGACTATGCCGATGACATATGCCTATTGAGCCACACGCGCATCGACATGCAAGCCAAACTGGACGACCTACGGCGAGAGGCTTTGGAGGCGGGATTAAAGATTAACACCCGGAAGACCCAGGAAATGAGGTGCGGAGTGACGAGCTCGTTGCCGTTGCTCATCGGCACGGAGGGGGTGGAGAGGGTCCACAAGTTTACGTACCTCGGTAGTGTAGTGTCGGAAGCAGGAGGGACCGAAGAGGACATCGCTTCGAGAATCGCCAAGGGGAAAGCAACCTTCGCACAGCTCCGTCCGGTATGGGAATCGCGGAAACTGACTAGGAGAGTTAAGCTCAAGATATTCCGGTCCAATGTGAGAACCGTATTGCTGTACGGATGTGAGACGTGGAAGGTCACTAACGACATCTCGCGTCGGCTCCAAGTCTTCATCAACCGCTGTCTTCGCCGTATCCTCGGTGTATACTGGCCCGAGAGAATCTCCAACGTAGATCTGTGGGAGCGCTGCGGTGAGACTCCGATCGACCAGCAGATCAAACGCCGCAAGTGGAACTGGATCGGCCACACGCTCCGAAGGGACCCCGATCACATCCCGAGGCAAGCCCTAGACTGGAATCCCCAAGGAAAGCGGAAACGTGGCCGCCCTAAGCAATCCTGGCGGCGGACGATCATCGCAGAGGCGGCGACCATTGGCAGGACGTGGAGCGAAATGAAGCGTGAAGCTTAAGACCGGACGGGATGGCGGAGCACTGTGGATGCCCTCTGCCCCATCTAGGGGACATAGGATCATAAGTCAAGTAAGTCAGATTTTTTTTTACAATTTCGATAGCAAACAAGCATACGGCCTGCTTTTTTTTGTTTTTTATATTATAAAGACAATCTTATACAAACCGACCTAGTCCCACAGTAAGCTCAATAAGGCTTGTGTTGTGGGTACTAGGCGACGATATATATCATAGATAGATATAGATAAATACTTAAATACATAGAAAACAAGATGGACCGACGATATTATTAAGGTCGCCGGAGACGCTGGATGCGGGTCGCTTCCAACCGGTACGTGTGGAGGTCCAAGGGGGAGGCCTATGTTCAGCAGTGGACGTCTTATGGCTGAGATGATGATGATGATGATGATAGAAAACATCCATAACTCAGGTACAAATATCTGCGATAAACACACAAATAAATGCCCTTACAAGGATTAGAACCCGGGACCTCCTGCTTCGTAGGCAGGGTCACTACCGACTGGGCTAGGAGGCCGTTAAATTGGCTTGGTGATAAGCAGTTACCGTAGCCTATGGACGCCTGCATCCCCAGAGGATTTACATGCACGTTGCCTAACCTTAAAGAAACAATAATTGCTCTGTTTCTGATTTTGCTACCCGTTGTCCATTAAGATATTTACGGTTACTCAAAAGTACAAAAATACAAAAGAATAAATCGTAAAAAACCTCGATTAGAAATTTTAGTATAAATAAATAAATGAAGCCCTTCGGCCGACCAAGTAATGTGTACGTTTTATAACAGCGTTTAGTCTTAAAAGCTCGCTCGTAAACCAACCACGAGTAAGACGTATGTATTGCGGCCCGAGCGAGTGATTTAAAGCGATATATTTACATGGATTTGGTTTCCATTTATTTTTTATCAGACTGGGGCTGCTTAAAAATCGTTTAACTGACCCGTTTTCCTAACCTATACTGTTATCGTTTACTTACTAACTTTTGTTTCAATTTTCATAGATTTTTGACTGAGATAAAACCCTATGTAAGTTATTTGTGTTACATCCAAATTTCCTTTTTGCGTTATTTAGAAACAAACGTGACATAATCGCTGCTTTGATGAGTAACTTTTTCCTCATTACCATAATCAATAGGGATGATGACACATGTTGAATTATGTAATAAAATTTTGTTGATAGGATGCAAAATGATCAAAACATTTGTATATAGTCAAAATTTTTTAAAATCTATTGAAAATATTCAAAGAAGTAGGAAATTTAAAATAACAGTGATACCATTCGATTTATAACATTTTACTGTAAGGCATTGGTATGGCAACCATATACATAAATGCAACATTTCACTGTAAAGATAGCAATTTCATAATTTTTCCATACTTTGAACAGGGCGACTATTAAATCGTACTTTTTGCACGTCATTTTGTTAGGAGCGTTATGAGAAACGAAGACTTTAAGTATCATTTCAGAATTTTGTGTTGCTTTAACGCAATTAGCTCGATATAGACATTTGATCCTCGCAACAAAACGAATCGATTCATACCATGTGATTCGTTATCTACATTTGATACATGTAAATCATATTGTATTAGGATCAGGTTAGTTTATTTATTTAGTAATTCCTTTCTGTAACTCCCACATCCCAATCGACATAGTTAAAGCAAGGCGCATAGTTTCAGTGTCCGCGGGGGGTGGGGGGGGGGGGTCCCACAGTTAAATACCTGAAACTATGCGCCAATGCTCTGAATACTACCTGTCAGGCTGTCAAGCTTATTTCTTGCACCATACTTCAATATTTTACCTCGCGAGGTTGTTCGGATACTGATATACATTACATTTGTATGTCTGCCAGTATTATATTCACCTAAATAGATACAACCTACCGGTTGATGTATTATGATATAATCTTCTAAATGTATTGAACAAGTCGTTTTGTTTGGTTTAGGAATTGTTAATGAAATTCATCAGTCCTGATGATAGCTTTACTTATACTTATATAAAGTTGATGGAATTGGCTTTAAAATTCGGGTGATACCGTTATTTAACAAAATCGTTGTTTTATTTTCATAATTTTCACTTCAAAGACTAATTTTTCAAGTATTGATGGTTGCTCTGCTCTCCAACAGGACTGTCTATCGTTAACGGATCTCTATCCCAAGAACTGTAATGTTATAAACAACAAGAAAAAAATAAGAAGTATCCCAGACAAGATTTTATGTCTAGTTGATTGTATGTAATTCGTTCGGCTACAGAGTCCAATTTCACTGGCAGCTTTGGTTATATGGTGGGTCGCAAATCTCGTAAGGATTACAAATCTGAAAATAGGTGTACCAAATAATAAATCAAAATGTTGTTTAGTATTTAACCTTTATACTATGATATTGCGTTTATGAAAGGTGGTGACAACTGGCCACCTTAAGAAGAAACTATTACGTTGAAGTTTAGTGTCATTATGCCTGCAAAAGTAAATGTTAGTCTGTTAGAAGAATATTAAGTAAAATAAGTAATACCTAAGTGCATTGTGGAAGCGGAGGCCTCCCTACGTCGACCAGCGATCCGGCAGCAGCGGTAAGTCTCACCAAACGTACATGAAATATCATAGTCGCGTCAAATGCTATAACCCGTTTTCCATCTCGTAAATTTAAATTCCAAGTATAAGTATAAGTATACAGTCCACCACCACGTGGCGATTACGCTACATTTTCTGGCCTTCGAGTCGCATTAAAAAAATCCTTTGATTTTGAACCGACCTCATTTTTCGAAAAAAAATTCTCATACAACCGCTGCTTTCCATTGCGAATCGTATTCGCAGCCTATTTTTAGTTTCTTCTAGATTACACTCATATTTACATCCCATTCGTCGCATATTTTGTCCGTGACAAAAATGGCGGAAGGCGAGGTGCAATTGTTATTAAAAATAAACACGTTGACACTCAAAAAAGAATATTTGTTTAACAAATTGCAAAAGGCTTACGATGTTTCCAAAACTGTTAAATTGGATAGTCTAGACTCGGTACAGAATTACATGGTGCAGTTTTCAGAACTCGATGACGCACGTTGCGACTTCGAAAAAATCGTCATGGAGATTATCATGCTTGAAATGCAGTCGAATCCTAAGACTAAACCTTCAAAAAGTGCGTTAGAAAGCTTTGATGATTTATATTTTGCTTGTAAAAATGTAGCTTTGAACTGCAACCGTTTAGTCCAGGAGCCAACCTCAAAAAATTCAACTGAATCCAATGATGATTGTTTAGCCAGGCCGGTCTTACCGAAACTGACTCTCTTTGAGTTTGATGGTCAGGTAGAAAATTGGACCACATTTCATGATACTTTTATGTCTTTGGTTCACAATCGCAAGTTTGAGAACATAGATAAATTTCATTATCTGCTGTCTTGTGTCAAAGGTCCAGCACTTAATATTGTCAAGAGTCTTCCGATCACATCTTATAATTACCCTTTAGTTTGGCAAGGTTTGCTTGATAAGTACCAATATGTCAGGGGATTGACCGGAAGGTATCTGGATAAAATGCTGAACTTTTCACCATTGACAAAGGATAGCGTAACAAATTTAACCTCATTCGTAGAAACGTTTGACCATTCCTTAAAAGCGATGCACGCCTTGCAGATTGAGAACTTGGATGACTATTTGTTTTGTCATTTGGCTTTGCGCGGGTTAGACAGTCGTACTCGGAAATTATTTGAAGAAAGCCGTGATCAAAATAAAATGCCGACTTTCGCGAATTTAATTAATTTCGTAAACAAACAAATAAAAGTGTTGGAACATATAGGTACTTTTTCTAGTACAGGCTCCCGGTCTATAAGCAATCAACAAGTCAAAGTGAAGTCACCTGTCAACTTCACGCAACCGAGTCATAAACCGGCCAGTTACAAATATTCGAATTCGACCTCGTCTTCGCAAAAGGTTGGATTAGCTGTTTCGCGTAATGATATTCAAAATAAATCGAACCAAAACAAACTGACTTGCGTGCATTGCAACTCAAATCTTCTGATTTATCGTTGCGAACAGTTTCGTAAACTGTTAGTTCAAGATAGGATTGACCGTGTCAATGCCTTGAAGCTATGCACCAACTGTTTGAAAGGTAGTCATGAAGCGTCATGTTGTAAGAGCAACATGTCTTGTGGAGTTTGCTCTCGGCCTTACCACTATTTACTACATCGGGATGCGAGTGTTCTGCAAGCATCGGCCGTGCCGACGCTGCAGACGCCCCGCGCTGCCGTGCATGCAGCGGGGCCGTCGTCGCCGCGCTCCGTGAGTGTGGCGTCCGATCCACCCATAACTGAGAATCTTCATGCCGTGACTGAAAGTACTTCTTACGGTGTAGTGTTGGGGACTACGAGGACTCTAGTTGTTGACATCACTGGTCAACATCAGAACTGCCGTGCTGTTTTTGATTCCGGAGCTCAAAGCACATTTATTATTTTAAGTTGTGCTCAACGTTTGGGCTTACCTCGCAACAAATGTCCTTACACAGTATCAGGACTAGGAGTTGAAGAGGTTAAAAACTTTGGCATGGTGACGTGCGACTTAAAACCGTGTAAATTGGACGTTCCGAGTTTTCAGGTGGAAATGGTCGTGGTAGAGAAGGTGTCATCTGAAATGCCAAATGTTGCATTTCCGCCAGAAGTTGTGGAAGAATACAAGAGCTTCGAATTGGCTGACCCGTTATTCTTCGAGAAGTCATCGGTGGATATTCTGCTGGACAACGGCGATGTGTCAGATTTGATTTTAGACAAGCCTACTAATGTCAAACCGAACATTCCAAAAGTTATTAAAACTATTTTCGGTTACGTCGTTAGCGGAAGATTACACAATGACAGTATAAGACTGTCATTGAATTTACACCTGTCAATTTCCCAAGAGAAGACTTTGGACAAAACGCTGCGTGACTTCTGGGAAGTAGAGGAATTGCCGTGCAAACTTGTACTTAGCTCACGAGATCAGCTAGCTGAAGATATATATGTGCGTGATCACTCCCGTTATGAGGGGGGGAGGTATATTGTGCCACTGCCCTTTGTTCCTGATGCGCCTACTCTCGGAGACTCTAGCGTTGCAGCTGAGCGACGATTACTGGCAACGGAGCGCAAACTTGCGCGCTCACCAGTGCTGCAACAAGCATACAATGACTTCATGTTGGAGTATGAAAAACTTGACCACATGGAATTGTATACTGGTAGCGAACCGAGCAAGTATCTGATTCCGCATCACAGTATACTCAGACCAGGCAGTACGTCAACTCCCTTGCGCGTTGTCTTTGATGCTAGTGCGAAAACGTCTACAAACGTCTCTCTCAATGATACTCAGTTGACAGGACCAAACCTATACCGTGGCATAGGTGCCATCATAACGAATTTTCGATTTTTCGAATATTGTTTCGCAAGTGATATTTGCAAAATGTATCGTGCTATCCTTGTGATATGATGATAATAATGATATATTATTTATTTGCTTGCCACAATATACACACAGTTAGGTAGGTACATAAATTACATCCTTAAAAGAAAGAAGCTATAAAAATAGTTAAACATATGAAACCAAAAGCAAAAAAAAAACGATTTCTGTGTGCGTTGCAGCAATACAAAAGGGTTCTGACTCAGCAATACGCTTCACTCTTACGGGCGAAGCACTGGTATTCTGCCAGAACCCAGGCCACGTCACATGTATGATAGAAGTATAAATATCTTAATTTTCACTATGATTAACTTAATGTATCTACTTGTGTAAAAAGAAAAAGAAAATGCGGTGTATGCTGATACCGATATGTAATGTAGTGTAAGTGTAGGTAGTGTAAAAAGATAACAGAAAACATATATTCTCCATTCAGGCTATATTCGGTAATCTGAAACCAAGTATCCGTGTGGAATACCTGTTATTTGCTTATTTATTAGTACTTTTTTAAAATGGTATTTAAAGGTTGCATTTGTTTTAAGGCGCCTGACAGGTGGGGGGATATTGTTCCAACACTTGGTTGCGAGATACCGAAAACAGCCTGTAAAAGCAACAGTTCTGTGTGGATGTATTTCCAAAAGGCAGCGTCGAGTAGATCTAGTGCCATATCGTTTGTGAAAAGATGAAATTTGTATTTTTGAGAAAAGGTAACTGGGCTTTTTGTCATTTAAAACACCAAACAATAGGCTTGCAAGATGCAAATGTCTCCTAGAAGACATATTCAATATAGAAGCTTTATTTAAGTACGGCGTGATGTAACTTCTGGGTGGGACCAATCCCACGCACCGCTTTTGTTATCCAAATAACAAAAGCGGTAGCAAGCGTTTTGGACTCGCTGTATGAGACGGCGAGTTTTTGCTTGTAAACGTGGCCCATAAATTATATCCCCGTAATTTAATTTGGAAAGGATGAGTGACTCACATAAAATTGCCCTTACTTTCTCACTTAACAAGCTTCTTATTTGGTACAAAACCTTCAAGCGGTAAAAACAGGATCTCACCAACTCCCCCACGTGCTTTTCGAACCTAAGCTGACTATCCATCACTAATCCGAGGTTCCTGGCCTCCTCAACACGTTCTATCAGTGAATTTCTAATAGTTACTTGTGGGTTTATGTCTAAGATTTTAGATATTTGACATTTTGTACCTAATATCATAAACTTTGACTTGTGAGGATTTAGCAGTAAACCGTTATCATCAGCCCAGGTGGAGATACTTTCAAGGTCTTCGTTTATTTTATTAATCATCTCGGTGATGTCGCAAGGACGGGCTGAAAGGTATAATTGCACGTCATCTGCGTATAAATGGTATTTACAGTGCCTAATCTTTTTTTATTATATCTGCACTGAACATTAGAAATAGCAAAGGTCCCAGAATAGAACCCTGGGGGACTCCTCGTGTTAACAACCTAGCGTTAGATACCAGTTGACTGCCATCTTCCTTTGAAATTCTAACAGATTGCGTGCGGCCATTGAGGTAACTATTGAACCAGGCCAATGATTTAAAGTCTATTCCATAATAACGCAGTTTAGAGAGTAGCAGACTAATATTTATACAATCGAAAGGGCGAGAAAAGTCCAATAACACTAAACAGGTACCCATTCCAGAGCTTTGGTCGTACAGAATATTATCGACCACATCAATTAAAGCAGTTATCGTCCCCATTCCCTTGCGAAAACCTGACTGCACTTGAGGCAAAATACTGTTAATCTCTACATATTCATGTAATTGGTCATTCACAGCTTTTTCTAAAATTTTAGAAAGGAAGGGCAGTATACTTATTGGTCGAAGGTCTTTTAGTTCCAATGGATTATCTACCTTCGGCAATGGAGTTACTAGCGCCGATTTCCATATAGCTGGTACCTCGCCAGTCAAAATGGACCTGTTGATAATGCCCGTAATTACTGGCAATGTGCGCGGAAGAGTCAGCACAACCATATCTCTACTGATAGAATCAATACCTATTGCATTTGTATTAATAGATAATATATATTTAGCCACTTGGTGTTCCTCTACTGCTTTAAGGCTGAAAATAGAATCACCGAATTGGTCGCATTCAAAATCTAACACAGTAGGTAACGAAACACTATCAATACCAGGCACATTCAAAAAATTATCGTTGATTCTATTAGGATCATTAAAGCGATCAGGAAGCCGGTCTCGATTATTCGAGTCAGATAGAACAGTTTTCTTGAGATTCTTCCATAATGTTTTAGAATCTTTGTGCTGTGAATTTATGTGGTGATTATAGTAAGCTTGTTTTTCGTTAAATATGCTCTGTTTTACAAATTTATTCAAATCATTATAATATTTTTTGGTACCTTCTGATTTTGACTCTCTATATCTTAAATAAGCCTCATTGCGCTTCTCAATCATAATCCTAATAGTATCAGTAATCCAAGGTAAGCTATGATTGTGACGAATAGTGACGGACTTGACTGGTGCGTGCTTATCAAATAGAGAAAGCATTAAAATATTGAATTTTTCCACCATTCTCTCTACAGAAGGAGAACTTAATATGGATTCCCAATTAATAGACTGAAGGTCATTGTCAAAGTCGGTAATATTAATATTTTTTATTGGCCTATAAGTAATAGTTCACACCTCATACAGTTACAAGCACAAGTTTTACAATTAGATAAATTTAGGTAGAGGTAACAACAGGCGGTCTTATCGCTAATGAGAGATTTCTTCCAGACAACCTTAATACAAGAATGTTACAGATTCTGTTAAAGAATCAAAAAATAAGTCCGCATTGATCCAATTTGGACGGTACGCTGTACCTATAATAAAACTACATCGATTAATTGTCACAGATATCCATAGTTGTTCAATATTTGCAACAGGGTGGGGAGTTCGGCGTGCGCGCACGCTATCTCTGATATAGAAGCCTACCCCGCCACTGCGGCCTCCGCGCATGACACTGGGACGCGGAGCGTATCCGCAAATAGTCTAGAGAAACGTTCGCGCAGAGATCACAAAACAGTTTTTGGCAGTTAATACAGTTTAAAAATCGTTCAACGATCAGTGTAGTTTGACATCCCGCACAGGTTGCCATTGCAAAGTGTTGTATATGTGTTGATAATAAAGTCTAAATTACGACGGCTGTCACTGACACATTGTTATTGCGCGCGCGCAGATACTAGCAGCTGATTCGCTGACAGCCGGTCAGCTGACCCGCACGATCGATTGTTATAATGTCCGGTTAGGTGAATACACTTAAATTTTAAAACTGTTTTATTTATGATACGTTAATGTTTACGCACTACCACTATTAACTTCGTTAGCCACTGATGCTAAGTCTCTAATTATACACCAACTGAGTATGTACATAAACTTTTTAACAATTTTTAACGCAAATTACACGGAGCAAACGAATAGTACGTCTGACAGTTCTGACGTTCGTCACGTGACCACGAACGTGATAGAAAATATCAACACATTTTATATCGTGCGCGTTACTTGTGCGCGAATGTGATAGAAAATATCAACACATTTTATATCGCTCGTCCGTTGACGAACCAATAAAAGTCTATGAATTGAAGACGATTACATATGGCGTAAGTTCGAGTCCATATCTGGCCATACGTACTTTGCTGCAGTTAGCCAGTGACGAAGGTGAACGTTTCCCTTCGGCTGCTACTGTTGCACGCCAAGGTATCTACATGGATGATATCTTATGATCATGCGCAACCTTCTCTGAAGCATGTGCATTACAGGACGAATTAATTAATTTGCTGCAGTGTGGAGGACTTGTGCTAAAGAAGTGGTCGAGCAACTCGGAACAATTGTTCGAGCGAGTTCCAGCTGAGCACCGTGAAACTACTGTCACCTTTCAAAAAGACAGGGATGACGTTTCGATAAAGCTTTTAGGTTTGAAATGGTCTCTGGTGTTTGACGCGTTCAGTTTTTCCCTGAATAAAAAAGATACTGTCAATACGAAAAGATCTGTACTGAAGACTAGCGTCAATTTATGATCCGGTTGGATACATTTCTCCTTGCACATTTGTTGCAAAGTGCATTCTCCAGGATCTTTGGAAAGTCTCGGTTGGGATGATCCACTACCTCAAGATGTATGTGAGCAGTGGTTAACATTCATTGATAAACTACCTCGACTATCCGAGTTGCAGATCTCAACGACACATTTTGCTTCCAGATGTAACTGAATGTGAGTTGATTGGATTTAGTGACGCGTCTTCTCGTGGGTACGCTGCTTCCATTTACGTCATCTCACGACATGAGTCGAATGTGAAGTGCAGAAAGCTCATGGCAAAATCGAAAGTAGCTCCTGTCAAAGTTCAGACGATACCTAGGATGGAGCTTATGGCTGCAGCTCTCCTTGGAAAGCTTATGAAATACGCATGTGAATGCTTGACTCGGGTTAATGTGAGGAGAATTACAGCATTAACAGATTCTTCAATCGTTTTGGCGTGGGTACAAACTGATGCGTATAAATTAAAAACATTTGTGTGTAACCGTGTTACACAAATAACAGAGTCAATACCTCCTCATGCGTGGCGTCATGTAAACAGCGAAAACAACATGGCAGACGTCGCCTCGCGAGGTGTTTCTCCGTCGCAATTCATGGCTAGTAGCTCTCAGTGGTTTGAGGGGCCTGCCTGGATGTATGAGGATCGAGAAACCTGGCCTGTGTCTACATATATAAATAAAAATGAAACGCAAATCCCGGAGATGAAATTATATTCAAATACATTTAATTTACTATCTCAACAGACGGGAGAAGAAGGGAAACTGGAATTTGTAGAACGTTTCTGCAACCAGGTTTCATCCTTTTCAAAAATGCAAAGATCAGTCGACTGGATCTTACGCTTACTGCGACGATTTCGCGGTGATGTTTCAATTTGCAATCAAGTCTTAACTACTACAGACTTGAACCACGCTCACGATAGCTTGATCAAGTTAGTGCAAGCTGCCTACTTCAAAGAAGAAATAAAAGCTTTAAAAAAGGGCGAAACGTACATTCCCTCGTTAAGGAAACTTGCACCCTTTCTTGACGCTAGTGGTTTCCTCAGGGTGGGGGGTCGTATCTCACACTCTGATCTGCCATACAATGCGAAGCATCCCTTATTATTGCCGAAGCAGTGCAGGTTTACAAAGCTTTTGGTTGAATATTTTCATAAGAAATATTTACATACAGGTCCGCAAACCTTACAAAATATTATCAACCAAAAATTTTGGATCCTGTCGGCTCGTAGCCTCATTCGATCAATTCACGCTAAGTGCAAGAACTGCTTCAAATGCAAACCATCGCTGCTTCAGCCTAAAATGGGTGATCTTCCGTCCACTCGGCTATCGCCTAATAAAGTTTTTGAGCATGTAGGTGTAGACCTAGCCGGACCTTTCTGCATAAAGGAAAGTTTACGGCGTAATGTGAAGATAGAGAAAGCTTACTTAGCAGTGTGTGCTTTTCCACTAAAGCTGTGCATTTGGAAACGCTCTCTTCTCTTTCCGGCGATTGCTTCTTGGCTACTCTAGGCAGATTTGTATCACGTCGCGGTCTTCCGGCATGCCTTTATTCGGACTGTGGTACGAATTTCACAGCTACTAGCAAATATCTCGCTGATGTGCAAAAATTCATTTCGGACAACGGCACTCAACAAGATATTTTGAACGGCTGCTCTCTGCGCTTGATTAACTGGCAGTACAACCCTCCAAGTGCCCCTCACATGGGCGGGTTATGGGAGAGCTGCGTTCGCGTTGCGAAATATCATCCTGTACGTGCTGTCGGTGACAAAGCTTTGACGTTTGAGGAACTGTCAACGATTTTTTGTAAAACCGAAGCTATTATGAATTCTAGACCGTAATGTGCATTACCGGCTAGTGATAATCCTCATGAGTTTAATTTTTTAACACCAGGACACTTTCTGGTAGGCAAGAGTCTGACAGCTGTACCAGAGTATGATTTGCAGTCTGTACCTATAAATCATTTGTCACGTTGCAATATTTACAAAATTGCTCCCAGCTGTTTTGGAAAAAATGGAGCCATGATTATTTAAATACTTTACAGCAAAGATCAAAATGGTTCACCTCGCCTCCCAACATTAACGTAGGCGACTTAGTGTTGGTCAAGGATGATCGAGTCTCGCCATGCAATCGGCCACTTGCAATTGTCGAAAAGACACATCCCGGTTTGGATGGCATTGTGCGCAAGGTTACTCTGCGTAAAAAAGCCAATAATTCTTTGTCGAGACCAGTTAATAAGCTGTGTCCTCTACCCTATACCCACTAAATGCCCATCTTCTTTCTTAAGATAGATTTTATTTTCTCGCGCCTCAGATTGCGCACATTTTATTTCTTTTCTTATTTTATGAGAAAGCTACGTAGTGCTTTCGGTGGAGGGTGTTTAGTATTTAACCTTTATACTATGATATTGCGTTTATGAATGGTGGTGACAACTGGCCACTTAAGAAGAAACTATTACGTTGAAGTTTAGTGTCATTATGCCTGCAAAAGTAAATGTTAGTCTGCTAGAAGAATATTAAGTAAAATAAGTAATACTTAAGTGCATTGTGGAAGCGGAGGCCTCCCTACGTCGACCAGCGATCCGGCAGCAGCGGTAAGTCTCACCAAACGTACATGAAATATCATAGTCGCGTCAAATGCTATAACCCCTTTTCCATCTCGTAAATTTAAACTCCAAGTACAGTCCACCACCACGTGGCGATTACGCCACAATTTAATTACAGCGTATATTACCGAATAAAAAATGGTCAAGCGTGAGTCGTGAATGAGTGAGTGAAAAAAAAAACAATTCTAAAATATAATTACCGTTTATAACCTTTTAACCCTTTGACAATATCCGCTTAGTGTAATCCTTAAATTACATTCATTTTATTTAATTGTCGAAAGTAAATATAATATAAATTTAAACACCCAACCGTCACTACCACAATAATACCTCATGAACCAAATGTTATTCAAAAGAATAAACCTGTGACTAGTGAAAAGGAGTATAAGTCAAATTGACTCAGGGAAAAAGGTTACAAGTGCCGTACATTTTAATAGGACTTGTGCCCCTTTGGTACTGAGCCAAATTGACTTTTCACTAGAGTCACAATTAAGGAGCTCCACACGTTTTTTATCATCGGACGTTTTCAAGCATCAGACGGAAAAATCGTGCCCACAGCGCCAACGCGTGCGGATGTAACTCGCTTATATTTTGGACGTGATATCACGCGCTCCGCTGACGGCACGGTTTTCCGTGCACGTTGATGTATTTTGCGGTCAAAGGGCTAAACATCATATAAGTAATATGTATCTTAGGCACCCGCTTACTTTAGCTACTACCCATAAGAACAAAGAAACCGCACAAGGATGTTCCCGCACAGGTGCGGCAGTAAGAAGATCACGGTTCTATTGACCGTTCGGATTTAGAGCGCACTACTACGGGTTTTAGACTCATAGATAATTCGCAAAAAAAAGAAAACCTCCAATGTCTTTACTTCTTATTTATCGTATGGCTACATGTCACTGGATATAGATAGGCGTTTCTTCCCTGGGGTAGTAGTACTGGGAAAGCAGATGATAAAGAAAATCCAGTGAGTGCTGCCAGGTCCAGATGGGGTGCAGCTGTCAAGTTTGTTACTCTTTTAGCACCACCCAGGGATCACGTGTAGGGTTGTCTAAGGTATTTCATACGGCCGCAGAGTAACATTGATCCCTAAATGTCTTTACTGAAAAGAGTCCAAAAATCCAATGCTCTTGAAATGTGGTAAGAAGATTTGAAACATTCGTGACAAAAACATACTCTAAACCGCCTGGCCGAGAGGTCTAATACCACCTTTAATCTTCCTTATAATGCGTTAAAATCTTCCCAATACTGATATTAGTGATATTCTTTAACCCTTTTTTACCCACGGGTGGCAAACGGAGTCGCCACTAGCAAAGTCATTCCTGAGTACGAGTGGCGTCTATGTCTACAGTAGTTTTGGCATGGGGTATTTAGGATTTTTTTCTAAATCAATGTAAACCTTATGTCCTAGTTATTATGATCTCACACTATAGTTGCGTAAGGACAGGATTCATAGAAAAAAAACATATAAAATGTCACAATTTTCTCGTTCAGTTCTCACTCTCATGGTAGCCCATCCTCACGCGCTTAGCTCAAACACTAACAGGACCAGATGTGGCGCCTCCAGCAACTTGGCGTTTATTTTGGCATATTAGCGTTTTTGGCGGTATTTGGCGTGTTTACGGTAAAGATAAAATATGACTTTGTGCTTAAAAGCTTTTTTTACCACGACGGTTCCATACAAGTGTGAGTGACGCTATCCAAGTAGAACCTTTATACTAACTTAGTACAAAGTATACTTAACCAATTTTCTAGATAGAACCTTATCTTAATGGCAGTTGCCCGTGGATACGTTTTAACGCAACTGTGCACTACTAAGCTACCTATTATGACAAGGTTCTATAATGGGCTAGGATTCAAATTGGTTTAGTGTACACAGGTGTACACGCCAACTGCCATACCTTTGATCTATTTTGTTAACTACATTAAATAAGAAATTTTGCCCAGGGAAAAAGGTTCAACTTAGTCGATATGGAGTTATTAGTACCAACCTACTTCCTAAAACTACACCATATACGCAATATCCATTAGTGAAAGAATGAAGTGTCATTGTAAATTGGCCCTTTAACTAAACTCATCCACAATTGAATCTTAAAGCCAATCAAATTACAGATCCCTTACAGGGATAAGTTCGCCTTTGTACGTTGTATTTTCTTTTGTTATGACTGTATTTTGTCCTGTTTTATGTACAATAAAGTGTTTACATACATACATACATACAAATTATTTTGTTGAATATTTTTGAATTGCATTTTTTAAGTAGTTACACTACTTACACTATCTAGTGGTCAGGGCGTCAAATCTGACCTCGGACACCGGAGGACTTGGTCACTTTTTCTGAAGTATATGACATCTAATTCAGTTTATAATCGTCCACACTTGTTTATTTGCACTGAAAAACCTACGTATGCTTTTAAACAGAGTTTATTTATTATTTATTTATTTAAATTATTTATTCATGTAAAACAATTACAGGTTTCGGGAGTTACAATATTGCGCCAAACTGGAGTGACCAGTTTGTTGGCGCGTCGCGAGTTTGTAGGCGCGTCGTCGTCGTTCGTAGTTGTTTTCGCCTTGAAAGAATGAATGGTCCTGTGATTATATTATAGGCTCTTAGTTACCCTAATCAATATCTATCTAAATTACATTTAGTAACATTCAAGCAGTCAATCTGAAAATACGTGGATACTAAGTACTCTAATGCGATTAAAAACCAATGAAATAAATATTCTTCCCACAGTGACCCGAAAGTCTAACACACACGCCTGTCAAATGAAAAAGTAATTTAGCAGAACTTCTTCAGTTTTAGTTAAACCTTGTGAACCATACATCAAAAGACGGGTCGAGACGTTGTTTTGACAGGCTCATTAGGGAGTGCGACTGACAAATTACTTGACATTATAATTAAATTATTTAGTTTCTCGTTCGTCATGGAGTTAGAGACTTTGCTAATTTTGAGGATGCTAGGAATTCTATTTTTAATATTCAGCACGATTTTGTGGCCAAGTTAGCCACGTATGAACGTTGGGTTTCCTCACATTTATCGACGCGGATTCTTCAAAATCCGGTGGAAAAAAGCTTTATGTCCACGGAATAAGAGCGAAAAAGACGTCGACGCGTCGTCAGGGGTCGGCCGAGCCGATCCGAGCCGAACCGTGCCTTGTTAGCTCTTATTGCGTGGACATAAAACTTTGATCCACCGGATTTTGCCGAATCCGCGTCGATAGACGTGGGAAACCCTTACTCTCCTACACCTACAGCGTCACACTTTGGATCCCTAATCGATATGCCGAACTGTGACACGTGGATATGGATTTATCCATGCAAAATCAGTACTTGTTTCACACATGTACTATATCGTGTCAAAGCTTAAGTGGTATTAGTTTTCAGTTGTCGCCTCGATCGGACTTCGGTTGAATGAAGGTTTCCGCGATCGAGATTTTCACTAGATGGCAGCACCGTGGCGAAAGGTCTTTTTGACAGCAGCTGTCAAAAACATTTTTTTTTTATTAATCATGATTGGTGGATACAGCTATACCTCTCGCCACGGTGCTGCCAGTGAAAAACTCGATTGCGGAAACTCTCATTGAAATTCAAGATGGCATTATTTTTCTCATCCTGGGATTAGTTTTTTTTTAATTTGCGTAGTTCAGCGTGTAATATTGATAGCTTAGTGCGCGGTGATCTAACAAACAAATTGTACAGCTAATGAATCCTCCTTACGATTGTCCGGGCATTTCAACCGACTTCAAGATTTCGAAGAAGGAGGTTCTAAATTCGTCGGGATCTTTGTTTTTGCTATTTTTTTTTTGTTTGCTATTATTCGAAGACGGCTGGACCGATTTGGAAAATTCTTATTTTGTTTGAAACAGTATACTTCACAGTTGGTCCAATTGTAACCAGGTCAGGATATGATGATGGGACCCTGGAGAAATCAAGGGAACTCTTCAACTATAAAAGGCACACCTATAGTGATTTAAGTATTTTTACAGCAGCTCGAACTTTTGGAAAGGAGCCTAAAGGTGAAGTCGGTTCTTTTTTGTTTAAAATTATTGCCTAGGCTCAATTGAACGTGGGGTCCACTTGGCAGTCTAATTCTATGAATTCGCGTAAGGCACTTGTTTTTACGGGAACGACTGTCATCTGACCTTCCAAACCAGAGCGGAAACCAGGTCTTATTGGAATTAGATCCGATTTTCTCGCGTGTTTTTCTTCACCAAAAACAGCGAAACCAACCTCACGTTATATACAAATATGGCTGTTCTACTGACGTGTGTAACGTGTCGCTGAAACTGGAGCCTCAATCCTTAATGAGACAATTACAGTTCCGGATTAGAAACGTATTTATCCCCCAATTAGTGAGCTCTGGTCAGCGCATATTCTATCCCATGAGACCTGACCGGCTGCTAAACTATGACCTACTTTCATGGTTAGGCTTTGTTGATAGTATCTTTGAATGATTACAGTAGCTTGCGTAAAGAATGTTAAGGGGCTCCCTGGCGCCAATGACCTTCGATCTGAATCCCTCAGTTTTCTAATGATTTTTATAGCTTATCATATTATCAGTAACGGACTTAAACAATATAGTATCCTATATTTACTTCAATATTCATGGTCTTTGAGATATTTGACATCAAAATCAAACAATTTTAGGCTAAAAAAGTGGATATCTGGTCATTTGTGTTAACTATTTTAAAATTAAAATCTCATTAGTTTTTAGAGACGTAAAAGAGGAAACCTCATATGTATATTTCGTATAGGTAAAATTCTCCACAGCATTCGAATATCGAAATAAGTGTATTTTTAGACCATGTTTAAAAAAATCATTAAAAAAGAAGTGATATTTTTTTTAAAACTGGCTCATAAGTATGGAGATAAAGGATTGAAGAATCGATAGCTAATTAATTGCCTTATAATTCTATCTGTAGTGCAAAGTAGCAATATGGACTCAAAACTGGTCAAAATCGATAAAAAACGTGTGGAGCTCCTTAATTGTGACTCTAGTGAAAAGTCAATTTGGCTCAGTACCAAAGGGGCACAAGTCCTATTAAAATGTACGGCACTTGTAACCTTTTTCCCTGAGTCAATTTGAATTATACTCCTTTTCAGTACTCACAGGTTTATTCTTTTGAATAACATTTGGTTCATGAGGTATCATTGTGGTAGTGACGGTTGGGTGTTTAAATTTATATTATTTATATTTACTTATGACAATTAAATAAAATGGATGTAATTTAAGGATTACACTAAGCGGATATTTTTCGTACCCAAAGGGTAAAAACGGGACCCTATTACTAAGACTCCGCGGTCCGTACGTCCGTCTGTCACCAGGCTGTATCTCATCAACCGTGATAGTTAAACAGTTCGATTTATCACAGATGATGTATTACTGTTGCCGCTATAACAACAAATACACAAAAACAGAATAAAATTAATATTTAAGGGGCCTCCCATACGTAGACTAGGTAATTTATAATATTTTAATAAAAATTCAATACGAAAATACTTCTCTTTAGATCGGATCCTTCATTAATTATTCTATAGCATCACAATAAAGAGTATTCGTATTACTTTCCTGCACCAAAGAACCGATACCTCTAAAATTATATTTCTTAGGTACATGTTGTAAGTCTCTAAAACCATAAATAACGCTCGCAAAACCACACAAAATAGCGGTTGACGCAGCCGAAGCAAGCGTTAACTTATTGCTATGTAAATCTATGAAGATGCTTTACAAAATTCTGCTGCAAAATTAAATTTGGCGGGTCGCGGACGTGAATCGGAGCCTATTCACAAGACGTTTTGTACTTATAGTATGTAGTATTAGTAATAGTAGTTTATGCAACAGTTGTATAAGAGGGGTCAAAAAAGGTGGCGTGGGTAACAATTTGAGCCGTAGGCGCAGCCGGAGGCGAAAATTGTTAAGAAAAACGCCACGAACATTTTTTTACCTACTTATACGACGTTGCATACAATACTTTTTCTACGACTACACTTACGTTTACATAAAATGCGAAATTGAAAACTTCATGGATATCGCAGTTATTTTGTCAACATAATCAACAATCATTTAAGTTTTACCAAAAGTTTTACGTTTTAAAACACTATTTTTCAAGAATACTGACATCGCTAACACAAATACACACCGTCGTTATTCGATCAATTATTAAAGAGCTACACAGATTAGTAAAAATACCTGAATTACTTTCAAAGTTTGCAATTTGCCCCTACAAACGAACGAGAAACGTAAAAAACTACGAAGTAGGTCTGTGGTTCTTTTATTTTTTTTCTTTTTTAAAGGTTTTTTTTCTTAAAACGCTGCGTTTATTTAGGTTTCTTAGGTTGGCAGTAATTTATTTTATATTAATAGTCGTGTTTGCACGCGATTACGCGATACTATTTTGACGCTTTTATAGAACAAGTGTTATTTTGGGGAATAGACTAGATAGACTTTTCATCGAGTATATTATCTATGTTCTTATAAAGGTTTTTTTTTTTTTTTTTTATACCACAAAGTTGGCAAACAAGCATACGGCCCGCCTGATGGTAAGCAGCTACCGTAACCTATGGACGCCTGCAACTCCAAAGGAGTCACATGCGCGTTGCCGACCCTTTACAAAAAGGAGGATTCACTGTGTTGACGAATGTATAAATGACAGATAAAAGTACAGGAGTAGAAAAAATACAAAATGCACGGCGAGAGACATTATGATGATAAAAGAAAAGTAAAACGATTTTGGTGTAAATTATCTTTCTGTTATTGTTTTGTCTATTATGTTGCTATTTGCACCCAATAAACATTTTCATGTGATTTTTCAAAGTATTAGTACGAATTTTAAACTTATCCCTTTAAGGGTTTTTTTTAGTTAAGGTCCGGGTAATAAGTGAGAAGGTAACTGAAATCAGTGTATTCAATAGCATATTGACTATAGTTGCAATACTAAATAAAAAAAACATCGACCTAAAACAAAGAAACAGCACCATGTATCTAAAATCATCTCTCATTGTATCACTTTACCTTTTCCAAGAACCGCAATCAAGTCTTCATTTATTTTCAAAACGACTATTCATAGGCGTTTTGGAAATAAATGGGGTCATTTTGTAAGTATGCACAAATACCTACACAAAGTTCTTCGTAGGGAACAAATCCTGGGATACAGTATTCTTCTTCCTCGTTTCCTCATGGCTGAAGGTCGAAGGTCATCAGATGAAGTCGTTGCTCTCGTAACCAAGGCACTCCAAGCTGCACGATCTTCTACGGCTCGTATGATAGGCCCTTGTATGGAACCTTGGCAGGCCTTCTTTACTATGTCGGCGCAACGGGTCGGTGGATGTCCACTCCCTCGTCCTCCATCCACGCGGTCAACCACAATGCGTTTTTCAAAATTGTTTGGCTTCCCTCTGGTCACGTGTCCGAAGATCTGGAGGATTTGCTGGTGGCAGATGGTTGATAAGCGGCACTGGACTTTTAATTCCGCTAGGATTGAGGCAATAGTGCGGCGCGCTGTCGATGGAATTTTTAACATCTTGCGCCAGCACCACATTTCAAATGCGTCAATTCTGCTCCGAATGTTTGCTAATGATAATGATATGAATTGCGTTTGCTCTTCCAGGTGGTGTTTCGTCGACCACTTACTCGCTTCCCCTCCTCTATTTCCATCACAGCTCTTCTCATGTGATCCCGGCCTCGCCTCATAACGTGCCCATACCACCGAAAGCGATTATCTCTAAGTTTAGTGTTGCATTTATAATAGGTATAATCCTGGTATAATCAAATACAATTCACTCAGTCAAACACAATTTAACTAAAATCATTGCTGCCGTTCGTTGTCGTTTCCGGTGCTAAAGTGCCTATAACGCTCGCGGCATTACCACGCTGGATAGCCATGGACAGTCTTTGCACCATACCAAATTAACAATGTCAATACAAAATCGCGTTGCACACCTGTTGCATCGGCAACAGATCTCATTCTTATTCAATTTATTTCGTTCGGCTATTTGACTTTATCAAAATAAATCAACAATAGACGCGCTGCTGGATCCTGGTATTCCTGATACTGGAAAACTCAACCTCAAACTCAAACATTTATTCAGCAAGTAGGCCACATGGGAACTTTTACACGTCAGATAGTTTCAAGTAAAAGAGAAAAAAAACTACACCGGTTCTAACCCTACACCTCTGACCCGAGAAGAATTTTATTATGTACGGCAAAAAACTCGGCGGGACTAATTTTTTCAAAACAACAGTACATCAAAACTTAAAAATATATAAAAATTCGTTGTTCTATAAGAAAACATATCAAACAAGGTTAGGTTAACCAATAATAGGTTATAGGTTAAGAGAAATACCAAAGAAAAAATAATGTTTATGAGTGCAACTCTGATTATTTGAAAACGAAGTACAGTCACCGGCAATAGTATCTTCCTACACGAAGGCCGCAAAAATATGTGACACACTCTTATTTGTAGGATCATAAGAGCTTGTCACATATTTTTGCGGCCTTCGCGTAGGAAGATACTATTGCCGGTGACTGTACCTACACGCAAGTTTGATATACTTTCTTACCTTAACTGTGTCCTCTAACTTAAACATACGAACTTTGAATGAATGAAGCCTGAATTTTCGAAGATGTTATTGGCCTGTCGTGAAACAAGTAGATTTACTTCATGAATAGCCTCGCCGCCGTCCAATGCCCGCCATGTCCGCTAGCGCAGTAAGTCTTGTTATGAAGCTACCGGCACAGCTTACTAAATCAGTAAGTCTACTTTGTACAGTCGACGTCAAAGATGTCTTTACACTTTTGCACCTTATCACAAAGTAGTAAGATTCAGATTCAGATTTTTTATTCAAAAACAATACAAGATTGTGTATGAAATAAAATAATATAAGTTTAAATTTCTTACGAAATAAAGAATCTTAATAATACATTTTGCGCTTATTTACAATTACAACATGATTATACACATAATATTTGATAATAAAAGGATTTCAACTCAGTCAGACATTACATTCTGACAAAAATTTCGTCGATAGAGTAGAAGCAAGCAACAAAAATATTTTTAATTTTTTACTAAAGAGTTCGTGGTTCGCAATGACCTTCAGTTCTGTAGGTAGTTTGTTAAAAATATTGATAGTTTGATGCCTACCACTATGTAATGCTTATCTACTAGTATTTTAGGACAGAAAGAAGGCCTTATTCTTTTTGTGCGTATGTTAAAGCACAAATCTCGCTCCGCATCGCATTCAAACTTAGTCAAATTCTTTACGAAGTCAGTTAACAAGACGAGTACGTATAATGATGGAAATACCAAAATTCCCATTTTTAGAAAAAATATTTCCACAAGGTGTCCATTGTGGCAATCCCAAAAGGCGCAAAGTGTAAACATATCTTTGACGTCGACTGTACAAAAAAAAATGAAGTTTTGTACACATAGTTATGCCATGCAAGTTTATAAAAAAATACTATTTTGATAGACATTTAAAAGATTCGGGAGTTTTTAGGTAAATAGTTAACTTTTTAATAATTTAATGTCGGGCCACGCGGTCTAATCCATTTTGTTTAGTTTTATAATTTTCCTTTGCATCTGTTACAGTAGGTACTTAATTATGTGTAAGTTAATTATCAGGTCTTGGTCATTAAATTACAATTAAATAAACTTCACATGAAAACATAAAGCACTTCTTCATCGCCTATTGATCCGGTCCAGTTATTTTCAATGTATGGGGTAGACGCACAAACTAATAACGTTTTAAAACTATTATATCATCATAACTTTAGGTGTAGTCTTTATCACATAATACCTTCCGCATCCTTCCCTTGACGCCGGAAAATATCCTTATTAAATTCTGAATAAAAAATACGCTTTACCATATTCATATAGGTAAACTTCGACAAAAGTCAGTCGTTTAACAAATTAATCAACTCGTTAGTTTCTAAATTACCATAGATACTAAAATAAAGTAATACATAAAATAAAAGATTGTGATTTTATCTACAAAAAAACTGGCCAAGTGAGAGTCGGACTCGCGGCCCGAGGGTACCTTACATCAAACAATTTTAACAATATTTTTATCGTAAGTCCGATTCACGCTTGATCGTGGACTTCTTTTTATTATTCCTGTTAGTTATAGGTAAAAAACTATATACCGTTTTTTTTTTATTTGAGGCTTAGTAGTTTCTGAGGTATAGTTAATTTCGGCCTCTTGTCTAGCCATTGCCAAGTTCAACAGCTGAGTTTTGTCGAAGTTCACCTAGCTATTACGTGAATACGGTAAAGCTTATCGAAAAAATACGTGGGGTAGCGTCAGGGGATGTAGGGCGGACGCTAGTGTGCGTTAGCGGTAAAAACTATACTTAAAGGTACGAGTATATGCTGTAATCATTTTAAAACTTTATTAGTTTGTCAGTGACGCAAAAACTGTAATAGAAAACTAAAACAAACGCACACTCTGTTCTAATCTGTACCACTTCACTGTGTTTTGTTTTCATAACACGGAAATTACCTAAAATTACGGCCAGTTTAGAGGCATTCCGTGTAGTCGTACGCTTCGCATAAATCACGTCAACTTTGCTTAGTTAGTGCTGGCACAGACTGCATATTACTAGACTCACACCTAATCTAGCACATTCTCTAGCCCGGGGGTTCCCAACCTTTTACCCTATGCGCCTCACCCAACATTATGCTAAAATACTACGGCCCCTTAAGATGGTGACAACACCCAATGACCTCCACATTGACTTTACTTAAACAGTTATTAAGTTTAAACTACTTGTTTTGGGGAAGTAAAAAAAATATCGTCAATATTCATTTGAATAAGAACTTTGTTAATTCCGATACACGATTGAACGAAATCGACTCGATAGAAAATAATTCCAAAGTTATCTTAAAATTAGCTTAGAACGCTCGTATGTATTTAGTTTCTTGACTTATACGTACATAATTAAGGACAAAATTCCACCACACTTATACTAAAAACTTCAGTATTTTATATTCTCAATTAATGAGTAGTATTTTTTTAATTCACCATATTGCAAAATTTGCAATGAGCTCCCATAGTAATCGTAACACAGTGTTTCTCTTTCACTCGCGTTGACAAAGATAGGAATATAATTTGGCTGGTGTTATCCTCTTAATAAAGACTGCAATGAGGAGATAAAACCGGCACTGTCCGCGATACGGCACAGGCCTTATACATATGAAATCTAGAGGCGCTTGCTGCGCCCGCCCTCGGATCACCCTACGCCCCCAAGTGGGGCGTGTGGGGCGCGCCCCACTGGTTGGGAAACCCTGCCCTAGCTGGAGTCTTTTAGGCTTGGCTAGGGTTAGGGAACCAGCGACAAAACTTAAATTAAATAAATAAATAAATATTATAAGGAGAATCTTACACAAACCGCACAGTAAGCTCAATAAGGCTTGTATTGTGGGTGCTAGACGACGACGATACGTATAGTAGATAGATATAGATATACTTAAATACACAGAAAACATCCATAACTCAGGTACAAATATCTGTGATAAACACACAAATAAATGCCCTTACCAGGATTCGAACCCGGGACCTCATGCTTCGTAGCTGCCTACGAACTGACACTACTGACTGGGCTAGGAGCTCGATATTCCTCTATTTACTCAGATGGTTGAACTATTCAACTGAGCCCGAATACACGAAGCATATAAGATAACTCGCGGTTACCACATAGGTGCTCCTGAAGTAATTATTTATTTATTAACGTATGGCTACATGTCACTGGATATTAGATAGGCATTTCTTCCCTGGGATAGTAGTAGCGGGAAAGCAGATGATGAAGAAAATATAGTGAGTACTACGAGGGCCGGATGGGACAGTGCAGCTGCCAAGTTTTTTATTCTTTTAAAACCACCCAGGGATCACGTGTAGGGTTGTCTACGGACGCAGAGTAACATTGATCCCCAATAATCCCCCTGTAGTAATGTAGAAAGTGAAATAGACGTTCAGAATACGTGATCAAGTCCGCCGGATCCGGTCCGGTGTCGGACGTCGGAGAACTTGCTCATTTTTAGGGTTAGAACAGGGTAAGAACGGGACCCTATTACTACCCTCCCCTCCCCTAAACCCCCCCACCCCCCCTACCCCCCCACCCCCGAACGCCGCATCTCAAGAGATACAAAACATCCAACTACTAAACTCCAATCCAACTACTAACTATCACGGCTCAAGAACCGTGATAGTTAGTTTAAATTAAGATGATGTATTTCTGTTGCCGCTATAACAAGAAATACCAAAAACAGAATAAAATAAATATTTAAGAGGCGTCCCGTACTACAGACATGATTCGTTTGCCGTTTTTATCTGTCACCAGGGCCGCGATTCGAAAAATAAACACACACACTGGAAAGACACAGCTCCAACCCAACTCAACTCAACGCTATAACGACATTGACATTTGCTATTCGAACAGATATTCATTCAACATTGGTATCACATTGGTCTCACATTGGTCACACATTGGTCGCACATTGTAGCAATGTTGTACCAATGTGCGACCAATGTGAAACAGCTTATAAGCTTATATTTTATAAGCTTTAATTTTTATGTAACTAATGAGTGAAAATCAGGTAACTTTACATCAGTGTAATCCAGATTTAACATTAGGTACTATTTGGCTTGTAGGTACGTGTTTAATTTAGATTCAAAGCACACACTATGGTTAAACAAGCATCATAACAAATTGACTGGCCGATGGAACACAATTAGTTATGTGCGTGATATATTCCCGCTGACGAAATTGCCCTTGGGAATATTTCTTGAACAGTAGCATTGGTTATGCAAGCTAGATGAAAAAAAAATAACTGGACTCATTTCACATGTTATCTAATACTGGCGACCCGCTCCGGCTTCGCACGGGATAAAAATGGTTATTGTGGGTTATGCATAAGAGATAGACATATACTATCGCAGACTTTTTTGTAGACCTTTTTAAGGCGTAAAACACTGTAGTAAATTATTTTGATCTATGTCGTAGGGTTCAGCCAGCGTTTGCAATGTAAGCGCATCTTGTATAGCCTAACAAGTTCCTTTTTAGCCCTCGCCACGTTGCGGATTTTCGATGGAACTAATTTATTTTAATGGCAATGTTTTTTTTTGACAACAGACGTTGAAAGTCATTAAATGTCACCGATGTAAACAAATCGAAAATAATTGTAAACATTTCAGGATAATAATAGATATTGCAATCAAAATGCCCAAAAAAAATAATTTTAAATACATTAAAATACTTGCGACAGAAAAAGGATGAGGGATTCAGTAGCATTACATTAAACAATGTTGTGAAATTAGTTGTTGACATGAATTCATAGTGCGGTTATAATAAACTGGTAAGTTTGGTACATATTTAATGTATATTCATTATTAAATTATTATTTTTCCCATTTAAGGCATCTGTAGTGCTACAATCAAAAACATTTATAAAAAGAATGAGCCGTTACCGCCATTGCCACCTATACAAAAAATACTACCTAAAAAAAGAATACAAATAGACGACTTCGACAAATGTGCCATTAGGCACAAAATTCATGAATCTATGCTGTGCGAAAGCAAGTACCAACTCTAAAAACTCTGCTTACCGACTTGAAAAAAAATATTGATTTTACCGGTAGTAGGGAGTACTTGCGATTGCTATTGCACAGTATGGGGTTCAAATATAAAAAGTTCAAAAACCAACGGTCCATATTGAAGGAGCTTCGGATATTGTGGTTTGGCGGGAAAGTTATTAAAACGAAATAAAATAAGCAAGGGAAAAAAGTATATCTCTTGTTTACTTAGATGAGACTTACATCCGTAGTTCTCTCAACCACGAAAAATGTTGTGAGTGAAAATGAACCCGGCATGTCACAACGAAATCAGTTTCAACCGGCAAGCGATATATTATTGTTCATGCCGGTGGACCATCGGGATTTGTTTCCAATGCACTCATTATATAATGACAAGGAAAAAAAGCCGATTATCATGACTGGAGAAGAAATGGATTTTGCAGAAATTAATTTCCAATCTCACTGAACCCACTGGACCACCAGGTCCTGAAAGTGACTCATCACCTGAAGAAAGTGAAGAAACATCGGAGCCAGAGTCTGATAAATATACGGATGTCGAATATTTAGAATCAGATAAGACGGATAGGTAATTATTCATATTTAATTATCAACTAAACATGCTCTTTCAATTACCTGAAAACATACTTCTACAATTCACAAGTACATAATTGTATATCACACTCGTTCTTGCACGATGCCAATACACACTGTCCCGACTATTCATGACGTACACGTATTGTTGCTATATGTAAGCTGTTTTTAGCGACACTATATCAGGGCTAAAAAGGAACTTGTCAGGCTTTAATTGCATCAAAATCCATTGCAAAGTTTTAAAGATCTGGTCTAAGTGCTGGCCACGTCAGATATGACACAATAATGAGAGCAATGAAACTCATCTAGTAAGATTGAAATACTATCCTTATTGCTAGATTCGGGCATCTGGCAGGTTTTAATGGGTGGATGTCAGAGTGACAGACTAGCAAAGTTTTTGAATTGGAAAAAAATTACTACCAAAATAGGTGCAACGGCCGAAGTTAGCTTACTTATGGAGGAGGAGGCCTATATTTTAACATTAGAACAAAAAACATTCCGTAATATTTCGTTTCGGAAACAGAAACAGTAGGTGATAAACTATTAATTACATTATACGTCGTTTTGGACTACTTTCCCCCATCAGAAACTTTTGGCAGTGATATGATCTAATTATTAACATATTTTTTCATAATACTGTATCAAAACCAGAACTCTAAGATTTGTATTCTTAAAGTGGTTTGCATTATTTGACCTCCACCACTTTACAGCTGCCAGATGTCCGGATCTAGAAATAAGCATAGTATAGCAAACTAACGAGAGGGGTTTCATTGCTCTCATTATTGTGTCATATCTGTCGTGGCTAGCTCTCCGTCTATAAGCATAAATACATAGGGACAGACAGCGGAAAGCGACTTTGTTTTATGCTAAATAAATAATATATTATATATATGTAGTGATAGTGAAGTGAAGACCTCTGAAATCTAGTTGTTATTCCTATATTACCTACAGTAGGCGTAGAATAACCTAGACAATCATAAAATATTAATTATTTGTTAAGAATGGAAACCGAAACCACATTCGTTACAAAATTAGAACAACATTTTTTTGTTAAAAAAGCCGGCGCGCTGCCGTCGCGGAAGGCCGCTCGTGAAAATTATCATCATAAATTGATCGAAACATGTCGAGCAAAAATCAACTTAAATTACGTGAGTATTCCGTTATATTATAATTGTTACTATGTTAGAGTCTCAGGAAATTTTTATAGTTAAAACAAATTTAATCATAGTGGCTGATAATATTTTACACGTTTGAACTGCGGCTACCTACTGACTGATAAAAACAACCACAGAAATACCCAAACAATCATAAAATACGTAAAGGGAGCCAGTTTCCCTAATATATACCATGTTTTTGCGAATTGAATACTTTATGTATATAGTGACTTAATTAATTAATTAATGATTATTTGTGATAATTTGTGAGGCCATATCTCGCAAAGAACCGACAACAGCTGGGGTAAACGTGTTCTTGAGTGGAGACCGCGACTCGGCAAACGTAGTGTAGGACGCCCTCCGGCCAGGTGGGATGACGATCTACGAAAGACGAAAGGCTGAAGACAGGGCGCTATGGCGCTCATTAGGAAAGGCCTATGTCCAGCAGTGGACTTATATAGGTGACATTAATTTATTTTAAAACAAAAAGGAAATAACAGGTGACAATACAATAAAAAATATTATAAATAACAATAAACTAGAGACTGGCAATGGGCAGGGTGCCCAGAAGGCTGGCCGCATTGCCACGTTGTATAGCGATGCTTATACGTTGTGCAAAGTATTGGCCAGCCCTCTGGTCCCCGTCGTATAGGTGAATGATGATGTGATTTAATTAATTGTTAATAATTTTCAATTTACAAATGACTTAATAATATAACAAATAAAACTAACTCGAACTAAAATAAATCTAAACAATTAAGTCTATGAATAAAATAAAAAAGTAGGTAAAATATATAAATAATAACTATGTATATACCTATATTTATTTATGAATGTGGTATGTGGTCTGATATTATATTTGTAAAGTAACGCGTTTTATATGTATGTAGTTTAAGCGTATTTTAAGTATTTGTATGGTACACGTATGTACCTATACAGGGCGTCCCCAGACTTTGCCACATGGAGGGGAAGTAATTAAAATACTGTAGATAGGACATTTTACTGAAAGAAGACTTCATTTATATTTTTAAAACAATACAAACTGCATTCAAAGAATTTCCAATAAACGTAATTAAAAATGAAGTCTTCTTTCAGTAAAATTTCCTATCTACAGTATTTAAAGTACTTCCCCTCCATGTGGCAAAGTCGTGGGACGCCCGGTATATTTATTAGTGTTTACCTGAAGCTTTTTATGTTTCCAAACTTTTTATTGGTCTCTTTTGTGCACAGTTTGTCTTTCACCATGTAGTATTTATACCTTTTTCATTTTCTCATGGGTTGGCTGGAAGAGATCCCTATCAGGGATAAGCTCGCCTTTGTGCATATCTTTTATATACGTTACTGTTGTTTTAATGTCATACCTACTTGTTTATGTGCATTAAAGTGATACATATATACTAGAGTAATTTAAAAATTGTGTTGGTAAAATTGACACGACTTATAAAAAACATTTCTATAAAACGTAATGAAATATTGACGTTTTGTTCCTTATTAGGCTTGGAAGCATTTATTTTCGGACGCAGCAACTCAAGGGGACTGTAATGGGATTTCATACAACTTTTCAGGCGGCCGGTTACGAACAGCTGACCTTGATCTTGATTGAGATGTTTATCGTGTATGAAGTGAAAATAATGAAAAAGAATGAAAATGAAAATATTTATCAATCAATTATCAGTTATTTTAGGCAAAGCCCGTAAAGGTGTTAGTGTAAACAAAACAAAACAAAACATAACTTACATAACTAGATAACTACTCGTGTTAATAAATAAAACTAAACAAACACAGCATACGAGTCATGGACTAAGAGCTGGCCACGTCAGATATGACACAATAATAAGAGCAACAAAACCCGTCTGGTTAGATTGCTATACTATCCTTATTGCTAGATCCTGTCATCTGGCAGCTTTTAATAGGTAGAGGTCAGAGTGGCACTAGCAAAATTTTTGAATTGTAAAATAGTAATACCAAATTAGGTGAAAACTGCCGAAGTTGTATCATTTATAGAGGGCAGAGCCTATATTTTAACATTAGAACAAATAACATTGTGTATTATTACGGAAACAAAAACAGCAGGCGACTAACTATAAATTGCATTTTACATCTACTTTTCCCCAAAAGAAACTTCAGGTTATCATGTAATCTAATTATTTATTTAATTTCTCATAATATTGCATCAAACTCGGAACTCTAGGATTTGTTTTCTTGAAGTGGTTTACATTCTTTGACCTCTTCCAATTTACAGCTGCCAGATATCCACATCTAAAAATAAGCATAGTATAGCAAACTAACTAGAGGGGTTTCGTTGCACTCAGTATTGCGTCATATCCAGTGATCGGATTTTACGGTGCAACATGGTTTTTTTTACCTCAAAAATTATGCTAATTTTGATCATATTTGATGTTTTTAGGACCCACGTTGTTTACTTTAGTTACATTAAATAAACAATAACATTTTTAGGTTTTAACCACTATATTCGCATGAGTGTATGTATTCCGCCGTGATGCACCGTAAAATTCGGTCACTGGTCATATCCGGTCGTGGCTGCTTCTTCGTCCATCTTATAACCGGATGAACATCACAATTATATTTTTGGATATTTTTGCATCTTTACATATTTTCTCCGGACGAAAACATCCAAGCACGGTACATCCCTACATTGTGTTTGTCAAACAAATCCCGACACAAACGACACTAAGCGGAGCATGTGTTTACTCTGGACGATGCATCCGGAAATACGTGATTACTTCTTGGACTAATCTGATGTTACGAGTAGATACGAGTGTAATGTTAGATGAAATCGAGTGCGGACGGAGAACAATAATAATATATGAAGGGTACACGGAAAGAACATGTCTAGTCACTTTTTTTGTAAAATGATATTTTCATATCAAAATGTAGAGCTTGCAATGAACTATTAGTAACAACTTCTGTTACAGATGTAAATTTTACCGTATATCTACTTCTTAACTCATAAAAACCATCTAGTTACGAAAATAGTATGGTTAATTGAATCGTTCCAAATTTTAAAAGCGCTATAACTCAAAATGTTGTCAATGTGACTAGACAGGTTATTTCCGTGTACCCTTCATATGCAGTAATGGAAAGGAAATCACATCTGCAATCAGACTGTTATGGAACATTTTCAAGATTCAAGATATTATTTATTCATGACGTACACAAAATTACACACAAATATACATACAAATTTATTTATTTAATCTTAATTGCACAAAAAGAAAACTTATCGTAAAAGGGCGAACTTAATGCCATGAGGCATTCTCTACCAGTCAACCTTAGGGCCAAGCAGAAAGGATTGTAGGCGGTGCTTCTAACGATACAGAAAACAAATTATATGACGGAAGCATAAAACTTTAAAAAGATGCGAAACTACATCCTTAATTCTTACACATAAATTACATAATTCTAATATACATACATCTATTCATACATACATACATAGATACATATATATACATACATACATACGACCATACATATACGAAGAATCTTGTTTGAGAAGATACTTAGGATTTCTTTGATCCACCAGCAAAGAAATCAAGCACAGATTTACAGACAAACAAAATAAAAACGTATTGTGCTACTCCACGAAATGAACACTGCTCAGCAAAATGCAGCAAAATACCTAGTATGTAGTAGTAGTTTTTCGTTTTTAGCCCAACAAAACCGGGACTTAATCGTGTACACTTACTTTCAAGTAGCTACATTAGCCTGTGGATGCCTACAACTCTAGAGTGCCACATGCCCTTTAATATAAATTAGAATACACTGTGTTGGCGGCTAAACGGACAAGAGAGCGCCGGATTCTAATTTTAAAATACATTAACAATACAATAAGAACACAACATATCTCAAACATGCAACAAACAATCAACCAATATTGAAG
The DNA here is from genome assembly GCA_947086415.1 of Pammene aurita. NCBI lineage: Eukaryota > Metazoa > Arthropoda > Insecta > Lepidoptera > Tortricidae > Pammene > Pammene aurita. The sequence continues at coordinate 30,984,595 of OX352302.1, read as the reverse complement.
TTGTATTGGAGTTGCGTTAGAATATTTCTTAAGCAAATTCTGATATTTCTGATTCAGATGTTTATGCCGTAGCTGTATTGCTTGTTAATGCATTGAAGTTGGATTGTGTCTATACATGTTTTAAAGTTACAATACGGTCCAGGGTCTTCCGTCGTCAACACACTGAATCCTCTTACATTTTTTTGTTACGAAACCCTAACTCTTAATTTTATCTTGACATGGTCCTATCCTGGTGTCAGCATTCCATTTTCCAAAGTGTACATGTCTCTGCTCACCAATTTATCCATAATTTAGTGCAAGCACTTATGTATGGAGAGCGTGTCGAGACAAGACATTTGCGTGTTCAGTCAATTTGTCTCGCTGAAGGGTATTAATATTTGCTCTTAGTGGGTGATATATTGTAGTTGTTTACTCAACTTAAAATGAAAAAGGTAATGTTATTATTTATTTAAAAATTTATTTAACTGATCCGTTTTTATGATATTTCGAAACTTTCTATACATAATGGCAAAGCGAAATAATTGTTTAACACAATACGTAGGTACATTTACGGGAGTTGAAAAAAACCTTTTTTTTAAGATTTCATTTTACTCAATTTTTTATGTATTACTCGAAAGCCCACCTAATTAAAAATAATTATAAACTTGATATTTAAATGAAAGCTTATTTATGTTCGACTGAGACCTGTGCAGATAAAACTAGGTTGAAAAATCCAACTAAATCTAATTGTTTATCTTATCCATTTTGATAATAAATTCACCAAACACACAAAAACATACGCATAAATAAAAACTCAAACTGAATATTTCACCTACGTGACGTTATTTTTCTGCGTCTTCATTTAAATCGTATACAACTATATCGATATACGCAATATACATTGATGCGATGATATCTCACTGTTTCAAGACAAGTGCTTGTTGGCTAGTAATGTAAACGTCTGAGGTAAGATATTTGAGGAAAATAGAGGAAAAGAAAACAGAAAATAGTGTACTTATTGCTCCCACAAGCCAAAAGTGTCGACTCTAACAGACCGTGGATTGAATGCTAAAGAGTTCTGTCTGAATAGAGAGGTCTCAATAATATAGACTATCAATCCACTCAACTGTCAACTTAGTACACTGTGAGTAGCGGCAGGGGTGGCACCTTCGTGGAAAAGACGGCCGCTAGAGGGAATAAGGTCTTTTGAGCCGATTATGTAGGTACTAGATGATAAATTTGGTTGACGGGATATTTACCATGTATATTCTATGATATATATAATGACAGATGGGTTATGTACGCTCAAAAGTGAAGCACTTAAAATTAGTGAATTCAAAGCGATTCTTCATGGATCCCATCATCAGAACTGCGTTTTGATAAAAACGGGACCAATCTGTATATATATACTTACAATCAGATAAATAATTTTCAAAATTGGTTCAGACATGACGGAGTTATGGAGTAACAAACATTAAAAAAACATACACGCCGAATTAAGAACTTCCTCTTTTGAAATCTTGAAGTCGGTTAAAAATATTATACAAAAAAAACCAGTGCAAAATGCCAGTGTATTGTCAAACGTCAATAACGACAGTAGAAACTTAAAAATATTTGAATCACAGAATTCTAGAACTCATGCACACATTGAAGTGTTTACAGACGTGCCACGCACACATAAATAAGCGATCAAAAAGAGTTCTGTAGTTTGACGTGTCCAGCTTCGGAATAAAATTTATGGGCTGAAAACAACTAAATCGATCCCTATCTTTTTCAGCACGAGTGAAAGAGAAACACTGTGTTACGATTAGTATTGGAGCTCATTGCAAATTATGCAAAATAATGAATAAAAAAAAAACTACGTATTCATTGAGAAATATAAAATAATTATGTTTTCAATATTAGAGTGGTAGATTTTGTCCTTAATTACAGACGTATAATATAAGTCTGAAAGTAACGACTTAAAACTGTTTAAAGCTAATTTTAAAGATGTAACTTTGGCATTATTATCTATTAAGCCGATTTCGCCCAATCGCAATATAATCCCAATATGTATCGCAATTAACATATATTTTTTTACTTTCTCAAAACAAGTAGTAATAGCTAAAAAACTGTTTCATCGTCGTCATCATCATATCAGCCGAAAGATGTGCCACAATGACCGGTCCTGCGCCACCCGCATCCAGCGGACTCCCGCGACCTTTACCAGGTCATCAGTCCACCTTGTGGGGGTTCTACCCACGCTGCACCTTCCAATTCGTGGTCGCCACTCGAGAACCTTTCCGCCCCAACGGCCATCGGTTCTACGAGCAATGTGCCCCACCCATTGCCACTTTAGTTTAGCGATTCGGAGGGCTATATCGGTTACTTTGGTTCTGCTGCGGATGGCCTCATTTCTGATGCGATCACGCAGAGAGACTCCAAGCATAGCCCACTCCATTGCCCTTTGGGTGACTTTGAGCCTTCTTATGAGGCCCATAGTAAGCGACCACGTTTCAGTTCCATATGTCATCACTGGCAACACACACTGGTCGAAGACTTTCGTCTTGAGGCACTGCGAATTATTGGACGGACGGATATGTGCCCTAGCTTCCCGAACGCTGCCTAACCGAGTCGTCGACGAAAAAACTATTTAATTAAAGTAAATTTGAAGGTCATCGGGTGTTGTCAGCCTCTCTCTCTCAACTCAACTCTGGACCGGAACAAGTAGCGTGCTCAAAGATAGGCATCATATGCTCAGCAGATGTTGACAAAGGGCTTGATTATGATGATGATAGACAGTGAGGAGAGATTACGAATATATAAATTAAACACAAAACTTTCAATCTTAATCATACACTCGTCTCTGATCTGGGCAATTTTATATATTGCAGCTTTCCAAACAGAAAAGTTGTATCCACACAGTAGTCTTCGAGGACATATAATCTTTTCAAGCTGCACCGCAAGATACTGATACGGGCTTTTATTTGCAAATAGGCCAATGGGGAAGCAGAAAAATGTAAAATGTTACTTTGTGATGAAAATGTGGTCCGCTTGAATGAGAAAGGCAAAATACTCGTTAATACTAGTTTTTTTTTGCTTTTAACAAACAAGTTCTGATGGAATTTGCCTGAATTCAAATCAATTCATGAAATGCATTTGGATTTTTTTGATGGGCTAGTCAGTATTGTAGGGCGACTTAATATTTCGCGTAATATTTTGTCATCCAACTTTCATGTCATATTCACTTTTTACTATACCAGGATACAACTAAATAAATCGTATTCGCTCTGAAAAATGACCCCACTTTTTTATACCATGACGGTGCCAAACAAGCATACGGTCGCCTGATAGTAAGCAGCTACCGTAGTCTATGAACGCCTGAATCAGAGTCAGTAACAGAATCAATCGTTTTCCTCGTGATAAACCATAATTGCAATGCAAAAGTATTAAAAAAATAAAAACAAAAGAAATCTAGAACATAATACACAGTTTATCACGAAATGAACCCGCCTCAGCATTATGCTGACTCGAAAGCCAGCGCTGATCTTCCGGCGGGACCATGATCTTCCGGCGGAATCAGCCTGCAACTGCAGATAAATCACATGCGCGTTGCCGACCCTTTACAAAAAAGAGGATTCACTGTGTTGACGGCTAAAGGAACAAGAGGGTCCCTCATCGTCGACACACTGGGTCCACATATTTGTAAGTGTGCATTATGGGCCAATTGGGTACTTTCCTGGGTAAAAAAAAATATAAATCTATTTAGTCCGTCAGTTAGATTATCAAAAAACATTGGACACGTATTTTTTATTTTGTCAATCAAACAAAAATTGGTGAAGATATAGCCCGTTAAAGTTCCGCGTGATGTCACATTATACTAAAAATTGTCCTGAAATGTGACGTCACGCGGAACTTTAACGGGCTATATCTTCACCAATTTTTGTTTGATTGACAAAATAAAAAATACGTGTCCAATATTTTTTGATAATCTAACTGACGGACTAAATATATTTTTTTAGGAAAGTAGCCAATTGCAATTGTTTTGTACCCTTACCTTATAAAAATAATTCTTCAACTTAGATGCACTTATTAACGAAGCGTCATGAGATCATGACATTGTGAAGAATAAAGGATCCTTCCTAGGTTTTACGGTTTAGGTTTACTCTAGGTTTTATACCGGGTGTTGCCTGTAACATGAGCAATAAATTAAAATGTAGATTCTACTCCTCAAAGTACCTTTGTTCAGCGACTTTGAAAAATAACTTGTGGTCTAATTTTTAGTACACTTTAAAGTTTATTCGAACACGCAATGTATTGCGAAATTGATTATGTCTGTAAGGTAACAAGACTGACAAGCAATGTCAATGAGAAGGATTTTAACGTACCTTGAAAATACTATTTAGTTTGTTTAAAAAAGAGACAATCTAAAGACTACATATTTTTTAAAAGTTGTTGAACAAAAGTTGTATTGTTTGAGAAGTAGAATCTATGTTTTAATTTATTGCTCGTGTTACAGGCAACACCCGGTATATTTATATTATTCACGGCCTCTTAGTCCAGTCGGTAGTGACACTGCCGACGAAGCAGGAGGTCCCGGGTTCGAATCCTGGTAAGGGCATGTACTTGTGTGTTTATCATGGATATTTGTACCTGAGTTATGGATATTTTCTATGTATTTAAATATTTATCTATCTATTATATATATCACCTAGTACCCACAACTCGAGCCTCATTGAGCAGTGGAAATATAGGTTGATTTCTGTAAGATTGTCTGAACATTTTTTTTATTCTTTATTTTTATCATATTGTCAGTATTTGAAAAATAAGGAAAAAACCCTATGTGATTGACTTATTGGGTTTTCCAAATGTGATATCTTTTACGCATTGTAAAACATTCCGTGTTATAATTTGAGAAATAAAGTGACTACGATTAATTAATCTCGGGTCTTTTTCTCATACATCACAAAAAATAAGGTAAAAACCCAATGTTATTGACTTATTGGGCTTTCCAAATGTGATATCTTTTTTAAACACACAATAATGAGAAGCAGTGATAATTTGCTATCATGTATACACAAGAGATTAAAAAAGTCCCACCTCGTCAACTGTGCATGTCTAAACATGATATATAAACATCATGTTTTCAACTGATATGACATCTATATAAGTGTATCATGTTTTCATATAAATTTGACCTTAATGCTGGCTATTCAACATTTTATTGCTTTTGCAAAGTCGCTGCACAGTTAGCATAGTTAGATTCTATGGACCATGTTTATTTTTATGTATTTGTATGATTTTAAGGTATTGTTCCCAGTGAAGTATCTATTTTTTTTAATTCGGTAAACGACAATGACGAACACGTCGAACGATTATCTTCGAGCGTTTTCATATTGTCCTATCTGATATCGGATGTCGGAGGCTAAAAGAGACAGATAGCGTCTAGAAAGTGCCCTATGACGTTAACTCCGTCTACTTTGCGTTATTACTTTCTTTTTAGCAATAAACACGTCAGATATGACACAATAATGAGAGCAACGAAACCCCTTTTAGTTTGCTATATTATGCTTGTTTCTAATCAGGACATCTAGTAAAGTGGTGGAGGTCAAAGAATGCAAATAACTTGAAGGAAACAAATCCTAGAATTCTGGGTTTAATGCAATATTATGGGAAATTATGTAATTAATTAAATTATGTCATCGCCAGAATGTTTATGTTGGAGGAAAGTAATGCCAAATGGTGTACCTATAATGCTATTTCTAGTTAGTCGCCTACTGTTTTTGTTTCGGCAATAATACACAATGTGTTTTGTTCTAATGTTAAAATATAGAACCTGCCTACTTTATAAATGACACACAACTTCGATAGTTTAAACCTATTTTGGCATTACTTTTTTGCAACTGATAATTTTTGTTGCTCTGTCACTCTGACCGCCACCCATTAAAAGCTGCCAGATGCCCGGATATAGCAATAATGATGGCAAAGCAATCTAACTAGACAGGTTTTATTGCTCTCATTATTGTGTCATATCTGATGTGGCCAGCTCTTAGTCCTTTTGGTTATTATATGTAATCGTATGGCATGCATATTAGGCAATCAAAGTACAGGTTTGAGGTTGCTAAGCCAGGTTACTACGTCGGGTGATAGGGCGTCCAGATGCTCAGCTGGACCAGAATAAAAATTGATAATTTAATAGAAAAATAGATAAATAATTGGAGCATTTTACCTTTCAAAAGGTGGTGTAGAAAATGTTTTAATGGTTATTGGTAGGCTAAGGCGTGGTTATTAACATTGGTTATTAATATTAGCGTTGGCTATGGGGTGAAAATAGTAAGCCTCACACACAAGATCAATGTTCTATTACTCATCATAAAATATTACTAGGCGTTGTAAGGTATAGCTATCTATCAATACGGGCATAATGAATATAATTTTGACAAAAACTTATATGCTTTCATACAAAAAAATCTAAGAAAGCTCTTGAAAATATTTAAAAAAAGATACCTATATACAATTTACAAGTTATTACTAACATATCGTATAGCATTTTTCACATAATGCTTGAACAGTTGACTTTATGACAAAAATGTCTACGAGAATTTTAAAGACAATAACATTTTATTTATTTGTATTTGTATTTATTTTGTACGTCTTATAGATACTAAGTTACAGGAACGAGACACATTATTTACACAAAAAAATCATCTATAATTTATAATTTATTATAATGTCACTTACAGCTTACACCACACGTGACATACAGATATAAATAATAATTACTTAATACAGGTATATAAGTTAATTAATTACAAGTACAACAGATTAACTAGACAACCGATGGATTACAGAAATTAGCAACAAATTGTCAGAATTAACAAAATTTTAGGCTAGGTACTGATAGTGCTCTATATACATATAGGATCTATATACATATAGGTGTGCAATAAATAATACAAATATTATTTATTTCACACCTCAATAAAATAGAACAGTACAGTACACAGATTAGAAGTAGAGACAGTCAACAGGCGATCTTAACGCTAGAGAGCGATCTCTTCCAGACAACCTTAGGGTAGCGGAAATCTAGACGAAAATAATTGTACGAGTAGTTGCAAGGCAAAAGGAACAGTGAAAATCCAGTAAATAATAACAAAAAACATAAAATACAATAACTTAATTATACATATGCATACACAAATAAAAGAATCAATAAACATACATATATGTACTATATACGCAGAGTAAATTAAAATCAAGATATAATAATAAAAATACAGTCAGCAAACATTTGTGTTAAGGGAGAAATAGGTGTACTCCTTAAGGTGTTTCAGAAACATTTTTATTGAAAATAAGGATTTTGCACGATTTATCTCTAGAGGTAATGAGTTCCACGGGCGTATAGCCTGGACAGTAAAGGAACTATTATAAACTTTTGACGAAGAGGATGGGACATTTAGAAGCAAGTTTTGGGCGGATCTAGCCGAATAAAGGTAACTGAATTGTTCTTAAAGGTAATGGGGAGTTGCGGGGTTAAATAGAATACTGTACAGCAGGGACAGAACATGGGAGTTACGACGAAGACGAATAGGGAGCCACTTGAGCTTAGCCCTTAAGTGACTATATTATAAATTTTCTACTAAATATTTTAAACCAACTAATTATTTAAAAACCGTTTTGACAGAAGAGAATCCATACACAATACCACGCGATCAAAAAAATCGACTCAAACAAATTTTTAATTTCATCGTTTAATATCTCCGGAACCAATCATGAGATCAAAAAAGCAACTACCATTTTAGAGCCAACAGTGTAAGCTTTCAATACGAGCATGTTTTTCAGGCGAAAAATTTCAGTTCATGAAAAACAAGCGATCATACCAAGGAGGTGTAAAATTTGGGTGCAAAAATGACCTTAACAACGAAAGAAAAAACGTGTTCATGAACGAATAACAATTTATTTTTATCTTTAATACCTGGTTTTACCACCAAAAACCTTTTTCACACATGCCATGCGTCTCTTCGTTGACCTTATCAGCTTCCTGATGGTATCCTGGGGGCATGCTTCCCACTCTTCGACCAAAGCTCCTTTCAGGGCCAAAATTGTCTCCGGAGCGGGATCGCGAGCTCGGACCTTGCGTTTCAGGTAATCCCACAAGTGCTCGATAGGATTTAAATCGGGACTCAGAGGTGGCCACTTCAGAGTCGGGATGCCAACTGCGTCAAGGTACTCCTTTGTGACGCGGGCGGTATGACAAGGGGCATTCTCTTGTATTAAATGGAATCACTCGTCAAAGAACCCGGCGTAGGGGACGACATGGTTTTGGAGGATGTCAGTGATGTACCTGTCTGCATTCAAATTACCGCCTCGACCCCCGCTATCAACAAAAACCAGCTCGGTCCGCCCCTCCATGGAAATCCCCGCCCACATCATGACGGAACCTCCACTGTAGGCGACTGTTTCAGCGAAGCAACACTGGGCGAACCTCTCCCCAGGTCTTCGGTACACCCGTCCTCTTCTTTCGCTGCCATGGAGACACACTCTGCACTCATCGCTAGAGTACGCGGCTCCATTAGTCGTAGGTCCAATTTTCGTAGGTCGCCACGAATTTCTTCCGAGCGTCTCGATGTCTCTGAGTCAGTTTGGGCCCAGTAGCAGGTCTTCTTGGGGTAATATTGGCTTCCTTGAGTCCCCGCCGAACTGTTGGGGTGCTAACAGGCACAACCCGGTTCCGCATCAGTTCCTGGCTGGATGGCAACAGCGGTATCCATTTTTCCAAGGTGATTCCGGTGAAATATTACGAGGAGATGTGCACTGGTCAACTTCTGATAAGCGAATGATAAGAAATAACCGGTTACACCGGTTTATATTGGTCTCAAGGGGGCACAACTCGTGCATATCATAACCATGCAAAATGCCATTTTGTACAAAAACTGCAATAACCTAAAAACTACGCAAGCGAGATCGTTGTCTTTTACTGTTTTTTGTAGCTGAATAAATTCGTAATAAAATTGCTTTCAAAGTTTTACTAAAATATTTCCCGGTTTCCGGAAAAACGACCAAAAGTAAAAAATGTTGCTTGAGTCGATTTTTTTGATCGCGAGTGTAGAACATTTTAATCCGGCTCTTCTGCAGCTACATGCTCCACTGTATGACCGCCTTAACCGATAATAATAATAAAAAAAACGTGAAAGATGATAATAATAATAAAAAACATCGTGGAACACCGGTTCAAAAATTAGATGAGGGGTTCGACGACACATTTTTAGCAGCACCCGAGGCAATTTTAAAATATAATATCTTGCAACTGTAAAAAATCACGCCGTAGAGCATATAGCTGCGAAAAACCCGGATTATTGTGTGTGGATTCTGTAATAGTCAGGCATGCGAAAATGCATTAGAAATTGAGATAAAGACCGGGAATTATAATGAAAATTTCATAATGCAATGAGGCGGAAAAAGTCAGCGCAGATAATGAAGTCATCGATATAAACTTACCTGGAACCTCAAACCGGTTTAAAAATAATTATCTGGATTGAAATATTTAGTAAAAAAATATATATAAATGATTTTTTTGCATGTATAAACCTCCTCCCTGTAACTTTGTATCTGTTACGGACCAAGTGATTCATCATCATCATCATCATATCAGCCGAAAGACGTCCACTGCTGAACATAGGCCTCCCCCAAAGAGTGCCACAATGACCGGTCCTGCGCCACCCGCATCCAGCGGACTCCCGCGACCTTCACCAGGTCATCAGTCCACCTTGCGGGGGGTCTACCCACGCTGCGCCTTCCGGTTCGTGGTCGCCACTCGAGAACCTTTCCGCCCCAACCAAGTGATTAATGCGGGCATTATGAATAATGCCCAGCTGTATCAGGCCAAGTGATTAATTACTATCTAAATTTCATTATTTATCACATTGTCCGGTCATTATGAATAATATGTGACTATTGGACGGGTTGCGGGGAGGTAAGCAATCACGTGACACGCGTTTACCAATGATTAATTATGTAATTAAAACTGCGCTGGTTCAGAATGATAGTACTTTATTACAACGGATTGGAAAGGCTAATGACAGAAAGAAGAACATAAATCCAAACGTATAAAAATAGAAAACTATAAAAAGTAAAAATAGATTATAAAAACAGGTGCGTCAAGCACATTTCCTCCCTTTTTTTATTTAAGATATTCTGACACGTCCAGCTTCACTAGCTTGCGTAGGGGCCGCCGCTAAACTTGCGCCAGGGTGCGCACATCCGTGACACGGGTGGTTCCATCAGGGCCTGGGAAAATGGCTGTTACACGTCCGCGGGGCCATGTTCTTCTAGGAGTGTTGCTTCCGCTATAAGCACGAGGTCATCGACCGCAATCTGAGGAACCTCTCCTCGTCCACGTCTTGGGGTTACCGTTGGGAGGTACTCCTTCGTCCAGTGGCGCCAGAAGTGATCTGCTAATTTCACCGTTTTACGCCTGCTTACTCGGGAGATTGGACGTCCCGAAGATGATGCCAGTAAGAAATGCATGAGCGTTAACGATTTGACTATCATGGTCGACAAAAACATGCGTCAGCGGTCTAGAGTTTACCAAATCCTCAAACCAGAGTCTCCACGCCTCACTGTCACTCTGCGACAGCTCCTCGTCCCAATTGAGACCCTTACGCCACGCATTTTGGAACATGATGCGACCCGTGATCACTACTGGCGCCAGGATACCAAGTGGGTCGAAAACCCGCATCACGTGAGCCAACACTTCCCGTTTAGTGAGCTTATTTGGCAACGAACATTCTTTCCTTATTCCAATGTTAAAGCCAATCGTATCGGAAACGGGTTGCCAAAAAGTCCAAGTGTACGCTCGGGCACAGTGAGATACAGGGACTTCAACCTTTGGCGGCCTCGTCAACGGAATTTAAGCTCACACACATCATTGTCGATCACTACAGTCATCCATGTAGTGATCGACAATAATGGCTCGAGCAGCGTCTGGATATCGTTCCTGCCATTCTTGTCTTTTATATAAATCGCAGTGAAAGGGCTAGAAGCGGCACCGGAAATCATAGATGACATACCGGTATGTCTTAATAGGCTCTTTACGGTTTTCCCGCCACAAATTTAAGTGCTCCCGCACAATGCTTGGGGTCATACAAGGGCTGCTATTTATATATCCGGAAACCGGGATTACAATCTTCTTAAATAGCATATTTGACCTCCATGGTAAAATTTGAACTTTTTTAAGTACTGGCCGGTATATTTTTTCTTTCTTATTAACGCTCGTGTTTTGTTTTTGACGGGTTTTAAATGTCATCTCGCAGCAAGAATGGAACTCACTCGTGAAAATATTCGTGCTATGATTTATTATGATTTTCGGCGTGGTTTAACGCAACAACAGTGCATAGATCAACTAACTTCAACTTTTGGTGATGAAGCCCCATCTAAAACTACTGTGTATCACTGGTTTAGTGAGTTCAATCGTGGACGTAGTATGCTTACGGACGAAGTTAAGGCAGGTCGCCCGAAATCGGTCGTTGTACAACAAAATATCGAGGCTGTGCGAAAACTTATAATGGACGACCGACATGTTACGTACTGCGAGATAGAGGCGACTCTGGGTATTTCTATGACCAGCATTAATAGCATATTACATAATTATTTGGCTGTAAAAAAAATTTGTTCGCGTTGGATACCCCACAACTTAACAAAAGAGCAAAAAGATGCTCGCGTCGAATGGTGCAATAAAATGTTAAAAAAATATAACCGTGGTGACTCAAAAGCCGCTTATAACATCTATACAGGTGACGAATCCTGGATCTATGCATACGATCCCGAAACGAAGCAACAATCAACGGTATGGGTGTTTCAAAATGAGCCGAACCCTACGAAAGTTACTCGTGCAAAAAGTACATTGAAACAAATGGTGGCCTGCTTCTTCGGTATTAATGGCCATGTAGCTACAGTGCCACTAGAAAACCGTAGAACGGTTAATTCAGAGTGGTACACGACCATTTGCTTACCGGAAGTATTTGAACAAATTCGTAAAACTAACCAGCGACGAAGAATCATTCTTCATCATGACAATGCCAGCTGTCATACGTCACGCGAAACAACTCTATTTTTGGAGGGTCAAAATGTGGAATTAACGGGTCATCCGCCGTACAGCCCTGACTTGGCACCCAACGATTTTTATTTATTTCCAAATATAAAGAATAAATTACGCGGTCAACGATTTTCGACCGCTGAAGATGCTGTCGACGCATTCAAACAACACGTTATGGAGGTACCTCAGGCGGAGTGGCAGAAGTGCTTTAAAAATTGGTTCACGCGAATGCAAAAGTGCATAGATCATCAAGGGGAATACTTTGAAAAACAATAAAACCATTTTCAGCCGTGTACGTTTGTTTGTTTTTTTGTTTCCGGATATATAAGTAGCAATAGCGTTGATCGTAAACGCTTATTTTGCGGTTTCTATTCAGTCTATTAAAATGGTTCCCCTATCTTTGGCATAACTTTTTTTGTAATAATTCTGTGTTGCATAACAACTTTAAGCATAAACTACGATTAGCATAAACTCTATTGGCATAGCTAAGTTCCGCATATGTACTCTACGCATAATTTTCATCGAACGAAGTAACGTTTGGCATAAAGTTAATGTCCGAATCGACGCAAGATATCATTTTTATGTCGCATAATTTTGTTTGTAATAATTCAACATTGCATAAATCACTTTAAGCATAAAAGACTAGTGGCATAAAATTTTATGGCATAGTGAAGTTTCGCATACTTGCATATATATATTCAAGCCGAATAATCTATACATATAATAAATATGATCCGAATCATCACGAGGAATAAATCTATTTTTCATTCATACTGTTGTTATGTATACCAGTGGGTATGAAAGAAAATCTATTTATTTCATAAATGCAACCGTACAAGGTTCCGTATAGTATAAGGAACGTGGTTTTTAGACAAGTACCCCGTTACTAAATAAATTTATATTCACTTTCGAAACTTAAATTTCGGGCACAGGGCTGCACCAAACAAGTTTCTTTTTTTTATTTAGCCGCTCAGTTTTTTTTGTTCAAACGTTCGAAGCTGGACTGCTCGTTGTAAATGGGTATATTCTGGTATTACTTACATAATTTAGTAGGTACCTTGAGGCTTGTGGTTCAAACCTATTAACCTAACATACTTTTTGGCAGTCGTTCGGGTAGGTTGAGGGTCAGAGTTCTAACCTAACCTAACCCACTTTTTTAACAGCTATTTGGGTTGTTTGAGGAACACAGTTCTAACCTAACCTAACCCACTCTTTGATCAGCAGTTCGAGTTAGTTAAGGGTCACAGTTCTAACCTAACCTAACCCACTTTTTTAACAGCCGTTTGGGTTGTTTGAGGGTCGTAGTTCTAACCTAACCTAACCCACTCTTTACGCAGCTATTGGGGTTGGTTAAGGGTCACAGTTCTAACCTAACCTAACCCACTTTTTTAATAGCCGTTTGGGTTGTTTGAGGGTCACAGTTCTAACCTAACCTAACCCACTCTTTACGCAGCTATTGGGGTTAGTGGCAATATATATATTGTTAAAACTTAATATATTATACAATACCTTTATATATTGTTAAAACATAACCATATAATATTGTTATTGCTTCAAATAAATATCCCAATCAAGTAACAATTGAAAATAAAACAATGTAAAAAGGGTCATTTGTTTTATTTTCTTTTCCTTTCCTTCCCTTGTTTTGTTTTCCTATTTAAGTAAACCCGTCAAATATTTATGATTATAATAAACAAATTATCATAATTTACTCTGAAATACTTTTTACTGAAACGGGCTACGAGCTCACGAACTTAGGAGCAGAGCTAATTTTTTATCACGAAATGTAAAAAAAAGTTTTTATCAAAACTATATAGTTTATACAATAAATTACTCCCAAAGAATCAATATAACTCTCTTAAACGCTTAAAAAGAATTATCATGCATAGTAATATTTAAAAAAAAACGAATTCTCAATATTTTATTAACAGCCTTAACCTGCCGAAACAGGGGACGTTTACCTTATGCATATATAAACTAATTAATTATGCATAGGTTGTATATAAGTACTTACTAAGTAGTATTTATATGTAATTCGAGCAGAAAATAGTACTGCTAACTGTACGTTATGCATAATTCGTTTTCTGCAATGCAAACATTCTGCTAAAGCCTATTGTGCTAAACAGATTATGCTAATTATCAGTTTCGGAGACATGAATTATATGCAAAATAAAATTATTCGTATCGAAAAGCGGCCATGATAATAGTAGCCCATTTCAAATTCGGATACGCAGATATTTGGCTAATTGTATATTATGCGAACCGATGATTTCTGCAATGTTAATAGTCTACGAAAACAATTTATGCCAAATATGTTATGCCAGATGCGTTTCTGGCCACGGAAGTTATGCCAAATGGACGGAACCCTATTAAAATGAAATTATCTATTAAAACAGCAGAACTTGTACATTATTAATTTTGGTGATTTAAGGAGCGCTGGTGGCCTGGCGGTAAGACATCACCATTACCCGATTTTGAACCCGAGACTTTCAATCCGAAGCTCTCGGGTTCAAACCCCGGCTCGTACGTACCACTGAGTTTTTCGGAACTTATGTACGAAATATCATTTGATATTTACCAGTCGCCTTTCGCCTCTGGGTTGGAAGGTTAGATGGCAGTCGCTTTCGCAAAAACTAGTGCCTACGCCGATTCCTTGGATTAGGTTGCCGAGCGGACCCCAGGCTCAATAGAGCAAAAAGCTGGGGAAAACGATAAGAGGAGGAAGAAGACTAGGTGTTTTACTGAAAAAAATAACGCTACGATAAGACATCATTATATTTCTCGACACATTGTGACCTTTTAACCTGCACGTCATGACTGTCTCTTATCAATTTTATCCGCTATTAAAAGCGACAAGCATTGCAGTAGCATTCAGTAGCATTCAGTTCGTGAATTTGTCGAATCCCCTTCAAACCATGCAGTGCCTCTTGGTATCATGCTTGCTGCTAGCAGCGTCGGTCTCCGCTTCACCTCTAAGTGATTACCAGAATCCAAGACTTGAAGACAACGGCGCGTCATATACTTTGACTAATATATCTTTTTCTCCCTTTCATAAAATAATGGATGTCTACATTACTACACCTGAACTCGTACATTCTACTCCTGCAGAGGTCCTGATTGGCAAACGAGGTGGCGAAATTTTGCGTTGTGTTTATGAAAATCCAAGTGAGTGCGAAACTTTTTATAAATCTCATTCTGATGTTGTATCTTTGCTTGTTTCTGGAGAGTACCTTTTTGCTGGTCTGCATTCCGGAGTGATATTAAGATGCAAATTAAATGAAGAGGAATCATGCATCCATTTTCACACAGGAACATTCCATGAGAAGTCTTTAGCTGCTGCAGGAGGTTATTTGTATGCAGGAACGAAAAATGGTACAAGTTTACAATGTCAACTGCAGCAACCCAACAGTTGTCAATACTGGCAAAATGTTTATGAACCTATGTCGTCTTTGATGCAGCTTGATAACTTTATCTACGCTGGTTTAAATAATGGAAAACTGATGCGCTGACCCCTAGATACTAGTAAAAACTGCAGTGTGGTGTACACAATGGGCTCAACAATTGAAGGTTTGTCAAATGCAGGCAATAATATCATTGCAGTGGACAGGTGATATATGGAATTGTTCTCAAAAATCAGATTCTGCGACTGATTTTTGCATTTCCCAGCCTTTAAACGTTACTAGCGTGGGAGACATGAAAAAGTTCAATGGAATTTTTTATACGCATAAAGATGTTAAGGCTATTTATAATTGCAAATTGAGTAAGCATGCTGAGTGTTATAACTATGTAAACGTAAAAGACGTCGTAACTTTTACGTTCAAGTATGGCACATACAAAATGCAGAGTCGTTTTGTAAACGAAAACACCATCTGTACATGGCAAAGCAGTTCTAAGTGCCCTCCTTATGTTACGTACTATGACGCACAAAACAGGGCCTCCTTCGAAGTGCAAGTGAAAGACGGCAAGCTATATAACTCGGTAGGGTCTTTGGTCGACACCAGGGACGCAGATGAGGGAAGATCAGGCCCCGCTGCTATTTTCGCGATGGGGCCGGATGGAACGATACTTCTATCCAATGTGTACAAAAGAGGATTACTTCACTCATCAAGCTTCTTTGCTGGTAACCCGGTATCGGGGGCTGGAGAAATTGAGGTTGAGAAAGGAGTCATCACAAAGATCAGTGCCTGTTCAGACCACTATCAAGCAGGCTTGACCCTCAACGGGCAAGTGGTTCAATCGTTACGATCGCAAGGGTACAAGGATCCAATAAATTTACAAAAGTGTAGTGGAATGGAACTAAAAAGCTATGAATTCCCCCAATCAACAACATTAAGCTTCGACTACCCCCAAACAGCAACATTCAGCTATGAATTTCCCCAATCAACAGCATTAAGCTATGAATTCGGCCAAACATAATAAATATACTAGTTTAAGCCCTTTTACTTCTGCTCGACAAAAAGGAAATTATTATGAAAATAATATTCCCATTTTATCCCGGCGGTATACATCAAATTGTACGATTTGTCGTGTTAACATTTTTGATTTTTTTTCTTTATTACTTACTATAATATGTTTCAGTTAAACGTCCATGTTATTTTAATATTAAATATTATTCTCAAGTGTTAAATCGTTGTGAAAATTTATTTAAGTATTTGGTTACCCGACTATCTTAAAAGAAGAAACTGACTGACTGACTGATTGACTGACTGACTGACTGACATATCAAGGCACAGCCCAAACCGCTGGTTCTAGAGATTCCAAATTTGGCACGTAGGTTCCTTATAAGGTCTAGGGGTGCACTAAGAAAGGATTTTTCAAAATTCACCCCCTAAGGGGGTAAAATGGGGGTCTAAAGTTTGTATGGCGAATCAAGATTTGATAGACTATTTTATTCGAAACTTCACAGCAGTATTCCTAACGATGACTAAGCACGTGAGGTTTTTTGAAAATTCAACCCCTAAAAGGGGCAAATGTGGTCACAAAGTCAGAAAATCAACATGGGTATCGTATCCTTGTTGAGTACTTATAGTACGCGGGCGAAGCCGCGGGAAAAGGCTAGTACTAAATATAATAATGTTGTGAGTTGCGTAAAAATAATATGATTTAAAAGTTATTAGATATTGAACATAATGATATTGATTATACCTTATATGAGGTACCTGTCTGCATTCAAATTACCGCCTCGACCCCCGCTATCAACAAAAACCAGCTCGGTCCGCCCCTCCATGGAAATCCCCGCCCACATCATGACGGAACCTCCACTGTAGGCGACTGTTTCAGCGAAGCAACACTGGGCGAACCTCTCCCCAGGTCTTCGGTACACCCGTCCTCTTCTTTCGCTGCCATGGAGACACACTCTGCACTCATCGCTAGAGTACGCGGCTCCATTAGTCGTAGGTCCAATTTTCGTAGGTCGCCACGAATTTCTTCCGAGCGTCTCGATGTCTCTGAGTCAGTTTGGGCCCAGTAGCAGGTCTTCTTGGGGTAATATTGGCTTCCTTGAGTCCCCGCCGAACTGTTGGGGTGCTAACAGGCACAACCCGGTTCCGCATCAGTTCCTGGCTGGATGGCAACAGCGGTATCCATTTTTCCAAGGTGATTCCGGTGAAATATTACGAGGAGATGTGCACTGGTCAACTTCTGATAAGCGAATGATAAGAAATAACCGGTTACACCGGTTTATATTGGTCTCAAGGGGGCACAACTCGTGCATATCATAACCATGCAAAATGCCATTTTGTACAAAAACTGCAATAACCTAAAAACTACGCAAGCGAGATCGTTGTCTTTTACTGTTTTTTGTAGCTGAATAAATTCGTAATAAAATTGCTTTCAAAGTTTTACTAAAATATTTCCCGGTTTCCGGAAAAACGACCAAAAGTAAAAAATGTTGCTTGAGTCGATTTTTTTGATCGCGAGTGTAGAACATTTTAATCCGGCTCTTCTGCAGCTACATGCTCCACTGTATGACCGCCTTAACCGATAATAATAATAAAAAAAACGTGAAAGATGATAATAATAATAAAAAACATCGTGGAACACCGGTTCAAAAATTAGATGAGGGGTTCGACGACACATTTTTAGCAGCACCCGAGGCAATTTTAAAATATAATATCTTGCAACTGTAAAAAATCACGCCGTAGAGCATATAGCTGCGAAAAACCCGGATTATTGTGTGTGGATTCTGTAATAGTCAGGCATGCGAAAATGCATTAGAAATTGAGATAAAGACCGGGAATTATAATGAAAATTTCATAATGCAATGAGGCGGAAAAAGTCAGCGCAGATAATGAAGTCATCGATATAAACTTACCTGGAACCTCAAACCGGTTTAAAAATAATTATCTGGATTGAAATATTTAGTAAAAAAATATATATAAATGATTTTTTTGCATGTATAAACCTCCTCCCTGTAACTTTGTATCTGTTACGGACCAAGTGATTCATCATCATCATCATCATATCAGCCGAAAGACGTCCACTGCTGAACATAGGCCTCCCCCAAAGAGTGCCACAATGACCGGTCCTGCGCCACCCGCATCCAGCGGACTCCCGCGACCTTCACCAGGTCATCAGTCCACCTTGCGGGGGGTCTACCCACGCTGCGCCTTCCGGTTCGTGGTCGCCACTCGAGAACCTTTCCGCCCCAACCAAGTGATTAATGCGGGCATTATGAATAATGCCCAGCTGTATCAGGCCAAGTGATTAATTACTATCTAAATTTCATTATTTATCACATTGTCCGGTCATTATGAATAATATGTGACTATTGGACGGGTTGCGGGGAGGTAAGCAATCACGTGACACGCGTTTACCAATGATTAATTATGTAATTAAAACTGCGCTGGTTCAGAATGATAGTACTTTATTACAACGGATTGGAAAGGCTAATGACAGAAAGAAGAACATAAATCCAAACGTATAAAAATAGAAAACTATAAAAAGTAAAAATAGATTATAAAAACAGGTGCGTCAAGCACATTTCCTCCCTTTTTTTATTTAAGATATTCTGACACGTCCAGCTTCACTAGCTTGCGTAGGGGCCGCCGCTAAACTTGCGCCAGGGTGCGCACATCCGTGACACGGGTGGTTCCATCAGGGCCTGGGAAAATGGCTGTTACACGTCCGCGGGGCCATGTTCTTCTAGGAGTGTTGCTTCCGCTATAAGCACGAGGTCATCGACCGCAATCTGAGGAACCTCTCCTCGTCCACGTCTTGGGGTTACCGTTGGGAGGTACTCCTTCGTCCAGTGGCGCCAGAAGTGATCTGCTAATTTCACCGTTTTACGCCTGCTTACTCGGGAGATTGGACGTCCCGAAGATGATGCCAGTAAGAAATGCATGAGCGTTAACGATTTGACTATCATGGTCGACAAAAACATGCGTCAGCGGTCTAGAGTTTACCAAATCCTCAAACCAGAGTCTCCACGCCTCACTGTCACTCTGCGACAGCTCCTCGTCCCAATTGAGACCCTTACGCCACGCATTTTGGAACATGATGCGACCCGTGATCACTACTGGCGCCAGGATACCAAGTGGGTCGAAAACCCGCATCACGTGAGCCAACACTTCCCGTTTAGTGAGCTTATTTGGCAACGAACATTCTTTCCTTATTCCAATGTTAAAGCCAATCGTATCGGAAACGGGTTGCCAAAAAGTCCAAGTGTACGCTCGGGCACAGTGAGATACAGGGACTTCAACCTTTGGCGGCCTCGTCAACGGAATTTAAGCTCACACACATCATTGTCGATCACTACAGTCATCCATGTAGTGATCGACAATAATGGCTCGAGCAGCGTCTGGATATCGTTCCTGCCATTCTTGTCTTTTATATAAATCGCAGTGAAAGGGCTAGAAGCGGCACCGGAAATCATAGATGACATACCGGTATGTCTTAATAGGCTCTTTACGGTTTTCCCGCCACAAATTTAAGTGCTCCCGCACAATGCTTGGGGTCATACAAGGGCTGCTATTTATATATCCGGAAACCGGGATTACAATCTTCTTAAATAGCATATTTGACCTCCATGGTAAAATTTGAACTTTTTTAAGTACTGGCCGGTATATTTTTTCTTTCTTATTAACGCTCGTGTTTTGTTTTTGACGGGTTTTAAATGTCATCTCGCAGCAAGAATGGAACTCACTCGTGAAAATATTCGTGCTATGATTTATTATGATTTTCGGCGTGGTTTAACGCAACAACAGTGCATAGATCAACTAACTTCAACTTTTGGTGATGAAGCCCCATCTAAAACTACTGTGTATCACTGGTTTAGTGAGTTCAATCGTGGACGTAGTATGCTTACGGACGAAGTTAAGGCAGGTCGCCCGAAATCGGTCGTTGTACAACAAAATATCGAGGCTGTGCGAAAACTTATAATGGACGACCGACATGTTACGTACTGCGAGATAGAGGCGACTCTGGGTATTTCTATGACCAGCATTAATAGCATATTACATAATTATTTGGCTGTAAAAAAAATTTGTTCGCGTTGGATACCCCACAACTTAACAAAAGAGCAAAAAGATGCTCGCGTCGAATGGTGCAATAAAATGTTAAAAAAATATAACCGTGGTGACTCAAAAGCCGCTTATAACATCTATACAGGTGACGAATCCTGGATCTATGCATACGATCCCGAAACGAAGCAACAATCAACGGTATGGGTGTTTCAAAATGAGCCGAACCCTACGAAAGTTACTCGTGCAAAAAGTACATTGAAACAAATGGTGGCCTGCTTCTTCGGTATTAATGGCCATGTAGCTACAGTGCCACTAGAAAACCGTAGAACGGTTAATTCAGAGTGGTACACGACCATTTGCTTACCGGAAGTATTTGAACAAATTCGTAAAACTAACCAGCGACGAAGAATCATTCTTCATCATGACAATGCCAGCTGTCATACGTCACGCGAAACAACTCTATTTTTGGAGGGTCAAAATGTGGAATTAACGGGTCATCCGCCGTACAGCCCTGACTTGGCACCCAACGATTTTTATTTATTTCCAAATATAAAGAATAAATTACGCGGTCAACGATTTTCGACCGCTGAAGATGCTGTCGACGCATTCAAACAACACGTTATGGAGGTACCTCAGGCGGAGTGGCAGAAGTGCTTTAAAAATTGGTTCACGCGAATGCAAAAGTGCATAGATCATCAAGGGGAATACTTTGAAAAACAATAAAACCATTTTCAGCCGTGTACGTTTGTTTGTTTTTTTGTTTCCGGATATATAAGTAGCAATAGCGTTGATCGTAAACGCTTATTTTGCGGTTTCTATTCAGTCTATTAAAATGGTTCCCCTATCTTTGGCATAACTTTTTTTGTAATAATTCTGTGTTGCATAACAACTTTAAGCATAAACTACGATTAGCATAAACTCTATTGGCATAGCTAAGTTCCGCATATGTACTCTACGCATAATTTTCATCGAACGAAGTAACGTTTGGCATAAAGTTAATGTCCGAATCGACGCAAGATATCATTTTTATGTCGCATAATTTTGTTTGTAATAATTCAACATTGCATAAATCACTTTAAGCATAAAAGACTAGTGGCATAAAATTTTATGGCATAGTGAAGTTTCGCATACTTGCATATATATATTCAAGCCGAATAATCTATACATATAATAAATATGATCCGAATCATCACGAGGAATAAATCTATTTTTCATTCATACTGTTGTTATGTATACCAGTGGGTATGAAAGAAAATCTATTTATTTCATAAATGCAACCGTACAAGGTTCCGTATAGTATAAGGAACGTGGTTTTTAGACAAGTACCCCGTTACTAAATAAATTTATATTCACTTTCGAAACTTAAATTTCGGGCACAGGGCTGCACCAAACAAGTTTCTTTTTTTTATTTAGCCGCTCAGTTTTTTTTGTTCAAACGTTCGAAGCTGGACTGCTCGTTGTAAATGGGTATATTCTGGTATTACTTACATAATTTAGTAGGTACCTTGAGGCTTGTGGTTCAAACCTATTAACCTAACATACTTTTTGGCAGTCGTTCGGGTAGGTTGAGGGTCAGAGTTCTAACCTAACCTAACCCACTTTTTTAACAGCTATTTGGGTTGTTTGAGGAACACAGTTCTAACCTAACCTAACCCACTCTTTGATCAGCAGTTCGAGTTAGTTAAGGGTCACAGTTCTAACCTAACCTAACCCACTTTTTTAACAGCCGTTTGGGTTGTTTGAGGGTCGTAGTTCTAACCTAACCTAACCCACTCTTTACGCAGCTATTGGGGTTGGTTAAAGGTCACAGTTCTAACCTAACCTAACCCACTTTTTTAATAGCCGTTTGGGTTGTTTGAGGGTCACAGTTCTAACCTAACCTAACCCACTCTTTACGCAGCTATTGGGGTTAGTGGCAATATATATATTGTTAAAACTTAATATATTATACAATACCTTTATATATTGTTAAAACATAACCATATAATATTGTTATTGCTTCAAATAAATATCCCAATCAAGTAACAATTGAAAATAAAACAATGTAAAAAGGGTCATTTGTTTTATTTTCTTTTCCTTTCCTTCCCTTGTTTTGTTTTCCTATTTAAGTAAACCCGTCAAATATTTATGATTATAATAAACAAATTATCATAATTTACTCTGAAATACTTTTTACTGAAACGGGCTACGAGCTCACGAACTTAGGAGCAGAGCTAATTTTTTATCACGAAATGTAAAAAAAAGTTTTTATCAAAACTATATAGTTTATACAATAAATTACTCCCAAAGAATCAATATAACTCTCTTAAACGCTTAAAAAGAATTATCATGCATAGTAATATTTAAAAAAAAACGAATTCTCAATATTTTATTAACAGCCTTAACCTGCCGAAACAGGGGACGTTTACCTTATGCATATATAAACTAATTAATTATGCATAGGTTGTATATAAGTACTTACTAAGTAGTATTTATATGTAATTCGAGCAGAAAATAGTACTGCTAACTGTACGTTATGCATAATTCGTTTTCTGCAATGCAAACATTCTGCTAAAGCCTATTGTGCTAAACAGATTATGCTAATTATCAGTTTCGGAGACATGAATTATATGCAAAATAAAATTATTCGTATCGAAAAGCGGCCATGATAATAGTAGCCCATTTCAAATTCGGATACGCAGATATTTGGCTAATTGTATATTATGCGAACCGATGATTTCTGCAATGTTAATAGTCTACGAAAACAATTTATGCCAAATATGTTATGCCAGATGCGTTTCTGGCCACGGAAGTTATGCCAAATGGACGGAACCCTATTAAAATGAAATTATCTATTAAAACAGCAGAACTTGTACATTATTAATTTTGGTGATTTAAGGAGCGCTGGTGGCCTGGCGGTAAGACATCACCATTACCCGATTTTGAACCCGAGACTTTCAATCCGAAGCTCTCGGGTTCAAACCCCGGCTCGTACGTACCACTGAGTTTTTCGGAACTTATGTACGAAATATCATTTGATATTTACCAGTCGCCTTTCGCCTCTGGGTTGGAAGGTTAGATGGCAGTCGCTTTCGCAAAAACTAGTGCCTACGCCGATTCCTTGGATTAGGTTGCCGAGCGGACCCCAGGCTCAATAGAGCAAAAAGCTGGGGAAAACGATAAGAGGAGGAAGAAGACTAGGTGTTTTACTGAAAAAAATAACGCTACGATAAGACATCATTATATTTCTCGACACATTGTGACCTTTTAACCTGCACGTCATGACTGTCTCTTATCAATTTTATCCGCTATTAAAAGCGACAAGCATTGCAGTAGCATTCAGTAGCATTCAGTTCGTGAATTTGTCGAATCCCCTTCAAACCATGCAGTGCCTCTTGGTATCATGCTTGCTGCTAGCAGCGTCGGTCTCCGCTTCACCTCTAAGTGATTACCAGAATCCAAGACTTGAAGACAACGGCGCGTCATATACTTTGACTAATATATCTTTTTCTCCCTTTCATAAAATAATGGATGTCTACATTACTACACCTGAACTCGTACATTCTACTCCTGCAGAGGTCCTGATTGGCAAACGAGGTGGCGAAATTTTGCGTTGTGTTTATGAAAATCCAAGTGAGTGCGAAACTTTTTATAAATCTCATTCTGATGTTGTATCTTTGCTTGTTTCTGGAGAGTACCTTTTTGCTGGTCTGCATTCCGGAGTGATATTAAGATGCAAATTAAATGAAGAGGAATCATGCATCCATTTTCACACAGGAACATTCCATGAGAAGTCTTTAGCTGCTGCAGGAGGTTATTTGTATGCAGGAACGAAAAATGGTACAAGTTTACAATGTCAACTGCAGCAACCCAACAGTTGTCAATACTGGCAAAATGTTTATGAACCTATGTCGTCTTTGATGCAGCTTGATAACTTTATCTACGCTGGTTTAAATAATGGAAAACTGATGCGCTGACCCCTAGATACTAGTAAAAACTGCAGTGTGGTGTACACAATGGGCTCAACAATTGAAGGTTTGTCAAATGCAGGCAATAATATCATTGCAGTGGACAGGTGATATATGGAATTGTTCTCAAAAATCAGATTCTGCGACTGATTTTTGCATTTCCCAGCCTTTAAACGTTACTAGCGTGGGAGACATGAAAAAGTTCAATGGAATTTTTTATACGCATAAAGATGTTAAGGCTATTTATAATTGCAAATTGAGTAAGCATGCTGAGTGTTATAACTATGTAAACGTAAAAGACGTCGTAACTTTTACGTTCAAGTATGGCACATACAAAATGCAGAGTCGTTTTGTAAACGAAAACACCATCTGTACATGGCAAAGCAGTTCTAAGTGCCCTCCTTATGTTACGTACTATGACGCACAAAACAGGGCCTCCTTCGAAGTGCAAGTGAAAGACGGCAAGCTATATAACTCGGTAGGGTCTTTGGTCGACACCAGGGACGCAGATGAGGGAAGATCAGGCCCCGCTGCTATTTTCGCGATGGGGCCGGATGGAACGATACTTCTATCCAATGTGTACAAAAGAGGATTACTTCACTCATCAAGCTTCTTTGCTGGTAACCCGGTATCGGGGGCTGGAGAAATTGAGGTTGAGAAAGGAGTCATCACAAAGATCAGTGCCTGTTCAGACCACTATCAAGCAGGCTTGACCCTCAACGGGCAAGTGGTTCAATCGTTACGATCGCAAGGGTACAAGGATCCAATAAATTTACAAAAGTGTAGTGGAATGGAACTAAAAAGCTATGAATTCCCCCAATCAACAACATTAAGCTTCGACTACCCCCAAACAGCAACATTCAGCTATGAATTTCCCCAATCAACAGCATTAAGCTATGAATTCGGCCAAACATAATAAATATACTAGTTTAAGCCCTTTTACTTCTGCTCGACAAAAAGGAAATTATTATGAAAATAATATTCCCATTTTATCCCGGCGGTATACATCAAATTGTACGATTTGTCGTGTTAACATTTTTGATTTTTTTTCTTTATTACTTACTATAATATGTTTCAGTTAAACGTCCATGTTATTTTAATATTAAATATTATTCTCAAGTGTTAAATCGTTGTGAAAATTTATTTAAGTATTTGGTTACCCGACTATCTTAAAAGAAGAAACTGACTGACTGACTGATTGACTGACTGACTGACTGACATATCAAGGCACAGCCCAAACCGCTGGTTCTAGAGATTCCAAATTTGGCACGTAGGTTCCTTATAAGGTCTAGGGGTGCACTAAGAAAGGATTTTTCAAAATTCACCCCCTAAGGGGGTAAAATGGGGGTCTAAAGTTTGTATGGCGAATCAAGATTTGATAGACTATTTTATTCGAAACTTCACAGCAGTATTCCTAACGATGACTAAGCACGTGAGGTTTTTTGAAAATTCAACCCCTAAAAGGGGCAAATGTGGTCACAAAGTCAGAAAATCAACATGGGTATCGTATCCTTGTTGAGTACTTATAGTACGCGGGCGAAGCCGCGGGAAAAGGCTAGTACTAAATATAATAATGTTGTGAGTTGCGTAAAAATAATATGATTTAAAAGTTATTAGATATTGAACATAATGATATTGATTATTAAATAGAAAACTAAGTGAGATATTGTATTTAAATAGTGTTTTTTTTTCTAAATGAGTGACTATTATACGATACGGGTTAGCGGTCAAACCCGGTAACTCTAAAAACAATTTTGAACTGGTTCTTATTTCAATTAAAATTATCTCGAGTTATCGGATTTGACTGCTCACCCCTCGATCACGCTCACCCTAAAAGTGGAAGAGATCTTTTATTCATAGTTCACCTTTGTACATATATTTCTGAAAATTGTCTTGTAATATATTTTACATGTATACAATTCACATTTAATATACTGTGCAACGAAAGTTAAGAAAGCTTCGAAGATACAGCGTTTTTTCAACCCTTAGTCATACTGAACAACTTATAATATGGGACCAACAGAGATGTCAACGTTTTCTATGGGAAGGCAATTTTTTTGAATGTTAAGTATGGTTCCATAAAAAAAGTTTTTTGGTTCCTATAGCCTACCTAATCAATAACCATCTCTCACAATATGACTAAAGGTGGAAAAACACAGGCTGTATGTGACACGCTCCTGTGACCCAACACATAATAGGAATATTGAATTATGCAATAAAATTTAGTTTGTATGATGCATAATGATGCACGTTCATTGTTTGTTTTCATAGTTATTGTCTCTTAATGTTCATGTAAGCGTCACAAATAAACGTTTTTATTTTTATTTTTATATATCCAAACAAAGTGAAAATAAAAAATAAAACTACGAAATAGTTCCAAGATATCAGGATTCAAAATTTTAAATTTTTACGATTTTTTAAAGTACGAAATAAAAAATATAAAACAATTCAGTTTTTAACATTTACCTGTAAAATTAATTATATGGAAAAATTATAATAATATCCATAAACGCTACATTTACTTACCTAACTGTAAAAATAGCATTTTCATATTTTTCAATACTTTAAACAGGGCGACTATTTAATCGTGACGTCACTTTTACCCGTCATTTTGTTAGGAGCGTTTTGAGAAACAAATGAAAATCTCAGACTTCTAATCTAATTTCTGACTTTTGTATTGCATTAACTCAATTGGCCCCATATATACATTTGATCCTCACAACAAAACGAATCGATTGGTACCATACGTAAAAACCATCATGCCTAATTGAGTCATATATTTTTGCGCGCTTCGTTAAATGAGTTATTATTACACGTGATTGTTCAATAAAGTGTCTACTATTTACTACGATATAAAGTTTTACTTTCTCCCTACGCCCTTAGGGTACCTCATCCCTTGTCGGCTCGATGACAGTAATTTGACAGGTGCATTCACTTTCTTTGGAGGTACGTGTGTGGAATAAATATTTGAACATTTTAACGAAAGTCCTTTCAAAGTTTAATTAACTTTCAATGTTTGAAAATTACTTTGTTAAAATTGATGGTTTTTTCTTCTGTTCTTTTTACTCATAGATCCGGGCATCTAGCTACTGTTCAGTGTTCATATAAAGGGTGCAAGTTATTAAGATTTATAATGTATTTGCCAGGAGTTTCTGTTGAGATGAAAATATTGCCAGGATTTTTGCAATACTAAAAATGTTTACTTGGATGATAAAATGTGTCATTTTCAAGTTTAAGGTATATCTTTGTCGGTTATTAATGGAGTTTATTTCTAAATGATTTTCATGCTAGTAACGCCTTATTGACAATCGACAATGATGTATCTTTAACTTGAAAACGGCTCAAATGTAGACATTGTATAGTCAGTACTTTTCTACGTACCCACTTTTTCTCAACTGTTGCTGGCTCATCACTCTGGTTTCCACCAATGAACTTGGCGATAGTTTTGTAATACAAGGGATAGTATAGCGAACTAACTGCAAGGGTTCGTTGTTTTCGAAATCGTTTACTATTTTCCGGAGCAACGCGACGTGCAACATTGCGCTACGGGCCGGTTCAAATGAAGATGGAGACCTAAGCTCTCCGAAACAGTTATATTTTATAATCAAATTCTTGATCACGGATTTAAAGATAAGCGATTTTTTTGCCTATGGCCGCTTACAGCTTCATAGAGAGCTCACTTAATACAACTGGTTATTGACATACTTAGGGAAGTAAGGGACTGAGGTGGGAGGGGGCAGGGGGCGTGAATAAGGGCCATTGTTCACGCAAAATAAGCGCAAGAGACGTCAAGTTGCGGAAAACAGCCCGCGTTAACCTACATACATATAAGGTGTCCGTTGTAAAACTTGTACCGGTATTACACCTATTTAAGTTGGGCCCTACGCTAATACGCTAGACAGAAAGACTAGACAGATGTTTGGAGATATTGCTTAACCTGTCTGACGCATTGCGGCGTCCTTGTCGTTAGGGCCCAATTTAGGGAGATGTAAACCGGCATTGGTATTCACGCCCCCTACCCGCTCCTCCCTCATTCCCCTTAATCGTCTAGCCCTCATGTCAAGCTATCGGGCTAATAACCTGTTGTATGGATGCTGCACTCTATGCTGTTCCATGGTTGTAACTTTTTAAGTATTAAAAATCAAGTTAATTTCGTTTCAATCTAAATCCATTACTTTGACGGAGATGGTCAGTTAAAGTGACAAAACGGAGCTTGTAAAGCTTAAAGATGTTTAAAGACGCCATGCATACACAACGATGTGTGCTTCGTGTACAGCTGCGAGTTTATTCATAGAGGGCGCGAGGGTAGAATGGGGTAAATTGGACTTTCGGATATTTTTAGATAATTAAACGATAAGGCGGAAAATGCTTTATTTATATCTATTTGTACTAACGGGACTTAACCGCGTATCTTCTTCTTTCTTCGGGACCACGGAGACATTGTCGTCCTCGAAACGTCGAAGGTAATTTTAAAATTAAATACGCGGTTAAGTTCCGCGTATTTCAAATAGATATGTTAGAAAACAGTGAAAGTTTAAATCAGTGAAATGCTTTATTTATTGGGAAGACAAAATTAATTCCATAGTAGCACATGCATGGTCCAGAATGGCACAAAACCGTCTAAAGTGAAAAAAAAATGGAGTAGGCCTTGCAAGACCAAGTTACTGATGTCATTAGATTAGTTTAAGTATTTATTTATACTAGTAATTTGTGAACGCCCGTTTTTCTAAAAAAAAAATTGATTTTAATTTCAATATAAATTCATAACTTTTGACGAGGTCCAGTATTTAAGTGACAAAAAGGAACTTGTAAAATTTAAAGACGACGTGCATAAACAACTATGTCTGTTTCGTGTAAAGCTGCGAGTTTATTCATAGAGGGCGCGAGGTTAGACTGGGGTAAATTAGACCTTTGAATATTTCTAGACAAATGAATGGTTTGGAGGCGTATGCATTTTTTGTTTGTAAATCACTTATGATCAGGTAACGTGATGTCATATTATTTACAAATAACTGCCGTGGCGTTTGTGTTTTGAAATGTAACTTATTAGATTCTAGCTTTTTGCCCGCGACTTCGTCAGCGTGGAATTAGGAATACACGCCCCCCCGCCCCCCCGCCCTGCCTTTAAGTTAAGGGATAATTACGGGAATAAAAAATATTACATATCCTCCCCCAGAACTGAAACTATCAACAGATTGCCAATATAAACTTGGCACTCCCTTAAGAGATTTATGGGATAAAAACTATCTTATGGTCTTCCCCAGGACTCAAACTATCTTCACACTCAAGTTTCATCTAAATGTGTTCAGGGGTTTAACATGAAGACAGAAAGAGACACTCTCTCCTTAAAATAACAACTTGGGTTTCCGAGGAACCTCTGTTCCATTTTAATTCATAATCGTAATTGTTTTTATAATACCCAGCCTACCCTAGTCACACCATATTGGACGCATTCAGCCTCTCAGCTCTCGCTGAATAGAGCCTGCATTCTAAGAATGGGGCCATAAAACCAGCGTAAACTACAAAAGTTTTTAACGATGTCATTATTATGCAAAAAATATCGGAAACTCATTAAGCTAATTTGAATCTCATTACAGGTAAAAAAAATTGCGGTGTGCTAACTTTCTGACCAAAGAGGTTGAAATAACAATGGCGAGGCACGTATAGAAGAGTCGGTATTACAGCTAAATTAGTTGTGATAACCGGGCGCAAAAAACAAGAAAACTGACAGTGACTCTCTGGCCGTCTGTTATTTCAAATAGATATGTGTAAAAACCGTGAAAGTTTAAATCAGTGAAATGCTTTATTTATTGGGAAGACAAAATTAATTCCATAGTAGCACATGCCTGGTCCAGAACGGCACAAAACCGTCTAAAGTGAAAAAAAAATGGAGTAGGCCTTGCAAGCTGGACACACAGACCAAGTTACTGATGTCATTAGATTAGTTTAAGTATTTATTTATACTAGTAATTTGTGAACGCCCGTTCTTTAAAAAAAAAAAGATTTTAATTTCAATATAAATTCATAACTTTTGACGAGGTCCAGTATTTAAGTGACAAAAAGGAACTTGTAAAATTTAAAGACGACGTGCATACACAACTATGTCTGATTCGTGTAAAGCTGCAAGTTTATTCATAGAGGGCGCGAGGTTAGACTGGGGTAAATTAGACCTTTGAATATTTCTAGACACATGAATGGTTTGGAGGCGTATGCATGTTTTGTTTGTAAATCACTTATGATCAGGTAACGTGATGTCATATTATTTACAAATAACTGCCGTGGCGTTTGTGTTTTGAAATGTAACTTATTAGATTCTAGCTTTTTGCCCGCGACTTCGTCAGCGTGGAATTAGGAATACACGCCCCCCCGCCACCCCGCCCTGCCTTTAAGTTAAGGGATAATTACGGGAATAAAAAATATTACATATCCTCCCCCAGAACTGAAATTATCTACATAACACATTTACACATTTAATCTAAATATGCACATATTGCCAATATAAAATTGGCACTCCCTTAAGAGATTTATGGGATAAAAACTATCTTATGGTCTTCCCCAGGACTCAAACTATCTTCATACTCAAGTTTCATCTAAATGTGTTCAGGGGTTTAACATGAATATAGAAAGAGACACTCTCTCCTTAAAATAACAACTTGGGTTTCCGAGGAACCTCTGTTCCATTTTAATTCATAATCGTAATTGTTTTTATAATACCCAGCCTACCCTAGTCGCACCATATTGGACGCATTCAGCCTCTCAGCTCTGGCTGAATAGAGCCTGCATTCTAAGAATGGGGCCATAAAACCAGCGTAAACTACAAATTTTTTTAACGATGTCATTATTATGCAAAAAATATTGGAAACTCATTAAGCTAATTTTAATCTCATTACAGGTAAAAAAATGCGGTGTGCTACCTTTCTGAACAAAGAGGTTGAAATAACAATGGCGAGGCGCGTATAAAAGAGTCGGTGTTGCAGCTAAATTAGCTGTGTTAACCGGGCGCAAGAAACAAGAAAACTGACAGTGAGTCTCTGGCCGTCGTAAAGAAATAAGTGTAAAAAATAGCATATGAATGCCGAAATTAGCCGTAATTTAGAACCACAACTAAAGCTAGAACTCAAACAAACAATATTACAAATAAGTAAATATAATCGAACGAGCGGAGCGTAAGCGAAGTGAAGTTCTTACAGACAACTTCGGACACAACGGAACTGTCAGCTGGCTACATAGACGTCTGTGCATTTCGATGGCTTTCTGATTTTTAATACTTGTTCCGCGATAACTTTAGTAACGTTTTTCTGACCTATGTGAAATTTGTTGGGGTTGTAGTAGAGCTCAATAAAATTTGAAAGTTCGTTCATGAGCTAGGGGTTATGGAGCTAAAAGGCTCGAAAAAATCATCATTAGGCTATTGTTATATTGGTCAACTCGTTTGCAAGAGAATTGCGAGTTCTCAGCTCGAGGCGGACTACTAGTTAATGAGACAGATGCATGCAGTACCAAAGACCGATGCATGCATGCAGTACAGAAGCAAAGTGAAGTTCTTACAGACAACTTCGGACACAACGGAACTGTCAGCTGGCTACCTAGACGTTCTTGCATTTCAATGGCTTTTCTATATTGAAAAGTTGTTCTGCGATAACTTTAGTAAGGTTTTTTTAGATCTTTATGAAATTTGTTAGAATTGTAGCAAGTATCAATATAATTCGAGAGTATGAGCCGTATATGAGCAGAATCGATCAAGGGGTTATGGAGCAAGAAGGCGCGAAACAATCACCATAACTTATGATTCATAAGGGTCTTGATATATTGGTTAATTCGTTTGCAAGGAAATCACTAGTTCTCAGTTCGAGGCGGACTACTAGTAAAATAGTTTTAACAATACGAACAATTAAACGCTGTAATATATCAGATCTCCACAAAATACACAGTCATAGCGAGATAATATGATACGATAAGAAAACGATGTAAATTTTCTGCTCATAATTTTGATTATTGTCTGCTTCTAGAAATATCAATATAAATTACTTATATCCCATCACTTCATAGAAATGAAATAAAAATACTTATTTGGTAAATAAAAGACAAGCAAATAATAAATAAATCATACATAAATAATAAATAAATAATACATAAATAATAAATAAATAAATAAATAATAATAAATAATAAATAAATAATAAATAAATAATAAATAAATAATAAATAAATAATAATTAAATAATAAATAAATAATAAATAAATAATAAATAAACAATAAATAAACAATAAATAAACAATAAATAAATAATAAATAAATAATAAATAAATAATAAATAAATAATAAATAAATAAAAAATAAATAAATAATAAATAAATAATAAATAAATAATAAATAAATAAAAAATAAAAAATAAATAATAAATAAATAATAAATAAATAATAAATAAATAATAAATAAATAATAAATAAATAATAAATAAATAATAAATAAATAATAAATAAATAATAAATAAATAATAAATAAATAATAAATAAATAATAAATAAATAATAAATAAATAATAAATAAATAATAAATAAATAATAAATAAATAATAAATAAATAATAAATAAATAATAAATAAATAATAAATAAATAATAAATAAATAATAAATAAATAATAAATAAATAATAAATAAATAATAAATAAATAATAAATAAATAATAAATAAATAATAAATAAATAATAAATAAATAATAAATAAATAATAAATAAATAATAAATAAATAATAAATAAATAATAAATAAATAATAAATAAATAATAAATAAATAAATAATAAATAAATAATAAATAAATAATAAATAAATAATAAATAAATAATAAATAAATAATAAATAAATAATAAATAAATAATAAATAAATAATAAATAAATAATAAATAAATAATAAATAAATAATAAATAAATAATAAATAAATAATAAATAAATAATAAATAAATAATAAATAAATAATAAATAAATAATAAATAAATAATAAATAAATAATAAATAAATAATAAATAAATAATAAATAAATAATAAATAAATAATAAATAAATAATAAATAAATAAATAATAAATAAATAATAAATAAATAATAAATAAATAATAAATAAATAATAAATAAATAATAAATAAATAATAAATAAATAATAAATAAATAATAAATAAATAATAAATAAATAATAAATAAATAATAAATAAATAATAAATAAATAATAAATAAATAATAAATAAATAATAAATAAATAATAAATAAATAATAAATAAATAATAAATAAATAATAAATAAATAATAAATACAAAATAATAAATAAATAATAAATAAATAATAAATAAATAATAAATAAATAATAAATAAATAATAAATAAATAATAAATAAATAATACATAAATAATAAATAAATAATAAATAAATAATAAATAAATAATAAATAAATAATAAATAAATAATAAATAAATAATAAATAAATAATAAATAAATAATAAATAAATAATAAATAAATAATAAATAAATAATAAATAAATAATAAATAAATAATAAATAAATAATAAATAAATAATAAATAAATAATAAATAAATAAAAAATAAACAATAAATAAACAATAAATAAACAATAAATAAACAATAAATAAACAATAAATAAACAATAAATAAACAATAAATAAACAATAAATAAACAATAAATAAACAATAAATAAACAATAAATAAACAATAAATAAACAATAAATAAACAATAAATAAACAATAAATAAACAATAAATAAACAATAAATAAACAATAAATAAACAATAAATAAATAATAAATAAATAATAAATAAATAATAAATAAATAATAAATAAATAATAAATAAATAATAAATAAATAATAAATAATAAATAAATAATAAATAAATAATAAATAAATAATAAATAAATAATAAATAAATAATAAATAAATAATAAATAAATAATAAATAAATAATAAATAAATAATAAATAAATAATAAATAAATAATAAATAAATAATAAATAAATAATAAATAAATAATAAATAAATAATAAATAAATAATAAATAAATAATAAATAAATAATAAATAAATAATAAATAAATAATAAATAAATAATAAATAAATAATAAATAAATAATAAATAAATAATAAATAAATAATAAATAAATAATAAATAAATAATAAATAAATAATAAATAAATAATAAATAAATAATAAATAAATAATAAATAAATAAAAAATAAATAATAAATAAATAATAAATAAAGAATAAATAAATAAATACTTAAATACATAGAAAACATCCATAACTCAGGAACAAATATCCAAATAAATGCCCTGACCAGGATTCGAACCCGGGACCTCCTGATTCATAGGCAGGGTCACTACCGACTAGGCCAAGAGGCCGAGTCGTGAAATGGCAGCCACAATTGATTTTAAGGGCAACCAGAACTTAAGGCTACATTTGAACCAGAGATGAGCGTGGATGCGTTGCGAAGAATGTGTTTGTTAAGCTCCAATAGAATCACTTCATTTGTTTATCCTCGCACAGCGCAACGCTGGGATTGGCTCTTTTAAAACACATTGCTCGCAACGCATCCTCCCTCATCGCTGGTGGAAACGCACCCTAAAACTATAGGGACAACGTTATTTCTAGTTGTATTTATTATTAAAATAATTCTTATACAATACTATATTAAAATAATTAAATAAATAAAACTTAAATAAATCTACCTAACTTAAACTATAGGCCCTAAAGCAAACTTGCAAATATTTCCAATCCCGCTGCCACCTGGTGGGCACCCTACCTGGTAGCGGGTGAGCATATTTGACAGCTTTTGGAAAACCTTTAGGGCTTCCGGTCCCCAGGGTCCCAAAGTCTCTACGGCAAAGGCTGCGAATACGTATCCATTGCCTAAAGACATGTATTTGCTGCGTTTGGCAGTTTCAGCAGAAGCGGCCGCACTGCCTGCCCTCGACGACACGTCGTACTTTCTAGTTGATATTCTAGATGAAACCCCACATGACCGGTTTGGAAATGTAAGTATCTTGAAATCAGGATGTTTGTAATGCGGTAAAAGGTTGTATTAATGAGTTCTACGTAGACGAAGTCCCGTGCAAAATCTTTAGTTTATCAATAAATGACCAAGATTACTATATAATGTAAGAATAACAAATATTAATACCATTGCTCTTTAGCGATAAGGCCGCATATTGTTTGTCATCTATTCACATGCAATGAAATACATTCTTTATCTGATTTTTGATCGTATGCGGTATTCAATAGATCTTTAGTGATTTAAACGAACATAACAAAATTGTTCCTCTTGTTATGGTTATTATTACACTACACTAACTCAGTCCAGTGACTCGTACGGCCTCCAGTCAGTAATATTGACATTATTTCTCTACTCATCCTTCTCATCTTTCATAAATCGAAGAAGAAAGACGGGAATAATACAACATACAGAAATAATGTCATTATTACCATAGACATAAAAATAGAAAGATGAGTGACGTTCATAGTAAACAAAACTGACATGTAGTCCAGCACCTACACACTTGTAAAATGCTACACACCGTTATAATTTATGTGCATCATGGGCAAAAGAGATAAACCTATATATAGTTAACACGGGTATGCAAGGGAGACCTCCATATTTTGCGCATTGCACAAAGTGTGACTGAGAGACTGCCACACGACTAATTCAATATAGGTGCCGGAACCTATACTTGATGGCACAGAATCGAGCGCCTGGTACCATATCAATGATTATTACTGATAAATAGTGTCTGATAGCTTTAAGAATATGGTTTCCTCGTGCAGTGACGGTTGGATAACCGGCTCACAAGTATTAGTCACAAACGTTGCAAACAT
Source organism: Pammene aurita (assembly GCA_947086415.1). NCBI lineage: Eukaryota > Metazoa > Arthropoda > Insecta > Lepidoptera > Tortricidae > Pammene > Pammene aurita. Next base: position 30,948,260 of record OX352302.1, on the reverse strand, counting down.
TATGTCGATCCGCTGACTATGTGGCCCACAATGTAATACCCAGTGCACGCTGTTGGCTCCCTTTATGGTGCTACTTTAGATATCTATAGTCGAAATAGTCAGGATGTCAGCGTCACAACATTGGAAGTTCTTCAAATTCTTATAAATACTTTATACTTGGTGAAGTTTCATTTTTATACGAGAAGATGTAACGTACTTTTACATTCTCAGTCCTGCATTTTCAACCGACTTCAAGATTTTGAAGGATGAGGTTCTCAATTCGTCGGGATCTTTGTTTTATTTATGTATGTTCACCGATTATTCGAATAGACGGGGGCCAAAAAATTTTACCTTGCATTAAATCCTACACTTTTGGAAGCTTTTTCTAGTCATTAAGTAGGGTAGTCAGATTCCCACTACATATTTTTCCCCAGTGACGTGATTGTGCATTTCAGGAAATCGAAAACATTATAGACAACGTCTGGAACACTACATTGACTAAATCCTACACTGGAGATCTAGCACTATTGTATTTGTTTAAATAAGTGATGACTAACTTAAAGATTTCCCGAATTGTTTCTATGAGCCGTCTATAAGCTTCATTAAGTGACATTTTTTCTTTATATTTGTAAAAAGTGACTTAGAAATTCGAACACAATTCGAAAATTTGGTAGTATGGTACTAATACAGATCTAAGTGCTACAGTAATTTTTCACCACGGTGACATGTTTACATCTATTTATTATGACACTTTTTTAGTTTTTTTGGCTAATATGATCACTTTATACGAACCTACACTTGTGAATATTTATTCCTTAAATTGTCTATTTATTTAACAAACATAATAAAAAAATATTTTAAATATACTAAGTGCTTTACGAGCAATCGAAATAAACAACTTATAATTTAAGGTTCATATTTTAAAACTCCCGCCTCCGCGGCAAGGTTACTACGTAGCACAGATTACTTACCTACTTGTATTAGATAGAGCAAATCAGAAGACTCGCAAGTACTACAGGTTGGTAAAGGGATATTTTATTTAAACTTTTTTCTATATTTTTGATTTCCGATATTGAAATGTCATTATGTTTGCCCCAATCAGTCATTTCAGAACAGAGCATATTGTGGTTTTAGGTTCGATGGTTAGATAGATGCAATCGAACTGTTATTTTCGTACCTGGGACGCACACTCCTTGCATTGGACAAACGTCGGTCAATATAAAGGACTATACACCAAGAGAATTTATTTGCTATTCTCAAATAAATTATCAACAAAAATCGAGTTTATGAGTTAAATCATTCACATGGATTGTTGTAAATTTTGTATAGGATAGAAGCGAGTGACGCCAGTCTCAGCTCTATATTTAGTGGTCACGTCATGAGAAACTTCATAATGCGTATTAAACACACTTATGTATTTATTTATCATTCAAAACAGTTGCACAGCATTACAGTAAATCCAAGGCACTGCGAACTTCAAATTAAACATATAAAATAACTTAATACTAGGTCGATGGAGGCTTCATAATGCGTAGTCTAGTGACCAGTAATCTGTTCTTCTTGTGTGACTCGCTTGTAAGCTATGAATGAATAGGTTTGTTTTGATGTTTTAGGTTTATTGCGTATTTTTTTTTGGTGGTTACGGCGCTGAAAGACTAATAATAAAACCGGCCAAGTACGTGTCGGACCACGCATAATGGAGGGTTCCGTAGCTTTAATGGAATAACAACCAGACTAATGCCAAAAGGTCGTATCTGAAGCCTATGGAAGAAGTTTTTTAGAAAATAACTCAATAATGGCTAAACCGATAATGTTCAAAACAATTTTCTTAGAAAGTATATGCTAACGCGCATCTTCTTAAGGCTCCTTATTCCCTAAAAGGTCAAAAAACTCTATTAATGAAAAAAGCCGCATAAAATGCTATTTATAAGATAGTTTGAAGTATTAGTAATACAAAAAAATAATTTTGAACCATGTTTATTATTTATTAAGTACCCAAAAATACGATTCTTACAAAAAGTGACATGTGAAGTGTGATTTAAGTGTCATTTTTTAAAATTTATAGTAATTTGAAATTTACTGCTATAGTAATGTTTAAAATATAATAATGTTTTATCGTGATAGAAATATAGTTTAACTTTGCAATGGTAATATTTTTAGGCCAAAATATTCATAGGGTTTTCGTGGAAAAAATGAAATGTAACCGTATTTTCATCAAAAAACTGGCATATAATCAGAAGGTATTTTGTCAATTATCCAAGATGAATCTTCGATTTTTATTTCCATGGCCGTCTCATACATGATATACTCAATTGAATTTAATTCAAATTGAATAAGAATTTTTACCTTTTTTGCGTAATCTGAAAATGAACGGTACACCTAACTGGAAAATCCGGAAAGGCCTACCTTGACAACCAATTTTTTTCATATTTCACTTGTTAAAATGTAATATTTGCTCCGATGGCCGTCTAGATAAAGAAATGAACTATTATGTGCATCAATTGTTGATTTAAAAAAACTTAGTATTTTCGCCATAGCCTTCGAAGAAAATGAAGCATTTCGTGAAATTCGCGCGTTTTGGGAATAAGGCCTCTTAATTTTTTTCATATTTTTAAACTTACGGTTCAAAAGTTACAGGGGGGGCGACGCTATTATTTCGAGTTTCGAAGCGATTATTTCTGAAACTTTTCACTTAATCACAAAATGTTCAAAGAAACCTCAATGTTATTTTTAAAGACCTATTGATTGATGTGCAACATGTTGATATTTGTTTTTTTTTTTTTTTTTAATTTTGTTACATGTATGGAGTGCCCCCCCTGAAAATATTTTTTTCTGCTATTTCACTACATAACTAAATGGCGGCATACAAAATACACCTTATGTCTAAATTGTATTAAGATTCATCCTATAGTTTCCGAGTAAAATGACTGTGACATACGGACGGACGGACAGACGGACATGAACAAAACTATAAGGGTTCCGTTTTTGCCATTCTGGCTACGGAACCCTAAAAATGGATTGTACAGTCGACTACAAAGAGCTAGGCGGTATCTACTTTTTCACCTTAATCCGTTGTAATAAGGTTCAAAAGTGGATACATATCTTTGTAGTCGACTGTATAATATTACAGCTATCACTTAATAAAAATGGATGTGAATAGTACACGTATCAATTATATAATCTATACAGTCATCTAACTTCATAGAACCTATTTGTTTCTCGTCTTTGCCGAAGCTTCAGGGTTGTAAAAATTTTTGACAAGTTGTTTTATTTATTCTTATTTGGTTTTGAAATTGACATACTATTAATAGAATAATTTTGTCCAGGGTTTGAATTCGAAAAAGTAGCGCCATCCTGAAATTATGTGATTATCATAAATACAAAAGGCCGCAATGTTATTTTGTTCTGTTTATTTTTGATCACTTTGAAAATCGATATCTGACGATCCGCACGGCTAATACGAATCTAACATCAAAATTGTAAGAAGGCAACCATTTTAAATTTTGTACAATTTAATCCCATCATGTCGAAAATCGATTTCTGAGAATCCAAGAGACCTTTTAATGACAGGCATTAAATAAGCAGACAAACTACGAAGTGTCCAATCTGCAAATTACTACTTTCTAGCTTCAGTAGTTTCGACCTCGCTTTAATAAAAAGTATTCAACGCCGTTTCAACTCCCCTAGGGTTGAAAAGTTTGTAGTACTACCCACTTAAAAGAAAAAAAAACTTTAAAGGATGTTTTTTTAATAACTAGCCATATTGTGAGAGGTGATTAAGTAAGTCTTACTAAACAACTTTTTCTATAGGAGCGACCCTGAAATCCAAAAAAAATTTTGGCATCCCCATAGAAAACGTCAACGTCGGATCGGCCAAAATGTTATGAAACAGCCAAAAAAAAATTAGATTTCGGAGTTGACCCAATAGTAAAAGTTGTTTATTATGGCCTACCAAATCACCTCGCACAATACGGCTAGTTCTTAAAAAAACACCCTTAAAAGTTTTTTTTTCTTTTAAGTACACAAACTTCGTTTTAAGTCTTTCACAAAATATCTGTACATACTTGCAATCCCTTTTTAACCCTGTTAGGAGTTGAATTAAAAGAAACGCTAAAATCACCTTTATTATTTTAAATTAGCAGTAAACTTACGCAGTCTCGAACTTAAAATTATAAGCACCACACAAACAAGTTTTCAACGCGCTTCTTGTTACTTGTACAGATTATAAAGAGTAGCCTACAAACAAAATTACAAGTCTGTCTTTTAAAACTTGTAATCTCTATACAAACTTTCAACTTCAATGGGGTTCAACCACTTTTTAACCCCATTTAACCTCTTTTGAACTTCAAAAACTGCTAAAATCTTTTTTATTATTTTTTAATGATCAGCAAACGTACGAAGTTTTAAGACCCTAACTTAAAATTTTAAATTCTACCCATACTAATTTTGAACCCCCTTTTTGAATATTTCAAAATTGCTTCATATTACTTGTACATATTATAAATGTACCCCACCCGCAAATTACAACTTTGTAGCTTCCGATGTAACGGCCTCGCTTTGATACAAACTTTTCAACCCCGTTTTAACTCCTCTAGGGTGGAATTTTGAAAAACACTAAAATTACTTTTTTTTTTTTTTTTAAGCGATTAGCCTACAAACGAACATTTAAGTCAGTCACAAAAAAAAAGTACAGATTTTCAACCCATTTTTAACACTGTAGGGGTTGAATTTCAAAAAACTGATATTTCTTTTATTATTTTTAATCATCAGCGACCGTACGAATTTTTAAGTCTCTATATAAAAAAAAAACTTTTAACCTACTTTTTACCCCCTTAGCCATTGATATATTCGAAATCACCTCTTAGTACATCCAAATTATACATGTAACCTGGTCTAACATTTTCAACTCTTGAGCTGCAGTGGTTTCGGTGTTTGCGTTGATGAGTCAATCAGGACAAAAGCATTTAAAGATAGACTAGCTTTCCGCCCGCGACTTCGTCCACTTATAATACGGCTACCTACTCATACACAGTTTCATCTTTATAAAATGTGTTGTTTGGTATTAGAATTTTTTTTTTGTTTATGATAATTATCATACAACTTACTTTTAAGCCATATACATATATTCTACTACTCTACACACACTTACTAACTCTACAGTGACCGAACACAAAGCTGCCCTACTAACCCTCTATCGTAAATCACGTAATACATGCATGCGCACGCAATTTATCAACACATTAAATATAAACAAACTTGTAGATGATTTATGCAATATTGACTTCGGCCCCATTTATAATTATGCTGACGCAGAAAATAGTATGATGTACTGGATTAAAAAATGTCCAACAGGCAATATTATCTAACAAAAATAAGACACGTCTAAATAGCAAGAATTTTAATAAAAAACCATGGATTACCCCAGGACTTCTTCGATCTATGAGACATAGGTATAAATTACACTTGAAAGCTAAAGCAAATCCAGACAATAATATATTGCAATTGTAATTTAAAATATATCACGTATTTTTATCTAGATTCTTTGTCTTTTCGGGCCCATTCTTATACAACAGGTTAAATGCAAAACTAGACATACCCACTTAGCTAAGCCTGTTGTAAGAATATGTACTCTACGACGCGCCCTTCAAAAAATGACGTACGATGATACAGAGAAATTACTATTAGTTGTAAAATTACTACCTACTGTCCTTTGTTATTTATTAATTAAGAACCTACTTATTTTGTTAAGGTGATAAGACTTTTATTTTGTAATACTTTTAGTTTATAATTAAAAATAACTAATATTGTCCTTCGCTTCCTGAAACATAGGGAATCCTAGTTCAGGCATTTGTTAACCATGTGTCGTTAAAAAATCTTAGTCCGTAAGAGCAAACACTGTACTATACTTATCTCAATAAATTATTTGTATTTGTATTCTTCATACAAATCGTCAACGTTTTTGAACCCCCTTAAGGGATGAATATCAAGACACGCTGAAATTGCTTTTCTTATTTCTTAATAAGTAGACAAACTAGGTACAAAGTAGCCTATCTGCAAATTACAACTTTCTAGCTTCAGCAGTTTCGGCCTCGTTTTAGTACAAACTTTTCAACCTCATCTAGGGTGGAATTTTGAAAAACACTGAAATTAGTTTTTTTTGTTTTGAAGTGCTTACAAATGAACTTTCGAGTCTGTCACAAAAAAACCGGCCAAGTGCGAGTCGGACTCGCGCACCGAGGGTTCCTTACAAACCTGTAGGTATATAGGGGTAGTAACTTTAAAATATTTTTATTATATGATGTAACTAAAAATTTACGGTTTTCGCAATTTTTCCTTTATCTGTGCTATAAGACGTTGCTTCGTACTAAATTTCAAGATTCTGAGTTCACGGGAAGTACCCTGTAGGTTTTGATTCCCTTGCGAGCGAAAATTTGCGAAAATTTGCGGCATAAACGGCTGTATCTTTTGATTTCGTTGGTTTAAAAGTCTGAATTTTTCACACCTCCAAGGGACAGTAGACCTGAGTATTTGATATAAATTTCAGCTTGATAGCTTTACGCGTTCCTGAGAAAAATGGTCTTGACAGACAGACAGACAGACAGACAGACAGACAGACAGACGGACAACAAAGTGATCCTATAAGGGTTCCGTTTTTTACTTTCGAGGTACGGAACCCTAAAAAGTAGGTATCTATATCAACTTTCAACCCCTTTTTAACCCCGTTTGCGGGGTTGAATGAAAAAAAAACGCTAAAATTACTTTCATTATTTTTAATGTATTAAATGTACGAAGTTGCATGCCTTGAACTTAAAATTTTAACCCATACAAATTTTTAACTCTTCGTTTTTACTCCCTTAGGGCTTTAATTTTTCAAATTTGTTTCTTATTACTTGTACACATTATAAATGAAAATTATAACTTTCTAGTGAAGCTAGAAAGAAGTAGTTTCGGCCTGGCTACAATCCAACTTTTCACCCCGTTTCAACTCCTTTGGGGTGGAGTTTTGAAAAACGCTGAAATTATTTTTTTGTTTGGAGCTGAGTAGCCAACAAACAAACTTTCAAGTCTGTCACAATTTTTTTTAAATATTTCGTTACAAATTTTCAACCCCTTTTTAACCCCGTTAGAGGTTGTATACCAGAAAACGCTGAAATGACTCTTATTATTATTTAATTAGCAGCAAACGTACGAAGTTTCAAGTTTCTAACTTAAAATTTTAAATCCTAACCATACAAACGCTTAACCCGCTTTTTACCCCCTTAGGGCTTGAATTTTTCAAAATCGATCCTTATTACTTATACAAATTAAAAATGTAACCTTATCTGCAAATTTCAACTTTCCAGCTTCAGTAGTTTCGGCTCTGCGTGGATCATTCAATCAGTCAGTCAGGACATAGGCATTTATATAAATATAAATTAAAATAATATTAAGAATTATATTTTATCAGTGTGATTTAAAAAATAGTGTAATACTAATAAATAAAATGAGCCTATTATTTATTCCACCGTGATTATTACTCCTAAGTAAGCAACTACGCACCATACGCTATGCCCATCTGCGCTTCTTAGATACCTACACGGTCAATGACCTTAGGTGCACTAATCGTATCGGCCGCCGCACGTCTTATGTGTTGTAGTTTCCGCCCCGCGCCCCGCTCCAATTATGTTTATTTTTTGATTACTAATTTTACAATTCCTGAAAATGCTCAGTATATTTACTGGTGAAATTTTGATATTATGTAACATATTATTAATGCTAAAAGGAGCATCAAAATCATGAGTGTAGAATTAATGCGCGTGTTCGAAAATCATTTAAAATCATTAAAAAATAGTAATAATACAGTCACCGCTGTAAATTTTTTTTTAAACGAAGCGTAGTAATTGTCTCGACATAGTGAAAAATCACCATTTGTATAATTAGTGTTTGATTATTATTGAATTTTTTAAACATTTTTATTATTTCTAATGTATTCTCAACTTGACAGGTGGTAAATATTTCAAATACTGTTTTAAATATTCAGGTAGTCCCTTGGATTAAAAATCTCTAGTGTAGGATGTAATGTTTGTGGGAAATAAAAATAAAAAAAATTCAATTTTTTTTTTATTTCCCTCAGAAAAACTTAATACATCTTTTCAATAAATGTTGTTTTACCAGATCCCAAGGACAAAATAGTATAGGATTAAATGTGATCTCCTCGAACAACTTAAAGTTTAGTGACGGGACTAGAACACGTATGGACCGATTTGAAAAATTATTTTTTTGTTTGAAAGAGTATACTTCATTGTTGGTCTCATTGTAACCAGCTCAGGATCTGATAATGGAATCCTGGAGAAATCGAGAGAACTCTTCAAATATTACAGACACAACGATAGAGATTTTAATATTTTTTAGAGTAGCTCGGTCATTTCCCATTTAGAAAGGTGGAGTCTAAGTGAAGTCAGTTCTTTTTTGTTTAAAAAGTAATACAAGAATTATACAAGATCTTGTTATACTTGCAATATTCACATGTTAAAACCTAATATTTTAACTAACAGAATGCAGTATTTTTTCAAGGGACTTCACTATGGGTACCTGAAAAAAGGAGTAGTACTGATTTTAAGGGATCGGTAACATGCATGTAACCTGGCGTTATATTTGTCCTACTGGCATTGGCTTGTTTACTACCTACGCGGTAAAATAAAAGTTAAACTATAGTCGTTACGTGTTTTACAACTAAAACTTCAACCGCGAAACATTTTCCAGTCACAAAACCAACCAGTTTAAAAATAAACAGTGAAGTTGCAATCCACTTACCGTCATCGTTAATCAACCACTTTTCTAAAAAAAGAAAGCACTTTATCCACAGATTATAGTCCGTTAGATCTAGTTGCAGATTGGATGGGCTCCGGTGTGATTTTAGTGGGTAGGTTCCTCCCCTTTCTCTCACTCTGAAAATAAGTGGAAGGTAAGAGTCCCAAATACCACTCTCCCCCCGTTTAGACCCGCCTCAGGCCCTCACCCACAGGGAGATGATAGCGTAGCTGCATTCCCACACCATTAAAAAAAGCGCTTGGATTGGATGGAAAAACGACGGCTCAAAAATATACAGGGCTCTCTAAGGGCGGCGATGCATAAGCAGATCCTTGATGTAAGTCAATGAGCGGCGACAACCGCCTTCTATCAGGTGTTAAGATGTGTTGGTGGTGGCATGGTGGTAATGTTAGCATGCTAAGTGTGAATTTTCATTGCTCTCATTATCGTATAATATTTTCTGGCATTCTCCTTCTAACTATTATTCCACCACACCGCTTACCGTCGCAAGACGTTCATCGTCACACCTTGGAACTAAAATTAATATTGGAATGGTTTCCTCCCGCGAACACTTGGGCTATGGAATAAGCTCCCTACCAAGGTTTTTAAAGAGTAAGCATAACACCACTCTCACAGTATTGTCCCCTTCTACGAAGCTAAAGGTCCTTAGATGTCAATCGCCCCGGTAGAGGCATTCTGCAGTTCCTGAGTTATGATTAATTTCAACGTATTTAAGTATTTATGGACGAAGAGCTGGCCACATCAGATATGACACAATAATGAGAGCAACGAAACCCGTCTAGTAAGATTGAAATACTATCCTTATTGCTAGATCTGCGCATCTGTCAGCTTTTAAAAGGTGGAGGTCAGAGTAACAGACAAGAAAAAATGTTGAATTGGAAAATAGTAATACCAAAATTAGTAAAAACTGATGTCGTATTTATAGGACGGGGCCTATATTTTAACATTAGAACCAAAAACATTGCGTATTATTTCGGAAACAGAAACAGTAGGCGACAAACTCATCATCCTCTTGCCCTTATCCCATTTACTTGGGGTCGGCGCAGCGTGTCAGTTTCTTCCACACCTTTCTATCACCCGTCATCTCATCACTCACATCCTTTCTTTTCATATCATCTCTCACACAGTCCATCCACCTTTTCCTAGGTTTGCCTCTTCTCCTACATCCTTCCACATTCATTCTTAATACCTTTCTCGTAGCATGACTTTCATCCCTCCGCATAACATGCCCGTACCACGCTAGGCGATTAGCCCCTAATTTGTCAGTTATGGGTGCGACTTTCAGGCTTCCTCTTATATATAACTACACTCGCGATCAAAAAAATCGACTCAAGCAACATTTTTTACTTTTGGTCGTATTTCCGGAAAGCGGGAAATATTTTAATAAAACTTTGAATGCAATTTTATTACGAATTTATTCAGCTACAAAAAACAGTAAAAGACATCGATCTCAGTTGCGTAGTTTTTAGGTTATCGCAGTTTTTGTACAAAATGGCATTTTACATGGTTATGATATGCACGAGTTGTGCCCTCTTGAGACCAATAAAAACCGGTGTAACCGGTTATTTCTTATCATTCGCTTATCAGAAGTTGACCAGTGCACATCTCCTCGCAATCTTACACTGGAATCACCTTCGAAAAATGGATACCACCGAAGCTGAAGCCACCGAAGTCGTCACCTTGGTGAATCGAGGATTCTCGCAGCGTTCTGTTGCTGAGCAGCTGAATTTAAGCCAGTCTGCTGTCTCCAGAGTTTATCGTCGGTTTGGAACCTTGAAACGGAAACAAGGATCTGGCCGTCAGCGGTGCACATCGGAGAGGGATGACCGCTTCATCGCCACCTCCAGTCTTCGTAATCGCCACCGTACCGCTGTTGCCATCCAGCAAGACCTGATGCGGAACCGGGTTGTGCCTGTTAGCACCTCAACAGTTCGGCGGAGACTCAAGGAAGCCAACCTTACCCCAAGAAGACCTGCTACTGGGCCCAAACTGACTCAGAGGCATCGGGACGCTCGGAAGGAATCCGTGGCGACCTACGAAAATTGGACCTACGACCAATGGAGTCGCGTACTCTTCAGCGACGAGTGCAGAGTGTGTCTCCATGGCAGCGACAGAAGAGCACGGGTGTACCGAAGACCTGGAGAGAGGTTCGCCCAGTGTTACTTCGCTGAAACAGTCGCCTACGGTGGAGGTTCCGTCATGATGTGGGCGGGGATTTCCATGGAGGGGCGGACCGAGCTGGTTTTTGTTGATGGCGGGGGTCGAGGCGGTGGTTTGAATGCAGACAGGTACATCACCGACATCCTGCAAGACCATGTCGTCCCCTACGCCGGGTTCTTTGACGAGGGGTTCCATTTCATGCAAGACAACGCCCCTTGTCATACCGCCCGCGTCACAAAGGAGTACCTTGACGCAGTTGGCATCCCGACTCTGAAGTGGCCACCTCTGAGTCCTGATTTAAATCCTATCGAGCACTTATGGGATTACCTGAAACGCAAGGTTCGAGCTCGCAATCCTGCTCCGGAGACAATTTTGGCCCTGAAAGAAGCTTTGGTCGAAGAGTGGGAAGCATGCCCCCAGGATACCATCAGGAAGCTGATAAGGTCAATGAAGAGACGCATGGCATGTGTGAAAAAGGTTTTTGGTGGTAACACCAGGTATTAAAGATAAAAATAAATTGTTATTCGTTCATGAAAATGTTTTTTCTTTCGTTGTTAAGGTCATTTTTGCACCCAAATTTTACATCTCCTTGGTATGCTAGCTTGTTTTTCATGAACTGAAATTTTTCGCCTGAAAAACATGCTCGTATTGAAAGCTGACACTGTTAGCTCTAAAATGGTACCGTTGCTTTTTTGATCTCATGATTGGTTCCTGAGATATTAAACGATGAAATTAAAAATTAGTTTGAGTCGATTTTTTTGATCGCGAGTGTATGTAGGCGAAATACACTATACGTCGTTTAGGACTACTTTCCCGCATCAGAAAATTTTGGCAATGATATAATCCAATTATTTTTATAATTTCTCATAATAATTCATCAAAACTACACCTCTAGGATTTGTATTTATAAAGTGATCTGCATTATTTGACTTCCAATACTTTACAGCTGCCAGATGCCCGGATCTAGAAATAAGTCTAGTATAGCAAACTAACGAGAAGGGTTTCGTCTCTCTCATTATTGTGTCATATCTCACGTGGCTAGCTCTACGTCTATTATCTATATGATAGTTATATTCAACATATCGTCGTTTACCTATACTTACCCATAATGCAAACCTATTTAAAATAAATGTGGGACTAAGACGATTTGTGTAAAAAAAATCCATGATAATGTTTTAAATTTAACCAAACAAATCAGGAATGCTGCATCTAGTAGTACATAGTGATCTCTGACCTTACTTTATTCCCAACTATCCAACTAACTCCACGAGTACACAGTACTTTTCTCTCCTCCCACATCTTGAAAACGGGCATGTAAGAGCGAGACAGTTTTCTTAAGAAATAGATGGAATAGCATACGGCTGCAAAAAGTGCATTTGAGCTTAACAAGACGGCCGACGCCTGGGCTCTTACTTGGGAATAATGGCGCTGACAGGTCAAAAGATGGAGTCGGACGGCTGACTTTATGTTAAAGAAGAGTGTTATTATGAAATACGAGATTGAAATGTCCGAATATCTTGGAAAATACAACACAATACTTTTTAGGGTTCGTGCCTCGAAAGGAGAAAAATTGAACTTTTAGACGATCACTTTGTTGTCCATCTGTCTATCTGTCAAGACCATTTTTCTCCGGAAAGCGTGGAGGTATCAAGCTGAAATTTATACCAAATACTCAAGTCTATTGTCCCTTGGAGCTGTGAAAAAATCAAACTTCTAAACCAGCGCAATCAAAAGATACAGCCGTTTATGCCGCAAATTTTCGAAATTCGCAAGGGAATCAAAACCTACAGGGTACTTCCCGTGAACTCAGAATCTTGAAATTTGGTACGAAGCAACGTCTTATAGCACGGATAATGGAAAAATTCCGAAAACCGTACATTTTTAGTTACATCATATAATAAAAATAATTTTAAAGTTACAACCCCTATATACCTACAGGTTTGTACGGAACCCTCGGTGCGCGAGTCCGAATCGCACTTGGTCGGTTTTTTTTAAAGCTATGGTAGCCGTAGTAAGGCGAGCGACTTTGGCAGGCTCAAACTACGGGTCGTACCATTGAGTTTTCCGGATTTTTTGTTCCAAATATCATTTGATATTTACGTCTTGTTTTATATAAAGAAACACATCTTGAACAAACCACGCCTAATCCCAACCAGGGCTAGGTTTCTAGGGCAGAGGTAGGAAGATCAGATGTCAGTCGCATTTGTAAAAAAATATGCCACGATTATGTAAATAAAACAAAAAGAAAACTTTACTTTTTTGTTTTTTTTTATAATTAAAATTTATAAACACTTCGCACAGCAATTATGACTGCTCATAGCTAGAAATAAGTGTTACCAAAAACAAGACTTAAATTTCATTTCATCTCTCAGAAGCCAGAGATTGGTTTAAACTTTCTTAATATTAAAAATGTGATATCATTTCTTAAGCAGAAAATTTTCAAGAATGCTGAAATCCACCGTCGCTATAAGAAAATGCGACGTGTCCAAGGAAAAATCTAGCAGCTAACATTTAAAATTCACTTTTCGCTGAATTTTTGTAACATTTTATTCAAAATGGTTAAAGTTGATAAGCGTCTGAATATTAAATTTACGTAAAAAGGATTCTTGTGCTTGTAAAATAAAATGCACTTTTAAAATAAACAAGTAAAGTGAAGCCTAGATAACTCAGACTTCAAGGGATCCCTTTTATTAAAATTTGTCTCTCTTAAACAGATGTTCCACTTATCCAGTATAAATATCTGTCTCATTTACAGAGGGTCCCGTTAATAGAGGTGAGAACAGAGGTGATATCAGTTATAGAGGTGCTATTTTTAATAAAATTCCGTATTATGTAAACATTATAGCTTAACGTTTTAATTAATTTACGTGAGTTGCAGTTTTTCACATTAATTATAAAATTTACGAAAAAATAATAGTAAACAGCACAAAAAAATTGATTTGAGTTTTGAAATATTGATTGGGGCTTCTTTTGACACATTTTAGTTAGTATTAATTTATTCAATTTATTTAGTTAGTATTAATTTTATTTTATTTATTTATTATTTTATTTATAACCAAACAAAAACTTTCGGCCGTTTAGATTAGACACAATTTAACCAAGGTGAATTTGCGGGTAAAAAAAAACACAAAACAAAAAAGAACCGCTTTCCAGTAGAGAGTCCCACTTAGAGAGGTAACAAGTTGATGTTATGTTAATTACAGAGGTCGATACATATCAAATTCAAAAAAATAACATATAAAACAAGTAATATACACTTAATGTTTCAGTTATAGAGGTAATTATACGATAAAATCCTAACACCCAATCCCAATTATAGAGGCTCGATTTGTCCCACTAACAGAGGTAAACCAGAGCTAAAGTGCGGGACCTTAACATGAGTCCCAGTTATGCAGTTTTCTCACTTATCCAGCATGAACTAGTTATGCCTATGAAGCAGGAGGTCCCTGGTTCGAATCCTGGTAAGGAAATTTTCATTTATTTGTTTGATAGTCACGGATCTTTGTTCTTGAGTTATGGACTATTTCTGTATCTATTATATATATAGACGCCTAGTATCCACAACACAAGCCTTATTGAGCTTACCGTGGCAGTAGTTTGATTTGTGTAAAATCTTACCATATTATTTAGTCAATTTATTTATGTAAGAAGCTTTTACACAGTAATGCGACAAAAAAGTAAACTATCCCAAAGTGTATCACCATTATTATTTATTATAAGTAACTAATTTTAAAAACGGGGTATTTACCATGTATAATAGGGATGATGACACCTGTTGAACTATGCAATAAAAATTAGTTGATAGGATGCAAAATAATCAAAATATACGAATAAAGTGAAAATAATAAAAATCTATTGAAATAATTCAAAGATATCAATCAGGCTTCCAAAATTCAAAATTTTATGATTTTTTAAAGTTCTTAATTTAATAAAACAATGATACAATTCGATTTTTAACATTTTACTGTAAATTTATTTAATGTAAACTGTAAAAATTTTAATGTAATTGTATGGCAACCATACTCGTATACATAAACGCAACATTTCACTGTAAAAATAACAATTTAATATTTTTCACTTCTCATGCTCAAAAAGTGTGCCATATTATGCTTACCAAGGCGGACTACAGTAGTACATTTAGCCTCTAGGGCTAATATGTATACATATTTATGATTTACAAAACATTTTAAATTGACCAATCGAAACACTTCACCATATCTAGACACGCGGCAGCGTGTCAAGCCAAGTTAAAGTAAAGGAACTGGCTAGCCAGCGCCGAGTGTATATTACACGAACCACTTGGTGCCACTTTTGACCCTTCTATAACTCAAAACCTCTTTAACGTAAACACATAAAACTACGTGTGTTTAATTATATCCATAAGGACAACTAGAAGCCCAAATTTGATGAAGCTTGCTCAAACGGTTATAAAGATATGAAGGTCAAAATGTCGTAAATTTTAGCACTGACTGACTGACTGACTGACTGACATATAGTAGATTTGACTTGGCCAGTTTTTATCAGAATTAAAATATATATATGTTGAATAACTTTATAAAATGACTGATGTAATGAAAACTGGCCAAGTCAAATCTAACCTACTTTAAGATCTCACATTTTTTAAATAACAGCAATTGTTATAGGTATCCAATAAAGCAAAGAAATAGAGTTTAATACTTGTTCATAATGTTATTTTGTTCCTATAAATACATATTTGGATTTTGCATAGAACTTGGCAGTCATTTAGATCTCCATTCTTTTTGCGGCGAAGCCCACAGCCAAGCATAATTTTTGTATTGAACTTGGCTCTCCTTTTTTATATTTATGTTTTTGGTGGGATTAAATCCACCAATCACAACACATTTCGAAGTTAATCGGAACGCTAGGTACTGTTTTGGTGCGTACACTGTGTAAATAATTTAACTCCTTAAAAAAACATTGTATTTAATATCAACCAATCAGAATACAGCAATGTTAAAATCGACCAATCAGGAAACGCAATTTTCAAAACATTAGGTGTTTTTTAGTTCCTACTTCACAATCATTAAAAAAGATTTTAATTTTTTGGAAGCGCTTTAAAGTGTGTTTAAACTGTTTAAAGATCTAATTATACCGCCGTCTGTGGCATTTATTCGCGGTGTTTATATTTTGTATGTATGTCAAAGAAGTTAAAAAAATTAAAAGACCGTCAAGTTAAACCATAATTTCACCTTAGTTTAGTTATTGTGCGTAAATAGTAAGTATTTTTATCTTATTTTCTCGCAATCGCAGTGAAAAATAGTATGCATTACTCTGGTCTAAAAGCCATATTACCACTCGAACAATTTTCCCTCACTTCGTTCGGGAAAATAACCACCTCGTCGTAATATGGCCTACTTTAGACCCTTGTCAAACAATCTACTATTTTCCATACTTTTAACAGGGCGACTCGATCGTGACGTCGCTTTTGCTCGTCATTTTGTTAGGAGCGTTTTGAGAAACAAATGCAAATCTCAGACTTTAAGTATCATTTCTGACCTTTGTGTTGCTTTAACGCAATAGGCAATATGCACTTGAAACAGATGAGGGTAATTTTTTTTTGGGTATATTTTGAATCTTCATTACGTCTCTATCAATATTTCCTAATTTTATTTCTTTTTCGATGTGAAAATAATTATTGAAAAGTGCAAAAATATGTGGGAAATTCAAAGCGGTTTGAAACGGAGCGTTATTGGTCAGACGATTTGACCAATGGTGTCAGTCGACTGTGACGTCAAAGTCTATGTGTACATAGGCTGCTATTTATATATCCGGAAACCGGGATTACAATCTTCTTAAATAGCATATTTGACCTCCATGGTAAAATTTGAACTTTTTTAAGTACTGGCCGGTATATTTTTTCTTTCTTATTAACGCTCGTGTTTTGTTTTTGACGGGTTTTAAATGTCATCTCGCAGCAAGAATGGAACTCACTCGTGAAAATATTCGTGCTATGATTTATTATGATTTTAGGCGTGGTTTAACGCAACAACAGTGCATAGATCAACTAACTTCAACTTTTGGTGATGAAGCCCCATCTAAAACTACTGTGTATCACTGGTTTAGTGAGTTCAATCGTGGACGTAGTATGCTTACGGACGAAGTTAAGGCAGGTCGCCCGAAATCGGTCGTTGTACAACAAAATATCGAGGCTGTGCGAAAACTTATAATGGACGACCGACATGTTACGTACTGCGAGATAGAGGCGACTCTGGGTATTTCTATGACCAGCATTAATAGCATATTACATAATTATTTGGCTGTAAAAAAAATTTGTTCGCGTTGGATACCCCACAACTTAACAAAAGAGCAAAAAGATGCTCGCGTCGAATGGTGCAATAAAATGTTAAAAAAATATAACCGTGGTGACTCAAAAGCCGTTTATAACATCTATACAGGTGACGAATCCTGGATCTATGCATACGATTCCGAAACGAAGCAACAATCAACGGTATGGGTGTTTCAAAATGAGCCGAACCCTACGAAAGTTACTCGTGCAAAAAGTACATTGAAACAAATGGTGGCCTGCTTCTTCGGTATTAATGGCCATGTAGCTACAGTGCCACTAGAAAACCGTAGAACGGTTAATTCAGAGTGGTACACGACCATTTGCTTACCGGAAGTATTTGAACAAATTCGTAAAACTAACCAGCGACGAAGAATCATTCTTCATCATGACAATGCCAGCTGTCATACGTCACGCGAAACAACTCTATTTTTGGAGGGTCAAAATGTGGAATTAACGGGTCATCCGCCGTACAGCCCTGACTTGGCACACAACGATTTTTATTTATTTCCAAATATAAAGAATAAATTACGCGGTCAACGATTTTCGACCGCTGAAGATGCTGTCGACGCATTCAAACAACACGTTATGGAGGTACCTCAGGCGGAGTGGCAGAAGTGCTTTAAAAATTGGTTCACGCGAATGCAAAAGTGCATAGATCATCAAGGGGAATACTTTGAAACACAATAAAACCATTTTCAGCCGTGTACGTTTGTTTGTTTTTTTGTTTCCGGATATATAAGTAGCAACCCTCGTATGTCAAATGTCAGTGTCACTGTCAAAACAAAAGTGCTTGTTCTGTTCGTAACGACTGCGAAGTTCTGATATTGTATTTATCATCATTGTTCAATATCAAATTGTTACACTTATTCTGTGAGGTGAGATAAAACTTTGTGACAAAACGACTGACAGCGGTTATGTGAAGGCGCAATCTGATAATTTACCAAAAATTGATGCATTCACAATGACCACATACTTAGCGTCAAATACGGATTTCACGTCTGCTGAAATTAAAGGAGTAAAAGCTGCAAGGTAATTACGTATAAAATATTACGCTTATTTGATCTTCCTTGCCTTTTATGGATTAGTCTATCTAGAAGGCGAGAGAACATAACATAACCTAAAAAATAAACAGTTATCTTGTTTATGTTTTACTTATAATATTGTGATGCATTTAATGGCATTATTTTGCAGAATGTATTAAAACATTTAGCAATATAAGTATTACTCTGTTCATTTAGCAATATATATTGTACATTGAGAACATTCACGTTGTTATCCTATGATAATTTTTTTTTATCTCTTATAGATCTAAGCTAGAATCATATGGCGATTCAGCAGTTGGATACGTGCAAGTGAAAAGGGAAGGAAATAAATGTACCGTGAAGGCTAGAATAACACCTGAACACAATGTCCGTCTGAATGCCTACTGTTTGATATGATGCCCACGGCAGCTTTTTATCACCGCACCGCTCGCCGCCGGCAGGGTGTTCATCCCCACACCCTGGAGCCCAATGGGTCGCGCACAGTACGATTTAAGAGGAATTTCCTCCCACGAACGCTGCGGCTGTGGAATGAACTCCCTGCCGAGGTTTTCCCAGTGGGCTACAGTATGAGGTTCTTCAAAAAAGGAGTGTATAGGTTCCTAAAGGGTAGGCAACGCGCATGTAAATCCTCTGGGGTTGCAGGCGTCCATAGGCTACGGTAGCTGCTTACCACCAGGCGGGCCGTATGCTTGTTTGCCACCGTCGTGGTATAAAAAAAAAAAAAAAAAAAAAAAAAAACACTGTAACAGTGGTTTGCGACGAGGCAGAGGAAACCGTCTTATCTGCTCAGTGTGAAGACTGTGCAGCACATAAAGGTGGGTTAAGTAATTGCTATATAAAAGCATTTTTATTTTCAATATTTAACACTTTGACTACCGAGAACCCGCCTGGTAGGTACTTGTAATGTTTGCGTGCGGCATTGCATTGCAGGCCTGGCGGGTTCTGTCGGTTTCTGGGGTATTGTTCAAAATTTTTCCCGGTTGCGAAAGTGTTAAAATTACAGGTTATGAGAATAAATTGTTAATCTTTATTTTATTTAATGACAATTTATCTCTGTATTTTTAGGTGGTTGTAAGCACGCTATTGCCTTTTTGACTTGGCTGCACAGGCGCAGTGAAGACCCACCATGCACCAGTGTTAACTGTTATTGGAAAAAGTCAAAGTCGTCCTCGGTGGGTACAAGTTTAAAGTTTATTAAGGCAAAATATATTTGTGCTGCATCCAAAACACAACAGCCAAAACGGGCAAAACTTGTGCCAATACAGACTTCACAAGTAAGTTTTTTGTCTGTGGTCATAAATTACAGCAAGGAAGTTGGGGACATGGAGAATCAACTGATGAAATTTTATAAAGAGCCAAGCAACTCTGAAACACTTTCCATCCATAATTTGGTAAGCATGATGCAGAACAAACCACAAAGTGCACAACTATTTATTGAGTTTTGTAAGCAAACAATGCACTCTAAATCATGTGAAGAAGCTGCACTTGCAACAGTTGAAAAAAGCGATTGTCCTTTATGGCACGAGCTCCGATATGCGAGAATTACAGCATCAAAGGCATACGAGTATGAGGCTGCTCATTGCAAAGTTTTTGATGGGACTTTAACCGAAACTATAATGGGAGCATCATCAAAACTTAGAGACACCGATGCCATGAAAAGGGGAAGACTACTGGAGAGTGAAATGATCAAGGTGGTAAAACAAAATAAGAAAATAAATATAAAGAAATGTGAAATTATATTGAATCCATTATATCCCATCATGGGTGCATCACCTGATGGAGAAAGCGCCGACTACAGCATTGAAATTAAATGTCCTTCATCACAGAAGTCTACGAGTTATTATATTGGAAAAGACAACACAATATCTACAAAATGCATGGCACAGGTGCAGTTGCACATGCATGTTTCAAATAAAATGAAGGGTCTATTTTGTGTAGCACACAGTGATTGTGAAACATCTAATAATGTTACCATTCTAGAAGTTGATTATGATAAGAAACTTTGTGAAAACCTTATAGAAAAATGTACCTTATTTTGGTGTAATGCTATTTTTCCCATGCTGTTTAGGTAGGATAGGTGATAATAAATAAAAACAAAATTCTAAAAAAGTCACTTTTTTATTAAAACATCCTGCATGTTTATTAATCCACAAGCTACTAATATGACTTCATCTATAACAGGTATTAAGTTATGGTCAATGCATGCATGCGCTAGTAGCATATGAAATTCCCTTAATCTATTAATTACTCGTTCCACATGAATCCTTAAAGCTGCTATTCTTTT
Source organism: Pammene aurita (assembly GCA_947086415.1). Classification (NCBI taxonomy): domain Eukaryota; kingdom Metazoa; phylum Arthropoda; class Insecta; order Lepidoptera; family Tortricidae; genus Pammene; species Pammene aurita. The sequence continues at coordinate 30,927,676 of OX352302.1, read as the reverse complement.
AGATTGTTTTACTTCTTTTTTTGTACTGGGGGCAGACTTAAATACCGAAGGAGGTCTTATAAGGATGCAATCCTTTTTTGTCAATAAATGAGATATATCTTTAAAGCCTCTATCTGCCATAATAGCTGTTTTAGGTGTTAAACATCCAAGAAAACCACAGTCTTCCACTATTGCTACGTCTGATGCTCGGCCACCATATCCAACCGAGATAAAATTCACCAAGCCATCAGGTGTACATGAAATTAAATATTTTAAAGTGATGCATTTTTTATATTGGGACCAGGTCAGTGACTGGTGGACTGCATTTGTTGGTCTTTCAACCTATATTTCGAGGCAATCAATTATAGAAACAATTTTTTTTAAATATCTGCAGGCGTTGGCCATATTATTAACTCTTTAATTTTCTCTTTTAGTAAAAGTATGCTTTTAGAAAAAAATCTACTGATTGTACTTTGAGTATATCCAAATTGCAAAGCTAATATACTGAAGGATTCATTAAGTTTAATTTTTTTAATGTAATTAAAATATATAAAGTGGGAAGTGGAATGGTGTCACTAAGTAATTTTATTAAATAATATGTTTTTTTTGGTAAACCTATCATCATTTTAGGCTCCTTTTCGATAGCTATTAACATGCAACAGCGCATTTGCTTTTTAAATCGAGTTGCACTGTCTAAATCTTCAACCAAGCTTGATCCAGGAGAACTTATTTCAGGTTCAAAAGAGGTTAATGACACTGAAGGTTGAGCAGAAGAGACTGATACAAAATCATCAGTTATCTTGAAATAACCTTCTTTAAAACCAGATCTTGAAGCGATTTTCACAGGAGATGTTGATATTGTTTTAGATGATATAGCTAATGGAGACACAGCTATATTTTTTGTTTTTGCAGTTATGTTAACATTGACACCTTTGCTTCTATAATGAGTTTTACTTTTAACTTGGATAGCCTTGTCAACATATTTTGTGTTAGATAGAGAAGGGTTGCCACCAGCTTCACAAACACTTTTCTTCTCAAATTCTTCTCTGCGTATGAGTGTGTGAGATGAAGATGTGCTGGTACTTGCTTCATAAGGTAAAGAAGAGCAGCCGCCATCTTCACAAATACTTTTCTTCCCAATATCTTCTGTGTGTATGAGTGTGTGAGATAAAGATGTGCTGGTACTTGGTTCTAAGTACTTGTTTTGCAAAGATATATTTGTATGAGCACTTTTCTTAGATAGATCATTTTCCGTTATTTATAATTTTCGCTTTTGGAATCTTTGACTTCTTAGTGGAGGCTGTGCCTCAATGACCTTTTGGCAATCAAATTTGTGAGATAGGATACCTTTTTTTAGTCGCAATGTAGTTTTTTGTTTCATTTGTGAAGTCATTATTTGATACTTAACATAATTATCTGTATCCTCTTTTATCTGTAACAACAAACGTAATAAATAAATTAATATCTAATTGATACCGTGCAAGTCAAAACCAGTGGTAAGTGATGTTTGACTGTGATTAACAAATATGTATTTGTGATCATCTTGGAAACTATAAATCTGTGAATTGTGGTGGTTCTATCTGCCTGAGGTGGTCTAACTAGTCATCAGTCAGTATAATATTATGGTTGTGATAGTTGCCGCACCAAACTTGATGCTAAATTACAACTAGGTTTTAATGTTCTAACATAAGATGCACTTTTAAGAGAAATAGTAGGTAATTCCATCTTCAACATATACTTACGTTAAAGTGATCTTCGCAGCAATATAAACAAGTTGAAGGAGATACCATACCTCTCTTCATATTTTCACACCACTTTCTTCTTATGTCCGCACCTCTCGGGACGAGGAAAAACAGTTTATCGGGTGAATTCCGTATTGTATTTTTACACATTGGCACTATGCAATATTTATAAATCGGTTTTTTGTCTTTTTCCATGGTGATTGCAAAATCCAAGCAAAATCAACCGAATAAGAATTCAGCAATTTGTAGGTTACATTTGTTGTTAAGTTGTCATAGACTTTGACGTCACGCGCCAAGCGCGCCATAATGGCGGACGTTTAAAACGCCTAAAAAAGTTTAAAATTAAAAAAAAATTAAATATATGCTACATTTTACATTTTGGTGCTGAATATTATTTAACAGTAATAAAACGATATAAGCTATCATAAAAAAAAAATTGGTTGTTTGTAAAGTAGGTTTACGATCGAGATGTTTACGTGATAACGTCTAACCGCTCGTGAGGATTCCGCGTGACAAGTTTCACGGAATGACTGGCAGCGCTCGAGATGAGACGGGAGATCGGTCCGTCTCTCTCTCGTTATACCTGCGATCGCGCTCGTGAGGTTTTGGTGTGACACAAGTTTCTGAACATGTCACCCGACTAAAACGATTTTAAAGACGTTATCACGTCAAAAAAAAATCTGTGCATATTCCCTATTGGCCCCATATACATATTTGATCCTCACAACAAAACAAATCGATTGATACCATACATGAGAAAAATTCATCATGCCTATTGTGGTTTCGAGCACCCGATATTTCGGCACAGTGCGCTGCGCTATTATGACGGAGTAACCGACGTTGCGGCGAGTTTTAGTTGTAGTCTACAAACCGTAGTGATCTACCCTCTTTCAAGCACACACACGACAGACACAGTTGCAACCCAACTCAACTCAACGCTATAACGACATTCCGAATAGCAAACCATACCAACTACTACACTACTATACTATGTTGGACCAACATTGGACCAATGTGAGACCAATGTGAGACCAATGTTGAATGAAAATCTGTTCGAATAGCAAATGTCAATGTCGTTATAGCGTTGAGTTGAGTTGGGTTGGAGCTGTGTCTGTCCAGTGTGTGTGTTTATTTTTCGAATCGCGGCCAATGTCGTTATAGCGTTGAGTTGAGTTGGGTTGGAGCTGTGTCTGTCCAGCGTGTGTGTTTATTTTTCGAATCGCGGCCAATGTCGTAATAGCGTTGAGTGGAGCGTTGGGTTGAGTTGGGTTGGAGCTGCGTCTGTCCAGTGTGTGTATTTATTTTTACAATCGCGGCCAAAGTCGCTTTTTTCGGCCGTTGTTACTACTACAATTGGACCGGAAAATATGGAACTGATGGATTTAAGAGGACGTGGCAAGTGTAATGTCCCCTTTTCAATAAAATAATGAGTGAAGATCGTGTGTGTTTAAATTAGGCCAATAACCGCGAACCACTTCGTTTGTTCGATCGTTAATTTGTATCATTCTCTTTCGAATATGTAAGAGCGATAGAGACGGAGATGAGACAGCTGTATTATTATTATCTAAAATCCTCACTATTAGTGTAAAATCCACGACAGGAATTCTAACAGGCACGTGCTTAAGTGAAAATTAATATTTGTAGCAAAATGAGCCCTTCTCAGCAGACAGACGTAAGGACGGTTTAATTAAAACCGGTACTGTTATGAAGATTTTAATTAGGGAATTTGCAACGTGGCTTCTAACGTGTAGACGGAAAGTAAGAGGTGCCAAATAAGGGTTTTCAATCGACTTCAAGACTTTGAAGGAGGAGGTTATCAATTCGTCGGGATCTTTGTTTTTTTTTGCTATATATATATTTTTTTATGTTTGTTCACCGATTATTCGAAGACACCTGGACCGATTTCGAAAATTCTTTTTTTGTTTGAAAGAGTATACTTATACCAGGTCAGAATCTGATGATGGGATCCTGGAGAAATCGGGGGGACTCTTCAACTATTATAGGCACACCTATAGTGATTTGAGTATTTTTTACAGCACCTCGAGCATTTGCTTTTGGAAAGGTGGATGCTGTGTGAGTCGGTCGAGAGTAAAGTCGGTTCTTTTTTGTTTAAAAATATTTTTTTAATATAGTCGATTTTGGGGTATTTTATATTTCATGATACCTATTTTCGTTTCGATAAAAATGGGAAAGCGACAACTGTATTAATTTTAAACCTTCACTTAGACCACATTTCCAAAAGCAAATGCCCGAGCTAGCGTAGAAAAATCCTTAAATCGCTATAGACGTGCCTATAATATTTGAAGAGTTCCCTAGATTTCTCCAGGATCCCATCATCAGATCCTGACCTGGTCACAATGGGACCAACTATGAAGTACTCTTTCACACATAAATAATATTTTCCACATCGGTTCAGCCGTCTTCCAATAATCGGTGAACATACATACATACAAAATTTAGTTACTTACTATAAATAACATATCGTAGCAAGTTGACTGATAGAGAATACTTTATGGTGTAAAGTCCGCCTCAGTACGACAAGTTTTTCTTTAGTACAGGAAAGATTTTGGTGCAAGCTCTTCAAATAAACACGAAAAAATATTTGATTTCATGCCAAATTATTGGCAATAATATTATCAAAATATCTTCCACCCTTTTGAAGTCAACCCTCGGGTTTATTCACTTACAAGCCGCTTACGGAGTAAAGGAGCCGAAAGTAACTAGATAAAAGTTCCAAACGAATCGGTTAAAATGGTGCCATAAAAAAAGCGATTTGGTAAATAACGCCTTATGAGGTTTTTTAGTGAGGGGCGATAAATATAGCCCGCGGCTACACATTCCGTAATAGTACACAGATTGTAATGTAACGTAGTAATGGAATGTATATGTCGTATGTATATGTGATAAAATCAGTGGGTGGGATTAAGATTTTAGAAAATGAGAAGCACACCCAGATTCGAAATTGTATAGAAAATTTATAAATGAATTAATTCATAATGTGTTCATGCAATTTTGAATCTCACTAGATGTAGTTTTTGTAAATGTTCTGTCTCGATTTCTTGTATTAAGGTGTGCAATAAAGAGTATTTTGTATCTACATGTTTACCAATTCTGCACACAAGTGAGGGTTTTGCTTGGATAGGTGAAAAAAGTAAGATTGTTAAACTAGTTCGTAAAATATATAAATACATTGGAAAATGAGTCGTCTTAGGAATAAGTAGAACAGTTTTTTTTTTTCATTTTGTTATATATTTTTTAAGCAAGAGTATGTTTAAATAGCTAGAGCAATTTTAAGAAAAATTGCCGAAGCTTAGGTAAGAGTTTTGGGGATGTATTAAAGTATTTCATTAAAAATAAAAAAACGTAAAAATAAACTCGACTTTATGCTTTAATCAGATAATAAAAAACATATAAGAGCGTACAAAAATAATAATAATAAATCAAGCGACAAGTTTGCACAAAACAGCGTCGTCACTAAACAGGCTATGTACCAAAAGCATTTTTTTGCAATTGAAATACTTCAAAATATCTTACCAAATGCAATTCATGTGCGTTATTTCATTACTAGCTATGATACCCGGCTTCGCTCGGGAGTTGATATGAGATTACGTGGTAGATGAAATAAAAAAACATACTATGACGTAAAAAGTAAAAAATATATTTTGAAAACATTTTCTATATTTACATGTATTTACATTTTCTCATTATTTACACTACTTGTTTATAAACAACATTTTTCATTTTATTGTCCGGGGTAATATAAATTTTTCGAACTTCCTACTCTTGAGCAAGCTACATATAGCTGACCGTGAGAGAAGCAGGATTCTTTGAGGTTGATGCCACAATATTTCAAAGTTTGCCCTTGCGCTTTGTTAATTGTAAAACTAAAGGCTAATTTAATTGGAAACTGCAATCTTTTAAATTGAAATGGCAATTCAGAAGAGATCAGTGGTATTCTAGGTATAAATACTGTGTGTCCTTTGTTCTTTCCAGAAATAAGTTCAGCTTCAATGACATTATTCGATAGCTGTTTTACGATCATCCTCGTTCCATTACATAGTTTTGGGGAGTTGAGATTTCTGAGTAGTATGATTGGAGATCCAATTTTCAGACGAAGGCAGTGTAATGGCATTCCTGGTACTTGTAAAGAGTTTAGAAATTCAGTAGGAAAGTTGACACTTTCTTCAATGGATACCATCGTGTCGATCGATTTATATACTTTCTCTTCACCAGGTATTTTCTTAAGAATATTAAAATTGATATCGTCAACAATATTATTTTTAGTGGCCAAAATTGCTCTTTGAAATAACCACTCTACGTTGGTATAGTTTTGAATAATATTTGGATAAATTTTGTCGATTAGTTCGTTTTCAGTAGTGGCTATGTTACAGAAATCACTATTGAGTTCAATGAGGCCGGTCGTTTGGTCAGTAGGATATGTACCTTCGCCTATTTGTAAAAGTATTTTAGCAAAATGTGCTGTTGTTTCATCTTTTGATAATTCAACCCTCATGTTTTTTGTTAAATTGCAGTATTTGTACTTGCGGCCAGAGATGTGACTTTTTTAAGCATGCATTGATCTCGTCTGCTGGTGTTGATTTGGGAATAACAGGAAGTGTTTGTCGAAAATCTCCTGAGAGTATGAGTAGAGCTCCTCCCATCATTTCAGAGTTTTTTCGCAATTCTTGCAATGTTCTGTCCATGGCTTCTAGTGATTTTTTATGGGCCATGGTGCATTCATCCCAGAAGATAATTTTAGCATGTTTTAGAAGTTGACCCCGTCCAGATGTTCCTGAGATTTTACATACCGGGAATTGTTGTTCGGCTATATTCAACGGTAGTTGTAAGGCAGAATGGGCAGTTCGTCCTCCTTCCATAAGTGTGGCTGCAATGCCGGATGATGCTAGTGCCAGTGCGATGTGTTTTTCAGCACGTATTTCCGCCAGTATTAGATTTATTAGAAACGTTTTACCGGTGCCTCCTGGTGCGTCCAAGTAAATAATTCCACCAGTGTTGTTATTTATTCGGTTCATTATAACGTTGTAAATTTTTTTTTGATTGTCATTGAGGAGTGGTTTGTTGTGAGCAATGTATTTAAGTAGTTCATTGACGTTGTAGCTTTTTTCCTTTGTAATTTCGTAGTTTAGCACACTGAAAGTATTTCTTTGTGGTGCTGGCATTCCAATTTCTACTAAGGTCTGGTTATTTATTGCTAAACATTTAACTTCTAAGCGAATGAGTGTTTCATTGAAGATGTCGTCATTGAATTCTATAGTCAGTTCTGGATTAGCTTGTCGGATTTGGTACAATATATCATCACTCATATTCCTTTTGAAAGAGTCCCATAGCTGTTTTGGGTTTGATGGGTTACATGTTGTTAGAATTATGGCGAATAACTCTCGAATTTGTTCAGCTGAAGCTGTGAGTGTGGCTTCTTGTAGTGTTAATTCCCAGTGGTTATCGTTTTCCAATAATCCTCAACGTTGACATGCTTCTATGTAAGTCTGGCATATGTAGCCGTCAATAGTCCTGAGATCTGTGAAACTTGTTGGTCCCCGTATTTCGTGTCTCAACATTCGGAGATAGAAACATTCGGCATTGTTTGGATGTACAGTGTATACTCGACCTATTGCGTTAGTTTTCATTATTTCTGGATGACCCTCTTCTGGCATTCCTTGTTTTCGTCGTTGAAAAATTTTCCTTGTTTTGTCCCACGTATAATAAATAGGGACGTCGACATACAGTAACGTCTTTGCGAATGGATCCGTTTGGCAAAGTTGGAAAAAAGCTGTTAATGTTGTGTTCTGAGGTGGTTCGCTTGCAATTTTTCTAGCCGAGTCTTTTGTGAAGTAAACTCTCTGTCCATTCTCCAAATGTACTGCTAGATGTTGCACAGCTGGTTCGCGTTCGTGTATGGGAAAACTAAAAATCCTCTACGCTGCTTCGTTACTGTTGATGTATCTTCCCATTTGGTACATGAGGATTTCATCATTTCTATTATTTTGTTCGCTATTTTGGACTATTTGAAATACTGCCATATCACTACCTTTGTTTACGTACTTACATATATATTTAATAGATTTTACTGAATTGCAATATTCAACGTTTATGTGTGCTTGGAACATTTTGGAAAGTAGTGGGTTATATGGTACTACCCATTGATTATCTATTTCCAGTTCGTCTCTGCCTTGTATTCGTATTTTTGCTGTGAAGCCACCGTTTTTCGGCTTCTATATTTGGGATAGCCGTCATCTTCAGTTTTTGTATCGTCCAAGTATGGTTTTGGATATTTTTTTGTACATTTTCCATCACTCATGCATGGCGCATTGAAGTTTAATGGTCCGCATGGTCCGTGAATCATGTTTTTCACTACTATGTTGTATAGTTCCGGATCATTTTGTGGATTGGGAAATTCAGCTTGGATGATTTTGTCGATATCCGTGGGATAAATTTTATCGTGTAGCCATATGAGATTGTGTGAGTGAGGTAATCCTCGTTTTTGCCACTCGATTGTATACATCCAGCATCTAACGGTTCCAAAGATGTGGTATTTTGTGATGACTTCAATAAATCTTATTTGTTTTTGTCGAAAAACTCGGGCTATCATGTCGTGTCGATCCATGGAGGTTTGTCCGTATTTTAGTTGTTCTTTGATTTCTGGCCATGATGAGTTGCATGTAAATGTTATGAAGAGATCAGGTCGTCCATATTTTCTTACGTAGGTCATGGCATCTTGAGTATATTCGTGCATATGTCTTGGACTTCCTATGTATGATAAGGGTAAGATTACCATTGTTCCAATATCGTCAATATTGCCGTCATTTATGATCGCATCTCGAAGGTGGATGTATTCTTCTGTGCGTAGTTTCTTCTGATTCAGTCTTATGTAAAGCATCCGTTCTGCTTCTATTTTTGCGTACATATCTACCAGAAATTGTTGGAATAAACGGCGAGTGTTGAGGATGTGATTGTATATTTCATTGTCTCTGATCATTAAGCGGTAAGCATAGAACTCCTTGGAAGTGACTTTTTTGTTTGTTTCTATGCCTGTTTTAGGATGAATTTGTTTTATATTGAAATTATAACCATCCTCTCCGTGCAGAAATATTAACGGATATTGAAGAGCATCATATGAACGGTGTGTCTCTGCAATGCGTTGTAGTCCTTTTCTTCTTCGTTGTACAATTATGTCACGGCTTGTATTTTCATTGTCCACAATTACGATGGCGACTTCATCTATCTGAGGTGCATTAAATCTACGTTCGTGTTCTCCACGTGGTCTTTTATCGGCTCGAATTATAATTTTATAGTCATCAGAAATCATGCGGTCTAGTGTTGTTTTGAATATGTAAATCAGTTGATTGTATTTGTGTAAGATCCTCTGTACATCTTGGATTATTTCGCGTTTCAATCCAATAAAATTTGTACATCGTTGATCAATTTCGTTTTCTTCATTTCCGATGAAATATACTTGCAGAAATTTATAGTCATCGTTAGGCATTGGTAGTAACGATCCAATTTTGTGATAAATTTGCCTTTGAATTGAAAATACATATTCAAATTTGTCTCTATTAGTGTCAGTCGAAGTAACACCGAAAGGAGTCATTTGAAAGCAGGAGTTGTATGATCTTATATTTTGAAGAAAGTGTTTTGATTCTGGTGTTTCCCCGGTCATGTAATGTAAAAATTCCTGTGGAGGTGCTTCCAGTGGTGGTAATCGAATTTTTCCATTCATGCAACAGAGACCTGGTGTTTCTTTACTGAATTTTTTCGCGTGGCAAAATTGGCAAATGTTATTCATTTTTCCGATCACAACATATTTATGATCGTAATATTTCTTCGTCGGTTCGTAGTGGAATGCTTCCTTTGTTAGATTATCTTTTAAAATGCTCGATTCTTCAATACTTTTATTTTCTTTTCTTTCTTCGCTTTTTCCGCTTCTCAGGGTGCTCATTCTGTTTCGTTGATTTTGTAAACGTGCTTCGCGCTCTTCTTCCGTTTCATTTCTTCGATTTTCTTTTTGTTTCCGCCGTTTCGCTGCAGAACTGGCAAGATCTCCACCTCTTTTACGTCTAGGCATTGTATTCTGTAAAATATAAATGAAATGAACATTTTATAGACAAATATATTGTTACGTAAACGTGGAGCACGTTGAGACAAAGAAAAAAAAATTATTTAATCTTCAAGCGGTCGCGCGATATTTTGTTTACGGCCAAAGTATATAGAAGGCATCGATTCAACGCCGCGCGACTACTTGAAAGTTAAGGAAATTACAATTAAAAGAAAATAAAATAAAAAAACCATTAGAATTAATTAAATACACTATTAAAAATACTCACATTTGATATTTCACAATAAAGGCTCACAGATAACTTTTTTCTTCTTCGCTTCGAAATCGAGAATTAATTAAACACACTATTAAAAATACTCACACGTGATACTTCAAAATAAAGGCTCACACACAGATAATTTCTTTCTTTCGTTTCGAAATCGCTTGTTTCGCTGTTCAAATCAAACTAACTCTGGCGGGTGACACCGGGCTCTTATATATTCAGAAAGCTAGGCTCTAGGATATTCGAGAAAGTTGGCGCTAGGATATTCAAGAAAGTTTGGGAATAATCGTTCGTTTAAGTCCATATTGTGTACGAAATTCAACTATTCGACAACAGATGGCGCCACTTTGGACAATGAATGAAGTTCAACTACTCGACAACAGATGGCGCCACTACACTAACTTTCCGAGTTGAAGGGTTGGAAAAGCCCTTATATCTTTAAAGACACACCCTTTAGGTTAAAACGGGAACTTTCTTATTCGAGGGGGAATAAAGGGCTATCACACTATATAAGTCCCTTTATCGTGCTGGGACTCCTTCTTAAGTTTTATCGGCACATTTTCTCAACTTAGTTTTATTATATATAATGATAATGATTAGCGATTTTCGCTTTCAACATTTAAATTTAAATTGGATATTTCATAGCTCATGAATTAAATACGGCCTCCTAGCCTAGTTGGTAGTGACCCTGGCTATGAAGCAGGAGGTCCCGGGTTCGAATCCTGGTCAGGGCATTTATTTGTGTGTTTATCACAGATATTTGTTCCTGAGTTACGGATGTTTTCTATGTATTTAAGTATTTCATCTATATCTATATATTATATATATCGCCGTCTAGTACCCACAACACAAGCCTTATTGAGCTTACTGTGGGAATAGGTTGATTTGTGTAAAATTGTCCCATAATATTTATTTTTTATTTTTTTTATTATTAAATACCGTGACCGTCCTACTGCACTGTTCTAAGTCTACTGTTTTACCACTGAAAAGGAGAAAGTTCAAGGTTGTCCCTCGTAATGTGGCATACAAGATTAGTGTCTCTATACACGTTCGGTTAACCCGTTTAATGCGAAATTATATTCACGCATGTTATTTAATTTAATCTGTGCGTACGGTTAGAAAGATATTTACAGAATGAAGCTTTCAGACGTATTTTGGAAAGCTATGGGTGGAGGTCATCATGGCGGCAACGCTTTGAGAATATTTTTTGTTTTTTGTTTATTGTCAGTGGTTCAGTGTTTACACACTATTAATATTACTATTGATAGCTTATTTGTGCGGTGATCTAACGAACAAGTGTGCAGCTATGAAGAACTAGTCTTAAAACGCGTGTGACCATTGTTTGGTTCAGAACAACCTGTAGTCGCCGGGGTCGGCCCCTCGTGTTGTTTGTAGGGATCAGCTATCGCACTACAAATGGCAAAGCCTCTACCGAACAAGTCTATAATTTATTTGATTAAACAAATATCGATCGAAGACATTGTACCCAAAGATTGATTTACTTACAAGCGCCCAATTTCCCTCCATTTTATACTTGACATACCGCCTAAAGTCCATTAGAAAAAGAAAAAAAAACCGGCCAAGTGCGAGTCGGACTCGCGCACCGAGGGTTCCGTACAAACCTGTAGGTAGGGTATTAACTTTAAAATTATTAAAAATATTTTTATTATATAATGTAACTAAAAATTTACTGTTTTCACATTTTTTCCTTTATCGGTGCTATAAGACGTAGCTTCGTATCAAATTTAAAGAGTCTGAGTTCACGGGAAGTTCCCTGTAGGTTTTGATTCCCTTGCGAGTTTCGAAAATTTGCGGCATAAACGGCTGTATCTTTTGATTGCGTTAGCTCAGAAGTTTGGTTTTTTCACAGCTCCAAGGGACAGTAGACTTGAGTATTTAATATACATTTCAACTTGATACCTCTACGCGTTCCTGAGAAAAAGGGTCTTGACAGATGGACGGACGGACGGACGGACAACAAAGTGATCTTATAAGGGTTCCGTTTTTTTCCTTTCGAAGTACGGAACCCTAAAAAAGACGTATTTTGAACGGTGTTTGTTATCAGATTTGTGATTTTATACAGATTATTGCCTGAGTCATAACTCATAAGCTTCGTCAACCCATGCTAAATGTATGAAAAGTTTGACGAAGACTCTGGCCGCCGACATACATTTTAAGAATAATAATTTTATAGAATAATTTTAGTTTACTTTTTTTGTAATTTCGTTATCTAATGTTTAGAAAAGGGAAATGGAAAAAAATTGTCTCGGGCGAGACTTGAATTCGCAATCGCGGGATACCAGCCCCTCGCCCTACCCACCTTCGTTCCATCAAAGTAATATATTTCCGAACATTAATCAAATGTTTTCTTTTCTAAATTCTCTATCAGTATTTCTGACCATGTCACAGAATAACTAATAGTATTACCGTACAGAAATTTCACTCCTTCACAAAAGGCAGATTTAGGTATAAAATTATATCTGTACTCGCCGCCTGCAAGCAAAATTGAAACTTATAACCGCGCACGAACCGTGAGTCTTCTTTGCGCGCCGCAGTTTTATGACCGAGCTGTGAGGGTTGTGACTTGACAAGTTTTTGTACCTAACATACCTACTGATTTATTATTTTTAAGATAAATATGTAGGAATTACAAACGTTGATTCTGTAAACATGAAATTTTTATCCGAATATAGTATGTCTGATTCTCACGGAAGTAGGTATGCCACAGCCGTATTCCTTTGAAAATATGTCGGTCAATTCCTAATATTGTTTCTGGGCAACCAATATTCAATAGATTAAGGATGTTTATTTTAACTGTTTCCTACTAAGTAAGGACTTCGGGACCTTTCAATATCATCCGGAATTTAAAAAAATAATTCTGCTTCCTTGTAATGTAAGTACTTCCGTTTATTCAGACATCCGTAAACAGAACAATATATTTTATACGGATTAGATCAAGATTTAGGTTTCGAAGCTATTGTGTATTTTCAATTTTGCTTGAGCGCCACGTGACACGACTATCGTGCGAGCCGAGCGGCAGCCCACGGCCATACGCCTGCCCGGGAGGCGCGCCGGCCACATGTACCTAAACTGCGTAGTGACACCCCCCTGACCATGTCTCAAATGTACGTTTATATAAACTTTACCACAAAAAAGATAAAACTAAATAAAAAAAGATTCTTCAATTTAGGCATTTTACAATTCACTTATGAACGCCAGAGAGAAAAAAAATCTACCGTCGGTTCTAACCCTACACCTCTGACCTGAGAAGTATTATGACCGGTAAGAAACTCGGCGGGACTTATTTTTTCAAAACAGTAATACATTCGATCTTAAAGATACACAACAATGCGTAGTTATTCAAGAAGACATATCAAGAAAGCTTCTTAATTATGTACAAAAGGCATACTTAATGCCATTAATGAGGCATCTACAAGTCAACGTTAGAGCAAAGCAGAAAATCTCAAAAGAAATAATATTGTTAGCTCTGTAGCAAAGAATAATAAACAAAATAGCATTAAATAACCGGAACAGTTGATATTCAAATAAGCCTAGCGTGGATTTTAATAAAACGAGATTTGGTGGGATCAAAGTAAGCCTTGGTGGAAAAACCACGGACTAAGCAGGCCTACTAGCGCATAATAAAGCGCAATAGGCCTGTTAAAACACGCCCGGAGTGCTGTCGATCAAAACGTGGCATAAGATTTTTGTGAATATATTTAAAAAAAAACAACGAAACACAGTACGAAATAGTTGTTCCGTAAGTACAGTCACCGGCAATTGAATCTTGCTACACGAAGGCTGCAGAAATATGTGACACGCTTTTATCTGTAGGGTGATAAGAGCGTGTCACATATTTTTTTGCGGCCTCCGTGTAGGAAGATACTCGTACTATTGCCGGTGATTGTACAAGAAAAATAAGCTACTCCAAATGAGCATCGATATTGTCATAAAATAATAGTATAAGTATACTAAACTTGTAACGACGATATGATTTAGGAGTTAGGAGGAGGAAAAAACACTAGTAAATGTAAAAATAATATTATTAATTTCAGAAAACGTGGCCATTTAGTCATGTTCCCAATGTAGATTTAAATAAAATGTGATCTGGTGGGATAAAAGTAAGCCATGGCGGCAAAACCACGGACTAAGCAGGCCAACTATCGCATATTAAAGCGCAATTGGCCTGTCTAAACAGGCTGGGGTGCTGTGGCTCAAAACCTAGTAGAGGTAATTTTTAAATAACTGAACATAAATTTTACAATTCGATTAGGTAGGTAATTCTGTTTTTGGTAATCAATTATTTTTGTAGTTTTGTTTTTAGAAATATATGACGGAGTGGATATATTTGATTCAGATGAAAAGACACCATTTCTGTTGGTCTATTTGTAACTAAAGTCGGGATTTGTTATATAGTCACATCAACTTATGTCTCTTACTAAGCTACAAGGGGAGTCCCAAATGGCTTTCCAGGTCAGATTAAATGCGTTATTAATTTTGTAATTCAACAATAAAACAATGATGCATGCTTTTCAAAATAACATGCAGTTTGGCAGATAGGTGAAACTGATTAATTTTATCTCTCTGTTTGTCAAAAACAAACAAAAACTTAAAACTACGGCTCTGTTCTAGTGAACAATATCATGTCGACGGTGAAAAATGTCACTTACCCACTCCTTACGTAGCACAGTGAAAGTGGACGCGTTCATGCTAGGCACGCCGTGTGACGTGACGGGAAATACCGCCAGCTATAAATTTAGCCTGCTGTGGTCACATACATACCTACAGGCTGAACTATCCAAATGGGTCAGTGTGGCTTAAATTAGAGATAGGGTAATACGGTTTTAGGATTAGCTTTGATTGTAAAAGTGTAAGAATAGAGTGTTTGGTGTAATTTGTTAGGTATCTGTTCAGTTTTATTTCAAAATTAACATTAGCAATGTAAAATATGAATTTTATTTTAAAGTCCATAAATGAATCAAGTTTTAAAACTTGATACGAATAATAACCAACACTAAGTAAAAACTGTTGCAACCTAGCAGAGGTAAGCAGAGTTAGTTTTAGTCCTAGAGCACAGAATAACTAATAGTACTACCGTACAGAAAATTCACTCCTTCACACAAGTCAGATTTAGGTATAAAATTATACCTAAATAGACTCACCGCTTGCAAGCAAAATTGAAACTTATAACCGCGCACGAACCGTGAATCTGCGCGCCGCAGTTTTATGACCGAGCTGTGAGTATCGGCACGGGGTTGTCACTTGACAAGTTTTTGTACCTACCCATACCTACTGGTTTATTATTTTTAAGATAAATATGTAGCAATTAAAAAAGTTGATTCTGTAAACATAAAATTTTTATCCGGAGATAGTATGTCTGATTCTCACGGAAGTAGGTATGCCACACCCGTATTCCTTTGAAAATATGTCGCTCAGTTCCTAATATTGTTTCTGGACAACCAATATTATATATTTTGTACGGATTAGATCGAGGTTTAGGTTTCGAAGCCATTAGGTATGTATTTTCAATTTTGCGCGAGCGCCACTTGACATGGTGCGAGCCGAGCGGCAGCCCACTGCCATACGCCTGCCCGGGAGGCGCGCCGGCCAAATGTACCTAAACTGCGTAGTGACACCCCACTGCCTAGAGTTCTGGGTTTGATGCAATATTATGGTAAATTATGTAATTAATTAGATTATATCATAGCAAAATGTTTCTGTTGGAGGAAAGTAGTGCCAAATCCATACTAATATTATAAATGGGAAAGTGTGTGTGTTTGTTTGTTTGTCCGTCTTTCGGGGCAAAACGGGGCGACGAATTGACGTGCTTTTTTAAGTGGAAATAGTTGAAGGGATGGAGAGTGATATAGGCTACTTTTTGTCTCTTTCTAACTCCCCACTTCCCTAAAATGGGGGGTGGAAGTTTGTATGGAGCATTCCGGGGGGCAAAGGGGAACCGTGTTACCCCGAATTTAACGCGAGTGAAGCCGCGGGCAAAAGCTAGTTATATATAATGCAATTTATAGTCGCCTACTGTTTTTGTTTCCGCAATAATAAACAACGTCTTTTGTTCCTTTTGTTCTAATGTTAAAATATAGGCCCTGTCCTTTATAAGTGATACAACTTCGGCAGTTTTTACCTATTTTGGTATTACTTTTTTCCAACTGAAAAAAAATGTTGCTCTGTTACTCTGACATCCATCAATTAAAAGCTGCCAGATTCCCAGATTTATCAATAAGGATGGTAAAGCAATCTAAGTAGTCGGGTTTCATTGCTCTCATTATTGTGTCATATCTGATGTGGCCAGCTCTTAGTCCATATATTGTGGTAGGTTACAGCGCACTATTTTTTTATACCACTACGGTGGCAAACAAGCATATGGCCCGCCTGATGGTAAGCAGCTGCCGTAACCTATGGACGTCTGCAACTCCAAAGTAGTCACTTGCGCGTTGCCGACCCTTTACAAAAAGGAGGATTCACTGTGTTGATGGCTAAAGGAACAAGAAGGTCCCTCGTCGTCAACACAGTGGGTCCTCTTTGAGCTCTTTGGCAACCTTACTCACCAGCAGGAACACAACACTATGAGTAGGGTCTAGTGCTATTTGGCTGTGGTTTTCTGTAAAGTGGAGGTACTTCCCCAGTCGGGCTCTGCTCCAGATTTGAGCGAGATGACATTCGTTGAACATGCCCTACCACACTTAGCGAGATGCCATTCGCAGTGCCTATACCTCCCTTTTTGGCGTAGTTTAAGGACATACCCAAGTCCGGACGTAGTCTAAGGACATACCCCGGGTCCAAGGACATATATTTACTACATATTCAATCATACACCTCCTTTTTTCAGATTAAGGTATAAAATTGAACGATAGACCGCCACTCGGATTAGCATTGATTGGATCTCCGCCACTCAACGTGTTCGAATTCGCTTTGTAGCTCTCATCTGATACCTACTACGTAAAATGAACGTTAAGTTGTTAGCAAAAGGTTGATTTAATAAATTCATGATCCGTGTTAAAGGTGAGAATATTAATGACAGACACTAGTGCATGGAGGATCTGAATTTAGACAAAATACGAGTTACTATTTTAGGTTTTGTGTGGTTCTGTTGAGCTGAGCTATTTAGCTCTGGCTTTTAAACGTTGAGGTAGCAATGCCTACGTAAATATGTATTATGTATTTCCAAGAACACAGAATCGCAGAATATAAGTAGAGAACAGTAGGTATTACAGAGTTGTAACTTTTTAACTAAACTGTTCTGATATTTGATGGCGATCGGTCACGAATCAGGATGTCCCTCCTTAACGCATTAGATTATTATACCGAAATTGATATTTGCACGATTTTATAAGAAAATTTGTACATTACGATGTCCTATCTATTTTATTCTTTGGTCTATGGTAAGCCTAAGCAGTATAGCGCCATCTGTTGTGAGCCATATCGATTTCTTACTGCGTTCGCTAGTCGGCTGCAAGTAGTTAAGCATAGTCTATTTATTTGTTTATCGTATGGCTACATGTCACTGGATATAATAGGCAATTCTTCCCTGGGGTAGTTAGTAGTGGGAAAGCAGATGATGAAGAAAATCCAGTAAGTGCTGCGAGGTCCAGATAGGACAGTGCAGCTGCCAAGTTTGTTACTTAAAAGAGTAACAAACTTGACACCACCAGGGATCACGTGTAGGGTTGTCTAAGGTGTTTCCTACGGACGCAGAGTAACATTGATCCCCAATATGTTAAGCATAGTGTCCGCTTGCTTGTCAGTGGCGCTGAGGATCAAAATGGGCCGGGCCAAATTCTCGAATCCTCAAGGACATTCGGTCTTTTCATCTGCCTAAGCCGATTCATGGGAATAGATTGCTAAGCGAAACCCAGGCTCAATTGACTCGTGGTAAAATACCGGGACTAATGATAGAAAGATGATGAGGTAATAGGCCAGGAACAGAATCCTCAAAACCTATTTGGAGAGATCTCGAGGTTTTGAGAAGGTTCTCATAGTACGTAAATATATACCTATCAATAATATAATTTGAAACAAATAAGAACTGACTTCACTTAGCCTCCACCTTTCTAAAACCAAATGCTCGAGCTGCTGTAAAACATACTCAAATCACTATAGGTGTGCCAATAATAGTTGAAGAGTTCCCTTGATTTCTCCAGGATCCCATCATCAGATCCCGACCTGCTGCTAATGGGATCAACTGTGAAGTATATTCTTGCAAATAAAAAAGATTTTTTCAAATCGGTCCAGCCGTCTTCGAATAACAAAGATCCCGACGAATTGATAACCTCCTTCTTCGAAATCTTGAAGTCGGTTAAAAAAATGGGGCACAATCTTACCCAGATCAGCCTAGGCTAGGCCCAAACTAAGAAAAACTTGTACTTATAAAGATAGATATACACATAGATACGACCATCTCAGGTAAACGTATTCGTCATTAACATATAAATACTCGTAAATGTCCTAACTAAGATTCGAACACGGGACCTCCTTCCAGCTTCGTAGGCAGAGTTAAGTGACTACGCTTTTAAAAAATGGGGTAACAGAAAAGGTAGGTATGGTTTCTGACAACTCACATAAGACGAGTAAATGCGAAACTTTTTGACTACCCCTCATATCTGACATAACTGCTTTCTTTACGATTCCAAAATTAACTTCACGTATAAAAGCGGAAATTAAAGTGGAGAAAATGCCGCAGTCATAAAAGGGATGTCAAACTTTGTGGAAATACTTTATTCGTAATAACATTCTATTTATACGACAGGGCCATCAATGTCAGTTGTGGAATTATAAAGAAATAAAGCGTATTTTTTTTTAAACAAAGCGAAATTTATGGGTTAACTTTTAAGCTTCAAGATGGCTGCGTCGTCTTTGGAATGCAAGAAAGTGTGCAGCTAATGAAAAATTAGTCCCAAAACGCGAGTAACCACCCTTTAGTTGAACAAACGGTTATCCAGGGTCTCGGCCACCCACGTGTTTGTAAGGCGGCTATCACTTTACAATCAACAAGGCCTTAACCGAACAACGTTGCTTTTATTTTATTTTACCAAAAACCTATTAACATTCTGACATTGGCAGAATTCACCTCGCTAAAATAGGCGAGGAGTAAAAGCCATTAATAAAAAAAAAGCGAAATTTTAAAATTTTTGAAACCAAAGTTATCTGAAATCATTCAGTAACAGGAGATGACATCCCTAAGATTTTTTGTCCCAACAGTTGTAGTGAAAATCAATACAAGTATATACTACTCTTTGATTCAGTCATAGCTGTCAACCACCAAACATAGCGCACAAAATTTGTTCTAGATGTCACATCTACGATTTGGTGGCGTATTCTAACTTTAAAATACATAAAGTATAAACAATACATTGAAAACACAATCTATTTCAAACTTAACTCCAACACACAACAAATATTGAAGTTGTATTGGAGCTGCATCGGAAATATTTTCAAGCAAATTCTAATATTTCTGATTCAGACGTTTAGGCGCTGGCTGTATTGTGTAGTTAATGCATTGGAGTTTTATTGAAGTTGGATCGTTTCTAAACGTGTTATGAAGTTAGAATACCGCCCCTACAAGTTAGTAAAAACCGGCCAAGAGCGTGTCGGGCCACGCTCAGTGTAGGGTTCCGTAGTTTTCCGTCCGTCACAGTAAGTGTCCCCACTTAAGAGTTAAAATAACACCGCCATGTAGGATATGATATGAGCGTTCCACGTACAGCGACATATATCGACAAATTAAGTAAACTATTGCGCGCGAGCTTAAAGTTTGGAAGATGGTTTTTATGGGATAATTCTTTATTGCATGAACCGATTTTCACCGTTTTTACTTTATTTGAAATCACGGCATTTCATTGTGATTTTGTAGAAATTACAGGTACAATAAACACCTGCTTATACGGTTAAATTACAAACTTAGTTCAGAAATTATTTTGTAATTTATTTTCAAAAACTATTCAACCTATCAAGTTCAAAATAATTTTCCTAGAAAGTTTTTATAAAGTTCTACTTTTGAGATTTTTTTCTTATTTTTAAAACTTATGGTTCAAAAGTCCCCCCCTCTAGACACATTTTTTTTAACTTCTGGAGCGATTATTTCCGAAAATATTTACATTATCAAAAAAATATTTTGGTAAACCCCTATTCATTTTTAAATACCTATCCAACAATATATCACACGTTAGAGTTGAAATGGAAAAAAAATCACTCCCTACTTTACGTATAGGGGAGGTACCCTAATAAAACATTTTTTCCACTTTTTATTTTACCACTTTGTCGGCGTGATTGATATACATATTAGTACCAAATTTCAGCTTTCTAGTGCTAACGGTCACTGAGATTATCCGCGGACGGACGGACGGACGGGCAGACATGGTGAAACTATAAGGGTTCCTAGTTGACTACGGAAACCTAAAAACGTAAGCTCATTTAAAAATATATATTCCCTAATCCGTACTAACATTATAGATGCAAACGTGTCCCTGTCTATCTGCTTAATATTTTTTTGAGTATATCAATCAAATTATTTACTTTTTTTTATATACCACGACGGTGGCAAACAAGCATACGGCCCGCCTGATGCTAAGCAGCTACCGGAACCTATGGACGCCTGCAGCTCCAAAGGAGTCACATGCGCGTTGCCGACCCTGTACAAGAAGGACGATTCACTGTGACGATTCACTGTGGACATTCATTCGTCAACACACTGGTTACTTACTCGATAATAAACATATTTCCTTACAAAATAAAACACGAAATGACAAATATGGCACATTATTAACTACATCTATCCATGTTAAATAACAATCAGAATCAAAATCATAACCGCACATATTATAAATTTATAGTATTTTAAACTTTTTCTAGATCTAACCAATACTTACCTACATATATGTCTGAAGCCTATCTCCTAATACCTACATAGTTCGACTACCGCTCACACAGCCCCGTGAAAATCATTAATTAGAATTTCTGAGTTGAACGGCGTTCCTCCCGACAATGCACCGGCCATTCCTAACTGCCGGTTGAAGGGTTATGGCTTTTAGTTAACACTGGTAATTTCCGAAATAGGTATTCCTACAATTAATAGGCTGAAGGCCGGTTCACACGTATTAAGCTGTCAAGTAGTTAACTAAATTTTAACTTAATTTTAAGCGACTTAAAGCGTGTAAACAATGAATTTAGTTATATGTTACAAGTTAAAATTTAGCGTGCAAGTAAACAAGTTGATTAAAAATTTGTCTATTTTTCGGTTAAGTGGGTAGACGTGAATTACAACTTGACACGTTTGGACAGGCAAAATTAAGTTAATTATTACTTAGTGTATAAGTTGGGCTGAGCAGTCGCATTCGGAGTTCGTATTTGTTACAAGTAATTAAATGATTCTTCTGACATTCGTAATGCTTTGAAATACTCCTGTCTATCTTCTCCTGCTAGCTCATTAAACAAAGTTGTACTTGCGCCATATTAATTTCTTCTGCTTATCCAGTTTCTCATCCACAGTCTCGCCGGTGCATTAGTTTCCCTGACTATTTCATCCTTGACCTCGTCTAAAATTTCACTTAGTACGAATTTAATTACTGACTTGCGCGTCCATTTCGGGCCAACTAAAGAGCTTAACTAATTCAAACGTGTAAACGCTTGCTAAAAATTAAGTCGCTTAAAATTAAGTTAAAATTTAGTTAACTACTTGACAACTTAATACGTGTGAACCGGCCTTGATACGGTCAGTAGCAGAAGTAGCTAAGAGGGTGAGCTGTTCAAAATGATTTGGACATGACTTTAATGTTAAGAGAAAACCGTTGAAAGTTTTGAACACCTTATTTTTGATACCCTGACGGTGGCAATGGTAAAGTGGCAAATGGTCCGTCTGATGATAAGTAGCTACCGTCGCCTATGGACGGCTGTGACTCCGGAAATGTCAGATGCACATTGCTGACCGTTTAAAAGGAGGATTCGCTTCAACACAGCTGCAATGTGGCTAAAGGAACAAGAGGGTCCCGTCGTCACACTGCATTCTTTTTCAGCTCTCTGGCAACCTTACTCACCAGCAGGAACACAACGCTATGAGTGGGGTCTAGTGCTAATTGGCTGTGGTTTTCTGTAAGATTGACGTGCTTCTTCAGTCGGGCTCTGCTCCAGATTTAAGCCAGATGATATTCGCTGAGCTGTGCCCTACAGCCCTAAACCACACAAAGCAAGACGATATCCGCAGACGCAGCAAAGCTTTTTCTGCTACTGACTACTTCTAGCCTTCCTGTGAATATATGTTTGAAATGAAATGAAATGAAAAATATTTATTTGGTGCAAAGAGAACAGAAGCATTACATGAAATATACACCAAAATGGTTGCCACTCTGCTGTGCTGGCTGTTTGGCCGTTAGCTCTCTTTAACGCTAACACAGCTGACGAATTTATTTATTTTTATTTATTAGCCTGTAGTGTCTCACTGCTGGGCAAAAGCCTCCCTCTCTTTCTTCCACATATTTCTGTCTATGGCAATATCAGCCCAATCACCTGACGAATTAAGAATAGGTAAATACCATTCTAATTCCTATTAAATAGGTCACAACCGATGAAGCAGCTCACAACGTGAAACTCATTGATTTGAATTTCTGAGCACAACGGCGTTCCTGCTAACAAAGCATCGGCCATTACCCGGACAAATTAAAGGATTATGGTATTCGATACTAATTTTCGAAATAGGTGTTTCTATGGATAGCCGGATGATATTGATAACATAGGTTTTGTAGTGCGGTAAGTGAATTGAAAACCCAGGACGAGATGGAAGGACGTGGTACTAAAGGACATGAGTGAGTGTCAGGTGTCCGAAAAAGACATCAAGGATAGGGCGAAGTGGAGAAGAAAAGTGCGGAAGGCTGACCCCACTACCATGTGGACCATGTTGGACACATAGCTTAGAAGAGAGAGTGCGGTAAGTGAATTATCATCATAGGGACCATGCGCATTGCAAACAATCATACGGCCCGCCTGATGGTAAGACGCTACCGTATCCTTTGGTCACCTGCAACACCAGAGGTGTCGCATGCGTTGCCGACCCTTTATAAAGAGGAGGGGCCACTGAAATTTAGTTATTTTACACGAATAGAAGTTCTCAGGACAGTGATGGCCCTCTACGTGCACTCCGTCGTGCCCGCCGGCGAGGATGTGGAGGCCACGGTTCTCAATATAGCGCTCTCTCAAAAGGCCTGATATTTTATATATCGGGCACCCTTAGTGGCAGTTGTAGCAGTAAAAATACGGCTTTTCGTGAACAAGAGATTTCCTTTGGCATCTGGATTAATGTCTGACTCTCTCTTACGCTCCACGGAACAATCGCGCGTTCCCTATGCAATGCAATGCGAGTTCCCCTCCCGCACCACTTATTTTTGGCAGCTTAGACAAATATCGCGCTAAGCGGAGTATAGAGATATCTTGTAAGAAAAAGTTGAGAGCCTCCCCCACC
The DNA here is from genome assembly GCA_947086415.1 of Pammene aurita. Lineage (NCBI taxonomy): Eukaryota > Metazoa > Arthropoda > Insecta > Lepidoptera > Tortricidae > Pammene > Pammene aurita. The sequence continues at coordinate 30,904,160 of OX352302.1, read as the reverse complement.
TAAAAATTTACATCATAAATCTTGGTGGCTCCGCTTCTCAAATCCATCCTTAGATTCTAAGGAAGAATCAGGCCGAAGGAAATCCTTTGTTCACGAAAAGCCGTATTTGACCTTTTTATGGCTTGTGCACGCGCAACTACCTTCCTAGCTAGGAGACAAATGGTGTAGTCTTTTGTCATAATGTGACGAATAGGAAGTAGTGCCCCCTACAGTTTATGTCTACTAGTGTGTTTTATTACATAGATATATAGATTTTACTGACACAAATACTTACCGCCTGCGCCGCGCCACTTGAGTGTAATTCATGATGTCCCATTCCTACATTTTGTATGAAAACGTTTTCAGGCGGCAACGTGCCTGCGCTTCACTTTACGCCGTCTACATACATTGTACGTATGATTCGTGCCTAAAACGAATTATGCTCAATCCCATTCTAACCGCGGTTAAAACCCTGGTAGGTATAAAATGAAGGTATGGCCTTCAAACGGCCATAACCGTGAAGCTGGCGGTTAGAACATGACCGGTGCATTGACGGATTTGACGGAACGCGGCTGTCTACTCAAATATTAATGAGTTTCCCCGTACGCTCATTTTAGTGATGTTTGCTCTGGTTTATTTTAAGTGGGAGGATACCAAACATAAATAGAGTGTAAAGAATTACAACTCAATTCTAGGTAAATGTTATTTTTCTGTAAGTTACTATCATTAGGAAGAAATCGTGGGCGAAGGCTCTTGAAACAAGGGAACGCATTAATAAAATCGGGTATTACCCGGGTTTTTAGGGTTCTGTACCTCGAAAGGAAAAAACGGAACCCTTATGGGATCACTTTGTTGTCCGTCCGTCCGTCCGCCCCGTCCGTCCGTCCGTCCGACTGTCAAGACCCTTTTTCTCAGGAACGCGTGGAGGTGTCAAGCTGAAATTTATATCAAATACCGGTCTACTTTCCCTTGGAGCTGTGAAAAAATTAAATTTCTAAGCCAACGCAATCAAAAGATACAGCCGTTTATGCTGCAAATTTCCGCAAATTTTCGAAACTCGCAAGGGAATCAAAACCCACAGGGTACTTCCCGTGAACTCAGAATCTTGAAATTCGGTACGTAGCAACGTCTTATAACACAGATAAAGGAATAATTGCGATTTTTTTTGAATAATTTTAATGTTACTAACCCTTTCCTCATGAACGAAATTTTGTACGGAACCCTCGGTGCACGAGTCCGACCCGCACTTGGCCGGTTTTTTTATATTAAAATCCCAGGTTGCATTCCCTTATTTAAACATAAATTTATTTAAACATATCCCTTCCTTGGTAGTCGAGCAAATATAGTTTTCTCCAATAAATAAGGGCGAGAACGAGTTAAAATACTCATAAACCGTCGTTGTCTTATCTTGTTTCGTACTTATTTGTATTCTCTCGCCGTGAGAACATTAACTCTGGGATGCTGAGTAAGCGGTCTGATAAGATGTAGTATATACGTAGCGGTAGGTATATATGTAGGATATGTGTGAACAGAGAGGTTACGTTTTGTTATATTATTTTGGAATGTAATCATGGTAAAAAAACACATGGTAATTCCATGTTTAGAAATTTTTCGCAGTTTATAGGTTCTTTTTATTTTTCGGGAATTGCAGAAGATAAAGTAAGGTACGCTAATAAAGGCATAAAACAAAAAGATATATACAAAAAGAAAACTTAAAACAGGACTTACTATTGCTAGTGAAAATTGAACAAGAAAAGTCTTATAGGGAACGTGGTGGGTAGGTATATGGTGAAAGGCTTTTTAAGACATTCGGGAATACTATTTTAAATCGTCGAAATAGCTCAATTAGCTGTGAGTAATCATTATTTTTTTGTAACTAGAGATTTAAAGATACAGCAAATATTATCTTCAACTGTTTAGTTACCTGGAGGGATTAATACATTTTTAACCCTATATTAATAAAATTACACAAAAAAATCATGTTATTCTTACAGTAACCTTGTCATTTGTTTGTATATTTTCCAGCGAAAGAAAGGCTTTTATCGTCTTCCACCGCGAAACTCTCGGATAATCGTTGATTTACGGCTACAAGAGCCACGTGATTTAACCGCCGCCATTTTTGTTTCGCACACGATTCCTGGAGGATCTGGTAATGACTCGTTTTTATTGGGATCGGATGATGTTTATATGGAGGACACGTTATTACAATCAACTTATTTGTATGTCTAGCTATACGGAGCTCCGTACAGCAAAACAAACTAAATAATTAAAGCCAACTATCTCAAGAGACCAGTCTGGTAAACCAGCGCTAGGTACACTGAATAGTACTCGTATATTAGTGCAGGAAAAATAGCATATTTTGGTGGCAAAATATGCTATTTTTCTTGCAATAAAGACACTAAAACTTGGGATCTGCCGAGCGCTATCGAAATTGATTTAAATTATTTATTTTGGAAAATATTTTCTGATTCTAAAGAGTATGAGATAAAATTTGGTACAAAGATAGCAAATAACTGGAAAGGGACTTAAAATATGTACTTTTTATGTCGGAATTATTTGATAATGAAATTGAGGGTTTAAAGTACATACGACAGTACCAAGCGAAACGAGGGTTTGTCAATTTCACGACTTCCATAATAAGGGAAGTCAATTATGCTCTACTTTTTATGGAGGATAGGCAGGCGTTTGACCACGATGTCACCTGATGGTAAGTAATAATGCGGTCTACGGTGGAGCACGCTTACATATGATATACCTGTTTACTCTTGCTTTGAAGAGACCCAAATTGTACTGAAGTGGAAACACAGACTCGGGCAGCCCGTTTCACTCCAAAATCAATATTTAAAAACCTCGCGTTGACTGCCCTATTAACGGTCTCCCATAATCTTAACCCGAAATTCAATCAATCCAAGTTTGCCGTTGGCAAATTCATCTCCCCTTTATTTGCCGTCAACTTATCCGTAAGAAAATTCCAATCTCTATCAATTAGGGGGCATTAGGCGGCGATAAATATATACAATTTGTCAAAGCAGTGTTGGCGGTAACTAATGATGACAGCGGCTGGACTTAAGGTCATCGGGAAGGTGAAGGATGTTTATAGACATCCCGGATTCTATGTATACAAATATATAGGTACTAGCTGTGCCCGCGGCTCTGCCCGCGTGTAATTCGGTCTTTGTCAGTAAGCGGCTAATTCACCCCTAATTTCTCTCCCTCCTCCTGGAGGCGGAACTTGAAGGTCTTGAAGTACAGTTGACAGATGGATACGCTAGAGGAGTAGTCCAGATAAAATATTTTACAATTACCACTAAATAAAACTACACTCCAAAATCAATAGTTTTTTTTCGACCTTATTAAAATATTTGACATAATTTAAATGACATAGAATACAAATATATAGGTATTAATCGCAAAATATAAAATAAACTTATCTGTGATTGCAACTGGACTTAATATTCAAGATGAAATTTTAACCACCGTTCATATTGAGCGAGGTAATTAGGTAGGCTATACTGAACAACTTTTACTATGAGACCGATCACTACAAAATCGGATAAAAATTTGACTGTTTGATATATTTCGGCCGATCACATGTTTCATCACACGAAGCCAAAAATTAATTTGTGATTTCAGAGTTAGTCCCATAGTAAAAGTTGTTCAGTATAGCCTAAAGTATAGTTCATATAGAAATGGCACGCAGTTGTCGCAAGTTAAAAAAATATTTGATGTCAAAAATAAAAAATGACGATCGCAATTCAAAGTCAATATGTTGAAGTCTTAGCGCCAAAAGTTTGATTCGGATAGGTGTATGAATTTCGAAATTTTAGACGATGGAAGTTGAAAGACGAAAATTGATAGTGAACAAATACTTAGAAAATTCCTCTTCGTCCGGATCGAATAACGCTAAATCGTTCAATTTACCGGAAACCACGGTATGAAGGGTCTTAAAAATACCAGGGTTTTCTGTCTTTCGATAGAAAGCCCCAACTCAACGAAAGGTCTGGCACTAAGGACAAAAACTTGGTAAAAAAAGTGTTAAGGGCTATTAAACAAAATCCAGGTATATCAGATTATGATCTATCTGGCATATTAAAAAAAAGTCGCAGTACTCTAAGACTTATACGCCTTCCAGCTGGGTAAGAGATATAAAGGCATATAACAGCCAAACCGAACCGTGAAACAGAACAAAACAGCAAAAACACGTGCTCGACTCTTATACGACCGAATTTTGACAAAATTCAAGGGCTGCCTTTTAAGGATGATGAAACTTACTTCAAGTTATATTTTAATCAACTACCGAGTACCAAGTTTTATATTACCAAAGATAGAGGGAATGTTGAGGAAAAATATAAGTTTGTAAAACTTGAAAAAAATGCCAAGAAATATGATACAGCAAGTATCTGCAGTTACGGTCTTAAGACCAACACTTTCATTACATCATCAACAATGACGTCCGAGGTTTACATGAAAGAGTACTTACAAAAGCGAGTTTTGCCTTTTATTAAAAAGCACTATGGCCTAGTAAAATTATGGCGGGATTTGGATAAAAAAGTTGAAATAAGTCTTGTTCAGAAGATTTTTTATTTTTATTTTATTTTATTGGTATTCAGGATAACAACAGCCGTAAATATAACTAGGACATAAAATGCTTACATAAAATAAGGCCAATAACGGTCATCCATTGGATTACATTTTGTAACGATTAAACATAACAAATATAAGAAAACAATGAGAATGTACAATATACACAAATGCTCGATACGCAAGAAGAACTAAATATGTAAAGTGTTTAAGTAATCTATTTTAATTTACTACATAAATATGTTCAAATAAATGACATGACAAAAACCATGACAATTGCATTAAGTAGTTGTAAGTCAGACACCAGCCAAAAACCACAAAGTTTTTTTTTTTAGGAAGGTACTTGCCTATTTGCACTTCCCAGGCACCCAGAAACACATAGCTTGAGAAGGTTATGATATACTTAAATACTCCGAAAAATTCTAATAAATTGTAAATTGTAATAAGATATATGAGAATACATATAACATACTTAACGAACGAGTTATTACTTATTAACAGTAGATAAGTACTGAGATTAAAGGCAAATGTTAATTACGTAGTAGAATAATTAAAAAAAAAAGAATGATAAATTAAAAAAAGAAAGAAAAAGACTTGTTTGTTTTAAGTTTCGTTTTCGCTCAACAGAATGGAATTTATATATTTTTTAAATGTATATTTAGACCCTACAAAAAGATCAACAGCGCAGAATTCGGTATTATATAAGTGAGGTATCCGTGATAACACGGCGTTAGAACCATAGTGAGTTGGGTGGAAAGGAACATGAAACAAGGTTGTGTGTCGAGTACGACGTCTTGGAGCACGTAACGATAGGCCAGATAATAGTTCAGAGCAGTCCAAACGATTTCTAATTATATCGAAAAGTAGACTCATATCAGCCAATTTGCGCCTATCCTCAAGTGAAAGGAGGTTATATTCCCGGCAATTACCTTTGTACCCAGCAGATGTTTTCTTAAATTTAAAATTTAAATGAGCTACAATTTTTTTTTGGATTTTTTCGATGCGGTCTTTATGAACAGCGTAGTAAACTGACCAGATAGGTGATGCATGTTCAAGGATGGATCTCATATATGCATAATATACGACTTTCAGACATGCCAGGCTTTGGAAAGGTTTACAGTTCCTCATGACGAAGCCTAGTCTGCGATATGATCTGTTAACAATGGAGTCAACGTGATTTATCATTGTCATTTTAGAATCTAGAATTACACCCAGGTCACGCACAACATCGACTCTGTTCACCGCAACTCCATTAAAGTGCTAAGAGTAATTGATTGGCTTGGGACTTCGAGTAAAACTTAGTGACACTAATTGTTATCATATTACGGGAGTAATACTTGACTAGGTCTCCATGGATACCTAGTGCTTCAAGCTTCGTGAGAAGTATAGCGTGGTTGACATGATCAAAAGCTTTTTCAAAGTCTGTATATATGACGTCAACCTGACCGCCACCCTCCATTTCTGTTAAGACATGATTCGTGAAGCAAGCTAGGTTCGAGACTGTAGAACGTCTCTTTAAAAAACCGTGCTGTTTATCAGAGATCCCGCAACAAACAAGGGGATAAATATGTTTAAAAATTATAGATTCAAAAAGCTTTCCTATGGTGTTGAGGATGGAGATAGGCCGATAGTTCTCAATGTTGGACTTTGAGCCCTTTTTATAAATAGGAATTATATGGGCCTTTTTACAGATGGAGGGGAAAATACAGTCTTTTAATGAATGTTGAAAGAGAATGGTTAGTGGGCATGCAAGGCTTTCAGCACAAGAGGATAAAACGATAGGTGGAACGCCGTCACAACCAGGTCCCTTAGTTTTATCTAGGCACGATTTCGCTAGTTACATCGATTGCGGACATTACATCACACTGATTGCTGCTCATAGAACTATTGTTAGGGTTATAAGAGGAGTTTGTAGTATCGGATACACTTTCAAAAAACGCATTAAATGCATTACAGATATCTACGTCACTGATGTAGTGATTACTACCTAGACTGAAACTATTAGGGTAATTAGAGTCTCCCCGTTTAGATTTTACATATTTCCAAAAGAATTTAGGATTAAGCTTGATGTAAGTTTCCATTTTGTTCTTAAAACGCTCAAAGCATTCATCCTGTACACGTTTCTTAAGCATAGAAAATTCGTCGTAATCGCGTGGGTTTAAAAACTTTTTCCACCTTCGATGAACTTTGGTTTTCTCATTAATTATCTTTATGAGCGAGGAGCTGTACCAAATAGGGTATGATTCGTTTTTAGGGTATGAAATAGGTACGAGCTTAACAAAACAATCGTTTACCGTGTTATAAAAGATATCAACCGCTTTGTTTACGTCGCTTGTGTCTAAAATTGTATTCCAGTCAATATTACTTAAGTATGCATTTATGTTGACATAATCACATTTGAAAAAGTTAAAGCGAGGTGTCGTATTATGTTTTAAAGGTGTCATAAACAAATTTAAGATATCAATTAGGAGTGGTGGGTGGTAAACATCTAACTTAGAAATTGGTTGACATTGAGACACGAGCATAGGCAGATTACCAAAGCACAGACGGCGTCAGCGGCGCGCCCGCGCACGTCGCGTGCGGCGTGCCGACCGGCTCCGTGGTCGGCCCAATTGGCTATATTATGCATGTTAATAGTATGTGCAATGTGGTTCAAAACTGTAACATTTATATGTACGCGGACGACGCGTGTCTATTGTACGCGGATAAAGACCTAAGTGTAACAGAAAACAAAATACAAGAGGATTTTACTAATATCATAAAGTGGGCGCACGACAATGGAATTGTTATCAATATACCTATAAATAAAACCAAATGCATGCACGTGCGATCCCCGTACAGTAGACAGGTTAGCCGGCCGCCACACATAACTGGCCACACGTATGAGTGTCTGCACAGCGCACTACAGAATTGTCAGTGTGACAGTAACGAAGTAGTATCAGAGTACAAATATTTAGGCATGTTAATAGATTACAATTTTTCGTGGAAAAGTCACATCAATAAATTATGCGACAAATTAAGGATTGTACTTATAAAACTTCATCAATTAAAATTTGTACTAAATAGGGCCACGATGTTTACTTTATACTATGCGCTGGCTGACTCTCTGCTTTCCTACGGACTGGCATGCTATGGCAGGACATTTAAAACTTATTTAGACAAGGTTAAATCATTACAAATACGCTTTATGAAACTATTAGTGGACAAAAAAACTAAATCTCGCTGTAAAAGAAGTGATTATGAGGAATTATTCGTGGAATGCCGTATGTTGCCGGTTCATGAGGGGGTAATGCTGTTGTTAGCGCTAGAGCAGTTTAACAAAGATGAGTTTAAAATTTATATAAATCAACCTAGATTAACAAGAAAAAGGAGTAAAAAAATGTTAGAGGTACCGGTTTGTGGTAATAACTATTATGAACGGCGAAGCAGGAAGTATTTAGTCCCGAAAATTTATAATGAAATACCATATGATGTAAAAGAATCAAAAACATTTAGAATGTTTAAATATAAAACGAAAGAGTTTCTTTTAAACAAAATAAAATCAAAAGTGTCAATGTAATGTAAGTATTCAAAGAGATCAAATGTATCATCTAAAACTATAAGTACCTAAAGTCTGTAGTAACCTCATGGATATAAAATGTAGAGTGCAACTCATTACATAAGTTCATTGAAATGCAAGTCAGTCAGTACCAGAAACTGTGACCCGCCTATTCGTGAAACTTATGAAATCTGTCAAAACTATAATAAGTACGTTACAGATAAGTACTACTAACTACTAAGGTTGATAAGCGTTTATGAATAGGAAGGCCATAAGTGTGTATACTCGTATGTACCTAACCATAGTAATTTTTTGTTTTTGTTAACTACGTAATAGTGTATAAACCTACCCATCACTTTATGTAAGGGAGCCCCCCTCTGCCAACAAACTGTCCTGCAGTTTGGCAGAAGAATAAATTTGTAAACTAAGGGTTGTTTCGTGATTAAATGTATTATTTATTTATTATTATTAAAGATCTAAAATCCTGCCACATGAGTTCGTAATAAAATTGTACTGAGTTAACCCTAAATATTGCATGTCTTCAACAAAAGATAACGCAGCGTTTTGATAATCCAACCTGCCCTGGTTTAACAAAGAGAAACCCACATTACTATTCCATGATATACAAGGTAAGTTAAAGTCTCCTAGTAAAAGATAGGTGCACGAGGGAAGATGATGACATCCATCAAGAAAAAAGTCCGTAAATTCGCTTGTAACAATAATAAATGTGTAAAATTTCATTAAATACTATTAAATAAACAAATATTATTTAATTTTTATCACTTAAAATACACGTGTCTTAATTTAGTTGAAAATGCTACGTATTTGATTGCGTACCATTTCTATGTGAACTATACTTTACCTAATCACCTCGCTCTATATGAACGGTGATTAATATTTCAGACTGTATAAACGGTTGATTACCGCTGATAGGTACCTAAAAATATGCTTATAGTGTATTGAGAACAATGTTTTGTTCATGGTCTAGAAGAAAAACAAGCTAAAGTTGACATCAATTAAATAGCTAGCTAGCGTGATCACAGGACACAAACGTCATGTCTTCAATGTGTGCGTGCGTCTTAGGGCGCTTTTTCCGCTGTCGCAATGACGTTTGACAATACACCGACATTTTGCTTTTTATCGATACGCTGCTAACCTGACGGATTAGCCTACTAGTGCCTTACCAATCGGCCGCCGCGGGGTGAGGTAATTCCGTTCGGGGCGGGGCGTAGCGTGGCTATTCTGCAGGAAATACTATTATCTATGCATTCAGGCATTTTTATTTTAACTTGTACAATAAAGCACGACTTAAGTCGTGTCGTGTTTCACGTCTTACCGTCACAATCCTGACAAAATGTATGGGATTTGACATTGACCGTCAGTTTTGTGACGATTGGAAACCGGCCGTTAATGGTACACAGTTAAGTGAAAATGCCCAAATATTAACAAATAGTTAACTCATTGGTCGAGGTTGGTAATGCTAAATTTCAAAAGCAATAAATACGTTATAGAAACATGTTTATTGAACGTCGTAAAAATCTTTAAATTCAGTCGTAGGATAAAATACATTGGTATTTTGCCGATTCCATATCAACGGTACGCTCTTACCTATACCGAAGTTCATTAAATCAGCTTAACAACTTACGATACACATCAGCATGTCACTTCAAATCATCTCAATCTGAACTTTACGGCTACTAAGTCAAAGTTCAATTCAGAGGCTCGAGTTTCACAAAGCGCGTCATGTCAAATGTGATTTTCTCCAAGGAGGATCCCGGAAGTGAAATTGTTTTAATTTCCTCCCCGGAATACTTTGAGATTCACGCAGGGATGTAAGGAATATTCAAGGGATAAATCTTTCTGGTGTGGCAATTTAAAACATGTCATGATTTTAATTTACATCTAGTTGGTCGGTTGACAATTTAGAACAATAGGTATCTCTCATCTTAAATGTGTTTTAGACTATGCTATTTCTTGGCACCTATTTCTCACGTATCCTGCCTGTAGTATGTAATCTTTTTGTCCTAACTCATATTACACCTACCTTTGAAATATGGCCGGTAAAATAGTGTAATCTAATAACCGGCATTTGCGTTTGGTCCAAAAAATATAGAACATTGTATTTCGTGATTTTTTTGTCTCATTCGACGTCGAGACCCTTGGTCCGTGGGGCCGTAACGTCCTGAGTCTCTTCAAAGATCTATCGAAGAGACTCAGAGATGCCACAGGAGACCAAAGAGCTGGCAGCTATCTTGCTCAACGAATAAGTTTAGCAATTCAGAGAGGAAATGCTGCCAGCATCTTCGATACATGCCGCAGGGGCCTCTTTTAGATAATTTTATTCTTAGAGTTAATTATTTAGATTTATTTTAGTTTTAGTTCGTTTATATGTTATATTTTCAAGGAATTTGTATGTTGTAAATAAATGTAACCGAAATTATGGAAATTCATTTTAAATTTGGACTTTATAGTGTGAGATTCACAGATCCTTGTAGATTTGCATTATTAGGATCCCGAGAAATAAAACTTACTTGTAATAAAAATTGAGAGCAGACGTTTTTTGTCAGTCAGAAAAAGTGACTAAACCTTATCTAACCTAATTATTAAACAAATAAAACTTTACACAAACATATCCGTAAAATAAAACTTGTTCACTCCAGAAAATGTCCTCTATGTTAAGGAATTTCACATGGCATCCCTCAAATTAATGTCGATGTCAAAGGTGCGCGATAAATTTCCTACCATAAATAACGGCACATTCTGATTGGATACAGAGGCGACAGACATGTTGTCTTAGGGGTGCTTGTAATGTACGCAGAGTAAATAAAACAGATAAGTCGATTTAACTGGTAACATAATTTTAGTTCATAGCACTATGAACAGGACTGAATGGAGGAGAAGAGGGGAAGCCTTTGCCCAGCAATGGGACACTAATACAGGCTAATAAAACAATAAAATAAGGGGATTCCTGTCGCTTATGACTCGTACTGAATGCCTTAGTTTTCTAATGATTTTGTGGCTTATCATATTAAGAGGCTGACAACACCCGATGAGCTTCAAATTGACTACTCAAACAGTTTTTTAGCTATAACTACTCGTATTGAGAAAGTACAAAATTGTATGTTATTATTCGTTATATTTGGAAGAACTTCGTTAATTCCGATACACGATTGGACGAAATCGGCTCGATAGAAAATAATTCCAAGGTTATATTTTATAATTTAATTTAAATAGTTGTATGTCTTTAGTTTCTTCTGTCTGTAACTATATAAGGACACAATTCCACCACACTAATACTAAAACTTCGTTATTTTATATTTCTCAATGAATGCGCAGTTTTTTTTATTCATCATTTTGCACAATTTGCAATGAGCTCCCATACTAATCGTAACACAGTGTTTCTCTTTCACTCGCGCTGAAAAAGATAGGGAGAGAATTTAGCTGTTGTCAGCCCCTTGACAGCAACAGCCTGACTGAACCGACGTAATTAGTTAATCGCGGTTGATGTTTGATTTTGAAAACAAAGGCTTTATTTCTACCTCACCATGACTACTTTATGATTATTTAGGTATTTATAGTCTTGAGAGGAGTTAGTCAGTAACAATAAATATATTAAAACACAATCTATCTCCAACATAAGTAATAAACTAATATTAGAGTTTTATTGGTATTTCATAGGAATAATTCTCATGCAAATTTTGATTTCGTCCTTAGGCCTTAGCTAAGGCTAAGCTATATTAATGCATTTGAATTGTATTGGAGTTGAAGCGTGTCTTTATTTATTTTATTTATTGGTTTAATTAAGGAAGGTAACAGAAAATAAATTATTTTTAACAGGTTCATACAAAAATACTTAATTTAAAATCCAATAACTATGTTCTTACAATACATTGATTTCAAATGAAATATCAAAAATTAAACTTACTAAAATTATTATAACATAAATTACACTATAAAATATTTTAAGTCATTGAGGTCATATATTATTAAACATTTTACGGAAATCGTTAAACGTCTTAACGAGTTTTTCACCAAATTTTCAAATCTTAAATAAATAAATATTAAATATTATAGGACAATCTTACACAAATCGACCTAGGATCACAGTAAGCTCAAAAAGGCTAGTGTTATGGGTACTAGACGACGATATACATAATAGGTAAATATGGATAAATAATTAAATACATAGAAAACATCCATAACGCAGGAACAAATATCTGTGATAAACACACAAACAAATGCCCTGACCAGGATTCGAACCCGGGACCTCCTGCTTCGTAGGCAGGGTCACTACCGACTGGGCTAGGAGGCCGTTAAATCGTTAATCTTCACCACGTATTTTGAAGTTTAGTAATGGAGATGATCCTGAACAAAAACTAACATAAATATGGCGCACTTAAGGGCTGTTTCTAGCATTCAGACTTCATAAATAAGTATATACTACCGATGAAATTGTTTATTCAATCGTTTATTTTATCTAAATTGACATGTGTTTTCTCTGTTATTGTTAATCTGTGATCCTGAAGCCAACCTTTTACATAAAATCGATAATGTAGTAAGTAAAGATCAAGTTTCTAATATATAGGTTTTAGGCTTTGTTCTTTCTGATATATACCTACGTTTTAGGTTTTGTGCTACAAAATTGGCAAAATATAGGTATTCCTAAGTGTATTTAATATCAAAAATAGGTGCTGTATTTTCCTTTCCATCTCTATACAATAGGTATATTTTTAAAAGGATTTCGTATTAGATTTCTGTGAAGTGCGTGGAAGATCCAAAAGCGTATATATATATATATTAAGACGATTGTCGCCGGAGTGTCCTTGAGCGTTTGGGCGCTCTCTACCCGCGCCACCCGCGTACCCTTCTCATTGCGATCGTGCGTAAATCCGCCGCGATGCACCGCAATAATGTTCAAAGAATATGACTTTACTCAGAGGCGCGCGGGCTGATTTATAATAATCATACCTAATCCTTTTGAGGATGTTTTGTGATTTGAATACTGTGATTAAGTGCTACGGTGACATGTTTTAGGAATGCTACTAAATAAGATAAGTAATAACGATCTCGATTAGTAGATTTTTATGTAAAAAACTGAAAACCTAGATTTTGTATTTCAAGTACAGTGAGCGGCAAAATATTTATGAATTTACGAAATATGGTTAAAAATATTCCGCATATCAGAAAAAAATAAAAAAATACTGACTAGTACAGCAAAAAAAAAACTGAATGCACATCAAAGCGGTGTTTTCATGTGAATTTGGATTTTTTTTGCTGTGCATGTGAGCTTAATAGATGGTTATTTTTTGTTGCGATTTTAAATATTAACCGTAAAAATTCACTTAATTACGATAAATTAACAAAACTAAGCCTATTGCGTGTTGCGAATAGTAAAAATGCACATGTAAGGAGCGGTATTTGTGCACGAAATCGTCATACAAATGAGAGATGTAAGCCCATTAAATTAAGATCTTTAAAATATAACACAGCGCAAACACTTCTTAGGGTTGCATAGCCAAAATGGTAAAAACGGAACCCTTAAAAGTTTTTTGAAACATGTCCTTCTGTCCGTCCGTATGTCACAGCCATTTTTATTACAAAACATATATTACTGAAATTTTATCTAGAGGTGTGTTTCATGTGCCGCTACTTAGTTTTCTGGCTAAATTGCTAAAAAAACTTTTAGAGAGCCACTCCATATGCCACTCCACAATACATATGCCAAACTAAATGTCAAACATATTTTTTTGTAAATATGAACATGTTGTACGATACGGCTTTAAAAATATCTTATATATAAGAGTATTTTTAAAACTTTTTTATTAAGTCAATATTTTCAGAAATAATTGCTTCGAAAATCTAAATATAATAGCCCCCATCTAACCTTTAATCCGTAAGTCTAAAAAATATGAAAAAATACCAAGAAGGCTTAGTACTTAATTTTCTACGAAAATTATTTCACATATTATCGGTTCATCCGTTTTTGAGTTATCTCCAAGAAACTACTTTCTACGGAACCCTACATTATACATGGTCCGATACAAACTTGGCCGGTCTTTTAAAGATATTTGATAGGTAGTATTAACCCTTAGTAGTAATTTATTTATTCACTTGTGTTGATAAATAATATAAAATTTGTATTTATTTGCATTTCACCGATATAGTAAAGTTTTTTTTAGGGTAGTCAACGCGCATGTGAATCTTTTGGGGTTGCAGGCGTCCATAGGATTTATAACTGCTTTCAATCAGGCGGGTCGTATGCTTGTTTGCCAGCGTCGTGGTATAAAAAAAAACCTTTTTTCCTTTATTCTTACAAAAATTTAACTCTTAAATATCAGCAATTTTTTATTAGATTCTCAATCAGGCTTTGCTCAGTGATAGTTAGTAGACTGAAACTTGGTATGAGTAATTATGTGTTTTAATTACGCCTACAAAGTGGTAAAACAATAAGTATCTGAAACCCATTGTCGGATAGGTCTTTCAAGAAGAATATGCCTTAAACAACTTTTGGATAAAACGAATACTTTCGTAAATAATAGCTTTGAATGTTAAAAAGCTCTTTGATTTTTGAACCGTGGGTCCAAAAAAATTGGGAAAATTCTTGGAAGTGAGGCCATTGAAATACTTATTTTCAATAAAAACTATATGGAATAAAATCGGTTGAGCCGTTTTTGAGTTATGCCTATAGTAAAATAACGTAAGTGCCACAAAATATTTCTTTATAGACTACCTTTTGAATGGATGTATTCTAACAGGCCGGCAACTACGGATCCCTACACTGAGCATAGCCCTATATTCTCTTGGCCGGTTTATCTGAAATCCTTTGCAGTTTACTTCGCAATTTCTAGTTTTGAGAAATTAGTATAAAGTATAACATTAAAGATTGTGTTTAATCTTAAAATAAAACGCATATTACATTCGTTTAGAACACGGTATTCTTAAATAAATATGTTTAAATAAATTCGGTTCTTTGGAGTTTTTTATTAAATTAATTATTAGTCTATTGTATTGCAGTACTAGCAGATTTCCGCAACTCGACTACTAATGCCTATTTTGCGTGATGCATGCGTCTACTAAAACATAATTTAGTTTACTTACATGACCAAATTTGTTTTCAGAGCAATGTGAGATTCATGATTTTTGTTTTTTCTCCATTTTTATTTCATTTGTTTTTTACTTGTATTATAATCTAAATAAAATACACTTTAAGACGTCTATACATTATTGATTCCGGGAAGACACGTTATATCCGCACCGCATGAACCCTCTGCAATTATTTAGTCTTTAGGCACAGTAAGTCCGATATTATTGCTCACGGGCCAAGCACAAGTATATGTAGTACAAGGGAAGCACGCAGCGACGAGCGACACAGCCTTCTCGTCTCAAAGCTAGCTCACGACTGCCAGCAACCCCGTTTTCGAGCTAATAACGCACGAAATGTGGAATTATGATCAAGTTGTTTAAGAAAATTTAATCAATTTAAATATCCTACGTTGAGTTTGTAGCGTTCCGTAGTACATATTTTTTAGTTCAACAATATTTTAAATCGAATGAGCCGTTCAATAGATATAAGCAAAATTAACCGTAAAACGACATTTCGTTACATTTACATAACGGAGAAACTATACGTTACACGAGTTATTCAAACGTTGACAATGTTGTACATGAAATGGTAAATAACAAATATTTTTTTCAAAATTTTTGAATGACCCGTTATTGAGATATTTCCCTTAGAAAGTAACAGTTTTCGGCCACAATCAGCGCCAAGCGCCTTAAGTTGAAGTTATTCTAAATATTTTCATTATATTTAACCTTTTAACCTTAAAACTACACGTATTTACTACGCCGATAAACCACTACATAGTATAAAACAAAATCGCTTTCCGCTTTCTATTCCTATGTATGCTTAGATCTTTAAAGCCACGCAATGGATTTTGATGAGGTTTTTTTAATAGATAGAGAGATTCCAGAGGAAGGTTTATATGTATAATACATGCATAATATAATAGAGACACACTGATAATTTTTGAGGTTTCTAACGTGGTGTCAAAAATTAACACATTTTTTTTGCGCTTATATTGAAAACGCTGGCTGAACCCTACGAGATAGATCAAAATAATGTACTACAGTATTAAACACCTCAAAAAAGTCCGCGATAGTATATGTCTATATCTTAGGGTATATGTCTGTCTATGTCTATATCCCACAATAACTATTTTTTATCCCGTGCGAAGCTGGGGCGGGTCGCTAGTTACGAATAAAATGACACAAAGTAGTTTTTAATATGTTAAGTCTCACAATATATTTATAGTTATTAAAATAACAGTACTTTTTAGTAGTATATTTTTATTCTATAAAAAAACCGGCCAAGTGCATGTCGGACCAAACATAATAGAGGTTGGACCTTCAATGGAATAAGAACCAAACTAATACCAAAAGGGGTATCTGCTGATGCCTATGGAAGAAGTTTTATGGAGATGACTCACAAATGGCTTAACAATGGCATGGCTGTTCAGAATAATTTTCGTTGAAACTATGTAATATCTTGGATTTTTTTTTCATATTTTTTGGACTTACGGTTCAAAAATTACCTATCGATTGATGTGCAACATGTTGATATTTGGTAAAAAAAAAAGAAATTTTGTTACATGTATGGAGCGCCCCCCCCTAAAAATATTTTTTTTCTGCAATTAACAAAATTACTCCTTATGTCTAAATTTTATTAAGATACGCCTTATAGTTTCCGAGTAAAATTGCCTGGACGGACGGACGGACGTCTAATTTTTATTATGATACGCCTTATAGTTTACGAGTGAAATTGCTTGGACGGACGGACGGACGGACAGACGGACATGACGAAACTATAAGGGTTCCATTTTTGCCATTTTGGCTACGGAACCCTAAAAAGAACTAGGTCACACTCAGCACTAAAGCTTGCTTTTGTTTGTATTCTTATAGTCAAACCCAGAGTTGTCCTAAACGGCTAAACCTCAATAAGCCCATGTAAACCGTTTTTCCTGTATGGCCGGGTAATAAAGTTGACTTCCCCATAAAGTTTTTATGGTATCGGATTTGTATTCAGAACACAATGTTGTGACGCGATGTTGTTTTAGTTTTTTGTGAAACAACAGGATGGTTTTAGATGAAAAAATTGGTTTGATTTTATTGCTCAAGTGTACAACATTAGTTGGGGCCAGACGGCAGATAGCCGCAGATGCCACGTGACCTTGGTTGGAGAGAGTTGTTGAAGCGAGCGGCTACATGGCTGACAAACAATCAACCGCTTCTGCCAATGGTTGGCAGAGCACACCTAGCCACCAAGGGCGTTTAAAGGTCATGTAGAATTTGGCACCAACTACTAGCTACATGGTTTAAAATCTGTTTTCTGCCAAGGTCTCGTGGCAGAGGGCTGTGGTTGTATGCTGTCTGGCCCCTACTTTATTTGGTATTATTTGGTTAAATTGGGTTGGTAGCAAGGATGATTAAGACATGGATTGACAATGCCCATACAAAATCGCGTTCCTCGAACCTTCAGGTTATACGTCTGTTTTCGGTACTAAGTGCCACAGCGCCATCTATCGAGTCTGGAGTCGAGTTATTCTTTCAGCGTTAAGTGCCGAACAAAATATTAGAAACTAGAATTTAGTGTTTGTGGTGACCGATAGATGACGCTAGTGCTTTAACCTTGCCAAAGAGCTCAAAGAGGACTCAGTGTGTTGACGATGAGGGACCCTCTTGTTCCTTTGGCCGTCAGCGCAGTGAATCCTCCTTTTTGCAAAGGGTTGGCAACGCGCATGTGACTCCTGTGGAGTTACAGGCGTCCATAGGTTGCGGTAGCTGCTTACCATCAGGCGGGCCGTATGCTTGTTTGCCACCGTCGTAGTATAAAAAAAAACCTGAAATAAGGGAATGCGATTTTGTATGGATATTGTCACTTTCTCTTTTTTTCTACTTCTTTCCCAATTTTTTTATGTATGTGTGTGTGTCTACGAATAAACAATATTCTATTATATTCTATTCTTAACAGCAACACTCTTAACCGGCTATCGGTAGACCTTATGCCCTTGCAATAGGGATTACAAATGTCTGGTTAACATTGTTGGCGATGGTACTAGCCGCAACTCATTACCTCAAATGTTGGGAGCTCCACTGAGAAAGATTTATTTGGAAATTAAGCCTAAAGGAACTGAATTTGGAGCTTAACATCTCACAACTACTACGCAGACAAAGTCACAGGCGAAAACTAGTTCACAATATGGGTAAATTTATCTTTCCATACTAGCGAATGAGGTAACTTGCTAACCTCAGATTTTAATAAATGCCTTTCCAAGCTAGTGAGGTGAAACAAACTTCGCACCCCCATCTCACTCAAAACAGGCTCTAGCAATCTTTAAAATACTTAAGCAACAAATCTTGCTTTGGTACCTATTTAGAGCCCGATTCCATGTTTACTAACATAACATGATACGATTATAATACGACTAACATAGCTGATACAAATTAATAGGCTAGACCAAAGAGCATTAAGTAAGCTTACTTACTTAAAATAGATGTCATATACTTCAGAAAAAGTGACCAAGCCCTCCGGTGTCCGAGGCCAGATTTGAACTGGCGTCTTCAGCTTTCGCGGCTGAAGTAGGTATATGACATCTATTTTCAGTTTATATATAGTAGCGTAACAACAAAAAAAAAAATTGCAAATCAAAAAATATTGAACAAAATAATTTGATTTGCTTCAAGATTCTTACTTACTTACTTATCTATGGCTAGACGCTGACCACTGAGGCCTTAGAGCGTTTTTACACTGTCCGATCCGAAATCGGATGTCGGATGGTCCAAGGAAACAAGAAGCTGCTAGAGAGTACCCTATGCAATTAAGTCCACTTTTTTGCGTTAGTGCTTTCTTTTGAGCAATAGTCATTTTGGTGTTTTAAGATAAACATTATGGAAATGCACAAATTTTAAATTTGTCTTTTTCGTGGTATGACATTCGGCATCAATCAATCAAATCAAATCATCAATCAAAATATTTATTTTGCAAGAAAAATGGTATAAAATACAGATGTTTTAACAAAAAATATGTGCACACCTTAATCAGATATAGTTTATAGCATGCAAAATATTTATAAAAGACTTATACCTAGTTATTTACATATCTCTTTGGAGGATATCAGCAAGCAATTGCGTTCTGACCGAAGCTACACCGAATCCAATGCATTAAAATTAAAGTTCTTGAGCTGGAAATCGTTTGATAATCGCTGATATTTCTGGTATGTTAGAAATGATTATTCTTATAGTTAGTAAAATACTACTACTACTACTACACTAAATACTACTTCTGATGCCGCAGAGTATATGTTTCTCGACGTTTCCCTCTCTCATTCCAAACTTTTACTTGGCGTTTTTTATTCCCCCTCCCTTCACGTTAATTACTTTGATTCTCTTGAGAAACTTCTCGAAGACCTTATGCCTTCTTATAATCATCACATTCTTATGGGAGATCTAAATACGTGTCTTCTGAAGGATGACAGTCGATCCCGGCGCCTTAAATCCCTGGTAGATGCATGCAATCTAACTATTCTCCCTTCAGACGCCACACACTATTTTCCAAATTGCTCGCCTTCTCTTCTTGATTTAACTTTAGTTTCTTCGACTTCTCATGTGTCTAAATTTGGACAATACTCCGCGGATGCCTTCTCATATCATGATCTGCTCTATCTCTCTTACAAAATTCGTCCTCCCAAATCTAAATCAAAAATTCTTTTGCAGCGCAATTTTAGTGGATTAAATGTGGAAAAGCTTCGAGATGACGCTTTAACAATTGATTGGAGCAGTATCGCTCGAGCGGGTTCGGTAGACGATCAAGTTTCTCTCTTTAATTCGCTCCTCATACAACTTTATGACGCTCATCCTCCTGTTCGTGCAATAAAAGTCAAGCATCTCCCTGCTCCTTGGCTCACTGAGGATATTAAAGCCCTTATAGAGAGGAAGAATCAATCTCAATCTAAGTATAAGGCTAACAACTCTGAAAAAAATAAACTTAAATATCATACCCTGCGCAATCGCTGTAGCACTATATGTCGAGATGCTCGGAGGCGTCATATTCACAGTTCTGTTGAAGATGGAAATCCAGCCAAAGTGTGGAAATTTTTGAAAGGTCTCGGAGTTGGCAAATCTCAACAGGCAACCAATTTAAACAATATTAGCGTTGACCAGCTTAACCAGCATTTTTCATCCTCCACCTGTTTCAGTGGTCCTAAGAAATCTAACTCACTTCATCATCTTTCATCACTTCCTGCCTTAGATTTCTCTTCTTTCTATTTTAGCCATTTCTGTGAGAGTGATGTTAGGAAGGGTATATTGAATATCACTTCTAACGCCGTTGGTGTTGACTGTGTTAGCCGAAATATGATACTCCCTCTCCTTGATTTGTTTGTTCCTATTATCACCGGTATTCTGAATTTTTCCATTTCATCAAGTAGTTTTCCCAGTCTGTGGAAGGATGCCAATATTATTCCTTTACCCAAAAAATCCAACCCCAGTTCCTTCTCTGACTATCGCCCCATCTCCATTCTTCCTTTCCTATCCAAAGTCCTCGAACGGCTAGTGCATCAGCAACTAACTTCCTTCCTGAATAGAAATGACCTCCTAAACCCATTTCAATCTGGTTTTCGTCCGGGCCATAGTACTACCTCGGCTCTTGTCAAGGTTACCGATGACATCCGTTTGGGTATGAATGACCAGAAGCTTACAGTTATTGCACTTCTAGATTTCAGTAATGCCTTTAACACGGTCGATTTTGACATTTTGCTCGCGTTCTTACAGTCTCTTAACATATCGGCTGCAGCAATTGACTGGTTCCGCAGCTATTTGGTTGGTCGTCGGCAAAGAATAAAACTAGATTCTTCGTGTTCTTCCTGGTGCAGCACATCAGCTGGTGTTCCACAGGGTGGTGTGCTGTCTCCTCTTTTATTTTCTATCTTCATTAATTCCATAACTCTTGATCTCTCCTCTTCGTATCACCTCTATGCCGACGACCTTCAAATATATTCGCAGGGTATGCATAGCGATCTCAATTCAGTTATAGAAGCCACGAATCTTGATCTGCTACGCATATCAAATTGGAGTCAAAATTACGGTTTAAAAGTAAACCCCCTAAAGTCACAGGTAATTGTGATGGGTAGCGCTAAACAAATCTCCAAAATTGACTTTCTCAGGCTCCCTCCGATAGTCTTCGATGGTATCCAAATTCCCTTTTCCAACCAAGTGAAAAATCTTGGCGTAATCATGGATCGTTGTCTATCATGGGTGCCTCAGGTGAGTGAAGTGAGCAGGAAGATGTTTGCTGCCATAGGGTCTCTCAGACGGCTCCGGAATTTCCTGCCAATTGCTACTAAAATTACGCTTGCTCAGTCGTTACTTCTCCCCATCCTTGATTATGCAGATATCTCCTATTTAGACCTAACCGAGGAGCAACTTAATAAGCTTGAGCGTATTCAAAATGCCTGCATTCGGTTCATTTTCGGATTACGCAAATTCGACCATGTTTCTAGTTTTCGTTCTCAACTCAAATGGCTCCCTATCCGTCACCGCCGTAACTCTCACATACTTTCTTTACTCTTTTCTATACTTTTTAACCCTGCAACTCCCCGCTACCTCAAAGAGCGTTTCTCTTATCTTAGTTCTATTAGATCCTCTCAAAAATTGCTCCTAAAAGTGCCATCTTCATCTTCCAAATTTTATAATTGCTCATTTACGTTCCAGGCCGTTCGTTTTTGGAATTCTCTCCCTCTCAACATAAAACGCGCGCAATCTATTGGTAGCTTTAAATCGCAACTTAAGGAATACTATTTATCTCTTCCTTAGGTTTTTAAGTTGACACTGTTGTTTCTTACTGTGTGTATTATATATGTATATATGTACGTATATGTATGTTTATTTTGTATTTATTTAAGTATGTATATTCATATGAATGTGCTGTGTTATCTATTTCGTCTCTTTTGTTTCTATGCACCACCTACTGCTTATTGTTTTTCTCTAGTCTCCACTACCCAAAGGTTGTCTGGAAGAAATCGCTCATTAGCGATAAGACCGCCTGTTGTTACCTCTACCTAAATTTATCTAATTGTAAAATTTGTGCTTGTAACTGTATGAGGTGTGCAATAAAAAGTATTTATTATTATTATTATTACTACGAATATACTCGTATATATGGTATTAGTTTAGATTTTATATAAATCTATATTTTTGTTTCTTTTTGGCATCAGATTGTTAAAAAAAAAGTTATCATTATAGCATAACATAATTACACTTTGCTAGCCTTGTCATCTAAATAAATTAGCATTAAACAGTATTTTAATTGTTATAACAAAAGTACTAGGGATCCAGATAACTTACGACAAATAGGTAAAATAAAAATCACACAGATTCAAATCCATCCAACATTTCTTCAGTTTCAATGACGGTGCGGCCCTACCCAACCCGTCTAACTCTATCCTGTACTAGCGACGTTTCCTTGTTGTTGGCCATTTCTGTTTTTTATAATTTTACATGTTTGATAAATAACTGAGAAAATATGTAGTTCTGATACCCAGATCTGCTTAAAATAAAAATAAAAACTATTGGAACAATAATTTTAGAGACTTGTAGCTGTGATTTATTACGCTTTTATAATTTGAAACAGTTTTTTTTGTGCTTCTTTTTTTCTTTTTAGTTACACAAATATGATATTTTGTAATATTGTTAACATTCTAATTTGCATAACATATAATGTTTGAGATGTTTGAGCATTACATCATTTCAGTTTTAGCGTTACATTATAAAATAAGACCTCTATATTTGGCCGAAACAAACGACAAAACTTAATCAGCCTGTGCTGATTACAGATTTTGTTTTACGTGGTACAAATGTTTGAACTGATATTTTTCTGTTTTTGTTCACCGTTTTACTTGTTAACCAGAATTTAGTCTCATATTTTTATCACTTGGACATATTGTCCGTTGTGGGAAGTAGTTGGGTGAAAATTTCCTTTTTTTGGATAAATGGTTTTCGGCAGGATAGCCAAGCGGTAGGAATTTTTTTTTTTCTTAATTCTTAAAAATATACATAATAATATTTATACGTACTTTCCTTGCTTATCGGGCTAATAACAGTTAAAATTAGTATTTAGGTATTCGTTGCCTTCGCTTAACCCACATATGAGATTACACCCTCGTAACTCAGCCCTAATCGAGTGAATTCCTCGACTAGTAGCGCCATCTGTCGCGCCACTCAGGTACTAATGTCGCCCGGTGCTAGCGCCAGGCTGATTTCTCCTCAGTACGCTTTTGTAACTCAGCCGAGCAACACGTGCTCAATCAAGTTTAAAAAATATCGAAAAGTAAATTGCAAACACAAATTGTGTAATGATTGCACAGTTTCTTTGGAATTTATTTTGTGCAAATTGCATAAAGATGTAAATAATAAATAAAAGCAAATTCTATAATGATTGTTGCTACTTCAGACATTGTGACATTCCGCTCGGTGCCCATGGCCCAGCGACGAGACGCAGTGACCTCTAATAGGCACCGTCAAAACACAATGCATTGTCCCATGAGACGACATTATTGCTACTTCAGATATTGTGACATTCCGCTCGGTGCCCGTGGCCCAGCGACGAGACGTAGTGACCTCCAATAGGCACCGTCAAAACACAATGCGTTGTCCCACGAGACGACATGCGTCGTCCCGTCACACGACAGGCGTCGTCCCGTGAGACGACAGGCGTCGTCTCGTGAGACGACAGGCGTCGTCCCGTGAGAAGACATGCGTCGTCCCACGAGAGGACAGGCGTCGTCCCGTGAGACGACAGGCGTCGTCCCGTGAGACTACAGGCGTCGTCCCGTGAGACGACAGGCGTCGTCCCGTGAGACGACAGGCGGCGTCCCGTGAGACGACAGGCGTTGTCCAGTGAGCCGACATGCGTGGTTCTGGGAGACGACATAGTGTCGTCCTGTGAGAAAACGTGCATCATGCGTCATCCCGTCTTGTTTGCGTTGTCCTGTGGGACGACATTGCGTCGTCTCTTGTGACGACATTGCGTCGTCTCTTGTGACGACATTGCGTCGTCGTTTGCGACGACATTGTGCCAGCCTGTAAGACTACTGGACTTCATCCCTGGATACGACTTGCATCGTCCCGTGATGCGATATGCATCGTCCTGTAAGACAACATTGTGTCATCCTGGATATGAATGTCGTATAACATCAAAAACGATAAATTTCAAGTAATGCCCTAGAATTGTTAGCTGAGCTGAATAACCGGCATTACCTCATATCAATCTAAACAGCAAACGCCTGCTCCTTGGAGGCACATATGAGTCAAATTCTGATTGTGTCCTCAGGCATACTGAAACAACTCACAGACATTGATTATTAGTTACCAAATAAACGTTTGACACAAAGAAGGATTGTTGTTTGTCAAGCAACAAATTATTTAACGAGTAAATTAACACCGAAATAAATAAAAATATCCAAGAAATCTAAAAAGCTACAATTTTGATTAAATAAAACTAAGACATCCTCATTAATAAGTATGTAGCTGTGTCAACAAAATGATTTACATAATGCCACTAACTAAGCAAGCCGTGCTGACAAAAAAAAATTCCATTCATATCACTTCATTCGCATCACAAAACGTGTGAGTTTTCAGTGCGACTTCTAGAAGAACAAGTTCTAGTTGGAAAGATTTCAAAGTACGATAGACACATGCCACGAAACTATAATAGCAGCGGTTCAATAGACTTGTAATTAGTATAACAACAGAGGCATTAGAAATATAGTGGATCAGGTTAGGTATAAAGATAAGTTTAAAAGATTCCATTTCGATAGAATTAACTCCTACTTAGGAATGACAACAAACTTAAAATATTTAGTAACAGTGGAAACTTACCAAACTTTTCCCTAAATATATATATAGTCTTCCTCATCGATTTCGATGCCAGCGAGCTTAAAAGCTAACCTAATGGAAGTTGGTTATTCTGACCCCTAAAATGACTGGCTAGGCTTAACTCGGTTTTAAATACTCCTTACTTATAGCAGCAGAGCTTGCTAGTCGCGTTGCAGGTTTACACGTAGGAGGGCTTAGGTCTCTCTATAGAGGATCGGAAGTCTCCTTTGAGGCGTAAGAGTAAACAAAGAAGGAAGTGATAAATGAATGAAAAATGAGATCTCGAGGGATTTTAACCATACTCCAGATCCAAGTCAAATGTAACGATCTCGCTTCAAAATCCTCAAAGAATTTGTACTGCGGGGCAAGTCAGGTGAATAGCGACGACGTAAACCTAGGTGGCCTTTTTATAAACAAGAATTGCAAATGCCTGTTTGTGAAAGAAGATAGGTTGTCTATTTGAGTGCTTGTCAGATGAGGGCGCCCCAAGGATTTCAGTAACTAAGTGCTTACGGAAAAATTCACAACTTATTAGCATGGTGATTTAGGCAAAATTGGATGAA
Organism: Pammene aurita; assembly: GCA_947086415.1. Taxonomy (NCBI): domain Eukaryota; kingdom Metazoa; phylum Arthropoda; class Insecta; order Lepidoptera; family Tortricidae; genus Pammene; species Pammene aurita. Next base: position 30,878,573 of record OX352302.1, on the reverse strand, counting down.
ATTGTTAACATACTTCAAGGGGCTACCCGTTTGGGGACCCATATAAAGATTCTTCAACACTAACATGCCGTCAGATAGTCAAGTAGGTAGCGGTGGCGAAGCTCCCGTAAAACTCGATTCCCGACGGCTTGCCTAATTTCATTTCGCGACTTTTCTGTGGGCTATGAAGAAAATGATAACCAAATTTGCCACGGCTTGTCTACGAATATTTTGGACGTGTAGGTAAACCTTACGCACTGTTAGGGTAATAATACTCATATAAATACATTAACCCTGTCGAGGTTTTAAATAATAATAATAAGAGACGTTTATTTAATAAGATTGCATAAGTACATAATAAGAGTACAGTCGATCATGCTTAAACTTATTAAAAAGGAAAGTGACTTAGCTTATGTCTGTGCAAGAAGGCTTAAAGGCACTAGGGCACTACCACCTTCAAGCAACGGACGCTGTTAAATGTGATACGAGTATGATGTAAAAAGCACATCAAAGACCAGTCAGTGTCTTTGATACCAAGTTCAGCAACCTTTCGTAGTGACATGGTCGTGAGTTTTATACAACCGAAAACAGACATTCGATAGTGAGATCACTTTGACACATTCTAGTACATATGTCAAACGAGTACATAATGATCTCGCAAGGATATCCACGTGTCACAGTTTGTCATTGCTTGTCGAATAAGGGTCCAGAATGAATTCAACATGTTCTTAAAATCGACGACAGTTATGTGTTGCCAGTGTAAAGCTTATTGACCAAACTGAATGTCAGCATATTATCTTATCGATGACTTCATGATTGCCTAGGTGAATCATTGACCCAGCAGCGTTCGAAAAGAAGTTCTACCTACTAGGTAGCTACCTACAAATTTGTTAATGTATATAATCTAACATGTAATAATGATAATAAGTTATGGTATACTTACTTATTGTATGTAATTTTAATGACGTGTAAAATGTGTTTTTACTATTTTTACGAATAAACTCTGTATTTCTGTAGAAATGCGAGCAAGATGCAGCAGACTTAATTTAGCATACTAAGGTATACTGTAAACAATATTGGCAGCGTAACCAATAAAGAGCAATGAGAGCATGCCAAAAATGATTGTATATTGTATCGTGTCGTGGTTATTATACATATGGACGATTGAAATGCAGCTGCTTTTAAAATTAAGCAAGAAGGCATTAGAAAATACAATCATATCCTCAGTTCAAGTAATATATTTGTAGACTTAAGAATGCAAAGGTATAAAAGAATACTCAGAAGAGAATACACTTGTATAATACTCAGTACGAGTAGGTGTGACCCGTCAATACGTGACTTTTGGTTGCACTAAAACTAAATGCAAATATGTCGCCTCATCGGCTCATTAGAGTCTAGAATCATTAAGGGTTTTACAATCTCTGGGAGTAAACAAAGGTCCTTTTAATGTTAACCTTAATATTATAATACTAGCCACTGCCAATGGTTTTACCCGCGAAAAATTTCAAAATTGTTAAATCTCTTCTTCACGCCGTTAGATGTTGAATTCGAAAAAGTTATCTCTTAATGGACCTCCAAAACATCCAAAGATTAAAAGTTTTAAACTTCAAGGTCCTACCCTAAACAGTTTAGACTTCTCGTTGTGTATCATCATATTCATTATCTATACTATGCAACTTAGATAATATTTTACCGACATAACACAAAGAATATTCGATAATAAAACATAAAAAACAAGCAAGGCATAAAACCTCTTGCTTTGGCTTTGTGAATCAGATCGTCGCCACAGAGAGTGTACAAGCTCAAATTACAGACCCGGACAATCCTTGTGAACCCAATGATCTTCATTCCGGCTACAGAAAATAACTACATAATCAAGAGAGATAGAGATGTATTTAGTTGGTAGACGTAAGGTCAACGAGTAAGGACAACGTGAAATACATACAAATAACATTATAGTCATAGTAATATACCTACAGCCCTTGAAGACGATAGCATCATTTTTAATTAATATTCTTATCGGTATGGTTGTTTCACCTTCGTCCTTCTCTCAAACCTATAAACATTATATTGAAAATCATATAAACTAATTCGGAGCTTGCTTAGCTTACCTAGTATATCCGGTCGGTTTCCGGTGGAGTATTGTCAATTTAGCAATACCATTTTAGTTCTAAAATTCATAGTTGCTGTCGTCAACATTTAGCATTCTTATAATACTCACTCAAAACTCCAATTGACATCTATAAGGTCTGGGTGTAATTAAAGACATTGTCTTTCCTAAGGATCTCGCAAAATTACCTGAATTTCCCATTCGGTTTTACTTACAAATGATCGCTACCTAATAGGTCTGATCAATGCCGCAATGCCGGTCATAGCATGCGGTCTTTGAAGACATCACAGGGAGTTTATGATATGTGTGTAGTAAAGCAGCGCATGTCACAGTACATAATTAGACTTTAAAATGACCGTTAAGGCCCGAATAATACTAAAAATTTCAGATGTGAAACAGGTTTTCTCAATCAAGGACGATTTTTAAAACAGATTTTTGGAAGAACTTTCAATCTGGCCATGTTACGATAAATAATAAAAATTACATCATACAAATCAGTGATCAAATAGCAGAATCAAATAACTCTTTACATCATTCATAACTTAATGACCCGTTTGACGGAAATCTTACCTGAGGTTATCAACGCAATATCTCCAGATAGGAATATCGAAGCTCGCTTAACTAAAATCATAAAAATACGAATACGGGATCGATTGTTTTAGGGTTACTAGAAATATTCCTAATGGAAAAATGGAAATGTTAACCTAACTCTATCATTAAAATAAATAGCTAAACTGCCAATTACGGCAGATAAGGATATTTTCACATTAGATATAAAAAAAAAAAATAATGCTAGTTAAGTTATTGCGCAAAGTAATAACGTATAGCAACAAGTATCTCTTGTGTACACATTTTGTTCCGAAATTTGTGTTGGTTAATGTCTAATCATCACAGTACGCCCGGGCCAGCGCCGGCAGAGGTTTAAACACGTCTCATATGTGGGTTAAGCGAAGGCAACGAATACCTAAATAGAACCGTTTTTCCCCCGAAGGGTAAAAAACGAATATTTAGGTTTCTGCCGTAGCTTAACCCACACCTTGCCGGCTTACTTATCGTACTGAGGAGAAATCAGCCTGGCGCTAGCACCGGGCGACATTAGTACCTGAGTGGCGCGACAGATGGCGCTACTAGTCGAGGAATTCACTCGATTAGGGCTGAGTTACGAGGGTATAATCTCATATGTGGGTTAAGCTACGGCAGAAACCTAAATATCCGTTTTTTACCCTTCGGGGGAAAAACGGTCCTATTATACTAATATTATGCTGATATTTTAAGCTTGTACTTAATAAAGTTTATGAACGTTTAACTGCGATATGTATGGAAATTTTCATTTTGTTTTCAGTAAGTTATTTTGAGTAATACAAATTTGCTAGTATCGTCAAAACTCTTAAAAATAATGAAATTAAATTAAATAAATGTTTATTTCAGGCCTTAATACTTGAATCAGCTTGTTTGCACATAATTATATAACATTTTATTGAATACTGTTTTAATGTATAATATAGAAAGGAAAACAATTCTTAGGGAAGTCATTATTTTTGAATTACTTTTGTTACATAGCAAAGTTAAAATGACATAACTGGAGACGTGTAATAGGCCAAAGACCGATCAGTCGTTCCAGAAAGTAAAGACAACTGGCGTAAATATGTGTCTGAGGCTAGGACTTATTTTAGGTTGTTGCGCCTTTACTAAGTTTCTTATGTTATATAACTATTTATCCTCTTCCAACCAGTGCCATATGAGTGCCCCTAAAAAAAATGTTGCCTCGTCAAAAACAATCATTTCAGCCCATACAAAAGGCCTACTAGTCGCAACCTAAGAATATTTCACACGCTGATTACATCATCCCATCAGTTATATTGTATCAAATTGTTGTATTGCCTGTCATCTGTTTTGTAGATGCCTACTTGTAAAGTTTGATATGACTATGGCTATTAGAAAGAGTCGAAATCAAGTGTTGGAAAAAAGTTATGCATACTATAATTTTGCATTTTCAAGAACTATACAATAATAATTTTAATTGATAAAAATACAGTTTGATAGAACAATGATATCAAATATTTATTTTTATTTTCTCAAATCGTTAACCTTCGTGGACCTAACTACATGAGCATACTTTAACTACATGGGTATACTTTTGACACACACTTCTCTATAGAGCTTCCTACTTACTTTGAATAGTCTTTGTGGAATACTTTTTAGCTCATGACGTGATGTGAACGCGAGGCACTGAAGAGTCGAATATTCTACATATTCGACTCTCGCCACATGCAGAGTCGAATATGTAGAGCCACATGTAGAGTCGAATATGTAGAGCCGAAAATGTAGAGCCACATGTACAGTCGAAAATGTAGAGCCACATGTAGAGTCGAAAATGTAGAGCCACATGTAGAGTCGAAAATGTAGAGTCGAAAATGTAAGCCACATGTAGAGTCAAAAGTCTAGAGCCACATGTAGAGCCACGTGTAGAGTCCAATATCTAAGGCCATATTTTGAGTCAAATATGTATTCAAATATTGATTCAAATATGTAGAGCCATGTCAAGCCATACGTGGAGTTGATATATGTTACGGTTAAATTTATTTTATTTGACGAAACGTAATTATTACAATAAATAAATCAATAGCAATTTGAGAAAAAAAAAAAACAGAATATTAATAGTTACCATGTACCCACTTTTTTATTAAGTACCTACGTTCGACAAGGGGTTTCTCAAATTACGCCTGAATGTTTTAATAGACTATTGTAACAAGTAAAGTTTTTGAAAAACTAACTTCTTACCGGTTTGGCTGTTTCAAAAATGACAAATTAAGATTCTCTGTCTCGTACCTGTTTGGGTCAATAAGCACGAACAGACTTTATGGCCTGAACACTGTGCTCTTATATAAATAAAAATAATAAAAGATTTACAATATTTTGTTTAGCTTACATTATATATTGTAATATTTTTGATTATGGTATTAAACACTCCGCTGGTCGGTCATTTACTTGATGTTCGTCTATGTCACTAGCAGCGGGTGGATCGGACCAACATGTCTAGGTACTTGGCAAGTGTTGATAAATCACGACACTCCGCTGGTCGGTCATTTACTTGATGTTCGTCTATGCCACTAGCAGCGGGTGGATCGGACCAACATGTCTAGGTACTTGGCAAGTGTTGATAAATCACGACACTCCGCTGGTCGGTCATTTACTTGATGTTCGTCTATTCCACTAGCAGCGGGTGGATCGGACCAACATGTCTAGGTACTTGGCAAGTGTTGATAAATCACGACACTCCGCTGGTCGGTCATTTACTTGATGTTCGTCTATGCCACTAGCAGAGGGTGGATCGGACCAACATGTCTAGGTACTTGGCAAGTGTTGATAAATCACGACACTCCGCTGGTCGGTCATTTACTTGATGTTCGTCTATGCCACTAGCAGCGGGTGGATCGGACCAACATGTCTAGGTACTTGGCAAGTGTTGATAAATTTCGCGCCCTCCCTCAGCTCTCCCTTGATCGATCATTGCTTTATAAGACAAATTTAAAGAAAACTTTTTACTAAATTTACTGTAGCTCTCCCATGATAAATCATTACTTTATGAGGCAAATTAAAAAAAAAAAAAAAACTTTTCACTTATTTTATTTTCAAAATGTAAAAAAAAAGCAAAGAAGAAAAACTTAAAGTACTTAAAGCATTTAATAGTAAACTGATTTTGACCGTGCATTTGTCAAATTGTGAATCCATCATACTAATAATAGAGTAAAATGATCAAGATTTAATAATAAAATATGAAAATATCGTAGTCGTTGGTTTACCGTAAACATTTTATGGTATTGTGCTGGTACTTCTGGAACGAAGTACATGTCAGTATGGCCGTGTTAGTGTAATATTCTAGTATGTAGTTTATTGGCTAAATATATAAAGTATTATCATGACTGATCTGAGTTAATAATTATATTTTCCTTAATTTTCTAAATATATTCACCGCTCATTTGACAAATTTGTAAACACACAGACACGGTAACTCAAATAATTTTGTTGAATGATAGACGAGGGTAGACGTAGTGAATAATCATTGACCTGTTTGATAATCTTAATAAGATTAATAATTGGAATCAAAGTGTCTGGTTTTAGATTCCTTAAATATTTATTTCAATATTATGTTCTTGTTGTTTATATTCTCTAAGTGCTTACTTATAACCTGATTGTAACCTTTCAATAAAAAAGTGACCAACATGGATACTTGTCTATCCTCAATCTTGTGACGTCACTTGTTTATTGAATCGAAGTGGTGTGATTGGACACCTGGGGGTGGTGTATAAAACACCAATACCTGCTACTTTTGGAACCATTATAACACTAGCAGCTCTGAACAGAAGGTGGTGTCCAAACTGTGCCAGTTAAGTAACCTTATTATTTACTTTATATTTTGTTAATCATTATGACCTTTTATTACTTACTGATTTGATCGCTTATTAATAATTGTGTAATTTTACTGAATTTTAAAAGTTATTAGAATCGACCTTCTAACCGATACGACCTTCAAACCTTCAAGAAAAGAGCGTATTCCCATCTTAAAGGCCGGCAACGCGCTTGTGACCCCTCTGGTGTTGCGGGCGTCCATGGGCGGCGTTAATTGCTTACCATCAGGCGATTCGTCTGCTCGTTTGCCTCCTATTTCATAAAAAAAAAAATATTATATAGATGATTGAAAGTTGTAATATTTTGTATCATTAACTTATAATTTATTGGATAATTTTGGGACACTTGTATAATCTTGTGTTTGAGAAGTATTAATTACTTAAAAGAAATAACGATACCTGTAATGTACTATTATTGTGATATTTATTGAAAAGAAAATACCTCGCCAAGTTTCTTGTCGGTTCTTCTTGAGGCCTCTGCCTCTCTCTACTTTCCGAACTGGCGGCAGAATCAGTACCTTTTTGATTTTGCAATAAATCATGATTATTAAAATATTCATTTGTTTTATCCTTTTTACCTTTAATCTAACACATGCATTAAATCTTAATTCAGAAATCTTATTATGTATGGTTAATTATTACAAGTCAACTAATTCATTTTCATATCGGATCGGATAATGTGAAAGCGCACTTAGGGTGCAAATTAAGTGAATGGACGCTTAGCGACAAGCGATGCGCCCAACGCCACGTCTATGTTAAGCAAATACAAACTCTTGCGAATGAGGGTTTCGCAAAAGTTTGTATTTGTTTAACATAGAGAGAGTGAGAGATGACAGCACCGTGACGAGAGGTCTTTTTGACAGCAGCTGTCGTGGTGGTCAGCAGCTCGGCGGGGGTGAGCTATTTTCGTGTGTGATTCGAAATCACACACGAAATCCATTAATTTTAGACGACGAGTGAAAATAGAGTGATAGTAGTCATATGTGCACAAAAGGGCAAAACATGCCGTCCAACGATCTTGTTCGGACATTGTGTCATTTGTGTCTAAACTTTGACTAACAGCTGACCACGGGAACTTTTCTTATGTGCATTAATGGTTTTGTAAATAACTATTATGTGTAAATTACCTGAACATCCAAAACTGAAAAAAGGTATAGGAGATTTTTTTTTCGCCTCTGAAAGAATTCTCATTTTTGTGTTATCACCCGTTATAAGGGAAATAGCTCACCCCCGCCGACCTCTGGTCATAAACCACCAATAAAAAAAAAGATTAAACATGATTGGTGGATTATGGCAGCTAGACCTCTCGCCACGGTGCTGCCATCTAGTAAAAAACTCGATCGCAAAACCCTCATTACGAAAGCATCAGTAAACGCAATTCAAATTAACGGCCTCCTTGTCTAGTCGGCAGTGACCCTGCCTACGAATCAGGAGGTCCTGGGTTCGAATCCTGGTCAGGGTATTTATTGGTGTTCACGGATTTGTTCCTGATTTATGGGTGTTTTCTATGTATAAGTATAAGTATTTATATGTGTATATCTATTATATATATCGTCGCCTGGTACCCACAACACAAGCCTTATTGAGCTTACTGTGGAACTAGGTTGATTTGTGTAAGATTAATAATATTCATTTATTTATTTAAATATTGCCTGCGCTCGCTCTGATTAGTTCGCACTAATAGCACCGACTATTAAGGGCATCTTACTCACCCACAGCCTATAAACGACAAAGAGATCTCAGCAGCGTCTACTGAAGCCTCTCCTATACGTTTGCTACTCGAGCAACCACTTTGAACCTAAGGCATCAGTGGTAAACGCCTAGATGTCATGTTCAACAGGCAAACAGCAGGGCATCAAGTGCCAAAGGGATCTCACGTGCGTGTGCTGAAGTAACTCGAATTCGCTTCCATTGGCCGTCGCCGCCCCTCGAACGTCATCTCAGTTCACATTCTGGACTAAGAGCTGGCCACATCAGATATGACTCAATAATAAGAGAAACAAAACTCGACTGGTTAGATTGCTATACTATCCTTATTGCTAAATCCGGGCATACTTTTAATGTGTGGAGGTCAAAATTGTTGAATTGGAAAATAGTACCAAAATAGGTAAAAATTGCCGAAGTTGTCTCAGTTATAAAGGATAGGGCCTATATTTTAATATTAGAACAAAGAACCTTGCGTATTATTACGAACACAAAAACAATAGGCGATAAACTATGAATTACATTATAAATTGTTTGGTACACATTTTCACTATCAGAAACTTTTGGCAGTGATATAATCTTATTAATTGTAAATTTATCATAATAATGCATCAAACCCAAAACTCTAGGATTTGTTTTCTTGAAGTTGTTTGCATTCTTTGACCTCCACCACTTTACAGCTGCCAGATGTCTAGATCTAGAAATAAGCAAACTAACTAGAGGGGTTTCGTTGCTCTCATTATTGTGACATATGTGACGTGGCTAGCTTTCCGTCTTTTGAAGTAACATTAACACCGTGCTGGACGCTCCGTTGTCCGGTCGAGCGTCTCAGTGTGCACACTAACAAGTCAAATTAAGATTTTAAAATCAGAACACCGTTATTCTCGAAACTTCTCGCCCTTATCAGGCGGTAAGTGAATTAACGCCGTTAACGTCTCCATTCAAATAACTTGGGAGCCCTGAAACGTGGCAACGATAAATATAAATTTAACATGGTAATTGGCTTCTTGGAATTCACGTCTTCGATTTGTTTTAAGGGTTAGATTTTGGTTAGGTTTAATAGGCTTTTTGGATTAGAAATTTGGTTAGTTTGAATCAATTTAAATATTAGTTTTCTATATACAGGCTGTAACAAAAATGCTGGTGATTATTTTAAGGGCATAATTGAAGGGTACACGGAAAGAACATGTCTAGTCACATTGACAACATTTTTAGTTATAGCCTTTTAAAAATTTGGAATGATTCAATTTATTTATTTATTTATTATTTATTTATTTAATTATTAAATATGGTACAAACATAAGATGAATCATCGCTCCACAAAACTATATTTTATAGTTTGACTGTGGAGTCAATACAGTCTCATTCATTATACTTACATATCTTAATACTATATTCGTAACTAGATGGTTTTATGAGTTAAGAAGTGGATATACGTTACAATTTACATCTGTAACAGAAGTTGTTACTAATAGTTCATTACAAGCTCTACATTTTGATATAAAAATTTCATTTTACAAAAAAAGTCACTAGACATGTTCTTTCCGTGTACCCTTCAAGTGGTATCGTATTCTAAGTATGAAAAACTAAGAAGGAAATTTTATCGAGCGCAAAAGATGTTTTTTTTGTATGAAGGGTGCCAGCTGGGACCACGTCGAACAAAAAAAAAAAAATTTCGCGTCAAAAAATGTTTTCTCCTCCTTTTTCTTTAGTCGCAATACCATACCAATTATGCCCTTAAACGGATCACCAGTATTTTTATTATACTCTGTATAAATATCTTATAAATTAATCCATATTGATGGAAACAAACGTGGCAAGGTACATTTTGCCGTTTGGCCACCAAACATACGTATTAGTTTTTTTTCTATCCATCTCTATTTACAATAAAAATATTTATGCCGTTTAAAAAAAAGAAGTTAAGAACTGGTTAGTTTTATCGGCCGCATATTGTAATTGACTTATTTTTTTATACCACGACGGTGGCAAACAAGCATGGGCCGTATGCCTGATGGTAAGCAGTTACCGTAGCCTATGAATGCCTGTAACTCCAGAGGATTCACATGCGCGTTGCCTACCCTTTAAGAACCTATCCTTTAACTCCTTTTTGTAGTTTTTTGAAGAACCTCATACTGTAGCCATCTGGGAAAACCTTGGCAGGGAGTTCATTTCACAGCCGGAACATTTTCCTTACGACAAAAAAATGTAGCTACAGCGACTACAGCTATACATTTCATCGCCGAAGTAACTATGTAACATCACGCTCGCATCGTTGAGCAATTTCCTAGCTGAATTGGTAGCTATTAGTTAAGTTGGGGCCAGACGGCATACAACCACAGCCCTCAGCCACGAGACCTTGGCAGAAAACAGAGATTTTAAACCATGTATGGTTTAAAATCTCTGTTTTCTGCCAGTGGTTGGTGCCAAATTCTACATGACCTTTAAACGCCCTTGGTGGCTAGGTGTGCTCTGCCAACCATTGGCAGAAGCGGTTGGTTGGTTGGCAGCCATGTAGCCGCTCGCTTCAACAACTCGCTCCAACCAAGGTCACGTGGCAGAATCTGCGGCTATCTGCCGTCTGGCCCCAACTTTAGTAGTACGCTATGAAAATGAAATGAAAATGTTTTATTCCAGAAGAAATTCCATATGTGTACAAATGTAATTAAAATTAAATTAAATTAAAATAACACAATGAAGACAATAATAAAAATTTAATTAAAATTATAATAATGACTACTGGCCCTGTACCACGGTTGACCCCGATCTCGTGGTGACAGGTTTGTGGTAGCTCCTCCAGCGCTCATGCTCATGAAGTGGGCTAGCGGGAGCGGGAACTCCCGCACTGCGGACTATGGTTTGTCCAATTTAGCTAGAACCCTAAATGGCGCAACAATCACGGAGCGTGACTGTACATCAGCAGCAGAAGTAGCTAAAAGGTCGAGGTGTTCAAAATGAATGACACGTTCTTGTTTTCTTCAAAAATTTACAGAAAAATAATCGACTTCACTTATATAGACTGCAGCATTCCCAAGAGCAAGTGCCCGAGCTACTGTAAAATATAATCAAATCTCTATAAGTGTACCTATTATATTTGAAGAGACCCCTCTTTTTTCTTCAGGATCCCATCATCAGCTACTGACAGCTAGGTGACAATGGGACCAACTGTCAAGTATCCTTAGCAACTTGGCTAAACAAGATGGATCATTAAGTTTCCAAATTATCAGTATGCTCGTTTGTGTGGTAGGTCACAGCACAGCGAATGTCATCTCGCTCAAATCAGACACAGAAACCGACTGGAGAAGTATCGCCTTGCAGAAAACCAAGGGTTGCTACTTATATATCCGGAAACAAAAAAACAAACAAACGTACACGGCTGAAAATGGTTTTATTGTTTTTCAAAGTATTCCCCTTGATGATCTATGCACTTTTGTATTCCCGTGAACCAATTTTTAAAGCACTTCTGCCACTCCGCCTGAGGTACCTCCATAACGTGTTGTTTGAATGCGTCGACAGCATCTTCAGCGGTCGAAAATCGTTGACCGCGTAATTTATTCTTTATATTTGGAAATAAATAAAAATCGTTGGGTGCCAAGTCAGGGCTGTACGGCGGATGACCCGTTAATTCCACATTTTGACCCTCCAAAAATAGAGTTGTTTCGCGTGACGTATGACAGCTGGCATTGTCATGATGAAGAATGATTCTTCGTCGCTGGTTAGTTTTACGAATTTGTTCAAATACTTCCGGTAAGCAAATGGTCGTGTACCACTCTGAATTAACCGTTCTACGGTTTTCTAGTGGCACTGTAGCTACATGGCCATTAATACCGAAGAAGCAGGCCACCATTTGTTTCAATGTACTTTTTGCACGAGTAACTTTCGTAGGGTTCGGCTCATTTTGAAACACCCATACCGTTGATTATTGCTTCGTTTCGGGATGGTATGCATAGATCCAGGATTCGTCACCTGTATAGATGTTATAAACGGCTTTTGAGTCACCACGGTTATATTTTTTTAACATTTTATTGCACCATTCGACGCGAGCATCTTTTTGCTCTTTTGTTAAGTTGTGGGGTATCCAACGCGAACAAATTTTTTTTACAGCCAAATAATTATGTAATATGCTATTAATGCTGGTCATAGAAATACCCAGAGTCGCCTCTATCTCGCACTACGTAACATATCGGTCGTCCATTATAAGTTTTCGCACAGCCTCGATATTTTGTTGTACAACGACCGATTTCGGGCGACCTGCCTTAACTTCGTCCGTAAGCATACTACGTCCACGATTGAACTCCTTAAACCAGTGATACACAGTAGTTTTAGATGGGGCTTCATCACCAAAAGTTGAAGTTAGTTGATCTATGCACTGTTGTTGCGTTAAACCACGCCGAAAATCATAATAAATCATAGCACGAATATTTTCACGAGTGAGTTCCATTCTTGCTGCGAGATGACATTTAAAACCCGTCAAAAACAAAACACGAGCGTTAATATGAAAGAAAAAATATACCGGCCAGTACTTAAAAAAGTTAAAATTTTACCATGGAGGTCAAATATGCTATTTAAGAAGATTGTAATCCCGGTTTCCGGATATATAAATAGCAGCCTATGTATATAGCATTACACCTTATCATAGCGTTGTGTTCTTGCCGGCGAGTAAGGTCGCCCGAGAGCTCTAAAATGATGAAGTGTGTTGACGACAGGAGATCCTCTTGTAGCCATCAGCACAGAGAATCCTCTTTTATATTAAAGCATCAGCTACGCACATGTAACACTTCTGGGATTGCAGGCATCCATAGTCTAATACGGTAGCTGCATACCATTTGCCACTGTCCTGAAAACAATTGAAGATTACGAAAAGTAGTACAATCTGCAGCTGATAGCCTTAGAAAATTCAACCAACCGGAACGGCTATTGCTGTCATTTTCTATACAAAAAAAGTCTGCCGATTTTTGCGGGGGAGGGGAACGTCAAATGTACGTAACGAACAAATAACCGCGTCAGATAAACGTCAGATACAGTAAATATGACCACTCGTCGTATGTTTCCGGCAGAGGGAAGGTCAATGCTCCGGTTGGTTGAATTATCTAAGTTCAATGCATTGGAGCCTGAAAACCGCGGTTTTCCCCAAATGCATTTAAAATATTGAAACGACGTATAAACTGGTGCCACCTGGGGCCGCAGCTGCGCCTTATCCCGCCACTTTAATGGCCCTCCTAATAGCCGCTATTATAACTTTATCTTACATTAATTACTCTTTCGACTCGGTGACGATTGTTTTATGGTTTTGGGTATTTTGTAGCGGAGTTTGAAAGGATCATTGTTTGTAATAAAGGGAAGTGTGAAGCAGCGTAACAAAAAAGGTAGCATTTTTGATCATTAACTAATAAAATGAAAACATAACGAATAATACGGAAACATCACCAACATCTCCTAAAGATGCCTCGTAAAGAGGAGAAATACGTATCGTAGTATTGGTTTGTTATTATTATATTGTGTATCTTTAAGATCTAATGTATTACTGTTTTGAAAAAATAAGTCCCGCCGAGTTTTTTACCGGTCATGATACTTCTCGGGTTAGTGATGTAGGGTTAGAACCGGTGGTAGTTTTTTCTCTCTCTGACGTTCATAAGTGCATTGTAATGTGCCTAAATTGAAGAATAAATATCTTTTATCTTTTTATATTATATTTTATATGTATTTATTTTGGCGGTAGGAGGGTAGAAACATTATCATGGGTTATTTCCGTGATGAGAACTATCAAGACACACGAAAGAATTAGAATATACAGTGTGGAAAAATAAGTCGGGCCCTGGAGGGAAACTACCTTAAAACGTTGAGATAGCTCAATTCGCTGAAAGGAAACATTCTTGTATTTTTCCTAAAAACTATAACTGCATTCACAGTTTTTTTCTTAATTTTCTCTTTTTTCCATACTAATTGTATGAAAAATCTTTTTTTTATTATTTATGGGTTCTTTTGTGCCCTAAACTTGGTTGGTATTAAGAAGTTTTTATGCTTGTTGGAAATAGGATCGATTGGCATCAATTGTCATAAAAAATATTTAAGTATGGAAAAATTACAAAATAAATAGTTTTTTTGTGAACTGTACTTTTTTTCAAAAATTTGTAAATGCAGTTATGTCCCTTTAAAAGAAAATAATGTTTACTTTCAGTGAATTGAGCTATCTCAATGTTTAAAGGTAGTATCTCTCCAGGGCCCGACTTATTTTTCCACACTGTATAGTAGAGGTACAGTCTAAAACAAGATTTACCGAAAAGATGGCTCTTGAAAGTTTGTAACCGGCCAGTCATATCACTGACTACAGTCTAATAAAACTGACCAACTTTGGGGCCATTTTTTGCTATAATTTTTTCGACTACCGCCATTTTTCACGATAACAAATTTTTGTTGTTAGAAATTGTAATTTTTCCTCTAGCTTTCACTTCAATACCAAAATTATTTCTTTGTAATTTTTTTATTCTTATTTATATTTTTTGTGTACTGAACTTGAACGTTTTGTTTTAAATGGCATGTTTTTTTAAACTTAAAATTTCAAAACCAGTCAAGTGGGGTTGCCAGTAGTGACTTGAATGTCAACTGGAAATATTGTTGTCACTAGTTAGGTTAAGTATAGTTTTTAAGTTCTGGTTGCCCTGAAAATCAGCGTTGTGGCTACCCGGACTTATGCTGAGTGGCAACCATATTGTTGTAATTTTTTGTTGTAAATTTTATGTTTTTTCTCCCTTCTTACCGAATAAACATTTTTAATTTTTTGATTCATTCAATAACTCGCATCCATCTTCAAGCCTTTCTCACACATGCGTGGAAAACCTCACACGTTAATGTACACCAGCTCATGCTGTGACACGGTATATTTCGAGTGTCGACCCTTAACCCTTAACTTACTTAGCTAAGTGCATTGCTGACGTAGGGCGGACAGGGCACCACCTGGCATTCACGTGTCCTGATAAATGATGCTATCGTGTATTTGACAAATGTTTTTAGATTCACATTAAATCAGAATAAGTGCATGTCCAAGAACAAATTGTTTTAATAAATATTTGATTATTTGATTGCAGAGGTTGCAGCATTAATAAATATAAAAATGAAATTCCGGAATATTTCATTTCTCGGAACGGCGTTCTAGCCTAGTCGTTAGTGACCCTGCCTATGAAGCAGGAAGTCCCGGGTTCGAATCCTGGTCAGGGCATTTATTTGTGTGTTCATCACGGATACTTGTTCCTGAGTTATGGATGTTTTCTATATATTTAAGTATTTATCTGTATCTATCTATTATACCTGTATATCGTCGCCTAGTACCCACAACACAAGCCTTATTGAGCTTCATGTGGGACTAGGTTGATTTGTGTAAGATTGTCCCATAATATTTATTTATTATTTATTTAAGTTGAGCCGTTACTAACATCAGCCTATGCTGGGAAATTAGGAGACATTTTCGGATTTAAATACCTTAATTAAAAAGAAGAAGTAGCGAATAAAATATTAAGTAAACTACGCACAAAAAATAAGTAATATAGTAATTTAAGGCTTTGTTTCCACCAGAGATAAGCGAGGATGCGTTGCGAGGAATGTGTTTGTTAAGCACCAATAGAATCACTTCATTTGTTTATACTCGCACAGCGCAGCTCTAGGATTGGATCTTAAAAAACATATTCCTCGCAACAGTCGCGACGCATCCTCGCTCATCGTGGTGGAAACGCAGCCTAAAGGATTATAAGAGGTTATTATTAGAATCTCTTTATTTTATTACCCTGTTTTTTTAAAGGATTTTAGTGAGATAAGATAAGTATACAGTCAAAAAGCTTTTCTTACGCAAAAACCTTCCGTATGGCGTTAATCTACAGCATTTTCATTTAAGTGTTTTTCAGAAACCAGTTGATTTCAATTTCGGAGCAATTCGAGACAAAACATTGAGTAATTTTCGCTAAAATAAATAAAATCTACTCCGTGCCATACAAAAGCTTTTCTAAGGACCAATGTTGGAGATGTCACTTTGACAGTTGCCTTTCTCATTAACCGCTGCTGAAAAACATTCAGAGACGTACCTTCATTGTACTGATTTAAAATTACACGATTTTCACTTATTATTTAAATGACCCATTCATTTATTTTTAATCAATCCTTTTACTCTTGTAATGTCAGGCAAAATAATGAAAATAAGTGTACGTAAGTAGTGTCAGTACCTACGTTTTTTATTATGCACTTATAACCAATGATTTTTTTACTATACTCTAACATACTCGTAATTAGCATAAAAAAATCTTCTCAATGTATTTTCAAACCTAGCAACGATTCTGTTATGTTTATCTGTATTAATAATTATTATGTCCTTGTCACTCTCATTGTTATAAAATAACAGTTTGTCTCTTTCTCACGCGTTTCACGGGCATTGAGTACAGGAGATGACATCCCTAAGAAATTCTTTGCGCTAAAAATTATAGCGAGAATCACTCAAAGTCTAAGCTACTCTTTGATTCAGTGATAGCTAGTCAACCGCCAAAAATGGCCCACATAATTTGTTCGAGATAATCCGTCTAGTGGAATACATAATTAATGAATGGTGATGGGAGTTAAGTAGCACTCCCGCATCTCTCGCTTGCTGGTGCGCGACTAGAGACAAGAGGAGTGAAGTCACTCATTTTAAGTACTTCACTTTTGGTACGTGTGTAACCCATCTGTAATTATTATATATATAACATAAGATAAATACTCTTTATTGCACACCTCAAAATAAAGAAACACATAAAATACACAAACATTACACGCAGAGGTAAAACAATTGGCGGTGTTATCGCTAAAAGCGATCTCTTCCAGACAACCTTTGGAAAGCGGAAACCATTTGCAAATGAAAATCAACTAAACATTAATAAACTGAGGCATATAAAATTAAATGAAAACGTAAACTTACACAAACCGTACATATATAAATGAAAATTGATAAATTAAGAAAATTTAATCAAGTAGCAAGGTACACATTATTTGCCACATGTAGTTACAAAAGCCGTTTAATGGAGTTGCAGAATATCGTATCATGGTAGAGACAGATAATAATAATATTCTTTAAAGTATTTCTTAAACACGGCAAGAGATTTAGCACGCCTTAAGTCTGAGGATAAATTTGTTCCAGAGCCTAACAGCCTGAGAAGTGAAAGAACTACTATAAAATTATATATGTATATCATGGGTTACAATAGTTATTTTTACAATACAATTGGTTTTTGGTTACAATAGGTATTTTTACAATACATTCTACATAATTATATCGACTATTCAACGTCAGTTTTCGCAAATATTAATATTAATTTTTGAAAAAACATTTTAATACCAAAAATAGGCTCTGAATTTTAGAACAATATTATATACCTTATCCTACGCAACATAAAATAAACCTGCTGAAAACGAAAAGTATCACTGATTCCGTAAATTTGGATCACGCACTTTTTACCATAATTAATTATGCTAAGCAGGAACAAACTTTTGTGTGCATTAAAATATTTACGACGGAAAAAGTATAAAGTCGAGATCAGAATAAAAAAGTTTATAAATCGTAATGGAGCAGTCTAAATAAAAAACCCTAATAAGGAGCAAAGAAAATACAACAGTTTTACTCGTGGTTCTGGCTTCGATTTTTTTCTTATACGAGTATGTCCGTCTTTTCAACCGAGTTCAAGATTTCGAAGGAAGAGTTCTCAATTCGTCGGTACTTTTTGCAATTTTTTTATGTTTGTTTACCGATTATTCTAAGACGGCTGAACCGATTTGAAAATTCTTTGTTTTTGTTTGAAAGAGTATACTTCACAGTTGGTCCCATTGTCATCAGGTCAGGAACTGATGATGGCATCCTGGAGAAATCGAGGGCACTTCAACTATTATAGGCACACCTATAGCGATTTTAGTATTTTTTACAGCAGTTCGAGTATTTTCTTTTGGAAAGGTGGAAGTTATAAAAGTGAAGTCGATTCTTTTTTGTTTAAAATTATTATGGCCTGTTTCACAATCTCCAGTTAAAGCATATCTGTCAGATAAATGTTTGCTGTCCGTTTCTTTTATATGACTGTAGAAAAGGATAGCAATAATTTTAACTGGCAGATAAGTTTATCTGGAGATTGTGAGACAGGCCCTTAGACTAATAACTTACTTGAGACAATTGGAACATATCTTACCTATACCTGGTGTTCTAATTTTAAAATACATAAACAATACATTAAAAACACAACTATTTCAATTTAACACAATAAATAAACAACCAATATTGAAGTTGTATTGGCGTTGCATCGGAATATTTTTCAAGGAAATTCTTATATTTCTGATTCAGACGTTTAAGCCGTAGTTGTATTGCATAGTTAATGCATTGGAGTTGTATTGAAGTTGGATCGTGTCTATACGTGTTTTAAAGTTAGAATACGGCCCCTGTCATCTATGATATTAACAAGAAAATTCTCTCTTCATTTTAGATTTGTTTTCATTTCAAAGCTTTTCAAGCATAGCTTAGTGTACATTCACGCTATCTACTGCTTTGTTTTGACTATTCATCATAATCAAAGTAGTTTAAAAGACGTAAAAGGGTAATTACACGCTTCTAGATTCCTGAAAAGATACCGGCTGGCGTCTACGGCCCGGGCGATGCTAGCGCCGCCCTCCGCGCTCCGCAGTTCTGAGTACTCGCGCGGCTGAACGCACGTCTCTACGGCCGGAAAAAAAAAACATCGATTACTGAACGGTGCTGTGCATGTGTGTGTGTGCTAGTGTGAGTGCATTTTCAAATTTGGAATAGCCGCTGAGTAAAGTAAGTTTTATTTTTAAATTAAGTTTTAGTGCTAATTAGTAAAAAGTTCGTATGTGGAATATTGCAAGGTGTATTAGTTTTGTGATAGGGTTGCCCCTTGGGATAAACTGCTGATTTAAGGGTTCGTGTTTATGAATGTGACGTAAGCGTTTCTGGAAAAGGTTAAGTGCCGTGACCCTGAAAGTGAAATATAGATTTAAATTTAAATTTAATAGTGAGAGTTAAGTGTCTCTTGTTGTCTACTTAACCTTAAATTTTACGGCGTTTGGCTTATATTTTTTAATTAGAAATAATATTTGTGTCAGATGTAGATAAAATCGTTTTTTTGTTAGTTTTCCAAAACGCCAATCTATAGACTTGCAATAAACTTTAATTTAATATTTATTTAATATAAATATTAACTAATTTTACAATAATACATATTTTAAGTAAGTACGTGCCTTTGATCCTAAAGATAAGTGAAAATCAAATGATATTTAAATGACAAAGTTAAGTTACTTACTCAGATTTTTATTTCTTGGTCCTAATATATTTTTTTAGCGACGATTTCTTGTTAGTAAAATATGGCGGTTAATCACAAAACGCAAACCTTTAATCATTGTATTTATATATTTACTGGATATAACTAGTAAAAAATGATTTACATAACAACCTAAAAATGCGACAGGATATCAATTTTAAAAATTACGCCGCTCCGCATCACAGTTAAGGAAAATATAAAATCCATTATTTTCAAATGATCGGGATTTGATTGTCTTGTATTTCGTTTGATCCGTCTGCCCCCGACATTTTCCTCTAAATAATATGTATTATTTATAAATTACCTGAAAATGTTGTTTTTCTCGAAGTTTCGGATGTATCGGCATTCGTTATCTCAAAGAGACTTGGGAACTCCAGCAATAGCAGAAATCATTACCCTCCTATTAGGTTTAGAATAGAATAAAATATAGTTTATTCGTAGACACACAAACATACATAATATACCGGGTGTGGCCGGTGACGAACAAAAAAATAAATCGTAAATTTTACTCCTCAAACTAGACAACGTTTGTTCAGCGACTTTAAAAATTTACTTGTGGTTTGATTTTTAGTACACTTTAAAGTTTATTTGAATACGCAATGTATTGCGAAATTGATTCTGTCTGTAGGGTGGCAAGACTGACAAGTAATGTCAATTTGACGGATTTTAACGTACATTGATAATACTATTTAGTTTGTATGAAAAAGAGACAATCTAAAGACTCTATATTTTTTTTAAGTTGTCTGCTACGGCTCAATTGAACCCTGGGTTCCGATGGGCAAACTAATCGCATGGATTGGCTTAGGCACTAGTTTTTACGAAAGCAAATACCATCTGACCTTTCAACCTGGGCTTATAGGGATTAGCTTCGGCTTCCTCGTGATTTTACTTTACCGAAATGCGACAGGTATCTCTTGATATATATTGCCATTTAGAAGTTTTTTTTCCCAATATTTCCGATGTATCGGCACTCGTTATCTTAAAGAGACAGCAGAAAAATAAAAGATATTTTGCCAGCGTTGTGATGAAAAAATGCTTTTAAAGTACCCTTACGTAAGTGTAATATTTCATTCTACAGCTTGTAGTGTTCGATAATAATTCGTACTTGCGGACTTTTTTTCATTGAGTAACAGGAGATGACATCCCTAAGATTTTTTGTCCCAAAGTCTATCTATACTACTCTTTGGTTCAGTCATAGCTGTCAACCGCCAAACATGGCGCACAAAATTTGTTCTAGATATCACATCTAGTAGAATACATAATAAATCAATGCATTTTATATTAGTTTTTGCAAAACAGGCGTATGTAATGTATCAGTTTTCCATCCATACGTTTATATTTAAGCTTTTCCTATATATTAGTACCAGATTCAGGTGGAAGTTACACTGAAACTGGACTGGAAACAGGCTGACTGAGAATGACTGCGATATCGGGTGTTATAAAACCCAAAATGTCGTTCAGCATTTTACTCAAGGCAGAAATTCTCTGCGTTCCGTGTATTGTAAAATTTTTGATATGGGGTAAAAGTACAGAATGAAATACATAGGCATGTATTTAACCAGACGGCTAAATAATTGTATTTGGGTTACCTTAAAAAATTGAAATGGGTATTAAAATTAATAGGTTGGCGACTAATTCAAGGCGACTAATTATTTCAATATGGGCTGCATTTTAATGCTTTTATATATAATAGAAAAATCAGACACAAAAAAATGACACCGGAAAAATGGTATGAAAATACCAGTTATATTAACAAAACCTATAGATTCTATCGCAAGGTAATGACTAGCATTACTTGACCTCCAGATTCTTAGCATTCTCGCTTTTCGGTTGTCATGCTTGCGCTGGTTTAAGACGATTGTCGCCGGAGTGTCCTTGAGCGTTTGGGCGCTCTCTACCCGCGCCACCCGCGTACCCTTCTCATTGCGATCGTGCATAAATCCGCCGCGATGCACCGCAATAATGTTCAAAGAATATGACTTTACTCAGAGGCGCGCGGGTAGATTAATAATAATCATACCTAATCCTTTTGTGGATGTTTTGTGATTTGAATACTGTGATTAAGTACTACGGTGACATTTTTTAGGAATGCTACTAAATAAGATAAGTATAACGTTCTTGATTAGTAGATTTTTATGTAAAAAAATGAAAACCTAGATTTTGAATTTGAAGTACAGTGAGCGGCAAAATATTTATGAATTTACGAAATATGGTTAAAAATATTCCGCATATCAGCAAAAAATAAAAAAATACTGTACTAGTACAGCAAAAAAAACTGAATGCACATCAAAGCGGTGTTTTCATGTGAATTTGGATTTTTTTTGCTGTGCAAGTGAGCTTAATAGATGGTTATTTTTTTGTTGCGATTTTAAATATTAACCATAAAAATTCACTTAATTACGATAAATTAACAAAACTAAGCCTGTTGCGAGTTGCGAATAGTAAAAATGAACATGTAAGGAGCGGTATTTGTGCACAAAATCGTCATACAAATGAGAGCTGTAAGCCCATTAAATTTAGAGATCTTTAAAATATAACACAGCGCAAACACTTCTAAGGGTTCCATAGCCAAAATGGTAAAAACGGAACCCTTAAAAGTTTTTCGAAACATGTCCGTCTGTCCGTCCGTATGTCACAGCCATTTTTATTATAAAACATATATTACTGAAATTTTATCTAGAGGTGTGTTTCATGTGCCGTACTTAATTTTCTGGCTTAATTGCTAAAAAAATCTTTTAGGTGAGGCACTCCATACATACATATGCCAAACTAAATGTCAAAAATATTTTTTTTGTAAATATGAACATGTTTTACGATACGGCTTTAAAAATATCTTATATATATATATATATATATAGAGTATTTTTAAAACTTTTTTATTAATTCAATATTTTCAGAAATAATTGCTTCGAAAGTCTAAATATAATAGCCCCCATCTAACTTTTAATCCGTAAGTCTAAAAAATATGAAAAAATACCAAGAAGGCTTGGTACTTAATTTTCTACGAAAATTATTTCACATATTATCGGTTCATCCGTTTTTGAGTTATCTCTAAGAAACTACTTTCTACGGAACCCTACATTATACATGGTCCGATACAAACTTGGCCGGTCTTTTAAAGATATTTGATAGGTAGTATTAACCCTTAGTAGTAATTTATTTATTCACTTGTGTTGATAATTAATGTAAAATTTGTATTTATTTGCATTTCACCGATATAGTAAAGTTTTTTTTAGGGTAGTCAACGCGCATGTGAATCTTCTGGGGTTGCAGGCGTCCATAGGATTTATAACTGCTTTCAATCAGGCGGGTCGTATGCTTGTTTGCCAGCGTCGTGGTATAAAAAAAAAGCCTTTTTTCCTTTATTCTTACAAAAATTTAACTCTTAAATATCAGCAATTTTTTATTAGATTCTCAATCAGGCTTTGCTCAGTGATAGTTAGTAGACTGAAACTTGGTATGAGTAATTATGTGTTTTAATTACGCCTACAAAGTGGTAAAACAATAAGTATCTGAAACCCATTGTTGGATAGGTCTTTCAAGAAGAATATGCCTTAAACAACTTTTGGATAAAACGAATACTTTCGTAAATAATAGCTTCGAAAGTTAAAATGCTCTTTGATTTTTTAACCGTGGGTCCAAAAAAATTGGAAAAATTCCTGTAAGTGAGGCCATTGAAATACTTATCACGTATTTTCAATAAAAACTATATGGAATAAAATCGGTTGAGCCGTTTTTGAGTTATGCCTATAGTAAAATAACGTAAGTGCCACAATTTTTTTCTTTATAGACTACCTTTTGAATGGATGTATTGTAACAGGCCGGCAACTACGGATCCCTACACTGAGCATAGCCCGATATTCTCTTGGCCGGTTTATCTGCAATCCTTTGCAGTTTACTTCGCAATTTCTAGATTTGAGAAATTAGTATAAAGTATAACATTAGAGATTGTGTTTAATCTTAAAATAAAACGCATATTACATTCGTTTAGAACACGGTATTCTTATATAAATATGTTTAAATAAATTCGGTTCTTTGGAGTTTTTTAATAAATTCTTTCCCGACCACGGAACAATTGTGTTCCGGACCTTTGGGAGGCATATGCGGAGCCGAAGCCAACGCGCAGAGGCCCTTTCGACAATTTAATGAAAAGTGAGGGGTACACTAAGCGGATGCTGCCCCTACCCGTGTCATGGGACGCACGCAGAGACAGCACCCGCCGTTATGTAAAGACTTGAGAGTTAATGGAGTCTAAAATGTACTAGGCTATTGGGTGAAAAGTATGGACTAACTACTGGGCTATTGGATGAAGAACCGGACGCCTGCCTAATAAAACGGTATCCAATTTTATTTCCGGCAGACGGTGACTCGCCCGCCGCAAGATGGGCACCCGTAAAAAGCGATATCAAAGATGGCTCAAGGGCAACACCGGTGCGTGGGCTGTGAGGTTGTCGAGAGGTGAGTCTGCGGTAGCCAGATCCCGGTAATCCGTTCAGCAGGCCGCCGGCGTTATGACATTTTACACTTCCAACCTGGAGCATAGGTCCCACTCTTGCGACTCCACTCTGGCCGGCCAGTTAAGGCAAGCACAGAGGCGAGGGCCAAATGGAAAGGGCCCTCTGGAATAGGGGTCCGCGGTGTCGCCACTCACCGTCAGCTCGCCACAAGCTGCCCCCGCGGTTTATTAAATTAATTATTAGTCTATTGTATTGCAGTACTAGCAGATTTCCGCAACTCGACGACTAATGCCTATTTTGCGTGATGCATGCGTCTACTAAAACATAATAATTTTAGTTTACTTACATGACCAAATTTGTTTTCAGAGCAATGTGAGATTCATGATTTTTATTTTTTCTCCAATTTTATTTCATTTGTTTTTTACTTGTATTATAATCTAAATAAAATACACTTTTTATACGAACGTACATAAACATGCATACGAGCACATTATCTTAAAAGATAAAACGTCTATACATTATTGATTCCGGGAAGACACGTTATATCCTCACCGCATGAACCCTCTGCAGTTATTTAGTCTTTAGGCACAGTAAGTCCGATATTATTGCTCACGGGCCAAGCACAAATATATGTAGTACAAGGGAAGCACGGAGCGACGAGCGA
This sequence comes from Pammene aurita, assembly GCA_947086415.1. Classification (NCBI taxonomy): domain Eukaryota; kingdom Metazoa; phylum Arthropoda; class Insecta; order Lepidoptera; family Tortricidae; genus Pammene; species Pammene aurita. The sequence continues at coordinate 30,853,920 of OX352302.1, read as the reverse complement.
CACAGCCTCCTCGTCTCAAAGCTAGCGCACGACTGCCAGCAACGCCGTTTTCGAGCTAATAACGCACGAAATGTGGAATTATGATCAAGTTGTTTAAGAAAATTTAATCAATTTAAATATCCTACGTTGAGTTTATAGTGTTCTGTAGTACATATTTTTTAGTTCAACAATATTTTAAATCGAATGAGCCGTTCAGTAGATATAAGCAAAATTAACCGTAAAACGACATTTCGTTACATTTACATAACGGAGAAACTATACGTTACACGACTTATTCAAACGTTGACAATGTTGTACATGAAATGGTAAATAACATATATTTTTTTTTAAATTTTTGAATGACCCGTTATTGAGATATATCCCTTAGAAAGTAACAGTTTTCGGCCACAATCAGCGCCTAGCGCCTTAATTTTAACGTAGCTATTTATCGGTCCTTTGTGACTAGTGATTTCCTTAGGACGATCGGGTGTCTACGGCAAAACTCGACCTGCACGAAGTGTTTTACTGTGCTACTTTTCGTGTGACGATTGTTTTTCTCGAGATTATGGTACTTCAATGTGTAATTCATTTTGTACTAAGCAGAAACATCTGCAAGCGAAAATTTCAAGCTTCTGCTTAGTACAAAATTAATTCAGTATGGGTTTAGCGCATTCTCATCGATGTTATTCCAATATGACTTGGAACTTCGATGCCGTTAACGTGTATGTATTATACACTTACGGTAGATGTAGAACGGCCTCCTAGCCCAGTTGGTAGTGACACTGCCTACGAAGCAGGAGGTCCCGGGTTCCAATCCTGGTAAGGGCATTTATTTGTGTATTTATCACAGATATTTGTACCTGAGTTATGGATGTTTTCTATATATTTAAGTATTTATCAATATCTATCTACTATATACATCGTCGTCTAGTACCCACAACACAAGCCTTATTGAGCTTACTGTGGGACTAGGTCGGTTTGTGTAAGATTGTCCTATAATATTTATTATTTATTTATATATTATATTATTATTATTACGGTAGATGTCGCTACACATCTCACTCTGACGTAAGCAATAAAGGAACTGATGGAAAGATTCACCGAGTTGGAGTAAGCGTCGATGGCTCAGTTGGTCAGGACGATGGGACCGGTGTTCCGAAAGGTCGCAAGTTGGAATCTGAATGCGGTGAATTTTGCCATTTAACTTTCAATTATAAAATTCAATTTGTAGATGCCAAAAACAAACGGTCTTTCATATGAAATTTAATGCGAAGTAACTACAGCTTAGTGTTAGTATACTTAGGTACACTAACTACTACGTATGTCATAGAATTAGTTACTTATAATATAATACTTCTAGTAGCAGTACTCATTTTTAAACATAGTGCCTAAAGAAGAGCAGTGTCCTCCGACACAGGCATTTTTATACTTACCGGGTGGCACCATCCTTTAGATAATTTTGTATAGGTACCTAACTTATGTAATCTAGACACACGGCAGTGTGTTCCCCAAGTTCGAGCAAAAAAAAGCGACACACCGGCCGTGGGTTATATTACACGAACCATTTCGGGCCAATTTCGACCACCCTATAACTCAAAACACATTTTATCTACGCATATGAAATTTCGAGTGTCTGTTGACATCCCCTTAATTGTCTAAAATACAAAATTTCATTATTCTACCTATAGCAGTTCTTGAGATATTGACGTCAGAAAATCGCTATTTTTACTATACACTCACTGACTCACTGACTCACTGACTCATCAAAAACCTAGACCACTTCCAATGGTCGTACTGACTTGAAATTTGGCATGGAGATAGGTCTTAAGGTCAAAGTAAAGGGAAAAATCTGAAAACGGCCAAGTGTGAGTCAGTTTTAAAAATAGCGAAGGTGTAACTTTGTTCTACTATGAAGTCATAATGAACTAAATGGGTCTATCTTCCAATGGTCGTACCGACCTGAAATTTGGCTCGAAGGTTTGTCTTTAGGTCGAAATAAAGTAAAAATCTGAAAACGGCCAAGTGTGAGTCAGGTTCGAAAACAACGAATGTGAAATTTTGTTCTACTATAAGTAGGTATGGAGTGGAAATGAGATAAGACTTATTTAAATTTAGATACATACCAATTTAAGACAATACACTTTGTCTTAAAGACAAGAACAATAAAATTGTTCACCACTCTGTGTGTGTCAGTTGCGGGAACCGAACCCACGATTTACGAAGTGCAAAGCAGGTCACTAGGTACACTAGGTGCGCTAAATCAGTCAAACAAAAATGAAAAGACTATTTTTTCTCGCATAGTCTAAATAATTTCTAATTTTACAACTAATAAAATCGCAGATTCAAGAACATGGAAATCATATATACTCTAAGATGGAATTATATATACTTCTGCCCATCTCACCCTCCGATACGCCACGGGATGAGATGGGATGGTGCACTTCTAGGGCTACATAATAGGCCACCAATTATAATACCTACTGGTAGGTAGGTATTACCAAGTTATTAATTATCTATGTAGGTAGCGTACTTACAAACAGAATAAAGTACGTTATTGATGTATGTAATTATATGTAAGTAGGTACATTTTATAGGTGTAGGGAGCCAGTTTATTTGTAAAAATCACCTATAAATAAATAGTAAAATAGGATTTATCATAGATTATAGGTACTCGCGCTGCCCGATCGATCCCGAAATCCCGATATATGTATGTATAGTGATACTAGATAAAAATTCCGTTCCCCGCCTCGCGCACCCTCCGTCGCTGCCTACACTCGTCCGCCGCACTCGCGCCATCCGTGATAAAAAAATAATAAAGAACCTACACCTAACAAAAATAAATGAAATCCCATCAAAAACATAAATGTGAAAGGCTGCCAAGTTCGATACTATGGGAATGCTTCGCCTATAAAAGAAGTGAGATCTGAATAAGTACCAAGTTCCATAAAAATACCTCAAATCATAAATAGTTATAGGAATGCACACTTGATTTCCAGCAGTTTTTAAGGTACATTTTGAATAAGTATCACGTTACATAGAAATACCTAAAATTATAATAGTCAGAGAAACGCACACCGGTTTTTTTAGCAGTTTCCTGATAACATTTATTATTTTCAGTACTTTTTAATTATGTAACTTGGCAAGTTACATAATTAAAAAGTATGTCACTGCATATAGTCACTGAATATAGATATTCAGTGACATGTAGCCATACGATAAACAAAATTAAATAAATAATTTTCCATTTTGTATTATGTAACTAATCGGTAACTTTAGCTTTCTTCTTTAACTATTCTATTAACGGCCTCCTAGCCCAGTCGGTAGTGACCCTGCCTACGAAGCAGGAGGTCCCGGGTTCGAATCCTGGTCAGGGCATTTATTTGTGTGTTTATCATAGATATTTGTTCCTGAGTTATGGATGTTTTCTATGTATGTAAGTATCTATCTATATCTATATATTATATATATCGTCGTCTAGTACCCATAACACAAGCCTTATTGAGCTTACCGTGGGCCTAGGTCGATTTGTGTAAATTTGTCCCATAATATTTATTTATTATTATTTAACTAACTGTAGAACAAATCAAATTATTTTTAATAAATATTTTGATTTGTTTATTTTTAAATAGACATACTATTATGTATGTAAATCATAAACTATTATTATTAATAAGTTTATTCTTCTTTAACTGTTACCAGTAGTAAATGATTCGTCGAAAGCCTTTATCGCTTAAAATTGATCACGAAAGTTAAGATCAATATCAAACTCCCAAATTGCAAAGTACACTTTGTTAAAACTGTAGGCCTGTTCACGTCTTAACGTGTCGTGAGGGACTTCGTCCCTAATAAAACTTCAAAGTAACTTTGCTATTTTGTTCTATTTTTGTGAAACCCGGTCCAACGAAGTTTAGCAAGGGAGGACAGCGCTTTTAACACGGTTCTAATTGAAGACATTTTAATTTAAGAAGATATTCTTTGTGAAAACGTTGTCCCTTTATAGAGCAGTGGTCTCAAAAAAGACCACATGTAACATCATCTTTTTGTATTTTTTTCTTGTACAGAATTTTTAGGATTATAGATTGGCGATGTAGCTAGAATTGAGGATTTTTTCAGTCTTGCCCGTTAAAGGGTAAAAGTAGTCATTAAATTTATTGCACAATACACGATGGTACAAATGGCTTACTTCATGCTTTCAGACATTCTCTACCAGTCAACCAATAGGCTGAACAGAAAGATTTAGTAGATCTGTTAAAAATTACAGTTACAGAACCAACTAAGGAATAGTAACCAATTTTTTTTATAACACGACGGTAGCAAACAAGCATACGGCCCGTTTTTTTTTCAATGCCTATGTTTCAATGCTAAGTTAACGGGGTCTAAATTAATAATTAACTAAAGCTGAAGAAGCAACAAACAATCTAACAAAAATATAAAAAAAAACCTTGTAATAATCGTAAATATTAGGGTAAGTATAGGACAGGTTTCTTTTATGTCCCAACTAGCTTTTTCCCGCGGCTTCGCTCGCGTTAAATTCGGGGTAACAAACCATACAAACTTCCACCCCCCATTTTAGGGAACTGGGCGGTTAGAAAGAGACAAAAAGTAGCCTATGTCACTCTCCATCCCTTCAACTATCTCCACTTAAAAAAGCACGTCAATTCGTCGCCCCGTTTTGCCGTGAAAGACGGACAAACAAACAAATAAACACACACACACTTTCCCATTTATAATATTAGTATGGATACCAATATAGCTTACGAAGCCGAACGGGTTCGAGATTCAACATTGAATAGAAATGGCGAGGTCTGGACGGAGTAGCGTCTAAGCCTATGACGTCACTTAACCCTTTCCGTGCCTAACAAGTCTAAGATATATATATACGTGTATCGATGAGAATGGCAACGCGCATGTGAATCCTCTGGAGTTGCTGGCATCCATAGGCTACCATAACTGCTTAATATCACACGGGCTGTATGCTTGTTTGCCACCGTCGTGGTATAAAAAAAACTTATCACAAAATGAAATTAATAATAAATAAATAAAGGGACTACAGTATGAGCTTTTGGCCAGAAGCGGATTCGGACTTTAAAAATCTAATCGTGATTTGAAATTAATCTCAGCCTTTCGAGCCTTGCAAACGACGAACAATCGGACGAGATAAAATGTAAATACATCAATAGAAATTTCCATCCGCGATATAAAAGGTATTTCCGCCACTATTGTATTGTATTATAGGTTTCCGCAACTCTCTAGCACCTATTTTGCGTGAAGAAATTCCGCCAATATTAATAAAACTTCATTTTGCATCTCGGAAATTAATCATTACATTATATAGAATTTGAATGAATGGTCATTTGCTGGCTTTCTATTTAAATAAATATACCCTCAAGGTGGGCTCAAACTTAGATCAAAGTGATAAATTTTGGTATATGTTTTGGTGGTAATATTAGATCTGACACTATTTTCACGCCAATTAGCCCTCAGGGGCCGTATTCTAACTTTAAAACACGTTTACACACGATCCAACTTCAATAAAACTCCAATGCATTAACCACGCAACAGCTAGCGGCTAAGCGTCTGAATCAGAAATATCACAATTTGCTTGAAAATTATTCGATGCTACTCCAATACAACTTCAATATTGGTTGATTATTTGTTGTGTGTTGGAGTTACGTTTAAAATAGATTGTGTTTTCAACCGACTTCAAGATTTCGAAGGAGGAGGTTATCTTATCAATTCGTCGGGATCTTTGTTTTTGCTATATTTTTTTTAATGTATGTTCACCGATTATTCGAAGACGGCTGGACCGATTTGGAAAATTATTTTTTTGTTTAAAAGAGTATACTTCACAGTTGGTCCCATTGGTTGGTCAGGATCTGATGATGGAATCCTGGAGAAATCGAGGGAACTCTTCAACTATTATAGGCACACCTATAGTGATTTGAGTATTTTTTACAGCAGCTCGAGCATTTGCTTTTGGAAAGGTGGATGCTAAGTGAAGTCGGTTCTTTTTTGTTTAAAATTATTAATGTATTGTTTATACTTTATGTGTTTTAAAGTTAGAATACGCCACCAAATCGAAATAACCAATAGTCTCTCGAAACACAATTAATCTTACACTAATTTGTGAAAACACATACGTCACATTAGTCAATTTTAAAAGGTTCAAACATTTTTAAATTTCACCTATCTCAAACATAATTCCAATGTTTAGATAGGTTGTGTTTTTAATGTACTGGAATAAATCGGCTGGCGGCAGCACTGCGCCATTGTTTACATCGGCTCCGTGTTTAAATTGAATTGTTAATTAGTTCGAGCCCTGAAAGTGACCAATATCCAGGGAAAAAAATGTGCGGTGTAAGGACTCACCCGAAAAATGTGGAGTTTTAAAGTGAAAGAGAAATAAAAAGGTGTAAAACGGGCAAATACAGTGCTGTACATATAATGTACAAAGAAGTGAATAATTCGTTTGTAATTGTCAGCGCTCGGGCGTAGTTGCTGGAGTGATCGAGATTTTGGCCCTTTTTGCGATGTCAAGGGCAACATTTACGTATTTCATTGCCACAATTGGTGCCTAGATAAAGGCAATCTGCAAGCGTATGCGGCTTTTGGGTGGGTAGGATTATGTCAGCGTACCCCACTGTTTGGCAACAGTTTGAAGCTAGACATACTGGCTATATTCGTAGCACTTACCCGAGAAGCGGGCGGCGCAGCGGAAAGAGGCGTGGATTAAGTATCGTGCTCCAGTGACACGGGTTCAAAACCTGACGAATATATTGAACTTGTATTGTGTTTTTTATTTAATTTTTGTGTATTGTGTTTTTTTTTAAATTTTTTTTTATTATTTAATTTTATTATTTCCTTCGCGCTGTGTTTTATTTATTTTTCTTTTAGAAATTTTTAGTATAAAGCTATGTTTTTAAAAATTGACATTTAATTTTGTATTAGACGGTTTTAGTTGACTTTATGTTTATTATTATTCGTTTTTTTTAAAACAGTCCTGTGATAGTGGACTTATACACTTTTTGGTGTTAACAGATGACATTGTAATGTGAGTGTTTTTGCTATTTTGTATTTAATTTTAAGTCTGGTGTTTAATTTTGACATGTATTAGTAATTAAATTGGGAATCCTTTTTTTTTGTAATTTGATTGCTTAAATGTGATGTAATTATTATTGAATTAACATTTTTGTTACTAGTCTTGATTTGTTTATTGATATAGTATTTTTTGTTTCTACCTGTATATACATGGCAAGCTCCCCTGCTCATGCCGACAGCCAGCTGAATACCGTGTCCCCGCTAAATCTGGTGCAGTGCCCATATTGCCCCCAACCAAAGTTTTTTAAAGGACGGCGTAGTCTGCAAATACATTTAAGCAAAGTGCACAAGTCCACTAATAGTCAACCCATTCTTCAGTTGCCGGCTGCTAATACCTCTTCTCATGTTCCCAGCCCCCATTTATCACCGGCTCCTGCAGCCTCCCTGCGTGTACCTGTGTCGTGTCCATCGCCTTCTCAAGCTTCTCCGCCGCCTGATCCTGTTTCTCTTTCCACCAAGCTGAGTAATCATAGGAGAGCTTTTCCGGTTGTCAAGCGAATACCTAGAGGCGCGAGGCTTACTGTCGCAACCAGCCTTTCAAAAGCCATTAACGACTGTGTCGATGAAAATTCGCCTTCTAGCTGGGAAGGTCTCCTACTATTCGCTTTCAATGCGTTGCACGTAACTAAGAAGGATCCTCGCCGTTCCCTTACTTCCAAAATTAAACAGAACTGTACGCGTTTAGGCAATGTTGCCGCGTCGCAGGGAGTTAATGTTCGTGATGGGAATTATTCTCGGGATTTGATCAAGGTCGTGGAGGCAAAGGTCAATGATGGGGACCTCAAAGGTGCGGCGCAAATTGTCTTCTCCAGTGACGCCATTGCACCTGATACGCCCGAGACACTCGCGTCTCTGGAAGCTAAGCATCCGCTAGCTCCTCCTACTTCGAACTACCCCGATACGCCTAGCGATGCTCTACCTTGTTTGCAAGCTAGTGAGGATGCAGTCATAGCTGCTATAATGTCTTTTAGAAGTGGATCTGCTGGTGGCCTAGACGGTTTAAGACCCCAGCACCTTAAAGACCTGATTCTCGGCGTCCCTGGTGGCAGGAACGATGATTTACTCGCGAGCATTACCCGCTTTGTCAACCTCATGCTTGCCGGAAAGGTTAGCGCAGAGGTCGTCCCGACTCTTTACGGAGCCAGTCTCTGCGCTTTGTCTAAAAAAGACGGCGGCATTCGCCCCATTGCGATTGGCTCAACATTCCGGAGACTTACATCAAAAGTCGGCTGCAAAAGTATCGCCCAGGGCTTGGAGTCTATGTTCCAGCCAACTCAATTGGATTTCGGCTCCAAGGGCGGGTGTGAAGCTGCAGTTCACGCTTGCCGAACTTTTTCACACCGTAGCAATGACCATGTACTTCTGAAAGTCGACATCAGAAACGCTTTTAATTCTATAGACCGTGGCGCCATGTTGACGGAGGTGCAGAAGTACATCCCCAGCTTATACCCGTATCTCTGGCAATGCTATAGGTACCCCTCGCACCTGGCGTATGGACCTCACAATATTCTCTCTGCAGTAGGGTGTCAGCAGGGAGATCCGCTGGGGCCGGCCATCTTCAGCCTCGCAATTCATCCAATAATTTCGGCTCTTAATGCGAAATTTAACAGTTGGTATCTGGATGACGGCACTTTGGGTGGTGAGGCAAGCTCAGTCCTTGAAGATCTACGGTCTTTAACTGTAAAGCTTGGTGAAGTTGGCTTGGAACTGAATACGAGCAAATGTGAACTCTACATAAACTCCGACAATCCAAATAAATCGCAAATCTTGAGCGAGTTTGAGGTTAATTGTCCAGAAATAAGGTTGATGACCAAGAGCTCTCTTCATCTTCTTGGGGCCCGCTTTGGTGGGTTGGGTATAAGGAGGATTTCTAGTGTTGCCTTGCCTGCTTTTCTGTCATCCGTTCATAGTACGCTATCCCTTGTAGGAAAAATTGTCACTCCGTCAATACCTGACTTCGAGTTGGCGTACTTGTCGGATTCTATAAATGCCTGGCAGTTGGTGTGCCCAGGCGTGGACATGCCTTCCAAAACGCACGTTCAGAGGGTGTGGGATGAACCACTCTGTCACCAGGTTCAAGTTTCGCTCCTTGACTCTGCTACTTCAGCTGAAGAGAAAGCCCGTCTCCTAGCTTCTTCCAGGTCTGAGTCAGGGTATTGGCTGCATGCATATCCCTCCAGTAACTGCGCTACCCTTCTGGACAATAACTCCCTAAGGCTGGCTGTCGGCCTCCGCGTAGGGGCTGACTTAGTTGTCCCTCATCGCTGTCCCTGCGGAGTGGAGGTTGATAGTCGTGGCTGCCACGGCCTTTCCTGCCGGAAGAGCGCTGGTCGGCTGTCCCGCCATGCCAGCCTTAATGATGTTATCCGTCGGGCCCTTGTCAGTGTGGGCGTGCCATCCGTTTTGGAGCCACCCGGTCTTGTGCGTGACGACGGAAAGAGGCCCGATGGAATGACCCTTATTCCTTGGCGGATGGGACGGCCACTCATCTGGGATGCCACTTGTGTGGATACTCTGGCGCCGTCCCATCTATCATCTACGTCTTTAAGGCCTGGTGGAGCGGCGACAGCAGCCGAAGCTCTGAAGCGCCGCAAATATGCTGGTCTCTCAAACAATGTTTGCGGCGTTTGCAGTGGAGACCTTGGGACCTTGGTGTCAGGATGCCCATGGTTTATTTAAAGATTTAAAGAAGAGGCTCCTCGACGTTACTAGGGACCCTAGGGCTGGCTCATTCCTTGGCCAAAGAATCGGCATTGCCATTCAGCGGGGGAATGTGGCCAGCATTATGGGCACCCTTCCGCAGGGAACAGATCTCGGGGACTTATTTTGTTACTTTTAAGTTAGTTTTTTATTTTGTTTATTTGTAACCTATTTTATAAGTAAGAATTTTAGAATTTAAGATTGACTATTTTGTAATAAGGTTTAAAAATGTGTACATATTTTTGGCTAAATAAATCGTTAGTTAAAAAATGTACTGTTCATACATTTTAAAATTAGAATACGGTACCAGGGTATTGATAAAACATATACTCATTGGCTTCCTGTGATACCTCTGGAATCGCAGGGGCCCCTAGGCTACGGTAACTGCTTACCATCAGGCGAGTCGTATACTTGTCTGTCATCCTCGTGGTATTAAAAAAACTTATTCCCGGTTTTGAACTACGACCTCCCACGTAATTTCGCGAGAAATCTTCACACAAACCTTTTTTTCGGAGCGGATTTCATACGGAGCATTCGTCCTTACTATTCACCTACGTTTTCCCGTGTTATTGACGCTGTGTCACTTGTTCCTTCAATAAAATATGTACTTCTTCCGGAATTGTATGACAAGGGTTTGATAACCTTCAATATTCGAGAAAAAATAGGTAAGGAAAGTAACAGTCACCCGCAATATTATCTCACACAACAATGTGCACAAATATCAGACATAATCGAAAGAGCGGAGCGTAAGCATGTTCTTAGAAACGTCTTCTGGCTACTGGGACGTCTCGGCATTTCGACGGCTTTTGGATTTTGAGAGTTTATTCCGCGATAACTTTAGTAACGCTTTTCTGATCTTCATGAAATTTGTTGGGGTTATAGCAGATATACATATAATTTGTGATAGCGTATATGAGCAGGATCTTTCAAGGGGTTGTGGAGCTAGAAGGCGAAAAAAAAATCTTCAGAAGGGTCTTGTTATATTGGTTATTTCGTTTGCAAGTAAATCGCGAGTTCTCATTTCGAGGCGGACTACTAGTTTAATTTGTAGGGTCTTAAAAGCTTGTCATATTTTTGCGGCCTTTGTTGTGTGAGATACTATTACAGGTGATAGTACAATATTTTAACCTCTAATGGGGTGCAAACGGGGTTGAAGGGTTAAAACACAGCGCGGACTAGGGTTAGTACCCAACTTACCTAACTAAACTATGCTTAATAAATAAATTGAAGAGTTTGAGTTATCAAGGTTTTGAAGGGTCGTGTTTTAAGTTACTTACTGAGGTTTTTGTGCATCTTTAATGGGTATTAGTGGTTATAGTGCATAGGTAAAATTAATAGGACTAGTTCAATGAGGGTTTCCGCGATTGAGATTTTCACTAGATGGCAGCACCGTGACGACAGGTCTTTTTGGCAGTAGCTGTCAAAATCCACCTATCAAAAAATATATGGTTAAACATGATTGGTGGATTGTGACAGCTAGACCTGTCGCCACGGTGCTGCCATCTAGTGAAAAACTCGATCGCGGAAAACCCTCATTTGAATGTGACTTGATACAATCACTTTTTTAAGATTTAAATGTCACTTTTATTTAACTAGTAGTCCGCCTCGAACTGAGAACCCGCGATTTACTTGTAAACGATATGACCAATATAACAAGACCTTTCTGAAGATTTTTTTTCGCCTTCGCTACAAGGGATTATGGAGCTATCCACAATCCCTTGATCGATCCTGCTCTTACACGAACTCTCAAATTATATGTATCTCTGCTACAACCCCAACGAATTTCATAGAGATCAGAAAACCGTTACTAAAGTTATCGCGGAACAAACCCTCAAAATCTAAAAGTCATCGAAATGCTGAGACGTCCTAGTAGCCAGAAGTTGTTTGTAAGAACTTGCGCTCCCCTCGTTCGATTATATGTATCGCTGCTACAACCTCAACAAATTTCATGGAGATCAGAATAGCTTTACTAAAGTTATCGCGGAACAAACTCTCAAATCAAAAGCCATTGAAATGCCGAGACGTTCTAGTAGCCAGAAGTTGTTTGTAAGAACTTGCTTAGCTTACGCTCCGCTCGTTCGATAATTTATCTCTAGCTTATCAGAATGACGCTACTAGCAGAGCTTGAAATTGAAAAAATTGTGCGCATTGAGAAAAAGTTGAGAATTTTTGACGATGGGATAGAGTGCCTCACGATGAATATTTTTGAGTATTGGAGGTCCGTAAAATTTTTGGACCTTCACGTCAAAATCAGGGGCCCCGCGCAGTATGTTTTTACTCTCTTAAAAAAACACATATTTCCTTATTAACTTAAGTATTAATCATTAGAATTGGAACAAGTGTGTTTTTTAATTCTTTTTTTTTATTTTTGCATTTTGTAGAAGGTACTCTGAGCAAAATTGACTACGGATGTTCACGTTTCACATTGATCTTCGATACTTACTATGGAGAAAACATATACACCATGTCGCGAATGATTTTTTTTCGGGTAGTTTTTGTATGATAAAAGCTTCAAAATTGTATATATTTAAAAACTGCATTAAATATGCTTCCTATTGATATTTTTTTATTAAAAAAGGAATGATTTTTTAAATTATAGAATGTTCTAGAAAATAAAAAAAAATTGAGTGTTTCCTCTCCGCCGAACTTTTTTTTAAATACTTTTTTAATATCAAAAATAAATTTTGCACGTCTGTTTTATAAGGAAACGATACCACACAACCCCTAGCAGCCTTAACCAGAGAGTAAAAACATATTGCACGGGATCCCTGATTTCGACGTGAAGGTCCAAAAATGTTACGGACCTCCAATACTAAAAAATTATCATCGTGGGGCACTCTATCCATGGTCAAAAATTCACAACTTTTTCTCGATGCGTATAATTTTTTTTACTTTTGTACTTAATAACATCGAATTTCGATTCGAATCCATATATCTCCATCTCCATCGCTTGTCATTTTAAGTGAGAGAGACAGATATAGTCGAAACTACAATTTTCTTTGTTCGCGGTACGGTCGACTACAAAGAGATGTATCCACTTTTTCACCTTATTGCGTTTTATTAAGGTCCAAAAGTGGATACATCTCTTTGTAGTCGACTGTACACGAGGGGAAGGGAACAAGACATTTTGTTAAGTTACAGAGGTTTTTAACTTATCAAGATTTAAGTTATCGAGTTTCTATTGTAATTAAAAAGTCAAAACGTACTCTAAATCAAAACATGTGAAGCTTCCTCCTGGCCTATTATTCTGCTATTAATTTAATATCAATACCTACAAGGAAACACAAAATCCACAAAATTGTAATAGATGAAATTATATTAAAACGGGAACCTTAACAATTTAATTTTGAAATAGCGAGGACATACTAAGGCTCTTCAATTTTAATTGAGCTGTTAGTAATGGAATGCCTTTCAATTTCTGAAATAACGTCGCTGATAATGGTTTTCAATTTGACGAATATTATTATTTATTGTATTATGTTATACTCGCTATTTTAGAACAAAAATAGTGTTCGGTTTCCTGTATTGTTTAAATGATCTGTGAACATACAATCTAAACTAAATCTAACCTAATCTAAACGGCCTCCTAGCCCAGTCGGTAGGGATACTGCCTACGAAGCTGGTTCGAATCCTGGTAAGGGCATTTATTTGTGTGTTTATCCTAGATATTTGTACCTGAGTTATGGATGTTTTCTATGTTATTTATTATATATCGTCGTCTAGTACCTACAACATAAGCCTTAATGAGGTTATTATGTAAGATTGTCCCATAGTATTTATTTATTTATTTTATTCATTTTAAAGGGTAAAGAAAACGAAGCATTTCCAATCCTTACAACTTTTCATACATGGTAACTCGTGTTCTATTTTTTTGTGTATTTGAGGCAATCTTACACTCATCTATAAATAATGATTTTACGAGTTACTATGCAATACTTTTTTTTAATGCAAAAATCGTAAATTTAGCTATAATTGGTACTTACTTTTACTTAAATGAAGCAAATTAAAAAAAATTAAGGAATCGTTTCACTGTACCTACTATCAGCGCGATTAAAATTGAAAAGGTGTGAACCGTAGAATGCCCTTGCCTTTTTTAAATTAAAATTGCCAAGGTTCCCGTCTGTTTTATAATTTTCCGTATTTATTTTTTGGAATTTTCTCACAACTGTGTTAAAAAATCTTTGATACACGCGCGGAAATGTCAATCTGCATTCGTCCCTTAAGTCTTGATATGCGCCTGTGACTCGTGAATTAATGTCAAATTTTCCACCCTTGCGTCAAAATGTAGTAACCTACTTAGTACAAGAATAAAACGTTGCTTATTTAACATTATTCACAAAAAAATAACAAACTCAATATCTTTTAATTAATTCAATAGCCGATTAAAAAATTCTCGAGACATGTAAATAGACAATTTTTGTATTGTATTTTATTCAAGGACTTCACTTTAAAAACTGTACAATTAAACCTAAATCCTGAGAATGAAGTATTTTGAACTAAATAATCAAATGGATAACATCACGCATTATGCACACCAAGCCAATTTACAACCGCAAAACTTTAAATTGAATTCAATAAAACCGGTAAAATTGAGTTTAGTTCGTACATTTCAAAATATTTCATCGCCATAAGCGATCTTACCAGCGCTAACAATAGCTTACACAATCAAAAACAAATCATCACAAACGACACTACAATCACGATTCATCGCAACGAACAATGGCAAATTAGTCAAATGAAAACATTTCATTTCTTAGATAACTGAAATGAAATTCGTCCGGTCGAGGAATTGGAATAAACTTTTGATTAATGGTCCCTCAGACAGTCGTATTTCCTTCTTATTACGTATTCGGGGCCCTTTTTATTAAATTGCAATGCCTTTTCCTATTTGACAAAGGTTTTCTTATAATATCAGACTTATTTAATACGTCGTTCACGAATCCTTTGTAAGACAATTGAACATAAATAGGAATACATCGCTATTGAAACGTGTACGATGAATATCGCCGCTTTTGTCAGAGCCTTGTCAATTATTTCCAATGTTTTTGTCATTTCTCTGGGTTTCACGTTTCTGTTGAAATTCCTTGTAAATACGTTTGTACATAGAGAACAGTAACTTCGATTTGAAAACCATTGAATTGTTAATCTTAACATCGTGTAATAAGATCTAAATTCGAATGGTGTCCAAATGTACTTATAGCTCTTATGGACGGATGGTAGGTAATGCAGAGTTGGCGTGCCAGAGTTGTCGTCAAGATACGAAATATAATATTTAGACGCATAGTGACATGATACTTACGGCTGATTGACTGCCCTTTACGTGTAACGTAGACTTCATTTCTTACTTAATTTAATGGAATGATATGGGGTGTATTGTTATTTATATGAAGAAAATAACCTTGTAGCCGTTAGCGCTTTACTGCGTCAAAACAAACTAAGCGGTAGTTATTTTTTTAAATATTGTCCGAATGGTAGAAGAAACTTTTTAATAACATTATATTTGAATCTGGTTTAAGAACTGTGCCCTTGTCAATGTACATAAAAATACTCAATTCCTCCATTTTGTGAGATCCCGAGCAATCTAATTTGTTACGACTACTGATGTGCCGCTCCCGGGAATATTCCCACCTCGAGGGAATATTGAGGAATTTTAAAATGTTTGTATGAATATGATTTTGTATGAGTATGAATATGAATAATATTGTATTTTTAAGGAATTAATATAAACGAAGGCTAAGGTTGTTTAGTTTGCAGAAAGTTTGATTTCGATCACTAGTGATAAATCTTGTACCTGATCGTAAGTGTAGAACTAATGTAATGAATATTTATTTTTACCTACGCCTATATTTTTTTTAACGGCCTCCTAGCCTAGTCGGTAGTGACCCTTCCTACGAAGCAGGAGGTCCCGGGTTCGAATCCTGGTCAGGGCATTTATTTTGTGTTGATCACAAATATTTGTTCCTGAGTTATGGATGTTTTCTATGTATTTAAGTATTTATCCATATTTATCTATTATATATATCGTCGTCTAGTTCCCATAACACAAGATTTATTGAGCTTACTATGGGCCTAGGTCGATTTGTGTAAGATTGTCCTATATTATTTTATTTATTTATTTTTTATGTATTTATGTAGTATTCCTTTAGTCGTCAACGCAGTGAATCCTCCTTTGTGTAAAAGGTCGGCAATGCGCTTGGGACACCTCTGGAGTTGCAGGCGTCCATAGGCTACGGTAGCTTACCATCAGGCGGGCCGTATTGTTTGCCACCGTCGTAGTATAAAAAAAAACTTTCTTTGACCTTTAGAATCGTATGCTCCCACTTTGCCCTATAGCGAAAATCTACGTTTATAATACACTAAAATATCACCTTTTTTCTCTCTATTTTGGTTTCAATCCTTCAATCACACTTTGTCTTTCAATATTAGATCCTGTCACTAAGTCCCAACGCTCCAAAGCCCATTTAGGTATCTATCGATACCCTAGAGCGGCATTTCAATTTGAAAAATATATTTAGAACACAAAAATACTAGATATTAATATGATACTACCTAATGTATATTCATCGTTATTGCTCAAGCAGAAGCGAGATGAAGTACATTAATTAAAAAAAATATTTATTTAAGGATTAACTTACACATATCAAGCTAGCCTTAAAATTAGGGCTACCTACGCCATATCGAAACATGAATGTACTTTTCATTGCATGTACGTTTCATCGAATCCATAGCAATTTTTACTTACTTACTCCTCTGGCGCAGTGACCCAAAGTGGGTCTTGGTCTCCAACACGACTGCTCGCCACTGATCCCGGTCCTGTGCAGTTTCTCGCCAGTCGCTAATTTCGAGCTCGCACAGATCTGCATCCACTACATCCGCCCATCGATACCTAGGCCGACCGACCGGTCGGCGTCCTGTCGATTTTCCCTCGTATGCTCTTTTTACCGCCCGTTCGCTTCAAGATAACCGAGCCACCGAAGCCTTTGCGCCTTTGTCACACCAATAATATTTGGATCAGCCAATAGTTGTTCAATTTCGGCGTTTTTTCGGATGCTCCAGCTGCCATCGGGTCTCTGCGTCGGACCGAGGATTTTTCGGAAAATCTTTCTCTCTGCCTTCCACGTGTTCAGGCTTCAAATCCGTATGTTAAGATAGGCCGTATTACGGTCTTGTAAATTCGAATCTTGGTTTTTCTACTGAGAAGACACCAGGACTTTATGTAAAGCTGCACCGCACCGCAAGGCATTTTGAATGCGAATGTCGATTTCCTCGTCACGGGTGTTGTTGTCATTGATCGTACAACCTAAGTATTTAAATTTGGCCACCCCTTTAAACACAGTATGTCCAACCTGTAGATCTGCAGGTTTGTCTCCAGTCTTGTAACGTCGCGTCATCGTCTTATAGCAATTTTTATATAAGTGAATCGGTTCAGCGGTTATTGATGCCCCATAAAAAACTTTTCCCCCCTTTTCACAGCTTGATCATCGGGGTTAAAAATATTTAATATCCTTCCCCAGAACTCAAACTATTTCCATAGCAAATTTCATCTAAACAGTTTCTGCAGTTATTCACTCTCCATATAAACTTGCAGCCCCTTTTCACCCTATACTTATCCAATTTACGCAAGTAATGCATAAATGCAGGAACAGCAATGTATGACGTCATTCGGAAATATACCTTGTTTTTAAATGTCTTAGTATAAAAGTCGTATTTATATAGAAAAATTACTTGCCTATGAAAGGATATTATTACGTTACCATTTACTCAGCTATCCTTTTCGATGAATTCTGACAATTACTTACAGCGCAACGGACCATTTTTTATTTTGGCGACTACACTCTGACATTTTAAACGTGAAGAGGGTGATTGAGTGGATAGGTGATCCCCGATCACCTATAAACATCACTCTGAGTACGAGCATTTGTGGATTTGAGCTTGATAAAAGTTTTCTGATTGTATTGTATTTTTGACATATTTAGTTTTGAAATAAAGTCAAAGTCAAAAGTCTTTATTTTGTAAAACGTAGGTACATCAAATGAGAGGTGTTTAGTTATTAATTGTTTCACTATGTTTTGCCTTTCGGCGTACAAAAACATACTTACATAATTAATTGTATACAGTCTTCATAACTCAATAGTCTTCATAAGTCATCATCAATAATTTATATTCTATAACATGTTTATAAAACTATCAATTAATTCAATAAACAATTAAACAATGCAACATAATAAACAATGCATATTATTGAGAACGACCATAAATAACTCACAAGAATATGATTGACCTTTTACAAATGCCGGGGCGGCGGCCGACACCCGAGAGCGCTATAAAGTCAACAAATATAGCTATCTCGGCACCAACTACGAATTTGTAGCTTTTGGTGTCGAGAACTCGAGACACTAGGTCCGTGGGGCAGGGGTGCGCGTGGGCTCCACAAGGAGCTCAGCAAGCGGCTGCGGGAAGCAACGGGGGACCCTCGCGCGGGCAGCTTTCTCGCACAAAGGCTTGCCATCGCGATACAACGCGGGAATGCTGCCTGCGTGATGGGCACCCTGCCAAGAAGTCAAGGTTTGTTTTAGGTATCTTTATTTTTTCTAGATAGGTTTAGTTTTAGTACTTTTAATTTATAAGTAACTTTAATTGTTATACCTACTTGTTTATCTGAATAAGTTTATTCTTTTTACAAATGCTAAAAACGAATTGTGTATCATTCTAAATATTACTCTACTAAAAGTGACAAAAACGAAATGATTACTCTGCCAAACGAAATTCTACCAATAATAGTTCTGCGAATTGAAACAGATGCGGACTGATCTGGGTGCGTAGCCAACGTGCCAATCATTAACGCTCCGTAGCGTATCGTAGTCACCTCTCTCTATCACTCTTCCATAATAGTGCGACAGTGACCGTTGCATTTCTTTCGCTACGGAGCGTTAACGATTGGCACGTTGGCTACGCACCCTGGTTGCGAATCGTAGCGCTGCCAAAACTTAGTCGACCAAAAGATACATCTACGAATACATCATTCTGCGAAATATTGTTCGGCAAGACGTTTTCTGCGAGTCGAAAATGCGGATAATATTTCGGAGAATCATTAGGTAGTCCAATAAAACGTTCTTACCGAAATTCGAACTCAAAACAGGATGCCCAATCTACCGACTAGACTAAAAGGTCATTTTGCATTGAAAGTAGGTAATAATATTATTTCAGTATCATGTCAATGATAGATTTTATATATCCGAATACCACTCCTGCTCTCTGCGTCTTAAATTGAATTTTCACCCCGATATTGTTGGGGAGATAATTTAAATCATATTATCAGTGAAATTCAACGCCCGAAAAAAAAAGTAGATGGATGATAACTGTGTTAAAAGTGTTAAAACTTGTGCTAAGGACGGTGAATCAAGACCCACAGTGATACAGTTCACACTAGTACGGGGGCAGAAGACACCTACTTAACTTTGGTTTTTACCATGTACCGCAACAAAACAGGTAAGTAATCATAAGCACTTATTTGTTCTCAATAAAAGAAAAAAGAAACTACTATTCGTTGAGCTTAAATTTTTTAAAGCTTTAGTTACAGTAAGCTTGTCCAACATTACTCGTTGTGCGTAACTTTGCCTGGCTTGAAAACAAATGATTCTTTAAGACTTTCAAATGAGTCTTTTTTCTTATGTTATAAAGAATCAGATATAAACTAGTCCAGTTTTTGTGATAACTATTTCACAGGTTTGCAAACCAGCATAGGTACCTACTTAAATGGTAAGTAATATATATATACATAAGGATGATTAAAAACACAAGGAAACTAATCTGGCTGTGTAATGTTTGAAAACAATGATGTGACACTTTTTAAAGTAGGCAACGCGCATGGGACGCCTTCGAAGTTGCAGGCGTCCTTAGGCTATGGTAGCTTACCATGAGACGGGCCGTATTGTTTGCCACCGTTGTGGTATATTTTTTTTTAAATAAACCTGTTGTTCAACAACTGAAGGGCTAGACGGCCATTTTAAAATATTAATATTGGAGGGCGAATCAACGCCTTAATGTTGTTTACTGTTGTCCTAGGGACATCATAAAATTGTGTCGTAGAAAATATTTGGTTGTCCAAGGGACGTAACGTAACCATGACAAAGAGGGGCAGTAAAACGTTGATCGATTCTGTAGCTGCAAAATTTTATAGACACGTTATAAATGTATTCCATTCAAAACGCGTCCATTGCTATGTGAAAAGGCAATGTTACCTACATAAAATTAATATTGAATCGCAGAATACAAATAAAAATACTGAAAACATATTAACTTTATTTTCGGATTTCGTATCATATTTTATGAACGTTACATGCATTGGATTACAGAGACATATGAACATTTCGTTCCAATTAAGATAATATATTAAAACACTAAATTTAAAATTTCAAATAGATTCGTACGAGTATATTAAATATTTTTCCATTGTTCAGTAATAGCCGCAACCAGAGACGAATACATTATTAAGACTATTAATAAATATACAAAAATATTTGGACATAAATCTGTTGGAAAATACCACAAATTGAAAACGGACGTCCATTAAAAAGTAAAAAAAAACCCTATGGTTTGCGAAACTTATTATTTCATTTTTATAAATTACTCCCTTAAAGTGCCAGGAGACTACAAAACTTCTACTCAGAACTCGCGATTTCCTTGCAAACGAGATGACCAATATTACAAGACCCTTATGATGATTTTTTTTGCGCCTTCTAGCTCCATGACCCCTTGGATGATAACACACTACAACCCCATCAAATTTCATGAAGATCAGAAAAACGCTACTTAAGTTATCGCAGAACAAACTCACAAAATCAAAAAGCCATTGAAATACTCACACGTCCCAGTAGCCCGAAGGTGTTTGTAACAATTCGCTTCGCTTACGATTCGCTCGTTCGAAAAGAAAACGACGTTCAAATCATTCTTAAGATGCCAAAAGTCACTTTTACAGGAACAATCTTATTCAATACCATTTAGTAGTTCGCCTCCAACTGAGAACTCACGATTTATTTGCAAACGAATTGACCAATATAACAAGACCCTTCTGAAGATTTTTTTTCGCCTTCTAACTCCGCAACCCCTTGATCGATCCTGCTCATATACGAACTGTCAAATTATAAATGTATCTCTGCTACAAACCCAACAAATTTCATAAAGATCTGAAAAACGGTACTAAAGTTATCGCGGAACAAACACTCAAACTCAAAAAGCCATCGAAATGCCGAGGCGTCCCAGTAGCCGAAGTTGTTTGTAAGAACTTCACTTCACTTACGCTCCGCTCGTTCTATAATCCAATAACAGATTATATTCATATACGATCATATAATATATAAACATTATACATGCCTCAAATCGTCTACTAAGAATCGTGTTCCTTTATCTGTCACTTTGATAGTAGTATTTGTGACAAACAAAGAAATCATAAATAAAGAAGTTCTGTAAAGTTTTATGCCATAGCCATATAAATTTAAGGGTTAAGGCTGCGTTTCCACCTACGATGTCCTAGGTAGTTGAGCGGTGCGAGAATGCTTAGCAAGGGCGTGTAGCGGGCTCTTTTCAGCGGCGTGTTG
Source organism: Pammene aurita (assembly GCA_947086415.1). NCBI lineage: Eukaryota > Metazoa > Arthropoda > Insecta > Lepidoptera > Tortricidae > Pammene > Pammene aurita. Next base: position 30,832,546 of record OX352302.1, on the reverse strand, counting down.
GGGTTTCAAGCGGGGTACGGTGAGGCGGGAGCGGAGTGCTAGTAACTGATAGTTTAGTACCTCGCAACACATTCCTCGCACAACATTCCACGCAACACATTCCTCGCAACACATTCCTCGCACAACATTCCACGCAACACATTCTTCGCAACACATTCCTCGCAACACAGTTCTCGCAACACATTCCTCGCACACATCATCCCTTGTTTTGTATGTACAAAAACCTCGCTCCGCTTAAGTGTTTCCACTAAAGCTGTCCTAAGCGAGGATAGGCAAACGAAGCCTTTCTGTTGGTTCAATACAAACACATTCCTCGCAACACATTCATCGCAACACATTTCTTGCAACACATTCCTCGCACATATCATCCCTTGTTTTGTATGTACAAAAACCTCGCTCCGCTTAGGTGTTTCCACTAAAGCTGTGCTAAGCGAGGATAGGTAAATGAAGCCTTTCTGTTGGTTCATGACAAACACATTCCTCGCAACACATGCCTCGCAACACATTTCTCGCAACACATTCCTCGCAACACATTTCTCGCAACACATTCCTCGCACACATCATCCCTTGTTTTGTATGTAGAAAAACCTCGTTCCGCTTAGGTGTTTCTATTATTTTTTATTATTTATTTATTTGTCCAGCATAGGTTACAGGTTCTTACAAATTACATTTGAGTTTCACTATGTGGCGCCTTACGGCATACAAATTTTAGAGCATGCATGTCAGCTTCAGTCCTTAATTGTATAATTACATGTCCTTATCCTCTAAAAATTAATTTACAGAGTAGTAATTTTTCCGAACTAAAAAAAGTTTTAACATACTTTTAAACTTATTTAGGTATTGTGATCTTATATCTTCTGGTAATTTGTTATATAATCTAGGTGCCATCACGGCTACATTTTTCTGAAATAGCGCCGTGTCGGGTATGAAAGTATGTAATATTCTCCCACACAAACGTGCGCTTCTAAACCTTAAGAATAGATGGGAATTATATTTAACAAAAATACACATTTCGTAAATGTATAAACATGGAAGCGTCAGGATTTTTAAATTTTGAAAATGAAGTCTACAAGAGTCGAAATAGCCAAGTCCGCATATTGACCTAACACAATTTCTCTGAGCTAGAAACGCACTTTTTTGATCTGTGGAGTTGCCCCAAAATATTAGTCCGTACCTTAACGTTGATGTCACAAAAGCATGGTACGCAGTGAGCACTGCCGATAGATTTACCCTTTTTCTTAAATTATTTAAGGCATAAGAATATTGGCTCAGTTTTTAACAAATTCCCATTTGAAACATTGCCTATTTTTAAGTTTTGTACTAAAGACATAAGATTTAGACTGCTATGGAACAAGCAGACTTGCAACGTATAGTCTAGTATTTTATCTGATAGACCCACGTGAACTATAAATACACCAAATTGAAGCTAAAGAATACAGCTACCGAATTGTGCAAGACTGATGTGTCTTAAACGTGATTAGAAATAAATAGGATTGAAAATCAACATGAACAAGGAGTGTAATTTTGACGTATATTTTTCACGCCTTTTTCCGAGTGTTATAAAGAATTCTGAAAAACTGCGACAATAATTTTCATTTCAATATATTGTAATCTATTGACTATTAAATAAGCTTTTAAATTATGTACATGAATAATTAAAATGTTGCTACCTATTCCTATTTATTTAGTGAAAACTCTAGTAACAGAACTTAGTAACCGACTAGGTATGTGGTACTTACGAAACCGCTCTTTATTTTGTTTAATTAAATCATACAAACTGGTTTTGTACATCAACGGGCTGTACGAAATGTCGTGTTCTGTCAACCAATCCATCATTTCTTGTTTATGAGAATTTGACGTTGGTGCACGATTCAAAAGTTTGTTGTGATAGGACGCATTATCTACGATAAGTACGCTATTCGGTTTAAGGTTCGGTATAAATTTTTTTTATTTAACCATTTTTCGTAGTTGACAAAGTTCATCGCTTCAGTTCATTAATGGCGGGAATAACATTTTGAAACAAGAGTATCGGTAAACCGGTGTGGTTTGTCTCGATACCGATTCCGCAGTCATTTATATGAATCAATTTTTGCAATCTTACAATGCAATTTCATACAACTTTTCAGGTCTAGGCCTGCAAAGATTATCAAAGATGGCGGCAGGTTTTACGAACAGCTGATTTTTTTCTCGTGACAAGATGGTTATCGCATCTGAGAATAATAATAAAAGTTTTCGAGTATAGATAAATTAACGAGAGCATGGAATTGCATATGTAGTACATATAGTATTGTATGTTTACAGGCATTCTATATTTGAATTTTCTATTTTCTCGTACTATCAGCATAAAAAGAGGTTTGTTATATATTGAAGAAGTAAATACCAAAATAATGTCAGTGTCAAATTGTGAATATTATTTACGTTGTGCATATATTTTTACGTCTGATTTTATTGTATTCTCACAATTATCAGAATAATTTTGTGTCAGCCCGTACGACTAAGTGTAAGTTACATAATTTTCAAAAAATATGGCAGTGAGTAATTTTGGTCCGATGCAGAGTCAAAGTAAGCAAATTATTTTTAACTGTTATAAATATTTTGAACTTGAACTGAAGAAAAATTTAAATTCCCCTTACACCGCTGCCCAGTTAGTTGAAAAAGCTACAGGTGTTTGTCTCTCTACTGTTTATATAACATTGTGTCTGAGAGCAATAGTGAGAAATTCGCAACAACAAAGAAATTCACCTCCCCGAGAAATAAAAACTTACGTACTTGTCCGTCATCAGCAGTAGACGATTTTCATCTGTCCCATAAGCAATTTCCAACCTTAAAGGCACTCCACTCTGTGTTAAAATCCGATATAGATTACAAATTTGGCATTTCCACCTTACGAAAACAAATACAAAAATTAGGATTTAAATGGAAAAAGACCGAGGACAACCGAAAAATATTAATGGAAAGACACAACATACGACTGCTAAGAATAAATTACCTTACCAAAATTGCGGAATATCGGTCTGAAGATAGACCACTAGTTTATACTGATGAAACCTACATCCACACTTCACATGTGTCCGGAGAGGCTTGGACTGATGGAACAGAATTTGGTGTAAAAAAAACAAATCAGTACAGGCCAGCGGTTAATAATAGTGCACGCAGGAGGAAAAGATGGTTTTATTCCCAACGCTTTGTTAATGTTAAGGCAACCCAAAAAACGGGAGATTACCATGACCAGATGAACTTTGTCAACTACGAAAAATGGTTAAATAAAAAAAATTAATACCGAACCTTAAACCGAATAGCGTACTTATCGTAGATAATGCGTCCTATCACAACAAACTTTTGAATCGTGCACCAACGTCAAATTCTCATAAACAAGAAATGATGGATTGGTTGACAGAACACAACATTTCGTACAGCCCGTTGATGTACAAAACCAGTTTGTATGATTTAATTAAACAAAATAAAGAGCAGTTTCGTGAGTACCACATACCTAGTCGGTTACTAAGTTCTATTACTAGAGTTTTCACTAAATAAATAGGAATAGGTAGCAACATTTTAATTATTCATGTACATAATTTAAAAGCTTATTTAATAGTCAATAGATTACAATATATTGAAATGAAAATTATTGTCGCAGTTTTTCAGAATTCTTTATAACACTCGGAAAAAGGCGTGAAAAATATACGTCAAAATTACACTCCTTGTTCATGTTGATTTTAAATCCTATTTATTTCTAATCACGTTTAAGACACATCAGTCTTGCACAATTCGGTAGCTGTATTCTTTAGCTTCAATTTGGTGTATTTATAGTTCACGTGGGTCTATCAGATAAAATACTAGACTATACGTTGCAAGTCTGCTTGTTCCATAGCAGTCTAAATCTTATGTCTTTAGTACAAAACTTAAAAATAGGCAATGTTTCAAATGGGAATATCTGTGGGATAAAATCGCAAGAAAATTAAATGGTGATCACGCAATTACCTCTAATAAACAGGTTTCTTACAAACAAGCAATGGAACCTTCTAAACATAGGTGCAATATTTATTTGATGCACTTTTGTAAAATGTAAATTTCTTAAATTTACCGCGTATTTGTGTCTTCAGGCAATCTTATGCTTTACAAGGATTTTCAATAAATTTTCCATCTGATTTGTATATTTTTATACCATTTTATGTTCATTAGAAATTAGGCTACTAAGTAGTTACTTAAAATTTTTATTTAAAACTTTATTTTATGTTTTATCAGTCAGAAATCTGGTAACAGAACTTAGTAACCGACTAGGTAGATGCAATTTTAAAAGAACATGGCCACTCCGTTTTACGATTGCCACCGTATCACCCGACATTCAATCCGATCGAAAATATTTGGTCCATGGTAAAAGGATATGTAGCGAAAAGAAACGTTTCATTAAACATGCAAGGCATTATGAGTTTAGCAACTGAACGAATGAATACTATTACTGCTGAGGACTGGGAAAATATTTGTCGCCATGTCGAAAGTGAAGAAAATAAATATCGATGTCAGGAAGGGGAAATGGATCGAATTTCAAACAATCTTATTATCAATACTTGTGACAGCTCAGATGAAGAACGTGATAGCGACTAAAAGCAAAAAACAGAGGACTACTACTTATTCAGTTTCTTAAGGGTATGTAATTTTATTAAATTAAGAGAAAATTATTCTCCTTTTGTTGCAAACGGTACAACCACTACAAATGCAATTCCATGATCTCGATAATTCATCTATAGACTAATAAGCCCTCCGAGCGAAAGTACACATGTTTCTTTATTTTTTTCATTGCATGAGTTTTATTTTTTTATTTATTTATTTAAGGATCACCAACGGACAAATCATCTAGGTATAGTACTAGGCAAGATACAAGAATCATACAAAGATGCATAGCAACTTATAGGCCACTTATACTTATATTATGTTTGAGAAAAGTACCTATACATCCTTAGACGTGATAAGAGAATTTCGATCTCTACTGCAATATCCTTTTTTTTTTATATCACGACGTTGGCAAACAAGCATACGGCCCGCCTAATGGTAAGCAGTTACCGTAGCCTATGGACGCCTGCAACCCCAGAGGATTCACATGCACGTTGCCTACCCTTTAGGAACCTATACACTCCTATGCTTAGAAAAAATGGAAAAGTAGAAAAATCCACTGCCTCAGTAGCTCAGGTGTGTCTCAGTAGCTCAGTTGGTCAGAGCGATGGGCATGTATCCCAGAGTTGCGAGTTCGAGTCTCGCCTGAGGCAGTGGATTTTTCTACTTTTCAATTTTTTCTAAGCATTGTGGTATCGTTAGCAGACGTTCTGCTTAATACAAAATTAACTATACACTCCTTTTTGAAGAACCTCATACTGTACACACACACACTGGTATTACTAAATTATAACCCGCTTAATACGAACACGTAATACGATTTCCAGATTTTATATCAGTCCCAGCAACTTGAGATCCCGCAGGACAGTCCCGCGTAGTACACTTTCCCGCTTAAGAGTCCGGTAACGATTTGAAATCAAAAGTCGTTAATAATGAAATAAATAACGCACATGAATAGCATTTGATAAGATAGTTTGAAGTCTTGTTATTGCAAATAAATACTTTAAGCCCATCATCATCATCATCATTTATTTAAGAGCCATGCTCTTATCGGTGGAGTAATTTCCAATCCTCTCTTTTTTGAGCCAGCCTTTTGATTTCCTCATACGAGGCCTCACTCTTAATTTGGCTGAGATACGTGGTCCTAGGCTTTCCAGAGCCTCTCGTCTCTTCAATTCTACCTTCCATAATTTTTAAGAAGAAGTCGTCATGCCTTAACATCGTGGCCTAGCATCTTGCCTCTTCTGATCCTAATGGTGTTTATTAGACTACGCTTCTCCCCTACCATACGTAAAACCTCTTCATTCGTCTTTCTGTCGGTCCAGCTTATCCTCTCCATCCTCCGCCAGCACCACATCTCGAATGCTTCCAATCTTTTCCTATCCTTTTGTCTGAGTGTCCACGTCTCACTCGCGTACAACGCAATGCTCCAAATAAATACTTTTATTAAACGCTTTTTGGCTTTTTTGGAAATTCGTGCCTTAAGCAGATCTTTTTTGTTGTTAAAGGCTCTTTTAGCCATGGCAATTCTTTGCACTATGTCTGCGGTGCATCTGGAGTCATTGGTGATTAAACTTCCCAAATATCTATATTGCTTAACTTGCTCTAATGTTGTGTTCTGTACTACTATTGGTGTGTAAACTTTTGGGCGCTTTGCTGCTGTTAGAGTGTGTTTTGATACTGTGAGTGTTTTAGTTTTTTTACTATTTATTTTAAGTCCGAACTGGCTAAAGACTTCATCCATTTTACTAACTAACTGCTGTAACTGGGTCCTATCTTCTGCAAATGCCGCAATGTCGTCCGCGAAACGTATGAAGTAAATTTTGTTTCCGTTGACTTTAATTCCACCTAGATCGGACTCCAACATTACTTTAACGGCCTGTTCTATAAAAATATTAAAGATTAGGGGTTATAATGGACACCCTTGCCTAACTCCTCGTTTGATGCTGGCTTTCTCTCGTTCTTCTCCTACTTCGACAATGGTCTCCTGGTTCTTATATAGTTCGTAAATGATTTTCCTATCTCTGTAGTCGATTCCAATCTCACGCAGGATGCCCATCATCTTTTTCCAATCAACCCTGTCAAATGCCTTCTCAAGATCGATAAAAGCAATGTGAGTGTCTAGATTTACATCTAGCCGCCTATCTACTATGACTTTGAGGGCTAAAATGGCTTCTCTCGTCCCTTTGTTCCGTCTGAACCCATACTGATCTGGACCTAAGTTACATTCAATTATAGTTCGCAGTCGGTTTTGAATAACTTTGAGCAGAATTTTTGAAGCTTGCGAAATAAGGCTTAAGGTACGGTGTTCTTCACACTTTAGAGAGTTTAGTTTTTTCGGCAGTGTAACAGTTTTACTGACTATAAAATCTAAGGGTATCTGTCCAGTCACATTCATCTCCTGTATAATTACAAAAATTTCTTGTATCATGGGTTCACATACGCCATATTTTATCATTTCAATATATATTTGATCATCACCACATGCTTTACCGTTACCTATACTGGATAAGGCTTTGACAAACTCTTCTTTCAGGATCGCTGGCCCCAATTTACACTCTTCCACTAGACTTATATCTTCTATATCATTTTCATCCAGCCCCTCTCCTTCATAAAGTTTCTCTATATATCTCTTCCATCTTTCTACTATGTCGCTATTATTTATTAATATGTTACCTTGTTCATCCAAAATTGCCGTGCTCCTCGTTGTGTGTTTCCTCTCAATGGTTTTTATAGTACTGTAGGCCTGATCCATTTGGCCCTTTTGAATGAACTCATCAACTTTTTTACAAATTCCTAACGTATCTTTTTCCTTGGATTCCCTGCACTTAGTTGTAATTTTGTTTGTTAGCTTTTTGTATTCTTTTATACTGTTATAGTCACTTTTATTCCTGAACTTCCTTCTTTCGAGCATTAAATTAACGATTTCTGTAGTCATCCAGCTTTTTTAGGTACTATTTTCTCTTTATTTAAACATTGTTTGGTTGATGAAATTAAAATATCTCTTATTTTTCCCCACTTCTCCTTCACACTTAAATTATTATATAAATCTGATTCCTTATACTCCATTAATTTATCACCTAATTTATTACTATATTGCACTCTAATATTGCTGTCCTTATCGCTAAATTTCTTGAGATCGGGTTTCTTTGGTTTTTGCTTCCTTTTTTGTTTCTTACATTGAAATATATGCTTGCTTAATACCAGGTTATGGTCTGTGTTCAGATCAGCCCCGGGGTAGGCCTTACATGAGACTACTTGGTTTTGGAAGGAAGACTTAACTAAAATGTAATCTAGTTGGTAACGATCTCTGTCCCCTGGCATTTTCCATGTGTATAGTCGCCTCTTTGGAAGTTTATAAAACGTGTTCGTTACAATCAGGTTGTTCTCTTTGCAAAATTGTACCATTCTGTCTCCTCTGTTGTTCCTTTTCCCTAATCCAAAATTTCCTACTATATTTTCATCTTTACCCTCTCCCACAACTGAGTTGAAATCTCCCATAACTATAAGATTATCTTTATCCTTTACTGAATCTAAAATGCTGTCTAGAGAGTTGTACACTTCTTCTATCTCATCATCTTTATATCTGCTAGTGGGCATATAGACTTGCACAATAACTGTATCTACTGGTTGAGTTTTTATCTTTAAAGCAGTTATTCTATCACTATGATGAATCGTGTTCTCTACTAATTGACCCCATTTCTTGGTTAGTATTATTGCCGTTCCATTAGCTCCCTGTGTTTCACCACCCGTATATATGATCCTAAAATCTCCCTCCCAGTAATCTCCACTTCCACCCCACCTAACTTCACTTAAGCCGAGAATATCTATGTTTAACCTCTCCATTTCCTTTTTCACTTCCTCAACCTTTCCGTCGACTAGCATCGTCCGTACATTCCAGGTCCCTATTTGGCAAGGATTTCGCATGATGACGACCGATTCAGCCTTGCGTCTGCATCTGCCGGACTCGGACCGCCACGGCATTTTTCCTCGTGGAAGCCCGTTGTCAAGAACCATTATCTCATTACTTGTCATTATCATTACTCCTTTTTTGAGGATTTCCAGTGCGGTAGTTTCCTCACTTGCTTTCCGCACCGCAGTTCAGAAGCCGGCCTTCTGATATCTGTGCAGAAGCCCTTCCAGAATCCATTTCTTCGGCCTTCTGCCAATACTAGTATCCCTGCTGCCGGATACTAGGGGAATGCCTATTTACTGGCGGCATTTATTCGCCATGTCGCAAAATCGTCCGGGGACTGATGTGATATTTTTTAGGTCAGCCCATCCCACTGGGCTTCCCATCACGTCCTGCTAATCTTGCCGCTGTGTGGTTGGGGACTGCTTATTCAACGTATTCGCAGCTAACCACCATATCTGGTGGCCGTTCACTATCCACCACCTGTGACCCCATAGGTAGCCTACAGCTCAGCCCCTATTACTTTAAGCCCGTATATATTTTATTTAGTAACCGAAAACTCAATTCTTACAGAGCTTTTGAAGACTGACTCCTGCAAACTTTTCGCTTGATTTTTTAATATTATTTTTATGCCCCCTAAATGTTTCATATTATTTGATTAAAGCATAAATTCATTTCTACAACATTTTATTAATTTTTTAATCAAATTTATTTCTACATATTTCTTTCTATGAAATATTTTATTACATTCTCAAAAATATTACCTAAACATTTTTCTTAAAATTGTCTAGCTAATATATATATATATGAAAATGAAAAAAACTGTTCTACTTATTCAGCGTCTAAGGAGACGACTCATTTTCAGACATATTTTTATATTTTATGGACTAGTTTAAATCTCCAAGCTAAAATAGACAGCTGTTAGATTACGGTGAATTATTTATACACGAAAAAAAAACTTAAAAAGTGTTCCACTAATACAGTTTAAAGAATTTATCTTTCAAAATACGTATACAAACTAATTGAAGTTTTGTTAGTTACTGCAAAATAGTATCAAAAAGTTGAGCGAAATCGAAAAAAAACTTTACCGGGGGCATAGCCAAGATGACAATCGTTTGCAGAAAACGAATCGAAACGCTATCCGTATATTTATCGCACTATTGAAGAGTGAGAGAGAGCGTGCAGCGTTTCGTTTCGTTTTTTGCAAACGATTGTCATCTTGGCTACAGGGCCCGGACCCTTAAGAAGCGTTCTCGACTTGCGAGTTTCACTGTATTCTACAAACTCATGTAACTAGAGAGCCTACAAATTTTCTATACGAGTGCAAACTGTAAACTTGCAACTCTTGCAAGTGGAGTTACGAATCTGAGCGTTCCTTGAGATGCTTCCAAGTTTAATCACTGTAGTTGGGAGTTACGTTACGTATAAATATAAGTTGCGGGAGTTTAAACTTTAAAGTTTGAACACGTGTTTTTGCAGTGGTACTAATGTAGTTATAGAAAATTGGTGAAGTTTGTAGCTAAACAGGGCAGGTTTTTAAAACAGTCTTGCTGAAATAGCATTATTGACGTAAGATGAAGTTAGTAAAAATGAATGCAATGAATATATAATTTGTACCGATCAAGGAAGTTTTTTTTAAATTTAATTATTAAATCATGAGGACTTAAGAAAGTAATTAAAGCAGCTAAATTTTTGAATGTTGTAAACATCAGTGTTATTTTATTTTTTATTTATTTAATCTAGAAACAAACAGTCTTATATAGTTGTATATAACACTAAACATTTTTTTTTAAACTAGACTTACAGTTTCCTTAAGAATATTATTTGAAATTATGTTTATTATGTTTAAAGCAACCAAACACTCAAAAGCACTTAAAAACAGAGTTATTTCTGTGTGTACAAACAAGAAAGAAAATAGTAATAGTATTAAAGGCACCCTAGGTTAGGTTCCTTATAATGTCCTTAACGTTTTTTTTTATGATTTAGATATATTTTCGTATCTTACTTTTATAAAAATATTATAAATAACCCAACCCAAGAAAGAAACTGAATAAACATAATAAAAAGCATAAGCAACAATTGCTTAAATAACAAGATTGAAAGAAGGTAATGTAAGGTACCTACCTAATATTTTCACATTCAACTGCCAAATACATGAGTAATCTAAACTAATTTTTTAATAATGCTTTTTTTTTCTCTTTTAAAAGCGCCGTATTACTCATTTGTTGAGATACACTGCAATGATAATATTTTGAATTTAGGTACCTACTTAACTTTTCACTAAAAATATCAATACTTAAAAAATTATCATTGTACAACCTGCACGCCCTTTTAATGAAACTGTTACTGGCGTATGCCCTCCGACTATAGGGGATATAAAATAGTGTTTTTTTTTCTACAAGCCCGTTCACACCGTCTAGGAACCCTTAAGGACAGTGAGAGTAACAGAGTAGAGATTTTACCTTATCCTCAACAAATGAGACTCGAGATTCCACCTCCTCCAGCTTCGTATTAATATTTTGAATTCCATTCTTGCAGGTTGTTATGTCAGATTGTACTAAACGAAATTCGGCACGAAAGTCTTGAATCTCTTTTAGAATGACGGCTAAACCTTGTTGCGACTCCGCCGAAGGGGTACCTGAGGCAGCTGGTGTGGGAGGAGGTTCCTGCGAGCGTTTAGTTTCAGCCGAAAAGACGTCTGATATGATTGCCAGCACGGCAGGAGCCACATCGCCAGTTTGCTTTTTTATCGCTAGCCATTCTACGATAAGTGGTTTCAGCGACCCCAGCACATACAAAATGCAGAACTCCTTTGCATATACTGCACAATACTCCATCCGTAACCACTAGAGTGCAAATAGGGTAGCTCATTATTTCACTTAATTTTTACTTTCGAGCGGTATACTATCCCAAACAACTCCGTTATTAATGTAATAAGGTTGAGATTTATGTGACGCGATAGGATTCACACAACGTAAACAAATGTGTCACACGTTACGGTAGGCTGCGCGTAGCAACCGCCCGGGACGAGTATTTAGCGCTCACTAATCGTGTGATGTGTGTGTGCTCACTAAACGTGTTATATTTAAACACCACATTAGTATTATAACTTTAATAGCCATTCAAAATCTCATTCAGTTCTTAATTTTATTATTGCCCAATACATTTCAAATTCAAATTGGTTTTCTGTTAACGTAAAAATGTCAGATAAAATTTGTATGAAGTTAAAAACTCATTTATATCTTTATACCTATAGAGTATTAAGTTTAAATTCTATCTATATTTGTTTTGATTTTTTTATAAATAATAATATAATTAAATAAAAAAGCCTATTTATTCCGTACCACTTAAATAAAAATAATTAAAATTCTATATATAATATGTATATCTATTCTATTAACTAAGTGTTAGGACCCCTTTCGGGTATAGGCCTACTCCAACTTTTTCCATCGTTCTCGCTCTTGTGCTCCTGTAAGCCAGGTTTTTGAAACTTTTTTGTATATCATCCACCCAGTAGGCGCGCCGTCTTCCTGCTTTCCGTTTGAATCCTGCACGCCTATGATGGCAGATTTTATCAGCGGATAAGTTGATATAAATCTGATAAAATGACAGTTGCCGTCATTAATATGGTAACTTTATCCGTTTTTCATTTGACATCTGATAGCGGGATAACTTGACATATTGTCCACTGTACGCACGCATGTTTTTTTGAATGTGTGTGTCTAAAAAAATATCGTTTACACTATGGTTATATCAGTTTTTCCACTTTTGACAGCTCCAGCTGATAACTTGATAATGTATCATTTTTTGACAGCAAAACTTGTTAATTTTATATAGGTGCTCATCGGACCCCGATAACAGTTGTCGGGAACTAAAACGTATGAAAATTCTTCTTTTTGTCATTGATTTCTAGCAAGTAGCTGTTTTTTGAGATGTATCAAAAGTTACTTTTTAGAATGATTCTATGCTTACTATGTTATTGTTTTGTAGGAATGGCGGCATTCATTTTTTTTGGCAGCTGCTGCTGCCGAAGAAAAACAGCAGAGAAAACTCCATCGTAGAGCTTATAGGGATGTCTGTAATCCATTCGATATGCCTGACGAAGTTTGGCACATATCATCCTCCTAGCGTTAAACCCGGCTTTAGCCACGGCTCATTTGAGCCTTGGGTGCGCTTGGCAACCTAATCCCATGAATTGGCGTAGGCATTAGTTCTTACGAAAGCGACTCAGAGGAGAAACTAGGCCTTATTGGGATTAGGTCCGGTTTCCTCACGATGTTTTGCTTCACCGAAAAGCGACTGGTAAATATCAAATGATATATGGTACGTAAGTAGCGAAGAACATAGTGGTTTGAACCCGAGACTTCCGGATTGAAAGTCGGACGTCTTACCGCCCGGCTTCAGTTTGGCACGTAATTATACAATGAGAGTGACTGAAAACTTCAGATACCCCAAATAATGAATCAGTAGTGATTCTTTAAACAGTTAATAATTGCGAAATATATTCGTATGGTTAGTTCTCCTTGCAGTTTTATTAGATTGTTAACCGTATACATTCGCACTTTTTGTGTCATGTCGATTTTTGTTAAGTACAACCGTATCTAGATACCTACTGTGCGTACTGTGGAACTCTTTACAGTTTGGATTAGAGCCTGTCTGGAAATAGAAGTGCCGTAGAATGTATGAGTTCCCATATAAACCACGTACCTGTACCACAAACTCTAACAAGGAAGTATTTTTAGTTTATAAGCAGGCAACTCTTAATTAAAAAGGTTAGGATCGGAAGAAGATATGATGACCATTTTCACAGGCAATTTTACGTGTTTAGCTTAATAAGCGAATGATTCACCATGAACGATTATTAACGTTTTTGTTTGATTTCAAGCTCACATGGTCATTCACATTATAAATATTATTTGATACGGGATATTTACCATGTTACATGGTCCATGTATATTTGTGTTTACGAGCACCCGATATTTCGGCGCAGTTGCATGCACCATCATCACGGAGTAACTAACGTTGCAGTGAGTTTTAGTAGTCTACCCACACACCGTAGCGATCTACCCTCTTTCGAGTTCGCTTTTTTCGTCCATTGTCACTGCTACTACTACTGTCCGCGTTCTCACTTGTAACTCGATCACGATTGCGACACACAACACTTACAGTATGCGCGTTTTTTTGCGAAACAGTATATTTTGGATTATAGAACTTCCGGATCACTGGATACCAGACACTTGATAGACGAAACCCATCTTCCCGGTTAAAATTCTTATATTTAAAAATTTCTATGGCTTGTTTGACCATCCTGGGTATGTAGTGCCTTTCGGTCGAAAGTATCTTTGTGCAGCATAGTTTTCAAGTTATCGTGGTACCGTTGTGGTCGAGCTAGGGTAGGTACAGGATCCTGGCCCGAAAAACCCCATTCAAAGAAGATTTGGTGAATGCACAAATTAACTAATATTTAGGTGTCATCTAGTGTCTTCAATTCCATGAATGTGTTCCACATAGTAATCACGGTACCTGTACCCCCACCCGACCACAACGTTACCGCGATAACTTGAAAACTATGCGGTACAAATTCATGACATTGGCGGCACTAAAAAGCACCTAAAAATGATGAAATTGTGTTCACCTTATCTCGTTTGAATGGTGTGATTGGGCCAGGATCCTGTACCCCCGCCCGACCACAACGGTACTGCTATAACTTCAAAAATATGTGGCACAAATTCATCTGACTATAAGCACTAAATAGCACCTAAATATGATGAATTTGTACAATCATTATATTCCAATATCTTGTTATGGTCAGGCCAGGATCCATGACACGGAAAATGGGACACAATAACGAGAGCTAAGAAAATGCTAGTCATTCACGGTAACCGAGCGCATTGGGTAAGTGGGCGCAATGCGAATATCTTAGAAGCCAAATGAAGGAGGTGGCCGCATATGATCCGATTGGAGGCGCAAGAGGGGCGAATCGGTTGCGATGACTCACTGCGCTGCACAACGTTTCATTAAAAATATTTTTGCAAAAATATTAGTTGCCTCATTTCAAATTTTTTTTGCATTTTGGAAAGCCTTGTTATGTGAAAAGTTGCTAGCTCAAAACAATGAGTCTATTAAATATCAATTTAGTGTATATTTAAATGTTCGAAAATTTAAAGTTAAAATCGTTGCGCGAATGTAGTGGCGGTAATAAAAAAATTCGCTTTCTTGGGAAAGCCTGCGCGGGTAAGTTCAAGTTCTGTATCAAAATGACTCAATTTCATAACAATTTCAACAGATCTTCAGACTTATTACTTAATTTTAATTACTTAACTGATAATATTTATAAAATGTTTATTTATGCAACTAAACAAATGCAAACACTTATCCTGAATACGCCTAGGTACTTACCCCATAATGGTAAGCACATTTACCCGCATTAAGGGTCAAGTATGCGCATTCCGGTATTTCCTCATTATTTTTATTATGCTTCAAAAAAAAGCTACTGTTTTGATTATTATTTTCATAAATACTCCAATTGTTCTTCTAATACAATTTTTTTTGTGAGGTATGAAGTCAAAGACAAGAGTGCGCATAGTTACCCTGAATGACTCTATCCTTATTTTTAGATCCTGGCTTCTGTTAGTTATTCATCGGTGGAGGCTTAGATAAATAAGTAACTAAGCTTATTAATCTCTCTCTTTCGCATTATTTTTTGTACTTAGGTATGTTAAAATAAATATATAGGCCCTGTCCGCTATGAAAGAGACACCTTTTTAACTACTTTGATGTTCCTTTTTCCCAACAGATTTACTGTCGTGTAACTCTAACCTCCACCGATGATTAGCTACCAGTTGCCTGGATCTAGTCATAAGGATAGTATAGGAAACTATTTAATAAGAGGAGTTTCACCGTTCTCGTTATTTTGTCACAATTTTCACACTCTTAGTCTATTATTTTAATAAAGACGATGTGACGTGGAAGTTTTGTGCAAATTGTGCCCAAATTGTACGTTTTAACAGTGGATTTATATAAAAATAAAAGACAAGAGAAAATAATGCGCATATTTGGCACAGCTCGCCCAAAACTTGAGGTAGGTACATATTCAATTATTCACATCATCTTTCAGAAATAAAATTTATTGATTAGAACCTAATGATCCTCCTAATACGTGGGTGCTGCAGATATCGTTTTAGGGACAAAGTAAAATTATTTAATAATATGAAATGCTGTGTTTAGTGTCTATGAAGGCTCTCGGCTTGGCGTATTTTCTTGACACGAAACTGTGGTTTTTGGCGTTTGACACACGAAGACACGAAGTTGCGTGATGAATTTTTAACTCTTACATATAGATAGAGTTGCTTTTTAATTCTCAGGTACTTAGGTAATTCTGAATAAATATAATTTGTTATTCCATTTACTTGTGGCAATTATCAAAATATTTACCAGTCAAACTAAGCATGTGTCGATACGGTTTTTCTTTTTCAGGAAAAAGCAGTGCAATATTCGCACAAATATGGAATAGTAGGTAACATATAAATAAAAGAAACAACGCTAGCAGCACCGCTTTCTCATGACTTGTAAAGAACCGACTGATAGAATAAAAATATTACTAAAATATTTTGGTAATCCAATCGTTATGTCGTAGGATATGAACTAAATAAATCAAGGAATGAGCACCACAGTCCGTCTAGAAAAGTTGCTGTATTAGTTAGTTACTATGCGACAATACAAACATACATACATAAATACTCACGAAAATCATAACCTTCCTTCGGCGGTCGGATAAAAAAGTGGGACGGACAGACGAATAGACAGACAGACAGACCTACACGACATGACATTTTTTTCTTTTTGAGGTATGGATTTGGAACCTTAAAAACAACGGACAGACGGACGTACGGACGGACAGTTAGACATCTACTATATGATTCTATAAAAAAAGAACGGACATACGGGCAGACGGACGGGACGGACGGACAGACGGGCAGATGGACGGACGGACGGGCGGGCGGGCAGACAGACATCAACTACATGATCCTATAAAAAAAGAACGGGCAGACGGACGGACGGACGGACAGGTGGGCAGATGGACAGATGCACGGACGGATGGACGGACAGGTAGACAGACAGACAACCCTCCACGCCATGAATCTATAAGGGTTCCGTTTTTTCGTTTTGAAATACGGAACCCTAAAAAGAACGATTATACTGACGCAGGCACGGACATATAGATAGACAGACATACATCCAAGACATGATCTTATAAGGGTTTTTTGCTTTTCAGATACGGAACCCTAAAACAACATACAGCTAATCTCCTTCTTTTACAATTTTGAAGTCTGAAAACTACCTATATGGAAAATCTTGCCTTCATTCGGTATATAAACGTGCATACCTACATATCTTATATATAGTTCTACTGTTGATATTTGATATTTCCTTATAAAACGTTACGTAGACGTTACATAGAGTCGGACAGACAACCACACAGTCTAAACCGTTGATTATTGAAAACATCACCAACAAAAATATCCTTTATTTTTCACTTCTATTCCCATAGAATTCGGTTAGTCGCTACATGTGAAAAAAAAATGTATTACGATATATTACATAGGTAGCAATACTTTTATTTACATCAAATAAATAAAAAGGACAAACAACTGAATGGAAAATTACGCTAATCCTACGGTTCTTGAGATGGTAAAGAAAACCCCGCTATAAGTCGAACGCAAGGACAGACGGACGGACAGACAGACATCAAGAGCTTAAAAATATTGTAAATTGATGTGAATTTTCATTTATTGCTCTTTGATTATGGAACTCTAAATAAGGAACAAACATTATTTCTTTCTATTCTGTTTACATGAAACGGTTATCATTTTCCGGAGAGTTCGGCTGACATCACGGATGGCATTTCCTACGATGCAGAGTAGCATAAACTAAAATGCACTAGACGTTTTGATTGCTCGCATGATGTGTATAGTAATTTTCAAGAGAATTTTAAATTAGTTAGGTCTGCATTTCACTATTTACTACCAGCTTGTTTACTCACTTTAATAAACATATTGCTTACTTTTCCTTTTTTTTACGACACTTTAGTTGCATTCTAGTAGCCATAGCCTGAAGAAGTTCACAGTTTTTCGTGCGATAGTCTGAAATGAAAAGAAGTTGATGATGAGAGAAAAAAATATCAAGTATCGGTATCAAGCAAAACCGTAATAAGAAAGATACTTAACCAAAAAACTAATATAAAAAACGCATAAGAAGTAGGTATATATATTCCAGCCTGTTGATGGCTTTCGATATCAGAGAGCTGAGAGAGTTTCCTTGCTATGGGAAAAACACATTGCTCGAGGAACCGATGACTTTGGAGGCGTCTTCTTATAATGCTTAACTACTACTTACCCTCACATTCGGATTTCTGTCTATTTTACATATTTTGGGTACAAGTATTACTGATATTTTGCTTGGTGCCGAATTATAAATATAAATATATAAAGAATAAAAAGCACTTCAGATAAAAATATGACATTAATTATTATCTTTTTACTTTTGTCATTATTGACAAGTACGAAAGCAATCGCGCTAAACCTTAGAGAATTCAACCCGGATGGAGTAGCCATGTCTGTCATTTCCGATACAAAAAAAGTCTGCCAATTTTTGCGGGGGAGGGGAACGTCAAATGTATGGATATTACTACGTAACATACACATAGCTACGTCAGATTAACGTCAGTCCATACATGTGTATGACCACTGGTCATATGTTTTCGGCAGAGGGGAATGCCTGTCAATGACGACTCCGGTTGCTGAACCCTAAGCATGCTAAACCCACGGACCAAGAGACAAACCGGACATTACTATATTTCCCTAACCGCAGTTGAACCTCATTACCGAGCACAACAGTCGTTCATAGGTGACTACTGTGACTAGAAATAAGTAGTAAACACGGTCTTCTAGAGAGCATAATGTAGGGGGCGGTATCTCACTCACACTTGTTACAAAATTGTCACATTTGACACATATTGACATTTTGATTGTCTGATGACGTCATTACCTCCTTAGTCAAAACGAGACACAGTCCCCATGATAACCCTCTCTTTCGGCCTCGCTTTGTGACCGAAGGGTAATACTCCAGTTTAAAATGATAAACCCATGGCTATACTGTGCATTGATCGTATTATCTCGGCCGCACGTTTTTCTCGGAGCTCGGGGTCTGCTGCAGAACCTAATCCTAAGATTTGGCATGCACACCAGTTTTTACGAAAGATACAGACCTTTCAACCCTGACGGGAAACTAGGGTTTGTTGGAATTAGGTTCGGTATTCCTACAATGTATTTCTTATAAACTTATTTAGATGTCATATACAAAGGAAATATATTTCTTCACTGGCTTGTAAACATCAAATTATTTGTGTTCACAACATATTATTTTGAACATGATCGGTTTAGCCATTTTTGAGTTATCTTAAAAAAACTTCTTCCCCTCCATTATGCGTGGTCCGACACGCACTTGGCCTGTTTTTTATACATATTAAAGATTAAAGCATTACTTTTTAGAGTATGACTACACATGGACTAGACTATCTAAAAGAAGTTAGTACTCCTTAGTCTTAACCTATTTTATGGGTTTTAAAAAGCTAGTCGTAGACAATCGTATACATTGTGGTACACACACACTACTGAACCATGTCGGCAACTAGCCGACAACTTGACATATTGGCATGTTATCTGGCTATCAGCTGATAACTTGATAACTTGTCAGTTTATCATTTTATCAAGTTATCCGCTGTCAGTGACCATCATAAGCCTGCTGGCCCTATCCATGTGGTTAACCTCTTTGTCCATCTGGAGTTATGATCTTGATTCCTTGCGATGTGACCCGCCCACTGCTATTTAAGTTTAAGTAAATGTCGTATTTCGTCTAGAACTTGTGAATATAAAAATATAGGAATTAGTATTACGTATCGGTCGTAAAGGTGGTGCTGAGCTCCGAGCCTATTGTCGCGAAATTTAGTTTAGCCTAGTTTTTAAGTTGTTTGTTACATGTATTTTTTTTTCCTTTCCCTTCTTGTGTATTGTTTTATGTTTTTTTTGTACTGATTTAAACTTACACGATGTTCACTCATTATTATGACAAAAACGGGACTTAATCGCGTACACTTACTTTTATTATTTTCCTGACGTTTCGAGCGTGCCGTAACGCTCGTGGTCGCAGGCAGACTGGCGAGGAATTGTATCAGCATCTCCTAGCTGCGCGGGTTTTTCGAACTACCCGCACTTGGTCTCGATTATGCACATTCACGATAGGGTTGTCACTTTGCCTACACACAACACTCACGACATCTGGTGGTTTGGAAATGCAAGTATTTTCACGCTTACATTTGCTGATCACTGGATTCCACGAAGACGAGATCCCCTGTCCCTCGTTCTGGTTGAAATTCTTATGCTTTCTAATTTCAATAGCCTCTCGTAGTTTCCTGCTATAACGAAGACGTTCTGTAGAGAGGACTTTTGGATTATGGAGCTCAATCCAGTGGTTTGGTCCAGATTCTAACAAATGTTCGGCCACAGCAGACTTGTTTATTTGCCGATTTTTGACTGCTGTGATATGTTCCCTGACCCTTTCCGCTATTTTGCGTTTGGTTTCCCCAATATAGGAACTACCACAGCTACAATCAATCTTATAAACGCCCCGTGTTTGATAAGGGATAACATCCTTAGCCAACCTTAAATGCCCCGACACCCTGGATAACGGCATGTATACGGTTTGTATAGAGTACTTCTTTAGTACTGTACCTACTTTGTCCGTCACTCCTTTGACATAAGGCAAAAATGCCGGTCGTCTTGCAACATCCGGATGCTTCCTTCCCGGTTTCCGTCTGGGTTGCCTACTGTCCATCCTATACCCATTCCTCCTAAGGACCTCCTGAATATGTGACATCTCACTCTCTCGAAACGTCAGGAAAATAATAAAAGTAAGTGTACGCGATTAAGTCCCGTTTTTGTCATAATTATGTTTTTTTTGTTTACTTCGGTGTATGTCTACCTGTCTGTATTTATTTTTGTGTATTTTTTTGTTTTGGATTTCTGCGACAATAAATGATTATTTATTTATTTGTTTATTTTACTTAAATTCGAATCTTGCTCGACGCGGTGAATTTTTCCATTTTTCTTCCAATTATAAAATTGAAATTTTCGTTTGCAGACGTTTCTGCTCAATACAAAATTTATTTAGTATTACGCAATATAGCGAAGGTTCGCATTCACAAAGTTTGGGCTCTCTGGCTCCGTAATTACAATATATATAATATAGTATATATATATATCTAATAAACAAGACTAAAAATCGCCGCAACGCTGACACTTCAACTTCACTCAAGAAACTTGCCAAAAATCTCTTTTCAGCAAGAAAACAAATTGAATCAGCTACTGAACGCTTGAACTAAATTATCTAAATAAACGTGAACCTGCAAATATTTGGAGACCTGCCCAATGACGGTACGTGAGAAGCAAGCGAAAGATTTCTTAGTCGCTATTTAAATATAAGTTTTGCTGCAGTAGAAAATTTTAGAAATTAGTGTGTGGTAGAATTAGAATCATTCAAATTAAAAAGAAATACTTGACGTTTTAATTACATACAAGCAGCTGAGTAACAAGTATTTTTAATACAGCTGCTTATTATTTTATGGGTCCACGTAGGAACCACTGGACCCGGATATGTCCTTAAACTATGTCTGGACCCAAATATGTCCTTAACTATGTCCAAAAGAGAGATATGGGTACTGCGAATGTCATTTCGCTAAAATCTGATTGGGGAAAAACCTCCACCGTAAAGAATACCACAGGCAGCACTAGACCCTACTCATAGTTTTGTGTTCCTGCCGGTGAGTAAGGTTGCCAAAGAGCTCAAATAGGACCCAGTGTGTTGACGACGAGTTACTCTCTTGTGCGCATGCGATACCTTTGGCGTTGCAGGCGTCCATAGGCTACGGTAGCTGCTTATTATCAGGCGGACCGTATGCTTGTTTGCCACCGTCGAAGTATAAAAAAAACCAGCCAAGTGCGAGTCGGACTCGCGCACCGAGGGTTCCGTACAAACCTATAACAAGCAAAAGTTGTAGTATGTTTATTAGTAATTTCAATTTAATACCTCTACGCGTTTACGAGGAAAAAGGTAGTATGCTTAAAATTTAAAAAAATATTTTATAATCTAAAATGTACCCTATTTGCAGATGATGTCTCCCTCCTTTTTGATTTTAACAGTAATGATGATTTCAATTTAAAGCTAACACAAACCTTAAATCAAATTCATCAGTGGATGGCCGACCACAACCTTAAAATTTAAAAAAATATTCTTTGTATGATTTTACTAAAAATTTCTACTTTTCGTAATTTTTCCTTTGTCTGTGCTATATGAAGTTTCTTCGTGCCAAGTTTCAAGTTTCTGAGTTTACGGGAAGTACCCTTTAGGTTTAGAGTTTCTTGCGAGTACTCAGTTTCAAAATACGCGACTTAAATTGCTATTTCTTTTGATTGCGTTGACATAAAAGTTTGGTTTTGCTACATCTAAAAGGTCCTATAGCCCTGAGTATTTGACATGAATTTAAAGTTAATACCTCCAGCTCCACGTGTTTACGAGGAAAAAGGTAGTAAGTTAAAAATTTAAAAATATTTTTTTTGTATGATTTTACTAAAAATTTCTACTTTTTGTAATTTTTCCATTGTCTATGCTATATGACGTTGCTTCGTGCAAAATTTCAAGTTACTGAGTTCACGGGAAGTACACCGTAGGTTTTGCGAGTGCCGAAAAACTCTAAAATTTGCAGCATAAACGATATAGTATCTTTTGATTGCGTTGGCTTTTAAGTTTGGTTTTTTCACAGCTCCAAGGGACAATAGACTTGAGTATTTGATAAAAATTTCAGCTTGATACCTCCACGCGTTCCTGAGAAAAATGGTCTTGACAGACAGACAGACAGACAGACAGACAGACGGACAACAAAGTGATCCTATAAGGGTTCCGTTTTTTCCTTTCAAGGTACGGAACCCTAAAAATGGAATTGCATTTTTTCTGCACACGTGCGGAAAAGTCTTCTCAGTTTTCCAAATATAGAGTCCAACCCATTAGGGCAGTAAAGTTAAAATATCCCCTAAATAAGATATAACTCTACCTATACTGGGTGTCTCATTCAAATCGGTCAGTATGGGAAAGTCTGAAACTGTAAGACATACGAAGATCTGTTCTGAGGAACCATGTCATCGATTTTAATAACAAGAAAAACTGCATTCATACATTTAAAAAAACATCTGTACTCCGTTCGGGAATCGAACCCGGTTTTTATGAAAAAAAACCTACACTATTTCTATTTAGATATCGATTTTGTAGGTCTTAAGCAGTAAATGTATGTATGAAACATGATGTCTAAAATGAATAAAATGCATTTTATTATATGAAGATACAAAATGCAATTGTAAGATCGTTACCTAAACGTGTTGAATATTGTATTGAAAAAGGCGGTGGTCACTTCGAGCACATACTAAAATAAATTAAAGTATGTGGAAACAATGCATTTTATTCATTTTAGACATCATGTTTCATACAGACATTTACTGCCTAAGACCTACACAATCGATATCTAAATAGAAATAGTGTAGGTTTTTTTTTTTCAAAACAACTGGGTTCGATTCCCGAACGGAGTACAGATGTTTTTTAAAATGTATGAATGCAGTTTTTCTTGTTATTAAAATCGATGACATGGTTCCTCAGAACAGGTCTTCGTATGTCTTATAGTTTCAGACTTTCCCATACTGACCGATTTGAATGAGACATCCTGTATATATAGCAAGTTGCGAGAACTTCTCATCAACTTGGCAGCTGTTAGCTGCAACATCTTGCAACGAACTACGTCTCGGGTAATAGATGTTACCGGAATGTTCCATAACACGCTAAAGCTCCTGCCAGACAAGCGACGAGTAGCGATTTACTATAAAAAAATACACAAAATATCTTCGAGAATTCAACCAACCGGAGTCGCCATTGACAGGCGTTTCCCTCTGCCGAAAACATATGACCGGTGGTCATACACATGTACGGACTGACGTTTATCTGACGTGGCTATTTGTACGTTACGTACATTTGACGTTCCCCTACCCCGCAAAAATCGGCAGAATTTTTTTTGTACAGAAAATTACAGACATGGCTACTCCGGGTTGAATTCTCTAAAAAATTTTTATATTACTGTCCGATGTAAATGTTGAAATACCGATTAAAAGACTAAAACCTCTGAAAAATTAAAAACGTCACTGTATAATAAATGTCACGAGCACACTAGTTTCATGAACAACGCCTGCAATTTAATATAAAACTTGTTTGAAAATTTCATTACAACTGAAATAAGTATACTGAAATATAAGAGTCCGTTATCGTCGCGAAGCGCAGCGAGCCTATGATTAGGGAATGCTCCCGGTTCTGATTTTGTATGGCGAGAACCGCAAAATTCCCGGTTCCGGTACTGGATTTGTATAGATAAAGAGTACCGGGAGCAAACCCTACCTATGATGGACGAAGTTATCCACATGATTAAGCAAAAAGTACTTTTAACAATGCGCGGTTGAAAGAGCCAGCATGTCATTATCACGCTATCGCATAGCCAAGCGCAACCATTAAATGCGTACAGATTCGTATTTAGTTAAACCTAATGCAACTCTTCCAATTGAAAACATTTGATATTTTTGAATACTATTATTTATTGTTTGGCTCGAAAGTACGCAAAAATTTATTTTTGTTTTACAATTAATCCATTTTTATCGTCACCTTCAGTTTAGTAAAACCAGCCAAGAGCAGCTAAGCTTATTATTATTACATAAAGCACTTTATTCCAAACGTTATGCAGTTTCGGTCGTACGGTCAACCAATTTGATTTATAGGCCACTGTAGAACCTTGTCATTAATGACAGTTGCCCGTGGATACGGATAAACGTAACCTATTCCCTACCAAACTAGCTATTGTGACAAGGTTCTAGAGTGGCCTAGGAATCAAATTGGTTGACTGTACATTGAAGTTTTACATATTAAATATTTGATTTTAGTTCTTATTTAACGTTAGTAAGGAAGATATATTAATTATATGTTAATTGTGTTAGCGTACTAAAGTGTTTCATTTAGATGACCATTTTTGGGCAAAGGCCTCCTCCATTTCACGCCATTTGTGTGGATCTCTAGCTATTCTTTGCCATGTGTTGCCTGCTACTTTCACTACGTCATCTTTCCAGCGCGTCTTTTGTTGGCCACGGTTTCTTGTACGAGTAATTAGCGGTTAGATTATTTGGTTGGTTAGATTAGTGGCTAGTTCAAAAGGATCTTAACACGACTTTATCGTGTTGAGATCACTTTGAACACCTCACCCGCTTAGCCACTTTTGCTGCTAACTGTTCGCACATCACACCTCTCTCTATTCCAAGCTATGTGTCCCACATGGTGGTGGGGTCAGCTTTCCGCACCTTCCCTCTCCACTTCGCCCTATCCTCGACGTCTTTTTCGGACACCTGACACTCACTCATGTCCTTTAGCACCACGTCCTTCCATCTTGTCCTGGGTTTGCCGATACCTCTTTTACCTGGGATGGAAAGCCGTAGTGCCAAGTTTCCTACGTAGTAGTTCGCACATCACACCACGTTGTATGAATTATTACGAATATTAAAGTAACATACTACGTACCAGTATAATATTAATATTTCACGTCCCTGACAGGGATAATGCATACAAAATGTTGACTCTTCGATTTTGAGCTTTCAAACAATAGCATTAAGTTGAAAATTGTTTGAAATTTGTCAGCAGATCTGTATCGATAAATAAACAAGTGAATTCGCATTGGGAATCTGAAAAATCCTCTCTAAAGGTTTTATTTTATACAAGGTGCATGTTTACAACAAGACTAAAAAGGAAACAGGAACTGACCTTGAAAACAATCTGGCTTGCTTTTCTTTTTTAACCGACTTTAATTTCATAGAAGGAGGAGGTTCTGTATTCGGTTTGGGCTTTTTTTTTTATGTATGTTCACCGATTACTCCGAGACGCGTGGTCCGATTTGAATAATTCTTTTTTTGTTTGAAAGGGTCTACTTCCAAGGTGGTACCATATTAATCTGGTGCTCTTCTGATGATGGGATCTATGAGGAATTGAGGGAACTCCTCAATTTTTAAAGGCATACGTATGGTGATTTGGGTGTTTTCTTAAGCAACTCGAGGATTTTCTCTCGAAAACCACCAATTTGATGAAGTGGACCTCTTGATGATGGTTGTTTTGATGATAATGATGATGATTTTTTTTAAATGTAGGATGTTGAGCGATTACTCCGAGACCCGTGGTCCAATTTGAGGAATTCTCATTTTGTTTGAAAGTAACTACCTTTAAGATGGTGCCACATTAATCTGGTGCTGTTCTGATGATGGGATCCATGAGGAATTGAGGGAACTCCTCATTTTTAAAGGCACATGTATGGTGATTTAGGTGTTTTCTTAAGTAACGCGAGGATTTTCTCTCGAAATCCACCAATTTGATGAAGTGAACCTCATGATGATGGTTGTTTTGATGATATTGATCATGATTTTTTTAAATTTAGGATGTTCAGCGATTACTCCGAGACCCATATGGTCCGATTTCAGAATTCCGGAATTCGGACAAAAAAAATATTTTTTTTTTTGTTTGAAAGGAACTACCTTTGAGATAGTTCCACATTAATCTGGTGCTGTTCTGATGACGGGATCCATGAGGAATTGAGGGAACTCCGCAATTTTTAATGGCACATGTATGGTGATTTGGTTGTTTTTTAAGCAACTCAAGCATTTCCTCTCCAAAACCACTAATTTGATGGAGTGGACCTAATGTTGAAGACCACATATGCTATGTGGAACTTTCCTTATAGGTACATTGAGTACGTGTCATGAACTTTTTCTTATATATATCTTCACCGATTATTGCGAGATCCGTTGTTCGATTATGATAATTTTATAACCACTAAAAATGGAAAAATAAAAACTTTTTACAAAAAAAAGATAAACCGACTTCAAA
The DNA here is from genome assembly GCA_947086415.1 of Pammene aurita. Lineage (NCBI taxonomy): Eukaryota > Metazoa > Arthropoda > Insecta > Lepidoptera > Tortricidae > Pammene > Pammene aurita. The sequence continues at coordinate 30,805,959 of OX352302.1, read as the reverse complement.
AAGGATAAAATAAACTATTATATTATTTAAATGCGTTACAAACTGATATGTTTGAAGTCGGTGCCAAGCCAAAAAGTTACAATACCGGCAAATCAGCTTCAAGTCTGAAAATCACATAACATTTCGATTCCTACTTATATTGCAAAGGTGAATGTGAATCTATCTGTTACATTTTCACGTCTAAACTACTAATCTAATTTTGATGAAAAGAGGTACCCATGTATTTATACTCTGATACACGTCTACTTTGTAAATAATCAGAAAAAGGCGGCAAATTAAAAAAATATATAAACACGTATTCCTTCCATAGAAAATTTAACTATCGCGCCTTTTTCTACTGAAAAGGTGGGCCCCACACACCCAGTGTGTCTGAGTATAGAAAGATCAATCTTGCCATTGAATTCCTTTACACTTCGATATTACACCTTAGATGAAGTAGTAACAAACATCATAAGACGCGTGATTATATTTTCTCTCTATACTTGAATGAAAACCTACGTGCAGTCAATACCGTATTAGAATAGTTCTATAGTATGGAGAAGGCTAGGCATCAACATAAACGGCGAGTACATCACTCACCTTTGGTTTGCTGACGACATAGTAGTCTTGGCTGAGACCATGGAGGATTTGAGTACGATGCTCGATGACCTCAGTAAAGCCTCCGAGCGAGTTGGTCTAAAGATGAACATGGATAAGACGAAGATCATGTCAAATACCCATATAGCACCAACTCCCGTTACAATCGGAGACTTTACACTCGAAGTTGTGGACGATTATATATACTTAGGACATACTGTCCAGTTAGGTAGATCCAACTTCGAGAAAGAGGTCAATCGACGAATCCGACTCGGTTGGGCAGCGTTCGGGAAGCTACGGCACATCTTTTTGTCCAATATTCCGCAGTGTCTCAAGACGAAAGTCTTTGATCATTGTGTGTTGCCAGTGATGAAATATGGTACTGAAACGTAGTCGCTTACAATGGCAAATATGAAAGCTCAAAATCACCCAAAGGGCAATGAAGAGGGCTATGGTTGGAGTCTCTCTGCGTGATCGCATCAGAAATGAGGCCATCCGCAGCAGAACCAAAGTAACCGATATAGCCCTCCGAATCGCTAAACTAAAGTGGCAGTGGGCGGGGCACATTGCTCGTAGAACCGATGGCCGTTGGGGCGGAAAGGTTCTCGAGTGGCGACCATGAACCGGAAGGCGCAGCGTGGGTAGACCCCCCGCAAGGTGGACTGATGACCTGGTGAAGGTCGCGGGAGTCCGCTGGATGCGGGTGGCGCAGGACCGGTCATTGTGGCACTCTTTGGGGGAGGCCTATGTCCAGCAGTGGACGTATTTCGACTGATATGATGATGATGATGATGATAGTATGAAGAACAATTCACTGAACACATACGCCTCGTTCGTATTAACTGTTTTGTGATTTTCAGACTTGAAGCTGATTTGCCGGTATTGTAACTTTTTGGCTTGGCACCGACTTCAAACATATCAGTTTGTAACGCATTTAAATAATATAATAGTTTATTTTATCCTTTTTGAAGTCGGTTTATCTTTTTTTTGTAAAAAGTTTTTATTTAATGATTCCAGTGGTCTTGTGGCCTTACCATAATTGTAATACAATAATATAGTGTTATGTTCTTTAAAAAAAGTCTGCAACTTTTATTATTCACATTCTCTTTATTTATTTTTCTACTTGGGCTAGGATTTTTTACAATATAAAAGTAAAATAAAATACAACATACAAAAACAATATAAAATATACTATAAAAAAACCTAACCTAGGATGCCGCCTGCAATGGAGCAAGGCCCAGGCTGCCGGTAGTTAGGGCCGCAGAGTTGATAACCATCGGACACTGCGCTCCGTGTCCAGGATTACCGCCTTCTGAATCTGACCCTTGATCCAACCACAACCCCGTAGCGAAAGTCTCTCAAGATGTTGGTCGAGACTCTTAGCTATGAGACCGTTCGCAGAGACAACAATCGGTACAATGGTTTCCAAATCAACCTCCTACAAGGCGATTCTCTTCATATTGGGACGGTGATGTTGACGAGTATGGCCCGGCGTTGCGATCAATTATTATTCACATTATTTGTATCTCCTTTGAGAATCACGGGCCTTTATATCCCGGTCTTTTGATAGGCTTGCGTGGGGATACAGATCCAACACGCAGAGGCCCCTTGGAGAAATTTGCTATGTTATACACCTGCTAGAACCCATTCACGGGTAGATACCCGTGAACCGGTTCCAGCAGGCGTTGTAGATATTGTAAATAAAATGGACAGAGTAAAGGGCTATGGTATTGAAGTTTGTCTGGTCAAAGATTAGGCTATTGTAAAGAGGTCCGAACACCTGCCATAACAATTTTATAACATGTTATCGAGGCAGGTGGTGACTCGCCGCCAACTAGATGGGCCCCTGAAACTGCCGTTGCAAAAACGACCAGGAGCAACATCGGTGTGAGCGGCTCAGGGTGTGGAGAGGTGTACACCGCTTTCTGCCAGTGACTGTAGGAAGCCCAGCCACTGTACCAACTCGCGACTTATGCATATTTCACTTCCACCCTGCGAGCATATAGCTCTGACGGCTCCTCTCTGGACGGCCAATTAAGGCAAACCAGAGCCGAGAGTCCTGCGGGTCCCCTTGGGGTCCACTCCGACCGACGAAGACACGCCGGAGACGGAGACCCTGACCGACTCTCTGGAGCACTCGGGTCCGCGGCGTCGTCACTCCCCGACAGCTCGCCACAAGCTGCCCTGCGGGCTTATTCACATTATTGTTATAAAATTTCTTTGTTACATTTAAAACTATTTGAGTTAAGTATATAAAAATATACTCTTTGAGCCTGAACGGTTCCTGGCTTATTTACGATACGACTATAATTTTAAAATTTATTTTTTTATCCGCTGTCTGGTTCGGAAGCTTATTTTATCGTTAAACTAGCCTTTTCCCGCGGCTTCGCCCGCGTACTATAAGTACTCAAAAAGGATACGATACCCATGTTGATTTTCAGACTTTGTGACCACATTTGCCACTTTTAGGGGTTGAATTTTTAAAAACCTGAAACACGTGTTTACTCATTTATCGTTAGGAATATTCCTGTGAAGTTTCGAATAAAATAATCTAACAAATCTTGATTCGCCATACAAACTTTGGACTCCCATTTATCCCCTTAGGGGGTGATTTTTGAAAAATCCTTTCTTAATGCACCCCTAGACCTTATAAAGAACCTACGTGCCAAATTTGGAATCTCTAGAACCAGCGGTTTGGGCTGTGCGTTGATATGTCATTCAGTCAGTCAGTCAGTCAGCCAATCAGTCAGTCAGTCAGTCAGTCAGTCAGTCAGTCAGCCAGTTTCTTCTTTTATATATTTAGATTATATTTTTGACGGGTGAAATTGCCTTATTAAAATTGGAGCAGTATGATTATTGATATTATGCAAATAATCTTCTTTTGTCATCAAAATGGCATAGCATAAACAAAACTGTAATTCTGACAATCTAAGTCAATAAAAACTTTGATATTATTATCGTATTGATGTTACGAAATCTCGTTTTGATATCTACATATATTATTTGACATGAAGTTGATAAACAAGTTTAACATCCTGTTAATTAGCAAAATTTATATACCTAAATATTCAATCTGGGGTTCTCGATATTATGGCAGAAATACATGCGCCGAGTAACTAACTTGTAGAAGATATTGAATGGATTACTCAAACAGTATTAACACGTTCACTGCATTACGAGGGCTTCTTAACCCCGTGCGATGCCTTCATTCAGTGTTTACACGCCTGGTGCGGAAGCTGTATCTGTGGTATTCTTATGTATATTATGGTGTCAACTGCATATTTGCGTTTGTTGTTTAAAGCCAAATTAAGGAATATATTAAAAATGTGGTTCATGAACCCCGTACCGACCGCAGAACAAAACAATCCTTCTAGTGCGTTATGGGGATCCTAAGAACCCCGTATAGGTTTAGTTGACCCGTACGGGGTCAAGTGCTCAGAAACATTAGTGCTGTAATAATTGAAACACTCGATATCTGTAAATTTAAAATATCTTATAGTAATAAATCGAATTAAGAAAGCTTAAAAGCCCCTTTGTGGCATGATATTTTTGATGAAGTGGACCTCTTGATGATGGTTGTTTTGATGATAATGATGATGATTTTTTTTAAATGTAGGATGTTGAGCGATTACTCCGAGACCCGTGGTCCAATTTGAGGAATTCTCCTTTTGTTTGAAAGTAACTACCTTTAAGATGGTGCCACATTAATCTGGTGCTGTTCTGATGATGGGATCCATGAGGAATTGAGGGAACTCCTCATTTTTAAAGGCACATGTATGGTGATTTAGGTGTTTTCATAAGTAACGCGAGGATTTTCTCTCGAAATCCACCAATTTGATGAAGTGAACCTCATGATGATGGTTGTTTTGATGATATTGATCATGATTTTTTTAAATGTAGGATATTCAGCGATTACTCCGAGACCCATATGGTCCGATTTCAGAATTCCGGAATTCGGACAAAAAAAATATTTTTTTTTTGTTTGAAAGTAACTACCTTTGAGATAGTTCCACATTAATCTGGTTCTGTTCTGATGACGGGATCCATGAGGAATTGAGGAAACTCCGCAATTTTTAATGGCACATGTATGGTGATTTGGTTGTTTTTTAAGCAACTCAAGCATTTCCTCTCCAAAACTACTAATTTGATGGAGTGGACCTAATGTTGAAGACCACATATGCTATGTGGAACTTTCCTTATAGGTACATTGAGTACGTGTCATGAACTTTTTCTTATATATATCTTCACCGATTATTGCGAGATCCGTTGTTCGATTATGATAATTTTATAACCACTAAAAATGGAAAAATAAAAACTTTTTACAAAAAAAAGATAAACCGACTTCAAAAAGGATAAAATAAACTATTATATTATTTAAATGCGTTAAAAACTGGTATGTTTGAAGTCGGTGCCAAGCCAAAAAGTTACAATACCGGCAAATCAGCTTCAAGTCTGAAAATCACATAACATTTCGATTCCTACTTATATTGCAAAGGTGAATGTGAATCTATCTGTTACATTTTCACGTCTAAACTACTAATCTAATTTTGATGAAAAGTGGTACCCATGTATTTATACTCTGATACACGTCTACTTTGTAAATAATCAGAAAAAGGCGGCAAATTAAAAAAATATATAAACTCGTATTCCTTCCATAGAATATTTAACTATCGCGCCTTTTTCTACTGAAAAGGTGGGCCCCACACACCCAGTGTGTCTGAGTATAGAAAGATCAATCTTGCCATTGAATTCCTTTACACTTCGATATTACACCTTAGATGAAGTAGTAACAAACATCATAAGACGCGTGATTATATTTTCTCTCTATACTTGAATGAAAACCTACGTGCAGTCAATACCGTATTAGAATAGTTCTATAGTATGGAGAAGGCTAGGCATCAACATAAACGGCGAGTACATCACTCACCTTAGGTTTGCTGACGACATAGTAGTCTTGGCTGAGACCATGGAGGATTTGAGTACGATGCTCGATGACCTCAGTAAAGCCTCCGAGCGAGTTGGTCTAAAGATGAACATGGATAAGACGAAGATCATGTCAAATACCCATGTAGCACCAACTCCCGTTACAATCGGAGACTTTACACTCGAAGTTGTGGACGATTATATATACTTAGGACATACTGTCCAGTTAGGTAGATCCAACTTCGAGAAAGAGGTCAATCGACGAATCCGACTCGGTTGGGCAGCGTTCGGGAAGCTACGGCACATCTTTTTGTCCAATATTCCGCAGTGTCTCAAGACGAAAGTCTTTGATCATTGTGTGTTGCCAGTGATGACATATGGTACTGAAACGTGGTCGCTTACAATGGGCCTCATAAGAAAGCTCAAGTTCACCCAAAGGGCAATGGAGAGGGCTATGGTTGGAGTCTCTCTGCGTGATCGCATCAGAAATGAGGCCATCCGCAGCAGAACCAAAGTAACCGATATAGCCCTCCGAATCGCTAAACTAAAGTGGCAGTGGGCGGGGCACATTGCTCGTAGAACCGATGGCCGTTGGGGCGGAAAGGTTCTCGAGTGGCGACCATGAACCGGAAGGCGCAGCGTGGGTAGACCCCCCGCAAGGTGGACTGATGACCTGGTGAAGGTCGCGGGAGTCCGTTGGATGCGGGTGGCGCAGGACCGGTCATTGTGGCACTCTTTGGGGGAGGCCTATGTCCAGCAGTGGACGTATTTCGGCTGATATGATGATGATGATGATGATAGTATGAAGAACAATTCACTGAACACATACGCCTCGTTCGTATTAACTGTTTTGTGATTTTCAGACTTGAAGCTGATTTGCCGGTATTGTAACTTTTTGGCTTGGCACCGACTTCAAACATATCAGTTTGTAACGCATTTAAATAATATAATAGTTTATTTTATCCTTTTTGAAGTCGGTTTATCTTTTTTTTGTAAAAAGTTTTTATTTAATGATTCCAGTGGTCTTGTGGCCTTACCATAATTGTAATACAATAATATAGTGTTATGTTCTTTAAAAAAAGTCTGCAACTTTTATTATTCACATTCTCTTTATTTATTTTTCTTCTTGGGCTAGGATTTTTTACAATATAAAAGTAAAATAAAATACAACATACAAAAACAATATAAAATATACTATAAAAAAACCTAACCTAGGATGCCGCCTGCAATGGAGCAAGGCCCAGGCTGCCGGTAGTTAGGGCCGCAGAGTTGATAACAATGATAACCATCGGACACTGCGCTCCGTGTCCAGGATTACCGCCTTCTGAATCTGACCCTTGATCCAACCACAACCCCGTAGCGAAAGTCTCTCAAGATGTTGGTCGAGACTCTTAGCTACGAGACCGTTCGCAGAGACAACAATCGGTACAATGGTTTCCAAATCAACCTCCTACAAGGCGATTCTCTTCATATTGGGACGGTGATGTTGACGAGTATGGCCCGGCGTTGCGATCAATTATTATTCACATTATTTGTATCTCCTTTGAGAATCACGGGCCTTTATATCCCGGTCTTTTGATAGGCTTGCGTGGGGATACAGATCCAACACGTAGAGGCTCCTTGGAGAAATTTTCTATGTTATACACCTGCTAGAACCCATTCACGGGTAGATACCCGTGAACCGGTTCCAGCAGGCGTTGTAGATATTGTAAATAAAATGGACAGAGTAAAGGGCTATGGTATTGAAGTTTGTCTGGTCAAAGATTAGGCTATTGTAAAGAGGTCCGAACACCTGCCATAACAATTTTATAACATGTTAACGAGGCAGGCGGTGACTCGCCGCCAACTAGATGGGCCCCTGAAACTGCCGTTGCAAAAACGACCAGGAGCAACATCGGTGTGAGCGGCTCAGGGTGTGGAGAGGTGTACACCGCTTTCTGCCAGTGACTGTAGGAAGCCCAGCCACTGTACCAACTCGCGACTTATGCATATTTCACTTCCACCCTGCGAGCATATAGCTCTGACGGCTCCTCTCTGGACGGCCAATTAAGGCAAACCAGAGCCGAGAGTCCTGCGGGTCCCCTTGGGGTCCACTCCGACCGACGAAGACACGCCGGAGACGGAGACCCTGACCGACTCTCTGGAGCACTCGGGTCCGCGGCGTCGTCACTCCCCGACAGCTCGCCACAAGCTGCCCTGCGGGCTTATTCACATTATTGTTATAAAATTTCTTTGTTACATTTAAAACTATTTGAGTTAAGTATATAAAAATATACTCTTTGAGCCTGAACGGTTCCTGGCTTATTTACGATACGACTATAATTTTAAAATTTATTTTTTTATCCGCTGTCTGGTTCGGAAGCTTATTTTATCGTTAAACTAGCCTTTTCCCGCGTCTTCGCCCGCGTACTATAAGTACTCAAAAAGGATACGATACCCATGTTGATTTTCAGACTTTGTGACCACATTTGCCACTTTTAGGGGTTGAATTTTTAAAAACCTGAAACACGTGTTTACTCATTTATCGTTAGGAATACTCCTGTGAAGTTTCGAATAAAATAATCTAACAAATCTTGATTCGCCATACAAACTTTGGACTCCCATTTTACCCCCTTAGGGGGTGATTTTTGAAAAATCCTTTCTTAATGCACCCCTAGACCTTATAAAGAACCTACGTGCCAAATTTGGAATCTCTAGAACCAGCGGTTTGGGCTGTTCGTTGATATGTCATTCAGTCAGTCAGTCAGTCAGTCAATCAGTCAGTCAGTCAGTCAGTCAGTCAGTCAGTCAGTCAGTTTCTTCTTTTATATATTTAGATTATATTTTTGACGGGTGAAATTGCCTTATTAAAATTGGAGCAGTATTATTATTGACGGATATATTATGCAAATAATCTTCTTTTGTCATCAAAATGGCATAGCATAAACAAAACTGTAATTCTGACAATCTAAGTCAATAAAAACTTTGATGAAAATAGATGTCATATACTTCAGAAAAAATGACCAAACCCGGTCTGACGGTCACCGGTGACCGGGTGGTCTAGTGGTCAGGACGTCAGCCGCGAAAGCTGAAGACGCCAGTTCAAATCTGGCCTCGGACACCGGAGGGTTTGGTCATTTTTTCTGAAGTATATGACATCTATTTCCAGTTTATATATAGTAGTGTAACTACTTAAAAATTGCAAATCAAAAAATATTCAACAAAATAATTTGATTTGCTTCAAGATTCAAAAACTTTGATATTATTATCGTATTGATGTTACGAAATCTCTTTTTGATATCTACATATATTATTTGACATGAAGTTGATAAACAAGTTAAACATCCTGTTAATTAGCAAAATTTATATACCTAAATATTCAATCTGGGGTTCTCGATATTATGGCAGAAATACATGCGCCGAGTAACTAACTTGTAGAAGATATTGAATGGATTACTCAAACAGTATTAACACGTTCACTGCATTACGAGGGCTTCTTAACCCCGTGCGATGCCTTCATTCAGTGCTGGGGATGAAAATCGTGTTTACACGCCTGGTGCGGAAGCTGTATCTGTGGTATTCTTATGTATATTATGGTGTCAACTGCATATTTGCGTTTGTCGTTTAAAGCCAAATTAAGAAATATATTTAAAATGTGGTTCATGAACCCCGTACCGACCGCAGAACAAAACAATCCTTCTAGTGCGTTATGGGGATCCTAAGAACCCCGTATAGGTTTAGTTGACCCGTACGGGGTCAAGTGCTCAGAAACATTAGTGCTGTAATAATTGAAACACTCGATATCTGTAAATTTAAAATATCTTATAGTAATAAATCGAATTAAGAAAGCTTAAAAGCCCCTTTGTGGCATGATATCGCAAACAATTTAACTTCTGACACACTTCTTTTTACATGCTATGTCACTTGCACAATCGAGTCGAGGCAAATCTAATTATACCTTACAAATCGTAATCCGCCAGAGAAATAGATACATATACATACATACACACACATACTTTCAAAAAACATAACCCTCCCTTAGAAAGATCACGTCACAAACAGACTTCTCGTAACTTTGACATTAGTCTGTTCTACGCATTTCACGTCAATATGTCATATTTTTGATAACAAGGTACGAGAATGTCAGGACCTAATCCCAAACTGGATTAATAAATCTTCGTAATAACATTCTTCGATATTCGAGCGGTATTCTAGCTTTAAATCAATGATCATGATTTGTTACGTTCTATTTGCTATCAAAATAATCATACTCGTAATATATTTAGTCATCAAAATTAAGGTGCGACCACACCGCTGCTTAACATACGGTGACGCTACGGAATCGCAGTGGCGCATCGTATCCGTACCGTTTTTATCGCATGCCCTCCAGACCGCTGCTCAAAATACGCTGACGGTGCGGAACCGCAATGACGTGCCGTAAACGTCACGATTTTAACGCATGCTCATTAAGCACTGACATTAAGCTGCGTCAAAATATTTAGTATGGGGCACGTCACGGCGTTCACGTTGCGTCTGCGTATTTCGAGCAGCGGTGTGGAGAGCATGCGTTAAAGTCGTGACGGTTACGACAAGTCATTGCGATTCCGTACCGTCGGCGTATTTTGAGCAGCGGTGTGGAGGGCATGCGATAAAAACGGTACGGATAAGATGCGTCACTGCAATTCCGTAACGTCGCCGTATTTTAAGCAGCGGTGTGGTCGCACCTTTATGAAATTGATATTTTAATAAGGTATTTCAAAGCAGAACAAAAAAATCCAAAACAACTATTATACTGATTTGAGCTGCAAAAAATCTAGATTCACATCAAAACTTTGATGTGCATTCAGATTGTTTTGCTGCGCAAGTTAGTATTTTTGATATACGGATTAATATTACCCCTTTTAATAAATCCAAAAAAAAATGTGATTCTAATAAATCTAACAATAAATGTCTCTATAAAGTTTGACTTATCGTATTGACCTTAAACAATCTCATATTGATATCTATTTCACATGCACTTGACAACGAAAAAAGCATAACCTAAAAATAAAATGTTACTTTGACGTTAATTTTTACAATCTCCTAGGTTATTTAAATAGCACCAAACTCGACTCGCAAGCGCTCCCACAAGCAATGCTGAGGCTAGCCAGGTACCTGGCCTGCATTGAAATCGTTTGAACTTAACTGAAGCATGAACACGGGTATTAAATGCTAGCCTAACGTCGTGGAAGAATATAATTTGACAAAAGCAAAGGGTAAAAAAGTTGAACCGAGAATTATTCTCGACGGAAAATGTCTGGAAAGCTTTTTACCTGTCTGAGCCGGATATTCGGATATTTTTGACGTGTATCTGTCTACGTGATATCCTTTATTCCCGAGCCTTTTAAAATTCTCTGTAGATTTTTATGTTTGGGGTGATCTTTTTATAAGAAAAAAGTAGTTAGTACCCAGCTTTATATCAGCGGGTTGGTATCCCGAAATCACGGGTTTGGATACCGCCCGAGGCAGTGAAATTTCCATTTGTCCTTTATTTTATAAAGTCGTATCATTAGTGACTCTGCTCTATACAGAAATAACCTAAGAGGCTGACAACACCCAATTACCTTCAAATTGACTTTACTTAAACAGTTTGTTAGCTTTACTTGTTTTGGGAAAGTAAAAAATATATATGTTATTTTCATTATCTTTGGAAGAACTTTGTTAATTCCGATATACGATTGGACGAAATCGGCTCGATAGAAAATAATTCGAAAGTTACATCTTAAAATTAGATTTAAACAGTTGTATGTCTTTAGATTCTTGACTTATACGTCTGTAATTAAGAACAAAATTCCACCACACTAATACTAAAAACTTCATTATATTATATTTCACAATTAATGCGTAATTTTTCAAAATTTGCAATGAGCTCCCATACTAATCGTAACACAGTGTATCTCTTTCACTCGCGCTGAAAAAGATAGAGACGTAATTTAGCTGTTGGCAGCCCCTTAAACTAAAAGTTATTATATTCTATGTATTACGAAAATACTGATTATCCGTTTAAAAAGGCATGTTGATACATGTCTTGTGGCACTCTATCAATTAATCAAATAAATGTTTGATTTTAAGGGTCAGTAACACCCAGTAATTTTTTATGTACAAAAGGGATTTAAGTACTAACCTTTTTTATGGTTCTCTGCCTTTTCGCCGAATAACGTTTCCCAAACTGTTTCATTTGCCAACTGTGTCATTTAGCATACTGCATTTTTTTCTGAAACTATAAGAATTTGACTATTGTTATAAAACAAAACTAACCTAACCTACATGGTTCTACACGATAATTATAAATATGCAGTATGCCAAATGACACAGTTGGCAAATTAAACAGTTTGGGAAATGTTACCCCTTTTTTTAACTGTATTCGCATTTCGAGCTCAAGTGTTTCGCGCGAAATTGCACACAAATTCAATACAATCCAGTCAACGATCGCGTAACGGTCATTTATTCCTATTCCCTTATAAAACTGTGGCACTGATCTGAAAGCGAAAAATAAAAGAATATCCGGAAAAAATATGCGCGGCGGGAACACTACGGCTAGTGATGTTGTTACGGGAAATATACCTCTCTTACCGGGAATATTTTCGCAAACATGGCTATGGCTATTAAACAATAGGTATATTGTCTGTCTCTCAAGCTGTTTTGATATGTCTTCTTATAGAACTACGCATTATTGTGTATCTTTAAGATCTAATGTATTACTGTTTTGAAAAATAAGTCCCGCCGAGTTTCTTGCCGGTTGCCGAGTTACTTATAGGTGGACTTTTTTATACGATTTTGGTGGAAAATAAGCATACAGCCTAATAGGAAGTCACCTTGCAACTCCTAACCATAATAGATAGCATGGTTAGCTTTTTATCGCCTATCACATCAGGCGTCACTAACATACTTGTTAGAACGTGATCGGTATGGTAACAGACGATAAGAACTCGGCCATTATTAGGCTGGCAGGGGTTACATGCGCTTTGCAGACCCTTTAAACCCTACTTATTTCCTTTTTAACAACCACATGGGGCGGTATTCTAACTTTATAGTCTAAACAATTTGAACTGAGCTCATCCACTTAGTGTCTTATCTTTTGTGTGTAAACCGCAGGCGCGCGTGCCACTATGGAAAAAATGGTTTGGCCACATGTTAGCGTTTACTGAATTTCTACTATATGGACCACGCAATAAGATTCAATATGAACTAATACGAAAAAAGCTCTATGTTCTATACGGTTGCATCCAGTACAAGCGATTCAAATGCTCTAGAACCAGCGTAACTCGACACCGAGATCCGAAACAAATGTGCATAATTGGAGATCGCGCTTGCACTGGTATTCCGAGCGCACGGCTAGTTAGCGATTAGGAGGCAATTGTAATTTTCGCGAAAGGGCAGGTAAAACAGGGTTGGATTCTGATTAAAACATTTGGGTGGATGTACTATTTACAAATATTTAATATATGAAATACATATATAATAGATTTTAATAAATATTGGGTATGTTAAAATTATAATCAGGCATATAAATACTTAACTATTTTAAAATTGCTTTCTTAATTTTACAGCTTAGACTTACTTTTACCTATAGCAAATTATGTACTGAGAATAACTCAATTCAAATATAAATAATATGAATCTACATTGTAGTTGTGCTTGTTATCGTAATTCGAATGTAATCGTAATGTGTTGTAGAAGTATACAATTTTTTTTACATATTAGTCTATAAGAATAATCATATTAATCTAAACTTAACAAATTCTTACACATTATGCGCAAGTATGTTACAATTATAATCTGACATATAAATAATCAACTAATTATTTAAAACATTGCTTTCTTAATTTTAAAGCTACTTTCATAATTCGAATGTGTTGTAGAAGAATATAAAAATATATATATTTATATTACATATTAGTCAACAAAAATAATCATATTAATTAAAATAAACAAATTCTTATTCAATGTTAGGACTAAATATTTGACATAAATATTAGGTTAATGTTATAGAATAAGGACAGGTAGATATTAAAAAAAGGTTAACAAACAATAAAAAAACAAGTTTTGTCGATTTTATTGTGAAATTATTATGATACATTTTGACCCGTATTATTTGTATAATTGCATCAATATATTTCTATTAATTATATAATAGCTTAAGATAATAATCGTTACTGACGATTCGAAAGTGCTTGTTGCTATGCCTACTTGAATAAATACATTTTTGACTTTGACTTTGAGTATTTAAAGGACTGATTATAATTGTAACATACTCAGCCTATATTTATTAAAATCTGTTATTTATTTATTTTCTTTTAAAACGTTTGTAAATCTGATAAGAAATGTAATAAACATGACAAACCCTCATTCGAGGAATAGTTGTAGGCACGTTAATTAATCTAGAAAAAAAAATGAAATTAATATGATGAAAAGATTAATATGATTATTTTTGTTGACTAATATGTACTGTAAATATATATATTTTTATATTTTTCTACAACACATTCGAATTATGATAACAAGCAGAACTATAATGTAGATTCATATTATTTATATTTGAATTGAGTTATTCTCAGTACATAATTTGCTATAGGTGAAAGTAAGTCTAAGCTGTAAAATTAAGAAAGCAATTTTAAAATAGTTGATTATTTACATGTCTGATAATAATTTTAACATACCCAATATTTATTAAAATCTATTATATATGTATATATATTTCATATATTAGATATTTGTAAATCGTACATCCACCTAAATGATTTAATCAGAATCCAACCCTGTTTTACCTGCCCGTTCGGGAAAATTACAATTGCTTCCTAATCGCTAACTAGCCGTGCGCTCGGAATACCAGTGCAAGCGCGATCTCCAATTACGCACTTTTATTTCGGATCTCGGTGTCGAGTTACGCTGGTTCTAGAGCATTTGAATCGCTTGTACTGGGTGCAACCGTATAGAACTTAGAGGTTTTTTCGTATTAGTTGATATTGAATCTTATTCCGTGGTCCATATAGCAGATATTCAATAAACGCTAACAGGTAGCCAAACCCTTTTTTTCATAGTGGCACGTGCGCCTGCGGTTTACACACAAAAGATAAGACACTAAGTGGATGAGCTCAGTTCAAATTGTTTAGACTATAACAACACATTAAACCAACCTTACTTAGACACAACTGCAACATTAGTCCAGCATTCAAGCGATATTGGAGTTGTATAGCTAAATGACATTCTAAATTTGATTCCGTTGACATTTTGGCTTAAAATTGTATGCTTAGTGTATCTTTTATACATTGCTAATATATAGCTCACACACAGCATACACTGACAATAGACTCGATGTTAGTCTTTTGAGCTTTGGCGCGTGGAAGTAAAGAGGAATTTTGGTCTCTCTGCGGAGGAGAGAAATTGTCCTGAGTCAGCGTGGTGCTAGCCAGGAGAGCCAGCGCTGGTTTTCCGTCGGGGCCATATGTGGGTGAGGTCAAATAATCATTCAATTAAAGCAAATAGTAATATTAAAACTAAAAACCGGCCAAGAGCGTGTCGGGCCACGCTCAGTGTAGGGTTCCGTAGTTTTCCGTCCGTCACAGTAAGTGTCCCCACTTAAGAGTTAATAACACCGCCATGTAGGATATGATATGAGAGTTCCACGTGCAGCGACATCTATAGGCAAATTAAGTAAACTATTGCGCGCGAGCTTAAAGTATGGAAGATGATTTTTATGGAATAATTCTTTATTGCGTGAACCGATTTTCACCGTTTTTACTTTATTTGAAAGCACGTCATTTCATTGTAATTTTGTAGAAATTACAGGTACAATAAACACCTGCTTATACGGTTAAATTACAAACTTAGTTCAGAAATTATTTTGTAATTTTTTTTAAAAAACTATTCATCCTATCAAGATCAAAATAATTTTCCTAGAAAGTTTTTATAAAGTTCTACTTTTGAGATTTTTTTCATATTTTTAAAACCTATGGTTCAAAAGTTAGAGGGGGGCATATTTTTTTATTTCTGGAGCGATTATTTCCGAAAATATTTACATTATCGAAAAATGATTTTAGGAAACCCCTATTCATTTTTAAATACCTATCCAACAATATATCACACGTTAGGGTTTAAATTAAAAAAAAAATCACTCCCCACTTTACGTATAGGGGAGGTACCCTAATAAATAAATAAATTCCACTTTTTATTTTACCACTTTGTCGGCGTGATTGATATACATATTAGTACCAAATTTCAGCTTTCTAGTGCTAACGGTCACTGAGATTATCCGCGGACGGACGGACGGACGGACGGGCAGACATGGCGAAACTATAAGGGTTCCTAGTTGACTACGGAACCCTAAAAAATAAGACTCGATAGTAAAAATTGATAATAAAACAACACAACAACAGCTGACAGGGCCGCGATTCGAAAAATAAACACACACACTGGACAGACACAGCTCCAACCCAACTCAACCCAACTCTACTCAACGCTATAACGACATTGACATTTGCTATTCGAACAGATTTTCATTCAACATTGGTCTCACATTGGTCACACATTGTACCAATGTTGTACCAATGTTGTACCAATGTGAGACCAATGTGTGACCAATGTCTGACCAAAGTGAGACCAATGTTGAATGAAAATCTGTTCGAATAGCAATTGTCAATATCGTTATAGCGTTGAGTTGAGTTGGGTTGAGTTGGGTTGGAGCTGTGTCTGTCCAGTGTGTGTGTTTATTTTTCGAATCGCGGCCCAGGTTAGTAGACACGGAGGCAGAAAGCAATCTTAAAAGAAGGTAGATCGTTTTGGTGTGTTGGTATCCACAACTAACAGTGCTGCAATGTTAATTACCTACTCTATGATAATAGCGTATCGTATGCAACTTTGCCGAAATATCGAGAACTCCAAAAAACTAATACACATGGCAAATACTCCATCTTTAAAAGTAGTTATTATCATACGTCGTTATCGCGGGAGCAAAAACGATTTGACAGTAGTCAAAGATTACGACAAATAAGATATAACAGAAGTGACAGTAGTATCAAGACGTTTGTACCTACAAGTTCAAAATTTATCGATAATTTTTCTAATATCTAATCTTCTTACTCGACTTGATTATAGTCCTAACGACAACCTCTTCATTCACCTGTTATTCAAAATATGTTTCATTCATGAATCATGATCGATTTGTCTGGACTTGTAGATAAAGGATTATTTTAGACACACGAAGAGTTTTTTTTTCTCAAAAATAAACGCTAGGTACTCTTAATTTTCATAAAAATAAACCTTTTGTTAAACGAAATATCTCTCAAAAATACGCACTTTAACGAACGTAGAAAAGGAACATAACGAGATTGATTAATCATTTCTAAAAAAAACTTTGTGCTAGATATGAAGAACTTCTTAGAGGCTAAGACGTGTAGGCATAATATTCTGTTTATATTATATGGACATTCTGTTATATATATTCTTCAACACATTTGTTTTTGCTCCGGCGATAACGATGTATGGTTATTATGATACAGATAGAGATCACTGGTCGCCACTGGAGGAGGCCTTCACCTACACAGGAAGGGAGAAGAGAGAGAAGAGTCTTGTAGAATATTTTTTAGAGAGAAGAGTCTTGTAGAAGAGTCTTGTAGAATATTTTTTTTATCTTTCAATATATTAAGCAAGCATAATTTTAATTTAACTCTAAATGGAAATATTCATAGGCTAGTTGACATTTGAAACATGACTGTGATATTTATTTCAATGTATGGATATTAATTAGGCTATTTATTGACATTTACAATATCATTGTGACATTATTTTAAAACAAGACCAAATTTTTTTAAACAAGTTTATTAAAGATCTGGGGCAGCGGTTGAGGGACCGGGGTTGTGGTCCCCGGTCCGGCTCGTACCTGGTCCAGCAAATATCGTTGGCAGTGCAGCGCGGTAATGCGGCCAGCATTTTTGGAACGTTTACCCCGGGTACGTGTCGTCTCGGGGATTAACGTAAAGGCGCGCTTAGAGGGTTAGGTTTTTGACAAAGCTTGTTGCGGATTTTATCTTGTACACTTTTTACGAAGCCCGGGGCAGATTATTACTCGTACTGGTGTAGATTGGACGAAGTTTGTTGCGGATGTCGTTTTGTATCCTTTTTAACGAAGCCTGCGCTGTGGATTCAAGGCGGTTGTCACACTGCCGCCGCGTCTCGTTGCGAGACGCGGAGCAACGGACTCGCATGCGGAGACAACGCACCAACGTCCGAGTTTTCTGCGCATCTCCGTCCGGAGCTGCGATGCGCGACGTCCCGCGTTACTTCCGTCTCGCTTTCATTTCACATTCGAACATTAAGGTGAAAATAGTTCCTACATATTTGTCGATAAAATGGACACGGAACTTATTCAGAACGCTGCGGTGATACTTTCAGTTTAGTTTTTGTACGATCAAGTCATAAAACGCAGAAGACAATGAATACATCCCAATTTACAAACCAGACTTATAAATGGGTATTTTGCTAGAGATTACCAAGATTTAAGGCAACACGAAGAATTGCACCCGTATGTCAATCGCGTCATATGATTATTTGCTAAGCAAAATTTGAGTGATTATTACTGGCGCGGACACAAATTTTCGACGTTCTATTACAGCGGAAGAAAAGCCTTGGCTTACATTTAAGTAAGTAATAATTTACTACTTCAATTATACTTTTATAAGAATTCCTAGATTATGATTAAACGAACGACTTTCAATTTCAAAAATAAACTTATAGACGTCGATATCCATTGCGCCTTGCACTAAAATCCGTACGGCACTGCGGAGCTCGGTGTGACATACCCTGCGGCACGCACCGAGTCTCCGTCCGAGCGCGCGAGTCGTCGTGCGTCTCGCTCCTCCGCGCGTCGAGGCGGAGCCAGTGTGTCGTACCATGCGATTTTTCTATACAAAATCAAGATTCTACATACAAAGTTAAAAAACGCATCAACGGACGCCGCTGCGAGACGCGGAGCAGTGTGACGACCGCCTCAGTCATGCTTGCTTATTTTCTCTGATCAAATAAATTAATAAACATTAATATCAGTTTTAAAACATTATGTGTATTCGTTATCTTTGACTACAGAAATTTTATTACGATACGTTTTCTAATATTGAAATTGCTGCTTTTTTTAATATTTTTTTGTGTCTAAACCTGCAAGAAATAAAAGGTTTTTTATTATTTATTATTATTATGATACGGGAACTTCTTGGGAACGCAAATATACCCACAGCACATCACTAAGTGCGGCCGGCGGGAAATTGTACAAAATATCCTGAGGATTTCTTCGCGAGGCCGCAGTAATATCTTTTTTTGTCAAATAAAAAGTGTCACCTCCCTTTGTTGGTTGGATTTTTCGTTCATTTTCGTCGGAATCGGTTTTTGTCGTGATAAATTGGAATTTAAGGATTAAGTTCTTTTGAGTCGGAGTTTTTACGCTGATTTTTTAATGGCAAATACTATGATTTGAGTATAGCGTATAATCTTTCATGAACGACTTCAAAAGAAAAAGTTCAATATTTTGATTTGTGACTTGAGGCCGAATTCGAAATACCAAAATTCAACTTGATACTGACTATAATTATTACCCGCCGCGCATCTATTACGAACAAGATACACAGACAGCAATGTCAAATCTAATTGAGGTTTTGTAATGTTCATATGGTGTAATTGGTTTAAAGTGCGTTACTGCGACACGGTGCCGTATTCTAATTTTGATATACATAAATGATGCATTAAAAACACAATCTACCTCAAAGAAAACTTCAACACACAACCAATATTGAAATTGTATTGGAGTTGCATCGGAATAATTTTCAAGCAAATTCTGACATTTCTGATTCAGATGTTTAGGCGGTAATAGTATTGCGTAGTTAATGCATTGGCCGCAGTCTTACATTGGTCCAATGTGTGACCAATGTGTGACCAATGTGAGACCAATGTGAGACCAATGTTGAATGAAAATCTGTTCGAATAGCAAATGTCAATGTCGTTATAGCGTTGAGTTGAGTTGGGTTGAATTAGGTTGGAGCTGTGTATGTACAGTGTGTGTGTTTATTTTTCGAATCGCGGCCATTGTATTAAAGTTGGATCGTGTTTTAAAGTTAGAATACGGCCCGGAAAATTGATAAAACTACTTGTGCTACGCCACAGCTCGTAGCATTTGGTGTAAGTAAAGCCTCAGTGGCAAGCGTTCCAAGCATTTAACCTTATTCACCGCTTTGCTACGCGCGTAGCCGACAACATGGGTTTCCCGCTATGTAGCGAATGCTTTGTAGAACGTCACTACATCATATCGTGATTAGCGCTACGTTGACATCGTTCAATGAGGTCACTTCCTTACGATTGCATTTGTTTACTATCGATGGATTCGCCGGTCGCACCGCTGGACACATCTGCTCGAGCGGCTTTTTAGTTTGCAACCTTATGCATTTACATTATGGTGGATGACACTGAACAAAACCGGCCAAGTATGACTTGGACTCAAGCTCTAAGGGTTACAATATACTTTTTTTATATATATTTTTTATTGTAGCTCACGTCGTTGGACTAAACTTATAAATTTTCCTATAATTTGTCTTTGAAAAGAACTATATTCAGTGTTTAGTCCAAAATTTTATGATAAATAATTTTGTAGATAGGAAAGTTTATAAAAAAATCGGCCAAGTGCGTGTCGGACGTATGTATCTCCTCAATTTTTTTAAATATTTTTTGATCTCCGATTCATAACTAACAGGATGAGAACACATTTATTTAGAATTTCAGGGTGATTATATCTGAATATATTTACTACAGTTTGTTATTAAATCAAATACAAACATTGAAAAAATAATCAACCCAGCACGACCTGAACCTGCATCGATACGCCTTGCGGGGGCTGTGACAGACGAACAGACAGACTGACGCACAGACAGATGCAAGAGTGATCTTGTTATTGCGTTTACTCCTTTTGCCCTACCTCTGTAATCATTCTGTATAGTAATATATATTGTACAATAATGTCTGGTCTCTCACCTCAAGTTGTATACAAATTGCACATCATACCGTATACTAACATACATAAACATTCTGTTGGCTTATCGCAAGCCTGTGAATAGGGCTTAGGGGCTATTGGAACTCAATAAGGCATGAAGCTTATCGCTGACTACACGCTTATTGAGGAGCAGATTACATGCTACTAACAGATATACCATTTTCTATTTACTAGACATAACAGCTAACAACAAAAATCGTTTTAATTTGAACTCTGAGTTGAAAATTATAACTGCCTTATTAACGAGTTAGATTAGCAATTTTTTCTAAGAGCTAGCCACGTCAGATATGACACAATAATGAGAGTAACGGAACCCATCTGGTTAGATTGAAATACTATCATTATTGCTAGATCCGGGTATCTGACAGCTTTTAATGAGTGGACTCTGACCAGAGTGACAGACTAGGAAAAAAATTCAGTTGGAAAAAAGTAATACCAAAATAGTTAGGTAAAAACTATCGAAGTTGTCTTATTTATAAAGGATGGGACTATATTTTAACTTTAGAACTAAAAACATTGCGTATTTTTTCGGAAACAGAAACAGTAGGCAACAAACTATCTAAATATATAAAAGAAGAAACTGACTGACTGACTGATTGACTGACATATCAACGCTCAGCCCAAACCGCTGGTTCTAGAGATTCCAAATTTGGCACGTAGGTTCCTTATAAGGTCTAGGGGTGCACTAAGAAAGGATTTTTCAAAATTCACCCCCTAAGGGGGTAAAATAGGGGTCCAAAGTTTATATGGCGAATCAAGATTTGTTAGATTATTTTATTCGAAACTTCACAGGAGTATTCCTAACGATAAATGAGTAAACACGTGTTTCAGGTTTTTTGAAAATTCAACCCCTAAAAGGGGCAAATGTGGTCACAAAATCTGATAATCAACATGGGTATCGTGTCCTTTTTGAGTACTTATAGTACGCGGGCGAAGCCTAGTTAAGGAAAAGGCTAGTTAATTATAATTATACGTCGTTTTGGATTACTTTCCCCCATCAGAAAGTTTTGGCAATGATATAATTGTATTCATAATTATTTTACATGTTTTTTTAAAGTGGGGCATTCCACTCATACAATAGTATGTTATTCAATCAAATACAAACACTGAAAACATTGAAAAAATAATCAACCCAGCAGGATTTGAACCTCGCATCGATACGCCTTACCGGGGCTCGATCGCTTTACCAATTAAGCTATGGGTTCAGTTACTGAGTTGACGAAATTTTCGATGCCTTCAATCATCTTTTTGCATTTATTTTTACATCGACTTTATAGCAGCCGTAAGCGACATCTAGGTGCTAACTACTAGAGTTAGATACCCTTCCCGCCGACCCTTTTACAAGTGTCACAACGGAAATAATAGATGGCGCTGCTATGAACTCATAATTATTTTACATGTTTTTTTAAAGTGGGGCATTCCACTCATACAATAGTATGTTATTCAATCAAATACAAACACTGAAAACATTGAAAAAATAATCAACCCAGCAGGATTTGAATCTCGCATCAATACGCCTTACCGGGGCTCGATCGCTTTACCAATTAAGCTATGGGTTCAGTTACTGAGTTGACGAAATTCTCAATGCCTTCAATCATCTTTTTGCATTTATTTTTACATCGACTTTATAGCAGCCGTAAGCGACATCTAGGTGCTAACTACTAGAGTTAGATACCCTTCCCGCCGACCCTTTTACAAGTGTCACAACGGAAATAATAGATGGCGCTGCTATGAACTCATAATTATTTTACATGTTTTTTTAAACATTAAAAACACTGAAAAAATAATCAACCCAACAGGACTTGAACCTGTATCGAGCCCCGGCAAGGCGTATCGATACAGGTTCAAGTCCTGTTGGGTTGATTATTTTTTAAATGTTTTCAATGTTTCTATTTGATTTAATAACAATCTATTGTATGAGTTGAATGCCCCACTTTAAAAACATGCAAAAATAATTATTAAATAACCAATTTTGACAACAAATCTGAAAAAAGAATACCGCTCCTCACATTTGCTGAAAGCTATAACTGTACAAAAGAACTGTCCTGGAAATATACGAGACCTTGAACCATTTTATTGTTTTTATGGGTGTCGTCAAGTTATCTTTTGCTCAGACAAGGAAATGGGTTTTTATTTATAACAGTTACTTTCAAGTTTTGTTCTACATTGTTAACGAAATTAAATAAAACTGTTTGAAATAAAGAAAACAAGGAAACAGACACAAGGCCCGTGTGATAGTCGAACTCATATGAAAGAGGTGGTTGAAAATTTTGCAACCAACGGGTAAACCTCGATAACTTAGTTGGTGGAGCGGCGGGCTAGGCTTATATCTCGGAGTCTCAAGTAAAAGTCACGAGTTTAAGGCTCGCCCGGGGCAGTGTATTTTTCTATTTTTCCTTTATTTAATAGATTACGGATTTTTTCATACAAACGACGTTGTCTGTCGTTGTCGTAACAAGCTTACGGCCCGCCTGATGTTAAGCAGCTGCCGTAGTCTATGGACGTCTGCAACTCCAGGTATGTCACATGCGAGTTGCCAACCCTTTAAAAGAGTATTAACTGTGTTGTCGGCTAATGAGAGGGTTGTGTGTATTACAACTGACGTGACTTAATACAAATTCATTTAAACATAGACCTTGAAGTCATTAGGTTTTAGTAAGCTACCTCTTAAATGAAGGTACTCATACGATTATTTTCGACTAGATTTCCGCTACCTCACGGTTGTCTGGAAAAGAGCGCCTGTTGACTGCCTCTACTTTTAATCTGTGTATTTAACTGTTCTATTTTATTGAGGTGTGCAATAAAGAGTATTTGTAATAAATGAGGTACAACAATATTTACAACCTATACACAAAAGTAATGTCAAATAACATTGAATTATAACTACAGAAACTTTCGGAATATAGAAAACTAAATCTTGAAAATGTCCAGCTGATAACATTTTCAATTCTAGCTCCGTTATAAACTAGTACTCGTACAGCTACGTATTCAAATTGACAGCGCGAGCAAGTCAGAATTTCAAGAGAAACTGTTTGAAGAGACCTCTAGATGGTGCCTTTAATGTAATGGGGCCTTTAACTTCGTATTCACTCAAATATTTGTAGAGAAGGGAAAAGGGGTTCTCCTTCTTAATAAAATCGAAAAGTGAATTTTAGTTATATTTGGTATTTATCCAGTTAAAATTATTGCTATCGTTTTCTCCAGTCATATAAAAGAAAAGGACAGCAAACATTTATCTGACAGATATGCTTTAACTTGAGATTGTGAAACAGGCCATAAGAATACGTTTTATAAACCACGCTACAAATCACGACTCACCTAATCGGTTAATAAAATTGTGAATTATTTTCTCAAATACTAGTTCGATTCCCAAGCTTATGTTCAATCATTTAGGACAGAAAAAATAGCTTTAAGACTAAACCTGTTAAGATTGCTAACTACTCGTATTTTGTTTTTGCAATACGATGGCTTGTTTTAATGCAAAGCTATATTTTAATCTGAAATTCTTAAATTTCCTGCATTCGTAAGATAAAAAATCATTACTAAAATGAACCTTATTTCAATATTATAAGGGTTACTAGTAGTGTTACATGAGTTGCTCTTATTAAATCTAGTTCGCCTGCTCTTGGTAAGCGTCTGGATAGTCTATCGCGTCGCTCGGTTAAATTTATACGTCGTGGGAAAAATGGTTCGAATGTAATGTTGAAGTCGAGGAAAAATTGCAAAATGGTAGAATTCGTGAAATTCTTTACGTATTTGTACTATATGTTCAGTTCATCCTTCAGAAGCGGTATTCGAACTTTAGAATATTGAATTTTATTAATATTTTATCAGATTTCATCTACTAACAAATTGTGATTCTGATAGCCAACGTTTGACGAAGGTATCTTATTTGAGTCGCTTTTTTTTGGGCGTTGGTATGAAAGAAAAGGTACCTTTCTTTTTATACCAAAATATTTACAAGTGACAGTAAGTGAGCGACACATTTAACGATGAGAAATCTGGATCTGATAAATGTAAAACGAACTAAATAATCAAAATTGTAATAAGAATATTACAATTTGTACATACGTCAAACTATTCAATATCCAAACCAAATCAATAATAATTATACTAAGCTACTAGGCATCCGGCTTTCGAAGTGTCACAAGCATTGCTGCTGTACAGTCGACTTTAAAGATATATTTTAATTTTTTCACCTAATTACAAAGATATATTAACACTTTTTCACCTAATTACAAAGATATATTTACGCTTTTTCACCTAATTACAAAGATATATTAACAGTTGTTCACCTAATTACGAATATATATTTACACTTTTTCACCCAATTACAAAGGAATAAGGTGCAAATGTGTAAAAATATATTTGACGTCGACTGTACCCACATAATGTTTTGTATTCAATGCTCGTTCTCGGGTACTGAGTTCAGTATAAAGTCGTTTCGGGATTCTCTGCGTGTGATTCCATAATAAACTTAGTTGTTTTTGTGTCAATTTCTTTGACACATTCCAAAGCCTAAACAATTTACGGCAGGTCACGTTTGAGGTTAAGTTTGATTTTTTCTTTGATGTAAGTACTTACTTAAATGTTTTTTTTTTACAGTCGGTACTTATCTAAACAGAACTTTTGGTGAGGAAATAACGTAAATCTTTAAAAAGGAATGTAATATTTCCCAGCCAGTTCAACCGCAGTTACATAATTTGAATAACTTTTCCAATATTCCGGTTTGGTAACCAATTCTTTTTCCTTCAAGTTGGAGAAGAAAAATGTTGCCAAGTTAAAATTATTGTACAGTATCTAAGGCGATGACAGTGTCAAACAAGTTATTAAAGTTGGAAAATAATTTATTCCATTAAAATAAATTGTGTTTTAAGTAATGAAGGACTAGATTACGGGTGACAACATCAAGATAGGGTCTACGTCTAAAAAATATTTTTTCTAAGCCTGTCTATAAGTAAGGGTTTTTCATGAATGTAAAATTCTTAAAAAAATTGTTTTCATTTAATTTCTCGAAATGGGTTTATGTTTTTGCGAAGAGAAGTAAAAGAGACGATATTAAGTAATAGTACGAAGAGCAAAATGAGCTTTTAACTTTCCTTTTATTTACATTTTTATTTACTTTTATTTATAAGTTTGGTTTTAGTTTTACTTAATTTATTCTAATAGTAGTTTTAGTTTTATATGATAGGAATCTAATTGTTATAAAGAGTAAATAAAATTTAAAAATGAGATGGAACTTTCATATGTACGACGGAGAAACCGGTATCGTTTATCATAGCAGTGAGTCTCTTATTTCCCACCAAAGATTGGCGGGTAACAACTATAATCTGGCCAAATTACATAGATTTGTTTATGGTATGCTGACAGCCATTTTGAAACATAGTTTTCAAATTAGGCACACGGCTTAATTATTTTCTATCCTATTATATACGTATTATAGTTTCCGAGTAAAATGTTTGTTACGTACGGACGGACGGACGGACGGATATGACGACATTATAAGGGTTCCGATGCCATTTTTGCTATGAAACCCTAAAAAAATGCAATTTTTCATTCAAAAATTATTTTTTTCAGTAATCAGAATATTTCCTTGTTTCAGGTTCCTCGATGAAATTTGAACTGAGCAATTAAGGTAAGCCATCATTATGACTGTTTTTTATGGCAAACAAGCATACGGCCCGCCTGATGGTAAGCTACCTTAGCTTATTGGACGCCTGAAACTCCAAAGGTGTCACATGTGCATTGCCGACTCTAACACAACACATTAAATAACATCAATTAATGCCAATCTGTTACTTCCTTGTTAAAGCGCCATCTGAACTAGAGCAGCTTGAACCCAAGCTACCAAATAGTAGGTATAAATAGTAAATTTTTTATAATAATTTCAAAATCAACACAATCAATTCAGCAGTTAAAGTTGGTCTTTGTTATGGTTTTGTATTAAAGTCATATACCGATTCCCATTAAAATTCCTTTTAAATATATTTGGTATTGGACATTCATTGGTGTAATCACGGTACTAGTGGAAACATATCTTGTTTATAAAGTTATGACATCTCTTTATGTTGGCAATTAATTATCTTACTTGCGTGGCGGATTTTATCTTGTACACTTTTGACAAAGCCTGTGGCAGATTATTACTGGTGTAGATTGGACGAAGTTTCTTGCGGATGTCGTTTTGTATCTTTTTGACGAAGCCTGCCATGTGGATAAGTCTTTGCGTGCTAATTAATTATCATATCAACATACGATTATCTTACTTGCGATGAGACTTTTAACTGACTTTTTTTGTACACTTAATTTTTGTACCGTTTCCTAGAAATTAATACTTACTCTAGGAGCAGTTTATTGGTTAACAACTCACCTGAATTCAATTCCGGCGCTTGTGTCCACGTGCCTGGGTTAGGTGGAAATCCTATTTTAGATCACTTTAACGGGCTCCCGACATTTTTTCCAATAGGTACTGGTTGTACTCGTATACTGTTCACTGAGTGATTTTGGATGTAGTTGCAGCGACGGAGATATGTAATTTTATTTTATTTCGCGTGCGCGGCGCGGTATGCGTGCATTCATTTGCAACGGCTAAAACGGAAGTTCTCCGCTAGGTGGCGCGTTGTTAATGTTAATGTTGTAATATCAATGTATGTAAAACTGCTAGAAAGAAAATGTTGTATTCTTTACCCAATTATGTTGTCTTGTATGTAAGGAAAAATACTTATTCATCCTATATAAAAAACTACCTATTGCCCGCGGCTTCGCTCGCGTTAAATTCTCCATACAAACTTCCACCCCCCATTTTAGGGAAGTGGGGGTTTAGAACTCTTTCTAACCCCCCACTTCCCTTCCCTTACAAAAAGTAGCCTATCTCACTATCCATCCCTTCAACTATCTCCACTTAAAAAATCACGTCAATTCGTCCCCCCGTTTTGCCGTGAAAGACGGACAAACAAACAAACAAACACACACATACACTTTCCCATTTATAATATTAGTATGGATTAACAAATAAACTTAACTCTAATCTGTTCCACGTCGGAACACTTACATTACTTATTATGTACAATGTAATTTATGTATAACTGTTATGTAACAATTTATTGTGTAATACTCTTATTTAAGGCTGTTGTTGTCCTGAACATCAATAAAAAAATTAAATATAATAATTATAACATTGTTATGACAGGTGTCCGGACCTCTTTTTAATAGCCTAATCTTTGACCAGCCCAACTTCAACACCATAGCCCATTACTCTGTCCATTTTATTTACAATAGCCACAACGCCTGCTGGAACCAGTTCACGGGTATCTATTAATGTACCCGTGAATGGGTTCTAGCAGGTGTATTACATAGCAAATTTCTCCAAGGGGCCTCTGCGTGTTGGATCTGTATCCCCGCGCAATCCTACCAAAAGACCGGGATGCCCGTGATTCTCAAAGGAGATACAAATAATAATAATAATAATGTAAAGAAACTTTCAGCGCCATCTAGTAAGGAGAAGCGTGCCTACGGTTACCCCTACATTTTCGGTAACTTTGGGTTGCTATCGTTCAGATGGCGCTTGACTTGTAGTCTCAAAAAGCTCTTAGACTGTGCGTCTCTACAAAATAGATACTCTCTGGTACGGGTAAGTATCAATGGACTAGCATGTTATTAACACTATGTCGATACAAAATTTACCAATGTTAGTTCATTTAGTACACAAAGTGCAAGTTACGCTGTATTTGTAAATTAAAATAAATATTGAAACATAATATATTTTATCTACACTCGCATTGTAAGTCCTCTAAAACGTGTTCAAAAACGGTAGGCAATGGCTAGCATTACCACAACCGATTTTACTATGATAAGCTTTTTATCTGTGACAGTAACGTAATTTTAACTTTACATGCTCAAATATTGATACGTTATGAGTTTTGATAACATAATATACACCTGCACGCGCCCGCGCGGCCGCCGACACGCTCCCTCCCGACCGCCGGCACGCTCCCTCCCGACCGCCGGCACAATCGAGTTGGCCATGGCGGTGCAATGGCGGCCATTCTATGGTTTCCGAACACGGCATTTAGTATAAATAATATGAGTGTAGATAAAGCAGTGTATGCAACTGTACGTAATTACGCCTTAAAACACTCGTGTGATCTTATTATGAAACTCGCCTGCGGCTCGTTTTATAAAACCACATTCGTATTTTAAGGACCCTTATGACGTAACAGTTACATAAACTACTATTATCTACACTCACATTGTAAGTCCTCTAAAACTTGTTCAAAGACGGTAGGCAATGGCTAGCATTACCACAACCGATTTTACTATGATAAGCTTTTTATCTGTGGCAGTAACGTAATTTTAACTTTACATGCTCATATATTGATACGTTATGAGTTTAAAATTCCGAACATCGAATTTGATAACATAATGTAAATCCTCTCCTCCTTCCTGACCAACGGCACGCGCCCGCGCGACCGCCGGCACAATCGAGTTGGCCATGGCCGTGCAATGGCGGTTCTAAGGTTTCCGAACACTTCATTTAGAATATATAATATGAGTGTAGATAAAGCAGTGTATGTAACTGTACGTAATTAGGCCTTATTACGGAACAGTTACATAAACCACTATAAAATATTAATAGCGGGTTACTAACGTAATTTCCGGAAGGCCGCTCGTAAGAATGATTATCGTAAATTGATCGAAACATGTCGATCAAAAATCAGCTTAAATTACGTGAGTAACCCGCAATAAATATTTTTAATATGTTAGAGTCTCACGAAAGTTTTAT
This sequence comes from Pammene aurita, assembly GCA_947086415.1. Classification (NCBI taxonomy): domain Eukaryota; kingdom Metazoa; phylum Arthropoda; class Insecta; order Lepidoptera; family Tortricidae; genus Pammene; species Pammene aurita. The sequence continues at coordinate 30,776,635 of OX352302.1, read as the reverse complement.
AGTTGAAATGGAAATATAATAATTAATAATACAAGGGTTTATTTAATATTACAGTATATTTATTAAACTTTACTTTAATAGAATGTGTCTGTCCGGTTTATATTTGCTATTGTATGGAAGTTTTCTAATTATATTTCTGATTGTAGTTGCGTTTTACAAAGAAATTAAATTTTATTTCGCTTGAAAACTCTAAATGCACATTTAAATATATGAAGTTAGTTTATATGAAACTTTTTAAACTTCATGTTTGCATCAATTTAATCCGCCTTTTAAAAAAAAAATTTTTTTTTAAACCATGACGGTGGCAAACAAGCATACGGCCCGCCTAATGGTAAGCATCTACCGTGGCCTATCGACGCCTGATACTCCAGAGGTGTCACATGCGCGTTGCCGACCCTTTACAAAAAGGAGGATTCACTGTGTTGACGGCTAAAGGAACAATAGAGAGTCACTCGTCGTCAACACACTAGGTCCTCTTTGAGCTCTTTGGCAACCTTATTAACCAGCAGGAACACAACACTATGAGTAGGGTCTAGTGCTATTTGGCTGTGGTTTTCAAAAAAAATAATCTGATAAAAGTATTAATATCATTTATTATATTTTATTCAGAAATTAAATGTATATAACAAAATAAGATTTTGTCCTAAAATTAATTAGTTACCATACAAACCACGACACTTCTCTTTCCACACAAACTCTATCTTTCAATAGTTTTTTTTTTCAACACAGGTATTCGTCTTTCACACGCTTGCTTCTTTAGCCTTGTTCTAAGCACACAGACAGAGATCCCGAAGCAAATGGACCTTCAAATCGCACCGGACTTAGGAACCTAATGAAACGGCTCGTCCAATAACGAAGCGTCCTTCCGAACTTCGCTAATCATAGGATAAAAAAGGTGGTTAATAAGATGAACATAATGTAATCAATGAAGTACCCAGTAGTAAGTAAGTACCTAGTAAGTTTATAGATCCCGGTACGTAATTAAACAACGTCCAAAAGAGAGGTATGGTTTCTTCAAATGATATTTCGCTTTGTATTGTAGGGCCCAGCTCAGCGAATGTTATCTCGCGCAAATCTGTAGCAGAGCCTAACTAAGGAAATACCTCTAGACCAAATAACACTCGACCCTACTGATAGTGTTGTGTTCCTGCCGGTAAGGTTGCCAGAGAGTTCGAAAAGGATGCAGTGTGTTAACAACACGCGGGAGACCCTCTTGCCTCTTTGGCTGTCAACACATCCCAAGTAACACAGGAAGCATTATAACATATGAATAGTTAACTTATTTAGAACTTAAGGACCGTATAAACTCTTATATACGTTCACCGAGCAACTTGACGCATTATATGATGCTTTGAGCTGTATAACGGTTGTATAATAGCATATCTAAATGCTTTTGTAAAGCCTTTAGCTTTAGTGCAGCAAACCACAACGCAACTGGACAGCTTTCAGCTGTTTAAAAGCACTTAAGTGCTTTAGGTTCTACAATAGCATTATATAATGCTTTAAGCTGTATAACGGTCGTATAATGGCATATGTAACTGCTTTCTTAAAGCCTTTAGTTTTAGTGCAGCGAACCAAAATGCAACTGTACAGCTGAATGCTGTACAGTTGAGTTTTGGTTTGCTACACTAATGCTTCGGTGTGGTTTAGTGCCTTAGGTTCTATAATAGCATAAATAAATGCTTAATGCTGTTTATGAGCATAAATATTATCCATTATAATGCCACGTAAATCCGGTATACAGCTTTCAGCTGTTTTTAGTGCTTTAGATTCTATAATAACATTATATGAAGCTTTACGCTGTATAACGGTTGTATAATAGCATATGTAAATGCTTTTGTTTAGCCATTCGTTTTAGTGCAGCGTTTTGGTTTGCTACACTAATGCTTCGGTGTGGTCTAGTGCCTTAGGTTCTACAATAGCATAAATAAATGCTTAATGCTGTTTAAGAGCATGAATATTAGCCATTATAATGCCACGTAAATTCGCTATACAGCTTTCAGCTATTTTTAATGCCTTAGGGTGTACAATAGCATTTGTAAGTAGGTAATACATTCCTAATGCTCTATAATAGCAATAATATAAACCATTATAAAACCAAGTAATTCACTATAAGGGGCTGTTCATAAATTACGTCATTTCAAATGGGGGGGGGGGTCTGGACATCAGATGATGGTAGCACGTAGGAGGGGGGGCGGTCATTCCGAAGATCTCATCATCTCTCGCATCTTTAAAAAGTGCTTCAATGTGTAAAAAAAGGAATGAAATTCGTGTTTCTAATTGACTTTCTATAAACTTTTAATGCTATAAAATATTATCTACTAAATAGTTTTTTATTTTACAATTAAGCTAAAACGCATTTTTTTAAAATGACGTCACTTTATTTGGCAGGGGGACGGTGAATGATTTTAGGAGGAGGGGGGTAAAAAATCATCAAACATTGATGACGTAATTTATAAACAGCCGCTATACAGCTTTTAGCTGTTTTATTGCCTAAGGGTCTACAATAGCAATTTTAAGTAGTATATAATGCTTAATGTTGTTTAATAGCATAATTATTCACGTGTAATTCTGAAGGCATTAATAAGCTTTTTTTAAGGGTCACTGAGCTGCTATTGGACTAAGAGCTAGCCACGTCAGATATGACACAATAATGAGAGCAACAAAAACCGTCTGGTTAGATTGCTATACTATTCTTATTGCTAGATCCTGGCATCTGGCAGCTTTTAATAGGTGGAGGTCACAGTGACAGACTAGCAAAATGTTTTAATTGGAAAATAGTAATACCAAACTAGGTAGAAACTGCCGAAGTTGTCTCAGTTATAAAGGACAGGGCCTATATTTAAAGGGGCTCCCTGGCGCCAACGACCTTAGATCTGATTCCCTTATTAGTTTTCTAATTTATTTATTTATTTATTTATTTTTATATAGCTTATCATATTATCAGTAACGGCTTTAAACAATATAGTATCCTATATTTACTTCAATTTTCATTGTCTTCGAGATATTCGACATCAATGTCGAACCGGTTTAGGCTAAGAAAGTGGTTTTATGGTCATACATTTTGTGTTAATTAGTTAAAAATTAAAATCTCTCTACAGTTTTTAGAGACATCAAAGAGGAACCCTAATATGTAGATTACGTATATGTAAGATTCTTTACACCATTCGAATATTGATAAAAGTGTTTTTTTAGACCATATTTTAAAAATATCATAAAAAAATAACGGCTCATTTATTTCAAGATCCGGCTCTACAGAATGGAGATAAGAGATTCAAGAACCGATAGTCGTTTGCTTTATAATTCTATCTGTAGTGAATATGTTGGAATATCGACTCAAAACTGGTCCAAAATCGATAAAAAACGTTAGACCAAAAAATGTTGTGTATTATTACGGAAACAAAAACTGTAGGCGACAAACTATGAATTATATTATATATCGTTTGGCACTACTTTCCCCCAACATAAACTTTTGTATAATTTCTCCTAATATTGTATAGTATTTGTATAGTTTCTCATAATATTGCATCGAACCCAGATCTCTAGGATTTGTTTTCTTGAAATGGTTTGCATTCTTTGACCTTCAGCACTTTAAATCTGCCAGATGTCCAGATCTAGAAATAAGCATAGTATACCAAACTGACTAGAGGGGTTTGGTTGCTCTCTTTATTGTGTCATATCTGACGTGGCTAGCTCTCCGTCTATATAGACCAACGCCATTTTGTAAATAATTTATAACCTAAAAATAAAATCATGCGGACCTATTTATACAAGGAAAATACCTATATAATAATGAAATAACTTAATTTAAGACTGCTCAACCAACACTATTATGTTAATAATGCAAAACTCGTTCTATACGAGGATTGCACCTTTGTTTTGTTTATTTGACGCATATCTTTTTATAATATTTTATAGCAAAACCACAATAAATCAAAGGCGCGTGAAAATTTACAATGAAACTTATATATACATTTACAGTAAACTACATTGCGCAGTAATATTTGAAGGATATAATAACGTAAAAGAGTCAAAAACTTTTATAAATTTTGTTACGCAAACAAATATGACGTGTCACTCATTCAGTTTTTTGTACCGTCTTCGTCCATTTTATAATGCGAGACAAAGTAGTTAAATCACAACGTTCACTGTAGTATAACATTTGTTCCGTCGGTATTAGAGACGTTTTTGTATTGACGTAAGGTTTATTTTACTACCCTCTTATGCTAGTATAATGCTTTTGTATTGCGATTGGCAACTTAATCGAGCGTACTAATGCTTCTTTACTGCGATCAGCAGCATTTTTGGCCGTATTAATGCTTCTTTAATGCGGTTAGCAACTTAATAGAGCGTACTCATGCTTCTTTAATGCGATTGGCACTTTCCATGACAACGATAATGCGAATAGCGCAGACATAATGCGCCTGTAATGCTATGAAATGACCTGTATAGGATCTCAAGCTGGGTAATTTGTGCCCATTTAAGACTTATATCAGCACTATAAACGATTATAATGCTACTATAAAACGAACTCAAAATGCTAAAAGCATACAGATATGCTGTAAGACGGCCGTTATACTGCTTTGATGTGTTACTTGGGTTACTATCAGGTGAGATCGCGGTCAAACGTCTGCCTATTCTCCATTAAAAAAAACCCTCTTGTCTAAAGAGTCGACAACGCGCATGTGACACCTCTGGAGTTACAAGTGTCCATAGGTTACGGTAGCTGGTTACCATCAGGCGGGCCGTATGCTTGTTTACCACAGCAGTCGTTTAAAAAAAGATTTCCTTTTATTATGGCAGTAAATTCACTATACGTGATTTTATGAAATCAAAGCCTCAGTTCTGAAAACTGCCTGAAAGTTTCCTTTTATTTCTATTATTTCTTATTATTTCTTAATAATGTTTATATATACAAAGTACTATAAAACTTCTTTTTTTTTTTTTTTTTATACCACGACGGTGGCAAACAAGCATACGGCCCGCCTGATGGTAAGCAGCTACCGTAACCTATGGACGCCTGCAACTCCAAAGGCGTCACATGCGCGTTGTCGACCCTTTACAAAAAGGAGGATTCACTGTGTTGACGACTAAAGGAACAAGAAGGTCCCTCATCGTCAACACACTGGGTCCTCTTTGAGCTCTTGATAAATGTAAGAAGAAATGAGCTTCTTGGAAACTCGTTATTCGGAATAAATGCCTCGAAAACGTGATATAATTTTACGATTATATTCTTCTGTGCTTGTTTTATGCTTATGAAACATCACGTATTATTACAGGCAAATTGCTTTACTATTCTGTGGTACATACTCGTACGTCCTAGTCGATTAGTGCCCACTCGTTATACCTTCTTGAGTATTTTTTGCAGGCTAACATTCCCACCATCCACCGCAAAAATAAAAACGCAAATAAATATAACAAACAGTCAATTGTGCCAAACCACCAATAATGCCAAAACTCGAGTAACGCTTAATTCATTAAATTACAACATTACGTTCAAAAAACCACTTACTAATATAAAATTACTAACGCAGAAAATCACAGTTCTACACATTTTATTCTGGAAGCCACTGTCAAAATAACTGAACATCCGTTCAGCAGATATCAGTACTTAAATCTGAAAACAGAGGTAGAGCAAGCATTGAATATGCGATAATGTATACACGATAAAATAAATAAATAAAAATAAATAAATATAATGGGACAATCTTACACAAATCAGCCTAGTCCCACAATAAGCTCAATAAGGCTTGTGTTGTGGGTACTAGACGACGATATATGTCATAGATATATACATATAAATACTTAAATACATAGAAAACATCCATAACTCAGGAACAAATATCCGTGATAAACACACAAATAAATGCCCTGACCAGGATTCGAACCTGGGACCTCCTGCTTCATAGGCAAGGTCACTACCGACTAGGCTAGGAGCCCCAAATTTAATCGGTAATCAGGAATATTTTTTTCTAATTCAGTATGGATACTGAAGAACTTTTAGTATGGGACCAACTTTGAAATCGCAATAAAAATTTTGGCGTCCCCATAGAAAACGACAACACCTGATCCGCCGAAGTGTAGAGATATAAAACAGCCAACAAATTTTGAAATTTCGGAGTTGGTCCCATAGTAAAAGTTGTTCAGTATCGATAATATTGTACCGTCTATATGTGTATATAAATGTGTCATTTTTTGTTTATTTTGATTAGATAAGGAGATAAACCGCACATTTAAATATAAAGATTGAGATTAAATTATAGAGGTATAATTGATCCCCAACTAACAGGAAATCACAGCATTTGTTATGGTACCGTTTGTCGGTGCTTAGGCGGCTTTCACACTGCTGCGGTTTCCGCATTCGGTGCCGGTGCGCGAGCGAGAGAGCGCTCTGCATGTGTATGCGCCTGTCACGCTTGCACACCGTCGCCGCATCCGGTTGCGGTGCCAGTGTGACAATCGCCTTACGCTTATTTTGCCCGGATACAGTATTGAATTTGTACAATGTACGACGTAAGCGCCGGTACGGCATCTTTACCAAAACACTGACACAAATGGTTCTTGGTATGAGGGCAAACCTTGGTCGTTGACATGACATGACAAGCCTTTGCGTGAGCAGTAGAATGTGTTTGAAAGAAGAATAAAATATAAATAAAGAATGTAATTAATGTAATTATCTTACTGTTTGCAAAAGTGTGATGTCACAAGTATTATTATAGAAAAAATATGCAAATCGATATAACAAAACATCACTCGACACGTGTTTCGCTTCTACGAGAAAATCTCAGGTTAACGTTCTGACGTAGAAAAAATTCACAGATTTCGTGCCTCACACGACTATCGAGCACATTGGAAATGAATCTACGGAAGTCGAAAAAATATTGTCGCTGAGCGACGAGAAAGTCGGGAAAATGTTATAAAATAAAACTACGACGTTGAATGATAATTATTTTATTCTTAGATTAACATAAGTATCCTCGACATAACGCCTGTGAACCAGAGTTGGGCAAAATTAACGTGATTGAAACTAAAGTTAAAAATGAGAACGTTACTCATAATCATATGAACATGATTACGAATTCAATCATGAGCTTTCTAATCTGATTGACCACCGACATGAGTAAATCATGACGATTTTTAGTTTCACTCATGATTAGCTGAAGTGATTACATTAGTAAGACAGTATGCTTAGTTAAACTAACGATTTAGTTGATTCGATGATTAGATTTTGATTAGATTTTGCGTAGCTACTAGCTCCTTCACTTTTTTCCCTGACGAAACAGAGGCGGTACCTAGGTGAGTATAATATACATTTAGGATAAATGTCTATTTGTGACAATATTTCTAAAGGTATCATTTGGCGGTTGGCGCTTACGTCTTAAGTTGTATAGTGCAGATTCAATATTGAGCAATGAAAGTGTAAATGCCAGTGGCAAATGTTACCTTTACCAAAATATCGACAATTTTTTTGTTAGTTTTTGGTATGAGTGTACAAATGAATGCTCCCATTTAACTTTGAAACGGCCTGTTCGGTTTTATTGCGGTTTTCGGCTACAGTTAAGGCAGCTATCACACAGCTGCGCTTTTCATTTTCATTCTCATTCTCATTCTCATTCTCATTCTCATTTCCATTCCCATTCCCATTCCCATTCCCATTCCCATTACCATTCCCATTCCCATTCCCATTCCCATTCCCATTCCCATTCTCATTCTCATTCTCATTCTCATTCTCATTCTCATTCTCATTCTCATTCTCATTCTCATTCTCATTCTCATTCTCATTTTCATTTTCATATAGGATAATGAAAATTTCGACATACATATGTATCTGGTTCAATATGTGAAATTTAGAACAAACACCTTATTCAAGAAATAATATAAATCAGCTTAAGAACACTCTAATCATACATTCGTCAATCACATTGAACAAGTTAGTTGATTAGCGTTAATTTAGTTTCAATCAGCGCCCGTCGTTAATGATTTACTCATGGCGAAATTACTTGATTGTTTTGTGTTATGATTTAATCAGCGATTATTCAATCAGCGATGATTAGTAATCGTTCACCGATTTTAATCAAGTGTGCCCAATTCTGCTGTGAACAAACAAATTGAAAAATTTCCACACGCATATCGAAGTTTGAATAATTGTCGCAGTGGCGCCTAAGTATACATATTTCATTTTTAGATTAATAAGCAGGATATAATAATGTTCAAAGTACAAGAAAATTATTACATTACAAATCCGTAGTCAACTCGAGAAATGGTAGCCACATAGCTAAATAATTTTAAAGCAAAAAAAAAACCGACTTCTTCAATGGGGGAAGCCGGTGAAGGATTATTGTAGATGGTGCACTCTATACAATGAAATAACTTGCTTAACAAACACAGCGAAGAGGACAAATCGTCAGACGTGAACTATGCGTTGTTGAAGAATTCCTTTCTCATTTTACATTTCACATGTTTATGGCATCAGCCGCAGTTCCACTTCATCAATATGTCCCTGTTTTAATGAAAATACTTGATTTGTTGATTTAAATACAAAAATCACTTTATGTATGCCTTTAAGATTTGAGAAGTTTCCTCGATTCCTCCTGGATCCCATCATCAGAACTTAGCTTGACGAAAATTTGTCCTCAGAATATAACTTGCTTAACAAACATAGCTAATAGGACAAATCGCCAAACGTGAACTATGCGTCATCGAAGAGTTCCGCTCTGATCATCATCAGCAGTTCCACTTCATCAAATGTCACTCTTTTGAATGAAAATGCTTGATTTGTTGATAAAAATACAAAAATCACTATGTGTATGCCTTTAAGATTTGAGGAGTTCCCTCGATTCCGCATGTATCCCATCATCAGAACTTGAGCTTGACGAAAATTTGTTCTGACAATCTAATTTGCTTAACAAACACATCGTAGAGGAGAAATCGCCAAACGTGAATTATGCGCCGTTGAAGAGTTCCGTTCTGATCATCATCAGCAGTTCCACTTCGTCAATGTCACTCTTTTGAATGAAAATGCTTGATTTGTTGATAAAAATACAAAAATCACTATGTGTTTGCCTTTAAGATTTGAGGAGTTCCCTCGATTCCTCATGGATCCCATCATCAGAACTTGAGCTTGACGAAAATTTGTCCTGACAATCTTACTTGCTTAAAAAACACCGATGTGTGTTCGATAAGAGGAGGAATCGCTAAACGTGAACTATGCGTCGTTGAAGAGTTGCCTTCTGATCATCATCAGCAGTTCCGCTGAATCAAATGTCACTGTTTTGAATGAAAATGATTGATTTGTTGATAAAAATCACTACATGTATGCCATTAACATTTGAGGAGTTCCCTCGATTCCCCATGACGGAGTTATGGAGTAGAAACATTAAAAAAAAACATACACGCCGAATTGAGAACCTCCTCTTTTGAAATCTTGAAGTCAGTTAAAAAAAAATAATGTGAAAAATGTCGTTCTGACTTTTCTCAAAAAGGTTAGGCTACAGGGCAGACCCTTAACCCGATCGTCTTTTTTTTAGGCTTAGATTGTAGCTGACTAAATTGTCCAGATGAGTTCTTCTCAAAATTTTGATATCATTCTTCGTTTCCAAAATATCGAACGCCAAAATCATTTTGAAAAAAAAATTTTTTTTTTTTCACTATTCCGGCCATAACTTTTTTCGTTTTTGATTTTCTCGAAAAATTATTTTTGCATCTTACAGCTCTCGTAAATATGAGTCTTTTTAGTTATTTTTGAATATCATATCTTTACAACTTTCCGAGTTATAAGGGGATCGCACTTTTTCGTGAAATCGGGGCCTATACTGGAACGAACGAAAAGACATTTCCAATGTTAAAACGCAAATAAGTATAACGGGAAAGTAAAGCCATATGTATTTTGTCGTATATTCTCCATAGGTACTTTTGATCTTTTATCACGCGTCGTATACACTCGTGTATCATGTCCCGGCTGCTTCGCATGGATTCAAATAAACTGCCTAATATTTTATGCAAATACGTTCTCTTGAAACTCACTTTTCATATAATAAATTCATGGCGCTTTGTACATTTGGAACGTTCCTTTTGTCGTTTCGCGCAAGTAATCTTATTGTCGTAGTGCTATTAAAACCCATATAGAATCCGGTGAATTATACAGAATTCATCCTTACATGTTTTATATGTAAACACGTGTGTTAATCATCGACATATAATATCAAGACGAGTAAAGGCAAGCAAAGTTCATGTGAAAACACGACCCATTTTCACATTTACAAAACTAAAATGTCTTATGTCTTATTAACCAATCAAGTACTCATTCTTTAAGCATATTTTTTTGTGTTAACCTTAATTCCGCAAAGGTTTCATGCCATTTGACCAATAAGAAAAGTTGCCGTGTTGTGAGTGGTCAAAATCAATTAGACAATGAAGTTTAATTGGACAGGAGATACTCAAATGAAATGACTGAAATGTCAAGTTAACGTATAATAAATACGCCTAAGCTTGACGTGGATGGGTTCACGTGATAAATAATAATGCAATGATTTAACAATTTAGTTTTTAGTGCATTTTTCATTACTTATGTAATATACGTAAATTTAATCGTTCTTGGAATAAGGAATAATATGAAAGCCTTCTATTCATCTTTCATTTATTTAATAAAAGTGCTTAATTACAATATAGGGACTTATATACTACAAAATAAGCATACATTAACATAAAATAGTAAAGATTTCGAACTTTTTTACAATTTTATAAATCCGTTACATTAGGGAGACCCTCTTGGTCTCAAGCAACATATTGTTAAGCAATTAAGGTTGATTATGTAAAAAAAAACATTATTTTTAACTTTATTTATGACCAGACTAGAAAATAATAGCAATACCTTCAATATAAATGGTTAAAATTCTCTTTGCTTCCTCGTTTTTTAGAACTAAAAAAATAACGGATGAGTTCGTTATGTGTACTATTTATTTTAGCAGGCTTAGGCAAATACAAAGATAAATTTACATTTTGTATCCATTTTTTTATACTACAACGGTAGCAAACAGGTATTTTGCTCACCTCATGGTAGCCTATGGACGCCTGTAACTCCAGAGGTGTCTCATGTGCGTTGCCGACGCTTTCATATAAAAGAGGATTCACTGTGTTGACAGCTAAAGGGACAAGAGGATCCCCGTCGGCAACACATTGCATCCTCTGTGCTCTCTGGCAATCTTACTCACCGGCAGGAACATAACACTATGAGTAGGGTGTAGTGCTAATTGGCTGTGGTTTTCTGTAAGGTGGAGGTAGTTCCCCAGTCGGGCTCTGCTCTAGATTTGATAATAAAAGACTGTGCTATGCATTCATTATTAATTAAAAATAAGAGTCATACCTATTAGTCAGTTGTACTAGAAATGGCACGGCCAGAATGGTATGATTTTACTAGAGTAAGTATGGTAGGTACTAATTCGTAGGGTTTTGTTTTGTCGATTTCGTTGACTTTAGGTACTTAATATTAGTGATTTGAAAAAAAAAACTTTAAACATACACATACTGTTGAAGTCATCATTATAACAGAATTTAAATTATATTTAGTAGGTAACAGAGAGTTCTAAACCAGGAGAGGCCTTGAGTACCATTTCCCCTCTGCCAAAAGTATTGGCGGAAAATCTAGTACATCTATAAAAACTATTTCAATAATCGATGTCACGCATTTTCGTCATCGCTGTCAATGGATAACAAGCTCCGTGAAAATGCCCTTATGCGCTGTTTTTGGATGTAAAAAATGTTATATTTCGTCTAGTTTACAAAAAGATGAAATACCATTTCAGATGTAAGTACAGTTTTACTTTATTTATCATTACTTTCGTAATAAAAGATTTAACCTAAATCGAAAATCAAGCTTCGTTTACAGAATCGATTCAAAGACAATTGTTTTCTTTCTGACGGGCAGTAACTATTTGACGTTTGACACTTCTCCATATTTAACGCGCTTAAGGATTGCTGTCTTCTATATTTTGTTTGAAAATACAATCAAAAATGATCCTTGGCTTTTTTGTTTGACATTTCCAAAGACTGCATCCAATAATGAACCATATGTTAATGTATGTACAGTCGACTATCTATTGCTCCATTTAGTGTTATGAAGTATAAAAAGAATATGTCAAATATGTTTGGTGTTTTCAAGTCGAAGGTACATCTTTGTCGGTTGTCAATAAAGCGTTGCTGCCATAAAAATTCATTTAGAAATAAACTGTATTAACAACCGACAATGATGTACCTTTGACTTGAAAACTTCACATGCGTGCTACCTCGCCCCCCTCAGATTTTGGCAGACTATTTTGTTTGGAAAGATGAGGCGAAGCGTACTCCATTTATAGAGCTTTATGGTAGGTAAGTAAAACCGACTGAGGTGGCATATTCAGATTGTTTATGAAGTACGTATCTCATATTCCCAATATATGAGTACAAGGGAGACATTTCAATATTATCAAAGTAGTATAATATTGATAAAGATTTATTCCAAGGACCCATACTGAATATCGAAAAAAACAAACTGAAAAGATTCTTTGTTAACAACGGAAACCTAACTGCTATTACTACTAGGCAATACTTATAAATGAACATTCATTATACTTTTCCTCAAATGAGTTATGTTTACTTTTCCAAAACTTATACTGCATAACATCGACCAATTCCGTAAGGTATGAGAATATCTATGCGTGATTTACTTACCGATGAAAAGAAATATCATCATCTTTGGCGCCTGTGTGGCTCCTACACCAATGCACGGCACAAGCCGGCATTTTAATACCGATATATTACCGAAAATTCATGGGCCGAAAAAACTAATATTTTGACGACATGACAATTTCAAAATGTTTGACATGACATTAGGGCACCGCTGTCACAAGCTCCGCCCACTTTGGCACCAGGAAAGTGGAGCACATTTTGAGCGTTGATTACGCTTCCTTACTTATTATTCTTCCAAGGTGTTAATCTAGACATCGTAATGTCATTTATTTTTGAGGTTATTTGTCCGTTACTTCGATTATTGAAGAAAATATTATTAGAAATGATATTTTTCAGTCGTTACTTGGTTAAATTCAATACTTTGTGAGTTTCTCTAAGTACAAATCCAACAAATCCACCATGATACCGAAATGTTTAAATTCCGAATAATGTTACATCCTTCCGAGCGATGGATTCTTACGCGGTAAAAGAAATTGACTTTTTCTACTTACTAATGGGTCTAACATACTATAATTAGAATTACATGCATTCGATATAGATCGAAGTAGGCAAAAAAATCATTTGTCGCACTTTACATAACATAAAATAAACATAAATACTCTTTTTCTACTCCTGTACTTATATCTGTCATTTATAGTAAATAAATATTATAGGATAATCTTACACAAATCGACCTAGGCTCACAGTACGCTCAATAAGGCTTGTGTTATGGGTACTAGACGACGATATATATATAATAGATAAATATTAATAAATACTTAAATACATAGAAAACACCACACTCAGGACTCAGGAACAAATATCTGTGATAAACACACAAATAAATGCCCTGACCAGGATTCGAACCCGGGACCTCCTGCTTCATAGGCAGGGTCACTACCGACTGGGCTAGGAGGCCGTTAAACCGCCGGCCGGAGGGTATTTATAGATTCGTCAAAATCTTTATAAGAACATAGATAATATACTCAAAGAAAAGTCTATCTAGTATATTCCCCAAAATAACACTTGTTCTATAAAAGCGCCAAAATAGTATCGCGTAATCGCGTGCAAACACGACTATATAGGACAAAATAAATTACTGCCTAATAAACCTAAATAAACGCAGCGTTTTTAGAAAAAAAAAACTATAAAAAAGAAATAATGAAAAGAACCACCTACTTTGTAGTTTTTACGTTTCCCGTTCGTTTGTAGGGGCAAACTGCAAACTTTGAAAGTAATTTAGGTATTTTTACTAATCTCTGTAGCTCTTTAAAAATTGATTGTGTGTATTTGTGTTAGTAATGTTAATACTTGAAAAATTGTGTTTTAAAAGGTAAAACTTAAATGATTGTTGATTATGTTGACAAAATAACTGCGATATCCATGAAGTTTTCAATTTCGCATTTTATGTAAAAGTATGTGTAGTCGTAGAAAAAGTATTGTATGCAACGTCGTATAAGTAGGTCAAAAAATGTTCGTGGCGGTTTTCTTAACAATTTTCGCCTACGGCTCAAATTGTTACCCACGCCACTCACCTTTTTTGACCCATCTTATACAACTGTTGCATAAAATACTATTATTGCTCACCTCAAAATAAAGAAACACATAAAATACAAATGACAAACAGAATAATCAGAGGCAAAACAATTGGCGGTCTTATCGCTAAAAAGAGATCTCTTGAAGGTTGTCTACCTTTGGGAAGCGGAAACCATTGAAAATAATCAGAAATACGTAGGTGTACTTTAGTATTTTTAATATGACATATTAAATTAGAAACGTACATCGGTAAGGGCAGTGATGTCTTTGTCAGCTTATTTGGTGCTTATAGCTACGACCCGCCAAGACGCCGACGAAGCCCCGCCTCGCGGGTTCTTCTGTTTTCGCTCTGAGAGTCACAATGTAAGTAACAAACATACATCGATAAAGGGCAGTCTTTGTCCGCTGTTTTCGTGCCTATAACTAGGACACGCCAAGATGTCGATAAATGACGCAATCACGAATTTCATTATTCCGAATACAAGTTGATAAGGTTTTTCAGAATTAAGAATTTGGATTTTTTTTCGTAGAATTGACAATCGGAATTTTTAGGATTCGGGGGTGGAGAAATCGGACTTCTAATATTCTAATAGATTAACTACAAAGTAATACAATGCGGGTAAAATAAGAGAGGTGTGTGACTGGTAGACCAAAAACACGCATAATAAGTTAATATAAGTACCTACATACCTATACAAAAAAAGTGGTGGCGTATTTTAATATTTTTTTTGGAAAAAAAAATCCGGTTTCTTGTTTAAGTCTCCAAGATTTCCTTCGTTCCTCGAAGCAGGGGAGGGGTAGGGCTACACGACAATCCGGTGCTGCAAGCCCCCGTGCGTGGCCTTGTCAGTGGCAGCAGCAACCCTTCCTCTCCCCTGCTTCAAGTATCAAAGGAAATCTAGGAGACTTTTCGTACTAGAACCATATATATATTTTTTAATTTAAATACGCCACCACTTCTTTTGCATGGCAGCATCGGCATTTCGTGTTCCCCCATTAAAGACGCGACTAATTATATATATCTCATCTAGGAGACTTATCGAACTAGGTTCAGTGTCGTGGGCTCTTATACTATAAGTGGTATCCACTTGTCTTTTCCATTTAACTTGATTATACTCCAAAATTCAACACGTGGCACAATCCTTATTATCCCCATTCACGTTTCTTCAAAAAACGTTATCTTTCCAAAAGAAAGCGAAAAATTAAGGCAATTAATTAAAGCAGGAAAGTGTACCCTTATTACGTAGTCAAGATTGCTATCATTGTTTATATCCTTTCAGCGACTGATGAATGAAGTGGTAACAATTATAGCAATTAGTATGAGTAGAGATGTGAATTAATCAAGGGTTAATCTACATATAAAACAGGCGAGGCAAGCTAAATGTTGCCGTATATTAAATATAGATTGTGCTGAATCGTAAGGATGATAAAAAAATCATAAATTCTTACAGCCTTATTCATAAAAAGTTACAACCTCCTTCAAACCTACTTGAAGTCCGGAAGCCCAAAAACGTTATTTATAAACGTTATTTATCTCTAGAAAGCTCTACAAACCTATTGCAAATGTTCGAAAAGTTACATGACCCAGGACCCTTCTTTATCTCCTCGATAAGGATCATAATGGCCGCCATAATATTGTCAGCTGATTTTGACACTAGCGACACCGAACACAAATCAGAAGATTTCTACTGAATGGAAGCTACCTATCGTTACAATTTTTATGTTTTGTGAAAAATATTATTATTTATGTAATAAATTAAAAACCTATCTTTTAAAGTGACTGTGAACTTTTGAAGTGTAATTGTTGCTATAAAATGCCAATTCAGGCAATGGAGCATGTGAATAGGTACAACTACGAAACCCGATTTTGGAATATGTATCATAACATAAGGTAAGAAAGAAGTATTGGTGAGCATATTTGTCATTTACTATCAACTTGTCGTAATATTATATACTTTACACTGCCCAAGGTCAGGGGTCGCCCTGACGAAGTGGTATTTGTAATACAAGTATTAAAGCGGCAATCAATGCAACTACATTACTGATGTTGTTCATTACAATTCAACCACAGAGGTATAGTTTGTCCGGACAAACTATAATATAATTATTGCAACATAAATGTTATTACCAAAAGGTTATCATCATCATCATCAGTCGTTCCCTCAGAGCTGAGGATCGTGACATCATGTCCTTCTGCTGAAGACCAGGTTTCTCCATAGGCTAAGATTAAGCTCTTGAATAATAATATGCCACTAAATAAACAGATTCTCCCAGAGAGAGAAGCATTAAAAATCATTACAAAAGCTTCATGAAAAAAAATTTTATTTAGCAAAATTAAACATACAATTCAATAATAAAACAAAGCTAAAGAGTGTGAGAGTATTATGGGGTCAGAACCAGTAGTTTGACCAAAATCAGGCTATGTAGCTTCTTATTTTTCTTTTTTATGTTTCAGTTGATTGCCTTGCCGCTGAGGACTGCTTGGCTTCGAATATGTCCGGGGCCGGTAGACTTTTCCTGGATTTGTGTGGATTCTTAACCTGGTCGCCCTTTCCTGTTTAATGCTTGACGACTTACTGCCTTAACAATGGCAGTGGATGATGACGGCTGATGATAAGTGCTGACCTGAAAAGAATGCAACAAATTTAATTAAATTAATTTTAAACAAACACTTTTTTTATTTTTAGCTTTCATATATATTGTTCCATATACCAGGATATGGAAGTTTTCTATAAAATAGGCAGAAATCGATGTGACTACATACATATTATAACCATACATTTACATTTAATTGAGAACGACCAACATCCTAATCTCTATCTATCACCACTGCTTATTAGTAGTTATTACATAAGTATGTAGTCAAATTTTCCTGACCATAAATGACACTAATGTAAGTACATCTGCTTGATGCCTTTTATTGTCAGCATCTGACTGATTGACTGAATAATATAGTCATTTACAGACATTACAGCATCACAATGTGGAATACCTACTTATATTCTGCAATTATGGTGATATTAATAAGGATTTTGAATGAAAATAACAATAAAATTCTACCTGACTAATGCATATGTTTCAATAAATTTTGCACATTATCTAACCATTGATTTTTCACTACTTTAATATCATCCTTCTGGGTATAGTTAGTACATGATTATTTCACTGCATTAACTGTAGGCGATATCAGACAGATATAACTGGTTTACAATAAGTATACCTAATGTTATTAGTTGTAGGCACTGGTATAGAATTATTACTGTGAAAATGTCTGACTTGGGCACTTGGGCAGGTATTGTACTTACTTGCAAAAGGTCAATCTTGAAGGCGTTGGTGTTTGTATCCAGTATTTTTTTTTTATATTTTGCTCTTGTAGTAATACCTGAGGAGGATATATCAATGATTAGATTCATTAAAAACATTAAAGGTAAGCAAGAATCAACTTCACATAACCTAATTATAAGTAAATGAATTGGTATTCTTACCTTGTATTGTTGCATGACGTGCACACAGTTGACGTGTAATTATTACTCCCTTTTTTTGTTGCATCGATTCGTCTTTTCAATGCAAAGGCTTATTTGATTTAAATTAGATTTATCTAAACTAGTATTTGCATTTATTCGATTCTATTTCGCCGATTTCCCGGTCATTACTGACATTCGCTGTCAAACTTTTTTTAAAAATTGCGATTGGGATACGATTTTGTCTATGATTTTGCCAAGAGTGCCAACATAACGAGTCGAATCAATGAAATTACTATTGTCGGCTTATGGAGAGATTATAAATCACACATTTCTTAAAACGTCATTTAGGCTTATATAGCGTTTTAACTATATGATGGTTAAAACCTCATTTAAGGATTTTTTATGAATAAGGCTATTAATGTTTTATAAGTTGATAACAAGCGGTATAATAACCAAGCTTACAAGGTAGAACTGGCGTGGATGGAATACTTAAGTA
The DNA here is from genome assembly GCA_947086415.1 of Pammene aurita. Lineage (NCBI taxonomy): Eukaryota > Metazoa > Arthropoda > Insecta > Lepidoptera > Tortricidae > Pammene > Pammene aurita. The sequence continues at coordinate 30,758,437 of OX352302.1, read as the reverse complement.
ATAAACTTAATATGACTGCTTATTATAAGCAGCTGTTGTTATAATAACAAAATAGTAGATTGTTTGACAAGGGTCTATTCGTTCGGGAAAATTGTTCGAGTGGTAATATTGCCTTTAGACCAGAGTAATGCATACTATTTTTCACTTCGATTGCGAGAAATTAATATCAAAATACTTTTATATTTACGCACAATAATTAAACTAAGGTGAAATTATGGACATTATGGTTTAACTTGACGGTCTTTTAATTTTTTTAACTTCTTTGACATAGATACAAAATATAAACACCGCGAATAAATGCCACAGACGACGGTATAATTAGCTCTTTAAACAGTTTAAACACGCTTTAAAGCGCTTCCAAAAAATTCAAATCTTTTTTTATGATTGTGAAGTAGGAATTAAAAAACACCTCAAGTTTTGAGAAATAAATTGCGTTTCCTGATTGGTCGATTTTAACATTGCTGTATTCTGATTGGTTGATATTAAATACAATGTTTCTTTAAGGACTTAAATTATTTACACAGTATACGCACCAAAAAGTATCTAGCGTTCCGATTAACTTCGATATGTGTTGTGATTGGTGGTTTTAATATGGTGAAGTGTTCCGATTGGTCAATTTAATTATTGTGATACAGTCTACGACCCGTGTATATTACGGAAAAGTAGTCAACGTATACAAAAAGTTCAAAACTCTTACGCGAGATTTAGTGAGCGGCTTAGGCGTCGCGACCGTATAACTCAGCGCTTAATCAATTAAATTCGTTGAAAATGTCCTTGCGGCGGCGGGTCCACCTCGGGTGCGCGACGTTCCGCGTCTTCGCAGTAAGCGTCGCGCGCGCTGGCCGACAAGCTGCGGCGCGCGGCCGCCTCCGACTCCGCTCGCCCGCGCAGAGCCCTCTACGCGCTGCTGCTGGTACCACCCGAGTGCCACACTGCCGCGTTCAGGGGATCATTTTGCTACGCTGCCACCAAGTGTTGAAATGACATACCCCCGCCGGTGCGTGAAGCAAAGAATATCCAACAGTTCAAATTTAGGCTAAAAAAGTGGTACATCAACCATCAAAAGGAGTTCGAAAATATATATGTGACTAGCCCGGTAAGGGATGCGTTCAAAAAGTTAACTTTTAGGTCATGTCAATGGATGTAAGTTACTTGTTATTCTGTTCTTGTGTGTACTTAATACCTACCCCCTATGGAAACTATTCATTATTGTTCTTTTCTATGGTTTTTATTTCACTTTAACAATACAATTTGTAATGTAAATTAATAGGGCAATAATTGGAGCATTTGCCTTACAAAAGGTGGAGTAGAAAATGTTTTAATGGTTATTGGTAGGCTATAGGGTGGTTATTAAAATACTAGATTTGAGACCTTGAGGGGGGGGGGGGGGTGCGTTGGCCGCCATCTTGGTTTAAACGTGCCATAAGTCCGTTTTTGAACCTTGGCGCTTAAACGGTTATCAGTATGCCTAAAATGTATATGCAACGTATGAAGAACATACAATTGTCTACAATATTTCCATACACAATACATCTGTAAGTCTTACAGATGTAAAGATACAGGGGGTGAAAAGGTGTATATATTCTTATATCATAAGAATTTTATTTATTAGCTTCAAAGTTTTGTGCTTTGAAATAAGGAAATGAAGTCTCTACCACAGTTTTGTCATCTTCTAATGATTCTTTTAAAAGATATTCAAAAGTTGAATTCACCCCTAGAGCGCTTATAGAGGGGGTGATAGTAGTAAGTCTCACACACAAAATCAGTGTTCTATTACTCATCATAAAAAACTACTAGGCGTTGTCAGGTATAATGGATCAATTAGGGCATAATTAATTTAGATTTGACAAAAAACATATATGCTTTCATACAAAAAAAATTTTTTTTTAAAGGCAGTGCTTGAAAATATTTTTATTTTTTTAAACTTCATATAACTGTCAAGTTATTATTAAAATATCGTATAGGCTTTAGCATTTTTTACATAATGCTTGAACAGTTGACTTTATGACAAAAATGTCTACGAGAAGTATAAAGACAATGAGTATGAGTAATTTTTTCCTTTCTCTAACTTTGTATCAAAGTACTATGTACTTTGTAAATGTACATAGTAAATGTACTTTGTACAAAATAAATACAAATACAAAAAAAATAGAGTCTTTATAATTTTCGTAGACATTTTTGTCAAAAAGAGAGCTGTTCAGGCATTATGTAAAAAATGCTAAAGCCTATACGATATTTTAATAATAAGTTGACAGTTATATGAAGTTTAAAAAAAAAAATTCAAGCACTTTCTTAAAAAAAATTTTTTTTTTCTATGAAAGCGTATATATTTTTTGTCAAATCTAAATTCATTATACCCAAATTGATCGATTGCTATACCTGACAACGCCTATTAGTATTTTATGATGAGTAATAGAACATTGATTTTGTGTGTGAGACTTACTACTTTCACCCCCTCTATAAGCGCTCCAGGGGTGAATTCAACTTTTGAATATCTTTAAGAAGAATCATTAGAATATGACAAAACTGTGGTAGAGACTTCATTTCCTTATCTCGAAGCACAAAACTTTGAAGCTAATAAATAAAATTCTTATGATATAAGAAATTATACACTTTTGCACCCCCTGTATCTTTATATCTGTAAGACTTACAGATGTATTGTGTATGGAAATATTGTAGACAATTTTATCTTCTTCATACGTTCCATAGAAATTTTAGGCATACTGATAACCGTTTAAACGCCAAGGTTCAAAAACGGACTTTTGGCACCTTTAAACCAAGATGGCGGCCACGCCCTCCCCACCCTCAAGGTCTCAAGTCTAGTATTTTAATTACCACCCTATAGCCTACCAATAACCAATAAAATATTTTCTACTCCACCTTTTGTAAGGCAATGTATGGAGATGATTCCCCAATGATTGGATTATAATACCTCTCCAATTAGCTGACCAAGGGCGGGTTTAAATCCAGCAAGCTGTACCCGCACCTTCTTCATTACATGATTTTAATTAAATATGATTAATATCCTTAAATTGTTACCTAACTTTTCATAACTAACATAGACTACTTACTTGCCTAACCTTGATACTTGTAAACACTGTGTACTGTAAAAGTAATGAAATAAACGCATTTGTATTTTGTATTTGTATATTGTATTTGTATATTGTATTTGTATTATTACTTTAGTCCGCCTTGGTAAGCATAATATGACACACTTTTTGAGCATGAGAAGTGAAAAAAAAAATAGAACCGTGGTAAGTGTGTGTCATTGGATAGTTAGGTCTAAATTTTAAAGAAATATTTGTAAAAATAAGATAAAGAGTTAACACTCCCTTTTATTGAACCAGTAAATATTTGAGTCTGTTTGTCCTGTGTAAATAGATAAACCAGTTTAACCTTTAACTAAGTACAAAAACCAGGTCCTAAGGGATCATAAATGTTTTGGAGAAAAATACATTACCTAAAAAGCTTCTTTATTAGGAAAACAAAAGTTCAATTTACTAAAAAGCCCTTCAAAGTAGCGTACGTTGCCTAAGAAAATTGAATTATCACTCCTAAACTGGGTAGATAATTCAGTTTTCACATTTTGAAAGACGACAGTCTAAGATAAGAATTTAATATATGAAACATGTCACATTTTAATTATTTGATTAGATTAATATTGATAGAACAAAATTATGAATACCACATGTTTTTCTAGGAAACAATAAAAAAAAAATAGAAAGTACATAATATAAAAACTTATTATACGTTGTCAAGTTTTTACTCTTGTTTAAATTTATTTATTTAAACTTTATTGCACGAATAAAAAAGTGTAGAAGAGGCGGACTTAATGCCTTAAGGCATTCTCTACCAGTCAACCACTGGATCAAACCGAAACTTGTAATTAGAAACACAAATCAATATTACTATTTATTTATAAATACACATACACATATAGGAACATAACATAAACATACATAAA